>OX421962.1:53518717-54973586 GCA_949128115.1 Anaspis maculata
CTAGTTACGGCACTGCGGGTTCCAGCACACTCGCGATGTAAGATGCAGCTGTCATAGTGCCCTCAATGAACACCAATGGTGACCTGCTTCCATGGCATATTGCTACCCAAACCATCAATATCCGGGTGTACGGGCAGTGTGTCGCTCGGCAAAAAATTCGGGATTATGCCGTTCCCCACGAAAGCGCCTCACCCTCCCCCGGCCGTCATGAGCCCAAAGACAAAAGCGGGACTCGTCACTGAAGACCACCCGATGCCATTCTTGGACCCAGTTTCTGCGCTCATTGCACCACTCCAATCTTCTGGCCCGGTGAACAGGAGTGAGGGGAAGGGTTAACAGCGGACGATAAGAACTTAGCCCAAAAGACCTAATTCTTCTATAGACCGTGCTCATTGAGATTGGGCGTCCTATAGCTGCAACCCACTCGTTTCCGACTGCTCGGGTTGTCGTAAATCGGTCTCTTACAGCCGCTACTCGAAGACGTTGATCTTGACGTACCGTGGAGGCTCTACGACGACCAGATCCATTCCGTCGCCGATAATTGGCCTCCTCGTTCCATCTCTGCCACCATCTCATCACAGTCGAAGCATTGCAACCAACAAGTCTCGCAATTCTTCGATACGAAATCCCCTAATTTTTAAAGCCAATAATCTGTCCCTTCTGGAACTCGGTTAAATGATGGTACTGCCGAGGTTGACGGGCTCTTGGCATTTCAGGACTCTTGGGGTTCACTATTGAAACTTATTGCAAAAAATGTGGTTTGTAACAACCAGGAAAAACGAAAAACAATTTCTTTTGTTTTACGGTTACCAAGGGGAAAAACAAAACAACTACAGCGCCTAGATATCCAGAATGTTAATCATTTGTTAGTGTAGATGAAATACTTGTTTTGTGAAAATTTGATCAAAATCAGCCAACGGCATCGAGGTGTTGCACTTTTTTTGGAAGGCAGTATATAAACATGAAAAAGTTCTGTGATCTAAAATGTTGAAGTCACCCTTAATTAGGTACCTTGTACACAAATCTACTGATATGGTGACCACGGGAATGGTGATACAACCAACGGTTACTGATGCTTCGCTTCCCATTTAAGACCGACCCTTCCAGGCGATCACAGAGGGTTGCACCCTTAGGGGTCACAGGGGTTTATTTTTTTACAGGGCAGTCTATTACGGTAAATTATGCATTTCTCGGCATATAGGGCAGTATAAGAAAATTCTGATTGCACAAAAGCGACACTATATTTAAAAAAATCTGATTAGGGTGAAAAATAAAAAATATTTTCGAGACTGATGCGGGCTTTCTGAAAATGATACCAGAAAAATGTTTGGCTTTTTTCGAAAATTATAGGCCCGGTAGGTATAACGGGAGGCGAAAAGAGATATATGCTTGCAAAAGGTCGCACAGGAAATTTTTGTTTTGATATAAGTACATTTGGGGATCCTAATGAAGAACCCAAATTTGTGAATTGTGTGACCTAAGGAACCATGATAAATAATGAAGAAGGAAAATCTGCGCTGCATGCGGTCCTTTTTCTGGAAAGATAAAGAGAAGGGAAAGAGATACATGAAAATAATTGTGAGTGACAAGTTGTGGAGAATTCAAGGGTAGCGATTCATATAGTGGGTGGGTTAACGGCCAAGAATGGAATGATCTGTGCATTATGTGATCAAAGCATGTTTGGCATACTTGCTCAGAAGACCCTCCTCTGCTATTCCAGATGTGGCGCCACACAAGATTTCGCTCCAAAGGCACTGTATTGCGGTTAATATACCTGATAGGGGTAAATTGTGCATAAATGATTCCTGACCGGTCTCTGGTACCGCAGTCAGTATTTTTCAGTTCTGTTCAGTTGAAACTACATGTAGAAATGAGTGAAGAGTACATTTTCACAAGCAAAGTTCCAAATGCTGCCTTTACACGTTGTTTTTATACATTTTGAGGCCAATTTTGTTTTAGTACAGGAAAGATAGTGAAAAAATTGCCAACACCTCGGCAAAAATATGGACGTCCTGAAAATTCTTTAGTCTTCAGTGACCAGGGCCGGCTTTACAGCTTTAGGCGCCCAAGGCGAAGTTTTATAATGCGCCTTTTTATGAATGAAAGAATAGCATCTCGAGCGATTTTTTTCCAAATGATAACAATGATGTTGATAATAATTGAAAATTGCACAAATCGTGAGCGAAAAAGCGCCGCAGGCGCTATCTTTTTTGAGATAATAGATCGATAAAGGGCGCTGAGGCGCCCTTCTAAAGTTTGGCGCCCGAGGCGGTCGCTTTGCTCGATCGCCACACCCTAAAGCCGGCCCTGTTAGTGACGATCCAGTCAATGTCTTTCCACTTCGGAAAAAATCGAGGAAGAAATAGTAGAGGGTTGAAATTTTTTCCACACGTTCCTTTGATAGTCATAAATGAGCTATGGAAAATCCTTTAAAATCCGAGCTTAGGAACCCATGATAATGGCCATCAAGTGTTAAAAACTCGTTTTTTCAGCGAAGGTTCGAAGAAGTCCTTGTCTTGACTCAAAATTTTTCTTTTTGCAATTGAATGATTTCATATTCTGACCATTTCAACAATACACAGGAGGCGGATTCAAGATGGCGGCCAAAATGAAAAAATAGTTCACTATTTTTTTTCTGAAAATAATAGACCTAGACATTGAATGAGGATCATATTTTATTTCTTACATGATTTTCAATTGAAAACTCAAGTTATGCTTCACTATCTGAAAAAATCATTGATTTATTGACACACATTATTTAATCACATTTCAATCGGTGAAGATATAATTGAAGAAAAAAGAATTCGTAAGATACCTCGGCGTGTTAATAGATCAGAACATGAAGTGGACCCATCATATAGTTTTTGTATCGAAGAAACTGAGATTTATTTTACACAAACTAAGAGTACTGCGTGGATTCCTGAATGTGCAACGGTTGAAGATGGTGTATACGGTCCTGTTTGAGTCACATCTGAGATATGACATATTGGGATGGGGAGGGATTTATTCCAGCAATTTGCAACCCATCTCAATTTTGCAAAGGAGAGCTCTAAATTTGATACTGGGCAGAGAAAGAACTGTTTTACGTGTCATCAATACTGGCAACATTCCCCAGAAAGAAAACTTGGCCCCGAGTAAATCACGACCAAGGTACGAAAGGTGTTGGCTACTTAACTGTCCCCTTCAGGAGTACTTCCACAGGGCAGCGGTGCTTCACCTATTTGAGACCGAAATGGTTCAATGCTTTACCTTCTTCCACAAGAAATATGACCTCTACAGGCAACTTCAAGAGGGAAATCACCCGAGTTATTTTGCAGGCGAAAAGATGTGACTTTGAATTTTGAGCCATTTTGATGCATTCTTGGGTGGTATGATTAAAAGAAGTATTTTACTTTTACTTCAAGTAGAAGCTTTTACTTCGTAGTATTTTGTGAAGCATAATCCTCTACATGAAGTAAATACTTCGCCTAGAAGTTGTTACTACAGTGACAAACTTCAACGTTAACGTCACCTGAAAAGTCTTTCGTTCTGAACGTGATCCTGGCTTTGAATCCATTTTGTGGCCAGTATGAGTTTGAGTAGAGAAAAAGAAAGTGCCAGCGAAAACGGTGTAGCAAAAAGCGAGGAAGATAAGGATCTGCAGATGGCCTTTGTGATTCTCTTGCAGGACCGCAAAATCTTGCGGGACAAGGGGAAGGCCCCAGCAATAAAAGCAAAAAAGAGAATGCAGCCACTGAAATTGCAGAAATGTATAGTGGAAACATCAAAAATAAGAATTTCGATGCAAAAAGGGTGGGCTTCAAACAATTTTTTTGGCGACCTCTTTGATAATTTTTTAAACACTTTTTTTTGGACTACCAAGTCTGCAAGTCTGTCCCAAGCCAACTTGAAAACCGGGATTGCCTAAGCGTCTGAGGAAAATCTCCATTTTGGTTTTGTTGCCTGGGAGCTGCCCCTCCTCTTTCGACGTGAGTCCCCAAAAATATGGACATATTCTGCATCCACCGCACGTTGTCTTTGTTTCATCTAAAGTGTACATCTTTTTCACAATTCCTCCTCTTGGCTTTGGACAAGTAACATCAATTTACTTCCTCAGCGCTGAAAAGTTGAAAATGAAAGAGAACTGACCGACACTTTCTATATTGCGCTCCTCCATAACGCCCCTGTTTTCCAAACTTCTCTACAGTTTATTCCGAGACTAACAAACATGGCCATTTGACCACTTTTGAATTGAATTTCAAATGCGAAGTTGCTTCTTGATCAACTCCAGCAATACTATAGTATTTACTTCACTTCGGAGTAAATACTACACAAAATTAGCATAAGCTGTAGTATTACCTTCTATTTACTCGAGTACATAGAGTGGAGTATGAAGTAAAAGCTTCTACTTCTTACTTTAGTTTTTCTTCAAGTAGAAGGTGAAGTAAATGCTACGGGATTCGAAGCACTTACTACTGAGTGAAGTATTTACTTGAAGTAAAAGTAAATACTTCTTCTAATCATACCACCCCTTGTTTAGCATGTTCACCTTTAAGCCTTTTTGGGTTTTTAATCTGTTTTTAGCTCTTTTTTTCATTGTTAAAATCTTTCAACTGTTATTTATGAAATTTTATGATTCACAACATGAATTTATATTTTTTTATTTTTCATATTTTGTGCACTTGTGCTTTGTGTTGTATTGTAACAGTTTTCTCACAATGTTTTTTTTATTTTTATAAGTCACATGTAAATATCCGGTTACTTTTGTGAATAAACGTATTATTATTATTATTATTGGGGAAGAAGGATTGGGTAAGTTTTTCAGTTTTTTCAGGAAATTTCAAAAACGGTTCAAGTTATTTCAGGACGGTTCACAGCACCAGTTTAAAATCCCCTTCAACTTTTTTGCGTGTGAATTTTTTTACCGTTGCACATAGCAATATGAAATATGCAATATGAAATATGAATATTTTCACAGAAGAAATGTGCTCTTATTGAATTTTGATGGAATGCACGGTTTTGAGGAAAAATCGATTTAAAAATGTCACCACTTGAGAAACTGCCATCTTGAACTTTCACAGTTCCCAACCGATTCACTTGATTTTTCAAGTAGGAATGTACCTACCTACATTTGAAAGACAACCGATAAGCATCTGTCAAATTTTGAATTTTGACGTTCCTACAAGTCATCATTTTGGACCTCTAGAAACGTCAAAATCGAGGTCAAAATTCAAAATTTGACAGGATGCATTGCATATCCTCGTATCCACTGATTCTGTGTTCACTCTGTCTTTTAAAAATACAACGCCGCTATTAATAAGGTAAAACGGCGTAAGCGACATTTACTTGAATTTGCAGGAAGCAGAAAAAACTGAATTGACAGAAATTTCTTTGCTCTCAATACTAATGGAAAACACTGGAGAATGGATGTTTTTTTGCAGTTGTCATTGAGTGAATTGAACAAGAAAAAAATAAATAAAACCAAATAGCTGGCGCTTACGCCAGAAGTTTTATTCCATTGGCGTTTACGCCATTATAAGTTCGTCGCTTATGCCAATCGGACATAACTAACATCGTGACTTTTGGCGCTTACGTCAACCGTATCAGCTATATTATAATAATGATTAGCGTTAATAAGAGAAGTACGGCGTAAACGCCCAAAATAAATTAGCGCTATGTTCGCTGAAATATGTTTTGGGAGATGTGATTCATTTAAATGAACGATATTAACGATGTTGAGAGCTTGAGAATGTTTTTAAATAAAAATTGTATAAGCATTTGTCAAAATCCACCAAAAATGTCTGCATTTATTCAAGATGGGGCTTTGGCGTTTACGCCGTTTAGTATTTTAGCATATGGAATGACGTAGACGCTGTTCCTTTTAACGTGGATTCAGACAGGGAAAACACGTTTTATCTTGTTATGTTTAATGATTATTGATAAAAGACAAATGTTCTTGTTATTATCATAAAAATTAGCTGACATTGACCACTTGCTTCAATAGCTTCAATAGCTTCTTGGAACTGAACTCGCCGTGCGAACTTTTTTTTGAATTGTCTTATTTAACGAGGCGACATTCAGCTATTAGCTGCTCTATCATGCAACCTCGGAGACAGCACAAAATATCCATGGATGTAGCGGGATTCGAACCCACACAGCGCAGCGCGAGTGGGTCAGCTTGCCATCACCTATACCACCCGGCCACGACCGCTCCAAATGTTATGCCAGTTATGGCATACAGGCGCATAAGCCAAACGGATCCGAACGGAAGGGATATGGTGGCGCTCAGGCAAAACTTACGGACGGCGTTGAAAAAAAAAATGAATTTTGAAAATGCCAATGGGCTCAAACCAAAGTACATCCTTGAAGCTTTCGAAAGAGACCAAAATAGTGAAAATCTGTCAAGGAATAAACCCAGACGGATTGATTTCGCAACGCTTATTTTACCAAATCAACTCCGTCCTTAAACCAAGATAACTTCAAAAATTATTTTATTTAAATTCGAAGTCCAGCTTGAAAATTAAATGTTCATACGGGACAAGAGTAAGTTTCACGTTTCGTGACAATCGTTCCACTAATAGGAAATTTTTAATATGACGGCCAAGATGGCGGCGGAATCATGAAATTCAGCTTGAAAATAAGAATGTTAATACGATACAAGGGTATAATTTCCAAGTTTTATGAAAATCGTTTCACTAATAAGGGATTTTAATATGGCGGCGGAATCATGGAATCCAGCTTGAAAATTAAAAAGATCATACGAGACAAGAGTAACGTCCAAGTTTCATGAGAATCGTTCCTCTAATAAGAAATTTCAATATGGCGGCCCAACCATGAAATCCAATCTGCCCACTGGCCACCCACGAGGATCTAAGCTATCCATTAGAAAAAGCTTCAGGGCTCTAGATTCAATCCCCGAGGAGGAGGAGGAGGAGTTCAACTTCTTAGAAGTGCACAGGAAAACTTTGTTTTTTGATAATAATAGTGATAACTATGTGTAAGTATAAAAAAATAATGCCCATTGGCCACCCTTGGGGACATCAGCTATCCATCAAAAAAAGTTTCAAGGCTCTAGCTTCATTTCTCGAGGAGTACAATTTCTTAATCTCTACACGGACAGATAGACAGACAAACAGACAGACAGACAGACGGACAGACAGACAGACAGACAGACAAACCTGCCATATAAGCGTGCGCTAAAAATCGGATCGAATCATCAGTTTTCAAGATCCCCTACGCAGGGTGACCGACAACTCCCTAAAAAATTTAAATGGAAATTCGAAAAATAAAAAACTTGTACTTACATTTTCGAATAAAAAAAAAATCGTAACTTGAGAAAACAGGTGGTTCGATTTTGCTGTCCCACATCAAAATAAAGAGAGTTGGAAGGCCTTCAAAATTCTGTGTAATGGATGGTTGGAAGAATTTTTATAAAAGTGGAAGGATCTCATACACTAATATCTGGGCTACAGTACTCAGTTGCTACATGCCCAGTTGCTTCTTAAATTTTATAGTAATCCGGCAAGTGGAATGAAGTTTTTGAATCTTTATTATAAAATATAGTACAGAGAATAAAAACGTACTACATTATCTATGATTCATAACGTAAATCCTGTACAAAGTCATAGTGCGTGATAAATATTAACAACAATCAGTCTTGGTACTAGTAGGTACAAAATCAAGCTACCACAAGAACCGGAAGGGGTTCACACTGATCAGTCCTTTCTTCATAGCAAGATTCATAGAAAGCATTATGGTTACGCTAGTAATAATAAAAATTCCAGCGTAAGAAACATCATCATCACTCGCTTTGATTACTTGTTCCTCCTTCAGATACTTGATGCCAGTGATAAATTCTGATAAATATTTGGCATCGATCCTTTTCACAAATTCCACCAGGTTCGGCCACATGGAAAACAACGCATTCATTTCGTTCGTGGGAAAAGGAAATTTGATGAAGGGAGCTATGTACGCGTACACTGTGATGTCCAGCGTCGTCGGAGTGTCTCCGTAGAAGTAGCTGGAATTGCCCAGCCGACTTGAAATAGCTACCAAACACAGCGTCGCTGCACTGGTGACGAATTCCTTGAGAAGCTCCCGGTTACCATCGTCATCGACACTATCAAGAGGATAACGAATTTCCACCAGGTTCAAGGCGTTGGCTCTCTTGCGTCTTGTGAATATGTGATTGAATGGAAACGGCATGGCTTTCATATGCCATCGTAGTAATTTGGAGCAATTGGGTTCGTCAACCCAGTGCAAGAATTCATATGCGGGACCGAGCTTCAGCGATAACAGGTTGGTGATGGCCAGAGTTTCGCTTTTCTGTTTCGCAGTGAGCCCGGAATCAATGTCCACGGAGAATGTTTCCTTCAGGTGTTTTGCGATTTCGCTGAAGCCTGTGACTTTTGTGCTGTCGGATTTCAACGTGGGGGCCGAATAAAATGCACAAGAGGTCCTGGTGTTCAGTGGCGAGACTTTTACAGGGGCCTCCGTTACCTTGGCGTAGAGTATTGATTTCAGGCATTCAAAGTCCAGCGACGCAAGCCCGTAATCTCCATCGATCGTGTACAGCGTCATTTGCTCTCCCATCTCCGACGTTTTATGCGTTCAAGAAATGCACTGTTTGTTATTAATACTAATAAATGCACAAAATTTCAGGAAAACTGAGGTTTTAAGGTTATAAAGAAGCTCGGGCTGTCAAGCTGTCATTGAAGTGGTGCCGGTAAAACAAGGTTGTGATGATACCGGCTTGGCAGGGCAGGGGCAGGGCCGGCTTGGCGCACGAAGCTCGTCTCGGCGCGACGCGACGCCGCAGATCGGTGCCGCGCTTTCCTTGCTACACTGACCGTGGGTTTCAACAAAAAGTTAATTAGTTTTTGTTCTGACCAATGCTAATTGAATGACGCTGGAAAATGAGTAATAGCCCAGTAATGTTAGTAGTCGTAGCGGTATACACGCCTTTGAATGTCTATATTGCGCCGCCAACCAGGCACGGAGCTAAGGGAGAGCCTGGGTGGGCCAGCCCACCCCAAAATTTTTGTGCCCACCCAGGTGCCCACCCAGAGCATTCTAATATTTTTATGCCGACGATAGTTTTGAAAAACTAAATAAATAAAATGAATGATTATGTCAAAATAATGTTAACATACGCCGGAGCTCCAAGAAAGAACCTAATAAAAATCAGTAGGTATAAGATGCCTATACTTAGCAAAAAAAGTTGTAATATAAGCCTTTCCAATATTTCTCTTTATTATTCATCGCCTATTCCCAGTCTTTTCAGTCATTTAGTCGTCAGTTTTCAACCACTATTTGTTCGAAAAGATTGATTTGTCAGAGTAATTTTCTAATACCTATCCGAGAATAGTGACGTGAAATGGGAACATTGCGCGATTATTTTGGTAAATTTGAAAAAGAAAGAAGTTGGTGATGATGTTTAAGAAACAAATATTGTACAATCTTCGACATCTCGTTCTATCATAACTGTGAGTTTGGATGCCTATGCCAATGAGGTTGCCGATGAAGAAGTATACTTTTCGGAAAATGAAGGTGATGACGACGATGACGACGGACAAACGCACAATTTTGATGAAGGTACCTACCAATGAACATAATATTATCCGCGTAGAAGTTCCAGAACTGAATCGGTATCGAATCGGTATAAATAGCTGACTGAAAATGGGGAAAGATAGGCTACTTTTGATTAGTCGCTGCCTCCAGCTCCCGCCCCCAAACAAAAAAATGCAACTTCCACAATGTTCACTGATTGTCATATTTCCTTGAACATTAAGAAACTTCAGCTTAAACTGTACAGTAGTTACTTTGCCAAATGCTGCCGCCCCCACACGCTGCCCTCAAAGTAAGAGATAAATGAAAAACATAAACCCGGAGACATAACGATCTAGTTTTTTCGCTAGATAAACTGCTCAAAAGTGAATAGGGGTATTAAAAAATTTCGCGCTTATCAAAATTAGGCCAGGCGGTATGTCGGTAAAATCACTACAATCTGGAAAAAACTCCGACCAAAGCTTTTATAGTGTCAAACTCTTCGTAAGGTCAGTAGTTATCTACCACTGAGTTTCCGCCCAAAAACGAGTTGTGCTGATTCCTCCACATCTGCGCGAAGGTAAAGGATGCCTCAAAAGTGCAAAAAGACCTGTTAAACCTTCATACTTTTTCGTTATATTTGCCTAAATGCAAACGTACAACTCTTACGCAAACATTGGAAGCATCTGTCATCATCTCTGTGCCAGTCTTACTGTTGAAAAAAAAGATTTCTTCGTGCGGGTCAGATAAATTACATTTAATCGTTTTTCCACACAAGAAAACGATGGAGCAACATGTATTTTGTATGTTTTCTAATAACTTGTATCCATTGAACCCATTTATGTCATTAAAATAGCAATAACAGCATTTTTGAAGATGTTGCCAGCAGAAAAGTGAATAATTTTTACCCGCCTGTTCAGCAGCAATTTTTTCAATTTTACCAAACACCGTTTGCGAAAATTTTATAAGGAATGAAAAGCTCAAACTCTTCTCTAACGATATCGTGCCTGGCTTAACCGCGGCACGCACTTGAGAGTCTAAAAAAACTGATTTTTTTTCGAGAGGTCCTGTTTCACCCGCGTGCGGCCGTGCCTACTTGACATAGACCGGGACTGATTACACGAGCTTGGAAATGTACTCTTTTCCAGCTTTAAAACGCGACCATTATTATTAAGACGTTGTACATTGATTTATGAAGTAATTATATAATATTTTATCATTGATGGTCGTGTTTTAAGGCTGGCAAAGAGTACATTTCCAAGCTTGTGTAATCAGTCCGGTCTATGTCAAGTAGGCACGGCCGCACACGGGTGAAATAGAACCGCTCAAAAAGAAATCAGTTTCCTACACCTTGAAAAGGAGTGCCGCGGTTAAGCCAGATATAATATCATCAGAAAACAGTTCCAGCTTGTCATTCCCTATAAAATTTTCGAGAACGGTGTTTGGTCAAATTGAAAAAACTGCTGCTGAACAGGCGGGTAAAAATTATTCACTTCTTAGCGGGCAACATCTTCAAAAATGCTGTTATTGAAATTTTAACGCCATGAATGGGTTCAGTAAGTACAAGTTATTAGAAAACATCCAAAATACATGTTGCTCCATCGTTTTCTTGTGTGGAAAAACAATTAAATGTGATTTATCTGACCCGCACAAAGAAATCTTTTTTTCCAACAGTAAGACTGGCACAGAGATGATGATAAATGCTCCCAATGTTTGCGTTAGAATTGTACGTTTGTATTGAGGCAAATAAAATGAAAAAGTACGGGGGATTAACAGGTCTTTTTGCACCTTCAAGACATCCTTTACCTTTGGATAGATGTGGAGGAATCAGCACAACTCGTTTTTGGGCGGAAACTCAGTGGTAGATACCTACTGACCTTACGAAGAGTTTGACATCATAAAAGCTTTGGTCGGAATTTTTTCTATCCAGAATGACCTACCGCCTGGCCTAAATGGGATGATCTCGAAAAAAAATTACCCGATTTTAAAAAGAAAGGCGACGCCAGATAGGGCCTTCTTTTAGCTACGTGGTGATGGTTAGGATAATCAATTTCATTATCATAAATGTACATGATATACAGGGTGTCAAAAAGGGGAGTGTCCAAAGGGTCCATTTTCAACGTTGTGCTATTTAAAAAAAAAAATTGTAGATTATTTCTAATGTCATTTTTGGAAAGGTATAGCATTGATATCTCGAAACGATTTTTCAGTTTCACAAATATTTCTTTAATTTCAAAGGCTACGTGATTTTTTCTAGAAGTAACAGTTTTTTATTGAGATTCTCTCATTGGCCATATCATTGACATAAATGTGGCAGATATGCATGAATTCACTTGATATACCTTCCCACGACAAAATTCTACCCCCAACGACCACCAAGGGGCTACCCCTGGTGGACGCCAGCAACCTCTTTACGGATGAGTTGAAATGAAGCAAGTTGTGGCGGTTATCATGAATTCTCCAAATCAGGATTCTTGACGTAACATCAGTTACTTCATGTCAAACCATAATTACGATCATGATTACCATATCAGCCCCCTTTTGGAAATTTTTGTACAGGGTGTTCACGCGAGACGGATACCCCTTCATTAAATATACTTATCCTTCGTGATAATTAAAAAAAAGAGAAAACTATTCTGAAACAATTTTTTCCGTAGTTTCTGAAAATGTCAAGTATTATTTTCCATTTCGTGCCAAATACAGGATGCCGCAATTTTTTTTGCTTTTTTTCGAAACACCCTGTATTTCGTCATCAGCATCACAGTCGATTCACATTCTTAACCTGATTACAGAAATGCATGACACTTCTGAAGTTTTTTAAAAAAAATTCAAAAATTCAGAATGACATTTCAATTTTTTTTTCCCAGAATGATGGATGCATTTTAGAATACAGATATGTCTCGGATATCTTATTAGTCATTCTATGTGATTCCATGCCATTTAGAAGTGAAACAGAATACTCTGAGCATATTTGAATCCTGAAATGGATCCATCTATTAAAAAAAAATGAAATTTTTGTAAATTTTTCCAATTTTTTCAGAATTTTTTTTGGAAGTGTCATGCAATTTTCTTATCAAGATAACAGTGTGCAATAATTATTGTGGTGATATGGGTGTTTGAGAAATGCACAAAATGCCACACCCTGTATGACACGAAATGGAAAATTATACTTGACATATTCAGAAAGTACGGAAAAAATGTCCCAGGAAAGGTTTTTCTTTTTTGAATTATCATGAAAAAAGTTTTTAATGGGGGGGGTATCCCTCTCGCGTGAACACCCTGTTCAAACATGACCAAAAGAGGGCTGATATGGTAACCATAATGGTAACTATGATTTTACATAAAGTTAATAATGTTACGTCAAGAATCCTGATTCAAAAAATTCATGGTAACCGCCACAACATGCTCCATTTCAATTCATCCCTGAAGAGGTTGCTGACGTCCACCGGAAGTAGCCTCCTTGGGGTGGTTGGGGTGAAATTTTTTGTCATGGGATGGTATATGAAGTAAATTCATGCGTATTCGCCAAATTTATGTCAATAATATGGCCAATGAAATACGCAATCAAGAACTGTAAATTTTAGAAAAAATCACGTAGCCTTTGAAATGCGAAAATATTTGTGAAACTAAAAAACCGTTTCGAGATATCAATGCTACTTTTCCAAAAACGACATCAGAAATAATCTACAATTTTTTTTTGGAAAATGGCACAACGTTGAAAATTGACCCTTCGGACACTCCCTCTTTTGACATCCTGTATATCATGTACATTTAAACTGATGAAATTATCCTATCCATTACCACGTAGCTGGAAGAAGGTCCTATCTGGCGTTGTCTTCCTTTTTGAAATCGGGTTACTCTTTTCCGAGATATTCCCATTCTGAAAATTGCGAAATTTTTGATTACCCCTATTTACTTTTGAGCAGTTTAGATAGCCGACTGAAAATGAGAAAGAATAGGCTACTGTTGATTAGTCGCCGCCCCCAGCTCCCGCCCCCAAACAAAAAATTATTGATGATTGAAAGAATTTTCATTCAAATCTATTTCATTGGCCAGTGCCCTTATTCCGATAACAAAATATCACAATGAGTTTCGAATAAGAGAGTGGGCAAAAAATGGATTTTCTTCTTCAACTAAATGTCTTTACATTCACAATATGTCTCCTTTAAAAAATGCGCTACTGAGACTCACCTATCCATACTTGTTTGATTCACTAGTGGATTTAAAATAATACAAATCACCCTTTCATATAAACAAGCACTTATGATAGCTAAAAACAAGTTAATAAAAGCACTTTGAAACGTCAAAATTGGATTAAATAATATAGAGTTTATAATTTTCAGCGAGGATGGATTTAATTCAACAAAATAAAACGAATAAATCATTATTGAACAAAAATGATTTTTTTGCGTGCTCATCATTATACCTAATTAGGTATGCGAGAAATCATGAATTATGTCGTTGAACTCCAGTACATTGAGAGACTGAAAACGTATACAGGGTGTCCGTTTTTCGAGGCTAAGCATGGGTATCTCGCTTATCTTTAGAGATACAGAGTCGGTTGAATTAGAAAAAAGTTGGGAATTTTAATGACAATCAATGATCCAAAAAGATATTTGACTTGTCAGTTTTAGTTTTCGAGATATCGAGAAAAAACAGAAATTTGTAATTTTTGTTTTTATTTTTTATTTGAAAAACGGTTGAAGGTAGCTTTTTCTAATTAAGACATTGTGTAAGCACTTTTTCAAGGGAAATTCATTATTGCCAAAATCTTCATTCTAGCTTTCAAAACAACCGAGATATGACATTCAACTGTTTTTTCTCTTATGGGCGCCATATTGGATTTTGACATTTTTGAATACAATATTTTTTTCTGGTTACAACGATGTGTCACATGCCACTGTTGAATTTATGCTTTTGAGCAAAAAAATATTTTCTTATTTTTTAAAGAGTGCTTTGGAAACAAAATCAGCACCAACAATAAAAAAAGCGTAAATGTTAAACACTTATTCAACAGTGACATGTGGCACATCGTTGTAACCAGAAAAGAATACCGTATTCAAAAATATCAAAATCCAATATGGCGCCCATTAGAGCAAAAAGTTGAATGTCGTATCTCGGTTGTTTTGAAAGCTAGAATAAAGATTTTGGCAGCTTTGAATTCCCCTTGAAAAAGTGCCCTGACAATGTCTAGATTAGAAAAGGCCACCTTCAACCGTTTGTTGAAGAAAAAATAAAAACAAAAATTCAAATTCCTGTTTTCTCACGATATCTCAGAAACTAAAATCGATACGTCAAATTTCTTTTTGGACCATTGATCGTCATGAAAATGCGCAGCTTTTTCCTAATTCAACCGACTTTGTATCTCTCAAGATAAGCGAGATACCCATGCTTAGCCTCGAAAAACGGACACCCAGTATACCTATTTATCCAATGTACCTAATATTATATGAATTTTTCATCATTCGCGTATAGTTTAAGGATTTCTGTGGCGGAATTTGTGAAGGCCCCACATTTGTGGTAACATGTGAGGGCTCTAGGGCGGTCGCCCCTGTCGCCCGTGCTTGAATCCGGCACTGTCGGCAAATAAATAAGTCATTGGTATACATTATTTGTCGATTATTTGTTAATTGGCCTCCACCTGTTCAACTTTCTTGTTCACAATTTTCGGATCTCTTGTTCTCGTTTCTCGTTATCTCTGTTCTCGTGCAAAGCAATCGAGGAGAATGTCACACCAACTGTTTTCCCACTTAACCGGAATGGCACGCAGTTCAAAGTTAAATCCTCATGTCACTGAACACTGAACTACTTAGTACCACAATTACATTTTTCACTCTCCAAGTACCTAATCATTGGAAACATCATCATGAATCAAATCATAGATGCTACCAACAAAAAAAGCAAATATTTTGGAACTGACATTGTGCCCATTGAGCCAAACAATACCCGTTCGTGAAAAAAGCTTTAATTAAAATGATGTTATTTTAATATTTTGATCGGCTTTTTGCACCTCTCAAAAAAAATTGCCAAGAAATTTAATTAAATCCGCACCACCTCCTGCTAATGAAAACCGGCGAATCCAGCATCGACGAGCGGAATCCGACGATGATGGAATGATGGATACATAAAACACGTCATCCGAGTTTTATCATCGATTGGATTTGGAGGATGAGAGCACATCGTCACCGAAAAATCTGTCATCATATTATTCGCTTGCCGCTTGGGGCGCGCGCGATTTGTGCACCCAATCGGACAATAAATCCGACGAGCCCCTCATTTTCGGATATTTTAATGGCTATAATTTCATTAGTACCTATCTCGATCACGATGTCTGGCTGCCAAGAATAACTGGGTCAAAAGCAATCACAGTAGAATGGATTCCGTTTGGGTAAGTGAACGAGTCATGATGCTAAATCAATTTGAGACAAAGGATCACGTTTAATTCAAATTATCTTTAAGTCTGTTTGAGGTTGCACAATTCTCAGTTTGATTAATTTAAATTTAATTTAGAACCAAAACGGTCGACTGATGTCCCGAATTAATCAAGGCGTCGCTACTGGCTGCACCATCACCGCCGTATGCATTTATGCAGTCTGGATAATCGGAATATGAATAATGTCGACTTCAATTATAAATGTCGCAATAAATTGATTGAATATGAATGCACTAAAGCCGCTTCATGTGAGTAGGACTAATTGTAATTTTGAACAACCTTTGACTTTCTGTGTTGGCAAACTTTTTTTCTAGTAATTGTTTAATACTAATAAATGTGTCACTGAAATATGGAGTTGACATGTTCTCAATCCTACCAAATAAAATTCCTGACCGTTTCCGTAATCTAGGTGGACCCGACGTCCCACGCTATTTCACTTTCAGTTTTCAGCACAGTAATTTTTTTATAAAAGGTAAAGGAGTTTGGTACTTTTCGGACGGCACGGCGGGTTGTTTCAGATTGTATCACAATAATAGCCAGTTATCCAGTCTTGGGGTTAACTTTCAACTTATTGGCTTTGTTGTGGGCTTGATTGTTGCAACAATAATTGTTTTCATAGTGCGAGAAATCCAAATTGAAAGTTGAAGTGACAGGTAAAACTAAAAAACTGTGATTCTGACACATGACCGAAACAATCTGCTCTCTGAAATATAACAGCTTTCCCTTGACATAATATGTTTATGTTATGTTAAATATTCTTTCCGTTTGTATATTGTATATGTATACCTATCCCTACCCATGTAGGTACCCACCTAGGAGATTACTGTGGATTGTGAAAAAAGGGAGCAGGTTGCCGATATTCTTACGCATGTAACATGTTTACAGCAAATATAAAATGGGCTGTATTAATGAAGATGGAGTAAATACTTGATACTGTTACGAGCGGCGATTCCCGTGCATTCTGGTGAACACGCGATCTTTCTAGACTCTTCCATTAGGTCGCAGTGTACAAGTGCGGAGCTCTGGACATTTCTAGAGTATACGTGATGGCTTGACATTGAAATACAGCGTGTTCAATAATGATTGTCCATGCCGCCTTTTTGAAATTTGGCCTGCATTAGACATGCGCCGCTTCAATGAAATCATTCTGGAATACCGTAGTAACGAAATTGATAAACGTCACGTCACACTGAGTGATAAAAAATCTGAGGTTAACAACAGTGACGGCATTGACGGTTGATCCTTGATCCATTCCCGTTCTGTCAGGTTGCTTGTTCACTATTTACCAGCAGTCAGAGCTGTCACTGTTAGCCTCAAATTTGATATCAGTCAGTGTGACGTGACGTCTATCAACTTCGTTACTACGGTATTCCAAAATGATTTCATTGAAGCGGCGCATGTCTAATGCGGGCCAAATTTCGAAAAGGAGGCAAGGACAATCATTGTTGAACACGCTGTACATGGAGGGACTTCAACGCTCGATCAGAACACATCTGTCTATTTTGGCGGACATTTTGAGTTGATGTCCACGAAATGTGTAGGATTTTTGGGGAGTCGCATGGAAACCGTATGCCGGGTCATTGTGGAATTGGCTGGGGGACCTATGAAACATTCAAGAATAATCAGTCTGGAGCTATATAACGCACCGTCCTCGGCCTAGACAGTAGTTATGAATGCGAAGTGGTGGCGAGCGGATAAAATCGAGTAGAAATCACAGCGATATTCCCAGGCGCAATAATTGTTGACGTACATGTATTCACTGTAGTACGCAGTAATGAACAGTGTGTGTTTTGAAACGATCGTCTCAATTATAAACGAACCCGTACGCGAAATACATAATAATACTTAGGCGGGTACTAAGATTAAGGTACTCACTTAACAAAGCGATATTGACGAAATGCAAAATGCGTGATGCGTGAATACCAAGGCAGATAACTGCCTGTTCACTGTTGAGTCAGTGAAATGACTATTTCAAATGATCATTCTTCGCAGCTTTACCCATGCATTTAACCAGGCCACAGCCTGCCTAAATTAGAAATTCATTTGATCGATAGATTGTGACGTCAAATAAGTCTTCACCCTTATGATGCGATTCTTTAAAAAATAATGTATCATGAAAGCTCTGTTACGCTGTTATTACTATTACAGACAAAAAAAAGTAGGACAGAGACTGACACGGATTGTACTGATTTCGCTCTGGTGTCATTGTGACACAAGGCCAAATTTGGTACACAATGACAGGCTCTGTCCTACTTTTTTTAATTTTTCCGTAATAGTACCTATGCAACAGCCAATGGCCGACAGGAATTGCACTATGAAGTTGAAATGGTCATTACACTGATTTACTAAAATTATGTTGGAGTAATTTTGTTGGAGTTGCTAAAGACCGAATAAGTGTCTTACCTCAGCTTTAATATTATAAAAATGCAAAAAAAAATAACCACCAGCAATAACAGGCTAATAACTACGAGTAGATAGGTACATCGTCATAGGACTCCATCTAGACGATGAGCAAACTAACAACAATGCTGGTCCAATAGAGAATTTGCTGCAGCTGTGTGACTTGCAAGTCCTAATAGGTAATTGGCAAGGCTTTTGTTTTATGGAGATTAATTATTCTAACGACAGCAACATATTACTGAAAGTGCCGGCGAATGTTCTTATCTGTACCGCAAGGCGGCCACTAGTAGTGTTATATGGTAACCGGTAAATTTACAGGTTGTTTATCTCCTCCTGGGTTTACGAGAAACCGCTTAAGTGTACTGGCCATAACCGTTAATGCCAAACAGTTGAAATTGTTTATTAAGGGGTCAGCAAAGGTCTTAAATCTATGTTGCAATTTGGAACGTAGCAAGTAATTTTTATGGACGGCACGGGAACGAGCTGACCCACAGTGACACCTACATACCTGTACTTTTTCTATCAAACAATAATTTACAGGAGTTCATAATCATGACTCATCAATCTTTGATCAGCATGCATGCATTAGATACTTGAACTACAAGATAAGGATAAATAAATAGCGATTTTAACCGAAAGCTATTTTCAACGCAATGTATGCGGGGTTTTTTCCATAGGTTCCTGGATCTTACCAGTTAGGAAATAAAGTAGTATTGTGGTTTGTTCTGCCACAACAGATTTTTGTGCGATGAACAGATGGAGCTTGCCAGATCGCTCACTGACTGTAGTAGAGCTGTATTTACGAAAGCCTCGTCATTTTTGTTGATTTGAATTTGGAGAGAACTTGGGTGAGAATCCGCTTTCCGTTTCAAAACAGACATCCCTATGCAAAGATAGATAACCCAATCCGAGATCCTCAATTCTTCCCTTATTTTGTTTGATGTGTTGGAGCCCCTTAAACACCATGCACGCTGCCGTCTGAATTTTCTCCAAATTCAAATGAACGAGAATGATGAGGTTTTCTTCAAGTATAGATTTACAGCTAGTGAGCGATCTGGCAAGCTCCATCTGTTCATAGCACAAAACTTGAAGTAGAAAATAGTTGTGAAGAGATTTTGAGTACCTTTTTACTTGCAAAACTTGAAGCTTCAAGTTTCAGTTTTTGCTAGGAACTTTGTTTGAAAGAAAGTACTTTGAAATGAAAATCCTCGCGAAATCAGGTCACTAGGTAGGTATACAGGTGCCTCGGATTAACGGTTACAAAATTCGCAGGGAGATAGAGATTTGAAAAATAAGGGGCTCTTCTTGATAAACATACCCTCGCAAACGTATAATAATGAATATACAGGCCTTCAATTGTTTTTGAGAAACATTCTTTTTCATAACTTTTGAACCGTTCAACTGATTATAATCAAATTCTAACCAAAGCTCACTGAAAAAAGTCTCTACTGAACATAATAACGCGTGTCATCAAAGATTCTTAGAGGCGAAGATAATAGAGGGTACCCTTCCTCTTTTTCTCCTATTTTCTATACATTTTCTACCTCCCCACCCCCAATTTTTTTGGATTGGTTCCAATTTTTGAATTCTACGATATTTGGGTTTGAAACTGTGGAAAACAACTCGAAATCTCCACTTTCAAAGGCCTGAAATTAAAATCCAAGAAAACTCATGATTCCTCAACTAAAAAAAGTTTTGCAGGTGTTTCAAGTTGATAAACGGCCATTTTTGCTGGGAAACAAGAATTTTTGAGAAAAACAATTTAGGCTCTGGAAAGTGGTGATTTTGAGATGTTTTCCAAAGTTTCAAACGCAAATATCTCGAAAATTAAGCCTTTAATAAAATTTTTGCAGGAGTAACTTTCTTCTTTGAACTGAACGTAGCATCCATGTTGGAACCATTTCCAAAAAATCATCAGACGGGTGAAAAGCTGGGGGAAAAAAAGGCTACCCTCTATTATCCTTTCCCCTAAAAATGTTTGCTAAAATGCGTTATTGTTCGATAAAGACCGGTTTAGTAAGCTTTGGTTTCAATATGAATAAAATCGGTTGAATGGTTCAAAAGTTATGCAAAAAGAACAATTTTGGAGGCCTGTATCTCCGTTAATTTACGTTTGCTGGTTTTTGTGTTCCCATTAGGAACCACGCATTTTGGAAAAGATTGTTTTTCACCCCCCTTATTTTCAGCTTGAAACTTTTATCAAAACGCGGCGTTACATTAGTGTCAGCTTTTAGCAGGCGCTTATTGCTACCTACTTATGTTTTACTTCAGTTACCTCCTACGACGATGACGAGTGACGACACGGTGTGGACAGTGAACCCCGCTCTTAGCCTTGCAACTAATTGAAGAGGTTTAGAAAATGCCTCCACTGTGGAGTGGAACTTCAAACTTCCATTGCGGAAAAGACACAAACTCGGGCACAAATATATAAAAGAAAAATTGTGACGTAAAACCTAGGTACATGTATTTTGATGGTACCTACTCAAAACCGTGCACGTTTTCTTTTTTTCTTGATAATCTTGCCTCCGACCTTGCTCTGGTGCAACTCAAGCTCATGCAGTAACAACACTGCAGATGGATTCATAACTCTGAGATCAAGCTGATACATGTCCACCGTCCAGTAGTCACGATTTTTCCTCTCTCCCTTGGACTGATACACCCATCGGTGATCAAGTTTTTCCATTTCGTCTTGAGATAAGCACCGGGCTCCTTCCTAGCAAAACCTAACGTCACATTTTCATGCTGTGTCAATGCTGACACTTTGAAAACAGCGGTCAATCGCTAAAAGTTGGCGGGGATTCAACTTTTAGCGAATATTCGCTGAAAGTTGGACATTTTTGACAGAAAATCGATCCAGCGGTATATCGCCCGTGCGGACTTGCTTTAACACATCAACTATACCGATTATTATCAGCATTATTATTATTATTATTATTATTATGCCCAAAAAATTTCGCCTGTAGCGCTACCTTTTGCCAACTCTTCGTTGTTTTGGCCCCCTCCGCCCTCAAATTCTGGCTACGCCATTGTGTAGTAGGTAGGTACATCAGACCGACTAATATGACAAGATTAGAATAACGAGGCACATTATGATCAATTCATACTTTTAGTTTTGGTATTAGCAGTCAACATCTCAGCTTTCGCTCCTTAGGGGCCCCATCTCGCAATTCCGCCCAGGGCCCCCCAATTCTTTAGTCCGCCACTGGTTACCTGTACCTAACCTCGTCCGAATTGGATGTGAAATGGAAAGTATAATGTGTCGTGTTGGGGTTAATTTTAAAGCAGCTACTGAAATGACGGTTTAATGAGTTAGTAACGTAAAGTTTGTATTATTAATAATTACTGGTGAGCACTTAACCGGATATAGGGATGCACCCCTTTTCCAGAATTTTTATCGCGTTATTAAATGGCAATTACATCCCTTTGACTTCAACAGCAAATGCTTTTAAGTGGAAGTGGTGAGAGAAGGGGCAAATTACATCTTATTTCAGGTACCCATCAAGGCTACCAAGACCCAAAGTTATTATACAGGGTGTTCGGGTCTGGTTGTTACAAACTTTGAGGGATGATTCCCCATCAAAAATAAAGCCGAAAGAACAAAAAAGTCATGGTCCTAAAATGCTTCCTAAAAAAGATACAGGGTGTTGAAGTTAACTTTTTTAAATCGTTTGTCCACCGTAACTTTTGAACCGTTGGACCGATTTCAATCAAATTTGAACCAAAGTTTAGTCAACTGGGTCTCCATCGAATAATAATACCACAATTCATTAAAAATTCCTGGAGGCGTAGATAATAGGAGACTGTCCCCTATTTTCGCCCCTATTTTCATCTTCCGATTATTTTTTCAAATTGTTGATATTTTCGGATTCTACGTTCAATTTAGAAGGAAAGGTTACTCCTGCAAAATTTTGATTAGAGGCTTAATTTTCAAGATATTTGGGTTTGAAAAATTTGAAAACAACACGAAATCGCCACTTTCAAGAGCCCAAATTGTTTTTTTCTGAAGAACTTCATGTTTCTCAGCGAAAATGGTGGTTTATCAAGTTGAAACACCTAGAAAACTCATTCCAGTTCATCAGACGATTATTTCTTCATTCAGACGAATCATGGGGTTTCTTGAATTTTAATTTTTAGGCCTAGGACACTAGCGATTTCAAGATGTTCTCCAATGTTTCAATCCCAAATATCTCGAAAACGAAGCCTTTAATCAAACTTCAGCGAGAGTAATTTTTTATTCTAAATTGAACGTAGAATCCGAAAATATCTGAAAAATTGGGGCGTGAATAGGGGACAGTCTTCTATTATCTACGCCGCCAGAAACTCATGATGAATTGTGGTATTATTATTTGATGGAAACTCATTTTACTAAACTTTGGTTCAAATTTGATTGAAATCGGTCTAACGGTTCAAAAGTTACGGTGAAAAACCCATTTAAAAAAGGCAACTTCAACACCCTGTATCTTTTTGAGGAAGCACTTTAGGAGCATGCAGTTTTTGTTTTTTCGGCTTTATTTTTGATTTGGAATCATCCCTCGAAGTTTGTAATAACTAGACCCGAACACCCTGTATACAGGGTCATTCAACAGGGTCATTCAAAAAATATGTCCACCCCCATTTTTCTCAAGGTTCGTTGAAGCTAGCGAGTTGCGGTGAAGACCGTTGGATCCAGCTGGTTTTTCTGATCAAATCTGATATGTCAACAAAACAACTTCATAAAAACTCTGAGTACGGGGGCACCTCAAAATTTTGGTCAATTTTTTTTCACACTGCACAATAATGAATGATATGTCATTGAAAAGCCCTTAAAAAGTTTCAATGGACAAGTGCAAAAAGTTTCTAAAAATTTCCAGCGGTTATCATTTTATGATAGAAAAAACAAAAACTTGGAAAAACACGTTTTTATGTGAATCAATGGGAATTTGTCAAAACTGCAAACTGCATTCAATAGAACTCATCAAAACAGTCAGTATGATGTTTAACTCAATATTATGTTATGAGTATTTTTAAATTTTGATATTTTCTGAAATGAAGATTTTGATGTGAATTGACTCAAAATTTTGAAATGAAAATTGAAAATGAAATTTGCTTCGATTTAGCCTAGGTGAATTTGCAGACACTGCCTACCTGTGCAAATTAGGTGACTTTCACTGACCTATACCTTTGTTTCAACAGTTCACTCAAATCACTGTCACTTTTGCCACTGGTGGGATTCAACTGAAGCTCGGCAGGTAGTTCCAATGTCTTAACACTAAAGAAAATTTCATTGAGCCGTTCATGAGTCAATATTTTTCAAAACTTTAAATAAACTGAGCTTTGACACCTTATATATTTTTCAAGAAGCGAGTGAGATGCATATCTATATGTTAATTTTTGTGGATCAGGACGACTTTGGAATCTTTTCCTGTTTGATGGGTTAAAAATGGGACACCTGGTATCTTCCACCCTACTATCTTGGATCCCTAGACACACACCCTCTGCCTATATGAATCCACATTGCAAATCCAAAATTTCACTTTCCTTCGATACTCAATAGGCACCTACCTACCTACTGAATATAATATATTCTTTCACTGACTGCAACGTACCTGATGGAGACAAAAATCTAGTGACATTACTGTAAATTAAAAAGATAAAAACGACATAAAGCCTAATGGCAATATTGCGCACATAAAGTTCGGTTTGTGCAGCCGGATCAATATTAAGCCGTCATGCAAGTGTCAACAACAACAAAGCTTTATGTTCGACCAGTACGTTGCAATTTGCCGCGAAATTTATTGCACCATCCTCCATCCCCAAAGCCGCCACTACCAATTTTAAAATTAACTCCACTGTTATGGTGCCTGCAGAGCCAAGATCTCAATTCTTGTGTGTGTGCGCGCAGTGGCCACCGACATCACCACATACTACTCCGCCGCTGAAAAATTAATAAGATTTGGCGAAGTGAGAGCGGGACGGAGTCGAGTTAAAAATGGGAAGTTATAAAGAACGTGGAAGGAGAAAAATGGGAAGTAGGGCTTGGGGATATGTACCGGAGAAAAAGCCGAGGTTGTCTCGAGGTTTTAACGGGAATCTTATCTCGCAATTAGGAGACACTCTGCGACGCTTCCAGGTTTATGTGTTTTTGAAATTAGCCAACGAGTATAAGCTCTTACAACCTTCAACTTTACAACAAACGCTAAATTTAGTCAGATAAAGGGTGGCGCGACGTAACTGATAGCTTCTTTTATGGAGGTTAATGGAAGATGCATGAGAGGCGAGGGGCGAGACAAGAGATAACCCTTTCGGGGTCTGACAAAACGCCAAATCACAAAACTGATGAAAGGGTTCCAAGACAGGAAACAAAATAAAAGTGTGGAGTTGATAATGATGATGATCAATGTCTTATTAAAGGCAAATACTGAGGTATGTATGTATGTAGTTAGGTACTTGGTGAAAAAAATCAGGTATATCTCGTCCATCATTCAAATTCAGAATTTTTGAAGCAAAAATGAAATGACAAGCTGGGGGACATGGTTATGGCTATGGTTAATGGCACGTGCAACCGCAACTCATACGGCAGCAGGGATGCCAGACGTCCCATTTTCTGCGGGATTGTCCCGCAACTGATTCTTTTGTCCCGCGTCCCGCATACATCCGAAAAGAAAATGTCCCGCATACTAATATTTTGGCTTTTTCAATTATTCACCAAATTAAAATTCAAAATTCAATTTCCAACTTTATAATTAAGTTCAAATTGATGATAAATGAATAGAGAAAAAAAAGTTACTGCGCGCAAAGGTGTATAGATGTAGCTAGACAAGACTCACAAAGACTAGCTATAGATAGGCATGTATGTGGGGCACTAATAGATACCATAATACCTATATTATTTGAGAAAAAAACACATTATTATCCAAATTACTATAATCCTCGCTATGATCATTTTTGAAAAAATTTCGCCTGCGGCGTTCTTGGAGGAATATATCTCCCCGGAAGCCCCGTAAACTTTGCTATACGTGTCTGTCCCGCGTTGCGATTTCAGAAATCTGGTAACCCTGTACGGCAGCGGCCATCAGCCGTATCCACACGTCCGCGTCCTACAGTAGCTTTTCACTTGATTTATTAATAAAAAAATGTTCATACGAGACAAGAGTAAGTTTCACGTTTCATGAAAATCGATCTACTAATAAGGAATTTCAATATGGCGGCCAAGATGGCGGCGGAATCATGGAATATAGCTTGAAAATAAGAATGATCACACAAGACATGGATAAGTTCTAAGTTTCATGAAAATCGTTCCACTGATAAGAAATTTCAATATGGCGGCCAAGATGGCGGCGCAACCATGAAATTCAATCTGCCCACTGGCCACCCACGAGGACCTGAGCTATCCATTGGAGAAAGTTCCAGGGCTCTAGATTTATTCCCCGACGAGGAGTTCAACTTCTTAGAAGTGCACAGGAAATCTTTGTTTTGTGATAATAATAATGATAACTATGAATGTATAAATAAGAATAATGCCCATTGGCCACCCTTGGGGACATCAGCTATCCATCGGAAAGAGTTCCAAGGCTTTAGCTTGATTCCCCGAAGGGGCGTTCAACTTCTTAAAAGTGTACAGTAAATATCCGTTTCTTGATAATAGTAATGATAACTATGCATGGATAAAAAAAATAATGCCCATTGGCCACCCTTGGCGACATCAGCTATCTATCAAAAAAAATTCCAAGGCTCTAGCTTTATTCCTCGAGGAGGAGCACAACTTCTTAATTTCTACACGGACAGACAGACGGACAGACGGACAGACTGACAGACGGACGGACAAACAGACAAACCGACCATATAAGCGTCATTTTCTTACGAAAATGCGCTAAAAAAAATCCTACTTCTGAGTTTACAAACGGAAACAGGATGTGAGTGGATACGTACATATTTGAGTACCTACTACCTATTGGTGGGTCAATGAATTGTACCTGGCGAAGTTTCTAAGACTCGCGAAGTTTGTTGAATCAGTTCTCATCAACAAAACATCAGTGATTGCTGTTGAAATATGAAAACTAGATGAGGTAGGAACGGTAGTTATCGGAATATATTTAGTTAGGTTTTAAATTGGCCTGCTTTATTGGTTTATTACAGCCGTTGCACACAGTCAATTTCAAACTTAACTAACCTAGATTGGGATCATGCGACCAACACATCGCAACGCCCGAAATGCCTATCAACACAATCAACTAACTATGTGCCTACCCTACAGTACGGCATCAAGTAAGGGAAAACAGGTGAATATGCCCTTCCTTACGGACCTGAGGCTTGATAGCGCACTTTCTCTTTGGAAGATTGGTGAATGCAAAATGGTTATTAGGTAATTAGGGTCCTAGCGTTGGAATACATGATTCTGCCTACTTCGGGTCCCAAGATCGTGGGTCGTATCGATGTGGGATTTTGGTTGGAAAAGGCTCAAATTCTCTCAAAAATATAACCTTGTATTGTATGTGCAATGTGCATCCATGTATTCTCATGAAAAAGAGGTACTTATCCGTATTCAAAACTTTCATAACTTCTAGACAGTTTCTGAAATGCAGCACTTCATCGGCGATGCCGCGCCACACTAAATTGCTATTATTGTAATTGTTTGTCGCTATTTCGTCAAGATTTTTCTTAGTTCGGGTCCCAAGGTCATTTTGCAGAAATCTTTTCGTCTACTAGCTGCTATGACGGACAGACAGAGAGACTTGTTACGGGTTTTAGGTATTTACTCCTAAATAGATTCAGCCCTACATGTCACCGTTGTTGCTTCAAGGGAACGATTTTTTTCAAAATTAAAAGTTATGAAAAATTATTGAAGGAGTTCCATGATCGAAGAAAGACTGACAAATTTGACTATGATTTCTATCGAACATCAGATTTTAGAAAATTTGAAATTAGATGAAGTTGTGCAAAATTCGCTTCACTGAAAGCCAGAAAAAAGGATTCTTAATGAGGTAACGTCCAGTCAATTTTCATCGTTATGTTTTTCTAAATCTCATACTTCTTCAAGCGTTACTTTGTATTACTCATATCTCAGTATTTTTACATAGTTACTTCAGAATTAGTCATTTTCTGACTAATGGCATGGAGCAGGCATGGAGCTAAGAGGGGACTCAAAATATTGTTACGAGCAGCGGTAAACACGCGATCTTTCTGGACTCTTCCACAGCCGCAGTGTACAAATGCGCGGAGCTCTGGAGATTTCTAGAGTGAACTCGATGGCATTAAAATACATGGAGACTGCAATGATCAATCGAGACACATCTGTCCATTTTGGCGGAGGCGCCGTTCCAGAGCCCAGCAGAATTATACGGGTAATGTGTGTGATTACTCAGGAATGGTCTAGAAACCCCATATGCCGGGCCACTATGGAATTTGCTGGAAGTAGACCGTCCTTATACCGTCCGTTTTTTTTTCTAGGCCCCAGCGCGTAGCGCCTTTATTATGGGTTTCTGTTGGATTTTGTATTCTACAATAACACAGTGTTACTTTCCGCTTTAGTATTATCAAAACTTGCTTCCGTTATTTTTTGCGTGCGCAGTAGCAGCGGCTCCATGTTGTAGTAGTCGCCGAGCAGCCGTCGAGCGATGAACATGTACCTTTATGTCTCTTGTCTTTTGTAAACAATTCTTTTAATAAACATTTACTTATCCAGTCAAGCCAGATTTAACAGGTTATGGGCCTAGATCTCTACGGTCAATGAAAATAGTCAGTAACCAGCCTGATAAAAGTGTCCGTGCGTGCGTAACCGAAAGTTAAAGAAAATGGCTACCGCGTCGCGAAGCGATCTCGCACAGATCGTCAAGTTTGACGGCTCAAACTTCCAGCTATGGAAATTCAGCGTTTCCATCGTGTTCAATGCCGAAAAGTTGATGTCAATTGTTGACGGATCAACTACTGAACCTGATGATAAAGCATCGGCTGACTGGACCGCGTGGAATGACAAGGACAAGAAAGCTCAAATCATTTTTCTCACCACACTTATTCCCAAAATGCTACAATCCCTCGTCAACTGCAAGACAGCTGCAGAAATGTGGAAAAAGTTGGTTACGATACATGAACAGAAAACTGAACTTTCAAAGGAATTGATATGGCAACGATTTTATGAACTTCGCATGGTCGACGGAGAAGCCATCTCTGGCCACTTGGCGAAAGTAGAATCGATTGTGAAGGACCTTCAAGATGTGAAAGAAACCATTAGTGACAGCGCAATTTGCTCGAAGATTATCAACAGTTTACCGCCGAAGTACAACAATTTTCGAACTGCATGGGACTCAGTTGCGCCGAATATGCAAAATTTGGATAATCTTACATCACGCCTTCTGAAAGAAGAGACTCGAATGTCAACCCAGGACGATGAAACATCGCGTCTAGCATTGCAAGTACAAGCACTTCAAGCGAAACTCGACAGTCAATCACGCCCTGAAGAAAAGAAAAATAGCAACAGCAAAATCGCCGATCTTAAAAAGAAGACCAGCTGTAATTACTGTAAACGAAAAGGCCACTGGTCTCGTGAATGTCGAAAACGCCTTGCAGATGTGCAAAAAGGCACACCCAACAGTGAAAAATCCGGTTCTAATTCCGCATATGTCAGCGACATTTCACTGCTGTATTCAGCCACCTCCGATAGTGATAGAGACAAGTGGATTTGCGATTCTGGAGCCAGCGCCCACATGACTCACCATCGTGAATGGTTCGACGAATTGAAAGATTTAAAGGAACCGATTTCTGTAAAAATTGCGAACGACAAAATCATCTCGGCAGTTGGAGTTGGTAACATCACAATTCAAGCTAAAGTGCAAGGTCAATGGCATGACCGTGAAATCCGAGACGTCCTATACATCCCTCAACTAAACAGGAGTTTGTTTTCTGTGGGAAAAATGACCGACAAACAGTTCACATTTCGCGCGTTGAAACACAATTGTGAATTTCGCGATAAAGACGGGCAGGTGTCGTGTATCGGTTTTCGGGAAAACAATTTATGGATTATGAACTTCCGCGTCAAACAACAATTAGAGTGCAACGTCGCCAATCAGCAATCTTTGAAATTATGGCACGAGCGCCTCGGTCACGTGAATTTCAAATCCATAAAGAAAGCTGCCAAAAATAATATACTGTGTGATTTGAAAATAGACTGCAATGAGGAAGAATTCTGCGAAGCATGTCAGTTTGGAAAACAAAGTCGAAAATCGCATCCAACAGCTTTAAGAAGAACAAATAAGGTTGGTGAAATGATCCATTCTGATTTATGCGGACCCATGAATGTTGAATCACCGAGTGGATCACGATACTTCATCTTGTTCAAGGATGATGCGAGCAGCTATAGAAGTGTCTACTTCCTGAAACACAAGTCTGAAGCTTTCGAAAAATTCAAGGAGTACGAAGCACTGGTTCAGAGGCAAACTGGCAACCAGATCAAAATCCTGAGGAGCGATAATGGAACTGAATACATCAATAATGATTTCAAACAATATTTGACGCAAAAAGGAATAATACATGAGTGTTCAGCCGTTTACACCCCTCAACAAAACGGAGCTGCCGAAAGAGAGATGAGAACCGTCGTCGAATCGGCTCGATGCATGTTGTTGAATAAAAATGCACCGAAAGAACTTTGGAGTGAATCAGTGAACACTGCTGTTTACATTCTGAATAGAATGGCCTCAATTCACCAGAAAGAGAAAAGTTCATTCGAAATATGGCATGGGAGAAAGCCCGAAATAAAGCACACAAAAATTTTTGGTTGCACCGCATATATGTGCATCCCACCACAATTTCGAAAGAAATTTGACCCAAAGAGCAGGAAGCTCATGTTTGTTGGCTACCGTGAGAATTCTAATAATTACAGACTATGGGATCCAGTAAAGCGAAGAATTGAAATTTCGTGCAATGTAAATTTCAACGAAAATCAAGCGTTCATCATCGATGACAAAGAAAACGAAAACATCGCAGTTTTTCCGGTACTTTTCGAAGAAACCGTTCTCGAAAATCACGCTGGAGAACAAAATCATGATGAAGAAAACGAAGAAATTTTCGAATCAGCTTCAGAAGAGGAAGAAGTGCCACCTCCTGTTCAATTCGAAAACAGACGCCAGCTGCGAGACAGAAACAACATCCAAAGACCGGATTACTACGGAGCAGCGATATATTGTACAATTCTAACTCCAGAATCATACAATATGGCTATCAATGGTGAAGAAAAAGAAAAATGGCAGCTGGCAATGCAACAAGAAATGGAAGCCCTCATCAAGAATGAAACTTGGAATTTAATCCCTCTTCCCGCGGGTGCAAAAACTGTTGACTGCAAGTGGGTGTATCGCGTAAAAACGGACTCTGAAGGTGACGTTACCCGTTACAAAGCTCGTCTCGTCGCGAAAGGATTTACGCAGCAACACGGTATAGACTACCGAGAAACTTTTTCGCCCGTGGTGCGGTATGACTCAGTTCGTGTTTTGTTAGCCCTTGCCGCGGAAAAGGACTTGATATTGAAACATTTCGATGTGCAAACCGCGTTTCTTTATGGTGAATTAAAAGAGACAATCTACATGAGACAACCCCCTGGATTTGAAGATAAAGAAAAACCCGATTATGTCTGCAACTTAAGAAAGAGCCTTTACGGATTAAAACAGGCCTCTCGTTGCTGGAACGACAAATTCGTAAGTTTTCTAAAGACACTGTGTTTCTGTTTTAAACAATTGAAAAGTGATCAATGCGTTTTTATTGGAAAGTTTGAGAATGAGACTATTTTTTTGGCGCTTTATGTTGATGACGGTTTGGTATTATCATCCTCGCAAAAAGCAATTGACGTTTTGATCATGAACTTGAAAAGTGACTTTTAAATAACGGTTGGTGATGCAACACAATTTGTTGGGCTAGACATTGTGCGTAATCGCGAAAAGAAAACGATCGCAATCAGCCAGAGAGGATACATCAACAAAATTATCCAAAAGTTTAACATGAGCGACGCCAAAACATCGAGCATCCCAGCTGAGCCAGGTATCAATTTACGGTCGCCGACCACTGATGAAACCGAATACTCAAGAAAACAACCTTATCGGGAAGCCGTCGGTTCATTGATATTTTTATCGACTGTTTCTCGTCCCGATATTACCTACAGTGTGAGTCAAGTAAGCCGGTTCCTGAATGACTGGAATTCTCAACACTGGGAAGCCGTCAAGAAGATTCTGCGATACCTAAAGGGAACTATCGACTTCAAGATAGTTTATGGAAATGCAAATGGTGTGAAGATAACAGGATACACGGATGCTGACTACGCTGGATGCCTGGAAACACGGAAGTCTACAAGTGGTTACATCTTCATGATGGCAAATGGACCAATAACTTGGACAAGTCAGCGGCAAAGTATCATCGCCTTGTCGTCTACCGAGGCCGAGTATATTTCGTTGACTTTGGGTGCCAAAGAAGCTTTGTGGCTCAAGTCTTTCATGAAGGAGCTGGATTTTCAACAGGAAGCCATAATGATTATGGTCGACAATCAATCAGCGATGAAGTTAGCGAAAAATCCCGAGCTGCATAGAAGGAGCAAACACATAGACGTGCGGTATCATTTTATTCGTGATGTGGTGTCTCGGGGTGAAATCAAACTTTCATTCGTTGAAACCAAAAAACAATTAGCAGACATTTTGACCAAACCTTTGAATAAACATTTGTTTTATAACATTCTGAATTTGCTAAACATTAAGTGTTATTTTGAATAAGAGGGAATGTTGGATTTTGTATTCTACAATAACACAGTGTTACTTTCCGCTTTAGTATTATCAAAACTTGCTTCCGTTATTTTTTGCGTGCGCAGTAGCAGCGGCTCCATGTTGTAGTAGTCACCGAGCAGCCGTCGAGCGATGAACATGTACCTTTATGTCTCTTGTCTTTTGTAAACAATTCTTTTAATAAACATTTACTTATCCAGTCAAGCCAGATTTAACAGTTTCACACCCAACATATAATATATTTTTGAAATCAGAAGAGCAAAATCTTTCGATTGATGGTATGTCAAATTATTTTTGACAGATGTCATTTTTTGACAATTGTCAGAATAGTATTTGTGATATATCATTTTAAAGCCCATAAAATTCTGAGGAAAACTGTGTTTTCATTTTTGGAATAGGATGTCTTTCACAGCTTCTGGAGGTCTTCAAATAAAAAAAATTGTTGAAATTCAGAACTACTCAATAAGTACGTAAGTAGATAAAACAGGTATTTTTAACATTAACTAATGATAATAATAAATAAATAATCACAATGAAACGAAAAATGTCCTAAAGAAGTTACTCGAAATGGCCATCTCCTTGTTCCTTGAATAAAAGATTCGACGACTGGTGAATTGGAACTGCCAGCCCAACGCGATAGTATCCGAGGTGGCCAGGTATGACCCCCTCGATTTTTTTAAGAGCCTATAGTGGCAATTCTGTAAAATTTAAAGGCCCCTTAAAATTTTTAAAGGCGTCGGTCACCTAGGAACGATCAGAAATGGGCTTCACGATTGGCTGATTTTCTTTTAACGGCCTTTAAATTTAAGCGGGTTTGATACAGAATTGGCCCTTATCTGAAAGATAAAGTGTTTATAGAATTTCCTGCTAATTTGGACTCAAAATTATAAGTCCAAATCCAAGTAAAATATTTGGATTTAAAATCAAAATATTATCATCAGTTGATGTTAAAAATACCTATTAATCATTGAGTAGGTATGTCTGAATTTTAACAATTTTTCCTGTTCAAAGACCTCCAGAAGCTGTAAAAGACATCATTTTCTAGAAATTAAAACACAGTTCTCCTAAGAATTTTATGGGCTTTGAAATGGTGTGTCACAAGTACTATTCTGTCAATTGTCAAAAAATGACATCTGTCAAAAATAATTTGACATACCATCAATCGAAAGATTTTGTTCTCTTGATTTCAAATATATATAATATGTTGGGTGTGAAACCCATAATAAAGGCGCTACAAGCTGGGGCCTAGAAAAAAAAACAGACGGTATAAGGCATCAGCCGGCAGCTCAGAGCAGTATTGAATTAGAAGAGACAGCAAGCGGATAAGCGAGCGATAATCACAGCGATAATTCAAGTAGATAATTGTTGGCGTGTATTCATTGTAGTACGCAGAAATAAACAGTGTGTGTTTTAAGAGATCGTCTCAATTATTTTCGAACCCGTACGCAAGATATCGTAACAATATAAAGCCTAAAAATCTTGCAGAAGCATGTTATCAATAAAAATTAACAGAATAAAGTAAAACTATTCTTGTTTTTACTCGGCTGACCCCCCGCCTAGATGCGCCACTGCGTCATTATCTATTTTTTGTTTCAGCACAATCACAATAATTTCCATTTCATAAGTGAGGGTCGGGAAAGTAAAAACCGTAATCAACAAAACATGAGGAATTTTTACAGTTTTCAGCTGAGATCTGATCTGTAATGACCTGACCTGACCTATAATGATTGACAATGATAATTAGATATTTTCTTTCCTACCGAGTGAATTGTTGATTCCTGCCCATTTCAAATAAACGAATTTTGGACAGGGCTTCCAGCCGACCTTTATCAATATGCACAGACCATCTGCACAATATTTTAATTCTGGCTGATATTCATCAGTGACCGATTTCAGATGAGTGAATGAATAAATAAATACAGGTTAATGCAGCAATGTAGCTTAACTGATGTCAACTCTGAAACGTGAAAATTGGAAACTGTAAATTGGATAAGGCCAACACTCCATAAATCCGTTTTTTGTATTCGACATTTCAAATTTATACAACTACTAACAGGTATGCATTTTTGTGAAAATGATAAATTATTGCAATAGTACAATGCAGGATATTTATTACCAAGTCCGCAAATTGGATTATGGACCACCTATAAATAAAAGCTGACCGTGTTCCTGAAACCTCGAGCTTTTGCACAAAGCGCTCAGTCGCACCATCTCTCTCTCCAGTTTTTTAATTTTATTTTAATTACCCCACAACCCAGACGTTCGCTCCAGCCAGCATTCAGATCGAACGGTAAAATTCAAAGATTCCAACGTGACAGGTCTGAAGTTTTGCTCAAAGTTACTTTTTGGGAGATTGAAATTTTTTGAAAGCATGGCAGACAAAGAAATTAATTAGCGCGTCCGATTTCCCTGGGCTTAAACGAGCTCATTACATGTTGCTGTAAAATGCCTTGCCCTGAATTAGTGGTCGGAGTGTAATTTGAAATTGAAAAAAATTTGGTCATGTCAAAATCAAGTACAGGACTCTCGCGCAGTTTTTTTTTAATTAGAATCTCGAACGTAAGCGGCAATAAAAACTGCTGTACCGCCCTGCCTTTGAGATAACATCGCCTGGTCGGCGGGCGGCAGAGGGAAAATTAGGAGGGCTGAAAAACGAGCAAAAAGTTAGAGAAACTGGATTATTTCATGGCAAAGACAAAGCGAAGAGGGTGCATAATGAATTAGCAAGTGTTAAAGCGAAAATGGAAGAGCACAATTTTTGTCCAAATATGTACCTACACCTATTTTATGGTTTTCCACGTACTATGGTTTATGGATATAAATTATGTTCCATGTGACCTGACCTCCTGACAATGCATAGGTACATTACATGCATAATCCACCTTTCCCATGAGAGTTTCGCGCATACCTGGTGAACCAAGAACTAGCGGTCTGTGGTGGCCATTTGTACCAGCGAGAGTATGCGCTCAACTGCTCACAGGTATGCGCGCAAGTGATTCTCATCATGGTAAAGGTAGATTATACTCTCAGCAGAAGAAATGTAAAAAAATGCAAAAACCGCTATTCCAAGACACTTCTCTGCATCTTAATAGACGCAAAATTCGGAATATATTAATATGTGAAGTGATATAAACTAATCTATTGCGACCTCATCAAGTCATACTTAGCGGATAGATCACAAATGATACACTGGATGAATGAGATGTCAGAGGAAAAGAGGATAAGACATGGTGTGCCACAGGGGAGTGTGTTGGGGCCGTTACTTTTCCTCATTTACATCAATGATTTAATGATTTGCCGAATAATTTCCCACTTGCAAGAACCTACCTGTTTGCCGATGACACAAATTTCCTGGTACGGGGCTCATCAAGGAACGAGGTGACTGGAGCTATGGATGAAACTCTGCGGGAGGCTAAAAAGTGGATGGACAGCAATAAACTGGCATTAAATGAGAGTAAAACTCAGAAGATGCACTTCAGTAAGGGTGATGTGCAGGAGAGCAGCAGCCTTCGTTTTTTGGGCATACACATAGACAAGAGCCTCAAATGGAAAACACATATAGACACACTGTGTAAGAGACTACCATCACAGATCTACTGCATGCGGAGAATTCGACAAATAAGTACATATGAAGTTGCGAGATCGTTGTACTTTGCGAGGGTCCAGTCCATTCTGCAATATGAAGTGATGTTCTGGGGAGCTTCTCCTGAGGTAGAACGAGTCTTCGTGCTGCAAAAAAGAGCTATTAGAACATTGGTGGGTGTGCCCTGTAGGACGAGCTGCAGAGATCTTTTCAAGGAGCACCAAATACTCACCTTGAGCAGCCTTTACATCTTCGACGCCCTGCGGTATGTTCACCAACATAGGCACACTTTCAAACATAATGGCGACTACCACCACTACGCGACTAGAAGGAGAGAACAATTCGCAACACCATTTCACCGGATCAACTTCACCAGAGGGATCGATTACTGGGGACCAAAATTCTATAATCGCCTACCCGTAGAATTTCAACAATTACCGGAGAAACTCTTCAACAAAAATGTAAAAAATCTGCTATTGAACAGACCGCTATATAGCGTCGAAGAATACTTCAGTCATCTTGCATTGTAAATATTTTAACTTGTAGTTTGTGTATTGTTTGTTGTACATATTGTTGTGGTGTGTTATATTGATTTTATATATACATTTATATTGTACATACCCATCAGGCCCCTCAAGCTTTGCCGACGTTCCCTACAATGTTTATTGCAGTGAGAAAAAATCTATCTATCTATCTATCTATCTATCTATCTATCTATCTATCTATCTATCTATTAGTTTTGGTCAAGGTTTTGGTGCACGGTCCACGAGATACGAAGTTCTTCTTCGTTTCTTTTGCTTCATCATGTAGGTATTAAAGCGCCTGTAGTATCTTGTTGTGGTCCACTGGTCCTAGCAGAATACATAATATACAAAGGGGCTTCCGTTTTTCACAAAATGGAAGTGGTACTTCTAGTAGTTTGTTGTGACCAAAGAAAGGGTAAATGCCCACTATTTCATTTTTAAATTGAAACAGACGCAGGTGGTGAAAGCTTAAATCCGCAAAACACGACAAAAAATGATGCAGTAAATTGGCTTGGAACAACGTTCTCAAGACCAATCGAGTCGTTTTCATCCGCAATGTCAAAAAAAAAAAATCCCTCAAAAGAACCTGGGGGAAACGGGGTGTCTCGAAAGTATCGCATCCGAGTCCTAAGCGGTATATGGAATCCACTCAAGACCACGAGAAAAACATTCGAAGGAAATCATTGGCGTTGGAGTATTTTTGAAGAAAATATGGGAGAGTTAAAGGTTGGGCATTCACTTCTCATTATTTTCGTTATTTGATATGATTCTGGGGACTCTTTGTGATAGAATACTCATTTTTAGGAGAAGATCCGCCATCTCACAGAAAGATTAGAAATTACATGAAATCAACTGCACGCAATGTTCCTTCAGTACAAATGTTCAATATCTGACCGGTTTCAAGGGTCTCTGGCCCCAAATCGTCATAAGGGTTTTCAAAATTGCATGAATGATTGTATAAATTTGCCTTTCAAACATTCTTGCAACGCTTTTGATGTCTAATCAAACATCCTTTCATTATTTTTATCGCTCATCTTGTATGATTATATTATACCTCTGGTATTTTATACCTTGCCACCCTTCTTTCATCCAGGGTTCTTTTGTCCCATCTTTTATGACATCCCTGTCCATGACAACATAAATATTACGAATGTTATAGTGACATTTTATAAAATGTTCACAGCTTACTCATCGTTTACTTTATCATCAGTATTCACACCGAGATCCACACCTTGGTATGCTATTGTTCGTAATTTATGTACTTATTCTATGTATTGTATTTTAGCGTTCTTAAACTCTGACGACGAGGGGCCAGAGACCCTCGAAACCGGTCAGATATTAAACATTGGTGGTAGTGGTGGTGCAAGATTGCGTGCAGTTTATTATTTTATGTAATAGACTGAAAGTCAAAATTCTCAACTAGAGGGTGTGGACGAAATTTCTGTGAATGATACAGGGTGGGGTGAATCATAGGTACCTCAATCACGAAGATTCCAGTTTTCTCCATTCATGCGTGTAAAATATTTAATTGACCGCTAAAATAATTTAGAACGAAACTTGACTCTTTCCATTTCCATATAAGAATTTTCACTGGCGTTTTTGGAGGAAGATGAGTTTGTGAGATTTATGAACCACCTATATAGTAAATAAATACTTAAGAGGTTCAGTGCACATCCAGCGGTTGATAAAAAAAAAACAGTAATTACACCTGATTGTGACTACAAAAGATCACATTTTCCTTGAGCCCAACAAAAAATAAAAATTAACAAAAATAGGAATACAACAATTTTCAAATTTTTAAAAGTACTAATCTATTTCTATTTCAAGTTTTTCTCGCATGTTCCAATTTCCACACTAATCCACTTAACCACATATGACTATTAAAAGATCGGCTGTTCACCAGTTCCTAACTTCCTACTGCCCAAGACATCTTATTGCATCCTTCGCCCTAGATGAGGGAAATGCTGGGAATAAAACGTGCTAGTTAATTGTGTGACGGTGTGGTGGTAAAAACTAATTAAACGAAACTACCTCCAGCTATGATAAAAGCTTCATCGTATGGGGAGGCTGGAGAAAGAAATCGAAAATTCCCATTGGCCCTAGCCGGGGAGCCAGAGAGAATAAAAGGAACTGACAATGAGTTAGCAGGAATTGGAAAGAATAGATTCTGAAATAAAGAATGCTGTAAGAGCGCGGGCTGATTGGTGTGCGGAGACCTGGGTCTCGGAGTGGTCGTATATAAAGTTGTGAGAAGTATAATAGCCTCCGCGGTAACCTCTCTCTATACCCACTGGAGAGAAAAGCAAGATATTGCAACATCATAATAATTGGCTAAATAGCGCGAATTGTATTGTTTAATTTATTGCATCCACTCGGGCAACACTCGGGATGGCAGAGCAAGAGAAATGTGTCTGCATTCTGGATAATGGTGTGGTGATTGCAGCCAGATTACGGAAGGATCAGCGTGGATTAGCGCTCCCCTGGAAACGACAATAGTGATGACACCTCAACTCTTCTCCGCAGGCTCCTGCTACATTTTACTTTATACCCACGACGGGCTCCCCGACGTCATGAAACTCTGCAAGATAAAGTGTTGCGCTCTTTGTCTAAATTAACGACCCCGCGATGCAGAGCGGCGCCTGAAGCAGCTTGAGTTGTCAAAGTTGTCATATTTAATTTTTTACTTTGTATTTTTCATACCTTCCTAGTTCATTGAATATTTTGATTCAATGTTTGTTGTTGTTATTTTCATAGTTCGTTGAAAATTATTTTGATTTGAAAGTATACAGATTTCCCCAATAAAAGTCTAAAGATCCAAGGATGTATTGTTTATAGGCATACTTTCTTTGGATAACTTTTATTTTGCGTCAGCTAACCCAAGTTATCACTCAGCCATTCACCGTCATCTTATACCAGCTTGTTAATAATTGAAGAATGAAAAATCGAAGCCTTATTGCCTTATTCTTAAGACAAACATTTGTGGCCCTCCTTTTTAAACTACATGTCTTGTCAAGCCAGAATGGTAGAATAGTTAGTTATAGCATTACTAAGCCTGTAGCATTTTTGAATCTATCTTCTGTTACATGTAACATCTTTGATATGCAATATGGAAATTTCACACAATATGTAGAAACAGGTCCACAGCATGATATTGATAAAATGCCATTATTTTGGATGCCACACACGGCTCTTACTGAAACAGCATAGTACGGAGGGTAAGCAAGGACTGCTCCTTCTATTCGCACCAGATCGCAGTGTTACGAGTTGCGAGTTGCAACTTTTAGCCATTCGAGAACATACGCGAAGGTTTGAGCCATTCAATTTATCTGGAGATTTCAATAGCCGAGTAAGCAACATTAGCCCAATTATTGGCGGAGGCGCCGTTCAAGAACATGTTGGTGGATACAGGACATGCCAAAGTGCTGAACTGTTCGAAAGGCGTCCTAAGCCAAATGCCGCGGCTCAATGTGGAATTTGCTAGAGGACCGGTGGAAACCTTCAGAATACCAGTCGAAACTATATCAGCACCATGGATTGGCCAACAGACCAGTATCAAATCCAGAGGGATAGCAGCGAGTAGTATCGGCGCTATACGCCAAGCGCGAATGATTGTTGACGTGTATTTATAGTAGTACGTAGTGATAAACAGTGTGTGTTTCTGAACGATCATCTCAGTTATGAAAGAAACCAACGCGAAATCCGTAACACCAGATACATGTTTTGCAATACTGTATATTCTAACTTACAAGAAATGGTACTGTATCCTGCCATAAGTGCCATTACATGGTGAAACAAACGTACAGTAAGAACTGTGGAATAACGTGAAAACATTTGGAAATGCTCAAGCTTATACGTATTGCACGGACACTATTTCAGTTGTACCGTTGTACATTAAAATGCATGGTGTAACGTACTTCCTGCATTTAGTCGTGGTTTGCCCATTATTTGTAAGTTAGGAGAACCAATATTTATTTTAAGGTGCATCCACCTTGGTATTTTTCTCCGTGTACTTTGTTCTAAATCATTATTGGTTAATATACACATTATAGAGTAATACTTATATAGAGGTGACTCATAAAATAGGTATCCCCTTGGCATTTCCCGCCTTCCAACTAAATAGTTGAGGTAAAACTCTCCCTCTTTACCGTTGTTATATAGCCCACAATCCCACTATGAACTAGCGAGTTTATCAATAGTGATGTCTGATGTCTGCTTCGACCCAACATATAATACGATACAAAGGGGAGCTAGCTCATTTTGTACCTTCAATGAATGTACAATAGTACATAAACTTGATGCTCGAGTATTCACTTTTCAGTCATTTTAATAACCTTATTCATTCCGATTAACAAACTCTAATTAAATCAGAGAAGAGAATCGCAAGAGCACAATAATAAGGCTTCTATTATTTCGGGTTATTATAATTGAAGCGCCGAAGTGAAAACTCCTACAAGCAGTTTGTATCAGGATGTTAATTTCGCTGGGCTGACGACTTCTACGATACCTATTATAGTGTTTCTCAAAAATTTTCATTTACATTTCCAGTATGACACCATGGCGGTAGAAAACCTCAGGGAGTAGGTAAATATCGCCTATCTTCTAGTGTGTTGGTATAGGTATATAAAAAAAAAACCGGCTGTAAAGTGTATCGCGAAAAAGCGGCGCAAAGTGAAACACGACTGATTAAATCGTCCAAGAAAACGCCGGGGACTGGAAGTAATGAGCGAACAAAAACACCTCCCATTATTTTGAGTTACAGCGTAATATGCGCAAAACGAGGGGGACTAAAAAATGTTGCAATATTTCGAGTTAATTGAACCTCTAGGTAAAAGTAATAACTTCATAAAATCCTGGAAGGGTGGGTGGCGTTGGTCGGATGGGCTGCCGTCGCGATTGGTGGGCAGAGGAGGCAGGCGGCAAGCTGGGCAAGTTAACGTGAGCATCAGTTCTTATGCTCCACAGAGTTACTTAAGAAATTAATGTTCCCTAAAATTCTGAATGTAGGTAATATTGGAACGCTTGATCAAAACGAGAGCATCTCGCGCAGACGGAGTTCCCCATTATTCAAGAAGAGGCGAGCTCTTTATTCTCTCTCGTACACTGGTACACTGCTGGGGGTTATTAAATTAGAAGGTGTAGGTAATGCGCAAAACAGTCAGCGATCTCACTCATTTCGCACCACTAAGTTCATGGTTTGACCTAGAATGTAGGTATATTGCAGTTTTTACTAGAATGCAATTGAGTTTTCGCGTCTGTAATAAAAAAGAACAACGGAGCATTTGCACAATCGATCAAGTGGAGTTGGTGGTATGGTGGTTCTGAGTTCATTTTGAACTGATGTCCATCGTCCATCTAAAGTCTAGAGGATTATTCAAGTGGTTTATAACTAGAGAGCGGATTTATAATTTTTTACATGTTCTATTCGCTAAGTTGGATGCACCTATCGACTTGCAGCTTGACGTTTCCATCTATAAGGAACCTCAATATCAAGTCTTATTGTTAAACTGCATATTTTGGATTTTTTTACCGCATATAAATCCGCTCTCTATTTATAACTCCCATACCTGCTATCAGTATCGATGGAGACCAGATTTAGGGTCAAATTCAGAGACGCCATCATACTCATCCACACCCACAGTCCCCAGTCACCTTCCCCGTAACTCAAATTTTGTCAAATTCAGAGATGCTACTCAACTTTGAGTCACACTCATTTCTCACTCACTAAATTCAGTAGGTACCTACAACCAGGGTAGACGAAACAATGCAGGAAATTATGATACGCATGATAAGCGGCTTGATTCGCTTTGGACAATTGAACCTTAAGGACGGAGTCAAATTGGTATGAAATAGGTCTCTTTCGAGAGTCACAAGGATGTACTTTGGTTTGAGCCCATTGGCATTCCCAAAATCCAAAAATCCAAAAAAATATTTTTTGATTTTGGAAATGTCAGTGGGCTCAAACCAAAGTACATCCTTGTAACTTTCGAAAGAGACCTAAATGGTGAGATTCTGTCAAGGAATAAACCCACAGGGATTGATTCCGCAACGCTTATTTTATATAGTCCGGCTGTTAAGAGGAACCACCTTGCATTTTAGAGACAAGCGACGAAATTTGGCACACTTGTTCACTAGACCCTACTTTTCGATTTAAGAAATGTTGCCACCATCTGCGGTCGTGTGGACACTTTATACAGGGTTCAGTAGAAAAAATTTGTTGAAAAATCGTAAATCGTGAACCATAACCGGTGGACGTATGTAAATCAGGACATTGATGACTGATTCCATGCCCATGGAGATGCTGCAAACAGTTTTGAAATATCTTGAGGCGTTTCCGAAATAGTTTGGAAGAAGTGAAATTTCTTCAACTTTTTCTTTTTTCAATAAATCAATTGTTTTTGGGGATATTGAGCTGCAACTTGATATTCCGGCAAACAAATATGTTTTCAATGAAACGCGATGTGGAGCCATCGACAAAACCTGCAAGATTCGAAACTAAGATCTTCAATTTTTTTCCATCATGAGCGCCATCTTCAAAGTGCCTTTTGTGAAATTGTTGAAAAAACAACAGGTAACGACTTTATTGGACACACACGATGTTTCATCATGAAAAACCAGGTACTCAATTGTGGCAATGACCTCTTCGCCCAAGAAACGTTATCAAGTTCGTTTTTCTTGATTTTCCTCAACTTACGTGACAGTCATGACCAAATAAAACTTTGGATCAAATGAATGTTTGCGATATTTCAATCAACATTGTTTTGCAACGTCAGTCACCAAATTTCATCATCATCAGTCAAGCGGTGTTCTTTTGGCAAACAGTTGAACAAAAAGTTACTCAAATATTTGTAAAAAGGGCCAAAAATGCAGGGTCACCTTCTGCCCTCAAACCTGATTAAAGAAAATATGTACCCAAAAGTGCTACCAACTGATACTGAAATGATTCGGAGGAATGTGCAAGCCAAGCTCAAACTGATTGTTACATTTTAGTTCGCAGGAGGGACGTGAAAAGCGTTTCTGGCAATATTCAACAAAAAACGCTTCAAATATTAAGCTGTAGCAACACTTTCGACGTCCCTCCTGCAGAAGTAGGATGGAAAAATCCATTTCGGTTCAACTTGAAACTACAGCAAACATTCCTCCGAACTCTCTCAGTATCAATTGGTAGCATTTTTGGTAAAAGATTTTCTTCAATCTGGTTTGAAGGGACGACGTGACCCTGCCGTTTTCGTTTTTTTCACTAAAGTCGAAGAACACTTTTTGTTCAACTGTTGCCAAAAGAACACCACTTGGTTGATGATGATGAAATTCAGTGACTGGCTGCACAAAATAATGTGGATTATAATGTGGTCAACATCTTATCGATCCAAAGTTCCATTTGGTGATGGTTATCACCTAAGTTGAGAGAAATCAAGAAAAACTAACTTGATAACGTTTCTTGGCCGAAGAGGTCATTGCTGCAATTCAGGACCTGGTTTTTCATGATAAAATGAACGCGTGTGTCCAATAAAGTCGTTACCTGTTGTTTTTTCAACAATTTCACGAAGGGCAATTTGAAGATGGCGCTCACGATGGAAAAAAAGTTGAAGATCTTAGTTTCGAATCTAGCAGGCTTTGTCAATGGCTCCACACCGCGTTTCATTATAAACATATTTGTTTGCCGGAATATCAAGTTGCAGCTCAATATCTCCAAAAACAACTGATTTATTGAAAAAATAAGAAAGTTGGAGAAATTTCACTTCTTCCAACGTATTTCGGAAACGCCTCAAGATATTTCAAAACTGTTTGCAGCATCTTCATGGGCATGGAATCAGTCATCAATATCCTGATTTACATACGTCCACCGGTTATGGTTCACGATTTACGATTTTTCAACAAATTTTTTCTACTGAACCCTGTATAAAGTGTCTGCGCGATTTCCGCAGATGGTGGCAACATTTCTTAAATCGAAGAGTAGGGTCTAGTGAACAGGTGTGCCAAATTTCGTCGCTTGTCTCGAAAATGCAAGGTGGGTCCCATTCATGTCGCTTAACGTCCGGACTAATACCAATATAACTCCGTCCTTAAGGACGGCATTTCCTAGTGTTTTTTCTTTAAACGTTTGAAGTTTTATGAAAACCAGTGAAGTAGGAGACTTGAAAAAAAGAAGAGTAATCTAAAATCTGGAATGAAAATGAATAAGTATTTGAAAAATTTTAAAATAAAAAAAAATCGAGTTTTTTTTTAATTTTTATATTTTTCTCAAAAAAGACCATCATTATTTTGCCAACCCAGATTTGAATAACTCATTTTTTTGTTACATTTTTAGCTGCACAGATTTGGCAGAAACTCACGCCAAGAATCTATCTGTTTCTCTTTCGCTCTGCAGCCAATCCGCAGTCCATTCAGCCATTTTTTATGCTAGGAAATGACGTCCTTACGGCTAAGAGGAACGTTTCTGTCTCAAGCACACGAAACTCCGTCCCTTAGGGGGGCCGTGGGAGCAGACATACAGGGTGAGTCATTGTACGAGAAAGCACGATTGCACCTTCGCCGTTATTGATACCGAAATGAACCAAAGGTCAGTTTTCAGATTTCGCCCTATACCTACATGTGTCTTATTTTCACAGAGCAGCTTTCAACTTGATGTTTTAAACGGCACCCCCTGGTATATCTTTACTTATTTGGATTTGCCTATTTTTGGGATTTCTGTTTCAGTTTGGTTTTGCAACTCGCTTCAGCTGTTCAGAAGTTATTTTCTTCAACGAAAAAGCGTTAACAAACACTTGTTGGAAAAATTCTAGGGTACGTGAAAAACTGCCAAATCCAGAGCTATAGGCGCATAGAGAAGCACAAATACCTGATGCAGGTAAAGGTAGAATTGACATTCTACAACACGGTGTGAATTTTATGCTCTGGTATAGAACATCAAAACAATAATATTTGTATAACCGAGAACAACGCAAATAACAATTAGTATCCACCTAATTAGCAAACAATGTAATGCTTCGTATTTTCCAAATCAATCAATGAGTTAGTATAATGAGTATTTCAAATAGTGTTGACCCAAATTAAAGAAAACATAAAAACTTCACCAAAATAAGATGAGATTTATAACGCCACATTACATGATTATACATCAGTTTGAAGCAGAGTACATATAAGTAGATGGTAGATAGAACATCAACATAACATCACATAACAATAACAATATATACCTATATGCACAGAAAACTGAAACATGCCAGACTCACGCAACCGGCAGTGACAAGAATTCTTGAAGAGAAGAAAAACCATTTTTTTTAGGACAATTCGTCTTACCGCACGCCTATAAGCACAGAGGAACAAGTTCCTTACTTCCAATGGAAGCTTGTTATACAAATCAAAATTCAATGGATTCTTCTTCGATTTAGTAAGGCGATAAGGCAATACCAAATTAGCTACTTGTATTAAACAGTGTATTAAACGGTTACTTTATTAACACAGCGTGTAACAATCAATTTGGGCTACCTTTCCATCAAATCAACTGCTGAAGGTCACCTCAAACTCGGCTTTTCTATGAGCATTGAGGTTTTGTACTAGTAGATACTAGTAGATTGTCGTATGTAATACACCGATAGGTGAGGTGTATTATCGCTACATCGAGTATTTTCACGAGGGGATCCGAGTGTAAATCGAAATGTAAGCGATAATATAGAGGTGTATTCGTTAAGACAATTAACCGAACCACCCTGAAAATCTTCCTGAAAAAGTGAAAACTGTTTGAATATTCAAGGTTGGTCATTCTGGAGGGGTGTTCTCACTAATGACCTTGGTGGTAATACACTTATACGGCCTACTGTTTTGAGGAGTGAGGTGAATTGTCACTTTTATTTCGAATAATATGAAAATTTGAAAAAATAAAAAATTCAGCTGTCACAATAATAATCATTACAAGTTTTTGAGCTCTGGAGCTTTCTATTCTTTATTAAAGCACGCAGCCATGTGTCCCTAACATGCACTGTATAAGCCGATTTAAAAAGTAAATTCGACACGTGTGTATTCCAAAGGGGTGTTGTGATCATCATCAAACGCGGATCTGCAGTTGAATCCTTAACGAGCAATTCGACCATATGGGCGGCTTAATCCGGCACAGTTCCACTTGATTTAATTATAAATTGGACATGGTGGTAGACACAACGACTATTCGGGAACTGCCATACTTTTCCTGATGCGCATCCTAAAGCGCGAGGCATCTCACCACTGAGCATTTCAACATAAAATTTGCGCCACGCTCGAAGATAACATTATTGTTGAGGCTGTATTTGCAGTGTATCAATATTTCTGTCTCAAAAATAAAGCCAAGAAGATATAGAGATTTTGATGGGATTCCATCAAATGTTTGTTTACCTTGCTTCCGTTTGGATTACCCCACATTTTTTTAGAAGGCAAATAGCCCTAAATCACTGAAAAAGTTTCTAAAAGATTGCTGGGACATCTTTTGACGAACGAAAAAATTATAAAATTATGGTTAAACATTGATAAAGGGATCCATAGTGCTCAAAATGGAGTTGTATAATATAAAGTTGTAGTAAATCAGTCTTCTCCACTTGTTTTTTATATATCGTTTACTCGAGTTTCGGCTAATTAAATATATAAAGCCATTTTCAAAAATAATGTGACATAGCATAGAACTTTATGTCTAAGTAATGATGTAACAATGAAGAATAGACGTAACAGGTAAAACAACAAAAGAAAATGAAGGAGAGGATTATAAAATTGGGAGTAGAGCTGGTATAATGTAGATGTTGTCAAAATCGGTTTGTTCGTTGAGGAGGCTATCTGGGTCAAGATTGTATTGTTTTTTTATTTGCAAAATTTCGGAAAATTCAATTAGGTGTCTGTTGTCAAGTTTTTTGATTGGTTTCAAACAATTAAAAGCAAAATCATGGCCTTCGGCAACTACATGTCTTGTAAAGTTTGATTTTATATCGAACGCAGGTAGTTCCCTGCGGTGCTCATTTAGTCTAATCTAATAGCGGATTTCCTACGAAAATGCTTTGAAAATGGGACTCAGCCCAAGGTGCATACATTTGTGCACAGCCGCTAATCAGTGGAGAAAAATTCTAGAATGTTTATCACCAGCTGATGCCCAAATTTCACCACTTAGCGGTTGGTAACGGAAATGTAAGTAGAGAAAAATGTTGTTTGGGTAAGGACGTTTTCCTCAACGTTTTCCTATATGAGGGTAGCACCAGGATTTCAGGATGCTTTTCGTTGCACGTTGACACCAACGCTGGTGTCCGTTTACAGAAAAATACTGCCAGTTTGCCAGTTTCAAATGATTTTATCGATGAAATCTACATCTAGTCTAGTCACCATCTAGTCTTTTATCGACTAATCTACAGAATCTACATAACGTATGGTCCGAAAGTTTTGGGGAATTGATCAAAGCTAATAACTTTTTCTTGATAGTCTTTATTTTTTAACTTGATATTGCAAAAATTAACATCATATAAAACAATAACAAATTCATATTCAATATATTTATGATGGACCGTTATCTTCGATGGGTCTCAATTTTCTTCTGCCATGTTCCATAATTTTCTGTATCAATTTCTTAAATGTAAAATTCTCTAATGTTATTGGAAAATGCGACGCCGTAATTGGTCTTAATTTGCAGCTTCCCATCTCTTGTCGTATACTATCCTGCTCAATACTTACCAAAAATCTTATATTGGTCGAGCTTGCGGTACATTGGGAGGCAGGAGCTCAGAGAAATTAATCCTGCTGTTGTCCAGAGAATGATCGAATATGGCAGAAGAAAACTGAGAGACATCAAAGATGATGGCCCATCTTCAATATATTGAATATGAATTTGGTATTGTTGAAGATGATGCTAGTTTTTGCAATATTAAGCTACAAAATTAAGACTATCCAAAAAAAAAATAGCTTTTAAAAAAATTCCCAAAACTTTCGGACCATACCTACGTTAATACATATTATTCTACCTCTCATGCAATGGGTATTATAGGTACTCATTCTGATGCTTTACGACACTCGTCAAGGCTTGTGTCGGCAAAATGTCACAATAACAGCTCTAAGCTTAGGGAAGGCACCAGCATTTCAACTGCTTCTGCTAGCAGAATAAACTTTTTTCAAATCAAATTCAGGCGGTGCTAGATGAACGAAGACTCAAGATCTCGCCATCGCAGCAATTCCCTTGAAACGCTAAAAGACCCATCGGTCTGATACACAGTTTTTACGATGGCTATAAAGCACTTCAACATAAACCCGCTGAAAACTTTACTTTCAATATTTGACTGGAACGTGTAATCAAAGTAAAATTAAAGTGCCATAAAAATACTCGTAAACGTAATTTATATTCCGTTAAATATTTCAATGCCCACAAATTATCCGAAAAGTTGCCTCTTTAAGTCTGAAGATAATATGGGATGAAAAATGGGATCTAACCGGCGATAGAGGATAGAGGTGCAATGTGCAATGATGAAATATTAGGGGATGAAAAAGACCTTCAAAGTTCAATTAACATGGAACTCATACCTGCACACATAAGTAATTATCAATTAGCGACTAGCGTAGTTAGGTCAATATTTGACTATTTGGCAATCATTCTGTTCATGCAATAACATTTCCAAATCATACCATTACAAAATGAAAATTACTGGATAACTAAAGAGGGATTTTGGGTCGGTTCCATTGAGCTACAAGCTCGAAGGAGTTACAGAGTTGGATTAGGGCAGAGGATGCTCCAGCTCGGTGCAAGTGCCTTTATAAAGTGTGTTGAATTGTTTTGAGTATTCTCAATTTTGCTCTCCAGCAAGCAGAACTGTACTTACACTTTCCCTATGTTCTTAAGTATCTGCTCCGCTCATCTGGGAAAAACACTTGAAGCAGCATATACATATGTAACGAAGTAATAGAACCAAAATTGCATCGAATTTTGATGTTCGATGGAAAACCCCCAGGTTTATTCAGATTTATTTGTAGTTATTCAAATAATCCTTGTTCAAATCAAACGCATCTAAATTGCATAAGTAGAATGAGGAACAATCACGAAGAGTGAAACTTCTCAACGAGGAAGTTTGATGCTACCTCACTTATCATCGAAATGGCTTTTTCTCATTCAAGTCAAAATCTGGTACATATAGGTCCTATACGTGTTGAATACACCTATTTAAAGAAAAGGGGGAGTATGCTGGGGTGATGCCCAAAAAATGCTGAAAGAGGGATTTTTGGATCCTGAAATGACTATCGTCGGGAAGCTCTGCAACTTCGCGAGAACATCGTCGGCCGAATAGAGTGGTTATTGTTTGCGAGTTCTTGGGGAATCCCGGAGCCATCGATCATGCAAAAAAGATAGTAATTGCGGAGGAACAGACGCAGGCGGAGGCCGTTTCGAATCGGTTAATTTCGAAACTATCTGCTGGCATATGTGCATGATGTATGGCAGTTCATTTGGGAAAATCTGGATGCATATTCTCTATTTCAGGCTTGGCTGGTCACGAATGTCATAGTTAAAATAAAGGACTGGCTGGCTGCTGCTCCCTTTCATGTGCAGAAACTGGCGTTTTTTTATTACGTGCGCTGCCAGTCGCGGCCGCACAGCCGGGTTTCTACATATTACACCCCCAAATACACAGCCAACGGACGTGATTTAACCCGGCATCGTTTTAAAACAATATTTAGCATTACATGGAGAGCCAAAACTGCCAGCGTTGAGCTTTAAACACAGCAACTATCTGTATATCCCAGGTGGATCTCGGACCCACGCGTACTCTCGGACTGTACGGAATCGTTAATGCAACAAGTCTCATATTCTCATGCAACGAAATATTACGGTTAAATGATTTTTTTCTGACATTATTATATGAATGGTTCCGGCCAAACATGCAGACAACTCACTATAATTTTTGATTATGTGATGTGATGTGATTCGTCTTACTCAGATCGCTTCAGCATAGTTATACAGTCATGTTACTTCAAACGGCTTGAGGTCTAGCGGTCTAGCATATACCAGGGTGGAGGAACTTTAGAGCTTGGAGCTAATGGAGGCGCAGACCTGTCTCTAGATCTGGATTTCATTTGAAAAGTTGGTGGAACATATAGTTAATATGTTCGTAGACCACATTATTGGGCCCACTGCACCCTTTTTCCGGACCAGCCAGACTCACCGAGCCACAAGCAGGCCTGTCTCTTCTGAGCCTTCCGCAACTGAAGCTTCTGAATTTGCGACAAGTTTTGAGAGCGTTTCGAGCCGAAAAGGATGACTGCTAATTGAGAAAGAACAACCTCAAGAAAAACAAAACCAAAGAGTTTGAAGTTGCGAAAGCTCAGGGTCTGGACAAGGATGATGAAAAACTTGCATGGATGTTGAATCTCGCTTCTCTTCTGGCATCCCAAAAGATCGATTTTTTTCGTTTTATCTATCGGTATACTTAAAAACCTGGAGTTGCTCCGAATGCATGATGATAAATCATCGCAACCATAATTTCCCCGCATTAGGATAATCATGGACTCCTTCGGAAATTGATGAACCGCATTTCATCGGAGACGCGCCCTGGCCCGGAATTAGGTCCCATTTTCAGTTCTTCGCATTCAAATCGGGTTACGCATAACTTTATATTCAATAAGTATCATCTATCCCTCGTAAAATACCTCACGGGATCTTGTTAGTGAGAGAGAGTTATATTCCTACGTTTTTCCAACAGACAGCGCCCCACGATCCGCGTCGGCATGTAAATTTCCTGGGATAACGGGACGGGCTGGAAAATTTGAAAAGTTTTCCACTGTTCCCTGCGGAATCAGAAGCCACCTCTCTCTGAATGTGAATATCCTGTACCTATTTTAGTTTATAGCCAAAGTGCACACTATATTTTTGATCCTTGGGTATGTTTTATTGGCACGAGGGGAGTCCCGCAGGTGCGATAACTCGGGGCGAAACCTCACACCAGCCTGCACGTTCCTTTTTAAATATGTATGCACCTGTATATGTGCACCTTCACCTTGTTTTACACATGATCAAACCAAAAACCATTCGAAACCCGCGCGGGAATACGGCACACTCGATATCACTTATTTCCGGTTGAGTATTACTATGTATTATTACCGTAGAACCACTGCTGCAAACCTGACACGAGATGCTTGAACAAAGTTACATTTATAACAACAATAATTATAAAACAGTGGCATAAAAAACAAACTAGCTCAAGCTGGCATGCGACTTTTTTTTTTGTGGGATATGTGATTCTCCTACTGGCTACTAGCAATCTTACAAATCAGACTACTTATACACGCCAACTCAAGGGAGTTCGTATTTGAGCGCAGTTTATAGCTGATTATTCGAACGAGTGCCTTGTATACATAGTAATTTGACAGAGCAGTCATATAGTTTTTCCAGGTGCTTGAACCAAAATCAAGAAAAGATATGAGAATTCCCGGCGTTTTATCCGTCAAGTCAACTTGTGTGCTCGTTGAATTTTTAGGTGAACGTATGGCCAACTATATCCATCTGGTCTGGAATGCGGGATTGCCCGAGGGTATCAGAGACTTATTGAGACAAGACGGGTGATTAATCCCCTGTTCTTTGGGGTAAACCTGCATAAATCAATCTTCGATACCTGCTGTCCAAACAAACGAATAATCCTCGTTAAAATTCCACGCTCAAGGGTCGAAGGAGGGCGGCGAATTTTCCATTAGTGACTTGTTAACCAATCAAGCTCAAAGAAGCACAGGATTCGAGTTATAATACTGATGGAAGGTAGTTTTAATTCAGCTTTCATTGGCTTTCCACTTCCTTCATCCTTCGCATGCAGAGATTTGACACATGAGGATGTTACTTTAATTTTTCAATTCCTTAAAACTGTTGGTAAATTTCCGCAAAAATTCCTTTCACCTATATCTCACCTCCCTCCGACGCTTTTTATTATCTTGTTCCGAAACTGCAATAACAAACGAATTGACGTATAACATAGATGTTTCAAATAATTGTACAAAATCACTGTGGCATAAAAGTGTAATAGGGGTGTTATCTCTCTACAATAATTGATACACATGTCTACCGAGGGTGGTCTCTATATGCAGCACATAGAGATGCACCATAATGATATCTCACTATTATATGCGGGCAAGGATAGTGATGCAATTTACGATAACGTAGGTACCTGCACGATGATAATATGCGATATTCCTGGCATGTTAGAGCAGCCAGGTACGGGCATCTCATTTTTCACACTGGAACATGGGAACTAGGAATGCAGTATTCCAAGATTAGATATTAGGACTGAAGGATACTGCTGATCTGAGCACGCATTACCAGCCCATAGAACTAAAGCCGTTATCTGAGCCGACTCGCCACGTTTTTCCCAAAGAAACCTGCAATTTCAACATTTTGCATACTTTGGATCGGCTTTGCTCAATGAAAATTCTCAAGCCTAATTGATGGCGCACATCTACACCTACCAATATTGATAAGGTATTTACTAATTAATCGCTTAATATAAAATACGTGAGGTAGCATACCTGGCATCCAGCCCGATTGTTTTAGGCTGTAAGGCGCCTGTGCCATGATTGTTCAGGTATTTTGCCACCACCGACTATTCCACAAGTTAATTTATATTATGTAATCAATACGGAATCCAACTTAACGTTGAACACCCCCAGCAACTAAGGCATCAGGAGAAAGCGGCCGCAGTTTTCCCTCAAATTGCTCTGCTTCTCAAAGATGATAGGTATTTCATATGCAGCCATCAAGGTGGGAGTCCTCTAATAGACTTGAAATATTAATGAATCGCCCTTTCCCAAGAGCACTTCTCCTCTTAAAAGGGTGAAGGTGAAAGAAGATAAAGAGTCGACGAAGAGAAAGGACGAGGAGAGAGACGGGAACGCCTTCGAGAGCGCACTCGAACGTAGTTTTTAATTACACGCTCCGTAAAAATCGCGCAATATCTATAAAATTTAGTATTTATGCGAGAACTTGCCGAAGCTGAGAAAACACTAATTAAACTTTGAAGTTATTCCGGTGCTGCTGCTGGGAGCTCCTGATGGGCTGCTTGTTCGTTTACATACCTTCCCAGTTAGTTATAGTATTTTAGTGCTTATTATACATTCAGTATTGAAGACTGCCAACAAGTTTTAATTAAAGTCGAAAGAAGTCCAATTGAAATCTTACATAGAACCTCTTTCAGGGGCAATTTCGCTTTGTGAGACTTCTAAGGTTTTTTCCTAATTACCCAGGCAAGTCGTGTCGCCATTTCATTTATCTTTTGAGGATTTTACGACGAAGTTTTGGTTTCTTTCCAACTAAAGCTAAAGGCGCAGAAAATGTCCATTTTGTTTGAACGATATGACTACGAACCGCTAAAGCGACAGCGTGCATTTAAGGACGGAGTTGAATGGGATGTTCCACGGGTTTTGGGAAAAAATGAATTGAAATACTATAGAGCCTTTGTAAAGCTCACATATTTTTTTTTTTTTTTTGGGCTCATTTAGGCCCCAAAAAAATAGAAATTTTTTGCGTAACGTCACGCAAATTGAGACCCCGGTACGTTAACAGATGGCGCCAGGTGGACAGTAGAATCCGTTGCTAGACCTCGTACGGCCTCGGTAACGTGAACGCGCTGAACTCTGGGAGCGCGAGCAACAAACAGCTGAGGATCTGAGAAAAAAATCGGCTGTGTCACCCCAAAACTTCTCCGACGAGTAGGAAGGAACGGATGAAAATTTTATTATGAAATGATGTCCCTTCGAGTGAAAAGTAAGAGAAAAAGATTGAAGAATTGAGATATTTTCTCTAATAAGGGATTCATTTAGAGCTCCATCATTTGAATCTGGTCTTGATAAGCTAGGCCGGTGGACACAACAGCTTGTATGCATTTTCCGTGGTCATTCAATCAGCACTGACTTAGAATCCATCAGAGAAAATGTCTCAATTAGCTAACAGTAATTAAATTCGCTGGTGGAACTGGATGTAAGGGCGGAAAATGCGCTTTTAGCTTAAAAGCGAGATATGAATACGGACCTAAGTATACGGTGCCATTACTATGCTAACATGAGCCGCGGAAATAGTATTTTATGTTACTAGCGCCGAAAACCGGGCATAGCAACGAACGTGAGAAAAAAGATCAAAAGTAATAAAATGTTTTTGGGAAAACTATCAGTCCGATTTCAGATCTGAAAAAAGGGGTATACTCAGATTTCAATTCTATTAGATGCACTAGTCAAAAAAATGATCACTTTCTGCACACATGGTATCATAATGTTTTCTGAGAAATGGGCCATGTAAATAGCAATAGTTAGGATTTGTGACATAGTGGTATTACGCCGATTTATTTCGTTGCTATGATTTTTGAAATTGTATTTTTTTCAAGTTGATTTTTTGCTTTCACGTGATCACATTACCTGGATCTACAATCTACTGATACTCCAAGATACTTATATCTAATTATAAAGGAACAAACATTGTAAAAACATATTGCAATTGCAAAACCACTTTACCCACATTGCTGTTTTGCAACTGTCATCCAGGTTAGGATTGTTCTGACAAGTGTCACTATTTTCCATCTGAAAGTAAAATCGTTGTGTCGTCTGTTGAGTGATTTTATGGCGATCTCCTGAACGCAAACCAGAAGGTATGTAAATTGTTATGATCTTAATTAGGTTGGCTATCGATGGACGCGAAGCAATTTGACGTCAAAATTGCGGTTTATTGTGATATGTCCTGAAATTGTGTTGTGTACCCTTGGGGTCAAAAGTGACATAGTGTTACAATCAACCCCAATCACTTTTTTCACCTGCAAAATATAATGATCAGATCACTCATGTTTTCACAAAGCTTATAGATTTGCTCTCAACAGCGATCCGGACGATGATTTGTCAAATTATGTTCCTATTTTCTCTCGGTACTTTTTCTCATTTTATAATGTTCCACTGTTATACGTTTTATTCAACATTTTGTAGATTCCTACTGTGCCAAAGTGTTTTTCAGTTTTTCTATCTTTTTTTTCAAGTCAATAGGGAATAAGAGATTTTTTGTTGAATTTTATTATTATAATACCCAATACTTCATGATCTATTGTAAATTATGTTGATGTTACAACCAACCCCAAGTATTGTTACTTTTAGCCCCAGCGCTGGGGCAAAAAGTAACAGCTGTCTTGATCCAGAATTTTTTTTTTCTCAGAAATGCTCCATTAAATATCAAAAAAGAATAGTCGGCATGGAAGTCGACTGTCCAGTGTCCACACTTTGAATGGAAAAAAAGTTACTGGTCTGCATGGAAAAAAAAAATCCAAAAAATGTTACTGACATCCCCGGTCTCCCCTACCTATTAGAAACGAACAATAGGCTACTGCGCTCCTGGACTGAATTTTTATTACATATTTCTTAAATTCAACTATGTTAGGGACGTCACTGCTGCATATCTCCGCGATACTTTCACCTGATAACAGACCGACCAAAAGTACGACAAGAAATAATCAATCTTAAATAGTCATCAAACCGCAGCGCCAAGACTGTAAAAATCGCAACTGCATATAAGTGCACAAGTATAGATTCGCCATAAAAATAGAGGTACCTTCCTGAGAATGGTCAGTCAAGTTGATTCTTCCACAAAAAATGTCTTAGTTTCTTTCTACACATTTCATTAGAGGGATGTATGCATTTGTCTGTAATGACACGCAAATTGTGTCGATGTCGAAGTTTACACTGCAGTCAATTCAATACACATAACTTTCACTTTGTGGAATCGTGGGACAGGACCCGCTTTTAGAAAAATTGTATCTTCTATTGCAATAAAAGAATCAAAATAACTCTTTCACTAAGAAGGGTCACACTGTAGCGTTAAATAACGACTTTTGTGGAATCGCGGGGAGCAATTGAGGAATCAAAATGATTCTTCCACTGGAAATTTCTCCACTACTTTCTGCAAATTTCATTTGCTAGATGTATGCATATATCTAGAACGGTTTGCGAAATTCCTTGATGTAGAAGTTCATACTGTAGCGGTCAATAGATATGCCGGCTATTTAAACATTGAATTTTTGTTGCAATTGCGCGGCCGAACCAAATTTTGTTTGTGCCTATTCCCATCCGAAGACAATTATGATCGTATTAATTTGCAAAAAAATCTACAGCTACAAGACGAACAAACGGACGGACATCGAAGCGCGGCTAATAGCGGATTTCCTACAAAAATGCGCTAAAAAGGTTGTGCTCATCGCATCCCTCTACGCAAGGACGCATGAACAGTTCAAAAAGTGACATAACTGAATAAACATTGTTAACAAGATGTACTTACTTCAACTGACATTAATATATTTTTTGTGCCAGACAATGCATATTTAAATCGAATTAAATATGAGTGGCGTCTCTGCATTGAACTAGAACTTCTACGTCTTGTTGCCCGAGTATCGACATTCGTCGACAGGCATCAGGTATAAGCTTTCTCTGCTGGGCTTTTAAATATTCAACTTCAAGTTCAGAGAATTCTGCATAGTGGGTAGGTATACGTAATATATTTAGTTTTCTGCTGCAGTGCTGCAGTGTTGTCGATTCTAAAAAAATTACTGCCCTCCATTGTGACGAGCCCTGAAATATTTAATTTCAATTAGTTTTAGTGCAGCAGCGAGCAGCAGAGTCACTATTCTGCTAATCTAGTGACTAGTATCTAGAATCTAGTAGAATCTAGTGGTCTTTCTATAAGAAACCTAATTTGAAGTTGGTTCTGCATGAGGAATGTAAAACCTGCTAAGGGTTTGGTTTCAGTTATGTTATGCTTCCCCTTTGCTTCTATCTCCTGTGAATGTCCCTGTACAATATAATTATGACAAAATTAGGTAGTGCATGAAGCATTATCCATTATCTGATTTTTGAAACTTTAATATTAATTGAATAGTACAAGAAAGATAGATTTCAACCTCGGAAAAAATATGGACGTCCTGAAAATCCAATATTTTGTTCAGAATTAAGTGCTCTACAACATATCCAAAATCGGCAAAAATCGCACCCGGGGGTTTTGAGTTATTGGAGGGGGGGTAGAAAATTGCAGCTAAAAATGGAGGGGATGGAACCCGTCAATCCATTTAATGCAAATACAGGGTGATTTTTTGAAAAGTTTCCACCCCTTGTTTCTCGCCGCCAAAATGTTTTACAGGAAAACGCCGAAACAGGTCAATTTTTGTTTCGAGGGGGTCATCTAGAGCACATATCACCAAATTTTTATCTTGAACCCCTTCGCCCCCGCCCCACCCTGCTTTAAAATTTCAAATAGCATGACCTACTTTGTGATACATCAAATTGAAGGCAATAAAATTCTCTTTCCGTTAAACATATTTCAAATTTTTTTAAACCACCCCTCAACCCTTCTGAAAATCCTCTTTTCGTTAATGGAAGGACAATGTTCCCCCTATAAACTCTTGATTCCTGAGAAATAGACTTCCCAGCAAAAACAGGTCGATTCTTATTTCAATGGGGTCATCTTAGACACGAGTGGCCAAACTTTTATCTTCAACCCCTTCGCCCCCACCCTACCCTACTTTAAAGGGGTGGTTTAAAAAAAATAGAAATATGTTTGACGGAAAGAGTTTTATTGCCTTCAATTTCATGTATCACAAGATAGATAATGCTATTCGAAATTTCAAAGTAAGGTAGGGTGAGGGCGAAGGGGTTGAAGATAAAAATTTGGCCACTCGTGTCTAAGATGACCCCATTGAAATAAGAAACGACCTGTTTTTGCTGGGAAGTCTATTTCTCAGGAATCAAGAGTTTATAGGGGGAACATTGTCCTTCCATTAACGAAAAGAGGATTTTCAGAAGGGTTGAGGGGTGGTTTAAAAAAATTTGAAATATGTTTAACGGAAAGAGAATTTTATTGCCTTCAATTTGATGTATCACAAAGTAGGTCATGCTATTTGAAATTTTAAAGCAGGGTGGGGCGGGGGCGAAGGGGTTCAAGATAAAAATTTGGTGATATGTGCTCTAGATGACCCCCTCGAAACAAAAATTGACCTGTTTCGGCGTTTTCCTGTAAAACATTTTGGCGGCGAGAAACAAGGGGTGGAAACTTTTCAAAAAATCACCCTGTACATTAGAGTTCGACGTATCATATCCCGTTGATACCATTTTGGCACAAAAAGTGTCCATTATTGTTGAAGGGGAGTAGTGGGGGGGTGAAGCTCTGCTAGGTGGTCCATTTTGTTTTTCTGGCCATGTAGAACCGATCACGACAAGTTTGGTATCTTTTCTGATTAAATTCAATCTCCTGAACTCGTATCCGATGTGTAAATTCGGATGAAAACAAGTTTGAACAAGTTAACTTGACAAAACTGGTTTTTTCTTTGACAATTTTGACGATTTTTTTTTTACTGTTGGAGGTGTTCATTTTTATCAAATTTCCAGGGACCAATAAATTAAAGTGTATTCTTCACGAAAATCATCCACTCAATGTATAGTTCTGTTTCTAGAGTTTAAAGAATCGATTTGAACTTGAGCCGGCGCGGCGCGTCGTCTACTACTGACCAGAACACTACAGCATGCACCATTAAATGAAAACACCTCAAACTATTGAAGAAATAACAACTTATCTTTGAAAATTGTAGGATATGTGCAGAATTGAATTCCCTATAACATGAACCAAATTGCCTTGAATTGCAATGCAGCATTTTGAGTTATTCAAGGAGGAGGATGACATTTTGGCAAGATTCATACTCTATGAACTGTTACTTCTCCCCTTAAATAACTGAAAACTCTGCAGTGCGATTCATGGCGATTTTGTTTATGTCATAGGGAATTCAATTCTGCACAGATCCTCCAATTTTCAAAGATGAGTTGTTATTTATTCAATAGTTTGAGGTGTTTTCATTCAAATGTGCATGCTGTAGTGTTCTGGTCAGTAGTAGATGACGCGCCGCGCCGGCTCAAGTTAAAATCGATTTTTTTATGTCGAGAAACATAATTATATATCGACTGGATGATTCTCGTAGAAAATACACTTCAATCTAATCGCCCCTGAAATATTTTCAAAGATAAACACCTCTAACAGCTAAAAAAAAATTGCAATAGCGATTTTCATCAAGATGGAAAAATAGGGACCCTCCGACTCCCCATATATGAAAACAACTATTTTTTATACAAATTTGGAGCATGTCCCTAAATTGCTTTCAACTCTAAAGCGCGACTTATGGGACACTCTGTAGAGCATGCAAAATCCCTGGAACATTTGGGCGAATGGCCGCTTTTGTGCTTCCAAAGTCGGAGGCCTCGGAAAACGAAAAATGATCTAATCAAAACTTTTGCCCGAAAGGGTAAAAGGTCGTTAAAATCCTGCTTAATGTGGAAATATGAGCAAGAGAAAAGTGTATACGATGCGTCATTCGGGAGGTGTATTAGGCCGCACAGCAACAATCCTCCAGGGTCGGACTAATGGGGATGCGTTGTCTCGCAGAGCCCCGTCATAAAACCAGATGTTGCTCATGTGAGCGCTTTCCTGTACGAATCTCATTTCCATGGCCGAATTCCCCCCATGTTAGCTGCCACTGCAACTGAATTATAGATGCACCAGTATATTTACGACTGTCCTTTTTCAAGGTGGCGCCGCGGCAGCCCCTGCCTCCATTGTGCCGCCACCGTCGCTGCTCTGCTAGTTTCAGTCCCACAGGTATTACAGCCTAGAATGTTTATTGTGGATCCCACTTATACCAACAAACTGTTGAAATATTTCCGCAAACATTCAGGCTGTTTCGGCTTCAGTTTTTCAGTTACAGGATAGCTCAGGAGCACCAGTTCCCGTTTCCCCCGCTCTATACAGGGTGTTTCAGTTTTAATCGAGCAAACTTTGGGATAAAATTCTCCTCATCCTCCTAATTCAGAAAAATATAACATACATGCCTTTCACTCGTTTCCTAAGAAAGATACAGGGTGTCAGAGTTAATTTTTTTCGGTTTTCAAAATTTTGTAACTTGAGAACTGTTTAACCATAGTAGCTGAAATTCAGCATAGGCTGGTTTGTCGGAACCGTCTACCTACCTGCCAAATTTTGAAAGAATCCAATTAGTGGCGTAGGAGTTATGGGGGGTCATTATTTATCAAGGTTCTACAGATGCTTCCAAAATAATGACCTCCCATAGCTTCTACGCCACTGGTTGGATTCTTTCAAAATTTGGCAGGTAGATAGACGGCTCTGACAAACCAGTCTATGCTAAATTTCAGCTACTATGGTTGAACGGTTCTCAAGTTCCAAAATTTTGAAAACCGAAAAAAATTAACTTTGACACCCTGTATCTTTCTTAGGAAACGAGTGAAAGGCATGTATGTTATATTTTTCTGAATCAGGAGAATGAGGAGAATTTTATCCCAAAGTTTGCTCGATTAAAACTGAAACACCCTGTATAGTCCCGCTCTACTCTGGGTGCCTATGCTGAACATTATTAATGCACTCTGCCGCTTTTTCCAGACATTAGCGCACAGCATAAAAGAGGAACAGCCCTGTGTCAGATCTTTCAATAATTACTGTAGATTCTATTTATAAATACTCCGGTAGTTCCTAGTAGTCTCGAATGGATAAAGTCAAGTTTTGCCAAGTTTGCTAAACCAGAATGCAAAACTCTAGAGAGCTGATTTATAATCCACCATTCTCTCCAACTTCAATCCCACGTGACACGTAAAGTCCCTTAATTTTTTTTTAGGAATTTATGGCTTTGACTGAACACTCAGGTGCGAACCGTTTCCCACATCAGCTCGGTTTTATAAAGGGATTATTCGGCATTAGATGAAAGTTTAACTGCCCGGCGCTCTTTAACCTTTTTTGGCGGTCAAATTTTTGATCGGAGGTATTTATATTGTTTGTCCATGAACTTTGGAATTGGAAAAATCTGGACCTTTAGCTGATATGATAAAGCGTTGATGTTTAGCACGGCAGAATCACCACACTTTTTTAATTAATCCTCCGCATCGCCCCGGAAAGTGTGCGCCCTTCTTCTGCGTAGGTACCCAGCAAATTGGTGCGTAAAATTTTATTTTATTGCCCAATTTCGAGGCGGTGTAAAACTGGATTTATGACGAATTCCGACTCGCGCGTAATTAATTTTTATTGGATGGACTAGACGTGGGGGGTTTGAGAGAAAGGGACCATCCCATCAGGTAGGTACAACTGACGATCAAGAGGTTCAGTATTCAATGAGAAACAGCTACAAAAACCCTGATGAGGAACCAAGAAGCATTACGAATATAGGCAATGTTATGTGTTACGTACTATGTTCGTTGGAAACTCCGATTCAAGGATGATAAGCCACAAACCTGAACAGTAAATTAGCGGAGAACCTTATTGTACTTACCGCGAAAAGTAATCACTATGCGAATATGAAGAGTTATTCCGGACCAAGGCAGGGACTTCATCAGTGTAGAATAAATTATTATAACATGAAATAAGGTGCAAAAGCACAACTACGTATCGCAGGCATCGAAATAATAAGGAGATTAAAATGCTCAAGGTGTCTATACGTCTACATTTTGAATGGTTGCGTCTCCTTTATTCTTTTTTTATCCTTTTATAAAAACTATGATTTCAGGATTCAAGTCACCCTGTGTGAAAAATAAGAAAATTGCACATGCACACAGTAAGGCTATTTTCTTTTTCTCTTTGGTCTGTTCTGAAAAGTTTACGAAAATCTCATCAGATAATGGAAAAGTAAAAGGGGGTAAAGCTTCACCCATATGACCAAGTGCAAGGTTCATGTCACTAAGCTCCGGACTATTTGAAAAGTCCATCAGGTACGCGTATGTTTTGGCGAGCTCTCGAGCCACACCACCTTCGTCCTTTGTATAGATGTGTTTTATTCGCGCGTCGAGATTTTCAACGAGGTTCATAATCATATATACTCTTATTTATTACAGCCTGTGTAATTTTATTATTACAGATTCCGAAAAAAAAATGTGCCAATTTGATTTTTGCTTTGCATATTATTCATTATGGTGATGGTAAATAATAATATTTCATACAATTTTAGTGCAATTTCAATCAAGTAAATATTATGCATATACGAAATCACTCCAATGTTTATTTGAAATAAGCATACTACTATTATAGACTAAATCCAGATACATAGATAATAATAGGTAATCATATAATCGATCACTACCAAAAGTATATAGTTTAAATACGGGCTGTGCCAAACAATGCAGCTGTCAGCAATAATTGCAATAATGATTGTAAAATAATAAAATAAAAAACAGGGCATTTCATAAAAAAATAATTTGTTTTTTGTTAGCGCAAAAATGGATCATCCTGTATACTTCAAAATAATTTCTCAACGTAGAACTTTTCAAATCAATAATTTTATGGATAAGAATTTTTCTATCTCGTGAAGAACAGTGCTAGGAAAGCCTGCATGACGCATTGTTTCAGGACCCCTGTATAACCTACCTATTCTATTGACAGAAAGCTTTTTCCGCTCATCAATATCTGCGAGCATGTTTGCTACTAGGTATTTTATAGTTTATATAAGGGGTCAAATTTCTATAGTAGGTATCTAGGTACCTAAGTACCTATTCGACTTCTACTTGTTAGATTGGTCCTTACAGCACGATGTAGCCGAAAAAAAGTCTTCCCCAAAACAGCAACCTCCCTTTTTGCTCTTCAATCCCTTCATCTTTAATATAATATTCCAAGCTTACTGCAATGCTTGCAGCAATGAACCTGTGATGGGTAATGTAGTCCAGTAAAATAAGTATTCAACTTGGAACTAATCAGGGACTCGATGAAAAAAATATAGCAATGTAGAGAATGAAAAACTGAGTAAGAAAAACCAAAGTTTCATTTACAGCCATCCCAGGACTATGGGAAAAAAATGAAGAAGATGGAAAAATGTGCTGCGCGACCTTTCTTCTAAAACGGTGAGGAAACGGTGAGAGATGTGTGAAAACTGTCAGGGACGAAGTTGTAGAGAATTTAATGATCTACAAAAAACTTCCCAGGGGCATACATCTAACTTCCTTAGTTTAGCCAATAATCGCGGTCAAAGTTGCGCGCCGGTCCAGTGGAGTGGAAAAACTGTCCGCTTGCCATTCCTCCTTGAATGCTGCGAGAACGACAAGAGATATCCAAAAATTGTGAGTAACAAAGTTGTAGATAATTGAATGCTCCACTAGAAAGTCTTTGAGGCCAATCATTAGCTCTTTTAGTTTAGCCGTGAACTAGGCTCGACGTTGCGCGAAGATCCTGTTGATGAAGTGGTTCTTTTGGAAATCCTAGACTCGATGAAAAAAATATGACAATGTAGAGGATGAAAAACTGGATCTTAGAAACCAAAGTTTCATTCCACACCGTTTCGAGAAATCTGAGAAGAAAAAATAAAATCTTGAAAAATTGTGATTTGCACTCCCAACTTCCACACTGAATACTGAAATAAACGTAATAAATATAGAAAATGTGGACAAATAAGCTTGTAGTGGATTAAATGATCTATAAAAAATCCCGTGACGTCATGTATCTATCCTTTTCGACTTAGCTGCGGAGCGCTATCAAAGTTGGGGCACATGACTCGTGACGCGCCGCATGTGGCCAAACTGCTACGACGTTCCGGTGATTGTTCGATTGATTTATAAAACATGATGAGAAATTTTAAACAATTGCAAGCTTCCTTTAACATCTGGTGACTATTGTTAAAAATGTAACTCCGCGGATGAACGCTTTGTTTTCTATAAATTTTCTTGTTCGGCAGAATTGAAACTGAGATACTCGTATTCGCTGGACAACTACAGATAATATATAAAATTCCAAGCCGCTGTAGGACTTGAATAGCGCTCCGCATCTAAGTCGAAAAAGATAAATACATGACGTCACGGGATTTTTTATAGATCATTTAATTCTCTACAAGTTTGTCTGTCCACATTTTTCATATTTATTACGTTTATTTCAGTATTCGGTGTGTAAGCTGGAAGTGCAAATCGCAATGTGCATGTTAAGTTTTTATTTTTTCTTCTCAGATTTCTCGAAACGGTGTGGAATGAAACTTTGGTTTCTAAGATCCAGTTTTTCATCCTCTACATTGTCATATATTTTTCATCGAGTCTAGGATTTTTGTAAGTTTTCCAAAAGAACCACTTCATCAACAGGATCTTCGTGCAACTTCGAGCCTAGTTCACGGCTAAACTAAAAAGGCTAATGATTGGCCTCAAAAACTTTCTTGTGGGTCATTCAATTCTCTACAGCTTTGTTACTCACAATTTTTGGATATCTCTTGTCGTTCTCGCAACATTCCAGGAGGAATGGCAAGCGGAGTTTTCCCACTCCATTGGACCAGCGCGCCACTTTGACCGCGATTATTGGCTAAACTAAAGAAGTTAGATGTATGCCCTTGGGGACTTTTTTGTAGATTATTGAATTCTCTACAACTTTGTCCCTAACAGTGTTCACACATCTCTCACCGTTCTCTCAGCTTTTCAGAAGAAAGGCCGCGGAGAAGGTTTTTCCATCTTCTTCATTTTTTTCCCATGGTTCCCGGGATGGCTGGAAATGAAACTTTAGTTTCTCTTACTCAGTTTTCCATTCCCTACATTGCTATATTTTTTTTCGTCGAGTCCCTAATTAGTTCCAACTTTAGCATAAAAATCGCCTCATTTTACTGGACTAATGTTTGTATTTGGTATAGCAAGATCTTGGGCTGTTTTTTTTTTATCGTCCGGTTTGAACTGGGCGCATTTTATTGTCAAACCGGTGACGTCACGAACAAAACCGCTAACAGCATTTTGACTGCGGTTTGAAGTGGCGTCGAGGAGCGCTTTGAACCGCTGTTATGTGACATTAGTGTCATCATTGTCATTTCTGTATTGTTATTTCTCATCAATTTTCCGTAACTCGATATTTGATGAACATTCGTTAATAAAACAACTCATCAATACCCCCAGCTCCCCAATAAGCAAGCGACTAGACAAAACAAAATACGGTGATAACGATAACCAACCAACAACCAACACGACTGACAGCTAACAATGACAGCGGTTCAAAAACATTTCATTTTCTTGGTGCCTAAAACGTTGACGTCAATGACGTCACCATCAAATACAGTTCAAACTATATACACAGCGTGTTTGACGATAAAAAATGGCCTTGATGTGCGCCAATACTGATTAAGATAAAGAAAGACGCAACGTTATTCTGTTTGCGAATAGTGACCCCAAAATGAATCTTCTTGCACGCAATAGCTATACATCTCTTCTGGATAAGTCGGAAACCAAGAATTTTCGGCTGTGAGATCTTGTTTCTAAGTTTCCTAATTTGAAAACTCCCTAGAACTTGGCAATTGCTTGCACTGATATTTGAAAGCTTAAGCTTGACGCTGTCATAATAATAATTGATGATGAGAAAGTTACCTAAATGGGATGTGAAAACTGTGCTTGTGCCTCGACTTGTGCCTTGAACAATGATGTCTAGCCAGTGCTTATTTTGCCTTGAAGGTGCCATAAGGACTCGCTTCTTGGAAAAAATGGGCGGAGTAGGTGCTGGGCATGTACCCCATAACGTTCAGCTTTGCGGAGACGACGTGAATTCATTTTCAAAAACCACATAATATGGAAGCATTCTAAACTATTCCTGGTTTTTAAAAGAAGTACCCACACTCTGGCAGACTGGGAACTGTGGGAAGCTACACCCTTCTAATTTTTGTGTGGATGGGATTCATCTGCGTTAATACTTGATTTCACTGCTCAGGACATCGTACTGGAACAAAAAATTTGCGGAACTTGTAAAAGGTGAACTACATCCACTCCATACTTGCAATTTGCAAAGTTGATTTCGGTAATTTTTTCATTTTTGACAGCAACAGTCAAGTCAACACACCAACATAACCTATCTTGACAAAAACGCACCAACATCCAACATAACCTATCTTTCGAAGCCAGACGCTCAGGCGCACACTAGGCAGTTGGACGTGAAGTCTACAATGCCAAACTATAAAATTTGATGCCCCAGCCTACTAGAATCACGGTACAAGTGAGCCTACTATGATGTATAGACAATACAAATAGAGAAGACCATATGTTATCACCACCGTCGTCACGGATATTGGGGCATCAAAAATCAGCCAACCTTTTTTTGAATGATGGACTCGCCTGGTTCCTACGCAACCGTAAAAATCTGTGACAACACATGGTCTTTTCTATTTGTATTGTCTATAACTATGGATAGAACTTAACAGGTGACCGTGACTCTGGTCAATGCGTGGCTCATCCTGGCGCAACAACAAGAATCGAAGTAATTGCACAACGATAGCATATCCGACGTCTTTGTGGTTATCTGCATGGAAATTCCGGCATGTATTCGCAAATACAACATACCGGACCCGAACATTCCCGCCATACTAAAACGAACCCGGATTCCCCGGCAGAATGTTTGGGATTATTGCGCGACGCCTCTGCAGAGGTGCCAACATAAGGACCCTTGGTAACATGCGTGCCTGCGAAATTTTATTATTTTGTTATTGAGTTGTGTAGGTACCTACCGTTATTTATTAGGTACATATCGTTTGCCCGGCCTTTACAGAGTCAGATGTCAGGTTTGGTCAAGATATCCGCTAGCTGCGACCCACAGAGTGGGGTGGAGATCTGCGTCTCTAACCTAACGAATTTTCCACAAGGACAAATTCATACGAGAACAAAACCCTTTCCGCACTTCACCATTCATACAGGGCGTTTAGAGCGGTGTAAAAGTGTGGAATTAAACTGGTTATAAAAGATCACAAAGCGAATGTTCATCCAATAGATAATTATTGAAATTTTCAAAGAAATTATCTCACTTCAAAGTTTAACTTTTTTTGTTGAAGAGAATGTCCTCGATAATGTCCTACTCCGTCGTTAGGCGAAGTGAGTGAGCGCTTAGTTAGCATACATTAGTTCACCTACATGTAAAATTTCTTCACAATTCAACCAGTGGTGAGTGATTGATAATGGACATAATTATGGAAATCGTTACTTTGGAAAAGTTCTAACCCTCAACCTCCATCTAGCTTCACCACCATTGGTATAAATTTTGCTGAAATTTGACTTGTAGGTGGATGATGTTCGTGAGGTAACCAACTCAAGTTGAAGCAAGGCTACGTTTATACTCTGACTGTTTCCGAAATATGAGAAGATGAACTTTGAAGTCAGGTGTAATGATTGCGCTTTTTTTTTAATTTATGTGACTGCAACAGTTCAATTTTCTATCCCTAGAGTCCTTCTTTTCGTTTTCTATTTTTTTCATATTTTTTCAACATCGTAATCAGAGTTATCTGCTTCTCTCTCCTTTCCTTTGCACATTTTCCAAAATTCATAATCAAACTTCTTTGCTTTCCTCGCTTTTTCGTTTCACATTTGTCTAATTAATGTCGTAATCAAAATTCTTTGCTCACTTCCTACCGGTCTTTTCTTTTTGTTTTTCAATTACTACATGTTTCCATTGTCTAGTTACCTTTCGTGGCCAACGAGCTAGAACTTTGGGCCAAAAAAAAATCCCTAGAGCGTAAACACTATGTTTTAGGAAATATTCCTCTGGAAAGATGGAATCGAAAGCTGCTTGCACTGTGGCGGCATCTAACCAACCGTTATCAAAAGGCTAAGATAGCGTTTCTTTGAATGTTTGTTCAATGATTCTAATCTTATCGTTTCATCTCAGATCCGTAAACTGAATACGGTAGAGACGAAGACGACTCTTACCGACCACACAGCAATTTCCCCTGCAGGGGGGCGTACTTTTCTCTACTTTAGCTGCGCAGCTTCGGAAATTTCTACATGCGGATGTATCGCGCCTGACAGCTGTCACATTATACATAGCACATCTATCAAAGTGTCAAAATCTAGCTTGCACTGTGACCATGCGTGTCGACACAACACAATTTTTCCATAGCTTGCTCTAATGCAGAAAGCCGTGAAACTGACTAGGTATGAGTATGTGTATAGGCTGTCTGATTTCTACATGACTCGAGTGGGTTGTGTTTCTGGTCGCCCATCGGTCGATCGCGGCCTGAATCGCAGCCCACTAGAATCTCGTAGAAACCAGGCAGCCTATACCGTTTGCATTAGGAATGTTGCAAAGATTCGGAGCTTTATATGATGCGATTCTCCAAAAATTAACATTTCATAAAGGCTCTATTACGCTGTTATAACCTACGCAACAGCCAATGGTGGACAGGATTTTTCACATAATATTGCGTTTATGTAATGTTATTTTCCACATAATCGCACTTCGCATTATACAATAATTGACTTTTCCAATTTTTGGAGATAGAAAATAGATGTTTTTTCGAGGTCACCTTTGACGTTTTGACGTTTATGACGTTTGGACGTTTTGATTCTGACTTTTGCGGGAATTTTGAATCGGTTAGCTATACTCTTTCCATTATCATGTGGGGAAAGTCACTAGAGCCCATAAGGGAGTTTTTGATGGACAAAGCAAGAAAGTTTTTTCGTAGTAACATGCACGTGAAAGCCAATTTCACAAGAGGCTACAAATTACGAAGTAATCCAAATGGCATTGATGATTTTTTGTCAACCTACGATGCTTCACGATGTTGGCAGAAACATCAAGCATTGTCTGGTGCAGCGTGATCCCTGCTGGTGCTGGTGCAGCCACACTTCCATCAAGTTTGGGTTTTTCGTGAACCGGTGCATGGTTATACCGGGTGTAATAGTCTTATTCTCGCACTCGCATAGAGCGACACAACACCCTTGAACCATGTCTGTAAGTATCTAGGTACTCAGTTTTCCACTACATATAACACACTTATTGGTAAGAACGAGGGTAAGAACAAGTGAAATAATGAAATCCATGCTGAAATCAAATGAATACACGACAGAGCGCTTGTCAGATTCGAAAAATTTCCCATTGTCAGAAACGGAATGTCATATCTCAAGAAACATAGGGCGCTTTCCAATAACTGCGACAAGACGGATACACAATGTCAAAGTGCACTTGTCAGCTCAATTCCAAACTCAGCCTCGCCAATGTTTCGAATTTGTGTCGACATGTGGTGCTATTACTGCTATTGTAACGCTCGTTGTGTCAAATTGTGTCCATACGTGTCGAATTGTGTCTTTATACGCCTTATTGGGAAGCGCCTAATGACCTCAATTAACCATCTCTTATACGCATGACGTCACAGTAAAGAGAGACAACGGAAAATTGGAGACCCTAATTACCACAACTCGGATGCTGTGACTGAAAATAGAAAACAAACAAAATTTTGCCGAGACTTTTTTGGGCAAAATCGAATTCGGACTGAACTCTTTCTTTGACTGATGAATATCGAGAAAGTTTGTGATTAGCATTCGAAAAATGTACCTAGTGTCGAGCTTGGGGCGGGTGTCTGTTTGGGAAATTTCAGAGTGCATGGACTACAGTAAAAGCAATATTGGAAAACATCCCGCACTGGCAATTTTTTCACCCCTATGTAGTAGTAAACCTTATACGACTCTTTGAATATGACCTTATATAGCAGTTGCGAGTCTCGCCTCAGAAAGTTTACGTCTTCCGCATGAATTAAATATGAATTGGCAAATAAAAGTCATCTGCAGTAAGCGACGTCGCTTATATAAAAAAAAAGACAGCAAAAAATAAAGACATCATACACAATGCGGTATGTGCGCGCGAATGTTTTCTTTCGGAATATAAAGTGAAAGTGAAGTGCATCAAACGTTTTACCTGCAGTACTAAACACTAAACTCCTGGAGACCAAACGTTCATGAAAATGAGGCTGAAAGAGCAAAGCGTCTCGTCTAAAAACACAATGTAGAAAAATACACTCGGCTAGATTTATGGGGCAGTAAAACCGTTAAGAGTCGTCGCGACGCTTCAGTTTGCCTTGCTTGTGTTTCAGATACGCATCCGTCTTGGGCGGAAGACAATTTCGAGCACTACAAATATTCAAATGTCTGTCGGATTTCGGGGCCGACAATGATTTATGCGGGACGAGAAGGGAAAGCCTGGAGGTTCCCCTCGAGACGAGCCTCCCAGAGACATAAACTGCGAAATTTTTACACACAGCGTCCCGTCAAGAGATGGGAGATGGGAGGCAGAAGAAGTATTAAAGTAAATATTTATAAGTGAAGATGCCCTCAAACACAAAGTCTTCCTTGTGCCGGCACCAAAAATTCTGTGAAGGTTCACGGAGCCAAGTTTCTCCCCCATACAAAGAGAAAAAGTGTTAAAATGGTTTGCTTACCTTCGTCGATTTTTTCGTTCTCGAACTCCTTCGAGGCCGACGTCAGCAGCGCGACGAAAGAGATCACAAGGAATTTGCCGCAAATCGAGGGCATCTTAGAAGTTCTCATAGGCACTCACACACACTGATCTGCAAAAAGAATTTGAGTTTTATTAAAAGTTCCTTGTTTTATATCATGAAAGGGAGTTATACTGGGTCAGGTTGGGGATAGTAGAATAGGGAAAGACCGTCCCAACACTCCCAACCATTCACACTAACTCCCTAAGAAAGGAGGCTCAAAAGTTATTGAAAGAATTCGCGTCGTTGTGGAGGAGAAATTGAAAGCTGAGGTTCCAGATTTTATTTTTCAACGCAACTGGTGCGCTGATCTTGGCATAAAAACTAAAGGGAGAAAATGATTTCATGCTGATACGAAATATGTTTACTGCAGTGAAATACTAAAAGCATATAAAAAAGATATCACAGATAGGGTGAGTTTCAAGAGCATTAGTAGTATTCGAAGCGAAAAATCATACATTACGTTCAAACTAAGTGTGACTCGAGTTGCCTGGCAGGATCCCTACGCAACGCCTTTGACATGGAGAAATTCAGAAAATCATAGCTCACTCGAATCGCACTAAGTTGAATGTATTATACTTGGGTACTAAGAAAAATTGTCGGTTCAACATAATCAACCTTCATCATTAATTTTGTCTGCAAAAGGTACTTATGTCGACAACAATTACACTAGTCGACTCTCAATTTGTAACGTTTAAAAAATGTGGAAGGCACTAGAAATCTACACTCACACTCAACTTTTGAGTGAAGGTTGAGAAAAGTATGAGTGTATGGTATATATTCATGGCACAAATAACTTTTTCTGAAAAGTCTTCATTTTTTAACTTGATACTGCAAAAATTAACATCATAATATGTAACAAAAACAAATCCATAGTCAACATATTGATAATGAACCATTATCTTCGATGGATTTCAATTTTCTTCTGCCATTTTTCATAATTCTCCAGGATCAATTTCTCCAATGCGAAATTCTCTAATGTTATTGAAAAATGCGACGCCGCAATTGGTCTTCATTTGCAGCTTCCCATCCCTTGTCGTATACTATCCTGCTCAATACTTACCAAAAACCTTATATTGGTCTAGCTCGCGGTACACTGGGAGGCAGGAGCTCAGAGAAATTAATCCTGTTGTTGTCCAGAGAATGATCGAACATGGCAAAAGAAAACTAAGAGCCATCAAAGATAATGGCCCATCTTCAATATGTTGAATATGAATTTGGTATTGTTACGAGCAGCGATCCCGTGCATCCGAGTAAACACGCGATCCAGTATACGCGATGGCTTGGCATTGGGAACCTTCAACGCTCGATCAAGACCCATCTGTCCATTTTGGCGGAGGTGCAGATTCCAGAACACACGGAAAGCACGCGAAAGGTGTGTGTGATTATTCAGGAGTCGTCTAGAAACCACATATGCCGGGCCACCATGAAAATTGCTGGAAAATGATGGGAAGTTCGAGAACGCTAATCGGAGGCATATGAAAGCACCGTCCTCGATGCGACAGTCAGTAATGAATTGGAATGCGAAGTGGTAGCGAGCGGATAAAAGCGGAGTACCTGCGATATATTCCCAAGTAGATAATTGTTGGCATGTATTCATTGTAGTACGCAGTAATAAACATGGTGTGTTTTAAACCGATCGTCTCAATTATATTCGAACCCGTTCGTGAAATACGTAACAGTATTGATATAGATGATGTTAGTTTTTGCAATATCAAGTTACAAAATTGAAACTATCCAAAAAAAGTTATTAGTTTTTGAAAAATTTCACATAACTTTCGGACCATACGTTGAAAGCACAAAAGACGTGTAACAACATGCATTCAACAAGGGCGCGTTTGGAACTAATATTAGTTTTGTTCGGTTGGTAGTACGGGCAAATAATTTTTACGCCAAGCTAATGGCATTACATTTAGCGAATTTGACATACGTTAAGATTTAATTATGGTGTTTTTCTATTTTGTCATTACGATACGCAAATGACGTCATTCGCGTATCGTAAGAAGCTCCATTTCGATACGCATTTTTTTTACCCCCCAAATGTTGGCAATATCAGCGGGCATGACATTGACATGACAGCACACACTGACAGACGAGACAGCTTAGGTGACATCACTTAGCAGAAGGGGTTTATTTTAGAAAAATACGGCTCATTTCTGATGATGAACTGTGCTTTCACCATCAAGAGCAATTCCCAACAATTTTGAAAGCAGAGGCACATATTTCACATTTTTCAATCGGAAAAAAGCATGGAATAGTTGCAAAATAGAAAAAATTGTATATAACGCACGCTTCGCTCCTCGTGCTTCAAAATGACGCGTGTGAGAATGCAATATCTTTTACGTGTTTGTTGTGTTGATACATAAGCTATAAAGACTTTTATATAAGCTGTATATGGATTTTACAGTTTATGTACTTAATTTGACACTTGTCGAAATAACCTCAAAAACTACAACATTTTCACAATTTGCACTGAAACAAACACGTAAAATGTTGTACAACACTCGTGGCTTGTTACACAAGATATTTTCCGACACTCAGCCTCTTACAGAACTCGGGCTGCGCCCTCGTTCTGCAAATTTCGGCTTCGTGTCTGAAAACCACTTATGTAACAGCCAACTCGTATCGTAAACTACTAATAAAACTTGTATTATAATAATAACATTAATAATAATAAATGGACTTTATTCAGTAAATGAATATCAAATGAAGAGGGGCGAAGTCTAGCACAATTGCTATTCTACTTAACCCTCTCAACATGTTACAAAATAAAATATGACAAGAAAAAATGCATAGCAGACAAAAAAAAAACAGTCAAACAGTTTATAATATACTATTTTTGTTTTCAGTCGGCTCAGCTGTTGTGAGTGTTGTGTTGAAAATTATTTTTTAGATGTGTTAAAATGTTATTCTCTTGTAAGGCTTTTTTATTTATTAAAAATGGAATCAAATTGGTATTGAAGTGGTGTCATTTAAAAGTACCATAGAGCTGCGATAAGCGGAAATTAGCACCCTTTCTAACCGGAATTTCAAATTTCGCGGGTAACACTCGGGACTACTTTTTAACCTTTCTATGAGAGTATAGAGTAGGTACTTGAAGGTTAAGTGGCGTCTCTGGATTTGGCCCTAAGTGTGGTTGCAGTCCTGATGAGCTCTTTTAGTTTTTTTCATATCTTTCATATAGCAGGTAACTACCAGTAAGTCCTCTTTTGCCTTCTCTTACTATTATGGGGATCTTCATTGGGCTCCCTTGTTTCTTCAGTATCATTTTGAAGTCCTGCTGAGCCCCCTTGCATGATTTTTTAGTGGGAGCTTTCGGAGCTTTAGCTAGCACTCTGGTGCCTTCATGTGTTATTTGGAGCTTTATACCTCCCTTGTGTCTATACATGTGTTGTTTGGAACCCTTGCATTAGTGAGCCCTCAAGGGCCCTCCTTGTTTCTTAAATGTCATTTGTTTGAAGCTCTGCTGAGCCCCTTGTATTTTTTCGTTGATTTCGGAGATTCGGTACGCACTCTTGCTTTCTTGTATTATCCAGAGCTCCATTGGCCTCCTTTCCTCTTGTGCTTTTATGTAATATTCGAAGCCCTTTATTGCACCATCTTCACTCTGAAAGGAGCGGCCTGCTTGATACCAGCACTCTGAAAGGAGCGGCCTGCTTGATACCAGCGCTGATGATCGAAGGCGAGGCGGTAAACGCACAGAGACCAATATAGTTTTCCGAGTGATTTTCGAATATCGCCGCATAAGTAGGTATAGTATTTGAGATAAATTCATTATCTTGAGGATTACTTCTTGTATATGCATCTGTTCCTCTTCTAGTTTATGGAATTTTTATTGTGGTTTCTCACATGTGATAAGTACGTTTCGATAGATAACACTTTGCTTCTATCGCCATAATTACCATGTGGCATGGGCGGACAACTCGGTCTTATCTCATCTATAAATTACATGTTGGTATTTTAGAAACCCGTTTGAAAACGGCCCCGCACTACAACTGTTACTACGTATCTTGTCATTCCACCTCCGTGTAATTATGGGTTCGGAACTAAAGTGCAATGAAGAGTCCACTGCTCCATGTATATTAAGCCATTACAGGCAGCGTCACATTTTTTGAGTTACGTCTATTTTGGGTAGACGCTAGCGGAACCAATCACGTTAGCCGCACCTCAAAAAGAAACACCAGTTACGACTTGATCGATCAGTTCCGTGGCAATTATGTTTATTCCCGTGTTTATTAGATCTACCTGACGGATGTCCGTCGAGCTTTAATAAACCATTATCCACATGCACTTAGTCACATTCCATCAGCCAGTCTAGAGAAGGATGTGTTTATTTTGGTTTACTACAAAACCTCCAGTCCCTATTTCAGAATAACATTGAATCGAAATCGAATACCTATGAATCTCGACGATGTTTACTTGTACAGAAACTTGGCGAAACACTCAATCCCACTTGGCCCCCAAGTCACGTTAAAATTCCTAGCGTTGACTTTGATGACGACGAAGGGATACCCACCTGGATTTGTCTAGCTGGTGTTTTTAGTAGTTTTGACTTTACCCGGAGATCGATAATGCGATCTGTCTTAAAAGCCGCGGTTTTGTTTTCGTTACTCTTGGACCGGTAAGTGCTTCGGCGTATTTCTCCTGGATTTCCAAATAGAGGATCTGGTGGGGTTGATTTTTCATTAGTACAATCTTTCCGTAAACAGATACAGGCTGTCGGTCTCCCACGTATTTATTTCATTTTCTTTTTTTGCGCCTTGAACAATAGGACGGTTGTAGCACTTGAAATAACACGATAATTTTGAAACATTTATACAGGACGCGATGCGTTGGAGCGAAGCAAAAAACGACAAAATCAAGATCAATAATGGTATAGGTATACACAAGGATTCGGTTGTTGTTGTGTTCCACCAAGTGTTCTCTTGTCTCTTACTCTCTCATCAATGAATCTTTTGTAATTTAGTCACGATCCTGTCAGTACAGAGCATTCGTAAAATAAATTTAATTACATCGCGATCAGATGGGTCGTAGGCAAGCTCTGGCAGGCAGGCGCTGGCAGACACAAAGTACTTACCGTCAAACTGCAGACGAAGCTACTCCACCCGCTTTAGAGATGCAATGCACAGGGTGAACGTCAAAATTTCACTTCTTGCTTCTTGAGCTGGAGATAATATATAAGATGTACAATATAGTACAATTGAACACAGGGGCACAGGGAAAATTTGCCTTACCCAAGCAATTTAGGTAAACTTATGAGTTGCTTAGTAAGTTGCTGTTATTGCTTGTTACAGTAATAGCTATTTATGTACCAAGGCCGTAAAGGTGATCTTTTTTGGCCGAATGCCGAGGTTGCAAATCGGGTGAGGTCAAAAAAAGACCTTTGGCCGAGGTCCATACAACATTTTTCAGGCGATTTACAGAAAGAAATCATGAGAATAATCCGTTTTTACCTCTCATCAATTTATTGTTGATTTTATGCTTTGCATTTTTATAAAAACATAGTTACCCATGACAAACAAACTTGACAAGACAGTACTGTCAATTATTTTTTTATTCGTGTCACTTTCTGAAATCATTCTATGAAGAAAAAACGAGTGATTCAGAAAATTCTGAAACTCCGCCTTAAAAGGGGACTGTGGGTAAAATTTTGTGTCAATTTTAAAATTCATATAGCTGCGGGATGGCTTTGGTTGATTTTTAGTCAAAATCGCATCGAAAAATTCCAAGCCGTTACGAAGTTATCGTAAATTTTGTGGGCTGATTATGACGTCATACTGCGCACCGGAAAGGACAGGTCGGCAGGGCAAGGCACCACGCCAACAATTACTAGACCTTTATAAAATGAAACAAGTTCACCAAACGGTAGACGCAGGTCATTTGACTTTAATTTCAAAGTACGGTGAACCAAATTTCAGTAGATATTTTTAAAAACATAATTAAAGTGCGACTCTATTTGTCAATGAAATAAAGCGGCAACATGGCGAAATCGCGAAATGAAATTCGGCAGCTTGACAGAAGCTTGACAGTATAGGGAAGTCACAGTCTATCGTATAACCCTGAAAACTTCCGTCAGTGAAATCTGTTGGTGCATAAAAATAAGAGATCAGGTATACCAGGCCAAAATGATAATGCTATATAGGGTCAGAAACATGATGTCAGGAACGACCAGGACCATTTTCAATAAAAACTAGAGCTGGGCCGATACCGATACTCAGTATCTGGTACGATACTCCCCTATTTTCAGATACATGCTGATACCAAGAAAATTCATACTTGTATCTGAAAAGTATCTGAAAATTACGCGGCGCTTGCGCGCAGCCTCCGGCTCCATATAGGACTTTATTTTGCACCCAGGGATTCCCAGAATTCGTTTGTCTAACCCAAACTGATTTTTGTTATCAGCTGGTGCTTGCGTTCAGTAGTTTGAAGGTGTCCAAAATCTGCAATCAGATCCAGTGGATTATTGGAAGAAGGAAACAACATTTCCTTATCTGAAAAAACTGGCTGCATACTACCTTGCTATTCCAGCCAGGCTCTGTGTTTTCGGAGTTAGTTTTCTCTGGGGGGCATTGTAACTATTAAAAGGACAAGTCTGACTGCAGATCATGTGCATTAGCTTATATTTTTGAGAAAAAAAATTGTTAAAAAATGATTGAGAATTTTTAATGTTTTTTTTTATTCGGTTATTGTTCGAAGTTGAATTGAAAATGTTGAGAATAATTTTTTTGATTGAACCTTGTTTATAAAAAAAACTGGAAAATATGCTTAAAACTAAGTAATTCTTACTTGATGCAGCTAATTAAAGTGAATCTCGCGTTTTTCCGAATTTAAATTAGATTTCAGATACATGTATCTGAGTATCGGTATCGGAAAAGTCAGTATCTGAGTATAGGTATCGGTATCTGAAATCCTGGTATCGGCCCAGCTCTAATAAAAACGCACTGGTGTGGCTGACTCAAAGAAATATGAACGGATTCTGATATACACTTCTTTCAAATTCCGACCCTAATCGGTAGTCGGTTGTACCACCGATTAGAAAAAAGTCCCATCAGCGGCAGCAGCCCTAAAATACATTTAATTATTCACTACATTATTATGTGGAAGCGAAAAGTATACCTGATCTCTTATTTTCATGCACCAACAGATTTCACTGACGGAAGTTTTCAGGGCTATACGATAGACTGTGACTTCCCTGTACTGTCAAGCTTCTGTCAAGCTGCCGAATTTCATTTCGCGATTTCGCCATGTTGCCGCTTTATTTTATTGACAGATAGAGTCGCACTTTGATAATGTTTTTAAAAATACCTACTGAAATTTGGTTCACCGTACTTTGAAATTAAAGTCAAATGACCTGCGTCTACCGTTTGGTAAACTTGTTTCATTTTATAAACGTCTAGTAATTGTTGGCGTGGTGCCTTGCCCTGCCGACCTGTCTTTTCCGGTGCGCAGTATGACGTCATAATCAGTCCACAAAATTTACGATAACTTCGTAACGGCTTGGAATTTTTCGATGCGATTTTGACGAAAAATCATCAAAAGCTATCCCGCAGCTATATAAATTTTAAAATTGACACAAAATTTTACCCACAGTTCCCCTTCAAATAAGCGAAGTCACAAATGCGGCAACTTTGCATCTGCTGCCAAAAAAACTCTGCCAAATCTATTAAAAAAAAAAAAAAAACAACTCTTCGTCTAATGGGCGAGATCGAAGAAAAGTAATGAATGGAACGAACCTCGAACCTGTTTTTTTGCCTTTTTCTCCGACAAATCGACGACTCATGAGGCATCTTCCTACCTTGTAGCTCTTCTCCGAGATTCCCAAGCTGTCGTCTTTTTGTGTGTACAATGTGCATGTCGCATGATGAACGTCATAGTCTGTAAGCCGTCACAGCGTAGGCGACGGGCGACGCCACGGTAAATTCATTGTAAATTATTGTGACAATCAAAGAATGTGACAATAACTATTGACATTGCATTGACAGTCAACAAAACGCATGGTACCAACATGACGCAATTTTATTCCACTATTATACTGCTGCGATGCTGCGAATTTATGTCTGTGACCAGGATTAATAAAATTCTTACCATGCCTAATTCCACCTTCTGAGGCTTATTATTGTGGTAATTCAATATAAATGAGATAAATCACAATTTCATGAAGTAGCAGGAAATACTCTAAGCTATAGAACTCTAGTTATGCAACCCATGCCGTAGTGAAGAAACAAGTGAAGTCTAGCGGCCGTTAAGTGATTTTGACATAAGCGTACAAAAAAGTTCAATTTTAGGGCCGCAACAGTGCACTCTAAACAACGTATTTTTGGTTGATTGCCTAAAAACAACGTTAAAACACTTGTCAGTGAAAATAGAGGTAGGTACTGACTAAGAAAATATTGTTGTAAAAAAGCGGCGGCCCCGCAGCAAGGTGGTCAGTCAATACCTGCCTGCAGTGTGGAGGTACCTATGCGGGTTCGATTTCCGCTGTAGGCTGGGTGTCTGTGTCGTCTTGAAACACAACTTTCCATGAGCAGCTTATAATTTGTAATTAAGGCAATACCTAGTTCATATAGCCATGAAAAAAGCTGGTGAGGAAAAAACACTTATTTATTTGAATTAATATTGTGAAAATCCAGACCAAAGCTATTTTCAAAAACTGTCGTAACAAATTCTGTGGCACCTAGAGCTAGTTCACCCTGTATGCGAAAATGAAGGGTAATGCTGTTCGGCATAGGCTGGCAATAGAGAGATATGTAGCATGCAAGACGGCTAAAGAGATTCGAGGTTCAAAGGCTTGCTGTTTGCCACTAAAATCCTGTCAGCCATCAGGACGAAGTGCACCACGAACGTAGAACGTAGGAGAGGCAAAAGTCCGACGGTTTGCGAGCCAGACTGGACTACAGCCAAACCGCACCAGATAAAAGCCCTGCATTGCCTTGCAACTTCACTAAATGACTAGGTGCGACTGGGGTGGCGAGCGCTAATCGAGATCGCACATCACTCTGATTAACCCCTTACGATTTAGTCGTGCCGTTGCCGAAGCCTCCGTCAGACGGATTATTTGGTTTTTGTCGAGGTTTTTGTTGAAATGGAATGATAATTGAAAGTGTGCGCGCAGATAGATCCGCAATATTAGATAACACGATTTAGACATCCGTAGAGGTAGCAAATGGTTTAATTTTGACTAAAGATTCCTGTTGAGTTGAGAGCGGGATCCCCCCATAATATTTTTTCACAATTATATCTAAGAGCTTGCGTTATCATTAGCCAAAGGTGCTGAGTCCATCGCGGCAAAGTTTTCTTAAAGTAAATGACACCAATAAGTATACAGGTGACTCAGAATTCGCGTCCTCGGAGTCCAAGGCAGTTGACAGAAATGCTTGAAAAGTGCCAGAAAACTGTTGAGAAAAATTTGGACAGTAAAAGAAGCAAAAGTAAAAGAAGACATTCAAACAGCAACTCTTATCACGTTAGTAGGAAGCCAAACGTATGAATTAATGTGCGATCTCAGCGATCCGGCTGAACTCGAAGACAAAACTTTTGCGGACTTAGTGAAGATTATCGAAGACAACCTGCCACCCAGACCGTCGGAAATCGCCGAGAGAGTAAAATTTAGAAGAAGGAAGCAAGAAGAGGAGTCGATAAGCGAGTATGTAGCCAGCCTAAAAAAGTTTGCACAATCCTGCAGGTTCGGGGATAAACTAGAGGAAAATATACGGCATCAACTAGTGTGTGGGTTGAAAGATAAAGCAATTCAGCAACGGTTGTTTATCGAAACTACACTAACTTATCAAAATGCGAATACTTTTGCAGTTAACATGGAAGAAGCCAAAATTAATGCGGCTAGTATGAGTGTTCCAAGCGTAAATAAAATCCAGGTGCGCAAATTTCAAAAGTTCGCTGCCGCAGAAGGACGCTCCAAGAAAAACGCTCATCTTGGAATTCAGGAAATTCAAAAAGAAGAACTTGCGGTAATTGCGGTGAAGATAATCATCCTCAATTTTAATGTTTTTTCAGAAACGCTCAGTGTAATGTGTGTAATGGTCTATTTGCAAGCTTTGGGTTACCTGACGTCATAGTGACGGATGATGGACCTCCTTTTACCTCAAGTAAATACAAGATTTTTTGCAGATAAATGGCATTCGTCAGATTTTTTCACCCCCGTACGACCCCCTAGAGTAATGGGGCGGCTGAAAGCGCTGTTAAGATTTTTAAAAACGTTCTGAAGACAGCCTACCATGAAGAGACCAATTTAGATCAAACGACTTTTTAGTTCCTGTTCGATTATCGAAACTCCGTTCACTCTACCACAAACTCCACACCAGCTAAGCTAATGTTTAGTAGAAGATTAGAATCAAGATTAGATTTGTTGTTGCCGAAAGGAGTTTTGCCTAGCTTGAAAAAGCAAGTAGAAAATTCATGTGATAAGGGACAGCAAGTGTATGTAAGAGATTACAATAGCAGTAAGAACGGAAGTGAGGTAGCAAATTGGAAATCGGATACTCTATGACGTCACTCGATGGCCGATCTTAGGCGCAAACCAAAAGTCACGTTATCTTACAAGATTTTGATGCCTTCAACTTTGAAATAAATCTTAATCATAAATCATAAATAATAAATAAATCTTTTTCAAAGTGTAATTCGAAACTTCAAACCTCTTTGAAGCTATGTCATTATAGCCCAGGCGCCAGGGAAAACAATAAGGAAATAATTGTTTCCTGGCTGGAAACTAGCTTAAAACGATCTGTGTAGATTAGGTTTTGACTTACTAGTTTCCCCCCTTTCGGAAATTTGCGATTTTTTGCGACATATGGTCTTTGAGATAGAGCTTCTGGAAGCGAGAGTCATTGTCGTGGAAGCTCCATGGCCACTTGACTCAAAAAACTGAAATGTCGATGTGACAAAAAAAATTCAAAATGAGATTACTCGAGAATTCTTCATGCTACAGTTGCGGTGATGGTCTTAAACTCTTTCTCCTGAACCGTAGATTACGAATATTGAAAAGTCAAAAACGTGACATTGTACATATACAGAGTGTACTACGGGAATCAAATCAGAATAGAGAAATTTGACATATTTCTTCAATTTAGCCTATGCGAAACTCTAAGCACTTATCACGAGTCCAATATCAATATGCATTGCTCTGTAGCTTCACTTGATACGCTTGAAAAGTGGTGAGCTCAGAGCCTTCCTGTAAAATGTTTTGAAGGTCCTGTGAAATCATCAAAATTTACAGTAGCAAGAAATGTATGTAACAGTATATTATATACCAAAAAACCAAAGTGAATTTTTGATCTTTTGGGTGAAGTTTGTTGCTCGAGGGCCCTTTGGGTCCAAATCCTCAAATTAAAAATTTACTTTGGTCCCTTGGTATATAATATACTGTTATATACATTCCTTAGTATTGTGAATTTTCAATATTTTAATGATTTTAGAGGCCCTTCAAAACATTTTACAGTAAAGCTGTGAGCTGACCACTTCTTTAGTGTATTAAGTGAAGCTTATAGAGCAAATCCATATCGATATTGGACTCGTGTTAGGTGCTTAGAGTGTCGCATATAGGCTAAATCGAAGAAATATGTAAAATTTCTCTGATTTGATTTGATTCCCTCAGTACAACTGTATATGTACAATGTGACGTTTTTGACTTTTCTATATTCGTAATCAACGGTTCAAGAAAAAGAGTACAACTGTATATGTACAATGTGACGTTTTTGACTTTTCTATATTCGTAATCAACGGTTCAAGACCATCACCGCAACTATAGCATGAAGGATTCTCGAGAAATCTCATTTTGAATTTTTTTTGTCACATCGACATTTTAGTTTTTCGAGTCAAGTGGCCATGGAGCTTGTACGACAATGCCTCTCGCTTCCAGAAGCTCTATCTCAAAAACCATAGGTCGCAGAAAGGTCAATCAAGAACTGTTCCGTAGGGAATTTTATTGGTTCCAAAATGACTCTTACATCTTTTGCTGTCAGATAGCCCAAAATCAAGATATTCGGCAAAAACCACGCTGGTGCACTTCTTGTTGATGATGGCGACATGACACCGACATTTCCGAAAGGGGGGAAATTAGTATGTCAAAATCTAAGCCACACAGATCGTTTTAAGCTAGTTTCCAGCCAGAAAACAATTATTTCCTTATTGAGCTGATTTTTGCTCCCTGGCGCCTGGGCTATTAATTGTTATTTGAATCGTTGTTCCGAGTGACCGAGTCCGCATGACGGCGATGTTCAGTCAAAAAAATTCGACAACATAATTCTTCTCACGTGGTGCTATCTGTGGCGTACTTGAGTCTGAATATTAGTATGCCCCGCAAAAATTTCTTATTTCTTCCGGGGCCTAAATGAACGCAAATAATCAAATGAGACATGAGCTCCACGATGGCTCTAGTATTTGAATTCATTTTTTTCCCAAAACCTGTGCAAGACCCCATCCTAGGATAGATTTTGGAAAAGAGTAGCACTAAACAAATGGGCCTAATGACGGGCGATTATTCACTGATGACACGTTTTGCGATTTTTCACGGTACGAAACAACACATACGACCCCACACATAAACAAAGCAACCCTCGTGCTTCTCTCTAAACGAATATAAATGGCACCGTATCGGATGGCAAATCTCGCTAATCCGGCCCCTTCGAATTGATTATCCTGCGATTATCGTCCTTCCTGCCGTCGCGCATGGAACCCCCATCTCTAATGGTTCAATAAGATTCTTAAATCTCACTTCGGCCACTTTCTGGACCGTTGATTCTGATCTGAGGGATGCGGCCGGCTGTCTGCGGCTGGGTGGCTCTCGCTGAAACTAATGGATGGCATTTTCAAGTATCAAAGACGTGACTCGGACTGTTGCCAGACGCGCAGTATGATGCAATGCAGGCAACTTTAAAAATTACCCTTGTGCAAGGTTTAGACAATAATTGGAGATCCGCATTATCTGGTACATGAGGCGTCACTTTTAGTTCATAATGCTAGAGCAGAGCAGTAGTGAAGGTAACATTATAACCCAGCATGCACTTACAAAACAAGACACTAGTTTTTGGAAATAAGGTAGGAATAGGCTGTCTTATCGCTATATCTGGCGAAGTAGGTGTATTATCATTTATTATTAAGGTTTTATTGTCTTCAGGAAAAAATATTTCCTCTACAACGAGCTTATCCGTACAATAATGAATATAAAACATTCCAAAAAGAGACAGCATACTGCTAAATAAATACATCCCAGATCACAAAGAAAAACAGCGTTAGTGCCTAATGCAACAAAATAAACAATCACTTATTTCGAACAACTATTACATAAGCAAAATAAACAATTATCAGTTTTCAATCCCACAATGACCACAAGACCCCCGATTACAACATGTTACTCATTCAAAGCAAATGCTCTAAGTTTGACTGAACCCACTAAAAAGTTATAAAGAGATTTTATTTTTTGCATGGAAGTCGACTTCAAAATGTTGATGATGTCATCTAACGTTTCTACCGAGGTTTCTACACTGTTGAAGAACGATTGACGGATACCCCTGTAAAAGGGGCAATGAAAAAGTATGTGTTCTAGGTTCTCTTTTTGATGTTTGTTACAAGTGGAGCACAATTCTTCTCCGTTGATGAAGTACGAAGACCCCTTATAAGTAAAATAGGAATTTGAGGCACTTGACAAACGGATCTGCGCAATTGTTCTTGTAGTCTGCATAGGTAGTCTGTCCAGTAGGTATTTTGCTGGTGTTCTGCCAATGGTAAGGTGTTTATAAATGACTGTGTAAGAAGATCGGCTTAAGCTCGCAAGGTCCTCCTCGTGCAGCTTCTCTCGGTAGCGGACCAGTATATCGTCAATGCAAAAATTTATATTTCAGATGTCTCTTATCTCTGTGTGTATTGTATTTCCCCATACCATACCCAGCCTGAAAGGCACAGTCGCATATTATATTTTTCTTCATAAAGTTGAACAATCTGATGAGTTGATGAATGAAGAAGTCACAATGATTCCAATTAAATTTTACAAAATGTTGTTTGCTGTGCTGAATTTATTTTAGTTCTATTGTCAAGGTCAGATTTTGTCACTGACACATTATTTTAATCTTTTTCTGTCTTAAAAACGCCGTTAAGCACGTCACTTTCAACACTTTCAAGTGCTGGAAAGTGCAACAGTTACAACAATATAAGCTCAAGATGTGATATGAAATATACAGTTCGAAAATTGCCTAGGAAGCCACATTTCTAGCGCCAGATGTGATTTCTTTGCAAGTGATTTCGTTTATGAGTTTATGACCCCTAACTCCGAGAGGCGCGGTCAGGTGTGAGCTCGTGTGTGCATCTGTTTATGCGTGTATCGGTCCAAAATTACAGATTTTTATGCCAGAAGGTCATCATCCACGCCGGATGCCGGAAGAAAGAACTAGTAGGTAACTGACCTATCAAGTCAAAAATTCACGTGAGCAAACCGGCGATGCAGTCCCTAGAATGACAATCTGACGTGTTCAGGTGAAGTAGGTTTTATGTCACAGGGACACAAATTCTAATTTGACCTCCTTTCTATCAAGATCGCATTGAACATAAAAATCAGGAACACCAACAAAACTCGAGTTTTTCATGGCACTCTGTGGTTTTCTTTATAAGTTTGGAATGGATTGCAGTGATTGCACATAATAATAGATTTTTCGCTATGAGGTGATAAGACTGAAGGTGGTCATTCGGAAAGAGACAAAAATGGCTATAGCGATGAGACAGCCTTCAAGTACCTAGGTGCGTATATAGGTATTTACTATTTTCTCGGGTATTTTAGTGGGGTAGTTAGTGCTGCTGGTACAACAGATCTAAAAAGGATTTCATCTACCTAATCAACTTTGGTTAAACGATGGACACTTTCCGATACTGGAAGCGGTGTTAGAAAGATGCATTTTGTTGAACGGATCTTCAACTAATAGCAACAATTCACTGCTACTTAGCAGAAAGTAAGTGAACTTCGCCTACATGCTCGAGATTTTCCCAGATAATTTTTGCCAGGCGTTTCCCTCGGTCTGATTGTCCATGGATAAATGCTCTCCTCCTACGGAGTCGGGCATTTATCGCTACAATCAGCACTCGCGATCGCCTGACCAAAATTATCGTGAAAATCTAAGCACTTGTGATATCACTGTTGATTATTGACAAATTCACGACATACGTTTTTACTTCCATAGCCTGCCCTAATCCATGATTTTAACGAACATATACGATATTAGACTAGTAACCAGTCGCGTAGCATTGCTACGCCTTATGAAACTTGTATCATAATATACTCTAATCTGGCTTTACCAATGGATTCATTATTACAACAAAAACAATAATTCAAAGAAGCATATTATCAAACTGTTCTCAACCAACAGAAACAATTCAGGTATTGCCAATAGAAGGTACGCAAGCATCAGTGCCGATCAGAGGTTCATATTGTTACGAGCGGCGATCCCGTACATATTGGTAAACACTCGATCTTTCTAGATTCTTCCATCCATTAGATCGCAGTGTAGAAGTGTGGAGCGAACTGGTGCATTCCAGAGCGTTCGTGTACGTGAAACTGAATGGAGACTCCAATGCCTGATCAGGGCAAATCTGTCCATTTTGGCGGAGTCACCGTTCCAGAGCCCGGCAGAATTATACGGATAATGTGTATGCTCAATGATTATTCAGGAATGGTCTAGAAACCGCATATGCCGGGCCACTATGGAATTTGCTGGAAGTAGACAGAAAGTTCGGGAACACTATTCGGAGGCCTTATATAAGGCATCAGCCGGCAGCTCAGGGCAGTAATAAATTGGAAGAGACAGCGAGCGGATAAGCGAGCGACATCACAGCGATACTGCCAAGTAGATATTTGTTGGCGTGTATTGATTGTAGTACGCAGAAATAAACAGTGTGTGTCTTAAAACAATCGTCTCAATTATATTCGAACCCGTACGCGAGATATCGTAACACTATTTTTAGCAGCCAGAATTTCGAAATTCTGGGCGATTATTGATTTATTAGGGTGAAGTGGGATGGAGAGCCTCATGATTAGTAACAATAATGACAAGTCTCCGAAGCATCTATAGTTACGCCACTGGCCGTATTGTTAGTATTGTCACACTCCTCATAAGCTCGTTATATACCTACCCAAAAACCATCTGTTGTGTGAAATTTATATAATAATCTTAAGATGGAAAAATTATGAATCAAAAGTAATGAGCTCCTTGGTGGCGACAAAACCAGGGGTGGGACTCTGTGTTAGTGTCGCTAGCTACTTATCGCCACGAAGCGATAGTTTCGTACTACGCGCAGTAGTAAGCGACCTCCCACCACACCTCATCATCGCTAAGAAAGTCGCCAGAAAGCGACACCTCGAGACGTGTAGAGAACGGTGTTTACGGTCGCTTGTGGGGTTGTTTTGTTTTGTTGTTGTTGTTTTACATCATCAATTTTGTCATCACAAGTCGACAAACACCACTACCACTATTCAGCTAGCATTATCATTATTATAATTATCATATGTATAGGTACCTACTGTTGTAAAAATTAGCCCAGATTATAACGTTTAAAAGCTATATTTTGTTTTTGTGTTGAATATTGAATAATATTCTCAGATTTAATTTATTTATTGTCCGAGCACGACCTTCCGACTTTTTTGATGGGCGATTTCAATGCACGTATTGGCGACGGTAATCAGGTTGACGAGGGTTTCATGGAGGGCAGCGGTCTCACAAGCACTAGGGATACTCTTGACAAAATAATGAACACCAGAGGAGCAGAAATCCTGGACCTTCTAGGGGGAGAAGGATTCTTTGTTCTCAATGGTCGATCCTCCAGCGATTCTCCCGCGCGTCATACATTTGTTAACAAAAATGGTAAGAGTGTTATAGACTTGTGTTGGTCGAACTTGGGTGGGTTAGCAGTGGTGAGGGACTTCTATGTAAGCGATCGCCTGGTATGTTCTGACCATTTTGCCTGTTGTGTTAATTTAGATATTGCCTTGTTTTCCAAAAATCAAACCTTTAATGCAAACGAGTCTAAATCAGCTCCGGGTTCATATTCTGTGAAATTTTTGTGGAACGATGGTTTACGAGAGAAATACATAGCCACTCTTCATAACACCGATCTTGACTCAAACTCACATTTTAGTGATTATGACAAAATTATACTGGGCGAGATAAAGAATGCAGCATGCATATCAGGTATGATGAAAGTGATACATCACAGAAAACGTGCGACTAGTAACCATTACTCTCAAAGCTGGTTCAACCTATCCTGTAGAAACGCGAAGAAACTTGTCAAAACTAAACTTGCACTATGTAGGAAAAACGGTTTTCTCGGTAATTTTTTGATTGAGTTTTTGGAGGCCAAAAAAACGTATAAGACCACTATAGCTTGCAGCAAGGAAACTTACTACGATAACAGGCGTAGAGCATTATCTAATGTTAAAAATACAACAGACTTTTGGTCGGCAGTACGCTCAATGAATTTTATCTCTAAAGTTAACCCTATCACCACGTCTATCTGGGAAAATTACCTAAGATCATTCTATGCGTCCACCGACTCAGGCCCATTTATTACATATTTTGATGCCACCCATCCATTTCTAGATGATTCCATCACTTTATCCGAACTAAACCAAAATCTGCATTCTCTCAAAAACAAAAAAGCGGCTGGACCCGATGGAATCTCTAATGAATTTTTAAAGGCGTTACCAGCAAAATATAAACAGTTTCTACTAAACCTATTTAATTCTATTATCGATAAAGAGCACCTACCACCCGGCTGGAGTGGATGTGTCATTTCCATGATACATAAAAAGGGAAACGTTCATGACCCATCAAACTATAGAAGAATAGCCTTGTCCAATGCACTATCTAAACTGTTTAGTTGTATCTTCTTCCGACGATTAAGTAGATGGGCGGACGACAATAACCTATTACCTGAAAGTCAATCTGGTTTCAGAAAAAACAGGAGCTGCACAGATAACATCTTTATTCTCACTTCCATTATCCAGTTACATCTTAGATTACCAAAACGCAAAGTGTATGCATGTTTTATAGACTTTAAGGCAGCTTTCGATTCAATAGAGCATCAATTACTGTGGAAGGTTTTGTACAATCTGGGGATAAGCGGGAAGTTCGTGAGAATATTTGCCAAGATTTACAGCCAAGCCTCTGCTAGAGTAAGAACAACATCGGTAACTACAAACGCGGTACAAATATCAAAAGGCGTGCTTCAGGGCGACCCTCTCAGTCCACTCCTCTTTTCACTCTTCATCAGTAAACTGGAAGATTTTCTGCGTGAACGAGGCCTCGGCGGGCTGAACTTGGATGGTTTTGTTGATGTCATCGTTCTGCTATATGCAGACGATATCATTGTGTTCGCCGACTCGCCGGTGGACCTGCAACGGAAAATGAACGTCATTCGGGAATTTTGTTCGGAACTCAAACTTGAAGTCAATACAGAAAAGACAAAAGTCATCGTTTTTAGCAGAGGCATTCGTAAATGTTCAGACAGATTTTTCTATGGCGATGGTGAGTTGGAGGTGGTTGATAAATTCACTTACTTGGGAGTCCCTTTCAGCTCTTCGGGAGTTTTTTCGGTTGCTCAGAAACACTTCAACTCCAGGGCTTCTGTCGCGATTGGTAGCGTTCTAAAGATTTTGATGGCTGGAAAATCGGATTCCTGGCAAACCAAAATAAAGCTGTTTCGGTCTCTGGTTGTTTCCACATTATTGTATGCTGCAGAAGTTTGGTCCCTTCAATACGTAGATAGCCTTGAGAGAACCCAGGTGAAGTTTGTCAAATCAATTCTTCACTTACAGTCTTCAACTCCAAACTGTTACATAAGATGCGAGACTGGTTTGGCAAAACTAGAACTGGACGTGATGAGAAAAACTTTAGGGTGGTGGTGTAAATTGTTGAAAATGCCCGACAGTAGGTTACCAAAGATTTGTTTTAAAAGACTGCAACAACTAGACGCTGCAACCGCAACCTGTAACATCAAGTACAATTGGGTTACTCAAGTGAAAGTTCTACTTACAAAACATAATCTGTCGTACTTACTCGACCACGGCTTTCTTTTTGTTGAGGAGAATCTAGAGTCAATTTTGGACGATTGCAGACGGGTCATGATGGCAGCCGATCTAGAAATCTCATCTGAGTCGCACTACAGTAACATCTACAGGGAGATACTCAGCAGTGACAGCTCAGAACACTCACTTGGCTACAGTGGGTATCTTACGCAGAATGTTTCTATAAGAAAGATCAGGCTGATTGCGCAAATCCGGTTGGGGTTTCATAGGAAATTAAGGCTTTATGTTAATGGGACCAAATTTGTATTTGATCAGGGCAAAACCTGTTCTATTTGCAACACCGACGAAGTCTATGACCTCTACCATTTGGTTTGTAACTGTCCTATTTTTACAAGATCGAGGAATCGCTGGCTGGTCGGTCATATAAGTCTTCAAGCTACGCGCGAGGAATTTCACTTTTTGTTCGCCAATATTTGCATTGAAAAGCTCATCAATATTTTTCACTTTTTCTCGGCAGTCGAGAAGTTCCTGTCTCTGATTGAGGAATAGTGCTCGATGGATCTTGCTGGGCCTCTTATTCTGTGGCTCCTGCGGTTGGACATAATTTTTGGCACACCTCCATTGTTTTGTCCCTACTTTATTTTTGTTAATTGAGTACATAATATTTAGTTACTTTTATCAATTATTATCATTGTATTTACCTAATTTTTAAGTTAATTTCTGAAGAAGATTGTGTACCTGCCTATTTATTTTATTTTTTACTTTACTTTGTATACCCCAAGGGTTTAAACAAATAAATTACATACATACATACATACATTTGTTTTTACGGATTTTCATTTTTGATTTGGTTTTCAATAATAACAAATTTGATTATTTATTATTTTCGTGCAATTAGTTACGCTTATATATTTGGTGTCGGTTTGTTACATTATCATTGAGGTACCTATCATTATATTTTAACGAAGATACATTACGTAATTTTTTCTAGGCAACCTTAAACCACGCTAAACAATTTTAAAGGATTCATAAACACTTTATGCACCATCTTGGTTGAAAGTTGAAACTTTAAAAATGAGAAAATTTTGTTTGTCATGCCCACCGTGCCCACCCAAGTTTCAAAATATGACGTTTTAACCAGAACTGCCAACATTAGGCCAACAACTTCTCTACAAAGTTACTGTGATAAATGCCTACTTTCGCAGAATGGCTAATACAAAGCCGAACTGTTCCGAAGCGTACGCGATAGGTGCACAGAGTGCAAGTTCTAGCGACTATTGCTATCGCCTATGGTTATCGACTATCGCTTCGAAGCGACTGTCGCCGGAACAACACAGAGTCCCACCCCAGCGGTGAACACCTGTTTGCTGGAGTGATGGAGGTTGATTCATGGGTTTCAAAACTTGGATAGAGGGAAGCGTGAAGCTTGGTATTTTTCCAGAATGAAAAGGCACAGTGACTGGACTAATGCGTAGTAAAGCCTGTTCTGGAGCATAAATCCAAGGTGATAAAGGGTGCTGAAAAATACTCCAGTTGATTCCACAGCTATTCCGTCCGTTCACCGCAGCCAAATTTCTGGCTCTGCTGGCTGCCGCTGGCAGGTTCAAAAAAAATCGGGCGAAAGCAAGGGACAATAATTAGCAATAATTCATGGCATCCTGAGAGATTTATGGGCTGATCGCATTTAAAATTCACGTGTTGCCGACGTGTTATCCTGGCTTAGTCCTGGAATCCGCAGGACCGTTACCACGTGGTTGGCCTGCGGCGCACGGAGTGGACCATAGAGGATGAGGGAGAGGGCAAATTCAATAATGATAAGGGTCAGCTAGCAGTCGAAATGACCCTCACATACTGAGATACAAGCAGTTATCCCTACTTGAGAAGTGCTCCCTCCGGTTTATACGTACCTACTGCCAATAACCGTTTCCTTAGCTATATTCGACGCGGCAAAAAAACACAAATAAAATATCGCTGATTTTTCTTTTCTCCTTTCCATAAGCCAGCGCGAGGCCGGAATTTATTGCGGATTTGTATTTATAGTATTGTTTTTCGATGGTTGCCCGGATGACTACAACTTGTTCTCGTATATAACATCCTGCGATTCCTGTGTGTAGGGGTTTCTCCGTACCAATCATCGATGACGCAACGTAATAGTACATGTATTTGCTAAATAATGTATTTACATAACGACAGCGGCTAAACGACCTGTTTTCTTGTAACAGGCCTTCTCAAAAATACGTTTTCCTTCGGAACTAGCTATTACTGATTTACTCTTAAGCAGATAATTTAATTTTCTACTTCAATCGAATTTTTTCAGCACAGTTCGTTCTGGACCTGCGTTGATTCATAGAATGAAAAAAAGTTTGCAACTGCTCTGAATTCTGAAAGCAAAAATTGGTAATGATGGTGGTCTGTTGAGTATAGTGGAAACTCTCTTGTGTAAGTCTAAGTGGTGCTTCCGAGCGGCTTTAGGCAATTCTGATTGATTTCAGCGTCTGTAACATTGCATTACCATTATCCCCAGACCTTCCTGGCACACCGATGTCCATTACACAACATTGCACTTAGATAATTTAACATTATCTGCTTTGGTAGAAAATTCAGTTATTGAAATAAATCACTTCAATGTCCGCTGAAGTTTTTCTTTTGCGGTTGCAGAAGACATTTTGGTGAAATCCGCAAAGAAAAAATTTTTCAGTCGTGGAATATGACATACTCGTATCAATCAAATGAGACACTTTGAAGACCAATTCAATAATAATTATACCATGTGTCCACGCGAAAACTTATACAGTTGCGATAATTTCTCCAATTTCCAAGATACAGATTCCAAATTTCACAGTGTCAATAATTAGTAACACGACGGGTGACATCGCTAGGCACAAGTAGGAATGGAGCGGACCAATTCGTGCCACCCCTAGCAACTTTAAACTTTTTTTTTTCAAATGGCACACTACCTTATTCATTATTTTTCTGAAAAAGAATGTCATTCTTGATACATCTGTGGAAAATAATTTGGATGTTCCTTGACTTTCTTGTCGAAACGAGAAGCTATATTACAACCGAATTGCTTGGAACATCATGCTGGATGTTGCCAAACAAATTGTACCTGTCAACAACTCACTCCCCACCCCCGTACAAGTCCCGTTATGGTTTTTAGTTTTTTTTAATAGGCGAGAATGTTACTTTACTTTGTTAAAGAGAAGGTACAACTTAGTTTAGTTGATAGAAATATTGGTGTAGACAGTTTTTATCATTTGTCAAACTAAATATTTTTTTTTATTAATTGGCTTCAAAAAATCAAATATCATCACAATCAAGTAAAAGGAAAGCTAAGGAATCAATTTTAACTGGAAGTACCTATAGGAGTAAAATACTTCAATGTCTGGCACATTCATAAAAAATGCTCAAAATGTCTGTCATCCACTTCCATACAGCGATAAAGACGGAAATCAAATTTGGTTTGAACCCGCTGGAATGCGAAATATTTGATTTTTTTGAAGCTAATTGAAAAAATGTTTAGTTTGACAAATAAAAACTGTCTACACCAATATTGGTGTCAACTAAACTGAATTCTACCTTTTCTTTAACAAAGTATAGTAACATTCTCACATTAAAAACAAATTAAGACCATAGCGAGGCTTGTACGGGGGAAGGGGGTGAGTTGTTGACAAATACTTGTGCCTGCCGTGCCCCGTGTTATGTGACACTGTTGAAATCTGTTGAAAATTTGAAATCTGTATCTTGGAAATTGCGGAAATTGTGGAGACTTTCGAAGCAGGAGAATTGACGAAAGAGACTATTATTGGTCTGATGGGGGTGTCAGGTTTGTGAGTCTTGGAAAGACCGTATAAACGTAGGGTTGTAGGGTCCATGCATGTGAATCTTTGGACGTTAGAACCAGAAAGGCGATGGAGGTATTTAATCTAGATAATTTTGATCTCAGATATTGTGAAAAAAAGGTGGTAGGGTGTCTAGACTACACAGTTTGGAGAAATCGTCTAGCTGTGGTTTATGGTATATGAACTGAATTGAGCCAACGGTTCAAAAGTTACGGTAAAAAACGATAAAAAAAAAGACTTCAACACCCTACTATCTTGTTGAACAAGCATTTTAGAATTTCTAGAACCATGAGTTTTTAATTTTTCGACTTCATTTTTGATGATCCCTCGAAGTTTGTGACAAATAGTAGGTACCCAACACCCTGTAGAACAGTAGAGAAAACTATATACTTGATGCACATGTGGTGGTTGATACTTCTAACTGGATCATATTAGGTATATTTAGTTCTGTCATTACCAGTTCACTTCTACTCGAATCTTTCGAAAAGGCCGAGAAGAAATTTGTTTGCGCTTTTTCAAAGACAGTGCTCTTTTGTGGCCGATTTGTCCGTCTGTGTGTCTGTTTGTCTCTCTGTCCTCTGACTTTCGATGTGCAAATTTCTGCAGTTGGACTCCTGTCCTCGACCAATGAAGTTAGAGCCTTGCAAATTTATCACGATGGATTGCTATGCCCGAAAGGGTGGACATTAGACATTTTCGTTATTCGATTGTGACACCATCCTAGGCTGCTACCTATATTGCACTTTCGTATGACTTACTGATTTTGATGAAATTTGGAAAATACTCTTGTACCGGGTGGGCCATAAAAAACCGTACTGTTTTATTTTCTTTGCCGATTTTTTGTTTCTTAACCGATTTTGACATGCTTGGTATCATTGTGTAGCTAATTGAAAAGGCTACCAGAACCATATACAAAACATTCCTAAATGTCAAAATTCAAAATGGCGGAAACGACTGAAAATAGACTTTCTTTCGCAGTTGTTTTTTTCATATAAAATTTGACAAAGTAACCAAACTTAAGACGATTTCTGAAAGAATGAACTATTTTCTACATTTTGAGACCACAACTAGCTCAACTCGTTCATTCGTTGGGGAGATGTGGCAAATTGAAAAAAAGCTTATTTGCCATTGTTTCAATCCAAAATGAACAATAAAAAATATTGTTTTGCCTGTCAAATTTTTTCTTTCAAAGCGCTTTTGACAGATTTGGTATCATTGTGCAAACAATTGAATAGGCTTCTAGTGTCATATACAAATATGATCGAAATGTCAAAATTTAAAATGGCGGTAACAACTGAAAATGAGCCTTCTTTCGCAGTCGTTTTTTTTGAATTGAAATTTGACAGAATGACAGAACTAGAAGCGTTTTTTGAAAGAACGAACTGTTTTTCACATTTTGACACCATAACTAGCTCAATTGGTTCATTCGTTGAGGGGATATGGCAAATTCAAAAAATTGAAAAAATTGAAACATTTCCCATTGTTTCAATCCAAAATGAATAATGAAAAATATTGTTTTGTCTGTAAAATTTTTGTTGTGTCATATACGAATATGATCGAAATGTCAAAATTCAAAATAGCGGACACAACTGAAAACAAGCCTCCTTTTGCAGTTTTTTTTTCATTGAAATTTGACAGAATTACAGAATTCAAGGGGCTTTTTGGAAAAAATGGTGTGCAAATGTTGTGGAAAACACTATTAGATTATTCTTCTACTATCAATAAAATTAAAACCTATCTTACATGTCTACTTTGAGGCTAACAATGGATTCAGGTAATCAAGAACAACTTTGACCAACACAAATACAAAAAATAGGATAGTCCTCAAATGTTTGCATCCAGAGAGTCTGCGTCCATAGATAGGATCGTACCTAGTGAACACCTGTAAAATAATTTTCAATTATATTTTGAAAAAATGGTGATTATATCTCAGGCACCCATCCCTTGAATAAATTTCACAGACAAAATAAGTGATATTTTTTATTATTCGTTTTGGATTGAAACAATGGCGGATGAGCTTTTTTTCAATTTGCCACATCTCCTTAACAAATGAACCAATTGAGCTAGTTGTGGTGTCAAAATGTGAAAAACAGTTCGTTCTTTCAAAAAACGCTTTTAGCTCTGTCATTCTGTCAAATTTCAATTTGAAAAAACGACTGCGAGAGGAAGCTCATTTTCAGTTGTGTCCGCCATTTTGAATTTTGACATTTCGATCATATTCGTATGTGACACTTGAAGCCTATTTAATTGGTTACATAATGATACTAAACCTGTCAAAATCGCTCCAGAAACAAAAATTTGACAGGAGAAACAATATTTTCGATTATTCATTTTGGATTGAAACAATGGAAAATAAGCTTTTTTTCAATTTGCCACATCTCGCCAACGAATGAACTAATTTAGCTAGTTGTGGTCTCAAAATGTAGAAAATAGTTCATTCTTTCAGAAAACGTCTTTAGTTCGGTTATTGTGTCAAATTTTAATTTAATAAAATGACTGCAAAAGCAAGCCTATTTTCAGTTTGTTGTTCCCGCCATTTGGAATCTTGACACTTTGGAATCATTTGTATATGGCTCTGGTAGCCTCTTCAATTAGCTACACAACGATACCAAGCTTGTCAAAATCGGTCAAGAAACAAAAAATTGGCGAGGAAAATAAAACAGTACGGTTTTTTATGGCCCACCCGGTATATAAATATGCCTTGAACCACCATATTATAATTCTTATTTAACCATTTATTTATTTTATTAATAGTGTATATATTATTTATTTATTTCCTAAGTATACTGATTGTGTTGAAACTTGTAGCAGTCTTTGGTTTCGTATACTTGATGACTGGATGACTGTAAGGCCGATTTTACGATACACCGCCATCTCCTCCCGGCCGCCATATTTATCTTCATTTTATTTCAATTTATTCATTTGTGTCAATATCACTCAATATGTACAAAAAGAGATTTAAACCCAACCAAAAATATATTTGGACTTCTTCGTAAGTAGAGCGATCTTGATAAAAATTGAAACATACGTTTGTCTTGTATAACGATCTATGATGTTCAAATCAGTAGCACAATTCTCCGCCATCTCGGCCAGCCATATTAAACTTTTTCGTGAATGAACCGATTTTGATGAAAACTGGAACATGAAATCTCGTGTCTTGTATAATAATCTATATAATATTGTGAAGTTGATCTTACTATTTGCTACCAAATATTACGGACCTATTTGGCCCGTCATATTTACTTTTCCACAAGTCAACTGATTTTAGGAAACTTTTTTCTCATTATGATGCGGATCCATCCGAAAAAAAGGGCTATCAAGTCTCACGCTCCACGCTCGTGAGGTCATATTCGCTTGTTTATAATTTTCTGTGGGCCGCATAGGAGAGTCTGTGTACAATGATATGTACTATCACTATCGGAATGCGGCACTTTTGAGACACGTGGCATAATATGTTATAGAAACTGGACAGATTTTGAAGATTTAAATAATTTTTGTCTGTCGAAATACTGATCTGGTCTGGAATTGATGGGTATGAATTTTCCACGCATATTATAAGTATACAATCATACTTTCAGCCGACGCCCACGTAAAACAATATAGGCCTGGTAATTGACAAAACTGTATCAGACCATTCCCCCGACATGATTGTAGTTTTGTCGGTTGCGGTGCTCACTGCAACTGAAACTGAAGTTGATTGTTATTTAAAACTTTCAAACCAGTTCGTAACAATACAGTATAGTATCAAAAAAATTTACTTTTCGTGTTTCAAGTGGCGTTTCGAATAAAAATGTATAGATCCGACAGTATTATACGAGGTATTATATCGTCTGGCGCTCTCTATAATTCTAAATTACGTCGCTGATGTCACCCAAATTAAAGTGAAAAACGTTCGGCGCACAAAAAACCATCGCACATCGACCGACCCCCGGTGCGCTGCTACTCCTATTTTTCCCTCTATACCATCCGTTCAGAGAGTTCAGAATTCAACACGTAATGAGAAAAGTTGCAAAAGAAAAATAGCAAAAGTTGCGAAAAGGTGAAAGAAATCGCTCCTTCTTAGTAAATTTATTTCCTTGATTAACTTTTTAGGTGGAATTGTAGGGAACATTTATTTAACTTAAGAAGTATTCCGCCGCCCAAACTTTCAGTAATTAAAACTCGGCCCGACCCACCTCCGAAGGACATGGAAATAATTGCCTTTATTCTTCTAATCTTTGCGTTCTTAATTTTTTTGTGTGTCGGGTATGCACACTCGCAACATTTGGCGGATTCTTCAGGGAAAGTTAAATTCAACACCTTGTTTCTTGTTTTTAATCGCGTTTCGTGGATTGATGAAGGAATTATGGAAATCATCAGACGGAAAAAATCTTTTATGCTTCAAATTTACATAAATGAGTTTGTGCTCTTCTGTCGTAATTTTATACACTCGCTTCTTCATTACGAATACCTACGATGTAAAATCTGACAAGTTTAAAATGAGTTTTTTTTCAGAGTAAAACTCTTGGCTCAACTTTTGGTGAATCTAATACGTTTTTTATGAATATCTAACTGGACTATATTAAAAGTATATAATTTCTTTTGCTAAGATATCCCACTCTTTCTATAACATAAACCTATTTAGCGGGCATACTTTCAGATTTACTTCTCTTTATATGTTCTACCATTAAAATGGTGAAGTCAAGTGAAGGAATGTAAGTGTAGTATCTATATCAGTAAGCAGGTAAAGCTAGTAACAAAGTATCATATCAATATTATTCGAAATTCTTTGGGATTGAAATGGGATGGATGTATCGTAAAAACAGTCGCATCATAGCAATCAAAAATGCATTTGTGCTCCCCTCAAAAGTGCGCTGCCAACATAAACTTCTGCGGCAAAAATTTAAATTGTATATCGTTCACGCCACATGGATGGTTGGGAGTTGGCATCAGTTAACTAACATATACAAGAGGGGAGGTCGGAGGTTCATCCCCTACGTTGATGCTTAGTAAATGTGTACTAAATGCGGTTTTAGAACAACAGCTGCTCGTGACAGGTAGAGTTCAGTTTTATGTGGAGAATGCGTATGGTATGATCGCTGTCAACACTAGAAACCATCCGAAACACTACACTGGGTTACATCTGGAGAGCTCAGATTCAGGCATCCTGAATTCCAAATGAGGGACTACTAATACCCTGTAATTTAATAGTTTGACGTTCTCGGTTCAACAACCAAAAGCAGCGCATGTAAGTTCATCGCTACCAAGATCGCTATACATTTACATTTTGAAAATATAGAGTAGGTACGTACAGGCTATATTTCCATTCAAAAGTTTACTAGCCAACGTCGCTCGATCTGTATAAATAAGACGCGACAACCTGATTCTGGGTAACGTTAGTGTCTTGATTTGTCATTCTCATGATGTCACGTATCCTTACTCATTGTACTATAAGTAATTTTATTCATAACATTGACTACTTTCCTTCTAATCTGAGCTAAGCACTCATTTTTATTCGCTCATCGAAGTTAGCTCATAAAAGTTCTATGAGCGAGTCAACTTTGATGATCTGCTGAGTTAGTTGCTGGGCAACTGGCCATAACCTGTGTTATAGCAACTAGCTGAGGTTAAAGTCAAATGGCTCATTGAATTTTTGGTGGAACCCGCAGTTAGTGCTAGTTACGTCGCGCTTACTCCCATGTAATTTATCATGTCTTCTCTTCAACTTCAGTATAGGTGAAGTTGGTGAGTTTTTTTTAAAGGAAAACTATAGGATGTATTTTGCGCTTCGAGCCTTACTGAGCAGCGTTCAGAGTTCAGTGCAGGGTCAGTGCGATGCGCGGCTGTTTTTCCACAAAAACATTTTCCTTCTGAATCTTTTATTAGCGGGTTGAAGAGAACGAAGCAATGAAGCAATTCAGCGACTACGAGAACGCCATTATCATGCTATTATTTGATCCTTCAAACTGATGCTTTATCTTCTTCTACAGCTGTAAGTAGCTAGTGACAAAAGTTGATTACGGAGTGTATCTTTTAAAATGAACTACACCATTTCCAACTGTATTTGCGATAATATCAAATGTATTTCAGATTAGCGATATGTATTTGAGAAAACACCAATTGTATTTTGAATATGAGAAATGTAGTTAAGAATTTGCCAAATGTCTTTTAAATATGAGAAATGTAGTTTAGAAATTGCCAAATGTATTTTAGATTTGAGAAATGTAGTTTAGAACATGCCAGTTGTATAATTGAATATTCAAATGTAGTTGAGAAAGTACCAAATGAATTTTAGAATAAGGATATGTAGTTTAGAAAACGTGAATTGTAAGTGAGAAACCGCCAATTGTAGTTGAGAATTTGAAGTTCGTTTTCCTCAACAACGTTTGCTTTTTTATCACTGTTCTACCCTAAAAAAAATATCCGAATCTGAAATACATTTCATAATATCTCAAATACATCTTATCTTATCGTAAATACATCTAACGTTTTCGAAAATACAATTGGCAACTTCTCCATCAAACTTCGTGGATCTGGAATGCATTTAATTTTTTCTAAAATACATTTGGTAATATCTCGAATACATTTCGTTAATCTTAAATACATTTGAGATTGTACATTATTTTCTTATTACATTTGAAGTTTTCTAAAATGCATTGGCAAATTCTCAAATACATTTGGTTAATCTTAAATACATTTCATATTTTCTTAAATACATCTGAAGTTTTCTAAACTACAGCTGGAAAAGGTGTAGAATTTCTGCCGGACCTAGTCGTTTCTGTACATTTCCAAGTGCCAACAAGAATTTGAGGGCTAAATGAATATTAGACGTGAGCCTCGCCGACTTTCGAGGCATTTTGCTTTAAATCCAAAATTGAAACATTCGACTTTTTTTCTTAATTGATAGTTAGCATAGTCTGAAGGAACGTACCTAGGTATACATACAAACCTTATTAGAAAAGTGAATGTGTGAAGTGAACGTTTGAATGAAAATAGACTGTATATGTAGTTTGGAGTTTCTTTCAAAGAAGTTTTTGAAAATTGTTACAGTTCGAACAAGTCACTGAAAAGATTCCAAGCGAGGTATGAGTCCTTTTTCTTTCTTTTAAAACCGACTGTTCATTCAATATATTAGCCCAGGCATTTTAGATCAAAATTGACTAAAACCTGGAAAAAAATAACGTAAGTCTGAAAATTGGTAGAACGCTTCCACTTTGATCCCTCAACCACATACTGAAAGTCCTAAAAAATCCTATGTCCGCTTCATCGGTTTTTTGCGGCAAAAAGGTGTAAGTGACAATAATTGAGAAACTATCTATTGGAATACGCGATGAAGCTTCGATACAGCTGAAAATTGCTGAAAATGGTCTCCTCGGCCAGTTGAACAACATATTGAAAGTCCTAAAAAATCCTATTTCCGCTTCATACTTTTTTTCCAGCGGCAAAAAGGTATAAGTGACATTGCTTCAAAAACTATTCAATTAAACACGCGGTCAAATTTTAATGCAGCTGGAAATTGCCAAAAATGGTCTTCCCGGTCAGCTTAACAACATATTGAAAGTCCTAAAGTATACTAGGTCCACTTCATCGGTTTTTGGCAGCAAAAAGGTTCAAGTGACATTATTTCGGAAACTATTTATTAAAACGTAAGTTGAAGTTTCAGCACAGCTGAAAGTTGCTGAAAAATAGTATCCTTTGTTAGTTGAATAACACACTAAAAGTCCTGAGAAATCCCTGCCCGCTTCATGTTTTTTGGCGGCAAAAATGTAAGTGACATTATATTGTGATTCTGAGCTATTTTTTTGAAATACGGGTCAAAGTTTCAGTACAGCTGAAAATTGCTAAAAATGGTCTCCTTTGTTAGTTGACTGTACTAGTCCGAGTAGACTATTTTCAGCAATTTTCAGCTGTATTGCAGCTTCATTACATATTTTGAACAATAGTTCCAATAAAAATGATCTTATACCTTTTTACCGCCAAAAGACGATGAAGCGGACATAGGATTTCTTGGGACTTTCAGTATATTGTTCACATGATCGAGGAAACCAGTTACAGCAATTTCCCGATGAATTGGAACTTCAACGTCAATTTCAATAAATAATAGTTTCCAAAACAATGTCTTTATACCTTTTTTCCGCCAAAAAACAATGAAGCGAACAGGGATTTTCCTAGTATTTTTAGTGTGTTGTTCAACTGACCAAGGAGACCATTTTCGGCAATTTTTAGCTGTATCGAAACTTTAACCCGTATTTTAATAAATAGTAACAAAAGAATATTTCACTTATACCTTTCTGCCGCCAGAAACCAATGAAGCAGATAGAAGATTTTTTAGGACTTTCAATATGTTGCTCAACTAATCAAAAAAAACATTTTCAGCAATTTTTAGCTGTATCGAAACTTGACCGCCTGTTTGATTGAACAGTTTCCAAAACAATGTCACTTACACCTTTTTGCCGCCAAAAAACAATGAAGCGGACATAGGATTTCTCAGGACTTTCAGCATGCTGCTCAACTGACCGAAAAGACTCAATATTTTCACCTGTATCAAAACTTCAACCCGTATTTTATTAAAAAGTAACAAAAAAATGTCACTTATACCTTCCTGCCGCCAAAAAACAATGGAACATACATAGGATCTTTGAGGACTTCTAGTATGTTGTTCAACTGACAAATGAGACCAGTTTTAGCAATTTTCAGCTGTACTGAAGCCCCAACTCGTATTTTAATAAATAGTTTTCAAAATAATGTCATTTGAAACTTTTTGCCGCCAAAAACCAATGAAGGGGAAGGAGGATTTTTTAGGACTTTCAATATGTTGTTCAACTGACCGAGAAGATCATTTTCGGAAGTTTTCAGCTGTACTGAAACTTGACGCGTATTTTAATAAATAGTTTCTAAAATAATGTCACTTACACCTTTTTGCCGCCAAAAACCGATGAAGCGGACATAGGATTTTTTAGGACTTTCAGTATGTGGTTGAGGGGTTAAAGTGGAAGCGTTTCACCAATTTTCAGACTTACGTTATTTTTTTCCAGGTCAAAACCTAAAATGCCTGGGCTAGCCCAGGCATTTTAGAATAAAATTGACCAAAACCTGGAAAAAAATAACGTAAGTCTGAAAACTGATAGAACGCTTCCACTTCAACCCCTCAACCACATACTGAAAGTCCTAAAAAATCCTATGTCCGCTTCATCGGTTTTTGGCGGCAAAAAGGTGTAAGTGACAATAATTTCGAAACTATCTATTAGAATACGCGATGAAGCTTCGATACAGCTGAAAATTGCTGAAAATGGTCTCATCGGCCAGTTGAACAACATATCAAAAGTCCTGAAAAATCCTATATCCGCTTCATTGTTTTTTGGCGGCAAAAAGGTATAAGTGACATTGCTTTGCAAATAAATAATTAAATCACGCGTTGAAGTTTCAACACAGCTGAAAATTACTGAAAATGATCTCCTTGTCCAGTTGAACAACATGTTGAAAGTCCAAGAAATCCTATGTCCGCTTCAGACCTTTTTTTCAGCGGCAAAAAGGTATGAGTGACATGGTTTTAAAAACTATTGAATTAAACACGCGGTCAAATTTTAATACAGCCGAGAATTGTCGAAAATGGTCTTCTCGGTCAGCTCAACAACATATTGAGAGTCCTAAAAAATACTATGTCCACTTCATCGGTTTTTGGCAGCAAAAAGGTTCAAGTGACATTATTTTGGAAACTATTTTTTAAAACATGAGTTGAAGTTTTTGCACAGCTGAAAGTAGTTGAAAAATAGTATCCTTTGTTAGTTGAATAACATACTAAAAGTCCTGAGAAATTCCATGCCCGCTTCATTTTTTTGGCGGAAAAAATGTATAGATGACATTATATTGTGAACTATTTTTTTGAAATACGGGTTAAAGTTTCAGTCAGTGCCGGCCTTAGCAATTCTGGCGCCCCGGGCAAGAATGCGAAACCGCCGCCCCTACGTTGGGTCCGCGAGCGAAGCGAGCAAAAATGAAGTATTTTTCTTGCAATAATGGAGCTTTGTGTGCTTTTACAGAAGCAGATTCGGTGATCGCCGCTGGCAAGTCGTTTTTTGTTTTCGAAAATTATCAAATTTTTGGATTTCAACCGCGATTTTTCCGCCCCTATGAGCTGGCGCCCCGAGCGATCGCCCGTCTCGCCCTACCCTAAGGCCGCTACTGGTTTCAGTACAGGTGAAAATTGCTAAAAATGGTCTTCTTTGTAAGTTGACTGTACTAGTCCGAGTAGACTATTTTCAGCAATTTTCCACTGTATTGCAGCTTCAACACATATTTTGAACAATAGTTTCAAGAAATGATCTTATACCTTTTTGCCGCCAAAAGACGATGAGGCGGACATAGGATTTCTTGGGACTTCCAGTATGTTGTTCACATGATCAAGGAAGCCAGTTCCAGCAATTTCCAGATGAATTGGAACTTCAACGCCTATTTCAATAAATAATAGTTTCAAAACAATGTCACTCATACCTTTTTTCCGCCAAAAAACAATAAGCGAAAAGGGATTTTCCCAGTATTTTGAGTGTGTTGTTCAACTGACCAGGGAGACCATTTTCAGCAATTTTTAGCTGTATCGAAACTTCAACCCATATGTCTAAATAGTAACAAAAGAAAATTTCACTTATACCTTTCTGCCGCCAGAAACTAATGAAGCGGAGAGAAGATTTTTTAGGATATCCAATATGTTGCTGAACTTATCAAGGAGACCATTTTCAGGAATTTTCAGCTTTATCGAAACTTGACCGCCTGTTTGATTGAACAGTTTTCGGAACAATGTCACTTACACCTTTTTGCCGCCAAAAAACAATAAAGCGAACATAGGACTTCTTAGGACTTTCAGTATGCGGCTCAACTGACCCAAGAGACTTGATATTTTCAGCTGTATCAAAACTTCAACCCGTATTTTAATAAATAGTAACAAATGAGTGATCACGAACAGACGGGCGTCTCACTCTCGTATTACTTTCATTTTCACTTTTATATTTTATTTTTGCTCTTCACCCTGTATATTTGTTTCTTATGTTTCTTCCGCAGGTGTTTTACAGACATAGTTATTTAGTTGTTTATTACCTACTGTATCATACTGTGCATACGTATTCAGTACCGTTTTGTAGTTTTTTTTCAAACATCAAACAACTTCTTGTTGTGAAAAATTGTATTTTTTCTGGAAACAATAAAATTGAATTGAATTGAATTGAAATTGAATTGAATAAATAGTAACAAAAAAATGTGACTTATACCTTTCTGCCGCCAAAAAACAATGAAACGGACATAGAATTTTTGAGGACTTCTAGTATGTTGTTTAACTGACAAAGGAGACCAGTTTTAGCAATTTTCAGCTGTACTGAAACTCCAACTTGTATTTCAATAAATAGTTTCCAAAATAATGTCATTTGAACCTTTGTGCCGCCAAAAACCAATGAAGCGAAGAAAGGATTTTTTAGGACTTTCAATATGTTGCTCAACTGACCGAGAAGATCATTTTCAGAAATTTTCAGCTTTATTGAAACTTCAACGCGTATTTTAATAAATAGTTTCTAAAATAATGTCACTTACACCTTTTTGCCGCCAAAAACCGATGAAGCGGACATAGGATTTTTTAGGACTTTCAGTACGTGATTAAGGGGTTGAAGTGGAAGCGTTCCACCAATTTTCAGACTTACGTTATTTTTTTCCAGGTCAAAACCTAAAATGCCTGGGCTATATGGCGCGGATACGCTTGAATGTATTTTATGTAGACCACAGGATAGACCCCCGCCAGATAATTTATATAGGACGTGCATAACTCCTCGTACGTACTACACTTCGTTTCCTTTGAAAAATCTATTGCTGCGGCGGAATTTATATTGCCGACGTATGAAAAAATATTAAATAGAAATAAACCAAGTTATCCAATTATTTTCCAAAGTTCGTGGAAGAAGGAACTTCTTGCAGTTGGCGCTGTCTCATATATAACCATTCGCAATTTCCGTGCTGTATATCCCAGCAGCCCCCTACAGACGCCACGATACGGACAACCCAAGATATGAACAAACTAGATATAAATGTGGAAAGGAAATGGTGAGATGGACGCGGCAAGATGTATACGAGGAAAAAGACTGCTGTGTGCTGCCAGATAGCGTCACATTGAGCAGTCAATGCAAGCAAAGTCATCTTATGACGCTCCAAATTAATCAGAAGATGTATGACGATGTCCGGAGAAGGGAGTCCTGGGAAATTGGCCGTTATGAAGGGTGCGCAACCAACGACACGTCTCTTTTTCTTGCCACAATCATAAAGAAGATTGAGTTCTCTATATCACAAGGATCCCATCCCGGCATAAATATTTTCGAAGGAATTAAAGGATGGCGCTATAATTTATCATCGGCGCAGAAAAACTCTCGACTTCCATCGGCTGATGCGATAGCGGAAAAAACTGACAAGAGTCTCCGCAAAGAAAGCAGATTTTCGCACCAGCTGGTCAGTGTTCTAACACTTCTTTCAGGACGGTGGTAAACACAGCACTCGGGCTAAAGGTGAGTGAGTGACGGTTGTGTAAGAATGATAAAGCCTGGAAAACACGGCGGTTCCATTAGCCAGGTCAACAATACACATCTGGCTGTTTTCCCAACATTTGGAAATGCTCCGTGCCACAGTTTGTATTGGTGCCCTTCCGGCGCATCTCTATTTGAAACTTTGTCACGCCTCCATTAATCCACATTTTATGCCGAGTCATCACATCGATGGAGACGACACGTGGCCTTTATATTTATTATTTGTAGCATTTCGACAAAGGTGCCAACATTACTCTTATCTGATTGATTTCGCATCTTCCCATTTATTATACATATCATTCGCAACGCAGCCTGGATGCGAAGGCGGCGGGGGTCGTCCTGTCAGTCCCGCATTCAAAGCACCCCGAATTCCGAATTAATCACAGAGGCGTTTTCAGAGATACGTAAATATACCTATATCATAATCACGAAACTGGATCGTCATTTGCTGAATATTAAAACTGAGGGGAGTCTACGTTGAACAGGGTCCCTGTTGGGAAATGTGTGGGTGTCGTTGACCGATTTCTGATGCTGCTTTTATGTTTATAAATAACGGAATTCATTTTATGGTGCTTCACTTTGATCTTATCCATCAGAATCTCAGACTCCATTCTGAGAACAAATCACTTTCTGTGACTCTGTGCCATTCTGCAAGCTGTTCCTGTTGCCGAGTGAAGTTGGTCAAGCCGTCCCATCATAACTGCGAGAAACTTATAGGGGCTGGTTGGATTCACCTTCAGCTGCAGACTTTCCTTGGTGAGACCATAACAGCAGACACCCCGCTTGAGTCTGAGGTTGTGGCCCTTCCAGATTTTTATTTCGTTTTGTATCGCATGTGTGGCATATCCAGTTTTTTGCCGGTACACATAGGCCCGAGTGAATGCACTTTGTGTGTATTGGTGTTTTTGCACTCCAGACGCATCGTGTAACTTCTTCATACTTTGTTTCCTATACATATAGCACAAGGCGTTGACATTTTATTAACGTCGTTGTCTGTCGTGAAAACTGTTTTCAATAGCAATAACATTTCACAAGAAATGTCCGCTATGTTCGGCGGACTGCGATAAACTCAGACAACTCGCAAACAACTCAACAGCCAAGGAGCCAAGACACAACAATCATGTGAGAGCTTCGCTTGGCTTATAGGTCCAGCAAGTTAACAAACTACTCCTCCGCCAATTTTACATATCGGAGTCTCCAGGTTTGTAGCTTATCCCAAAGTTGAAGTCTCCAGCGAATATAGGAACAGTTTTCCATATGTTCCAAAAATAGTTTAACGTAATAATATTGAGTTGTTTTTTTTGACTATTCATTCTTATGCCTACTTCGGCTCGACACCTATTGCATTACAGAACCATGCGAAACATAGATTTGAGAACTAAATAGTTTCCACTAACTCTCGTCTGTACCTATATAGACATTTTTATTTTCGAACTGTTCCTCGTGGTTCCGCCGCCATCTGGGTCACCACATTGAAATATGTCATTGAAAGATTTTTCTTTGGTAACCTCTATTCCATAATATCTATGGTTCAAGATACCGGATCTATTTCTTCGCTATCAAATATCAGGCGCTTCTCTTTTATAGTCCAGGACCGATTTGAAATGAGGTAGACATCTTTGATATAAAGCTGAGTTTTTGCAGAGGCATTCGGAAGCATGTTCTTATTGACCAAAAAAAAAGTCCCCAAGTGTCCCGTTGGCGCTAGCCGAGTTATGGGGTGAAAACCGCCCTAAAAGTGACACTGTGCTGGTTTTTCTCATTTCTCTGCCAAACGGTCACTTGCACGTAAAATAAGTAAAGTACTCAAAATATTCCTCACTAAAATCTGCATCGAAAAGGTCTCATCAACAAAATGCCTAGGTCCCACCCAATTCGCGTAAACGGCGGTTGAAGTGAGGGGTAGTTTCAAGCGCGTCACGAGAAATTTATGCAAGGCTGTGTTTCAAGGTAGATATCTGATAAATGGCTGATCTGACAAAGAAACCGTTGGAGACGAAATTGTTCATCATTATGTTCTGCATACGATGCATGAGTTGCTAATCTTTTAAATTTTTTTTTTGGCTTATATCACGAAAAAGTGCCCTATATAGTCGTCGCGGTACGGGCCTAAAATCGTCCAAGTTCTGCACTTCTAACGATTTCGATTATTTTCGGCACAGATGATCATTGGACCTATTCAAGCGTTTTGACCCGCAGCACCACCAAATTTGCCCCTCGGGAACGGAGGGGTGGGGGTATCTTCAGAATTTGAAGCTCCAGGTCTGGTATGGTCCAATGAAGACCCACAAAGACAAGTGAGAAGTCATTTCCGAATGATTTTCATCCGCTGATGTCGATTCTCACGTGAAAAATGAGTTGCGCAGTCGTTTGACAAAGATAATTGGTAATAATAAGAGATAAAGATGAAATCAAGTGGTCATTTACTGAACTCTGTAGGAACTTGTTTTTTTGTGATAAATACATGAAACTTGGTAGGGCTGTTCATTATTACTTACATTCCAAATATGGAGGGAGCACCACGCGTTCCAACGCATGACGTTGCGATGCAATGTCAAAAAACATAGTGGTCGTCATTTCCAAAATAGTCGATATTATTATCATAGTTTATTTGATTTCTTTCATCAAACCATATGCTTTCGAGATTCAATAACATATTTCTGTCGGCTTGGGGAAACGGTGGGCTACCAGTGGTGAGTCAGGTGTCTGCTAGAAGGAGCTGTGAGGTTTCTTTACCCCCAAATTTCCACGGTCAACATCTTCGGATAAAACTATTTTTAAGTTTGTCCATACGAATAATTATGTCATCTGGTCAACATTCTCCATGTTTCGTCCTTCTAAGGACTCCTCAGTATGGTTTATACAGATTTCGCAACCGCGCGAGATCATTCAGACTACCTAGTAAAGTAACCGATTCTGGAATACCGTTGTTTGAAATGGGTAAAAAAGGAGTAAATGCAATTTCTGTATTTCTAGTGTTAGGGTATGAATAAAGTCTCGGATATGAATGAAGTAAATACGTCTGAAAAAAGCACCAATATGAAAGACTTGAATTCTTGAATTCGATTCCCGGCACAGTGCTTTGTGCTATAGAAACAAAGTTTCTCAGCTTGTGATATTTGGGAATCAAATTCAGCAAACTCCTATGACATAAGAAATGCCGATAAGGATAAAAACAACAAATAAACAAACAATAATGGTTCAATCGTTTGATACGGTCTCATACAGAGCGATTTCTTTTTTTCAGTACGGTGGCATCGATATTAACAGGCGATTAATCGTTATAATAATTTATAGTTTAGTTTGTAAGAGTTTTGTAACCGAGTATGTACCTAATATGGTACAACATTGAAGATCACTTTTTTCCAGTAATCAAAAGTACCTTTCTGAGTGCTTTTCATTTGATCGCAGGATCTGTATAAACATACTGAGGAGTCCCTAGAAAGACAAAACACGAGAAATGTTAACCAGATAACATATTCGTATGCACAGACTTCAAAATAGTTAGTTTTATCCTTGGTTTTATCCGAAGATGTTGACCGCAGAAATTTGGGGGTGAAGAAACCTCACAGTTCCCCTTACAGGCACCTGGTTTACCACTGGTAGCTGGTAACCCACCGTTTCCTCAAATCGACAGAAATATGTTATTGAATCTTGAAAGCATATGGCTTGATGGAAGAAATCAAAGAAATTATAATATTCCTATCGACTGTTCTGGAAATGGCGACCACTGTTTTTTGATATTCCGTCGCTCGTTCCGTCGCGACGTCATCCGTTGGAACGCGTGGTGCTCCCTCCATATTTGGGAAGTAAGTAATAATGAACAGTCACATCAAGTTTCATGTATTTATCACAAAAAAACAAGTTCCCACAGAGCTCAATAGATGACCACTTGATTTCATCTTTATCTCTTATTATTACCAATTATCTTTGTCGAATGATTGCGCAACTCATTTTCCACGTCAGAATCGACATCAGCGGATGAAAATCATCCGAAAATGACTACTCACATGCCTTTGTGGGTCTTCATTGGACCATACTAGACCTGGAGCTTCAAATTCTGAAGATACTCCCACCCCTCCATTCCTGAGGGGCAAATTTGGTGGTGCTGCGGGTCAAAACGCTTGAATAGGTCCAATAATCATCTGTGCCAAAAATAATCGAAATCGTTAGAAGTGCAGAATAATTTGGTGTACCGCTACGACTAATATGCAATGCAGAAATTTCAAATAAATTGAAATTTCACAATCGCTTTTGGTCCTAAAAGGCCGGTCTTTGACACTGGTCATCACTGATATATTTTTAGTCAAATAAAAAAAAGTCCCCGTCCGTCCTTTCCACATTAACCAAGTTTTGAGGGGATAAACCACCCTTAAAGTGACTTCCAACTGGTTTTTCTCAATTTCCGGCTAAACGGTTGCCCAAATGCAAAATTAGTAGGTGACCGAAAATATTTCTGAGTAAATTTTGCATCGAAAAGGTCGAATACACTAATCAGCTAACTCCCACCCAGCTCTTGCAATCACCGTTCGAAGTTCTACAAGTTCGAAGAGCGCGATCTAGACACCCGCTCCGACGCTGCTTAACAGCGGATATCTCAAAAACGGCTTGTTGTAGAATAAAAATGGAAGAGGTTCAATTCATAGGGCGATACATGTTTCATAAGGTACGGGTGATGATTTTCAGTTTTACAGGTGATATGAATGAGTTTCAGCGGTTCCTAAATCGTCTGCCAAATAAGAAAAATTAAAAATTTCATGGTTATGTGCCTGTTGTACACAGATTTTTTCGCAACTGATCAATATATAAATTTTAAATTACCCATCGCTGAATTGGCAAGGAATTGTGCATCGAATGAAGTTTTGATCATTTGGCTGTTCCCCACCTAAGCTGTGCAAAACACGTACAAAATTTAGGGTAATTCCGAACACGCAGGGAAAATCTCGTATCCGTCTATAGAAGCGTGTATCTCAAAACTGGCTGGTTTAACAGAAAAATGCGCCGAAAAAAGAATTGATAGAGTAAAGTGTCCTCTACAAAAGGCAGTTCTTGTTTTTTCTCTAACTGAAAAATTATATGAGCTACAATTGTTTTTCATAAGAGTCTCGACGGAAATAATAATAAGATTTCCGGCTGGGTTTTGCACAGTGCCCTTTTACAATGAATTATATATTTTAAAAATGTCCAGAATAATAATTTTCATTATGGGTATCACAAAAATGGTGACTAGCAATGTGTAATGATAAAAATAATAATAATAATGATAGTAATGGTAACAACACAAATTTAAAAAAAAAACTGGTTTTCTCAAGTCCACCGAGTATAGCATCCAAATGCTGTGAAAAAAAAAACGCTTTTGAATTGTCATAATAATAATAATAATAATAATGAATTTACTTTATTTCCAGGCGGCATTCAGCACAGTGCTGCTCTTCCACTAATATAGCTACACTGATTTTTCAATAACACGTTTACGTCATTGTCCTCCAAATCAAATATGATTGTTCTTATTCTTGAAAAATCAGTGTACATTATGACATTTCAAAGATGTTGTTTTTTACAGCCTTGGATGCTGTACTCGGTGGACTTGAGAAAACCAGATTTTTTTTTAATTTGTGTTGTTACCATTACTATCATTCTTATTATTATTATTATTATCATTATACATTGCTAATCACCATTTTTGTGATACCCATAACGAAAATTATTGTTCAGGACATTTTAAAACTATATAATTCGTTGTAAAAAGGCACTGTGCAAAACCCAGCCGGAAATCTTTATTTCCCTCGAGACTCTTATGAAAAACGAGCGTAGCTCAAATAATTTTTTAGTTAGAAAAAAAACAAGGACTTCCTCGTGTAGAGGACACTTCACTCTATCAATTCTTTCTTGGCGCATTTTTATGTTAAACCAGCCAGTTTTGAGATACACGCCTCTATAGACGGAGTTAAACGAGATTTTCCCTGCGTGTTCGGAGTTACCCTAAATTTTGTACGTGTTTTGCAAAGCTTAAGTGGGGACCAGCCAAATGAGCAAAACTTTATTCGATGCACAATTCCATGCCAATTCAGCGATGGGCAATTTAAAATTTATATATTGATCAGTTGCGAAAAAATTTGTGTTCAACAGGCACATAACCATGAAATTTTCAATTTTTTTTATTTGGGAGACGATTTAGGAACCGCTGAAACTCATCCATATCACCCGTAAAACTAAAAATCATTACCCGCACCTCATAAAACATGTTTCGCCCTATAAATTAAACGTCTTCCATTTTTATTCTACAACAAGCCGTTTTTGAGATATCCACTGTTAAGCAGCGTCGGAGCGGGTGTCTAGATCGCGCTCTTCGAACTTGTAGAACTTCAAACGGTGATTGCAAGAGCTGGGTGGGAGTTAGCTGATTAGTGTATTCGACCTTTTCGATGCAAAATTTACTCAGGAACCGTTCAGCCGGAAATTAAGAAAAACCAGTTGGAAGTCACTTTGAGGGTGGTTTATCCCCTCAAAACTTAGTTAATGTGAGAAAGACGGACAGGGACTTTTTTTATTTGACTAAGAATATATCAGTGATGACCAGTGTCAAAGACCGGCCTTTTAGGACCAAAAGCGATTGTGAAATTTCAATTTATTTGAAATTTCTGCATTGCATATGGGGCACTTTTTCATGATATAACCCAAAAAAAAATTCCAAAGAAATTGACAACTCATGAATCGTATCCAGAACATGATGATGAATAATTTCGTTCCCAACGGATTTTTTGTCAGATCAGCCATTCATCAGATATCTACCTTGAAACACAGCGTTACATAAATTTCTCGTGGCGCGCTTGAAACTACCCCTCACTTCAACCGCTGTTTACGCGAATTGGGTGGGACCTAGGCATGTGGTTGATAGGACCTTTTCGATGTAGATTTTAGTGGGGAATATTTTGAGTCTTATACTTATTTTACGTGCAAGTGACCGTTTGGCAGAAAAACGAGAAAAACCAGCACCGTGTCACTTTTAGGGGCGGTTTTCACCCCATAACTCGGCTAGCGCCAACGGGACACCTGAGGACTTTTTTTTTGGTCAATAAAAACATGCTTCCGAATGTCTCTGCAAAAACTCAGCTTTATATCAGAGATGTCTACTTCTACTATATAAAATTATCAAACGGTCCTGGACTATTTACAACAAAACTCACTGACCTAACCTGATATTTGGTATAGTAGGTTCACTTGTACCGTGATTCTAGTAGGCTGGGCAAATTTCACAGTTTGGCATTGTAGACTTCACGTCCAACTGCCTAGTGTGCGCTTGATCGTCTGGCTTCGAAAGATAGGTTATGTTGGTGTGATGGTGTGTTGACTGTTGCTGTCAAAAATAAAAAATTTACCGAAATCAACTTTGCAAATTGCAAATATGGAGTGGATGTAGTTCACCTTTCACAAGTTCCGCAAATTTCTTGTTCCAGTACGATGTCCTGAGCAGTGAAATCAAGTATTAATGCCGATGAATCACATCCCCACAAAAATTAGGAGGGTTCAGCTTCCCATCGTTTCCAGCCTTCCAGAGTGTGGGTACTTCTTTTAAAAACCAGGAATAGTTCACAATGCTTCCATATTATGTGGTTTTTGGAAATAGATTCACGTCTTCTCCGCAAAGCTGAACGTTATGGGGTACATGCCCAGCACCCATCCGGCCATTTTTTCTCCCAGAAGCGAGTTCTTGATGGCACTCTCGAGGACTTTAAAATGGGCACTGGACGTTATTGTTCAAGACACAAGCTGAGGCGCAAACACAGTTTTCACAGTAATGGGCATAATTTCACCACAATTTTTGTGAAACTCGTGATTTTCAGTCTATTTGACACTCGATTTGACAAACGGTAAAGTTGTTGATCTTGTCGTTAAGCTTAAACTGTCAAACATCAATGCAACCAACTGCCAAGTTCTAGGGAGTTTTCAAATATCAGATTTGAAAACTTAGAAACAAAATCTCACAGCCAACTAGAATCACGGTACAAGTGAACCTACTATATCTGATATTTTCTAAACTTTGCGTAACTATTGATTCTTAGGTGCTCTTTTGGCCGGCATATTGAAAAAATAGCACGTAAAGAAAAACAATATCTGCGAGTTCTGCGACTTACCGGTTCTTGAGTTATATGGCTCCCGCATGCGCAGAACTTCTTGGAGCATCAACTTATGGCATCTAATCGCCATGTTGATTTCAGCTTCATGTGATAAGCAATAAATAACGCTTAGTCTGATAAGCACAGATAATATGTATCAATAAAATTAAATAAGTTTCTTAGTTGTCGCTATACAATCTGCCTTCGTCACTTTGTCAGCCATTTTATAGCGAGAGAATTTGATTACAATCTCGAATGCTAATGACTCAATGGGTCATACGCGTAAAATCGGAGTATGTGCTCATGCTCCAGTTTTAGAGGAGTTGCTGAGAAAAATTTGCTTAGCAACTCCTGCAAAATCAGTGCATCAGCAGATACTCTGTTTTTATGCATATGACCCATTATCATATTAGAACTCAAATATCCGGAAGTGAGTATCACCATGGCAATGGCGTATAACAAGCTCTGACAACCAATAAGACTGCAGTATTTGACAAGTGAGGCTAACCAATATTACATCCAGCCCTTGGGTAGGTTACCCTTTCGGTCTTTTTTTTGATCACTATACGTCTTGATTCAACTGATGGAAACTCCAAGAATTTATCTGTTAATTTGCTCTGCTGAAGCGAACAGTAGAAAGATAAAAAATCCTGACCCCCAGGAAAAGTTTTATTACGTACGTCACGTCGCGCTTATGAAGGAGCTACCTACTGAATTTCGCAAAGAAATTGAGCTTTCAACGCGGATTTAGAGATAATAGAGGTGAATGATGACCTAATATTCAAAGTGTTCCTCTCGGGATTAAAATTTTTGAAGGTAACAAGGAAGGGGCGTTGTTGTAAAGTCGGCTCGCCCTTAATGCACGGCTGTGTGTGATGGCGCATCATAACTGGGCCTGCAAGTAAGAAACTAGTCACTCTCCTGCTGCACATGACGGCCTTCGTACAGGACCAGTTTTCTCTTAGTAAGTTATGCCATGAACCAGGGCGAGAGCCTTCCGCTTCTGGCACTGTCAGCCAACACTTTCCAAATTATAACTTTAGGTAAATTGATATTTCGAGGCATCGCAGATAACTACTGGGGCAGACATCCGATATTAAATGAAGTTTTGGGAGAAGTCAGTCGAGTATAGGTACCTACCGTATTTTCTGATGGCTCCTCCAGATTTAGAACGACGAATCGAATCTTATGTGCATGCAAGTTTCCGCGAGTTTGATGGAAGAGGAGTTCGGGGTGCGATAAAAATTCCTGCATGATTGTATTTACGATACCATTTTTACGGGCAAAACGGGGACCACTGGGTGAACTTCTTGCATTTCTCTGGCAAAGGCATAAAACAATGATATCAAGATACATTGTATACGGCCATGATTTATGCAATATATATCTTTGGCTTTCGTATAGAGGCTGGTGGGCTGGGTTTGTATGAATGTGAAATGTTGGAAATATGCATGTTTTTGGGACCAATAATATTTGATTTTAGCGCTAGGATAACCAGTGACACCGTACTGAAACTAAGTAATATTTTTGTACTTATACGGTTAAGAAACGAAAATATCAGAACAATGTCTTAATTCCAGAACGTGAATAAGCAAAATGGGTTGATGTCTTAGGTACCGATCATCCATCATTATTAAAACTGACATTGCTATTTTGAAAAGAATCGACCATTGTACCATGACTCACATAGCATAGACAACTAACAAAATATTATCATCATTGATAATGAATCCATGAAGAAAATTGAAGGTAAATCCAAGCATGAATAAAAAATTGATTAATTCAAGATGTCATAATCATAATTTTTAATTTGCATCTATTAACATTAATAATTTAATAGTGTGGCTCTACATCCCATTAAGGGACTTGGCCTACAAAGCGGAAGATTACAGCTTCCGTTCTCTGTGTTTACTACCCGGTTGTCGCGGACCCCTTGAGGCCCGACGTGATGGGGTAAGCATCACGCCTAAGACAACCGCCTTATTACCTATTGTTCACACAGAACGCGAGTACCTATTATTTACAGCGCCTGGGCTGGTCGCTTGCCGGAAAAGTTGACGACAGCAGTTAATTCTTCATCACTGCTGCCGCGTGGTATCGAACTCACTACTTTCGGTTCGCAGTCCAGCGCTACAATCACTGAGCTACCGCCGGCTTATCAACAATAACAGATTTAAAAATTTTTTAGGCATTACATCAAGGCTCTTCTGCTCGAGATAACGGGAATGGAATGCATATTATGCCGTTGCCCGTAACGCAAACACAACATGAAACATCATTTTAAAGCTTTTCTAATTATATTTTCATCAAGGAAAGTTCCACTTTTTCGCACGCGAATGCCTTTTGAAAGTTCTACTTTTCCGCATGCAAATGAGTGCGGAAAAGTGAATGCGTGCGGAAATAGCTATTCACGATATAAGAGTTAGAAGTGACAGATATTATTTAGTGGGCGGGGACGCTTGCGAAACGAGCGTTAGCGACTGGAGCAACCCCGCGACTAAAATAAGACACTTTTAACGCGTGTATCGTACAAGATTTTATCTACAATGGTCTTTGAAATGTTTGGTAAATGTCAGAATATATTCAAAATATGACAGGAACGCGCATCATCACTTTTAGCACGTCGCTCATGACGACGTGTTCAAAAAGACGGGTATTATTTAACGCTTGTAGATAGTATTATATTTGTAGACATAGTATTGTCACAGGACTGGTTTTGGGGCACGACGAGCTTGCGATTTTATGTTTTTATTTTATCTACCTAGTTCACTCTGATAATCGCCCAGAAATTGTAAATTCTGGCTGCTAAAAATATAAATGTTTCTGACAGGCGACACCTCCGCACTGACGTTTGCCTACCTTCTATTGACTATTTTATTCTATAGTAGGTTCACTTGTACCGTGATTCTAGTTGGCTGTGAGATTTTGTTTCTAAGTTTTCAAATCTGATATTTGAAAACTCCCTAGAACTTGACAGTTGGTTGCATTGATATTTGAAAGTTAATGCTTGACGACAAGATCAACAACTTTACCGTTAGTCAAATCGAGTGTCAAATAGACTGAAAATCACGAGTTTCACGAAAATTGTGGTGAAATTATGCCCATTACTGTGAAAACTGTGTTTGCCCCTCAGCTTGTGTCTTGAACAATAACGTCCAGTGCTCATTTTAAAGTCCTCGAGAGTGCCATCAAGGACTCGCTTCTGGGAGAAAATATGGGCGGAATAGGTGCTGGGCATGTACCCCATAACGTTCAGCTTTGCGGAGAAGACGTGAATCTATTTTCAAAAACCACATAATATGGAAGCATTGTGAACTATTCCTGGTTTTTAAAAGAAGTACCCACACTCTGGAAGGCTGAAAACGACGGGAAGCTGAACCCTCCTAATTTTTGGGATGGGATTCATCGGCGTTAATACTTGATTTCACTGCTCAGGACATCGTACTGGAACAAGAAATTTGCGGAACTTGTGAAAGGTGAACCACATCCACTCCATATTTGCAATTTGCAAAGTTGATTTCGGTAAATTTTTCATTTTTGACAGCAACAGTCAACACACCATCATAACCTATCTTTCGAAGCCAGACGCCCAGGCGCACACTAGGCAGTTGGACGTGAAGTCTACAATGCCAAACTGTGAAATTTGCCCAGCCTACTAGAATCACGGTACAAGTGAACCTACTTTTCTTTATTCTTCTAATAAATTGTTGGTATTGGTTGAAAAGCACTTTAATAATATTATCCAGTAAAGCACCGCTTTCGATGTAATAATGAATCCGTAATAACGCAAAGTAGATAAATAACTATCACAGAGATGTTACTGTTACTGAGTTTTCTGATGGTTGGTTGCAGCTTCCTCCAGGATGCTAGCTCAAAGTTACTCAACCCATCCCATAACAGGGCTTATGTCCCTCTTACAAACACAATATAATGTATTGTATTACGGTAAGCAATTTTTTGAGGCTATATATTTTGTTTCCCAAACGACCGGTTTTGTAGTTATACATGGACTACATCATCATCATGAGGTTCAAATACATTCAGGAGGATGGCTCCAGGCATAGTTAGGTATCATGGCATTCTTGGTTGCCTTGGTTGTTTTGGCTCAAACAATAAAAGTTGGATTAGATAGGTTGGATGACGATAGTCCCAATAATTATTCCAATGACGTAAGGGCTGGTTTTTTTGAACTCTGTTTGAATTTTTTTCAGTTTAAGTTGAACTTTGAACTTAAGTTACTTAAAAGTAAAACATTGCATATATAATGTCTCATTCACGATGTAGAAAGAGTATTTCCATCACTTTTTGAACTAATCGTGCATGTTTCATTCTTCAGAGATAAAATATTTTTAGTATTTGATTGGTCATCAGGTTTCCTCCACTTTCCAACACATATTTTACTGGACTTTAAGAAAAATAGGTTGCGGTCATCGCATCTCTTCACGTAAGAGAGCACGATCAGCTCAAAAAGTAACATTACTGAATTTACTTCTTCAAGGACAGAGTTATATTGGTAAAATAAGCCTTGAGGAATCAATCCTTGTGCGGTTTATTCCTTGACAAAATCTTACTATTCAGGTCTCTTCCGATAGCTTCAAGGATGTACTTTGGTTTGAGCTCATTGGCATTTCCAAAATCTAAAAATTTTTTTTTGATTTTTAGTTTTTAGAAATGCCAATGGGCTCAGGCCAAAGTACATCTTTGTAACTTTTGAGAGAGATCTCAATGGTGAGATTCTGTCAAGGGATGAACCCACAGGAATTGATTCCGCAACGCCTATTTTACCAATTCAACTCCGTCCTTAACGGGACACATCATTACTATTAGTACCAGAAAGTTTTGCCTGCGGCGTCACATTACCGACGAGTTCTGGTGCATAAAGCTAATATCAACATTCTCCACCTCTCTCATTTACTTCACCTAGTTATTGAGTTTTTTATTTTACCATTAACTTTATTTCCGTGAACTTGTAAATATGACTAAAAGTTGGTATTTTCTAATGAAGTTGACCCCGCCCTGAAAACAGAAGAAACATCTGACTACGGCTCTGACTAATACTGATGAAGTTTCATCTGTAGTTCGCGTTTCAGCAATTTCAACTTGATATTAGTATTTGCATGCCTCGTGTAAACTACACGGTATGTTTGATGTGACTGACTACCTTTGATTTTATTAGCCTTTGAGAGGCTATAATATATTCACGTTATTACCTAACTACGCCTCGTTTCGTTTGTGTGAATGGTAGGTGTATGCTGTATGTGTAAACCCATACATAGCACTTGCAATGTCTAAAGGTGTTGGATGATGGCATCCGCATAAACTGAAATGATTATCGTCTTACTTGAATGAAGTTTACTGTTTGCGATACAGGTACATGCATGCTTCAATTCGTTTTTCTATATGTACCTGGGACCTTATTCTTGAAACGGGGAACAAAGTTCTCATGCGGTGTTGCTATGTAAGGAGAGCTATGATTGGCCCTAACCTAGCAACCACACATGTGAACTCTGTTTCCCGTTTCAAGAATAGAGCCCCTGGAGTCGAAGGCTATTATACGCTTTGAAAATCTGACGGAATAAAAAAGTTTGGTGAGCTGCGAGCAATTTTAGGAGATTCTTGTTTTCTGAGGTTCAGCGCAGTATATTTTCCCATATTATCTGGCATTGCTAACTTTGTTTCAGCTGCAGTTTTATAGTCAGCTGCTTAATGATGATGTGCATTAATTATACGGCCGCACATAAACCCCTTATTGGATCGTAACCCCAAAGAAATAATAATTAGTCTACTGTAGTATAACAGCGGTTCGCAACAAAGTTTGTGCACGAAATGGGCTATACATAAGAAAGATGACCTATGAACCTGTGATGTCCATAATTATTATGAGTAATGACTCGAGTAATAATATCGACTGAATATTTAAGGCCACTGTCGTCCAAATCAGAGTGGGTACCTGAGGGCCGCTCTATGAAAAACGCAACGCAGCCGTAACGTCAGGACAACGTTTCCGATTGGCTCGGTTGAGTTGCGGCAGCGTTACCAACTACACAAATCTGACGCTAATGCAATATCGCAAATCAAAGTGCGATTCCAGTGATGCCTATAATAAGAGACGGAACTGATCCCTTCCCATCTGAAATAATGATAAATGAATAGATTGGAGGAATGCCAGAAATGCACTTGATTACTCGTTTCCAGCCGGTGCCGGTGATGCATTTGCATGAACTTTGCCGGCTAATAAAACAACCCTTGATGTTCGTGCCCGCTTGCTCCTACACCACTGGTTACAAACTGAAACAGTCGATTGATGTTTCCAAATGGATTGATGGCAAAATTATATTCGCAAACTTGCTTCAGTAATGGAAATATCTTGGCATCAAAGAACCATTGTTTTATTTGCCCGATAAATTTCCTTGTGTACATTTATTAAAGTCAGCTTGATGAGCAGAATTACTATAGTAGGTTTCACTTGTACTGTGACTTTAGTTGGCTGGGCAAATTTTCTACTTTAGCATTGTAGGCATGCTGCCTTTTCACCTGGTGTGAAACTGACTTCTCTGGAAGTGAAGTTATATTTCTTATCACATTGATATTAAAATCTTGGAAAACTGACCTGGTCGTATGTGGAAGTGCGACTAGGGGGACGCAGAGCTGTGTTACCGTCATGTAGACACCTAAAGAGCACGGGGTGGCCGCAAATCTAAGTCATCTTGACGGCGGCCCATTCAGGGTCGACAATCAAAACTCGCCCCGGGAAGCCCCAAAATTAAAGCAAATTGCAAATTGAAGGTAATAACATCAATTTCGGTCCAATATACGCAACTTTGAGCGGCTGGGTTTTTTGAAATTTTGTTCAATTTACTTTATATAAAATCGTGTCGAAAATGTGTTATTATAGCGACCAAAATGATTTCGAAAGTGCCACTTTATAGCACTTGTGTTAGCGCGGTACACATAAAGACGGCAGCCTTCCGATGAAGGCTGCATTAAAACAATAACTCTTGGATTAGGAAAGCAGCAAGCGACAGTCAGAAATAAAATTCACAACAACAATCAAAAACTTTAATGCAAAACAAAGAAAAAAACACAAACAGACAGAATTACAAAACAATAAAAAAAAAACAATGTGAATTAAATGAAATGAAAAATCCGAGTGGTTCTGATCGGGGGCAGATTCGCTGGCGCCGAGTGGCGTCCTGAAAACGAGACGAACTGCACTGAAGGTATACACCCCGGCAAACGGGAATAAACGGTAAATGGTAAAAACAATGGAAAATATGGAACTTACGGGATCTTATTCGGTGGCGGCGTCGTCCTGGCGGAGTCCGAAGGCGGCGTCGTGGTGGATGGCCGTTCTGGTGGTGGATTTCCTTTTGAAATGCACGAGTGCCCGTGTTCGTCACCAAAATGGCGGACGAACGACTCGATCCCGTCCGAAACTGGAGCTTTGTGTGCGGCTGGCTGGTCCAAGCCGCTCCCCGGTGAAAGCGGTGAAAACTGCCGCTTTCTGGACTTGGAGATGCTGCAGAGATCCTCCAGGAGTCACTATCGGACGCGATGGGCCTTGGATGGGCTTCTGGTCGAGTACGAATGTACGCCGATGGCACGACAAGATGGCCGCGAGAACGATGACCAAAAAAAGGACGGCGTGGCTTCCCGCTCGACGTGCGGAGATCGACACCGCTTCGAACGAAGCGGTAAAGGCACGAGCGGAAAGAAAGCCGAAGAATGCCGAAGACGGCCGAAGAAAGTGCTGGAGCTCGTTTACGCTTGCGCCTGACAGCCAAGTGCCAGGCACACCGAACAGGGGGTGAGGGGTGAGGACTTGGACGACACAGGGATATTTTGGGTTGCATACCCTCAGTGCACACGAATGCAGTGTTCAATGAACGGGGCCGAGACATACTCCCCACCAAAATACCACTCGGGGTATTTTCAAAGTTCAAAAATTAATGAATTCAAACATGATACAAAAAGAAAGAGCATAGTGAAAACAATGACGGAAGTGAAAACACAGAATGCTCACTGTCCTGAAGGGAGGAGACAAAGTTTGACCATTGGGCGTCGCAGAACGTCGCGTTGAGTACGGACATCTGCGACACGACAAATGCCATCTTTGCCGGGGAAGAGTTTTGAAATTCTGCCTAACCTCCACTTCAGAGGGGGAGCGTTTTCGTCCTTGATGAGGACTAAAGACCCCACATCTGCGGATTCAAGGTGACGTGACTTGTGCCACTTGCCGCGTTGGTACAGCGTGTGTAGATATTCGTCGCGCCAACGCGCCCAGAAACGCTGTTGCATGGATTGGACCAACTGCCATCGCGACAACCTGCTGATCTTGAGGTGGGACAAATCTGGGTCAGGTGGGGCCGTTAACGGCTCGAGCGTCAAAAAATGACCAGGCGTCAATGGGCACAGATCATTTGGATCCGAGCTCAGCTCCGAAAGTGGCCGTGAGTTGAGCAACGCTTCAACTTGGGTGACCAACGTGGTCAGCTCTTCAAAGGTGAGTATTTGATCACCTATCACGCGAGATAGATGAGTTTTGACAGCTTTTATGCCGCTTTCCCACAGCCCGCCAAAGTGGGGACTGGAGGGAGGAATGAAGCGCCAAGTGATGGCTTCGGATTCCGCGGCGAGTTGCATTGACGTCGTCAATTGCCTATGAGCTCCGACAAAGTTTGTGCCATTGTCGCTATAGATGGTAGAGCAACGACCGCGCCGGGCAATGAATCTGCGCAAGGCAGCGAGGAAAGCATCTGTTGAGAGATCGGAGGCAACCTCGACGTGCAATGCCTTGGTGGCGAAGCACACGAAAAGACAGATGTACGCCTTCGTAGTTCTGACACCGCGAGCGCGTGACATGAGGATTGGAAAAGGGCCACCATAGTCGAGCCCGACGCAGCTAAAAGGTTTTAGCTGAGAAATTCGCGCCGAGGGGAGGTCGCCCATGGTGGGAGAAAAAGTTTGCGGCTTAGTCCGGAAGCACCGGTAACACGATGCAAGATAGTGCCGTACCGCGCGTCGCGTGGACAATATCCAAAAATTTTGCTGCAGGAGATAGCAGGTATTGTTGAGTCCCGGGTGGCAATGTCGGGAATGAACTTGTCGAATGACGAGTCCTGTCAAGACGTGACGAGATGGAAGAAGAGCAGGGTGTCTGGTTGCAAATGGCAACTCATGACAATGCTTCAAACGTCCGCCGACGCGGAGAACATCGTCACGATCGAGAAAGGGTGAAAGTTTTCGAAAGGGTCTTGAACAGGGTTTGCCGTTGCGTAACGACGCGATTTCGACGGCAAATACCTTCTGCTGTACATGTTTGACAATGTACAACAAGGCAAAATGGAGTTCTGTATCCGAGAGAGGTCCTGTGAACTTCTCATCGGACTTGCATTTGCAGAACCGATAGAAATAGGCGACAGCGCCCTGAATCTTCCGTAAGGAGGATATGCGCAAAAAGAGGTCGTCGATGTCAATCGGCGGCGGCTGCGGCACACGCACGACCAAAGCGAGCTTTCGCTCTTCAGACGCAATGTCTGGGGAGGACACGGAGAATTTGTCATCCGGCCATGTGTCATCCGCTGATGACAGAAAAGGTGGGCCAGACCACCAGAGGGAGCACGAAAGCATGTCTTCGGGAAACAATCCGCGCGAAGCTGGGTCGGCGGGATTGTCCGATGTTGAGACATGTCTCCAACACTGAGGCGGGACACGCTGGTGAATATGCTCAACACGGTGAGCAACAAATGTTTTCCAGCGGTGCGAAGAGGAACGCAGCCAGCTGAGAACAACCGTAGAATCGGTCCACGCAAATATGGCATCGAACTGTACGGTTCCTGCGAGCGCTGCAACGGTGAAGGCAACGAGATTGGAAAGTAGGACCGCTGCACACAATTCGAGACGGGGTACGGTCAGCAATTTGACTGGAGCCACCTTTGATTTGGCGGTTAAGAGACGAATGGTGGGAACACCATTTCGAAGGTAACGAACGTACAACACGCTCGCGTACCCAGATTCAGATGCGTCGCAAAAGGCGTGCAACTGGCACCTGTCTGCAGGCGACGGAAAAGTATGCCGTGGAATTTGCAACCGCGAAAGTTGCGATAGCTCGGATTGAAAACGCAACCACTGCTGACATACGATGTCTGGAGGGGTGTCGTCCCAATCAAGGCCAAGTTTCCATAACCGTTGGATTAAATGTTTGGCGAAAAATGCAACAGGGCACAGAAAGCCGAGCGGATCGTAAATCCGAGCCACCTCCGACAAGATGGACCGTTTTGTGCACGGTAGTTCATTTGGATGAACCGTGAATGAAAAGGTGTCTGTTGCCGCTTGCCACTGGAGGCCAAGAATTTTTACAGTATTGTCAGCAACGTCACTGAAAGTGGACGGCTGAGTTCGAACGTGATCAAGTGGTATGTCTTGCAGCACATCAGGGTGATTGCTTGCCCACTTGCGCAATTCAAAGCAACCCGATTGGAGCAGGTTGATTAGCTGCGTTTGTAATTCCCGTGCTGATTCCACGGAGTTCGCACCGCAAAGTAGATCGTCTACATACAAATTACGGCGAATTGCCTGCGAAGCCAATGGAAACTTCGAGGCGCTTTGTTCTGCCAAGTGAAGCAACGTGCGAACCGCTAGAAACGGTGCCGAAGAAACACCATATGTAATGGTGTTCAATTGGTACGTTTCAATGGGTCGATCAGGGGAGAAACGAAAGCGAATGAGTTGATACTTGCGATGTTCGGGCGAGATAAGTATCTGCCGATACATCTGACGGATGTCACAAGTAAAAACGATCGGCTCACACCGAAACTGCAGTAGCAAAGCTGCTATGTCCTGTTGTAACTTAGGACCGACGAGAAGCGTCTCGTTGAGAGATAAATGATTCGGCGCTTGCGCCGAAGCATCAAAAACGACGCGAATTTTCGGCTTGTCGTCTTCGATCTTGACGATCGGATGATGAGGGATGTAATACGCCTCAGAATCTGGAGGTTCTGCGTCCAGCAAGGTCATGTGACCTAGGTCGAGGTAGTCGCGCATGAATGCTATGTACAGATCACGGAGTGTGTCCTGACGGACCAGGCGACGTTCGATAGCTAACCAACGGCGGTCAGCCATAGACCTGCAATGTTCAAAGGTGGGGGACTCCCTTTTGAAGGGAAGCGAAACCCCAAAACGACCTGACGGACAACGGTAGACAGAGTCCCGGAAACAAATTTCTGCACGTTCATCATCTGGGGACAAACGTGTTTTGGACGATGGTGACGAGATTTCCTCTACTTCCCAAAATTTGTGCAGAGACTCGTCGATTCCAGTTGGAGTGCAAACCAAAAAGGAATGCAGAGGTTTTGACGGGGTTTGAAAGGGACCGAGAAGAGCCCAGCCAAAAATGGTGTTTATGGCAACAGGCTGTGACGGACCTGACGAGACGATTCCCTCTTTCACGACTGACGGATAAACGTCGGCGCCCAACAACACTTGAATGGGGCCTGGCTTGAACCATGTGGGATCCGCCAGATTCGATAAGTTCAAGTGGAATTGATCCGGGTTCAAAGCGGTGTCTGGCAGGTTACCACAAATCCTGCGCAGGACAATTAACTCCAATTCAGGGATTGGGAGAGACTCATCATCAGCCTTGACCTGGCAAGTGACTGTGCCACACGTCGAATTGGCGGGGGTGAGACCCAAGCCAAAAACGGGCACATTGTGATTTGATGGGGATAGACCCAATTTGCGCACGCAGGAGTCCAAAATAAACGATGCCTGACTGGCAGGGTCTATGAGCGCACGGAGGCTTTGGTAGCCTCCCCACCGGTCACGAACGTGAACGATTGCCGTGGCCAACAAAACATGAGCTGCCTTGAGGCTTGAGGCGAGATTCGTCACCGAATTCGCGACATTTTCTGGAAGACCAGGGGAAACGATTAGCGGTAATTCAACTGGATTCGATAAAGAACTGGGTGACTCATGACCTGCAGTTCTATGTGGCTTGGGGAAGTGCAGCAAGGTGTGATGCCTTGCGTGGCACTGCCGACACGAATACGACGATGGACATTTTGGAGCGCCGTGATTGGTGCTCAAGCAGTTGAGACAGAGCCTTTTCTGTTTGACCGCCAAATATCTGTCATTTGGGGACATTGACAGAAAAGTCTTGCACGCGGTGACTCTATGACTTCTCGCCCCACAATGAGAACATGCTGACTCATGCGACGTCGCTGGGGCAGATGAAGTCTGAGACACCAACGTATGTGAGGCCCACGACTTGCGGCTGACCTCGGGCTTCACGGTAACGGTGTTTGCCCGTGTGGAGCGGGAGTTCGATTGCGTTTTAGAATTTAAGGCAGTTGCCTCGAAAGCCTTGCATTGGTCGAGCACGAAAGACTTGACGTCTTCGTATTTGGGGAAGGGGGTGCCAGCTGAGTGCACCTCGAAACGTTTTCGCGTCGACTCATCGAGTTTCTGGAGCAGCATGCTCGACAGGGTGAAATCCCACAGGTCGATATGCGGATACTGCTCGAGCGCCACTAAATTTTCGTTGAACGTGTTCACAAGATGGCGAAGCGCTTGCGCGGAGTCAGATGTGACGGAGGAGGCGTTCATCATCGACTGCCAGTAAAAAGTGACTAGCACGCGGTCGTTCTGGTATCTCTCAACCAACGAGTCGAACGCAATTATGTAATTATCTCCCGTCAATGGCAGGTGTTTAACCATTGAGAGAGGTTCACCAGATAAAGACGAGATCAGATACTGAAACCGTTCAATATCTGAGAGAGACTGGTTTCTGTGTATTAACGCCGTGAACAGATCATAGTATGGTGGCCATGATTTTAACTTTCCGTCGAACAACGGCAACGCGATTTTTGGCAATCGGACATTGCTCCGGCCTGTCTCGAACCAAGTTTGCGAGGCTTGGCGAGAGAGCGAGGAAGTCGGCTCTGAATTCGAAAACGAGGCTTTTACCGCAGCAAGTTTGCCATACAAGCTGTCTGCCCGGAGTGTACGTTCAAGAAATGTAGCCTTCTGCTCCTCGGAGGCACTGGGGAGAGGGGCAGTGTTGACCGTGCTCGTGAAACCGTTGTAAATTTCCGCCGCAATGTCAAACGTGGCTAAAAATGCCGGTTGGAGGCTTGGCTCGGTGGTAGCTGTGACGCCTTGTTCCAGAAGGGGCTCAAGGCGCGCAATAGCTATCGCGATGGACGATAAAGTTGCGTCCATTGTGTACGACACAAAGAAAAATGAAAACAAAGCAACTGACCCTTAGGTTGGCGTACCTGAATGGCGAACCCAACCCAGGTGAAAAAGTGCGAATGAGACGGGCGAAAAACGAATTGATCGACACGCTGGACCAACGCACAAGTGTCACGTGGGTTTGACCCGTGACTTTAAAGTTTCAATAGTGAGGTGAATTAAATTCCTGACTGTACCATGCTTAGCCTGTATCCGGCTACGAAGGACCAATTTATGTGTTAGCGCGGTACACATAAAGACGGCAGCCTTCCGATGAAGGCTGCATTAAAACAATAACTCTTGGATTAGGAAAGCAGCAAGCGACAGTCAGAAATAAAATTCACAACAACAATCAAAAACTTTAATGCAAAACAAAGAAAAAAACACAAACAGACAGAATTACAAAACAATAAAAAAAAAACAATGTGAATTAAATGAAATGAAAAATCCGAGTGGTTCTGATCGGGGGCAGATTCGCTGGCGCCGAGTGGCGTCCTGAAAACGAGACGAACTGCACTGAAGGTATACACCCCGGCAAACGGGAATAAACGGTAAATGGTAAAAACAATGGAAAATATGGAACTTACGGGATCTTATTCGGTGGCGGCGTCGTCCTGGCGGAGTCCGAAGGCGGCGTCGTGGTGGATGGCCGTTCTGGTGGTGGATTTCCTTTTGAAATGCACGAGTGCCCGTGTTCGTCACCAAAATGGCGGACGAACGACTCGATCCCGTCCGAAACTGGAGCTTTGTGTGCGGCTGGCTGGTCCAAGCCGCTCCCCGGTGAAAGCGGTGAAAACTGCCGCTTTCTGGACTTGGAGATGCTGCAGAGATCCTCCAGGAGTCACTATCGGACGCGATGGGCCTTGGATGGGCTTCTGGTCGAGTACGAATGTACGCCGATGGCACGACAAGATGGCCGCGAGAACGATGACCAAAAAAAGGACGGCGTGGCTTCCCGCTCGACGTGCGGAGATCGACACCGCTTCGAACGAAGCGGTAAAGGCACGAGCGGAAAGAAAGCCGAAGAATGCCGAAGACGGCCGAAGAAAGTGCTGGAGCTCGTTTACGCTTGCGCCTGACAGCCAAGTGCCAGGCACACCGAACAGGGGGTGAGGGGTGAGGACTTGGACGACACAGGGATATTTTGGGTTGCATACCCTCAGTGCACACGAATGCAGTGTTCAATGAACGGGGCCGAGACAGCACTAGTGTTATAAATAGTACTAGTGCTATGAACTGGTACGAACCTGGTACTTCTACGACTGTGAACGTTCCAATAAAATCTGTGACCGCTTCAGGCAGCTCAATACCACAGACTGTGAATGTTCCAATAACATCTGTGACCGCTTCAGGGAGCCCCAAGGCACAATCTGTATCACAAGGTGTATTGATATTAATTTATATATTTCATAGATTACCCTCGCTCCATTTTACCTGCGTTTTTGGCACGATTTTATATAAAATAGTGTAAACATAACAGAAAAAGTGATCTCTGATGATTCCATTATTTCATGGGATTATCATGAGCATCAAGCGTACACCCAAAAATTCAACAACAATGATGAAATACGAATTCCAATTGCCGAAGATTTGTGCACGTTACCGTCTCAAAGTCATATTTATGTAGAAGGAAGAGTTTTGGCTAAAGATGGGTCCGTCAGTAAAGATACTAAATTGGTAAATAATTTTTTCGCACACTGTTTGAGCGAAATTCGTTATGAAGTCAACGGTATACCGGTCGATTCTACTATAAAGCCGGGACTGGCAGCGACTATTAAAGGCTACTGCTCATTTACAGAAAATGATCTTAAAGGATTGGAAAATTCTGGGTGGGGTAAAGACTTCACTGATAAATATCATGGAAAATTCAATATTTGCATACCACTCAGCACGTTGCTGGGTTTTGCAGAAGATTATAAGAAAATTATGTTAAACGTGAGGCAGGAACTCGTACTTATAAGAAGCAATACGGATCATGATGCAGTTTTGAATATTACCGCCGGGGCTGAACCTACGATTGCATTCGACAAAATTTATTGGAATGTACCCCACATCACACCTAATCTTGCTCGAGAATTGGCGCTCACAAAATACATTGGAAAAAATGTTGACACCGCAGTTGCTTTCCGTTCATGGGAAATGCACTATTTACCATCGGTACCCCAAACCAGAAGTCATACGTGGCCCATCAAAACAACCACTGCAAGCGAAGCTCCCAGATACGTTATCTTAATGTTCCAAACAGATCGTGAGAAAAAGTTTAACAAGGACATGAGCAAATTTGACCACATCAGTTTTCAAAATATTCGAGTTTATCTAAATTCTCAACGAAAACCGTACTCAAATTTAAATATAGATTTTGGAAGCAATTGTTATGCAGCATTGTATCAGTTATATTTGAATTTCCAAAAGTCCTATTATTATCATGATTCATCACATCCTGCACTGAACACCGATGAATTTAAGGATTCTCCCATGATTGTCATAGATTTTTCAAATCAAAGAGAAAGTCTTTCCAATTCAGTGGTTCTTCGGATAGAATTTGACACCAAAGATGTAGTTCCTGCAAATACGGCAGCCTATGCCTTGATTCTACATGACCGGAGATTCACCTACAATGCGTTCACAAAACAAATCAAGCAAATCTAAGTTTGCAATATTATGTAGTATTACTGATGTAACGGATGCGGAAGAAATAAATACATTTTTTACATTTTACTATTCTTTTATTTTAGCTAGGTACTAGTACAATTTATAGACTAGGAGTTTTAAACTCCTCAAATCTTTTTTTTCTTCAGCTTCTTCTTCTTTCTTCTTCTTCTCTTCTTTTTTTTCTTTCTAATTGCACTTTCCACTTTTTCCAACCCCATTCCCAATTTACGTTTGGCTTTCATGATGTTAGTGATGAACCAGGCAGTTGTTTTTTCCCCAAGTGATGCATCCTTTGATTTCACTCTTTCCCAAGCCCGATTCTCTAGGATCTTGTCAGATATATGACGGGCACTTAGCTTTTTTGCTTTAGAATAGGCTATATCATGGTCTCTGGCAGCCTGATCCAGTTTGTTTATACCAGGATCCCCACGTTGCAAGCGTTTATGCAACTGAGTGCCAGGTCCAAGGTACTGATATCCTGGGATGTGAAGTTCGAATGGTAGCTTGTTTATTATCTCGTTTACTAAACCATCTCCTTCAACACGCGACATTGCACTGTTACTGCTTGTTGATAATATAAGGATTTATTCACCCCCACTTTTAAGCTTCACCTTGTGATAATCGAAGAACCATGAGAATAATGATGTTAATCTTTGAATTGGGGAATATAAATAAATACTAAATCCATTTCGTTTCAATTTATTTTAGAGCATAGATTTTAATACAATTTATGAAGTATAATTAGATCATTAGATAGATATGGTTTTAACATGTATAAATATTTTCTATAACTATCGCAGTTGAACTGCTCACAAAGATATTTTATTCTTATTCTAGATTTAAGATAAGCAAAACATAAATTATAACCTAAACTATTAACTATCAATGCATTTTGTTTGTTGAGGCTGTGAGATGCGTTAAATGATAGATATTCGCATTCTTCACTTATATTAGTCACAACTCTTCTTAAATTGTCTACTGAAATTTTAGGTTTTCATAGTCCATGCGTACTACAACTGGACAGTGATGTAACATGAACAATAAACAATTTGCATTCTAAGAATTAGTTTGCAACAAAGGAGTCAACACACAGTATATATTTGAAATTAAATCACCACTCAGCTTTCTCACACCTCTTAGCAAGTCGAAGTAGAAATTTTTAAATTCCTGATGTTTGAGGATGTTCAATCGATTGCTGATGATTTCACATATGCCGCGCCATTCTGTAGCTGTTTCTCGTGCCAAAAAAACATGTTGATGTTCGTTTATAATTTGAATAACTCGAACGTTGTTTACTTCAGTGAAGTGGATGCTGATGTTTTTCAGTAGTAGAGGCATCGGTTTGTTTGAAGGGGATTGTAGCTGCACTGAGAGAAAAGTTTCATTTATAGGTAATAAATACTTGTTTCGTACCAATTCAATAACAAATACTATAACAAAGTATATGTCACCATATGTCGTTTACATCAAATGATTATTTTAAAATCACTTATTCATTATAACCAAGGGGCTTATTATGCCAGTTGTTCATAAGAGTTCATAAGATTCAATGAATATATTATTCTGTATCAAATATTAGTCAAACTTTCCCACAAAATCATTTATTACATCCAAATTGAACATTTTGTTTGTGATTGAGCCGGTTTAATCACTATAAACAAATACATATTGGCGGACAATCACCTGTTCTTAACCAACAATATACCTGTGTTCACTTCACTTTGGCACCATTCATTCCCCAATAATAACTGTGCATTATTCACAAACAATCGCTAAGTCACCCTCAATGAATTTAATCACTAGAGTATCTTCGGATATTATTATTTATTATTGCCAATGTAATGCGTTGGTGGGGTGAGAGATTTCCACCCGGCGCCATTATTCGTGCATGGTGTCATTTGTGTCGTATCATCCCATGTCATTCATTGTCCAGTATCTCGTTGAAGAAAAGCAAATTTATTCATACAGAGTGACTCAAAAATGTCGGACCATCTTGAAAGTGCGTAATGTAGAGGTGTAGTAGAGTGCTGAAAAGTTGTTGAAAAGATTCTAATGTCTTCCAGTTTTAAAATTGTGGAAGAACAAAAGTTGGTTCTTCGATCGCTTCTATTTTCGTTGTTTCAAAAGATTTTGGTGAACTGTTTATGGAAAAACAATGAGTGCCAGAAATCAACTTCTAAATCTGTGATGAATTTCTCTTTTGTATAAAGGGTGAGTCATGAATCTTGGAAATTACTTTTTTCCAAAAGTGCCTGCAAACAGTCCCATATCCTATGTAGAGCACAATAAAACACAATTCAATTTAAAAAATTCTTCGCTTCTGGTTTCTTAGGAAAACTGAATTTTTGTAGTTTATGACTCAACCTGTATAGAAAACAGAATAGTTCATGACTTAACCTGTATAGAAAACAGAAATTCAATACAGATTCAGAGGTTGATTTTTTGAATCCATTATTTCACTACATATATGTAATGGAGTCTTTGCTAAAATCTTTTGGAACAACGAAAATAGAAGAAATCGAAAAATCAAATTTTGTACCTCCATAACTTCAAAATTAAAAAGCCTAGAATCTTTAAAACAACTTCCCAGTACTGTACTATACCTGCATATCATGCACCTTCAAGGTGGCCCGACACTTTGAATTACCCTGTATTTATTGAACGAATTATTGGCTATTGATAATGGATTTATTATGTTTTATGATGATTTGGCAGAGTCATCTATAGCCAACAATAATGCATAAAATTACCTATAAAAACTAATTTAGATCATATTATTCATAGCTAATACTCTATCATTACCACTCAATAATCGAATTGCTTGTTATTATTCACGTTTCTTATTGATAAAACATTATCGAACTGATGTTTTGTAATTATAACCAAATATTAAATAACAGGAAACAAGGTATTTCAAAGCTATCAAAACAATCCGCTTGGTGGATGCAAATAAATATTTATTAAGCCGTATTTAAATAAGGCATTTGTTAACAATAAACGAGTCTGTGTTTTCCATAATAAATATTCGAAATCTTTTCTCTCAGTGTGTAAGTAATCGAGAAGAAGATCGAAAATTTCCTGGAACTCAATCCAATCTTCTTCCTCAAAGTTGACACATTGATTATTACCACACAATCTCACTAGTGGAGTAAACTGTCGCTCAATACTCAAGCCGACACTGATGTATTTGCGTTTTGATTTATTCAAAAAATGCGTTGTTTAATTTATCAAAGGTAAATAACCCGAAGGTGACTTGCTATTGGACTTCTCCATGATGATAACTGAACCACACTGCTGATGATCTTCAATATATCTATTCCATCCCTACCACTTCCCCACCACTTTATGTATCAAGGTCAGAGCCGGTCAAGGTGGATAAACCTGTTGAAGGTCAATGGTCGGTCAAGGTTGAGATGAATGACCTCTGTCAAGGTTAAGGTGAACGACCTTTTGAGCTGAATGACCTGTCAAGGTCAGGTGAATGACCCGTCAAGGTGAATGACCTGTCAAGGTCAGGTGAATGACCCGTCAAGGTCAGGTGAATGACCTGTCAAGGTGAATAACCTGTCAAGGTCAGGTGAATGACCTGTCAAGGTCAAGGTTGCTCCCCCCCACTCCTGACTCCGCGCCCTTATATCCCCTACTTATGCCTCGTTCCCAAAGTACCTTTATGTCACCTCGTGGTGCATGTAAACCTCGCTTCGCTCGGTTCACAACCCGCACCACTTAGTGCCATAAAGTAGTACTTTGGGAACTTGGTATATAATATACTATTTTACACGTAAATTCTTTTGCCAATGACAGACTGCACGGCGATCCTTGTATCCTCAAATGTCTGATGAAATTCGTTATCATTGTTCAATAAAGACCAGTCTTAATAGACTTTGGTTCAAATTTGAATAACACAAGGTTGGTCACATAGGTTGAGCGGTTAAAAAAATATGCAAAAAAACCTGTTTTAAAAACAACTTTGAAGGCCTGTATCTTCGTTAATATGCGTTTGCGAGGGTATGTTTATCAACGAAAGTCCCCTTATTTTTCAAATTTCTATCTCCCTGTGAGTTTTGTAACACTTATTCCGGGACACCCTGTATATGAATCCCCTAGACGTTTTTCTTTCTATCTATTTGCATGCATTGTCATTCACTATATATGAGAAACAAAATAGCCCTACAAGTAGTATGTCTTGCAGATTTAATAACATCGATACTATATCAAATCACTTCACAACTGTCTTGTTAGAAGTCAACTTGAATATTGCAGTAAAACAGTCTAGCGGTCAACCTCCTAGATAACAGTAACACAACTTACAGATTAAAGCGATACAAACCGCTAGATTTACCAAATCGGGTCTAGATCCAGTTTTCTGAAATAAAAACTCCCTAATTCACAAAACGTAAAGTTGATCAACAGTTGGGATTTTAATGTAAATCACTAACTCAAAGAGTATTCATGTTGATTTTTATATATTGTTATCTATGTTGCACACTTTGTTTATTGCCTCCGGGTAGATTGTTAAGTTTATTTGGGGTTAAAATAAAAAAAAAATTAAAAAAAATTGCAGTACGGTCAGGAATCCTCATCTTAAGGTTCTGAAGCAAAGCATCAAGGTTGTGCAAAATAAGTTTCTAAGTTTTCTCTTTTTCAAGAAGCACAGAAGGAGTCCCGGGTTCGAGTCTTTTCAGCCTATACGCGATGAGTTTGGTCTTGTAAAGTTAGAGTTTAGGAGGGTAACGGCCACATTGCTATTTCTAAAATTATCAACAACTTTCATGACAGCTCCTACCTGCTATCAAGACTGAACTTTTATATACCAAACAACAGAGTTTGGCCTGAATCAATTCTATTTTTTGTTTTTAATAATGTCAGTGTGATAATTGGATGTGTGTTACTTCCAATGTTATTTTCAATGACCAGCAACTCAGTGCGGACCTAGACATTTTTCCTTATATTGTTTATCTAGATTCAAGACTGATGCTACTGGCAAAATATTGTTGAGAATGTAATAATTTTTTGTTTTTTTGGGGGCTGGGGGGAATATTTCAAAGTTGCACTGTTATTTATTTTGCATTTTTTTTTATCATATGCTGCAAACACATGTAAGTAGGATGTAGGTATCCTGTATGTGTTGTAAATAAATAAATAAATATTATACCTACGTTCAGTTTTTATTTCGCGACGCAGCAGGACCTGGAATTTTTTCATAGTTTTTTTCAACTGAAAATATCTAGACATTACTTGACACTTGAGCTATTACAGCTGCCAGTCAGTGTCAATGCCAATACTCCGTCAATTGATACCTACCAACTGATATGAAGCAATGTTCCCTTTTGCCTTCCCCTTTGTCGCTCAATTTTTGTGCTCAGCGAGGGTAGGTACTTACTAACTACATGTGTTTGATAACAAAATGCCTGATGTTTCTTATGTCAAAGCAGTTCAGTTACACAGTCGGTGTAAGATGATTTTGACCTCTGGGACTCTGGGCGTGGTTGAACGAAGAGTGAAGAAACATGAGAAAATCGTTCTGAAGATCATCTACGTACATTATTACTTTTCCTATGTCTACAAACAAAGTATGATGGTGAATCACTCACAAATAACAAAAACAGGAGTGAGTCCCGTCTTGTGCCTTGCACCACGCTAACATCCTATGGGATGAGGATGGTTAAGCGATATTGCTTGGCCAACTCGGACATGATTTACGGTTTAAAAAAAAAAGTTGAAAGTTTGGCGATTCTTCCGCGAAATCCGAAGCGCTCAATTTTATCGACCAAGATATAAAGCTCAACTGTATCATTAGCAACACTTTGATAAAAGTATAAACCCGCTACAAAGTGTCCCTTATCTATTTGCTGGTAGACATAACTTTTATTACATGTCACCTGCGTAGATTTTCCTCGGCCAGAAGTCATAAAATATATCTATCTATCAGATGTGATTAGGTATCAACGGCATTATCTTTTTTTGTGATTTTGATACATCTTTGCCAAAAATCTCACACGTGCATGTCCTTCATCTGAAATTTAAAAAAAAAATTGGCTTGCGGCGCTAACCGGCTATAGAAGCCACGAAAATAAATTACCTGGTTAGGCCAAATTTAGCCACACTGCACCCGCACGTATTAAACGCAGAAAAGAATATTTCTGCGAATTGCGCTGGTTCGGATTCGAAACAACTTCTTCAGACTGGTATAGGTAAAAGTTATCCAAAAAGAAAATGTAGGTTCAAGCGGCGGATCTTTTATGCCCAGTATATGGAAAATATATGAGAAAGCCTCCGCAGATGTAAATAAATAAAAAAAAAATGTTTGCCGGAGTAAATTCAGCCCGGAAAGGAAGCCGCAAATCGACGTTTAAGCCCAAAGATCGTTCGGGACCGGGCTGAAACGGCGCGCGATAGCGCGTTTATGTGGCGAAATAAATATATTGCAGGTAATAACTTAATAGGTCGAGACATTTATAAAACGCCGTATCTATGGCCCACAGTCAACGTTTCGCACACACAGGGCACCACCGGCTTCGGGGCCACGTAATCAATAGGACGGAAACCATTTAGTCTCGTCGATTCGTTCTGAGATTGAGAACACCGGGGCGTAGAAATGCTACTTTTTATTTGCGAAACTGGAGGAGGAATTAATCAAGAATGCCTCCGAGCGGACAATAGTCCCAAAAGAAAATAATAATAAATCAATAAGCCAGTTCGACGATCAAACAAGAACAAAGTAGCTTATTTTTTGACGGTACGAAAATCATATTATTTATTATTATTCTCGGGGCGGGCGAGCTGGGCCTTCAGCCTTCTCTTCGGATGCTTTGCAAATTTTCCTCATCCCTCCCCTCTCCCGAGAAGTTGAGTCGAGAAACCCCATCATCGGCTTACTTTTAGCGAGTTTTTAATAATTCGTCTTTTTAACGTTCAGTAAAACGATTAAAGCCGCTTGATGGGCAAAAATTTGAAAACCGAAAACATCAGCGGCTTTGTCAGAAGTTAACTTTTTTGTGTGGCAGGCTACGTTTAATAGGTTTCACCATGGGCGCCGACTTTTGAAAATCTCAATGGGTGCACACCACCACACAGCTAGATTATTTATGCTGACATAAGAGGTAGGGGGGTCCGGGGGGCGGAGCCCCCCGGTTTAAGCGCCGCAGGCGAATTTTTTTTTGATTTCAAGGTCATCGTATATTTAATAATATTATTACATCTTTGATTCCACAATTCAAAATTTCAATTAAACTATTCAAATAAAGCATTTTTAAACAAAACTCTAAATTTTGATAGGAAAACAAAATATAAAATCTTTGAAAATAGGCAAGTATTTAATAATATTGCTAATGAGAAATAACTTATTCTGGTAACTTGGTAACTAGAAAAATTATAATGATCAGCAAAAAATTTCACTTTTTTTTTAACGACGTGATGGAACATGGAAAGTATTCCGTCTCACCGATGAACAGTCTATGAACTCATTCGCAACATTATCTATATTCAAAGCACATGTCTCTTCTTTGTGAACATGAACAATTGCTAAATGGTTCAATCTCTGTTGTCCCATAGTCTGACGAATGTAGGTTTTCAGTCTTCGCAGGCAAGAGAATGACCGCTCGGCTGTACATGTTGATGTGGGGATTGTGACCAAACAAGTTATGAATCGTTTGAATTCACTTAGAATTTCACGAGCCATATGGCCGTCGTTTCGAGTTCGAAAGAAATTCAAAACATCGTTAAGATTTCCAACTTCATAACCTTCCTGTTTAGCAACGTCAAGGAACATATCACGGTGTAATTTGAGCCGTTCTCCATCAAAATCGGACTTATAAAAGTTGGTGACAGTCTTTACATCCTCTTCTGTTCCTGTGGCAAATCGCTCCATTTTTGTTAAATGATCCATTGTATCGGACTGGAATCTTGTGTCGAGACTGATCAACGTTTGGTCAATGACCTCGTAGAATATCTGACGATATTTATCTTTAGGAGTATCAAAATGATGGGTAGTTGATGTTGAGTCATCGAGACGACGAGGGAGTTTTCTTTTGCGAGATAGAACTGGCTGCTCGATTTCTATTTCTTCACATTTCTTTGACGTCTCATCCCATATAATGTCGAAATCATTTTGTCGTTGTTGTTGAATTGCTTTTGTCAAAATGTCAACGCTATGAAATATATTCTGCAGATGAAGTGAAGTTTTTTGAAGATGCGAGTTCAGTGTTTCTATCCGAGCAAAAACTTTTATCATCAATTGAATAAGGAAAACGTTCTCAAACTTCAACATCTGTTTCAAAAAACCGCTTGCTTTGGCGCCAGGTTCTCCTCTTTCGCCACTCATTTTCTTGAGGAACGTTAATAAAACCTCATAATTGGCTTCCACTGTTTGCAAAGAAATAATTCGCAGACACCATCTTGTTGGGCAGAATGGGCGCAGTCGGCTCACTTCTGTCAAGTTGTTGGATGGTTCATCATCAGATTCTTTTTGCAGCTTGTTGAAGCATGCTGCTCGCTTAGGAGAGTTTCTGACAAATCCAATCAGCTCTTTCATTAGTGTCAAGAAATCTCTAATAAGAGCAATACCCTGCATTGAGTCCTGTACAACTAAGTTCAGTCTATGAGCTGTGCAGTGGACAAACAGAGCTCGGGGTTCGTCGGTTTTAACTCTAGATTGTAACCCAGATATTTTTCCGCTTACACTACTTGCCCCATCATAACATTGTCCTCTGCATCGGTTGATATTCAAGGAAAATCTTGATAAGACATCTTTTACTATGGTATGAAGTGTTTCGGCATTGGTTTCCGCGGTTTCATAAAATCCCATGAAATATTCATCTACAGACAAATTTTCATCTACTGTTCTCAAACAAATCGATACTTGTTCTTTCACCGAAATATCTGCAGTTTCATCTATCATGATCGAATAAAATTCAGAAGACTTGATTTTAGTTATAAGAGACCTTTGAACACTTTTTGCCATGATGGATATGATTTCATTCAAAATATCGTGCGACAGCCATTTATATTTAGTTCTACCCAACCAAGACTTCAGGACAGAGTTGTCTTCTGCTCTTAACAGAAGTAATTGTCTGATATTCGATCGTTCATCCGTGTGACCCCTGATCGCGAGCCCTTGCTGTACCAAAAATCTCAGTGAGGTTATAATCGCGATCAGTGCATTTCTAGCTGCTTTCATTTCTGTAACTTTGGCGTCATTTAGAGATTGCGAGACATTTGCGCCTGCTTCTACGGATTCAATAGCTAAAGAGCAAGCACGGTGAACTGAGCTCCTCTCATGTATGCGAAATCGTTCAAGAGCTTTTGACCAACTGTTGAATCCATCGTAGACAAATGCATCAAGCGATTTCTTTTCAGATGCAGAAAACTTCGGTAATGGTGCTTTTATTTCCTTAACCGCTTTGCAACATACCTTGCAGAAAATTTTCTCATTTTCTTGTGTAAAAATCCAAGGAAACTGATTTATCCACTGACTACGGAATCGTCTGCCAGAAGGGTTCACACTGTTCACAGGGTTCACTATTTCGGATGTTGCGGTTGCATCACTTTTGGTTGAAACAGCACCGGCTCCGGCTATATTTGCATCTTCCAGTTCATTGTTGTCTGGAGCTGATGATGTTGATGTCAGCTGCTGAGTAGGCTGACTAGATTTTTTATTGATTTTTATCAAATACCTATCCATGATTTTTATTCACGTGGAACCTGGACCTTGGAAAACATTTGGACATTGGAATTTTTGGAAATATAAATGATAAAGAGCTACTTACCAACTCAGAAATGTCTCGTAGATAGTGCTACAATATTTATTTGACAGAATTCACCGCAACTCTCAAAAAAATTATTCGCAATCCCCCAAAAATATACTGACGGACAAAATTAGCGTTACACTTTTTCAGAATACTGGCACAGACGAACCCGTCAACAGATTTTTCCAAAAATTCCTGAGGAGCAAGCTTGAAGTGTTTTCCTCAAGTCCACAAACGCGCAAAGACGTGGTCCGCAAGATGACTGAGTTGTACGGTCTGGAAAGTAGGAATGACCAGAAACCATTTTCGTAGAATTTTCCAACACATTCAAGAGATCTTCCTAAGGCTGCAGAAGAGATGGTTTTCACTTGAAATGATGTCAGTAGGTGGTTCATACCCTCTGTAGTCTTCCTGCATGATTTAAACCGTAAAAAGTGTTCACCCATTCGGTGTTAGTTCTTTGTTCAATGCAATGAGAAAATTTCCATATGATTTCCAAAAATGCTTTGTGTAATTGGAAAATCTGTTTTTTACGTACTTGAGAAGGTTATGCAGCAGAAAATGATTGGGAAAATTTCTTGTCTCCTTCGCAACCTCTTCATGTGGTAAGTCATTTCCTTACCATGAGCTGATAATCCGTTGTCAGAAGAATCGAACCAGTCCCGGTGATACCTGAAGGTTTATTGGAACCTCAGAGCGCCATCGGCTTGGTATCCGACCCTCGAGGTCCCCGATTAACCATAATTTAACTCCTTGTTGGTACTGTGACCGATCGCACCCCACCCCATTCAGGAAATTGAATGAGGCAGAAACGAAAGGGCCCGCCAGAGGCGTTTGACATGCAGAAATGAAAATGATACTTCACCTTTCCCTTTACTCAATGGTTTTGGCCGGCTGATCTGGCTCTAGGGTAGTTCCACTGCTTTGCGTAGCATCTCAAGGTCGTATCCTAGGTAAGAGCAGTCTCGAAGGAGGAAGTCAGGCGGAAGTAGAAGAAGAATCAAAACACACACACTCTCGACAAACAGTTTTACTTTCAGAAAGAATTTTATAAAGCTTTCTACATGAAATAAGGTATGAGTCAGTAACAGAATCAAACTTCACAAATGACAGGATTTCGTCAGGCAAGATTTCCCCTCACAACAAAGCTCAACACCCCCCCCCCCCCTTTGTATCGCATTTGCGCCCGGACAGAGAGCCACGCGACAATGTGTAAAGAGAGACAGAAGATTAATCTGGAACAAACTAAATCAGTGTCGTTGGTGTACCTAGAGGAGAACACACTCTCAACACACGACTCTTTCTTTTGGCGTGGACACGAGGGTGGCAAAGGATTTAGACACACAGTATAATCATGCACAATGTGAATAAAAATTATGTAGGCACAGAAAACAATAGATAATCAATAAACAATAACTTAACTTAATCCTAAACCTTGGGAAGAGAACCCCAAATTTCACCCCTAACGGACAGTTTATGGGAAAGCTCTTGTAAGACCAACAAGAGCAGAAAACATGAGGAGTGTCCAACACTTGAGATGCCAGAGGAGAACGAGTGTATTACCATCGGGCACTAACGCCAGTTAAGTGCGGGTCATCATGGGCCTTCACCGCATACTGAGCTAGCTTGACCGGGCCAGATAGCAAAGCATGTCTCGTGGCTACTGGCCGGACGTAATACAACTCAACTCGAACACAGAACAAGTATACTAGTGCCGCAAGAAAGAGCCCATTTACACCCAATAAATGAATAAAATACAATCATACACTCCCTGAAATGAAGAGATGTGAAGAAGACCAACAATGAGTAAAGCTCACCCTGTCCCACACAAATCTCACACACAATGGGTGACTAGGACATGTTTACATCTTGTAGATCCCATCTCAATTTCGTTTACGGCTTGTAGATTCCATTTCAATTTTTATGTGCATCTCGTAAGTCTCATCTCAATTTTATGTTCATCTCAATTTCCACGTGCCGGTTTAATAAACCCCTTGTGGTAAAGTTGATGTCGTACGAGCCCTCTCTCGTAAACAAAATCCCTTTTTTGGTCATTGTTGTTGTTGGACATGCCCTGTGTCTTGAAGCTAACCATCAGCTACCCCCGGGGTATGAGAATCGGAAGGACAAAGCCACTCACAACCACTAATAAATATTTTTACCATCTTTTGTACAAACCAGGGCCAAGAATTATCCGCCACGGCGATGACCCAGTCTCTCTCTCCGCCACTGGAAGGTCCACTTGCCCAGGAGGACTGCAGGGCGATATCTCGATCCCCTGTCTCTCCAAAACATGCCGCGAAACTCTCCCCGCGAACACAAAGCAAACGATACAAGCCTAACTTGAGGTTTTCTAATTTCTACTACGCAGTTAGCAAGCAAATAAATCTTTTCCTCGTCGGAAATTGGTAAAAGTTACGGGTTACCTGGCGTTTTTACTGCCAGCCAGCTCCTGATGCCTCATCTTCGGTCTTTCGGGATGATTTCCAAAATTACCGTGGTAGAATCGGCTGAATATTCGAGTGTTTTTCGGACGGGACACAGCAACTGGGCCAAGCTTCTAGTATGGCGTCTCTCTACCTTCTTCTCTTCCCGCTCGCCCGCTTCCCGTCGGTCGAGCAAAATCAATAAAACCAATAATCCATATGTGTCACGTACAGTGGATATCTGGTGGTATACGTCAGCCTCTAGGTTCGTAGTTATTTTACTCGATTTTACTCGAGGGAGGAATTAGTTGACGGCCGGGGGTCCTGGACGGTTTCAGTACCCTCTACAAGAATGCTGAAGGAAGCAGATTTTCTCAAACTCGCTCGAAAAAATGCTTTTTCATTTGCCAGTTATCCGATCTGTATAGTCAAATGCACAAAAAATCCTCGTCTAGTGTTTTGAGGTCAATTTTTATGACTTCCGTGCATCAACTTGCACCCAATGCAACTTTTAGGATTTCTATCGCATTTTATTCATCGATCGTCAAGAGAAACCTCGATGCCTTCATTCATCAACGTAATCACGAAAACGGATACACAGTTCCTCAGAGTCACGCAATCAGCCTTTATTTTGGATGTTGCAATGGGTTTCCCCAGGTGCGAACAGCCGGTCGGGTTGGCGGGTTGCTATGCTAGAGTACGTAGCTCGTTCCCAGGAAGTTTTTCAAAGCTTATTCGTCATTTTGCGCAACCAAAGGAGCCTTCCAAGGACTTGTGGTAACTCGTATTTCGAGAACAAAGGTCTACCCGAAGATTTTCAATCCTTGCAATCCTATCGTTGGTAATTTTGTATCGCTCGAATATTTTTTTCTGACAAGCGTCAACGTCAGGATCAGGCAGCAGTACCTTATTAATTGTTGTTAATTTACAATAATGAAAGGTATGATTCACATTTCGCAAAATTATCAACGACAGGATTGGAAGGATTGAAAATCTTCAGGTAGACCTTTGATCCCGAAATACGAGTTACCACCAGTCCTTGGAAGGCTCCTTTGGTTGCACAGAATGACGAATAAACTTTCAAAAACTCCCTGGGTACGAGCCACGTACTCTATCATAGCAACTCGCCAACCCAGCCGGCTGTTTGCACCTGGGAAAACCCATTGCAACATCCAAAATAAAGGCTGATTGGGTGACTCTGAGGAACTGTGTATGCATTTTTATGATTACGTTGATGAATGAAGGCATCGAGGTCTCTCTTGACGAACGATGAATAAAATGCGATAAAAATCCTAAAAGTTGCACTGGGTGCAAGTTGATGCACGGAAGTCACAAAAATTGACCTCAAAACACAAGACGAGGGTTTTTTGTGCATTTGACTATACAGATCGGATAACTGGCAAATGAAAAAGCATTTTTTCGAGCGAGTTCGAGAAAATCTGCTTCCTTTACCATCCTTGTAGAGGGTACCAGCAAGGTGTTAAATTATGGTTAATCGAGGACCTCGAGGGTCGGATACCAAGCCGATGGCGCTCTGAGGTTCCAATGAACCTTCAGGTATCACCGGGACTGTTTCGATTCTTCCGACAACGGATTATCAGCTCATGGTAAGGAAATGACTCACCACATGAAGAGGTTGCGAAGGAGACAAGAAATTTTTCCAATCATTTTCTGCTGCATTACCTTCTCAAGTACGTGAAAAACAGATTTTCCAATCACACAAAGCTTTTTTGGAAATCATATGGAAATTTTCTCATTTCATTAAACAAAGAACTAACCTCGGAACTAACACTGACTGGGTGAACATTTTGTGCTGTTTAAATCATGCAGGAAGACTACAAAGGGTATGAACCATCTACTGACACGATTTTGAGTGAGAACTACCTTTTCTGCAGCCTTAGGAAGATCTCTTGAATGTGTTGGAAAATTCTACGAAAATGGTTTCTGGTTATTTCTCCCTTTCAGATCGTACAACTTAGTCATCTTGCGGACCACGTCTTTGCGCGTTTGTGGACTTGAAGAAAACACTTCAAGCTTGTTCTTTGAAAAATTTTGAGGAAATCTGTTGACGGGTTCGAATTCGCCAATATTTTAAAAAAGTGTAAAGCTAATTTTGTCCGTCAGTATACTTTTTATTTCTCTCAATGTGCACACAACTGAATCGACCGAGCTCTTTGACGACTCGTGTCTTTCTCCCCTACTCCACTTTAAATCTATCTGCTCTAAAAGTGCAATTTATAACTCAATTTTAATTTTAGTCCAATTTTAATCGCAATTTTAACTAAGTTCAAAAATACGATTTCCTCTATACCTTTTGTAACCCGATTTTAAGTGCGATTTATAACCCGATTTTAAGTGCGATTTATAACTCGATTTTAATTTTAGTCGCTAACTATTTCAATCGCAATTTTAACACATTCAAAGATATGATTTCCTCTATACCTTTTATCGCAAGACAAAATCGCAGCGATTTTAGGTATTTCATAAATCGCACTTAAAACAACAAATCTCACCCTACGCTCTCTGCCTCTCCGATGGATGCTTGGCTTCTGCACCACATCTGGTAGCCACATTCCGCCACATTTACGCCACATTTACATATATTCATCCATTCATAAAAATAAAAAGTCGTTCCCTCGAAAATTGTGTAGGAAGGTCGGGAGGACAGGTAGGTAAGTATGTATATTTTCAATGGGGGTGATAAGTTTTCAATGGGTGCTCTGCACCCATTGGAGCATTTCAATGGGTGCACGCGCCCCGATGCACCCATGTAGTCGGCGCCCATGGGTTTCACCAAAATATTCCGGGAAAGGGAAGGGAGTCTTAATAAAGCCCAGAATGGTGTCTTGTACGTGTCAGAGGTATCTGTGACCCTTCGCCATGCCGTTGCGATATAGATGTACACAATTTTGGTGCTTAATTTTATCGAAAGATAGACACATGCCAGCAAGCAACAGCTGCATGTGGCAACCTACCCGTCTTAGTCCCCAACTTCTGATGGCAGAGCATCATACGTGTCTATTATTTTCCTTTTAATTTACCTTCTGACATCACGAGTGTGTCATTCCAATTTCCTAACAATCTCTGAAGTGAAAGCGCAGGCTTGTATCTATACCTATACGAAGACAGGTGTATGAGAAGTTCCTTTCCTACGTCATGTATGCTCGTCATTGACAAGGAAATCTGATGCGTTCTGCATCATAACAGTGACAGTTCTTTGGCTGAATAACATTCCCCCACTAAATTGTCACATACGCCATACTTTTACTGAGCTACTAGGTGAAATCAGAAAGTTGAATCCTGCCTGAACCGTGATTTGAAATGTATTTTAAATCAAAAATATATTTTCCTGCGATGCTGGCATTCTCTCACTAACCTGTCATGTTTTCTAACTCGACCTTGATATTTTAGTGATATCAATGCCACTAAAACACAATCAATATTCTCATCAAAGCAGAAGTGAATGTGATGTGTTTCGTTACCAACAAAAATCTAGAAAAAGATGGAGTTAGCGTAACTAGAGCCCCCGTTTTCAGTGAAGTGTGAGATTGAAAAACTAGAGGCATTTAAACTTACCTACACCATGCTCCACCTGAAGTCTTAGTTACACTAGTTGGAAGAACAAAGAAACTCTGCAGTTGTCCTACCTGCAAATGAAAAATGTCTAGTTAATAGTCGACAAAAATTATACATGAATAATCTGCAGAAATTGTTACGAATTTGCGTTGGATACTTGAACAATCGAGAGACGAGCGTTTGGAAAAAAAAAATAAATGTTTTTCTTGGTAACCTTATCGCGGTTATAATAGTTTCTTTGCCAATATTTATTCACTATATCGAAGTAGCTTTCGATATCACTTTTCTTGTTTTCTGCTTTTCTGTATTTTGCCGGTTCGTAGTTTTTCCATAGCCGATTTCATTTTCTCCATAGCTAGTAGCACTTCGTCATTTTCTACTCGCTCGTGTCGTGTCTCCCATGTTTTCCAGATCGTTTTCAAAAATATACAAATAAAACCGACAAAACTACAAAATATGGTAACATACTTGGAACATAAGAAGCAGTTGGAAGAGAGTTCCTACGAACTGATACAGGACACATCAACAGAACGAAAGAAACAAGACCAGAAAGAGAATCATATTGACGAGCATATGGTCGACGCTGGAAAATGCCCTATAAATGTTGTGTGCCACACTGCGTTCAAAGTTCAAGAAACAAAAATGGCATAAAATTCAACAAGCTTCCCATGGATGAAGCCCTGAAGAAGCGATGAGCCATTGTTTTCTCTCCCACTCGACATGCTTGGCTTCCATTTGCAATTTACAAAAGATAAACAAACGAAACGAATCGCGATAATCTGGATCTGGCGCAAGCGCGTTGTGCCGCCCAACCAAAGCCACCAAGTGGCGACAAGCTGAACCGACACATGCAATGGACCTTTTCAGGAAAGAGAGACAGATGCATGCGCTTCCGTACCGCGCAGCTGGAGGTGTCTAGCTATAACGGCGCCTAATATCTCCAGAGGAAACTCCGTTCGTTATGAAGTGTGCGGCACCACACTGTGGTCATGTGGGGGCTGTGACGTAAATCGTGCGAGAGAGACTGCCTTTATTGAAAAGGTCCATCGCCCTATACAGCTAGACATGAACAACTCCATCAGATCAAGTTCCAGATGAATTGGAAGTTCCAGAATTTTACTGTTTTCACGATTTCTACCCCCAACCCCTGAATAACACCTTAATTCAATGGTTTAGATTTTTCAAAACTATTTCTCTATCGCCCGTAAAAAATCAGATTTTATGGGAATCGGAAGTTTTGGAATATTACTTCGTTATCTTGACTCTGACTCTCAGTCCCATCAAAAACTACCTCAGTTCGTTGATTTAGATTTTATGAAAATTATTTCTACATTATTTTTTTGATCGTTTTTCATAAGAATCAAAAACTTTGGAGTTTCACTTTTAGAGTTTTTTCTCCATTTAGACGACCCAACCTTCCCGGGGAACTACCCCGATTCACAACTTGATTTCTCTAATGATAACAATCTTAATTTGAACCAGTTTCATGAATTGCAAAATTTTCAAGACATTTCCTGATTTGAACCTTATCAGGGTTGTAGATTGGTCTTTCTTTTGAAATTTGAACGTATAGGTATACCTTAGTAGGATATTTTGTTGAAGCTCAGCTACTTTTTCCTAAAGGTAATAATTAATAGCTGAACATATGTTTTGGTTACACGCTCAAATTTTAACACGAACATTCTTGAAAAGTCAGAGATCAACATTTGCCCTTTCAACGTGCTCCTTCTCCTCAATTTCCCAGTTTTTTTCTGCTGAAAGTGTTTGTATTTTTGTCACATGCGTTTGTGATGAAGGAGGGGGTTGTTTAGTAATTTTATTTCTAGATAGACTCTTGAGAACTCTATCAAGATCTAGAGTCTTGTCTTGAAATTTCAAAATGGTCTTGATATTTCTAAACAGGACAAGAGTAGGCTAACTCTTGTCTTGTCTAGACGGCAAACACTATTGACAGTTGATAATATTCTCCATTAAAGCACCGCTTTCGATGTGATGATGAATACATTAGTGGAGTTGACAGCACACCACAGGGACCTGTGGGCGGGGCTGAACAGAAAAACAAAAATGGTTTCGAACGAGTCCGTGTGTTGAAATAGGGGAAGCAATACCGTCAGCTGGAGTGGTGGACCATTACCAGGTCACAGGCGAACCTAAAATCCCACAGCAAATCTAGGTGCACCGCTAGATGGACTCAGTTCCCGCAGTTAGGCTCCGCCCACAGGTCCCTCTGGTATTCCGAGTACTCTAACGCAAAGTATGTGTTGTTTGTTTGTTTGCTTTTACACTCTCTTATTATAGTTGATATATTACAGCATTTACTACTACAGTTAAAGATGAGCACTTTAAGCCTCTTTATGCGTTCCTGCTCTAATGCTGTACATCAGTGCTCTAATGAAGCATATTATTGAACTGTTTCTCAACCAATTGCAATAATTTATTGTCAATAGAAGGTAGACGAACGTCAGTGGGGAGGTGTCACCTGTCAAAAATTCCTATTTTTAGCAGCCAGAATTTTCAATTTCTGTCAGAGTCAGAGTGAAGCAGATAAAATAGTATATTACACTAGTTTAATAAGACGTATTGTCACAATCTTTCCTTTAGGACATTCCTCGCAGGCTTGTCGTGCCCCAAAACCCAGTCATGTTACAATACTATGTCATATGGAAGTCGTGTAATAATATACTTTTATTGTACCCATCAATAAAAATAATTTCCTGATCACTTAAAACCCATTTTTTCTCTTTCAAAACAATTTCCACATTGAGAAACCAATCATCTTCAAAGGTTAGGTTGCTGTGTCGCTCTTCCATTCAAGCAAAAGCTCTCCGTATTTTTCTTGTGTTCCGCTCAAGAAAAAATGTTTTTCACTGAAAATCTTTCAATGCTGCCTCCTCCAGCAACTAGTTCCATTATCCGGCGGAATTAATAGTGAAGAACACTTTTCCTCATCCCTGCTGGCGCCCTGGATTCCTAGCTAGACGCATCACCACAAAGTCCTTTTTGAAGTATATGGCTGTGAGTGGTTTTTCTGAATCGCCCCCAAGAACGCGCCTAAGCGAAAAGATTACCACGCAGAGGAAACTCTGAGCACCCATACAACGTGCATGAACGGAGGCAAGTGTATGAAAAGGTGTTGAAATTGCTATTGATGTAGTTCTAAATGAAACCGTGTTATGTAGAGCGTCGAACAAAGAGATGCTATCCGAAAATGAACCGTTTTATAGGAAGGTTTCGAGTCGTGTCCTATTTCCATCAAGATCTGCACATAAACGGGCCTTGTCATTTAGGAGAGAAGCAGCGCGAAAGTGCGCGCTGAATACGAAACGCAATCAATAAATGATGCCTTAAAGGACACCCCTACCCCTCGGCAAGAAAATTGTAGTTTATGCATGCGTATGTGCGTAATGTTTGCTTTTTACATGTTTTTACGGCTTCTGGGCAAGTCCATAAAGATTTTGAATTTACACAAGTACTTAGGTGAATCTGGAAGTGGTGGATAAGCTGGAAAATACGTTGTTATAGAGTTACACAGTTAGGCAAGAAAAAATGTGGAAAAATAATCTTTGTCGTGAATTCCTCGAGTTTCACGACCTAAAATTTGACTCTGAATTATTGATTCCTCTGTACCTAATTGCCAGGAAATTGTTCTACTGCATCATTTGCATCTCTCTACTTCTTTCGTGCCTTAGCTATAGAAACCGATTTTACCGTTGTTTATTTGGGCTTTTACCTTGGAAACGGCCGCAGGACATTGCCATATTTTATTGTATATTTTCATATTTATAACTTCAAAATTACTAAAGTTGTGATAATTTCAGCATTTTAACACTTTTCAACCAATCTCATTGAATAATGCACGCCATATCACGCGCATACATGCCTGCATTTTTTAATAAGACTGGATAAAGCATAATTATATAGTATTCTACTCACGGGTATAATGGCTATTACTCATTCGCATGCTTTACGACACTCGCCAAGGCTCGTGTCGGCAAACTGCATCCTCATAAGTAAGAAGCAATCATTACCCGCTTGTATTATCCAATTGTGTATTCGCAATATTTTACTATTTATAGATATGACACTAGTATACAGGGTGTCCGTTTTTGGAGGCTGGGCATGAGTATCTCGCTTATCTTTAGAGATACAGAGTCGGTTAAATCAGAAAAAAGTTGCAAATTTTCATGACGATCAATGATCCGAAAAGATATTTGAGTTGTCAGTTTTAGTTTTCGAGATATCGAGAAAAAGCAGAAATTTGTAATTTTTGTTTTAAATTTTTATTTGAAGAACGGAAAAGACATTGTGAAGGCACTTTTCCAAGGGGAATTCAATGTTGCCAAAATCTTCATTCTAGCTTTCAAAACAACCGAGATATGACATCCAACTTTTTTTCTCTCATGGGCGCCATATTGGATTTTGACATTTTCCAATACAATTTTTTTTCTGGAATTGATGCTTTTGAGCAAAAAAAAATTATTTTTATTTTTCAAAGAGTGCTTTGGAAACAAAATCAGCACCGACAATAAAAAAAAAGTAAATGTTGAACATTTATTCAACAGTGACATGTGGCACATCGTTGTAACTAGAAAAGAATACCGTATTCAAAAATATCAAAATCCAATATGACGCCCATTAGAGAAAAAAGTTGAATGTCGTACCTCGGTTGCTTTGGAAGCTAGAATAAAGATTCTGGCAGCTTTGAATTCCCCTTGAAAAAGTGCCATGACAATGTCTAGATTAGAAAAGGCCACCTTCAACCGTTTTTTGAATAAAAAATGAAAACGAAAATTCAAATTCTTGTTTTTTCACGATATCTCAAAAACTAAAATCGATACGTCAAATTTCTTTTTGGATCATTGATCGTCATGAAAATGCGCAATTTTTTCTAATTTAACTGACCTTGTATCTCTCAAGATAAGCGAGATACCCATGCTTAGCTTCGAAAAACGGACACCCTGTATTATTATACGAGTTTGATAAGACGAAGTTTGTCACACGACCGTTTTCGGGGAACGATTTACGCATAGTGCAGTAAAGATAGTCAAAATAGAACCCAAATCTTGAAAAAATTATTTCATGAAATTTTATAGCAGATATCGATTCAGAATTTGATTCTCTACCACATACTCAAAATCCCCGAAAATCACAGTTGAGCATTTTTCTTGAGCGGCGCTGTCAAAGTATATCATGTTTGCTGCAACTAGTCCGAAAATGGTATTCTTGTTTTTGTCACACTAGAGCTATTCCACGCCTCAATCCTCATTCTTCGTGCCTTCTACTTGAGAACTGCAGGTCGTATTGACGTTTGTCTATATTTTTTAGTCTGTATTTGCTGTTGTTTCCCCAAAGTAGCATGAAATTTGGTGCAATTCTGACAGTGATAGGTGGCGGTTGTAAAAAAAAAATTCGGAGCTTTCGCGCATCACTCCTCATCTAGTTATACTCAATAAAATCATAAAACAGTTGAAGCTATCCACCCAATAATAAATTGTCATTCATATCAATTGGTAACATTGAAAAAAACGCTGCTGAACTGAGCACTTGAATTGGCTGGTTTCATCTGAAATTGTTGCTTCTAGATGTCAATATGGAGAAATGGACTTCATCAATGGCTTCGGCAGATACGAATTAGTGAATAATGATATGCGGAAGATGAATTTGTTTCTCTGTTACATGAAAAAAATATGAAAACCCGATTTTTTCTGACATTCCGAAGAATTTTTTTTTCATTATGAAGAACAGTGCGTACATGATGACAACTGGTGTGTCTCTTGTTGAGATTTAACGTAGAGTCGAATCATTACTTTTTGAAATGCGTGCATGACAATTATTTTAATGGTGGTTTGCATGAGTTTCTGCAACTTCAATTTTCAAGGGGGTCCCTAAGCCCCCCTAACCAAAATTTGGCGAGACGCCATGTCTACATTTTAAAAGGGGACCATGAAGACCACTCATACCAAATTTCATGTCTTTATCACAAAAAGAACAGATTTTATTGAATTTGGTCATTAATCCCCGAAGTACATTGATTACCACTGGTAATTGCAGATTAAAGCGAGTTACGTGTTTTCTTTTGCGGGAAATAGGATTTCAGCGGTTCAGATGACTTTTTGGTCATGCCCTGGAGTATATACCAACAGCTCTGAACTAACAATATAGCTCTAATGTGACAAAAGCGACGATACAATTTTTGGACTTGTTGCAGCAAACAAGACATACTTTGACAGCGCCGCAAGAAAAATGCTCAAATGAGATTTTCGGGGATTTTGAGTGCATCATGGTAGAGGATGAAATTCTGAATCGATGACAGCTTTAAAATTCCATGAAATAATTTTTTCAACCCCAAAACCTATTTTTACTGCACTAGCAGTGAGGGGGGTCCCAAAGGAAGGAGTGTGACGAAACGTCTTATCAACGAGTGCAATACAGGGTGTCCGGTGAGTGAACTGACAATACTGACATAACTCAAGAATATATCCAGTTTTTCAAGGCGGTTCAGGATCTGGCTTCAAAATTCTCTCAATGTCTTCTGTTTCGGAGTTACAGGGTGATTTATGGTTTTGGTCTTTAACTTTTGATAGTCATATCTTTCGACTGGATCAATATAATTGGCTGCCATTCGGCATGTGCATCCTTATGCTTAGGCTCGTTATAACGCCACCTCGGTAAATTTAGAAAGTGCAGGTCCGGACTGAAAATTTTTTACCTTGAAGTTTTAATGGAAAAAGTCACCCTGTAGAGAAGTTTTATTAAAACTGACATTAGATTCGGATTCTGCATGAAAAATACTACAAGTAACGTCACTTGACTGGTTTGACACTAATTCGCTGTTTTGAGGAAACGCTTAATGACTCAAGATGTTTTCAAAACTTTCATTCTCAGTGAGGCGTAATTGAATAAAATAGTTTTATGCAATTGTTCTAACTTGACTACTTCAATTTTTTGAACATAATAATACAGCATTTGTTCAATTGGTGAAAAAACACAGAACCGGAATCAATTTTTTTACAGTAATTTCTGTAAGTCATATCATGTGCTTTTTTGTTTGATCATTATGTTAAAAATAGAAAGAGGGATCTGAAAACCAGTTAGGATGTAGATAGCGAATAAAATTCAATGCTGAGGCAGTTACTCCAAAGTTGAATTCGATGGAGTTGGGTGGACGAGCAGAGGGCAGAACTTCGTTAAGTCCACCTGAACTCCGCTCCATGTGAGTGACTTTTTTTCTGGATAAAGATATTTATTATTATTAGTTCTTGAATAATCATTACGATTTAAATAAACGAAAATCCAAAGTAACGAGTGATCGAATAAATTTCTCCTCAAGTCGTCTATGATTCCTGAAAATCTGGCGGGAAAACATGGCTACCAAGAAAACCGAGGCCTCTACTTTGAGGTGAAATTTATTCGATCACTCGTTACTTTTGATTCTCGTTTATTTGAATCGTTATGAGTATTCAATAAATATTAATAATAAATGTCTTTATCCAGATAAAAATAATCACTCACATGGAGCGGAGTTCAGGTGGACATAACGAAATTCTGCCCTCTGCTTGTCTACCCAACTTCATCGAATTCAACTTTGGAGTTGCCTTAGCATTGAATTTTATTCGCTGTCTACATCCTAACTGGTTTTCAGATCCCTCTTACAATTTTTAACATAATGATCAAACAAAAAGCACATGATATGGCTTACAGAAATTACTGTAAAAAAAATTGATTCCGGTTCTGTGTTTTTTTACTAATTGAACAAATTCTGTATTATTATGTTCAAAAAATCGAAGTAGTCAAGTAGAACAATTGCATAAAACTATTTTATTCAATTACGCCTCACTGAGAATGAAAGTTTTGAAAAAATCTTGAGTCATTAGGCGTTTCCTCAAAACAGCGAATTAGTGCCAAACCAGTCAAGTAGCGTTACTTGTAGTATTTTTCATGCAGAATCCGAATCTAATGTCAGTTTTAAAAAAAACTTCTCTACATGGTGACTTTTTCCATTAAAACTTCAGGGTAAAAAATTTTCAGTCCGGACCTGCACTTTCTAAGTTTACCGAGGGGGCGCTATAACGAGCCTAAGCATAAGAATGCACATGCCGAATGACAGCCAATTATATTGATCCAGTCGAAAGATAGAACTATAGAAAGTTTTCGACCAAAACCATAAATCACCCTGTAACTCCGAAACGGAAGACCTTAGGAGAATTTTGAAGCCAGATCCTGAGAAACTGGATATACCCTTGAGCTATGTCAGTTCACTCACCGGACAGCCTGTATATTATTTTATCTACATTTTCTCTCGAATGTTTCAAAGAAATTCGAAAACTAGACAGTAGATATCGCCTTACGGTTGCATACAATACGATTGTATGTCGCTTTTGGTGTTGAAAAGCAGTCAGTATTACACTGAAATAGAAAATAGTATACATAATATGATACAAGTTTTATAATTCATCGTATTATCACACGCGTTATTTTGAAGCACGAGGAGCGAAGCGTTCTAAACATATTGAATTCGATTAGAATCGCAGCGCCAACGAATTCAGACCTTCTTTCTCAGAAAATCTTGTTCCTCAGTCTGCTCGTATGGACGCTGAACAAGGCACCTTCAGCAACTCCAATGAGTTTAGCCTTAGCTGGTACGTTGATGTCACACAATTTGTAAAGGAAGCTTGCTCTTTAGTCCACTATTTTGTTTTCTTTACAGAAAACATCAATCTATTTTTGAAAAGTTTGAAAGCAAGTCGTCTGCTTGATTTATACCTGTTGTACATTGCGCTTGTCAAGTTAGATAGACAAACAGGGGCCCTATTTTCGGGGAACGTGTGATCTGTTCCTATGCGAAGTTGCTAGGCAACCAGGGCTGTGATTGGCTGTCACCTAGGCAACATCACCCGATGATCTGTTCCCCGGTTCCGAAAATAGGACCCCAGACCAGATTAGAAGAAAAACTCCCTCTTTCAACAGTTCCAGCATATACAGGAATCTCTTAGCAATGGAAAAAAAAATATTTTTTTTTTGCTTAGGTACTACAATAGCTCCTGCACATTAGCTCCTTGTATAAGTACTTACATATACCTAGAGGGCCTAAGGCACAGTAAACTTATGTATAGTATGTATACATATATATGTATACAGGGTGGCCCAACGAAAACAGAACAAAGGGGTTTTCGGGCACCTCATTTTTTTGAAAAAAGCTCGAACAGGTCGATTTTTATATTGAGGGGGACATCTGAAACATACATTGACGGATTTTCTATCTTCAGCCCCCTCACCCCCACCCACCCCAACTTCAAAGTTTTCAATGACACCACCTACTTTGCGATACATCAAATTGAAGAGAATAATCTTCTCTTTCTGAAAAAATATCTCTATAATTTTTCAACTCCACCCCTCTTCTTCCTAAAATTGTCAGAGTTCCCAATGTAATATTTTTGATCTCCTAATTCTCTTCAGTACAGTCAACGTCATTCTGCACAGCATCGAGAAGGAAAATTTTCTGTGTAAAAAGTGCCACCCAAATTCACCCCTTCATTCCCCCACTTCAACTTCAAAATCTAAAAAGACACTACCCACTTTGTGATACATCAAATCGAATAGTGCAAGCGGTACACCCCTAAAAACACATCGATACTGCATTTTGGAGTGCAGTAACGAGATTTGGTATGGGCATACTTTATACCAAGACAAGCGATTTGACCCGCAGCACTCGATATTTTGTCCCTTAGGGGGCCAATGGGGGCCCTCCAAATTTTCAAGATGCAAGAACTTTCACATGACGATCATTGAGTATCGTCATGTATGTCATAAGTGAAGCTTACGGGTCTATTGAAAATATTTTCATCAATTGTCGTTGTGTCCGATTCATTCTTCACACTTGAAAAAAAATTTCTTTGGCAGAGGTCAAAAGAACTGTTTTTATTTTTTCTTCTATGCAAGGAGACGATAAATTCATATGTTCTGTTGCGTTTTCAACCAAATCGCATTCCCTGAACCTAATTATAAAGAAAATTTTCTTGTAATGGTATTTTTCAAAGAAGTGGTGACCTCTTCAGTACCTCTTTTCCAAGAGCATTTCTTTCTATGTCCACACTGGATATCACTCGTAATTTTTGCAGGAATGGAGACCTCTAACTCTTTTCCTGGTGGTTGCGAAGCAACATGACTCTAAAACGCCCAAGGGAGCCCAAAAAAAATATTTTTCTGCTGGGCCGTCCAACTTACGATATTTTGATTCTATAGTAGGAGAGACGCGGACCCAGTATTCAATCCAGGCTGCAGGCACAGGCGATTTGGTTTCAACAGAAAATATTCTTCCATGACGTGTTTTATTGCAGTACAACAAAACGCAGAGTCGTTAGGTGTAAGTAGGTATATTTTCCGGTAGAACTTATTCGCCTAGACTAGATCTTATTTATTTGCGCGTCTCCCCTACTACAAAATCAACATGCCAAAAATTTGACGGCCCAGCAGAAAAAAAAGTTTTAGGGCTCTCTTGTATGTTTTGAAGCCATGTTGCATGGAAATTACTAAGAAAAGAGTTCAAGCTTCTCATATCAGCGAAAATTGACAGTCTTATCCACTAGTCCATCCGCTAGATACTATTCTGTATTTTTTCAGAGGTCGAAAAAGTTTTTTTTGGAATTCCAATCAGTTAAGGTCCACAGAATCAAATTTTTTTGGTGGCAACGCTCAAAAGTGGTGCGGTCACCCTGTGAACCCCCATGGGGGCCAGCCCCCAGTTGATCGGATTTCAGTTCTGTAACTTGGAGGATCGACACAGAATTACAAAAAATTCAGGATGTCATGAAAAAACTTACTCAAAAGTCATCCACAATGAAGATACAGCCCTTCAAGTTTCAAAAAAGGCGATTTTCGTGGAGGTACAATTTCCACAGTTCTCAACCGATCTTGCTGAAAATTTGGCTAGGCCCCTCTGTAACAAGCATCTGGAAGGGGGAATTTCATTTTCTGGATAAATTGTCCAGTGGCGGAGCAACTGGAAATTTTGACATAATGCCGTCCCTCCTCATTTCTCAAGTCCCTGGTCAACTTTGGACCCTGAAACTTTCACTATGTATCGAATACATTGTTCAGCTACGATGTTCCCCCCAAAAAAAAAAAGAATTGAACACAATTTTTTATATGAAAAGAATACTAGGATATTCAGCTAAAAAAAATTAAAGCAAATCCCCCTCTTCTATATTCAACATTAAACCCAGAAACCAGCTCTGATTCTAATTTTTTTGGGAACATCGTAGCTGAACAATATATTTGATACATAGTGAAAGTTTCAGAGTCCAAAGTTGACCAGGGACTTGAGAAATGAGGAGGGACGGCATTATGTCAAAATTTCCAGTTGCTCCGCCACTGGACAATTAATCCAGAAAATGGAATTCCCCCTTCTAGATGCTTGTTACAGAGGGGCCCAGCCAAATTTTCAGCAAAATCGGTTGAAAATTGTGGAAATTGTACCTCCACGGAAATCGTCTTTTTTGAAACTGGAAGGGCTGTATCTTCATTGTGGATGACTTTTGAGGAAGTTTTTTCATGACATCCTTGATATTTTGTAATTCTGTGTCGATCCTCCGAGTTACAGAACTGAAATTCGATAAGCTGGGGGCTGGCCCCCATGGGGGTGCACAGGGTGACCGCACCACTTTTAAGCGTTGCCACCAAAAAAATCTGATTCTGTGGACCTTGACTGATTGGAATTCAAAAAAAAACCTTTTCGACCTCTAAAAAAATACAGAATAGTACCTAGCGGATGGACTACACTAGGAACATTGAAAAAAATGCTGTTGAAAAAAGTGTACTGAAGAGGTCACCTCTTCTTGGAAAAATGATATTGCAAAAAAATTGTCTTCATATTTGGGCTTACGGAACGCGATTTAGTTGGGAACGCAACAAAACATATGGATTTATCGTTTCCTTGCACAGCAGAAAAAATAAAAACAGTTTTTTTGACCTCTGCGAAAGAATTTTTTTTTCAAATGTGAAGAATGAATCGGACACGACGACATTTGATGAAAACATTTCCAATAGACCCGTAAGCTTCAATTATGACATACATGACGATACTCAATGATCATTTTGTGAAAGTTCTTGCATCTTGAAAACTTGGAGGGCCCCCATTGGCCCCCTAAGGGACGAAATATCGAGTGCTGCGGGTCAAATCGCTTGTCTTGGTATAAAGTACGCCCATGCAAAATCTCGTTACTGCACTCCAAAATGCGGTATGCTTTTGCGTACCACTCCCACTAGAAGGGAATTGAATTCTCTTCCTGAATAAAATAATTTCAGAATTTTTAAAAAGCCCCCTTCTCCCCTAAAATACTTCGAATGTTCAATTAATTGGGAGAGGGGTTGAAAATTAAAAAAAAAATGTTTCAAGGGAGAGAAATCAATTTCCTTTTATTCGATGTATCACAAAGTAGGTGGTGTCTGTTGAGTTTTAAAATTGGGGTGGGGGAGAGGGAACGGGTGAATTTGGATAACACTTTTTTCCACCGAAAATTTTCTCTTTAGATGCTATTCAGGATGACGCTGATTAAATTGAAGAGAATTGAGGGGTCGAGGATATAAAATGGGACAGTCAGAGAAATTTAGGAAGATATTGAAATCGACCGGCTTTTCAGCCTATAAAGAACTAAACGTAAAACATCGTGAATTTTGGTAATACACCTGAAAAGGGAGTGGCGGTCGTCAAGTGAGGAGAAGTGCAAAAAGGTAGAAACAGTCGGCAGATGTCTGAGAAAAGAACACAAGAAAAACTGGGTATTTCCTGCTCCAGATCATAGAAAAGAGAAGATACAAGTCTATTCCGATGATGAAGACCTTCAGAGTATAGCTGCCGTGCCTTCAGAACGCTCGAAGATAAGTTATTCAGCTCCTTTGTTGCCTGTCAGTTAGACAATAATAATTGTAACAATTAGCGGGGTAATCACGTTCAGGGGAGTAAATGGAATACACGTAGCGTGTGGTTCACTGTTGTTGATACTTGAGAAAGACGAAAGAGTAGAACGATGTCGCCACAAGATATCCAGATGAACTGGGACCGAGCTACCATGAGAAACATGACCTAGCGGTACAACAAAGCGTTGACCTGTAGAACAGGTGACGTGGTTTTGAGAGCTCCGAGGTATACTGTCATACTTGATGTACCTGGTCGGGCTATTCTCCTCCATCTGAGTTGAATTGCTTAATTGATTTCTTCATACTTCTGTTTACCATGTTACATATTACACTGATCAACTATCTTCTGTATCCATGCCTGGATCTTGTGAGAGAAAGGGATCTGCACACAACAGATGTTTTTCTTATTGTCGTGTCTTGTGAGAGAAGGGTATCTCTTGAAAGAAGATATATTTCCTTACTTTGTTATCTTATTGAATAATATACGTCTTTAACTGTTGAGACCTGGTTGTTGATATTGTTGATTTACATTGAATCATGTGGTGGTATTTATTGTGATAAATAACTGATGATGATTCCATTGACCATGTTTATTATGTATGAACCCATGTACTGTGATTATTCACAGTTTCGTTTTATTGGTAATATTGATTGTTATTGATTTGTATGTCATGTGTTCTCCCTCTTCTTTCGGCAGCAGTGCTCGGCCACTGTCCTTGCCAAAATCTTATCTACTTTCCCCACAGATCCCTCGTCAACTTCGGTCACCGTAGAACTTACTAATAAACCTTTGTCTCTGTTTCACACTGTCCCAAGCGGCTACACTGCGCTGAGCACTTAGTCTGCAGTATTCTTTTCCGCTAACAGAATCCTCAACAATCTAGGTCCCCGGAACTAATATGATCTGTTCTAGCGAGAGCGATACTCTCTCTCGTCTTTCTCTTGTTCTCTCTGCATCAGTGGCTTACACACTGCATTTCAAATAGTGGGTGGGAAGGGTAATTGAATTGAATTTATTGTGTTGTATGAAATTGGTTGCATTGTAATTTATTGATATTGCATTCTTGAACAGGAGTCGATATATATATGTCTTTCGAAAAAAAAAATTGTTTTTTGTTGTTTCGAAGTTTTAGACAAATCTCAAGTTTTCATTTACAATTCTTTCACCAAATCACCAACCACCGAGAGATTACAGTGGAGCCGCCGACCACGATTGACAGGTTTCAAAAAGTGAAGGAAATTGGAGATGAGATACAGAAACTAAACCAACAAAACAATGATAGGAAAATTATAGGAAATTGATGTTGTTTGAATTTTCTTTTGCATGACTTCAACACCACGAGATTCAAGACCATGAATCGTTTCACTGACGTTTCACCATGAGTGAATTGTCAACCTGAGAGGCAGTCTTCAATCGTCGGTGACTAATGGTTTGATCACAAAACACAACGTAGGGGCCATTTTCAAGACACTGATGAGCTGAGGCTACTACTGATGATGATGGTGTTGATTCATCCATGATGTTTATGAGTGCAGTTGCCGCGATTACGAGTATCAGCGTTTGGAAAAAAAAACAACACTGCAGTTTCAGCTGATAACAATCTAAGGGGGCTCAGCAGCAGCAGATCCAACGGGGGAAATGTCTGCGACAGCAGCTGCAAACGTCAACTCCTGCGCTGCCTCCAAGTCGCTTGAACGATCTCTCGAGTCCTGCCAAAGGTTACTTACCGACCCAGAGGTTTTTTATGTCGCGACACGCCTTGTCAAGACTTTTTCCTCGACGCAAGAGTATTGCCATTGCCGTTGTTTTTCCATCCAAGAGAACATGAACAATGGGTTTTTCATCGGCAATTCACACTGTCCTTTGCCAACTTACGGGACAGAAGGGTCAAGATCGTTCACATTTAAACTATGGTGTATAATTCGAGCATGTCAACAGCTCCGAGACACCTTCGCCAGGGGGCAAAGTTTCGCCAATCTACACTTGCCGCCCACACCAACTGATTTCAACAAATGTCATGTTGTGTCCACAAGAGAAAACAAAACAGTCAAGCAAAGATGAAGAAAGAAACCAACACCGCGACATATCTTCGCCAGGGGGCAAAGTTCTTCCACTGCTACTGCACTTGCCATTTGCACATCAACTGACTTCAACAAGTACCATGTTGAGTCAAGAAAAGAAGACAAACCTAAACCAGTCAAGCAACCGTCGCCAGGGGGCAGTGTCGTCAATCATAACACTTGCCAACACGCTGGTCACTGACTTCAGAAAAAGCTGCGAGTTGAGAAGACATGACAAATCAGTCATTCAAGAGTAAGAAGATGAACCAAGCAGATCCAGTTCCCACTCCATCATTACTATGAGGCAAAAATTCAATGTCCGGGGTATTCTCCTGCAATACGTGGTCACAACAGTCAAATGAGAAGAAATGAGGAAGACAAAAGCTTCTGTTCACCGTCATGGTAATTCAAGTCAATAACAACTGCAGTTGTTCAGCATTGAAAACTGTCAAGCAAGAACAAGAGGTGAAGATCGACTAGACGAAGACCTAAAGTTGTACTACTACCTTGCCAGGGGGCGAATATGATCGTCTGCACCTGATCCCTTGAGCACACATGAACGCAACCAAGAGAACGAGGGAAGAAAACAAGACTTCCAATTCCAATCGTAATTCATCCTTGCCAGGGGGCAACAACTTGTATTCTACTACACCTTCACCTGTGCAGCACAATCGCAAAGCATCCATAAAGAAAAGACAAAAGAAGATAAAGATCAACGTCGCCAGGGGGCAGAGTTCACCAAGTCTTCAGCAACCAAGAAGTCCTTTTGGTCACGCCGGTCTGTAACTGAGACTAGCTTTTGTTGTTGAATGCTTACCGGCATGTCCTCACCAAAACCTAAGGGGGCACTGAAATCGACCGGCTTTTCAGCCTATAAAGAACTAAACGTAAAACATCGTGAGTTTTGGTAATACACCTGAAAAGGGAGTGGCGGTCGTCAAGTAAGGAGAAGTGCAAAAAGGTAGAAACAGTCGGCAGATGTCTGAGAGAAGAACACAAGAAAAACTGGGTATTTCCTGCTCCAGATCATAGAAAAGAGAAGATACAAGTCTATTCCGATGATGAAGACCTCCAGAGTATAGCTGCCGTGCCTTCAGAACGCTCGAAGATAAGTTATTCAGCTCCTTTGTTGCCTGTCAGTTAGACAATAATAATTGTAACAATTAGCGGGGTAATCACGTTCAGGGGAGTAAATGGAATACACGTAGCGTGTGGTTCACTGTTGTTGATACTTGAGAGAGACGAAAGAGTAGAACGATGTCGCCACAAGATATCCAGATGAACTGGGACCGAGCTACCATGAGAAACATGACCTAGCGGTACAACAAAGCGTTGACCTGTAGAACAGGTGACGTGGTTTTGAGAGCTCCGAGGTATACTGTCATACTTGATGTACCTGGTCGGGCTATTCTCCTCCATCTGAGTTGAATTGCTTAATTGATTTCTTCATACTTCTGTTTACCATGTTACATATTACACTGATCAACTATCTTCTGTATCCATGCCTGGATCTTGTGAGAGAAAGGGATCTGCACACAACAGATGTTTTTCTTATTGTCGTGTCTTGTGAGAGAAGGGTATTTCTTGAAAGAAGATATATTTCCTCACTTTGTTATCTTATTGAATAATATACGTCTTTAACTGTTGAGACCTGGTTGTTGATATTGTTGATTTACATTGAATCATGTGGTGGTATTTATTGTGATAAATAACTGATGATGATTCCATTGACCATGTTTATTATGTATGAACCCATGTACTGTGATTATTCACAGTTTCGTTTTATTGGTAATATTGATTGTTATTGATTTGTATGTCATGTGTTCTCCCTCTTCTTTCGGCAGCAGTGCTCGGCCACTGTCCTTGCCAAAATCTTATCTATTTTCCCTACAGATCCCTCGTCAACTTAGGCACTGGCGGCTCCAGCATTTTCGGACAGGGGGTACGGTCCACCGACCAAGCGCCCTTAAGGTGTGGGCTACGATCAAAATAAGCCCCATGCTTCTCTCCAGTGGCGTACCCAGATTTATAGACAAATGGGGGGGATCGATGAAGTTTTGTGTATATTATAGTCTGTACTGGGCGATCGCAGCCAGTAAAAACTAGCGCCGCAGGCGAAAATTTTCGAGTATTATAATAATAATATTGACAATAATAAGCAGAAAAAAGGAAAGCCTCCCTAATTCATTGTGTTTTCTTTCCTTCGAGGTTCAGTCAAAACTCAAAAGTGCAAAACTATTAAAAAAACATAACCTAAATTTTGTCCAGTAGGTATCAAAGCAATCAATCAAATGATAATACGCCTTGGAGCCTTGGCCAGCTCTTTAAAAATTTTGCCAGGGGATAGGTGTGGACGTCAGGGGACACATCATACCTTTTTTTTGTATTTCGCATGAAGTCTTTGGGGGATAAATGTATCAGATTTTTTCCTGTTGGTCGAAGTCTTGGAGGGAAAATTATCCCCTTCATCCCTCTCCCGTGAGTACTACGTGAGTGACTTCACTAGATCTCAACAGAAGCAGTTTTCAAAGAAAAGCGATCATGACAACAGATTGGTTTTAATAGTATAAATTGAACTCTTCTCTACGTATCTATTCTACAAAACTAAACTTTACAATGCAATCTTCGATTTTCATGGATTCACACCTATCTGCCTTCACTGTCATTACTAACAGGGTATTTAGTCATTCTCCAGTCATCGTAGACCAACTTTTGGTTTTGGCGGAGCCTGGAGCCTCTAGCCCTCTGCAGTAATGATCTACTACCTATTTACTGTTGGGAGTACATATATTTACTATTTTACTCATCTCATAACCATGTACCTGCGTAGCTTAAAGTATCATGGTGTTCAAAAATTGAAATTAGAAAGTTTTTTTTTGCCATGACTTCCAAACCGGCGAATCAATTTTTCTGAAACTTGGCTCAGGAATACGTATTTATCCACTCATTGTTTGGTTGGATGCATTATTCTGGAATTTGTCTTCTGAAGCTACCATTTCTTCTTTTTCCCGCAGAGTAGGTGATGAGCTACTTCCCGCCCTCTTACATAGTATATGTTATGAATCAATTACCATATTGGTTGTGAGTAATAGTACATACCGAGACGGAAAGAGGTTCATTACAGACAAGAGCCAAGGTAGCTGCACACCGCGCCGCGAGCCGATAGTTCGTAATGGTTTATTTTCCAACTTTTTTAAAAGCCAGTAATGATTAATTATTAGGGTGTTTGTGAGTAGAACTTCTTTCCACCTCCACATATGTTATGAGAATAGTTCCAAGATTCTATCGCGCGACGCCCAAAGCGAATTTCCATAGAAACCAATTCCATTGACAAACTTTTATCGCGCTAATTATTTTTTACAAAGAGTATTCATCGGTACTACTCGTGATTTTTTTTTCAAAATTGACTTCTGGCGGCCCTGATTTGCAACAGGGGGTACGGTCGTACCGTCGTACCCCCCGTGGAGCCGCCAGTGAACTTAGGTCACCGTAGAACTTACTAATAAACCTTTGTCTCTGTTTCACACTGTCCCAAGCGGCTACACTGCGCTGAGCACTTGGTCTGCAGTATTCTTTTCCGCTAACAGATTCCTCAACAATCTAGGTCCCCGGAACTAATATGATCTGTTCTAGCGAGAGCGATACTCTCTCTCGTCTTTCTCTTGTTCTCTCTGCATCAGTGGCTTACACACTGCATTTCAAATAGTGGGAGGGTGGTGTAATTGAATTGATAGTGTATTCTTGAACATGAGTCGCTATATTTGTCTTTGGAATAAAATTGTTCTTTGTTGATTTTGAAGTCTCTGCGTTTCATTTCCAAGCCTTCACTTACCTGTACTACTTTGGGTAACTACGGAACAACTAAAATCCTAACGAACACCACTAGACGAACACGAACAGCCAACCTAAGTCTTCAACTTCAAAGGGGATTCTTCTTCTTCTTTGGGGAAAGTTTATTTTTATAACAGGGGTGGGTTGGGAGATCACAATATTATAATAAGGGGGGGTGGGGTTGAGAATTTTGAAAATATTTTTTTCAGAAGAAGAATTTGATTCTCTTTGATTTGATGTATCGCAAAGTAGATGGTGTCATTTGAAATTCTAATTTTGAGGTGAGTAGGGGTGAGGGGGGCTGAAGCTAGAAATTTGCCAATGTATGTTTCAGATGTCCCCTTCGATATAAAAATCGACCTGTCTGAGCTTTTTCCGAAGAAATTATGTGAAATGCCCAAAAACTTCTCTGTTCTGTTTTCGTTGGGCCACCCTGTATATAATATGTATAGATTAAATTCAGTAAAATGAGACTTTTTCGAGAAAACAAAGTGACAAGGGGGGCTACGGCTGCGCCTCGGCTTATGGCACCTGAGCCAGTTTGGAGCCAAACTATCAGCGGCCATCAGCCGTGTCCTCCCAGTGCTTCAGCTTGTCACTTTATTTTTGCTCCAAAAAGTCATTCTACTGAAAATAAAAAGTGAACGATATATGTTACATCAATATACTCGATCAGGTAAGTAGGGAACAATATGACAGAGTATTGGGTAAATACAGAATAAAGAAATAATGTAACAAATGCGAAAATAATTTGTTGCTTGTGTCACAGATTCCCAATAATAATGATGACTGAATAATGACACTAAAATAGCCTCAGCAATGAGACAATGGCAACGGGCCACGCATTATCCGTCATCCTCTCTGTCATTATTTCATCCCTGATATTATAATATTCAGATATGTATCGTAGGTACATTTTAAATCCCGTCGGTCGTAATGTAACTAAGATCGTATCACAAATCAGACGTCAGTTGGTATTAAATTGCCCAAGTGAACATTTGAGACACATATTCATCAAATCAAAAGCAAGCTTATGATGGGCGATTGCATGAAGCCAGCAAATGGGTTCTGTAATACGAAATGTCGATTGAAATGCAAGTCTATAGAGCGTAAAATTGAGACGGTACACCGATACGACGCATTTACCGATGTTTCTATCGCCATCGCAACCACATTCGATTACCTCTTCATATTGTGGGAGATTTTCCTCGCCTCCTTTTTCCACGACTACCAATTTATCAAGTTTTAAAAGCGATATATAATGATAATAATTCCATCTCGAATCCTACTTTTGAATGGATCACCTATTATTATGCATACGTTGTACCAATTTAAACCAGTGGCGGACTAAGGGGGGGGGCGGCGGGGGCGTTCCGCCCCGGGCCTCGGGGCCTCACTTATCTGATGGGGCCCTCGATTTCTCTTGTTTGTGAAAAATACTGCAAAAAATTGGGATAAAATCCAAAAATTTCAATTTTTTTCCTCGATGATCTTTTTTTTTCGCATATTACTTAGGTGAGAAACATTGTTTTCCTATTTTTTCCATCTTAAAGTTACCTTGGCAGGCCCCATGACAACAGGTTTGGGGGCCTACACACAGGCAATAGAGGTGTGTCTGTATCACGGAGTCTCTGCGAATTATTTTCACTTTAGGCTTTAGGGGCCCCGGCCCCGGATATCACAGTGCCAGGGGCCTCAAGCCTTTTGAAATTTTGTATTATATTATTTCTTTTCAAAAGAGAGGAAAGACAAAACAACAAAATTATCTTGTCTGCGCGCTGCAGGTAGTAGAAATTCATATTATTCCTAATTTTGTATATACAAGTAGGTTTTAGCATTGAGTCAACAGTCCAAATCCAATTCAACATCCAAAGCTGGAACCGAAAACTTCTTGTAGGTACTGGTGGTCAGTGGCATAGCCAAGGGGGGCGAGAGTGGGCGAATGAGACCACCCCTCTACCTCCCAAGCGCCCATGGCACTTCATTCCACACTAAACCGATACGCAGACCGCACACTGCGACCGATTGTATGTCGCAGTGATGGTGAATAAAGATTATTCTATTCTATTCTATTCTATTCTATTCTATTCTATTCTATACAAAAAAAAATTTTGGCGAAAATTTTCAAGAAGCGCAAAAATTTTCTGAGAAGAAGTTTGATTATCAAGTAATTTCAGTGAAAACGTCGGAAACCGAGATCGCAAAACGCACGAAATATACCGACTATCATCAGCATCATTATTATATTATACCAAAAAAATGTTAGCCTGCTTTTTCCCTGACTTGCACCCTCACCGTTGCCTGTGCCCTCTCCGCCCTCAAATTCTGACTGCGCTACTGTGTGTTTTATAGTCAAGTTAACAACTCATTTTTTGTTTCTTAGGCTTTTGCTCAATTTCGGCCGGGCAGGGCGGGCCAAAAAGTCTGCCGGCCCCCCTTCATATTCTCAACTTTCACTCCTTAGGGGCCCCATCTCACAATTCCGCCCCGGGCCCCCAATTCCCTTAGTCCGCCACTGATTTAAACATACCTATACACATGATCTGCTGCTCGTAGTTACACAATCAGGGGAACCATTTGACTCATTGTTTTCACCGCTCGCTGCAGTAGCTACAATCCCTAGTAGATTTCGCTTTTTTTATGGTCATTGGGAACAGTTGCTCAAACGTAGTTTTTCACCTAGCCCGTAGGCCTCGCTATTTGGGCCCATTGTACCACTCTCAGATCAGTCGGACTCACCGAGCCACAACATGGTGTTTGGATGCTTGATAGTCGAGCCATCCAAGCAATGGGGCCGACTAGCCCACGGGTAACCAGGACCTGGACCAAGACTCAATTTTATTTTGAACGGGGACTACGAAACTAGCTCCCTTCTACCAACCAACAGTGCGATTCTGAAAATAACATCCTGACATTGTTATGTGAAATTTTATTTTGATCAATGGCTGTTGGCTGAGAAAAACCAGCATGAGAGAGCGTTTACATGGAATTTTATTTGTTAGAAAATCACATCATGGCACTTCAATCGGCACAATACTTAATAGGGTGAATCTACTTCAAGTTGAAGATTTTTAAAAATCTTTGCACATTGCTATTTGTTTTCCGACTGAAGTCAATTTTTTCTATAATATCGCCAATCCAAGAGTTTTTAGAAGGTTGCAGCCTCTTTCAGAAGGTTGTCTCAAAGTTGACGAACCCGTAACAGGGCTAACGGTAACTGTGTTGATTGAAAAAATAAGTGAGTATGCCTTAACGTGCGTGAGTCTCAGTAGCGCATTTTCTTGAAGAGACATATTGTGAATGTAAAGAAATTTGATTGAAGGAGAAACACCATTCTTTGCCCACTCTCTTCAATCGAAACTCATTGTGATATTTTGTTATCAGAATTGAGTACTTGCCAATGAAATAGATTTGAATGAAAATTCTTTCAATCATCAATATTTTTTTGTTTGGTGGCGGAACCTGGAAGCGGCGACTAATCAACAGTAGCCTATTCTTTCCCATTTTTAGTCAGCTATTCATATAGCGAAGGACTTAGATCGCTATGTCTTTGGGTTCATGTTTTTCATTTATATTTTACTTTGAGGGCGGCGTGTGGGAGCGGCAGCGTTCAGCTAAGCAAATGTTGCACAGTTTGAGTTTGGAGTTCCTAAATGTTTGAGGGAACATCTCAATCAGTAACAATTGTGAAAGTTGCACTTTTTGTCGTTTGGGGGCGGAATCTGGGGGCGGAATCTGGGGGCGGCGACTATCCAAAAGTAGCCTATCCTTTCCTATTTGCAGTCAGCTGTTCATATACCGAAAGAATTAGATCGCTATGTCTTCGGGTTAATGTTTTTCATTTTCAAGTGATTGGAGGCGGTTTTTAGCATTTTTTTCATGTCGGCGGCGCATATTGAAGACGGAATGTTTCTGGCCCTACGTTTATAAGTGGCAACTATGTATTATTCATAAAATGAGAACACCAGAGCATTAGGTCTGGGAGAAATTGCAAAATCATGTTTTTCAAGTTTATCGGGGGCGGTTTTCTCTATGTTGGCGGCGCAATATAGACATTCAATATAGCCTAGCCCTCCTTTGGGAGTGGCAGCTATGTAACAGCGAAGAAATCAGAAAGCTAGGGCGTCTAGTTTGCGAGGAGTTCGAGGAACGGACGGACGGACGGACGGACAAAGCGGTTGCAATAGCGATCTTCATCAAGATGGAAAATGCTCTAAAAACCGAAATAACATGTAGGAAGAACTCCAACGGACAAAAACGCATAAAGAAACAATAGATACCTAAGCCTGCTGAATAGCTGGAATTTATTCAGCTTCAGCAGCCAAATCCTGAATGACCTTTACAAATTATTCAAACCACCCGATGAAAAACACTTCAGGCTCGCACCGAAACAATTGCTCAATTTACACAAAAGGCTTACCTACTGACCCGGGCCGAAATTTAATTAAAGTATTTTGTTGAAATTCGTTCCGAGCCGGTCAGGAATTATTTCAAAGGCAACAGATCAAGTGTCCCTCTCCGTTTCCATTCCTGGGTGAGGGTGTGTTTGTTCAGGTGAAACGATGTGTTTCAAATGTAACATTGTGATTACCCGGACCCGCACCAAAGGTAAATAAGATAGGTGGTCCCCGATGGTAATAATTTCGCAGTGTTTTGTTTTGTGCAAAATTTAATTAATAGGGGAGCCGAATCAGGATTGCGGGGAGTAAACTTACACTCATGTGTTTATCTTAAGTATTAAAGTGTTAATAGGATCTATGAACACGGGAAGAGATTATGTATAAGGGTTGCGGGTTAGTATTTGAAATGTTGCCGCGCGGCTCCAGCCTCTTATGGCGGAGGCGAACGAGTTAGCTTATAAAGCGAATAATTAAATTTAACAACAATAATTTCGCTTTCAGACGAATTATTAGGCCGCAGTTTCACAAAGCATCGAGCTGGGGTGGCTGTAGAGGGATTTACAACGCAAATGCCATTTTACTTATTAACGCTGTCACCCGGATGTCTCACTAGCTACATCGTTGGACTGGAAGGGTTAATGAAGCCCACCTCAAGCAATCAATATTTTTCCCAATAAGTGAAACTGAGTACTTGAGCACAAATATTGGGAATAAAAAGGGTTGCTCGCTTTTGAAATCGCTGAAGAATAGTGCACAGTGTATCGGAAAAATTTTCTTACGTAAGAATATTTAAAGCATGAGGTAGGCTCAACTCCATAACAACCACTTGAAATATTTAAAGAGATTTGAAAATAGTTCTGCTTGGTATATCCGGCAAAGTGAATGTATGGTTCTAGTTTTATTAATTTATATATAATACATACAGGGTATTTCAGGGATGATAGCAAAAAATTTAACTGTGGGTAGATCTCGTCAAAATATGGCGAAAACCTATATACCATTTTGTAAAGTTCGGCCTAATGACGAAGATACAGCCCTCCAAAGTTCACTTTTTTCGGATTTCAAAAATTTGTAACTCAGGAACGTTTCGCCAAATTCAGCTTTAATTTAGCATAAGCTGGTTTGTCATAATTATCTATCAACCTGCCAAATTTGGAAGAAATTCAATCAGTGGCGTAGAAGTTATGAAGGGTCACCTTAAGTCAACTTTTCTTCGGATGCTTCTAAATTATCGATCTTCATAACTCCTACACCACTGGTTGGAATCTTTCCAAATTTGGCAAGTTGATAGATAATGATGAAAAACTAGCTTTTGCTGAATTAAAGCTGAATTTGTCATAATGTTCCTGAGTTACAAATTTTTGAAATCCGAAAAATGTGAACTTTGGAGGGCTGTATCCTCGTCACTAAGCCAAACTTTGCAAAATGGTATGTAAATTTTCGTCATATTTTGACGAGATCTACCCACAGTTAATTTTTCTGCTATCATCCCTGAAACACCCTGTATAATGATAACAGTATTTCACAACACTTAGTGATATTTTAATTACCAATAAACGGAGGAGGGGGGGGGGGGCAATGCGGGACTTTGTCTTCTCTTATTTTCATTATTCAACGAACTTTTTCCAAACTAAACCGGGTAGAACAGACTAAAGAAAAAAAAGAGCTCTTTGGTGTGCGCAGCATTTTCATTCTACACCAGGTTGCGACTCGAAAGTTGTGAGAGAATACTGTTACGTATTTCGCGTTTAGGTTCGTTTATAATTGAGACGATCGTTTTAAAACACACACACACACACACACACTGTTCATTACCGCGTACTGCAATAAATACACGCCAACAATTATCACTGATTGGGAATATCGCTGATTGCTACTCGCTTTCTATAGCTCCCGATCACATGGAATTCAATACTGCTCTTAGGCCGATCCGAGGTACTTATATATATATCTCCGGCTAGTGTTCTCGAATCTTCCATCGGTCCTCCAGCAATTCCACAATGACCCGGGATACGGTTTCCGGGCGACTCCCGGAATATCCTACACATTTTGCGGGAAGTACCAATGTGCTGTGAAGACGGCACCTCCGCCAAATAGACAGATCTGTCCTATTCGCATGTTGAAGTCACCATGTAAATTTCAACGGTCCAAATCTCCGTGTATTTTCTGGAATACACTAGAGTTTCGCACTTGTACACTGCGACCTAATAGGATCCGTCTAAAAAGATCAGGTTTGCTCTAGAACGCACTGGAATCGCCGCTCGTCACAATACAGTTTCCGTGATAGAGACTGAAAAATGCTATTGGAACACGATATTCTACTTCCTGTCCTGCATCGCATTGGCGACGTTTAGATCCTTTTGCAATAATAAATGTTTTTCGAAGAAAAAACTTTTTCAGGGGTTCATCAGTCCAACACTCTTCCTGTAGGTATAATAGTAGGGATAAAAAAAATCAGAACACACTAAGTTCAATTTTTGTCTCTTTAGTCCGTTCTAACAAGTACATAATGAGAACAAGAGAGGAAGCAAAGCCCTACTCCTCGACTCCCCATATCTCCAAAAATGGAAACACTAAAATTTCTTTTACATTCTTCTGACATGTTTGGAAAAATTCCCCACACTGCTTTGAACTCTGCAGCGGAAGTTCTGGGACACCATGAACTTGAACACCATGAACACTATGAAGTAGGAGCTTAGAACAAATAAAATGTATGACCAGCTTGTCATACTCACTATTTGTCTCGTATGAACATTCTTCTGTTCAAGCTGAGTTTCATCTTCGCTGCCATATTGGAACTTCTTATTGGCAGAACGATTTTCATGAAACTCGGAACCTAACTTTGTTTCTTGTTGTGTGTGTCGAAGTGTCTGGACGTGAAAAATAATGAACCGCGCACAACTTCAAAGCGGTAGAAAAAAAGCACAAGGCTCAAAGATAAACTGATTTAGAACATTGCAGTCATTGTTACGTACTTCATTGTGATCTTCGTCGGATCAAGGTGCAAGTGAAGAATCACACGATCATCACTTTGTTTTTAGGCAAGCGCCGAGTGAGGGAGGCACTCGTGGTTTCTGGACACAAACATAGAGAAAACACCAAATAAACTAAGTACGTAAGTACTTGCTGAAATTCTGATATGTACTTGGTTGATTATGGATATTTTCTAATTCACAAGCCTTCCAAGAAGTCACAACAACGTTCGACACCCTCGACAAGTTTATTCTTTCACATGATAATTATTTGCACCTAACAACTGCACTCAATTTATCAGTGCCGGTGCCGTCTTTTGAACAAATGGGGCCCCGGGCAAACGGCAATGAGGCCTCTTATAAAGGTAGGTGTGCAAAAAAAAAGCGAGTGAGGCGAGCAGCATCGTAGGCTGGAATCCCCTGCGAAAACGACGAGGGTGCTAATTTGGGAGTGGTAGCGTTGAGGGCGACTTTTTTTTAACAAATAGTAATAATGCTAATAAAATGGTTTTGCGATCTCAGTTTTCGATTTTTTAGAACAATTACTTACTTACTGAAAAAACTTTTTCACAAAAATTGTGGTCTTCTTGAAAATTTTCGACAGAAAACCGGTCTTTTCTGGATTAGTTTAGTGGGATGGAGGGCCGTGGCCGCTTGGTAAATAAAGGGGGGCGCACGATCAGCTCAAGAAGTGAATAAACGTCGTGAACAAGATATTAGAAAAATATTTTTTCCAAATTGGTGAAGGGATATTGCTCGAAATGGAGCTAAAAATAAAAATAGTCAAAAGAGGTAATTTATAGGGCCTCGGGGGCCCCCAAAGAAGCCGGGGCCCTGGACTCAGGCCCTTCAGGCCCATGCCTAAAGACGGCACTGCAATTTATGCTTTCCCTCCATTTTCTGGGGCCCCAAAACTGTTCAATGAAGTCACCACGGACAAAGCCATCTCCTGAAATATAAATTCTCTTCAATAAGAATATCATTTCTCAGTTATCATGCATCCAATTATTTTTGGAAACTAGTTTCCTTTATTAGTATTTATGATTGTTCTAGTCAGTTCCCTGAATCTTCACTTTATCACTATGTAAAAATCTATACGATTTTTTTCTCACGTGGTTTCTTGTTTGAATAAATAACTAAAGAGGGCATGGCATGTGAAATATGAACTATGGTCTTTGAACATCAACTATGTGAACTGAACATACACCTTTAAGGAAGTTCAATCCATATTTTTGAGATAAGGGTTCCCAATATATGGACTACCCTCCCCATTCAAATATATTTTCATATGTAAATACATATAGGTACCCAAGGCAATCTAATCACAATAAAGCCTATAATGACTTAATGAGTAAGTATGACAGGCCGGACAGCAGCACCATGCACATGCAGCGGGTCAGACGGAGAGGAATAGGAGCCTGCCATCCGAATTTCTTCAAACATTGTGACCTTTGACTGTTGTAGAATAACACTACATGTGTGAGTATATTGGGAACCCCAGGCTCATGTAACATGGATCGAGCTTCCTAAGGGCATTATATACCTAAGTCGTTTAATCCATTAATTATGAGAAAATAGGATCTAGATAATAATTTAATCTTGAATCATTTGTCGTGTTGTGTTATTTACGTTCTATGTCCTGTCGGCATTATCATATTTTGGGGGCGACTGGGTCAGGATTTTGTAGGTACTCGGAAGAACATTATGCGAAAGTGATGTATCTGCTCCTGAGGATTTGCGAGCGGAAAGCGAAAACTCGCGCGCGCGACTAATTTTCGCCGAGGTACAAAGTGCTATTCTCTGTTCCGAACGTCTCGATAATTAATAGTATAACATGGATCCCTCCCCATTAGCAGACTAAACGTCTTAAACGGGGTGCGTATTTATTACGGAAAGTTTACAAAGTAATCGGTTTTTAAGATTATGTCTGGAAATTGAATTTAACTTCTTTTGAGGAGAGCGCTCGCAGAGTCCTCTCGACAAACATTTCGATTGCTTGCTATTTTAAATGGGAACGCGCGCGGTCCTTCAGCTCTGCCGATACTTACACAAGTCTTCGGAACAGATTTACAGGGCTTTTTTTTGCTGCTCGCAAGGTCTACTCAATTATGTAGAAACTGCCAGGAAGCATGAATTTTTTTTATTAGGTATCCTACATGACACGGTTAAAGAAAATAAAATGATCCTGAATGTTTTAAAACAAACACTATTTATTTGGCACGCTTTCTTTTGTATGATTGTATAGGTGAGTGTTTGAAGTGCTGCACACGTAAGTATAAATTTCCCAGGTTGCCGCCTTCAATGCCAGCTCCAGGTTGTCTTGTCCCAGTTCCGTTTGCTCTGCTGTTCTAACAGCTCTGAAGTAATAAAATCCTAGAGCTCCGCGCGCCTTGGCTGGCTGGCAAATGTTGCAGAAAATTTTCCAATAAATAACTACATTAGCTCCGTACTTATTCGCAAAGTAGAGAAATTCCCGAGAGCGCTGGGGTGTTGTCATATCGCATTATCCCAGTTTATGCGTCAGTACACAACTCCTTACTTATGCCGTTCCTCTCATTAAGGATAAGATCGGCACGGCGAAGCCCTCTCTACAACTTAATGCTTTGGGGAGGCGGCGATGGGTGGTGGCACTGTCGCGCCAAACAATCTTATTATGGAGTTCAAAGTTTACGTCGTTTAATTACAGACAACGCACGTTCTGAAGTTGGTTGGCATTGCATGCACCCGGACCAGTGGCGGAGACGAGGTAGGTTAATGGAAGGTGATGTATGCACAATTGCACATTACACATTTCCTGTTTAATTGAAAATAATATATTATTTCACACATCTACTGGAAGCGGTATGCATAACAATACTGCAAATTGAGGTAGTGGTAAACCCTTTAGCACCGCTAGACGTTCTTAGGACTAGAATGATGGATTTCACTCGCGGCTCCAAAATTCGTCTTTCACGATACAAAATGACGGCAATTTTCTATGAAGAAAAAGAGATTTTACCATCACTACCAAGTATTTTTGGGTCTTTTCCATATAATTTTGAACTGCTGATTGCAAAAGGATCATCAGTTTTCCATTCTCAATAACTCTTGAGATTTTTGAACAATTTTTGTTAAACTATTTTTTTAGGCGACCAACACACAAAAGCTTCCTTCATGTCTTTTTTAACGTACCAAAAGTGTCTTTTATTTGTACGCTAATGTCAATATTTCCCTTTTCGGCCGCTAAACCTCATTTGTTTTACTTTGTTGGGAGGCTAATGTCATTCTGCTTTTTTCACGTTACATGATTTTAGACCGATTTAGCTGTTGAATATCATTACGAAGTAGTCGGCGGTATACCTGATTAATAAAGAGCAATTAATTATTCAATGATGACCCAAAATCAGATGTAATAATTACATAAATTTGAAAATACAGTTATTTACCCCGTAAGGTTGGTGCCCACTGCGGTGATTTCCGAGGTGATTTCAGTTGCAAGATTGCTACGCTACTACATCATTGGTCAATTCAATGCTACAATGTCAATGTGAGTGCTGTCAAAGTCAAAGGCAATTTCATTATTTTGTTTTGTGGTTTATGGTTATGCTTATGTCATGAAAATTGGCCCAAGTAGGTCCGAAACACGCGTGTCTGTTGGATTTCGATGGATACCGTAGCCCTCACCATAGAATAAATAGACCACAACGTTGATGACTTGCACGATTGTGATTTTACCGAAAGGTACGCCAGAGAAACAGACCCTGTCCAGATTTTTACCTTGTTTCACAGGCACCAACTCATCACAAAATGTTCATACTGCTTCAGGTAAGTACCTATACAGCTTGTGATTTCAGCGGAAGCAAATCCAAAGCTGCCGCATTTGAGCTTCAATCTGTGGTGCCGGCGGCGTTTGAGCAAAATCGCTTTCACTATACCTCGTTAATCATTGACTTGTCTAAACTACTGTCATATGAATACACCTACAAATTTTGTTGTCTAATGTCACAGGTAACTATGTTTTATGAAGAAAAGCACTCTTGCGATTGCGAGTAAGAGATCAAACAATTCAAACATCAGTATTTTGCTCAATTTCTTGTGATAGTCGCCTAAAAAATGTCGTGTGCACCTCGGCCAAGAGGTTCTTCTTTGGCCTCACCTGTTTTGCAGCCTCGGTTACGCCTCGGCTACAAAATTGCAGATTCGGCCAAAAAACATTACCTTTATGGCCTTGATACACAAAGTACTATTGAACTTTGCTTTGTACTGAGCTGAGAAAGAGTTTTGATGTAATTTTTTTTGCAGAATTGAGTAAATCTCATATGATGAATCATAAACCACATAAGTCACACACATCACCAATTCCTTTTGAATGCACCTTTGCATTATTCTGAATGCAACAGAACATTTGCACTAGATCATAGCAATCGTTCGATGTAGGTGTGGATATTGTTACGAGCGGTGATTCTTGTGCATCCTAGAGCACACCTGATCTTTCTAGACTATTCGCAGTGTACAAGTGCGAAGCCTGGACATTCATTCCAGAACATGCGGGATGGCTTGACTATTGAAATTACATGTGACTCCAACAGCAGAGTACGAAACATCAGCCGAAATGGCGCAGGTGCTGCCGTTCCGGAGCACATAGAATGCACGCGAAAGGTATAGGATTTTTTGGGGAGTTTTTTTTGGCAGAAACCGTAAATGCCGGGTCATTGTGGAATTTGGTGGAGGACCGGTGGAAACTTTGAGAACAAGGTCGCAGATATATAAACATCACGGATCGGCCTACGTAGTGGTATTCAGTCGAAAGCGATAGCGAGCGGATAAAAGCGAGTAGTACCAGCGATATTCCCAATCGTGGATAATTATTGGCGTGTGTTCATTGTAGTACGCCGTAATAAACAGTGTTTGTTTTAAAACGATCGTCTCAATTATGAACGAACCTGAACGCGAAATACGTAACATTTGGTGTCAGAAGCGGTATAATTGAGAGTAATTCAGCCTGCGACTATACAGAGCATTCGGAACATTTGTGATTTATAAGTAAATGCCGGAGACGAGAAGCATGTCGAAAAGTGGAGTCGAAGACACTTTGGCAAGCATCATGGCGAAGAAAAGTCTTCAAGAAGAGTAGTAGAAGAAGAAGAAGAAGAAGCGTCTGAAAGAAAAAGAAGAATTGGAAAATCTTTTTCTAGAACAAGAAAATGAACGCGTGAAGAGAAAGAAGAATTAAGAAATCCTCCACAACAACAGCAAGATCTTCCGCAAGAACAGGAGACTCGGCAAGAAACGAGGCGTGAAGAAGATGAGGAAACTGAAGGATCTTCTAGATGGACAAAAACGGGAATCGAAAAACCAGCTGGAGAAACAGAAAAAGCAGCGTGCTGGAAAAAATGACGAACTGAAGAATCTTCTGGAAGAACAGAAAAGGAAATGCCTGGAGGTAAGAGAGAAAACATTGGCCGTTGTAGAACAACAAACGCGGTATTTCGACGGCAGTGTGAACAAGTTAGAGAAAATGGTTGCGATGGTAGAAGAAAAAATAGAAGCAATGGAAGCCAATGTACTGAAGCTGGAGCAAAAGGTACTGAAAACTACCGTTAGTGCTGCGATGGTCAATTTATCAGGTACCCATCAAGTGAAGCTGCCGAACTTTGATGGGAAAAGCCCATGGACTACCTATAACAAGCAGTTCGATGCCACTGCCGAAGCAAATGGATGGAGCAAAGATGACAGAGCTACAGCCCTAGTCTTGGCTCTCAGAGGCCCAGTATTGGAACTGCTCCAGACGATTCCGGAGAGTGAGCAGAGGGATTTTGCCAAGCTGACCGGTCCTGAAGCTCCGATATGGGGACAATCATGTGCGGCAGATCCATCAAACCCAGCTGAAGGCCAAGACACAAAGGAGCGGAGAAGGCCTTCAGGAATTCGAATCCGAAGTCCTGAGGCTGGTTTACCTAGCCTATCCAGCGCATCCAGTGGATGTTTTGGCCGACATTGCAAAAGAAACTTTCATGGGCGGACCAAGAGATCACGATCTACGTCAGATGGTCATATACAGAAATCCAGCCAACATCAGCGACGCACTCATCCAAGCTATTCGCATTGAGGCAGCCAAAGATGCTTCTTGTCCTCATCGCCTTAGAGAGGTGAACTTTGACGAACCCGGAGCGTCATGCACATACTTCCGACAAATCTGTGGAGGAAATGCTCGAAGAAATCCTCGGTGCTTTATCTCGGAACAAAGCCCAAGGCAAGCCAAGATCTGGAGGAAGACCGCGTTGCTTCGGCTGTGAAAGAACGGGACATCTGCGTCGGATCGGGACTGCAGGGTAAGGTCGAACTCAAGTGACCGTTCCACATCAGGACGGAGAACTTCCAGCCCTAGAAGACGTTCTCGGGAAAAACTAATTCCAGCTAGTGCCAAAGGGAGCACGCTGGCTGGCAGTCCCCAATGCCTCAGGAATAACTCTGTCTTACTGCTGCGGAAGTCACTCAGTATCCTCCTTTTAAGTGGAAAGCTTGACGAGAACAATTGCGTGTTCGTAATTGATACTGGAGTCACAAGTCAATTGTTCGACGTCGGATACTTCGAAAGCAATGCACTGAGCCACTGAGGGACGGCGCTGATTTGACTAATGACTACAGCTACCGGAGAGTCTGCTACATTGTACATAGAAGCTGAAGTGAGCATTCGCTTTAGACGGTTTCTGCTGCGAGAAAAGTATCCGGTCGCTGACATTGTTGACGACTTCATACTTGGCCTGGACTTGATGGATGAATACGAATGCATCCTGGATGTTGAACAGCGAACGCTGAAGATCGCGGAGACAAGAAAATGGCACATAAAACATCCATGAAGACCACTGAGAAAATCCGCGTACTTTCAGCTGAAACCTTTCGTGTAGCCGTCAACTCCGAAAAAATCGTGTGGGAAACACTAAGGGGACAACCTGAAGGACATGTCGCCGGTATTGCTGAACCCGACTCAGCTGCCAGCTACATCATGGCTGAGACATTGATCAACATGTACAAGACGAAAATCCCGATCAGAGTCATTAACCCGAACAAGACTTGCAAAACAACCAAGGAAGGAGAGACCCTGGGCAAGTGTGAACCCGTAGTATGGATCTCACGCTGTAAAGACGTATTGACAAGAGCTGCGACTCTCAAGCTATTGCAGAAAAAGACAGTGGAGATGTTCTTGCCTGACTGGAAACATCTTAGTGGCAAGGTGGAGGAGCTTGCGATGCAATTCATCCGAGAAGAAGCTGCAGCCTTTGCGATGAAAGGTAGCCTTACCGGAAAGACCTGCGTGATCCAACATCGGATCAACAGCGAGAAGGCCGCACCAGTTTGACAGGCTCCCCAGACGTCTACCATTGGCTGAGCAAGAAGAAGTGTCGAAGCTCTTGAAAAACATGTTGTATGAAGGCGTGATAGAAGAATCGACAAGCGCATGGTCATCACCGGTTGTTTTGGCTACGAAGAAAGACGGGAGTACGCGGTTTTGCGTGGACTACCGCAAACTGAATGATGTGACAAAGAAAGACAGCTATCCACTGCTTCGGAATGACGACACTTTGAGCACGCTGTCTGGATCGAGATAGTTTTCGACACTAGACCTAAAGAGTGATTACTGGCAAGTGGGACTTCACAACGACGACAAAAAGAAGACGGCGTTTTTTGCCGGGAGTGGCCTTCTGTGATGCCGTTTGGTCGTTTGGACTTTGTAACGCACCGATCACGTTTGAACGTCTAATGAAATGCGTCTTGCGAGGTCTAACATGGGAAACTTGCCTATAGTCTACTTCTACATTACGTCTACCTACAAGCAAGAAATAATTCTAGTCTTATACCTACTCACACAGTTATTCTTGCTAAGGAGTTTCATCCTTTTCATCTGTTCTTAACTCCGCAAAATAATGAAAAATTCACCTCAAAATTGTGCTTTTTTTTTTAAATTTGGATGATAACTTATGATAGCTGGTAGCTGCGAATAATGTGAATTCTGTGTGAACTCCTTGCTGGCCAAATCTTTCAGCGATTAGTCCGTTTATATCTGCAAAATATAAGATACTCCACGTGTAATTTCTACACGAGGTTACCTGAGCTGAAACGCAGTGCAAAATTTCTAAACTCTCATCATAGGGTCCCGTCAGAGGATTCATCATACTGGATATCACAACAATGGCATCAGGATGACCTCATCACTTCGGAACAGCTTCTGAGTTCTCTATACTCATTTTTTTCCTACAAATTCACAAGGTGACCTGAAAAAATTAACTTTTTGGTTTTGCAGTGACAACTTCTATCCAACGAACAACCACTACCAACCTCTATCCAACACTAACACTACAAAAATCAGAACAATAAGTAGGTAACCAATGCTGGAGTTCAGAAAAAAAATTCAAAAAATTCAGGAGCGAATCATTTACTACAGGAATAATTTTTGTGTGAATTACAGCTGAGTGACCCATGGATGTTCTTGGCTTTCTTGAAATATAGTTGAGGATTAAGCTGAATCATCCGTTTTTTACAGAGTGTAGGGGTTGACCTTGTTCGATCAGGTAGAGTTTGCTATTTGAGAAACTGATGCGTAATCATAGATCAACTTACTTATGCTTTCTGAAATCGGCGGCTAACCTTTCATAGTCTTTATTGTTTTATTGTTTTGACACGAGGACATTAACCTTCCGTTCGACTCATGTCATGCACGGCAAACTTTATTTCTAAGTTTCAAAAAAACAGGGCCACAAATAAATTTTGAATATACCACAATTCAAAATTTTCACTTGAGTTGTCCGTCAAACCTCGCCCAAGATTCGTTGTCGCGACGAGTCCTGCGAGCTCTCCAACGGCTCCTCCACCATTTCGACAGGTTTGTCGCTTATCTCCGAGTTGAAGTCTTCATTATACCTATATGTCAATAATCAAAATGTTAACTTCGAATTTATATTGAAGAGTCGAATAAACTAAGTACTTATGTAATTATCCCTAGTGTTGCAATTTTTATAGTGGAAACTTAAAACTGGAAGCAAAAATCAATGAAACAAACCTTTCCAATTCTGACTACAGGGGCGGTATGCTTCTAATTAGAAAGGGTGCTTCATTCTAAGAAAAAGTACACAAACGTAGATCCAATGCGCATGCGGGTACCTCATGCCACTAAAATAAAGTAAAGTCCTCCAAAACGGTCACATAAAAACAACCGGATGACATAGACTACAGATCTTTTGAATAATGTTTTAGAGCGCCTGCTTTCTACTATTATTTACTGATATCAGTGCAGATGGCAGGAAATAATTTATTCGTACGGGTGCAATTATCAAATAGACTAATTCTGGACATTTCAGGCAGCTTTCAAATAACCAATTAAATAACGAGTTTGTCTACAAAGTGTCCGCAGCGCTTCAATAAAAAGTCTTCGCTTGCTATACCTTTCCAGCGTTGTCATCTTTAATTGATGAAGTCTTTCCTCTTATAGGTACTATAAGATGTCCATGCTCCATATCATACCAGACTATCTACCAAATAGACATCGGGACCCCAGAACTATAAACTTTAATGTCCTCCTTTCTACACCACTGCTTCCAGTAGCTTCTCCGGTCTTGGCTCAACTGTTTGGTACAGTGAGTGAGTAGTGATACCAACTCACCCGTCCTGCACTTCGAATGCGATCCGGTGCCTTGCCGATGCGCTGGTGACTTCAATCGTTTCGAGGCTAATTGGAGGGGTTTCGTGTTTCTCATGAATTTCAATTATACCATACCGCTGTGTATTTGTACATTGAACGCAGAATGTCACATGGTATGATAGGTATAAAATATTATCCCAAATTTATGGGCGTTCTGTATGCTATAATTACTGATATTTAGCATCAGAAATACCTTCAAAAAAGTTTTGCATATTGCCTGAAACGCCACCAAAAGTTTCTTTGTTGGTATTCTTTCGTACATTTTCTTTGATCTACGAATTATGATGGATAAGACCTATTTCTAATGTTATCACATCGTTTATTCAAAATGTGTTCACACAAGCCGCTACATCTAGTACGGGACGTACCGGGTTATATTTCGTGAAGAATGTGAATTTTCCCACAACAAAAACTCCACTACGATTCGACCCTTGGTTGAAGAGTAACGAATTTTCGAAAACGACCGCAAAGCTACATTTCGGTGCAGTTATTGAAACTCTTCAGTTTTCAGCTGTAGATACCAATGAAAATTGTAAATCTGCGCGTGTGTTTCCGACAGAGCAATGTGACAGTGTGACATTTTGAAAAGCCATTACATATTGGGTACCTGAAAGATATAGGCATAAGAACCAAGAAACATTCACACTCAATGGAAATAAAAAAAAAACTAGACTTGAAATTTGAAATTGCAGGAATTTTGAAATCAACAAATTTCATCCAATCCAATTGCATTCAAATTCACAATGCGGGCGTAGAAATATACACATACGTATTCAATAAAAAGCGACATGTGAATGTCAAATGCAATTTTTTCCTTGGTAGTAGGTTCTCGGAATCACTTTCTGGTTGTTAACTGGGTCATGTCGTAACTAGACAGTAGACATGGCTAGAAAATTGGAAGAATTCATCATAAGTTTTCTAAAAAAACAGAAGGACCCTAATTAATAACTTGCGTTCGCACTGATTCTTCACAGAAGACGTGCAATAATATTATTGAGATTGAGCCTCACGCCCGTGAAAGAATATTCACTTGTTTTATTTGCACACGCAGGACTGCAGTTTCCACGGGACAACTCCATGGGTGCCAAGATTTTACGTTTATATAATTGTCGTTTATGCTTTTAGCCAACGATTCATTGATTTCTTAAAATTTTCTCCAAATTGTTTCTTTGGTTATTTGTTTTACTTATTGCAGGTTCCGCCAGGTCCAACAGTTAAGCTCACTTCGGGCTACTGTTTTTATCGCTGGCTAACTTCAAACCTAAAATTAAATGCCATAGATACTATTGTTCCAATAATCGTTGCTATGGCATTTAACCTCAGGGTTAAAGTTAACCAAAGATGAAAATACTGGCCCTTCAAGTTTTACTTTAAACTTGGTTTGGTTGTCATAAGTTAAACTGTTGCAACGATTATCGGAGTCAGTTGCTGAGAAACCGGCCATGCTATTAGCTTTCTCATAGCTACTAACTCAGATTAGCTGGTAAGTGAGAAGTGCATCGATCCTCCATGCATTATTTCCTGATGTATGAAGCTTCATATTGAAAAGGACAATTGAACCATCTCCTTTTCCGTCACATCAATACTACGCCTTGAGGGGGGGGGGGGCAATAAAATCTAATCCACCACACCAACAAAAGACCATGCCATAAGTTCTGTCGGAGTGTCGGATGCGACCTACATTTTGACATAAATTAAAAGCACAAATTACCCGGCACACCTCCAGCAAATCTTCGAACGCTTACCTCAGACCCCTTTTACTTCCTGTTACTGACAAAATGATGTCGCGCTTCCAGTAAATATACTGCAATTACAATCTCAACCCTTCCAGACACCGCACCACACGCCATTTTTTCTCCTCCCCATCGTACAAGACTTGGTTTAATTTACACGACACCAGGGTGATACTGGGTTCCCGATGAAATATGCCGGTAAATCTACGATCTACCCTCGGCTGGCTGCTTGCTCGGCTCCGCGACCTGCAACATGAACATGTATACAGGAGCCCTGCTAGCAGGCTATATGGTGTTATTATCTTAATTCTGCAATTTCACCTTCGTATCTGTATTTCTTGGAAATAGGAAGACATTACAGTCGGCAGGGGGCGTAATTCTCCGTAAGGCAAGGCAACAAGGGAATGCACGAATGCGTGAGTCGTTAAGTTACAATAACCTGGCGTAATTCACACCAGGACAATGCCGTGTAATGGCCCACTACTGGCAAGGCCGGGTTGTAGGTGCACGCCACTGCCATGCCAGCGAGCTGGGGAAGAGAAACCCATTTAGGGTTCCAATATCTCGACTATTTGGCCGTATTCTACTGCAGAAAAGCTATTACAGTAAGCAGTGGGAACCCGAAATATGAAATTTGCACCGAGTCCGTAGGTACGCAACATTATTAACAATTTCGTAATAATAATAGCGAGTTCTCCTGTCCTCTTCCAAAATGATTTACAGATTTATCTCAAGTCGCAAAAAATCAAAGAGTGATTTTGACTCAAATGCACCGCAGCATTTTTTATGGCTTTTAGTGAAAACCACATGGAGAAATTCCAAGTCGTTACAAAGTTTCAGCCAATTCTGTGGCTAAATGATAACGGCATTGCACCGCTTGCAGGAGAAGCAAGTTGCTTTCGCGTACGACAAGGGAACTCATAACTGCAAAAACTGCATGCAGCGAATGCTGATAATATACGGTCCAACTCCAAGCAAGAAGTAGGTACCTACTCAAAAAAATTTCAAATGTTTTTGTGGTACCACAATTCTTGTCCGGCGAATATCTTATAATAGCAACAACAGACCAACAGCAGATCCTTTTAAACTGACCGAGTTTCCCTGGCGACGGATTCAGAAAGTTTACACTTTCGTTTTCAGTGGAAATAGCTATGAGTTTTTGTTCAAGGTGTTTCTTCGGAAGGGAGGCCGCAGAACCTCACTGGAAAATTTAAAAAAAGAAACCTCACAGGTTGAGATCCCGAAAGACGATATTATTGCGTCTGCAACAATCAAAAACCACGACGGCTTAAAAAGTCCCAGGGGCTGAAAAAATTAAACCTCATGCTACATTATTTATGCCGTTGCAGGTTGCATTCACTCACAGAAACTGTACATTTGCGAGTGCGAGTAAAGTACGTAGTTCGAAACGAAGCCGAGGTCTATAAATGCAAGCACTCGCAAATCCGTTTCTAGACAGATTTTAACATGGCGAATATTCGATGTCTGAAGACTGAATTCGTCATCAAACCGACTCAACTTGACATCTGTCGCTTTTGGACAGGCAGGCGCTTGGAGGGACAACGAATGCAACCAACATGCAAGAAAAAATAGGATGTATAACCAATCATAATGGATTGTTATACGTCTCTTGTACGTACCCTCTACTTACTCCTTTGCAAAAAATTTATACTTTGGCGTGCTTGACGTTAACCTTGCAATGGGGCCTCATCCTTGTTCATAAACTTGGGGCGAATTTTGGAGTGGTGTTCCGTTTCGTCGATGTCCGAACTTGCAGCGGCGTTTCACTCGCGAAATTTCTGGAATTTTCACTCAAACTTATTAGGTATTCACTTTCACTGACTGTTCCGTATAATCACATGCGTCTTTCTCGAAGAATATAGAGGTAATGGTATCCAGGCGGCCTCACGTCGAGCACGTCCCCTAGGGTGCAAGAAGGCCTCTTGTACCCTTGGGGACGTCCCTTAGGGGACAACAAAGTTCCCTTGCACCCTTGGGTATATCCCCTAGGGTGTAACAGAGTCCCCTTGTACCCATGGGTATATCCCCTAGGGTGCAGTAAAATCCCTTTGTGACCTAGGGGACATCCCCTTGGTCCCCTAGGGTAGAAAAGGAACTTTTCGACTCGGGGCGTCAACGTGCTGACCTTGTGGAGGTGAACTTACAGCCTAATAAGCCCTGTTGTATCTTCTTTTTGGATCAGAGACTTACGGAAACCCCTTAGGAATTGTGTCTTCATGCAAACGTCGTTTGGAGCCCCGATAAGCTCCCTTATAGAACTTTGGGAAGCTCCTTTGTGCCTTTTTGTGTTTTTCAGAACCATATTGGTCCCTTTGTGTAATCATGTGTTGTTTATAATCCCACTGAGCTTTATTTTATCTCGTCTTAGCTCTGGAACTCTTGGAAGCCCACTCGTGGAAAAACCTTTCTTTGTTTCGTCCCTAGATACTAACCGGGAAAGTACAGTGGTGCCAGAATGCGACAAAAAAAAGTTGTCAACCGGGAATAGGTATATACAGAATAAGTTACATCTTATATTCCATGTATAGTAGGTTCACTTGTACTGTGACTATATAAATAGTTGACTGGGCAAATTTTCTACTTTAGCATGGTAGGCTTGCCGCCTTTTCACCTGGTGTGAAACTGACTTCTCTGGAAGTAAAGTTATATTTCTTATCAAATTGATATTTAAATCTTGGAAAACTGACCTTGTCATAAGTGGAAAGGCGACTAGAGGGGCGCAGAGCTGTATTACCGTCATTTAGACACCAGAACCCTACGGGGTCGCCTTCAATTCAAGTCATCTTGACGACGGCCATTCAACGCCGACAAAAATTAGTTCTGCCAAGCTCTAAAATGGAAGCAAATTACAAACTGAACGTACTCACATGAATTTTGGTCCAATGCGCAACTTTGAGCGGCTGTTTTTTTTGAAATTCGGTTCAATTAACTTTTTATACGTAAATCCTGATGCAACTGCAGGCCTGCTGAGATGTTCTTTGTCTTGCCAATAGTGCTTCATGATTCGTCGTGTCTTTTCGACTGCAAGAGGTGAAAGGATTGATGATTTCATGGGACTTCTTTTTTTGGACGAAGGCCTAGTACTTTTTTAGTTTGAATCAACCTAAAGTTGAACCGGCTTCAAGAGGTTAGAAATATTTTTGACACCTGTCAAATTTAATGTCAAAGCTGCTTTGATTTATTTATTCATTGGCGAAAATTAAAAACAGGTCGAAAAATTACTACATTTTTCAATATAATGGAGAAAAGCGTCAAACATCACGTCCCGCGGAAATATTTTGTCTATCTGCAGAGGATATGCGTAAAAAATACTTTCCAAAAGTGATCCGAACGACGAACGCTAAATGAAGCCAGAACAGCCAACCCCAAAGTTTTGGGGATTTTCTATATTTCAGATTTGGAAACTTAAAAACAAAATCTCACATCCGACTAGAATCACGGTACATGTGAACCTACCATACCTTTCTCTGTATTACAGTATACTAGTTGTTCTGTGCTCACGCCAGCACCCAGTAACTAACATATTCAGGAGCGCTGTTGGTAATGGCAAAGAGAACGCGACAACACGCGTCGAGTTACTTAGTCATAATACTCCTTATTAAAACACTGATGCGGGTCTGATATGGAAGTAATTCATGGACCTGTTAGCCGGTTTTACGACTGCGTAAATTTTTGTGAAATTTATGTCTGCGACGAAACATTAACGTTAGCATTATGAACAGGTATATCCAGGTAGGTGTAATTCACACAATGTAAGCACCGGTAGCAGGATTTGGGCTTTGATAATATTTTTCGAGGAAATGAAAATAGAAGGGGGAAGACGGCAACTGTACGATTGAACTCACTGTATACATAGCAACTTTGCACGCACGTACCTAGATCCGCTGTCTCCATCCATAGCATTATGCAGGGTGCCAAAAGAATTCAACAAATCGCCTTAGACTCTCCACTTGGTACCGCATGATATTTTTTTTTGCTCTTCACTGCATCAACTACCAGGTTATTGGCATGCAGGTTTTTCTCTTGGAGTTTTTTCTATAACGATAACAATGATGACGATAACAGCGAAGAAGTACTGTAAGATTTACATCTTCGGATCAGTGTGAGATTAATCAGTGGGGTTTTGTTTCGATGGCTTTCTCGTTTCATCCCTCTTCCCGGGGCATCACCGCACGATAGTAGATGCCCCAGTACTATAAGGGACGCGTGATAAAGTCCATCTGGCCCAGTGCGGATTTGAACCCGGGACCCTCGCCTTTGAAAGCGAGGCCGAGCTCACCGTGCTACCGACTGGGTTGAGCCGCATGATCTCTTGTTGTTGGCGCAATGTGACATAGCTGTTTATAATGATGATATAATGATAATCATCGACTCAAAAACTTCATAGGTCCAGTTTTAGATCTTGGAGTAACTTCACCGTAGATACACCATTGTTCAAACAATCGTTTCATCGTTTGTTTGTTTTTTGTAGTTTTTCAGGTAAGATCATGTATTTTTTGGTGAAAATTACCCATGCAGTGGAGGAGCTATTGGCCCTTACTATTTTATTCCAGCTAGTTATGTGATCGTGATTGCAAGAAAAATATAGTTTAACAGTTCAGTAGAGATGTGCAGAAAGTATCAATTCGTTACTAAAGTATTCGTTACTTGCTCGGATTTTACGTATCAGATATTCATTTGGAAAAGTATTCGATACCAAGTATCAATTCGATACTTTTTTCAATTGATACAAAGTAATCAACTGATACTCAATATCGATACTTTATATCGATGAGTATCGATATCGAATTGATATATTCTCGATACTCGATATCGATACTTGGTGTACCTATCGATATTCTCGAGTATAATGTTGTATCCTTACCAACCAAGTAGCGGCGGTAAGTATTCGGTATCGGATCGGATCAGTAATCATCAATATCGATGTATCTATCGATAGCCCGAGTATAATTTTTGTATCCTTACCAACCAAGTAGCGGCGGTAAGTATTCGGTATCGGATCGGATCAGTAATCAGTATCATCAGTAATCAGTATTAGTACCAGATTGGTGATTGGTGATTTGTGAACTGAATAATAAAATAAAACCAATTTCGATCTTGATTTCGAATTTCGATACTGGATTACTGGAGATGGAGTGGATAGCATGAAGCATATAGGTACTTACATAGTCTTGGTCTATACCTACTACATTTAATTTACTCAACAATTTGACTTGATTTTGATTCTGTTTCTGTTAGCTACTTTTACGAAACATTAACAAGTGCAAGTAGTTATGATAGTTATTATTGTTGACCTATCCTCGGGTTCCACCAAAATTTCAAGAGCAGATTAAATCTATCACGTTGATAGTTGCTATGCACCAGCCTAGCAGGATGGCCAGTTGCTTAGTTAGTATCAGAGTGATAAAGTTATCGCGTTGATAAAAGTTTGGTGGAACTTGAGGTGGGTGCTGCAATTTAAGAATTTATTTACCCCTACGCGTCTTAGAACATAGGTACCCACAATGTGATGCAGAACTTGAGTTTTATTGGGTTTGGGGTTGGGCACGCATTGAACGAGAGCACTAAGAGCAGGTAGAGATACCTATCGGTTTATTATTTTGAGTAGGTACCTACCATTGAATAATTTGCGCTTTTTGGTCTGATTTCGTTCTGCATTAAGATTAGGTAACAATTTTGCACAAGATGAATCATACCATTGTAACTATCCCTTTATTCTGTTTCGATATCGATATTGATTACTTCGGTACACATATTTGATTACTCATAGGTACAAGTAACGATTACAAGCGGTTATTGTGATATTGGTGAAAGTATCAGTTACAGTAACGAATACTCAGTATCGAATACTCGTTGAAAAAGTATCGATATCAATTCGATACTCAAAAGTATCGATATTGCACATTTCTACAGTTCAGCGAAGTCATATCACGGTTGGAGGAGAATATAGTCTGAGCATTTCTCGAGGTATTTCTGTATTTGAGCTACTGTTGATCTCATTGCAGTAGGTAGCTAATTTCTTATAGTTTAGAACAAAGAATATAGCTAATTGCTTTTAGGTAAGTAACATACAGAATTACAGATTATTCTAGCTCACTAAGACGCAGATGACCCATTCTAAGCGTTACTTCTAGAGAGTTGTTCGCAATGGCACAAGGCGTTGTTCTGCAAATGAAAAATTCATATCGTCACCGACACGTACCGCCCGTATAAGCATGTCTCGACTTAATGGTGCATAATACGAGTTGCACAAACTCCAGCTTTTTGCTAGATAGAGCAAGATTATCCAGAATAGCTCTGATAGAATTCGGGAGACTTATACAATGGCGCCATTGTTGAAAATCTTATCGTAAACCGAGTGGTTGCAAGAACAACGGCCAAGTTAAAATTGTTTCGTTGGCTAAATGGCTGGCTGGCTGCAGTTCCGCTATAGCGTGGCGCAAAAGAAAACATTCTTCAGACTAGAACTTTCTAATACACAGCGAAGTTTTTACACTACTGCGCCAAAAATAAAGAGCAAAACAGCCGGAATCAGGAGGAAGCAATCGCACTACATTGGCGATTCGATATAAAGTTGCAACTTGCAACCAGCACACATGCAGCTTTAAAAAACAATAGGTATTATAGGTATGACACTGTACCTCGCACTGTACGTACTCAGTGGTACGTACGGATGTACTCACTTACACATCCATCAAACATCATCAAAAAGTTCATTGTTAGTACCTAAAAAAAAACGAAGAAACTTGAACCTGGTGCCAATGTTATTTTGTATCAAACGGATTTGAGAGGTGTGAATGACAAAACTTTCTGTAGCGGAGCCATCACAGAGGCGTTTGCAGAACGGAATTAAACCCAAATAACCTGGAGCGAATCCGAACCTAGTACATAATCTAATTGTTTGTTTAAATGCGAGTTAAATTTGTCCCAGAAAATCCAGAATTTATCCAAGTTTCTCAATTGCCGAGATGTAGATTCGAATCTGGAAATTAAAACGAGATTTCTTTATGCTCTTATCTCGACTCCAGACAGAAGCTCCTCCTCTTTCTCCCAGTCCCCCAGTCACTCATTTCAACACCCTTTTCGGTACAGCTCGGTAGCAGCGCACAGTTGCGACATTAAAATTGAAATTACCCTGGCGCAAGTTTAAAGTCACATTCGCTCCGTAATGAGTTACTGATACAATCTTATTAAGGCGCGCGCCAGCCCGAGTATCTCTCATTCTTATCCACACTTACCACCCTCGTTAACGCCCGGTAATCTCCACAGAATAATACATGCCACTGCTGATATACACCATACTATGTAGCACATGTGTTACAGAGTAGGTAGGTATCTTGAACATACCATGGCAGAATTTGTATATAATGTACTTATTTTAGGTACAACTTATGGCCCGAAACCTTCGCACAGTTTCCTTACATTCTTACCGACTTACTTATTCACCGTCGAGGGCCACGTATTATGGCGAAATACTGGGCTTCGCTTAAATCACAGAAGTTAAACAACACAAGAAGGCGTGCGAATTCAGATGGGTGACCGACTGACAGCTACAAAATCGCGCTGTGATGTAACTTATTTGGAGATGCAAACTCCTCCTTCCCCCAGTCTTCAATCAAGCCTTTCTGATTATGCAGACCACAAAAATTCCTCTGCAGTGAAAACTTGTTCTCAATACTCACTTGTAATGCATAATCTACTTTAAACTGTAGATTTCCATTCGGTATGAATACGCAGAGAAGTTAGCCGAGGGCCTCCGAGGGCCTCCGAGGGCCTTTATTATATATGGTCTCTTATAATATACTTATTCTCTACAGCGTACAGCTAAATATTCATTTATATATTTTTTATTTGCATAGTACCAGGGTCTGCCATAATATATTAGTAACCCAATTAGAGACCTACACCTTTGAGGTGTGTTACCTCAACTTCAAGTTGCTAGGTTTCCTTTTATCAACAGTGAGCCAAACATTTATTGCAAAATGACAGGCAGCTGGTGCTACTTTTGAAACTTAGCAACCGGTTAAATTTTGCAAATTTACCTCGAATTGACCCTCCGGGATTGGTGAATTCAAACGATTCATGACTCCTTTATGCAAGCAGCAATAATTTTTTTTTCCCGTTTTCTGAGAACCTATTGGTGTCGGCACATGTCAGTGTTTCCTGGGGCGCGAGTTTTGAGACACCTGTATATGGCGGACCCTGTATTGGGCACTCACAGTGAGAGGCTAGACAATGATTTCAATCTGGCAATGTTTAGCAATTTTTCGAAGAAAAAAAAACTGATAGCACAATTTGAATTTTGAATTAAATTGTCTAAAAGTCTAACATTTTTTACAGGAATGTTTTAAAAAAATTCAAAAAATCTGTTGATGAATACAATGCCATACAAGCCATACAATGCTACTTTTCCACAATGAAAGAAGGAGTACGCATCACTGGTTACACCCTTATACTTAGAATCATTTATCAGTTACGACCGCGTCTTCAAATTGAAATGATATAAAATTGAAAAATGGAGCGAATATTTCATTTCCAAAAAAAATAAACAGATGGAAACACAGAGAGACACCTACTGGCAAAGTTGCGAATCAAATTTCGGCGGCGGCAGGAGCAGGCGTCGCGACCTACGGCACAACCGACGCGCTTCGGGCTAGAGCGACGCCACAGCCTGTCCCTGAAACCGTGACGCAGTTTCAGGCGCTGCGCTGGCTTGTAGCTCTCGCCGCTAGGTGGGGTGGCAGGTGCTTGGTTTGTCGAACTTTTGTGTACATTTGGATTCACGCGATGCAGCAGCGGGTGGAATATTTTTGCCGGTCATTGGTTTTTAATCAGAAATCACAGCTTTATTCTAAAGCTAGGTGGACACGCCTCAATTCGGAAATGAAACAAAACGCCACTTTCGAAAATCGGCGAATATGATTGCAACATTGTGCTGTTTTAGTTTCATCACACCACGTGGACGAGGTAGCGTGTCTTTCAAGCTAAAGGCAATATGCTGTGTATAATAGACTACCTCAAACCGCTGTTATGGAATTCAAGAGACGACTCCTTGATATGCTTCAAAACCATGGTGTTCAAAACTAAATGTGTTGAGAGTTTTTTTTTCCAAAAGGGTATAGTTGGGGAGTTTTCAAGATACAGAGAGTGAAAGTTAGTGATATTTTTTTTCCAATTAAGGGCTAACTAATGACCAATTTGACACTTTGAGCAGTTGAATACCACATACCCTACACAACCTATACACAAAAAAATCTGTTGTGGGGCGACACAAAACTTTCCCGGCGGTATCCAGAGACGTCAGTAATGATTTTGATCGAAGTGTCCCTTCGGGAGGGGGCGATTCGATTTGGAAATTGATGAAAAAATTCTATTTAGTCGAGCGTTTAGCGAGCATCCTGCATCCATTGTTGAGCCGACAGAAAAAATGACAGGTTAGGTCAGTTTTCCAAGGTGATGAAATGATCCAAAAGGTAGAACTAGGTAGCTAACTGTTGTGATATCTCAAAAATGCAATGCTGGTTCCTTATTGAAATTTTTGTTCCTACTTCAGATATGATGATGAAATTACAAAAACTTGATTGAAAACTTCCACTGCATCTGTGTGTCAAATTTCAACTCTATATTTTCAATTTAGAGCTTGGGCAGACAAACCCAGACCCAATGTGCCACCTGAGGGCTTCCGATCAAAATCATCCACCCAAAGTCTGATCAGAACATTCCAGGCTGAACTTAGGCCTCCGTACCTGATTTCGATTTGATCGGATCAATAATTCGGTAATTATCGTGACAGAACCGCCTAATTTGTACGATCGCATGAGTGGTTTTATATTTTCAGGAGGAAAATTTCCGGGAAATTGGAGAGAAATTATTGGAAAATGTTCAAGAACCATTATCTATTCTCTAAAAAAAAACAATTCCCAGAAATCTGTTCACGGAATAAAAAGTTGGAAAATTTGCAGTTTTTCCAGAGAGGAAAACTCGGCAACTGTTGATCCGATTTCAAAAATTTTTCCTCCAAAAATTAGCTCAATCTTTTCTCTAACTTTTATTCACAGCATGTCTGCACCTAAAATCAATATTTCGTGGGGCCTACCGCATGTAGAAGTTTGCATTGCGTTTTTCTCAAATTCACGGAATGTGCAAATTTCATTTTGAAAAAATTACAGTCGGAAAACCGAAACCGTGTCAACTCTGAAAATAGACCTGCACGACGCTCAATACAATCTACTTTCGATATCAGTTGAAATTTCCAAAAAAAAGTCGATCCCCGAGCAGGAATAAATTTTTGAGTGGAGTCCTGCTACAAAAGCGAGTCGTGCTGGTCGAAACACCGGCGAGAGCCCCTCCTGAGTGGCAACGGCCAGGAGAAATTTCGAAAATTCATTACGCTGAACTGGGGAATGGTGGAAAACTGCAACTGCGGCCTCAATTTGGTTCTTTTGTTTTGTTGCTTCCTGCCAAATCTGGTTCCAATCCATCGGATAGATTTTGAATAATTAATTGGTAAAGTTTTGAACTTTAACATTTTTTATTATTTGACAGATGACAGATAAGGCAATGTTTCCAACTGTTCTGAATACAGTTTTTCAAGGGCTTTCAAATGACATATTGCAAGTTGAGTTCCGTGAGATATAGCTTCTGACATTTGATGATAGTGACAGTTGGGTTTGACAGATGACAGCCAAAAACTAATGGGCTCTTTTCAGGAAACAACCATGTTTGTATACCAAATATCAAGTCGATCCAGTCAACGTTACGGCAGTTATCGTGGAAGATCACAGACAGACACACACACACACACACATACACACACACACACACACAGACAGACATCATTCTGAAAATGGTCTTAATCGTCTTGGAGGACCTCAAAACGGATATATCCGGTGAAATCTCAAAACTTTTTTTCTGCACGATTACAATACTTTCCCTCCGTGTTCGTGGGTGGGCCGGGAAAGTAAAAGAGTGAAATTTCACTCAAAATCGGAGTAGAGTCGCATCCACTCTCATTTTGAGTGAAAATTTGTACTCATTTGATCGAGTGAAGGGGAACGGGTTGGAGTGTCGTTCACTCAAAACTAGAGTAAAGCGTGAGTCTAGAGTTGGTAAACGTTCACTCCGACTGTGAGTCAATTTCACTCAATACTCACTCGATTGTGAGTGAATTCACCTCAGATATTCGCTCGATTGTGAATGAATTTCACTCAGATACTCACTCGATTGTTACTGCAGTACGAGTACAATTATAACCTTATTCATCAAAAATATTGAATGTAAATTGTAAAGTATTCTTCCCTTCAGTTTCTTGGTAACCGTTTGATGAGAATAACCGTCAGTTCCACAAAAAAGATGATCAGCGATGAAGGCTGATTGCAGTTTAACTGAACTTTTTTCTGATGAATGCTAGGTGATAACTCACAAAAAATGCCTGAAATCTGTACTAGACTCATCATCTTTCCACGTCTTTCCATTATTGAGGGATAAACCACCATTTCCATTGATCAGTCAGCTACAAATTGACAAACAAAAATCGCAAATCAACTAATCTCGTATTATCTGTTTTGTGGCACCCACGGAAAGTCTTTTTACTACTAGTAGACTAGGCCCATTTCGCTGGAAATCATTATTTCAACGATACAAAATGCATTTTGTGTAACATTTTGCTAACCAATGTTTTAGGACCAAGTTGACCTTGCGGAATACGAAAATCGCGGTTAAAGAATCGAAACATGGACCGGAAGCTCCGTATTCAAGATTGCGACTCATCCGGTCCCAAAAATGAGAAATAAGGATTTACTAAGAGCTTTAAGAACGCGAAAAATGCCTAGGATACGTTTCTGGCATGCCAAATTTGATAAACAACTTCGAAAACAATCCATAGCTTAACCGGAAGTGAGTATTTCAACATGGCAACCGCCATGTTCAGGAAGTTAAGGAGCGTTCTCAGCGGTGGAGTTTGCAACATACGTTCTTATCAGAAAGCCCATGTTGACCATAACCACGCTCAAGAGTGGGTTGTATAAATGAACAGGGACGCTGGTGGTGTTGTTAGTATCACTCAAGGCGCTGTAACTCTTCAGAGGTGGACACCTTCTTTTTGATAAAACAAAGCTCTCCGACTACCACAACATCGAACGGTCGCACCGAAACTGCACAAATACGTGTTTCGCCTTTGTTGGGGGCTCATCAGTGCGCAGGCATTCAGTCAAACCAAATCGATGCTGTGGCGGCCAGAGATCTCATGGTAATATACACCCATGCAGGAGGACTCCTTATATGTGAGTCTTCCAAGAGGCGCCATCTATCAAAGGCATTCCGCAGATGCTATATTTCAAGGTATCAGGCAGGCGCGGAAATTGAACACAATTCCACTCCACGCCTCGACTCTACATATGTAGAGTCGAGGCGTGGAGTGGAATTTTCCAGGAATATCCAGAGAAGTCACTATCAGGTGTGAAGCCTATAATTTCTTACAAAACTTTGTCAAACGTCAAATCTCTCTCCTGTGTTGTAGACTGCTATGTATATGGAAAGTGGCTCATCTACGAAACTCACAAACCCTTCGCCCATAGAAATATGGATGGCAGATACAGAGAAATGCACTTGTACTGTACATGTTCTAATAACTTTTGATCCTGTTCCAAAGGCTTGCAACAAGTAAGCAATTGCCTGTTTCTGCAAAGGCATTTGTCTTAACATTATTGAATAAAAATTTCCTCGTTTATACGAACACCTACCATAGAAACGGTAGTCACGCGTAGTCAAACTCCATTATTATTAGGTTCAAGCATTTTCATAACTAAAAATGAGATTGTTTTCTCTTGGTATCAGCTCTAAAATCATAAGAGTAGTGAAAAGTATGTACGACCGAGCCACGATGAGAATTAGGGTGAATGGGGGATACACTGAAAAGTTTGACGTGACCGCGGGTGTGCTTCAGGGTGAATCTCTGAGCCCTTTGTTGTTTTCTTTGTTTATAAGTGACATTGAATCGTTCTTCCGTGCGAATGATTGCTCAGGCCTTTCTATTGATGGTTTCAATGACGTTTTGTTGCTCTTGTATGCGGACGATTTAGTTATTTTGTCGGACTCACCCGTCGATTTAAAACGTAAACTTGTTATACTAGAGAGATATTCGCGGAATAACGATTTAATTGTCAACACTTCTAAGACCAAGATATTATGTTTTCATAGAGGTAACAACTCATTCTTGAGGGATTTGTCCTTTCGGTTTGGCGGGGAATTGATAGAAATTGTGAATAGCTATCAGTACCTCGGAGTGACTTTTAGCGCCTCTTCCTTGTTCCTAGAGATGAGTAAAAGATCGGTTTGCAGAGCTAAGCAGTCACTCAATTCTGTTTTTCCACTCATGGTCAACTCTAAAATGAACTCTTGGCCATCTAGAATCAAACTGTTCGAATCAGTCGCACTCAGCGTTCTTTCCCATTGTCTACCCATCTGGGGCCTGAGATATGAAAATGTAATCGAAAGAGTGCAGCTGGAGTTCTTCAAGAGGCTTCTAAGCGTACCTAAGACAACAGCGGATTATTTGATAAGAACGGAAACGGGATCAAGCAGGTTGCTTTTGTTCATTTTTAAATCATGTTTAAACTGGTTGTCTAATATTCTGATTATGACCGGAGAAAGGTACCCAAGAATTTGCTTTGATCGTTTGAGGTCCCTAGAAACAACGGATTCTAGATATAGTTGGACAAGTCAGGTGGGTGATCTGTTCCAGTCTATCAACCGCGGGGATCTGTGGAAACATCTCACACTTGAGAGCTTACGTCATAATAAGCTGGCCCTAATCTCGGCTCTCGAACACAAATTGTTTGAGGAAGATTTGCGCTGTATTCATGCATCTGACCACAAAATCTTTTACAACTTGACCAGCTTGCAGCCTCAGAGTTACCTTATGCTGCGGACCAACATGTATCTCACTAGATTCATCGCTCAGTTACGATTAGCCAACAAATTTATAATAAAATTCAGCTACAATGGCTGCTCGTACCGAATCAACCCTCAAGAACTATGTACGGTCTGCAATTTAAATGAGCCAGAAAACCTTCGCCACATCTTTTTTAGCTGCCCTATTTACAAACCTAACAGATGTTTGCTTCCAACTTCAGTCAAGTCCTATGATGATCTCATAAACTGCTTAAATGGTGTTGACATGGAATCCATCAAGAGGGTTGGTAATTTCGTTGCAAGTTTTCTCAAAATGAGGTCATTTATTTTCAATGAATGATGATTTCTTTGTTCAAATGTACTCTGTTTTTTCTAGTTTTTTTGTGATTGAGCTGGTCAAGTATTGTTTTATATTATATTTTTATTTTCATATTTATTTTTTCTGTTCATTGGGATTTTTTGTTTTTTCATTTGTTATGAAGATGTAATTCTTCTGTGAACAATAAATTAATTATTATTATTATATTATAACTAAAAATGAGAGTTCCGAGGAAGTTAGTGATGCGAGTCTGTTAGCTTTAGGTACTATTTTGGATAGCTCAGTTCCAACTCGTTACGATGCATTTTCGAATTAAGCGTCTCTTAAGCCTAAAGTACAATTTTTTTCAAATTTTAAAAGTACTAAGTGCAATAAAAATTGCATGATGGCCATGATGGCCGCAATTTTGAAATACTCACTTTCGGCTAAAGGTGGACTGTTTTCGATGTTATTTTTGAATTGACCGTGCCAAAAACATATCCTTAGGTTTTTTCCCGTTCTAAATGATTGATTTTTATTGATTTCCGTTCTTTAAAGCCGAATGAGCCGCTATGCATGCCATCTTGAATACTAGAGCTTCCAGTCAAGATTTCGAGTTGCTAACCGCGGTTTTACTACTCGGCAAGGTCCAGTTAGTCTAAACAAACGTTGGTTAGCGAGATGTTATACGGAATGTTTCTTGAAATTCAACTTCTAATGGTGGGGCCTAGTCTGCAGGTGGGTATCCTTCAAATTAGGTTCTTACCTACGTACCTACACCAAATTTCAAACTTTGCCGCTCAAATGAGGGTGCACCACCCTCCACCACCACCAATGATACACCAATGATATTTATATGAAGTTTAATTCTTGAAAGGCGTTTGCGACATTATTTATTTATTGTTCAATTCTTAAAAGGCGTTTGCGAGTTAATTTTGTTTCTTTGCATATAGGGTTGAGTGGTAGAGCAGGGGGTGTAATTGTGCACCCATCTGAACTTCGCCCTTGATTTTTCATTGTTTATTTGGCTTTAATTTTTATTTATTATACTTTAATACTGGAAAATCAATAAAGACAGTTTATTATTATTATTATTATAAATGTAGGCAATCTGAAAAAGAGAATATTTATAAATTCCTCGAGAAATCCTATGACATGAAATTCCTTGGGAAGATCTGGAAATACAACCAAAATACTACCAAGTATTCCCAAAATTGGAAACCACTGTACACATTTTCAGCAGGTGGTTGACTCCTTGCGTTAAACTGGAGTGAAACGAATGATGAACGAACTGACATGCGGACAATTTCTGCCCGTATGTGTTACAATATTGCACAAGCATAACTACCTAATAAGTACATTTAATTACCATAAGGTACCTACTTGTGACTTGTGATTATGTGAACTAAGTAAGCTTTTCTAATAAGCCAGATGTGAGCACGAGGAGCTTGTGGTATGGTGGTCAGCGCGTCCGACTACCATGCCAGGGGTCGTGAGTTCGACCTCAATCAGTGATGGGGCGACTTGTTGTCCCGAAAACAATGTCCTTGATTTAGTTGGGGTGGTTGCTGGATGCAAAGCGCGCCATGTCTCGCATAGCACGTAAAAAGTGAACGATGCTGCCCCCATACGATGTTGGTGGTCGTTAAAGATCCCTACCCTGTGTTGGACCACACAGAGGTTCGGCAAAATTTCCGTATAGTGGAGGAAAGCATTCGCCGGCATCGGTGACTGGCCAGCAAAAATGCAGGCGGAAATAGACCGATGACGATGTTTAATAAATGAGAAAACAAAGCTGTGAGCGTGCCAGGTCTTCGACATCCTAGGATTTCATGGCGTGTAACATGTAAGAATCGTTAGGTTCTTTTGACGACAATTTCGGCGGATCCAAAAGATTCTTGAAAGCTGAAATCCGGCGGTGGCGGGTGGCAGCGGTCCGCTCCCGGCGTTTCGGCCAGAATCTCAGTCCGTAATCAGATGAATGATATGCGCAAAAGATTGCGCATCCAGTTCGTTTTATTCGCTAAGTGTGTGTCTCTACCCCCAAGCGGTGGCAACCACCTAACTACCCTCGGTTCATTGATCGCGACACCCGAGGCGCGGGGCCACACGAGACCGATACCACTCAAGAGTAAAGTCAATAGCTGGGCATTATTAATGGCACTGTTACAAAACGCAACGTGATATCCGACTGTCAAACACATACAAACAGTCGCAAAATAAACACACACATTCGCAGTCACACGTACATATTATACCTACACAACAATCACGATAATACGACTACGATGTCGTATTATAGTGTACAATAATATCTCTGGATAAAGCCCTTCCGAATGGAGGATGATTCGCAAGTCACCACCAACATCAGTTCGTATACATATTGTGATAGCTTGGCTCACAGCCGAGCGTAAAATAATGCACCAGGACCAGGACTATTGTGACGTGGGCATATTACGCTTCAACCAGGCTATTTTGCTCTAGTACAATGCTTCTTTCAAATATCAATAATGGAGTGTGTACCTACATTAATAACCAACCGACGACGTGTCGTGTAACAGTATAAGACTGTTTCAAAGTATGAAAGAACTTTTTATTATTATAGTACCTAATGTAGGACGATAAATTACCAAGTCAGAAAATGCCGGAAGGGCCATCTAGTCAATTAAAACGGAAAGTAAAACAATGGTTTCAATTAACGTCTGGTCTCATTAACAATCAACTTCACAAATTGATGAAACAATCCAACTGACAGTCTTGAAAGCAAGTGGAAGGCGGCGGTTTGGTCATGGTCATCTGGTTCTGAAAAGATGTAAACGGGTGTGAGCATAACGCTACTCCCATGAATTGACCATTGTTGAATTCAACTTCAACTCAGTCTTGAATGAATATGACTGTAAATCCATATTCCACTCAGCTTTACTGATTACGCGACTTGGCCCAGCCAGAGTCCAGTACACACCGTGATAAAGAAACGTAAAAAGTACAATGGTACCCCGAACAGGCACCTGTTTTCAACACCACATCACCGTGATAATGGAAAGTGCAATGTAGGTACCCCAAACAGAGTGCAATGGTACCTATCACAAACATTACATCGTGTATCAAGCGTGATTATAAAGGTGCGTTCAGGCAGCTTATTTAGCCGCAAGTTTTAATTTTAGCCGTAAGTGCTGCATCGCTTATTGGATGTTCTGAGGAGGCTGGTTCGTAAGAGCCATTGGGCGTTGCTGCGCTTGCGACTGAAATTTAAACTTGTGCCTAAATAAGCTGCCTGAACGCACCTTAACTCATTCTCGGTTTGTCTACAACGGGTGATCACCTCCGATACAAATAATCTGGTCCTGTGCCGATTCGTGCAACGGAGCCCGTGGAGACTACGCACAATATTCCTCCTGATCCAGCTACACAGAATCACTCCAATATCGATCGTGCCTCCTCAACCTCAACCCTCTACTCTGTATAAGCAATGCTGAGGTTCTCATGTTTGATTAGTTACATATTATGCGTAGTCAATTGACCTTTCCAATTTTAGGAGATAGAAAATACCATGGTTTTTCGAGGTCACCTTTGACGTTTTGACGTTTATGACGTTTGGACGTTTCGTTTCTGACTTTTGCGGGAATTTTGAATCGGATAGCTATACTGTTCCCATTATCATGTGGGGAAAGTCACTAGAGCCCATAAGGGAGTTTTTAATGGACGAAGTAATAGAGTTTTTTCGTAGTAAGATGCACGTGTCTGGTGCAGCGTGATCTCTGCTGGTGCTGGTGCAGCCACACTTCCATCAAGTTTGGGTCTTTCGTGAACCGGTGCATGCCGGGTGTATTCGTCTTATTATCGCACTCGCATAGAGCGACACAACACCCTTGAACCATTTCTGTAAGTATCTTCTCAGTTTTCCACTATATATAACACACTTATTGGTAAGAACGAGGGTAAGAACAAGTGAAATCATGAAATCCATGCTGAAATCAAATAAATACACGACAGAGCGCTTGTCAGATTCGAAAATTTCCCATTATGTCAGAAACGAAATGTCATATCTCAAGAAACATAGGGCGCTTTCCAATAACTGCGACAAGGCTGATACGCAATGTCAAAGTGCACTTGCCAGCTCAATGCCAAACTCAGCCTCGCCAATGTTTCGATTGTGTCAACAAGTGGTGCTATTACTGCTATTGGAACGCTAGCTGTGTCGAATTGTGTCCATATGTGTCCAATTGTGTCCTTATACGCCTTATTGGGAAGCGCCCAATGACCTCGATTAACCGTATCTTATACGCATGACGTCACAGTAAAGAGAGACAACGGAAAATTGGAGACCTCAATTACCAGTAAATAAGTAGGTATATTATATGCCCGTAAGAAGACTCACCGTTTGGATACTGACAGCTTCGTAATTTGTCACAGATAAAAATGCACCTTGTTAGTAACTAAATATGTATAATTTTACACACAAAGGTAAACAAAACACAACCAACTGTTGTGGTCAATTGTTATAAAAAAAATAGGTGTCTTACCAGTGAACACCTTTGGCGAACCAATTTTCTATTAGTATAGAAACAATTGATATAGAAAAAGATATAGAAAGAGTATAGAGAATCGGTTCGCCAAAGGTGGATGACTAGGACTCGGACACTTCGTTTTTTTTTTGTCCTAAAAGCACATCGTTCAACATTTTGGCTACAAGCGGACATTGTTATTACATAATGTACCCTGCTGAATCCAAAAATTAATGTTCCCACCTGAGAATTTGTACTGTTAGGCCCCCAAGGCCCCATTTTTGACTTTTCTGGACCGTTATTTGTTACCCCATTTTTCCAGTTCAACGTCCTGAAGACCGTAATAATAAAAAAACCGTGATAGATGCAGTGAAAATTCTGAAAATTTGTAGTGGTTGCTACTTTCTCTTAGTGAAGTTGCCATTTCACAAAATATAAGGTCGAAATGCATTTTAAATATAAAATAGTTGTGAAGAGATCAAGAGTATCTTTCTCGAGATCTTTCTATTTTGTGAAAATTCTAAGTCCATACACTGTCCCAGCACTGTTGAAGCTTTTGTAGAAAGTAATCCGAAAGACACTCAAGGATTCTACATCGATGCAGAGAACCCATTATTTCAACGGTACAATAGGCTATTTCGTTAATTTGGGCAGGTGCGCATGCGTAAAGGCTCCAAACTTTGAAAACTTTCGTACACCTGCCAGTTGAATGGCAAATGCTCTGTCTACCCCCTTGACCAGCTACTGGTTTCTGGCTGTCACTTTTACACACACACCCCAAATAATTTGTGGAATTTTAGTTGCGCCACAAGATTTTCTAGTGTTAATTTTCAATATCGGTGTACGAAACTATGAAATTCGCGCAACACATGCGCAATCCAAGCAAAATGACCTATTCGGCTTTCGATCTGCATCACGAGCTGGTTGAGGTTGAGTTTGAGTGATAACGAATTTTCTCGGGCGGTTCGGCGGTTGGTATTTGTGGGTAACTGTAACTGGTATTATACCGGGTGTTTATAAACGTCTGTGATCGCATCGCCTTTGGAATCCGCTTTCATCACCAGAATCGCGCCTGTTACTGCGTTTTTCGGCCTGATCCATGCCTGCCGCGATCACAGTTTCTTATAAACACCCCGTACCTATGCAATATAATATATAAATACACCTTCGATACTACAATATGCCTGGTCAGATTTGTCTATTTCGCCTCGGTCTATTTGAAGCTCCTACCTTTGATAGTTTTGGCGTAAATAATTTGAAACTCTGTCTGTTTGTACCTTTGAGGGTCTGTAACTCCCTTGGCACTTCAGGAAAAATGTTATCCTCACTTTTTTATTAATTTTTTTGAGAGACATCCAATCTACCAGTTTAATGCAAGATCATCGAAACAACCTGTTTAGGTAGTTATGAACACACCACACGAGTGAGCACATGAATAATAATAATTAGAGATTATGAAGAGTGAAGCTTTGAATACCTATTAAATTCTCTTTGAAAGTCAACGTTCAGCAGCATTCCACTTCAATTGTCGCAGTATGTATACTCCAGCCTGCGTTGTGTGTTGTGCAGACAGAACAAAGCTCCGGATGGAAGCGGCAAAAGCACATTTACGTCGCAATAATTCATGTAACCAGATTATGAAAAATCAGACCAGCACGTGGCTCCAAAGTAATCGTGTAAAATGAAAGAGTGATTATGGGGCCCCGGTCCCGTCTGGAAACCCTAGTACCGCTTCCAGTCCGCCCGCTTTCTAGCCGCTCTGCCAACCGGCAGGGCACTATATCGTGGTGTTGACGCGTGAAATTGAATTTTTCATTACGAAGCGCGAATGGCTTCTTCTTACCTCCGCACTTTGCCGCATTATGATCAAAAACTCCGTAAACGTAATTTCAGACCTTCTCATTGGACCCTTCTCTCCTAATGCTCCGAAGTTGATGTCTTTTCTCTTTGGTTGCTGATGGTGTCGGTGCTGGAGTGGGCAGCTCGGTGCGGGCGTCCACGTTCGCGTCGAGTTAGCCGGTCGTTGGGTCCGATAATAAATACGTTTATGTGTGGTACACAGGCCCCGGCCAGGCCGCAACAAATTTAATCATGGGATGAGCGGCGCTCTGCCCCCCGAATGTGTGCATCCCGAACGTGTCCCCTGGCCGACGACGACGGCGCTGGAATCTGCAGTTTTGCTGACGTAATTGCGTTACCGCGTCCTCCACGCTTTTGTTTATTGTGCCTTTTTAGCACACTTTCTCCAAAGGAGATGGCGCTTTTAGCTGAATTTTATCCGTCTGTCCGTCCATCCGTCTGTCAGTCTGCCAAGGGAACTTATTACTTCTCAAAGAAAGAAGACATCGATCTGGTATACAGGGTGATCACGAAATGACCCACCAGAACACTACTGCAATTATGGAATCTATTATGAAGCCTAGAGAGAATAATAAAAAACTCTTCGACTTTTATTTTCGAAGTTATGAAGAGTCAAAGCTTGATCTTTCAAACTGTTTTAGTATTCGTTATTTCAAAATATTGAAGTGAACTGTTGGTGAAGAATTATAGGAAAAAATATCGATCCCTGGATGTGTATTGAATTTCATACAGGGTGAGCCAGAAACTGCGCAAATTTCGATCTGTCGATCGAAATTGACGTTAGGGCAGCCTTGGTTGACCTAAGGGTGGGTAGTGCTGTCAGGCCGGACCTCATTCCATCATATCTGTTATTGGGCTGTCGTTCAACCCTTGCTCGCTCCCTGCAATTGATTTTCAACAGAGCTCTTGCTTCCTCCACCTTCCCCGAATCATGGAAAAGCTCTATATTGTGCCCTGTTTATAAGAGCGGCCCTAAGAATTGCGCTGAGAACTATAGACCAAACGCTATTCTTTAGCAACGTCAGTAAGGCGTGCGAGATTTGTCTACATAGGGTTTATCTCGCCGGGGTTTGTTGAAGAGAAAATAGTTAGCGAGCAACACGGTTTTGCAAACAAAAAATCACAGTCATGAACTTGATGGTGAGCAACTTATATCTGATTGTATGAGCGAGCGTAGGCAAGCCGATGTCACATACCGATTCCTCAAAGGCTTTCGATCGCATAAACCTAGACGTACTCTTGAAAAAGTTGGAAAATCTGGGGTTTTTCCCCAGTCTAGTCAGATTGTTCAGGTCTTGTCTGGTCGGTCGAAAGCAGTTAGTGGGGGTTTCCGGTCACAGTTGCGAGAGTTCCGAGGTCAAGGGTCCTGCAGGGACCTGTGCTGGGTCCTCTCCTTTTCATCATTTTCATAAATGACATTGGGCTGAGTCTCAAGAGCTTGTTCCTCCTGCTGATGTTTTGAAGATCTTTTCACCTGGGAGTTCCTCTGGGGACTGCTCTCGCCTTCAGGAGGACATCGATGCGTTGGTAGGATGGTGCACTGTAAACGGTCTTGATTTGAACGTGACGAAGTGCATGGTCATGTCTTTTTCAAAGTCCTTTGGACCCCTGGAGTTTCCATACAAGACTGGCGATCACATTCTGGCCAGACCCAGTGTCATAAAAGACACTCACTAAAAGACAAAGACACAAAAATTGTTTTTCTCCAAAAATGCTTCCAAACCATTCCATTGAGCCCTCAACCGAAGTGGACTAGATTATTTTATACGGTTCAAGGAAAGGAATCAATGCATTTTTTTGAGAGAAATTTTTTGAATGAACTATAATTTATTTACAATTTTGTTGGATGGGTAAAATCTTCTGGAATAAAGAAACTAGATGGGTTTGAACTACCAACAAGTTTTACCAACGATACCAACCGCGAAATTCAAACGTTTGAATTGCCTAACATTGCCATAACATGTAACATCCTAACATTGACATCAACATCACCATAACACGGACACTATTTCTGACGGGGCAGTTATTTAGCCGTGCTTCTAATTTCAGCTGTAAGCGCAGCATCGCTCATGGTTCTCATGCCATGCGTTGTGCCACATGGACCAATGAGCGCTGAAAGCTGACTAAACCCACCCTTGAAAAATAAAGATTCATTGATTTTTTCTATTATCTAATTCACTTGCACGTTGCACGCTTGCACCCTAGGACTTACCTATGTGATGTGCTGTTTTGGGTCATTCGGCCAAGAAAAAAGTCACTTTCACTTCTGCACATTGATACATAAGTGATTTTTACAGTAAGTTTATACAAAGCCTACCGATCATTACCTATGTTAAAAAAATGTTTAATCCCTTTAGGGCCGGCATTAAAATGTCTAGTTGACAGCCAGCCGGTTGGTTTTCAACCATAGATTCACGGATATTCTTACCAATAACAGCGCTTGAATTTGCTCTCAACCTCAACCCGAGGTTGAAATCCGTCTTGTACGCGGCCTAAGTGCCCTAAGTAGGTATCCGTATAACAAAATTTCTACTTGGTTTTATAAAAAGTGTCTGAGTGCAGTTTCGAATGATAATTTATCTGATGTAGGTATCTGCGAGGGTATCTGTATGTGATGCAAGAATGAAAAATTTGCATGTGCAGAGAAAAACACCTCTGGCTCTCGGATGGTGGTGTGGGTTCGATGCATTGATGGGTTCATTATTTCGGTTTGTCCATACCCATGTGTGGTGCGTTCGTATATCAGGCTTAATTACTTGGATTTGGGTTTATCAAGGGACGGTGGCTAAGTGGGGTCGTTAATGTTGGCGGCCAACTACTGCCGCTCGCATGTCCCTCAAGATTTCGCTGACCGAGGGCGTGGGCAACTTTAATCTCACGGCCTCTGAACTCATATAAACTCGCCGACCACAAACCATTGTTTGCAACTAATAACACAATTCTGTTCCAACAGACGGACTCGGTATATGTCTCTATGCTTGAATATCTACACACACTGATTGCACCCCAACACCATACCCCAAATGCGAGAGAGTCTGCCACACAATATTGTTCAGAACTATTCGCATTAAGTGCCTGAAACCCTTTAAAATTGTGCAGCTGAGTCGGTTAGAACACAATAAAGGAATTAACTGTTTTTGCAGAAGCTACATGTGTGCTCATGAAGTCATTCGGTCTTCAGTGATTTTGAGTATTCTGAACTAATTTAAGATTCGGTATCATAAGTGTTTAGGTAGGTGAATAGGTAGGTATGTAGGCAATAGCGTGCACCTATAGAATAAAAATTATTGCCATCGATAATTTATCGAAAAAAAAATCTCAAAAGCAAACAACCGAGCAAACAACCTATACCTAGATGGTCGAAAAGTGAAACCATTGATCGGACAAAACGAGAAGGTATAAGTAATACCATTCAACAGATGGCACCATACTCATTCGTGATGAGAGAGTGCTCTTTCATTTAAGCCATCAAGCTGCAACACTGAATGACTGAATCAATCGATTTTTTTACAGTCACACAGTACTTTGTTAATTTGACAATTTGACATCGCGTCGGAGCAGGATTACAAATGTCAAATGTATCGTATATTTATCCATTTTGTTATTCGAGTGAGGAATGTTGTATTCAAAGGAGAATAAAATGAATATCAACTTGAATATGATAATAAAAAAAATGACTTGCTCCACTGCTCTTGAAAATAATGATAATATCCATATAATACTCGGAATGATACAAGGTGTGCCACAGTACACCTCCTGAGTGGTCGGGCACTTCGACAGTTAGGCGCTGTTTCGGGCCGTTTGACATACATGGGCCTATACAGGGTGGTCCATCCTAGCGTAATTATCCCATAGCGGTCTTACCTTCCAAGATAGAGAAAAAAATGTAAGAAAGAAGTTATATGGTTTGATGAGACCTATAACCTGAAATTATTTTCAGCTATACAGGGTGTCCCATTTTGACGGGATCAACAAAACGTCAATGTTTTTGAATGGAACACCCTATATTTTTTTGCATTTTCGGATTCAGCTTCTTCAACTGTCTTATGCCTGTATTTTTGTTTTTGAATTGTGTGGCAGTGCTACCAACTAAAAATTGAAAACTGAAAAAAATTGCATTTCCACAGTTATCTTGAAAAAATCGTAGCGGCCTTGCTTTTCAAAACTAAAAGATGAAACTTGACAAGGTGATAGTCAAGTCACAGATCAATATACCAATGTCAAAAAATTGTGATTTCTTGATACAGGGCGTTTACAAAATAAAATCAAACTTTATAATTTTCAAAGTCTCATAACTCATTTTTTTCAAATAGCATGCCCCTAATTTTATAACGTTATCTGATAGCTTTTTTTATCCTCTTCCATTTTTACTGGGAGTACCCTACCCTTAAACTTTATTTTTTTGAGATAATCGGAAATTTTCACAAAATTTGTGATTTTTTTATTTTTTTTGTTGGCTGTGATGAATGACAGACAAGCCAAATAGTGCGCAACTCTCAATTGTGCCCGCGGCACACGAGGCATTTTTGCCCGCAATTTTCCTGGCATTTTTACGTGCAATTTTTCAGGCTCGCGGTCAGTCTGAATATTGTCGAACATAAAAAAAGGCTTCAACGCAGAAAAAAACGAAGTGGGATCCTGGATATCTGGATTATTACCAGAATATCATATAAATCATTTTCTCTGGCGTAAAGTCATTTTTCTTTGTTCGACAATATTCAGACTGACTAACTGAGAGTTGCGTACTATTTGGCTTGTCTGTCATTCATCACGGCCAACTCAATTTGTGAAAAAAAAATAAAAAAATCACAAATTTTGTGAAAATTTCCGATTATCTCGAAAAAAATGAAGTTCAAGGGTAGGATACCCCTAGTAAAAATGTAAGGGAATAAAAAAGCTATCAGATAACTTATAAAATCAGGGGCATGCCATTTGAAAAAAATGAGTTATGAGACTTTGAAAATTATAAAGTTTGATTTTTTTTTGTGAACGCTCTGTATCAAGAAATCAAAAATTTTTGACATTGAGATATTGGTCTTTGACTTGACTATCACCATATTGAGTTTCATCCCCTAGTTTTGAAAAGCAAGGCCGCTACGATTTTTTCAAGATAACTGTGGAAATGCGATTTTTTTCAGTTTTTAATTTTTAGTTGGTAGTACTGCCACACAATTGGAAAACAAAAATACAGGCATAAAACAGTTCGAAAAGCTGAATCCAAAAATGCAAAAAATATAGGGTGTTCCATTTAATAAAATTGACGTTTTGTTGATCCCGTCAAAATGGGACACCCTGTATAGCTGAAAATAATTTTAGGTTATAGGTCTCATCAAACCATATAACTTCTTTCTCACATCTTTTTCTCTATCTTGAACGGTAAGACCGCTATGGGATAATTACGCTAGGATGGACCACCCAAACTGTACAGTAAACTGGACTACTGTTCTAGGTATCAGGCCAAACAATAAATGAGGCCAACCACCATTCGGGAGCTGCCAGGGTGGCCAGAACAAGAAAAGTTGACTTCATTCAAATTTGGTACCTACTCTTACATATTGACAATTATTCCTGAATCAAAGTTTCTTCAACAATAGTGTGTTTCTTCCTTTGAAACATGATTGTGGTCACGTTTGTTTGGCGTCAAAAACGTCGGGGTTATTTGGCCCCAAAAAGGTATCGTTAAGAAGAAAGTTTGAGAGCCACTGATCAGCAGGCTTCTGATCGCGGCTGCTATATAGTTTCAGAATGGATGGCAATATCAAGATATTCCCGTCTAAACCAATCTCTGTATTAGCATAAATTTGCTCCAAGCATCGTTATTAAATTGAACGATTAATTTTCTGTATGAGAGATAGAAATTTATTTACCCATTGGGCAGGTCCCAACACATTGGGCTGCTGTATCCAAAGCGTCCCATCAAAATGGAGTTTAGGGGTAGGGGTATGTATTTTGTGTTTAAACCGTTATTAATTCACATTCACAGCGGGTAACCCATAATTTGATTGATTTCAGCTGGCGGGAAGACAATTTCAGTGATTGCTTCACAGGTACAAGCATAACATTAAATAATTTTTTAGCTTCCTGCCAATTCAAGTAGATTTTTCAAATATTTTAGTGCATCCAAATTACAAATGAAATTGCTATAGGTACAAGGCACAAAGGCAAAAATTAAAACGATTCCGGATCTAACTATAAGACTTGCGATCTATTACTTCAAGCCCGAGTTGTTGCCTTTCTTTTATTTTATGGCGCGTCGCTGTTGGGAAGATTGAAGCCTATTCCCGGCACTCCATGATGTCTAATGGGAAATCTATTGCTCTATACCTCTCGCTGGTTGATGGCTTTTATTGCCGCCCAAAAGGATTTCGTCAAAATGGAGGTTTAATGTCGAAAGCCACAAATATATTTTTTCCGCGTGACGTGCAGAATGGAGCTCTGGGGCCCCGACCTGAGACCTCCCTTTCAATTCATCCAGTTCAAGTTAAAATCCATACGCGTGAAAAATTCCCTTCTTTTTTTCCTGTTGCTCTCTGGATGGCTGATCGAGAGCGAAACGTATTCTTGCTGAAGGTACCTATAGTGAGTTTTGCTTCTTGCATCACTTTCATAATACAATTTTAAGAAAACACATGAATAGATCCTTCTCAGTGCCCATTATTTCAGGACCTTAATATGTGATCCCGTGGGATTTTCAATGGAGGAGCATAGCGATTATGTGAAATACATTCCTTAGATGGCCAGCAATCACACCTCACCAGGTGTTTTGCTTAAATTTCTTGCAGGGGATTTATATACAGGGTAAAACAGGAAAAATAAATGAAAATTGGTAGTTCCAGACTGAGAAGAGGTGGAAAACTTGAACTGCATACATGATTCAATTCTGTTGTTGTGTTGATACCTGCCAAATTGGGTCCCAATCCATGGTATAAATTTTGAATAATTAAATAACAAAGCTTTCAACTTTGACAATTTCTCATATTTGATAGATGACATGCGAATAAATACTTTGAACAGTTTTGAATACAGTTTTTCAAGGGCTTTCAAATGACATATTGAGAGTCAAGTTTGGTGACACACACAACTTCGTAATATCATCTAAAAAACTTTTCCATTCAATTATCCAATATCTATCCGATGGATTGGAGCTAAATTTGGTAGAAAGCAACAGAACAACATAATCAAATTAAGACTGCAGTTGCAGATTTCCACCAATTCCCAGTTGAACGTTACGAGTTTTGAAATTTTCTCCACGGCCGCTCCCTCGCATTTTGACCAGGACGACCCGTGTTTGATGTAGGACTCAAATCGGCCGTCCTTTTCTGGTGAGTGGATTGACTTTTTAGAAAAATTCCAACTGATATCGGAAGTAGATTGCACTGGGCGTCGTGTAGGCCTATTTTCAAATCCGACACGGTTTCGGTTTTTCGACAGTGGTTTTTTCAAAATAATAAATTTAATTTTCAAGTTTTCTTGTTATCCACTCTATTCACCACGAATGTCATTTTTTCAAGCAAAACCTTCGGAAGAATTAAGTCGGATATCCACCTGGTGATTTATACGGCTCCACCTTCTTTAATTCACGGTATATAATTGTTTTTTTTCCTGTTTCACCCTGTATAAGTCCCCTGCAAGAAATTCAAGCAAAACACCCGGTGAGGTGTGATTGCTGTCGATTGAAGGAATGTATTCCACATGGTTGCTATGTATGCTCCTTCATTCAAAATCCCACGGAATGCTTTTTAATTACATATAGGCTCCTGGACTACATAGCGGATCTATAGTTTAGTTCCTTCAACGGAATCTGATCGACAAACTGTGTGCGACCTACCTATAATAAGGAGGCCACATTATCAGATTTAAACTTGTCCAGGGCCCTTGATGTAATCTGAAGGTGGTTTCAGGCGTGCAAACAATATCTTACGCTTCCAACCGGCATTGGGATCGGTCAGGCCGCCTTTCGAAATGCGGGTCCGCCACCAAATCCCGGCTGAGTCAATGTTTGATCAAAGAGTAGCTTGTTGCCCCCCGGGCTGTTCCAATACATGCTCTTGACAACGTGTAAGTAGAGTGCGTCTGGGTCAAAGTTCTTAAGTACGTGAAAAAGCAAAGAAAGAAAACATCCGAACGCAGATTTGGTGGATAAAACTTCAAGTATGATATTATTAAAACTACGTACACGACAGAAGTGAACTTACCCCTTGAACACTTGAGCAAGCCTTATAATTATTCGTCTAATTTCGCAATTTGTACCCAGACATCCTTAACTCTTGTAAGAACAGGTTCTCACTAAGCGTAAGTACTTGCTTAACAAGTGAGTATGCCCTCACGGGCGTGAGGCTCAGTAGCGCATTTCTTTTTTGAAGGATCAGTGAGCGCGAGATGTTAATTAGGGTCCTACTTGGATGAGTTTAAATCTTTCTTGTTCAGGATTTCGTCTAGAAGATTTCAAGTGCCAGCAAGCAACGAATAATATTCTGCCGGCGAGCCGTATAACAATTCAGGGTCATTTTCAAAAATTCGTAGTCATTCACCCATAGGTCGTATCAATGTAAAGCTTTTCCAAAAGAAATAGAGTTTCCTCCAAATATAACCTCGCATATGTGCCCAAAAATGTATATTAAATAAAGTCTTTTGCCGCATCTCGTAAATTTCAAGTACAGCCGCGCCACGCCACACTAAATTGTCGATATCATAGTTCTTTTTCATTACTTAGGCAACATTATTGTCATGATTAATGTTTGAATCCTGTTGTTGGGTGTATGTTATTAGTGTAATAAGAAGGGTGTCTTTACCAACAAGTTCCTTTAATATTTGAACCGGAACATTTTTGTCAGTTTAATAATAATAATAATAATAATAATAATAATAATAGGCTTTATTGTCCAACAACAAAAAAGAAGTCATAAAGAGGACAAGAAAAATGATTAAAATAAATAGTAGCAATACTAGCATATCATAATGAGTGATGCGACAAACAATGCACACAAATAAAAATAAAATACAGCACAAGAATAAAGACAAGGGAAAAGCCCACTGTCCTGAGACAGATCTAGGCAACCTGGAGGGCTCGCATAAAAACGCTTAACGAGGGGGAGCTTAAGTCTGTCTTGTGACAGACGTCGTTGAAGGATCTGGACATAGCATAAATCGGAGATCTGATGATCGCATTCGTGGCGGCAGCAGGGAGCCTGAAAAATCCGCAGCCTCTAGTACTCAATCGCGGTACCAATATGGAAAATTCCCCCAGGAGCTCACTGCAGTCCGCAGTTCCGCTAAAGAGTTTATAAAGAAAGACAAGAGACGCACGACACCTCCGAGACTCAAGAGAATCCATACGAAACTCACCCAAGAGAAGGTCACCGTCAAAGCCTCGGTCCGGGAAAACACCATGCTGTCTGAAATAGAGATATTTCAAAAATTTTCTTTCGACACGCTGGAGCTGAAGGCTCTGTCTCCTGTAGATGGACGCCCACACCAGACTCGCATATTCTAGCCTCGACCGAACGAAGGTAAAATAGAGAGACTTGAGGCAGTCGATATTTGCGATAGATCCGCCATTCCTAATGATAAATCCCAGCATCCTGAGAGCCGACTTGCAGACCTGAACGATGTGAGGTGCAAATGATAACTCTGTGTCAAACAGGACGCCAAGATCCCGAAAAGTGCTGCAGGACCCCAGCGGAACACCATCTAGGACATACTCGTAGCTCACAAGACGCGAGGTATTTCTGGTAAAGGACATCACCTTACATTTGTCGACGTTCAAATGAAGCCCGTTGTCCCGGCACCACTCAGAAACGCCATTCAAGTCCTTCTGCAGCAGATCACAGTCCTCCCCAGTACGGACCCTCCTGAACAATTTCACGTCATCGGCGTACATCAGTATCCTGCCATCCACCCGATCCACTATGTCATTGATGAATATGTCAAACATCAGCGGCGCAAGGTTTGCACCTTGAGGTGCACCGCTGGTTGGCGAAAAGTCTGATGAGCGGCGGCCGTCAATCTCAACATACTGGCTCCGGTTGGTCAAGTACGAAGTGAGAAGAGAGAGCCACCCCTCATCAACGCCACATGCATATAGCTTCTCGAGGAGAATGCCATGGTCCATGCGATCGAAGGCCTTGGAAAAGTCAGTGAAAATTACGTCGACCTGTAAACGACTATCCATGGAAGAGCAAAGGTACTGGGTGAAACATGCCAAGTTAGTAATTGTACTCCTTCCCGGGAAGAAACCATGCTGTTTATCAGAGATAGTATGGCCAATATCGACCATAAGGCTGCTGTGTATTGCCAACTCAAAAACTTTGGCAAAATTAGATAGAAGACATATTGGTCTATAATTCTCAATAAGATGTTTGTCACCCTTTTTATGGACCGGAGTAACACGACTCCTTTTCCACGCGTCAGGAAAAGTGGAGCTCCTCAAAGACAAATTAAACAGAGCTGCGAGGGGCTCGGCCAGAACACAGGCGCAGTCCTTGACAAGGAAAGCAGGGATTCCATCAGGTCCAGCCGTCCTTCCAGACTTAAGCCGTTTCAGTGCTTTTTGCACACTATCATGAGTGAAAGAATTCAGTGATAAAAAACGGCCCGACACAGAAGGTTGACGCTGAAATGGCGTAGACGCGACAAATGATTCGGCAAAGGAATCAGCGAAGGCATCCACAATCTCCTGCGGCTCGGACAGACGTCTACCACGAACTGAAAACTCATTGGGCAGCCTAGAGTTACTCCTCTTACTCCCCACGAACCTGAAAAATTCACCAGGATCCTCCTTTATCCTCGTCTGATAAGTTAAGTCCAGTCAAAATAAGTTTTAACCCGAAATAAATTTGGAAGTTGACGGAATTTAGTGGATCGATGCAGAATCCAATGTAGAATAACATACTGAAATTCCAGAAAATTCCAAGGCTTGGCTTTTTTTGGACCAATCAAAAAACGCTATCCTTGAAAATTTCCGGTTTTCTCTGAATAACTTGTGAACTGGTGCCATTATAACAAAAACACATGTGGATACGAAAGGAGCGCGTTAAATTCCCAAGAGAACAATACCAACATCGTTATTCTATGGTTGATAGTTTCTGAAATAAATACAGCTTCTGCAAGAACGCAGTGAAAAATGACTTGAAATTTATTTCCAGATTTCCACTAACAATTTGCATAGTTTTAGCTCAGAGGTTGTAACGCAAAGAGAAATGTGCGGATTTTGATGTGCTTCACATTATATGAAAATCCAATTCATGGCTTGTTTGTCACCTTTTTGTAAGAAGTATTAAGTTTGACATAACGGCTTTCCTCGACCATAGAAATCGATACTGATTGTTCCGAAGAATCCTCAAAACCCGATTCTTCTCATCCATCTCATTAGCTTGATTTTCCAAGATAGAACAAAACCATGCAAAGAATATATTAAGATATACTTAGAAACTGAAAACATACCATGTTTGAGTATCTTTTCTTCACTGATGGTTTCTAGTAGTGATTCTCACGAGACTCTCGTTTTCGAGAGTCTCGTCTCGTCTCGTCTCGTTTTCGAGACGAGACTCGAGACGAGACTGATCATTTTTCTCACGAGACGAGACGAGACTTTTTGCCGGTCTCGTCTCGTGTCTCGTGCGAGAGTCTCGTAGTCTCGCACGAGACTTTTGCGGTCCAGTTTTTATTTCACAATCTACATAATGTGGGCACAGCTGTTGAGTTATATTGGCACCTAACTAATTTCTTTTGAGCAAAAAAAGCTTTGATGTTCAGTTCACGTTAGAAAAATTTCATGATTAATAAATTACCTACTAAAGAATACCCAGACGAAACTTTATTTACCGTACCTAAAACCGTAAATTTTCAGTAAATACTAGTTTTTTTTTCCATAGATTTAGTATTAAAAATGAAATAGATCAACAAAGTGAAGATGGAACCCCCAGCCCCCCGGGCTCTAGCTTCAAAAAATCCTTGAGCTGAAGCATCAGCAAGACTGTCAAAAAGGAGAAAACGTTCTACAGCGTTACCATTTTTAGTACAATATCGGATTGACAAAGAAAGTTGATCAGTTTCACCGATATCAATAATGATTGTGGAATCAACAATCAACAATAATAGTAAAAAACTTGGCATGCTTCACTTCGTCTAAAATAGTTTTCACACATTCGTTTGCTAGAGCCGAAATGAACTCGTTTTTGATTATCTGTCACTTTTAACTTTTGTATCGTGAATAACTATTATATGGGAGCAACACCTTTGGCTGGATTTTTGAACCGGTCGTTTTTCTTTCGTTCCCAGCTGGAGAGCTTTTTCTTTTTTAAACACGACATTTTGAGACTACCCGTACTTAGGTATAACGCGAATGATCGAAGTGAAAGGGCGGTCGATCGTGATATCCACAAAATTCCCACTATTCAGCTCTCGGAAACTTGGAACAGTAAAAAAATAGAATGTAGCATTTATTTATTTTATTGCCAACTGGAATGTTATTGTGTGTGTGGGGTATTGGTGTTTTTTTTTTGACGGGTCTGTGTTCCAGATGTGCATGAGTATTGGTCGCAAGTGTCCGGTGGATGCAAGGGCCGGCTATTATTCAACGGGTGTGGTGTGATGTTTGCTGGGATGTTTTAAAGATTATATAGGAGAATGACCAAAAAAGGCGCCTTTGCAGTTTGCACTTGTAAATCTTGTAGGTGGGTGCCTGGCAAACCATCCCTTGTTGCGCCGCTGCTTTTGTGATTCCGTCATCACAAGTTATAGTGTTGTGTTACATGGTTTCAGTGGTTGTTGGCAATTAATTAGGTGTGGAGCTGTGTCACCAAAGCATAAAAGAAAAATGAGTACACCAAAAAGAAAACGACATTCTGCTTCTACTTCCGCAACTACAGTTCAAGATGAATCAAATTCATCCGGAGATTTTTCTAGTGGAAGTGATGATAGATATGTACAACCAGAACCGCACAGCCCCGGCCGGAGCCGCAGGACCAGTCCAAATGCAAGAGAAGCCTCAGAATCGTACGGCTTTTACCGCAACTCGCTAGCTTCAACGGATCTTGAAAAATGGGGGAGGACATCTTTTTTGAATGAATCTTATGTAATGAATTAAACAATTTTTTTGACCGATTATGTTTCACTGAATTTAATTGGATGATAGTAACAAATTTCTATCTATACTTCATTATCTAGATACGTCACGAGACTCACGAGACTCACGAGACTCTCGTGCGAGACTCGAGACGAGACGAGACTCGCGGCCACGAGACGAGACTCGAGACGAGACTTCGCAATTTGCTCACGAGACGAGACGAGACTTTTGTAAAGTCTCGTCTCGTTGGTCTCGTGAGAATCACTAGTTTCTAGGATAAGTAGGTTAGGCTTAAAAGTAGGCTTAAAAGACTGCAACGACCTATTTATTTGGAAAAAATAGGTAGTCTGGACACTATTTGCTGAGATGCAAAATGCCACTAAAAAGACGTAAAGTATTGAATAAACTCATGCAGTTTCCACACGTAGTCTTTTGAGCCATGTATCTGAGGAACCATCACTAGGAAAAAGATACGTAAACACCGTATGTTTTCAGTTTCTATATCTTTATATATTTCTTGCATAGTTTTGTTCCACTTGAAAAATCAAACAAATGACATGGAATGAAAGAAATCGGATTCTGGGGATTCTTCAAAACAACCAGTATCGACTTCAAAGATCGAGGAAAACCAGCATTTCAAAGCTAACGACTTTTAACGACAAAGTTACTAACGAGCATTGAATTGGCTTTCCATTACGTGTAACAAATTGAAATCCTCACACTTGTTGTTAAATTACAGCCAAGGTTACAAGCCTCTGAACTACAACTATGCACATTGTCAGGGGAAATCCGGGAATAAATTTCGAGTCATTTTCCACTGCATTTTTGCAGAAGCAGTATCTCAGAGACTATACCATTCACAAAATGATGAGCTTGGTATTGGTCTCTTGGCAATTTAACGGGCTTCATTTGTCCACATGTGTTTTAGTGTTTTTGTTATAATGGCGCCAGTTTACAAGTTATTCAGAGAAAACCGGAAATTTTCAAGGATGCCGCTCTTTAATTGGTCTTAAAAAAAAGCCGAGACTTGGAATTTTCAGGAATTTCAGTAAGTTATTCTAAATACTTATATTGAATTCTGCATTGATCCACCAAATGTCGTCAACTTCCGAAGTTATTTCGGGCTTTGGCCGATTTTTGCCTAATTTGATTGAACTGTTATTTGACGTGCAAGAGAAATAGGCTATAGATTATGGTTTGTACCAAATTGGCAGTTCTTTTCCTTGAGGAGTAGGTTCCGTGACAGACAGACGGGCAGACGGACGGACAGACAGATAAAGTAAGTGAGCTGAGAACTACCAACAGTGGACCCCAATGACTACATTACGTGACTATTGTACTGTTTATCTGCACTTGATAAAAATCAGAAGAAGTTAATAAGACTGTCCTCTGTCCTCACAAATAAGACCGGAAGTAGTAGGACTTGACAGTTGGATGTTGGATTGAGTTAAATATGTACAAAGGATTTGTTATGATTGTCAGAGGATGCTGGCGTAGTTAGAAAGGCCAGAAGTTACAATAGTGGGAGATCTAAGTTCTAAGTTCCACTAATAAACGTCACCGAACCGCAAATCTCTCCTGGGAGTCAACGAGGGTGCTTTCTCGGTACATTTCCAACCGCCAATGTTCGCCGCTAACTGCAGTCTCGATTCTTGAATCGCTGAGATTTCAGTGATAGTAGGTAGCGCCGCTTCCGCAAGAATCCCAGTTAAAATTTTCTTACGTCAGCCAATTTGTTATTTCGTTTATTCATCATCAAGGCTTTGATGTACCTACGTGCATGCGTCGTATACCTGATGGTGCCCGGTAACTGCGTCTGTGCGCTAGCTTGTATTTTTTGCCAAATTAAGCTTCCTCAGAAATTGGCGTGTCTCAAAGAAACGAGGTAAATAACATCAGGGGGAGGATGGACATAAATGCCGGGGCTGCAATATTTGCCCTCAGCGTTTGGGGTGGCGAGGATCGAACGAACGCTTCCTAATTTTCCGAAACCGGGGCAATATATCCATTCGCTTTTATCTCCTGGTGCCAGATGATCATCAGTATTCCAGACTTGTTGTTATTGACATCTGCGAATTAATATTGCTTCCCGCAGAGATAGAACGGGCATCACGTTCTTTACGTTTATGTGCGCATCCGCGCGCCCTCTCGTCGGGGCTTATTAAGATTTTCTTAAACTCCCAGGCAAAATTTGATTTTTGGGGTGGAAAAGCCTAATTTACTTTTAAATTCCAGAAAATTCAATATAAAGAGATCTTTGATTTTTCATGATGATTTTCATATTCACTGCCTCGAAAAGCAATTAATTTCTGGAATGATTAAGTTCTGGAATTAATCCGAACGCTGCATGTTGCTTCAATAATAGCTGAAACCCTAATCACGAATAGTTAGCGGCCAGAACTACCCAAGGCAAATTAGTTGTAAGAAATCAACTCGTTTTCTCGTCGTCTGTCCGTCTGTCTCATACAGTCACAACATCTAGTCCTAGACCAGGGTTTCTAAACCTTTTTCTTATCATGGAGCCCTCTTAAAATCCCAAGGAGCCCACGAACCCTTTCCAAAAAGATTGAAAAACGAGGTTTAGCTTTCACCAGATTTTATTGTTTGCGAATTAACTTATAATATAAATACACATATAACTATATAAATAGTATACATATAAATATATAAATATAATTTATATGTATATATATAAATATTATATATACACATATAAATATTATACATAGTTAAGTGTGACCACTGATGCTGCTTTTGTTGGATTAAAACGTCAAATGGAGGAGCCGTTCTTGATGACGCAAGGCGCATGTCATCTTCCATTTTTTACCGATTCCGACTCTTAGTTTCTATTGACACTAAAATTGAAAACCCTGCTTCACAGAGGTAAGAAGTTGCAAACGGAAGCAGAACTGACATAGCTCGTTTGACAAGTTGGAGGTAAGCTGGAGCTAAATGACACTACAAGTCGCCGATGTTCTTTGCGTCAAATTCCCCTCGGAACACTTCTTCAGATCTCAAATCAATGAGATCAGCTTTCACGAGGTCTTCATCGTCAATGTTGTCTAGGACCCAGATGAAAGGATTGTTGCTTTTTTTTACTCCAGTGGGTAGCCCATGACCTTGGAACCCGAGCCAAGAAAAATCTTGAGAAAATAATGATAAACAATTACGATTATAACAATTTAGTGTGACGCGGCATTGCCGATGAGTGCTGCATTTTAGAAGCCGGGTAGAAGCTATGACATGTGGACAAGTTCCCGTTCTCATCAAATTACAATAAAACATATAGTGAGTTATATCTAGAGGAGAATTTGAACTTTTTTTCAACGAGAATTCCACATCAGTACGACCCACGGGTCAGAAGTTACGAATTTTTGAAAATTGCCTGAAGCTACGGCTCGGTGTCAATGGATTATTTGTTGCTTGGTGGCGCTTGACATCTTCTTCTCCGAACGGTACGAAATCCTAGACAAGAAAGATTCCAACCCAATAGGTAGCTTACGCCCGCGCCCGTGAGGGCATATTGGGGAGTTTGCGTCCACACGTACGTACGACGTAACGTAAGTTTCAACGTGAAAATGGGCGAGTTTGTTACCTGCAATTCCTTAGTTACAGGGGAGTTTTCACGTTCTACGTTGCGTTAAGTCGTACGTTCAATGAAATCGCAAACTCCCTAACTTGTTCACGCAATCTACCTACGTACACAATAGAGAGTTTGCGATTTCATTGAACGTGCGACGTAACGCAACGTAGAACGTGAAAACTCCCATGTAACTAATGAATTGCAGATAACAAACTCATACGTGGGCACGCAAACTCCCTAATACATACAGGATGTCTCAAAAGTATCGCATTCCGAGTCCAGAGCAATATATGAAATCCACTCAAGAGCACGAAAAATTTTATTTTTGACTTTTTCCAACATAATGGGGGATCAAAGCGTCGGACTTCGCTCCCCTCTATTTTCGTAAGTCAAAGTGATTTTGGGGAATTCTTTGTGATGGGTTAGTCAGTAAAAATTATCAACCACTGAGGAGTGTGCACTCGACTTCTATTTATTCTAAAGGGTGATTCATAAGTCTCAAAAACTCATTTTTCTTCAAAAACGCAACCAGGTTTTTTTTTTTTTAAATAAAAAAAGTCATTACATATCTTGTTCTGAAACATTTTTGGGGCCGATAGAATATTTCACAGACTATACAGGGTGTTTCAGGGATGATAGCAAAAAATTTAACTGTGGGTAGATCTCGTCAAAACATGACGAAAACCTATATACCATTTTACAAAGTTCGGCCTAATGACGAAGATACAGCCCTCCAAAGTTCACTTTTTTCGGATTTCAAAAATTTGTAACTCAGGAACGTTTTGACAAATTTAGCTTTAATTAAGCAAAAGCTGGTTTGTCATAATCATCTATCAACCTGCAAAATTTGGATAGAATCCAATCAGTGGCGTGGAAGTTATGAAGGGTCACCTCAAATCAACTTTTCTTCGGATGCTTCTAAATTATTGACCCTCATAGCTCCTACATCACTGGTTGGATTCCTTTCAAATTTGGCAGGTTGATAGATAATTATGACAAACCAGTTTTTACTGAATTAAAGCTGAATTTGACGAAACGTTCTTGAGTTACAAATTTTTGAAATCCGAAAAAACTGAACTTTGTAGGGTTGTATCTTTGTCATTAGGCCGAACTTTGCAAAATGGTATATAGGTTTTCGTCATATTTTGACGAGATCTACCCACATTTTTTGCTATCATTCCTGAAACACCCTGTATAACGCATAGGTAACTAGACTGTGTTTCAGCCAATGAGATGCACGGATTCGGGGTACCAAGAGGATATCACAGCGATGATAAATAACAATTGAATTTATCACCGATTTAGGCTTGTTTACCTCCTGTCAGATTGATTTCAGTTTGAGGTTCACTTTTATTTTGAATGTAAACTGTTGAAAACACATGAAAAATCCTAATGAGATACTAATGAAAGAGTTTAAAACGTGATTACTCACCCTCTCACCCACTCACCCACTCAAAAGGGGGTTCTTGTACAAAATGTATACAGATACAGCATTCGTCTGTGGTGTTGACGTAGACACAGACATTCAGATCAGAGAAATGTCACATTGGGTGGATTTACATGGGATCTGCGCGTAACATGAAAAATCATGTCCATGCAATACGCTTTACTAACGATGTACGAATCTTTGAATTGCTATTTTGTAATGCATATAGACACTTAATAGGTGAACCTTAGATTTGCCTTGAAATGTCTGATGTAAGTATGCAATCCAATTTTTTCAATTTGTTATATAGTCTTGTTAAATTCAACTCGTGGTATGATTATTAATCGATGATATTTTCTCATGGATCCGATGCTGCTTATTCAACTCCTGCTACGCACTGCTACCGCAGTGCTCCGCAATCGTTGAATCTGCAGGCACGATTCCATTCGAAATTATCATCGATGATAATCGATAATATAAACTTGTTATATTATTACTGACTACAATAAAGAAAAATGTATTTTTTTTATTTATGACTCACCCTGTATTGTGAACAGAAATTCAGAGCACACCCTCTGATCAATAAATCTTACTTATTAGTCTATCACTAACATTTCTCCAAAGTCACTTCAAATAATGTAGAGAGACGGGGGCGAAGTCCTACACTTGGACCCCTGATGTCTTTAAAAATAAAAGTTATTAATTTTTTCAAATATTTTTCTCGTGTTCCTGAGTGGATTCTATATTATAGCTCTGGACTCGGAATGCGATACTTTTGACACAACCTGTATAATATACCGTCAGGAAATCATTCTAAATAACGGTATACAAGTTCTGCGTTTAGATTGAATTGAACTTTCGGCTTTCGCTGAGGTAATTTTCCTTACACTACTGAGTTTAGTAGCGAAGTGGTTCGAATAGACCTATACAAGAGCTGCATTTTCGCTCACCTTGCACTCATATATACTTACGAAGCTCACGTCCCATTCAAGATGTAAAACTAACAGAGCTCTAGATTGCATGTAGCAGAAACAAGACCAGTACCTAGTGCTTTGATAATAAACATCTGGGTTTCATTTCATGAAATAAATAGAAATAGTGGTAGTAGATATCCGTGATCGCTTTTCTATATTATAGGTCAGTAGAAGTAAAAATAGCGAATAGGAGAAATAAAATATAACAGGCTGCTGTTTGGCGGAAAATACGCGTTAGGGGTATACTTAACTATGGTCAAAAGTTGCCATCTGGCAAGTGGTAGCGTCATCTTCAAAAAGACTAAAAAGAGGTTTTGAGGCAAAACCACGGGGCTTGAATAGATGTGCACGGTTTTTGTTGATAAAGCGTTGTTAGGCGACTGGTCCGACGCGTTAATTTTTGCAAGCTGACCGACCGATCTATCGAAGGTTCGAATCCCGCAGCAAACGTTATAAATTTTTTTTTTTGCTGAAAAATGCTTTTTAGGGGCTACAACTACTTCTCGTCCAAGTTTTCATCATAGCCTGTGAATTCCTCAAGTTTCAGGTGAATATCATCAAGTTGAAAAATAATACGGTATTTATTGCTAAGCCAAATTCCTTGAGTACCTACTAGTAGGTTTTCTGATGGTGTCCCGTGTGCAAGTTGGAACTAGAGTTTAGTGCTTGGTGCCAAATTGTTCCTTAGATAATGCTGAACTAGGACCGCGATGGCGAACATCTGAGACCCACGACTGGGCAGCGGGAGGGGGGGATAAAATGTGATGAAGACATAAAAAATGGCTAATCATGAACCAAAAGAGGTACAGTTATGAAAGTTACCATTCGTATTCGCCATTTTACGCTAATGAAGGTTTAGCAAACCGATTTCATAAATATCAATCATTCTCAGAGATATTTCCAAAAATATAATTTTTTTTGTAAACATTTTATTGTTAAAAAAATTAAAGAATTTTGAGGATGGAAAGATGGAACTTGATAATTTGACAATTAGTGATGTTAGAAATATAGTCGTGATTGGTGAAAATTCCTCGGCCTACTATTTTAGGAAACAAGACCTTCAACTGTTTTCACCAGTTTGACCGCCATCTTGGATTTATTTTTGGTGCAGTAGTCGCAAAAATGACAGGGGACTCTGAGTATGGTAGCGTTAGATCATTTCAATACAAAAAGTTACTTTCCAGAGGAGGTTAGTTGCTTCTTTGGCGAGAAAAATTGTCATCTTGTTATCTCCGGCTCCTGCAGGAATCCAGCGCCAATGATGGCTGATTTGGAGCTGGAAGCAGCACAATACGTTTTGTACCATAAAACTTGATAGTTTGTGAAGTCAACTATCAAAATTTATGATCATGAATCGAATGGTTCATTGTTGGTGATTGGGTGAAGCAACGTGTGCTCATTTTTGGAAAAAATGCATAAAAACTGAGTTTTTAGTGGACATAACAAAGCTCTGGAGAAAGACCTGCGGCCAAGATTGGCGGCGAAAGTCATGTTACTAGTTGAAGTGAGTATGCTCTATAACAAGGAGCTGGTTTGAATCGTGTAGGTTTCTTTAAAACCTCTAGGAAGGTCGAAAAAGATGTTTTTTCATAATAATATTTTCAAGTACAGTCCCTCCCAAAAGTCTGTAAGTCTGTGAAAAACCACCATCACAAATCTTTCAGCTCCGTGAACTTAGGTGATTTCAAGTAAACCGACCAAATGAATTGTTCCAGTCTTGCAAATGTACCGTGGTCGAAAGAGTTAGTCCCTAGTGAAGAGAGAGAATTTTGGAAGGGACTGTACCTGAAAATATTATCATGAAGAAACATCTTTGTCGACCTCCCTAGAAATCTTCAAGAAACCTACACCATTCATGACAGCTACTTGTTATAGACCATGCTCACTTTAATTAGTTACATGACTTTCGCCGCCAATCTTGGCCGCAGGTCTCCCTCCAGAGCTCTGTCATGTCCACTAAAAACACAGTTCTCATGCATTTTCTGCCAAAAATGAGCACACTTTGCTTCAACAATAAACCATTCGATTTATGATCATGAATTTTGGTAGTTGACTTCACAAACTATCAAGTTTTATGGTACAAAACGTATTGCACCGCTTCCAGCTTCAAATCAGCCATCATTGGCACTAGATTCGTACAGCCGCCGGAGATAATAAAATGGCAATTTTTCTCGCCAAAGAAGCAACTAACCCTTTCTGGGAAGTTACTTTTCGTATTGAAATGATCTTACGCTATACCATACCATACTCACAGTTCCCTGTCATTTTTGCGACTAATGCACCAAAGGGAAATCCAAGCTGGCGACCAAGCTGGTGAAAACAGTTGACGGTCTTATTCCCTAAAATAGTACGCCGAGGAATTTTCGCCAATCACGACTATATTTCTAACATCACTAATTGTCAAAACATCAAGTTCCATCTTTCCATCTTCAAAATTCTTCGATTTTTTAACAATAAAATGTTGACGACAAAAAAATTGATTTTTGGAAATATCTCTGGGAATTATTGATATTTATGAAATCGGTTTGCTAAACCTTCATCAGCGTGAAATGGCGAATACGTATGGTAACTTTCATAACTGTACCTCTTTCGGTTTATGGTTTAACATTTTTTATGTCTTCTTCACATTTTACCCCCCCCCTCCCGCTGCCCAGTCGTGGGTCTTAAATGTTCGCCATCGCGGTCCTAGTTCAGCATGATCTAAGGAACAATTTGGCACTAAGCCTATACTCTGGTTCCAACTTGCACACGGGACACCATCAGAAAACCTACTAGTAGGTACTCAAGGAATTTGGCTTAGCAATAAATACCGTAGTATTTTCTAACTTGATGATATTCACCTAAAACTTGAGAAATTCACAGGCTATGATGAAAACTTGGACGAAAAGTAGTTGTAGCCCCTAAAAAGCATTTATTAGCAAAAAAAAAAATGATAACGTTTGCTGCGGGATTCGAACCTTCGATAGATCGGTCGGTCAGCTTGCAAAAATCAACGCGTCGGACCATTTGCCTAACAACGCTTCATCAACAAAACCGTGCACATCTATTCAAGCCCCGTGGTTTTGCCTCAAAACCTCTTTTTAGTCTTTTTGAAGATGACGCTACCACTTGCCAGATGGCAACTTTTGACCATAGTTAAGTATACCCCTAACGCGTATATTCCGCCAAACAGCAGCCTGTTATATTTTATTTCTTCTATTTTTCCTATAATGAATGTACTATTATAGTTACTAAAAAAAATCCGAATAAAATGGAAACTACATTGAAAAATAATTGACCCGTGTTTTTTCATTCAGACAAAAATTGTATCGTTTGGGCGCAATAATAAAATAACATCAACTAGTTCTGACGTCACAGCGAGTCACCGCGTAAATCTGACTTTTCCAGGAAAACTTAAAAACCAAATGGTTCCATTGTAAAATCGTCGAATAAATTAGGCCTCATTTGGAAGTTGCTTTAACGTGAAAGGTGGAAAATGGGTACAATTGCATTTCCTCACGTCAGGAAAATTTAAAACGCATTTCCCATTTCGCAAACTCTTACACTGAAAATGAATGCAATCTTTTAATTTTTGACAGATGACAGATGTAGAAATACCTACTTCCAGCTGTTCCAAATACAGTTTTTCAAGGACTATCAAATGCCATATTAGAAGATCAAGTTCCGTGAGATATAGCTTCCTAATGGAAGGGTTGAATTTTTTGACAGTATCACTTTCATTCAACAGATGACAGCCAAAAACCAATGCTCCAATGCATACAATGCAGGGTGAAACTATAGTCTTATTTTAACGAGCAACCATTTATAACCTGTGATCTCTGGTTAATAAGTGCACATGCATCCTAGTTGACAGATTCCGGAATGACTAGCCAAATCCTACACTAAGAATAAAATCGCAAAAATATCGAACTTATCTAGAAATTGCTGTACCACAAAATTCTGCTGTGGCTCGTTGTTTTGCAGCGGACGCGCATATTTTTTGTTGGCGACCATATTTTCTTGGCGTGTGAAAATCCCTGGTAAGTTTCAATAAGTCTTCGTTTACATATTTCCGACATACGAAAATTCGCATATCTATGTGTTATATGCGAGTGGCTTTGAGTGTGTGTGCGGCCCGGCTCCGCCAAGGAAAACTCAAAGCCTCTTTAAATGGAAATCCGTGAGGTAACGTCATCCGAATACGTTATCGAGTGGGCAGAGCCCCAGAGGGTTACTTATCGTTAAATCAGACTCGTCCAAATTGACGTATCTGGTTTTAATCAAATCTACTTGGGAGCAGTTATTGGAAGCTGCTCGAGCGGATGGATTCTCTCTCTGTTTCCATTCAATTGTGCGGCGCCCGCACCAAGCAGCACTTTTTAATTTAACTTTTACAATTTTCATCCTGGTCGGCTTTTTTCGGAATCCAAATTCAAATTATCGCCCTCTCTCCAGAGAGGCCTTCGGGGAGCGAGTTCGTGCGAAATGTTTGACTCGAGTTACTTGCGTCGCGCCGCAAAGGAGAACCCGAGATACTGGAGGAACCCGGGATGCCACGGATTGGCTTGGCTGGGGTTGTCTCCTCTTCTAGCATTACCTAGAAATATCTGAATTCATCCAGAGAACTACGCAAAGCTACGGATTAAAAGCTGTTTAGATTAGGGAGCTTATTACATTGAGAAGACGAAATGAGCACATGGTGGTACAGTTTACCCATTACTTTTACTATAAGAGTAATTATAAAGTTTTAGTCGTGACTGAATGAGTAGAGAGGTAACATACCGAGATAATTTGCAATTATAATACGAAGTACACGTTTATTCAAACAACACACCTGCTGTGAACTAGTTGTTTTATTGAAATAACTATTTGCAGGCATTTCAAACTCTAAATCTCAACGCACGTTAATCAGGGAACAACGGAATTTGATTTAGAGCCTACAAGAGGAGATATAATCGGACACACTAATATTATACCTATACACAGTGAAACTATATTTCAAAATATAGATATAAATTAGGCAATAAATATACGCGTGTTGAGAACGACTATGTTTTTGAGGAAGGATTAGAATAATATACAGGGTGTTTCAACGATGATAGCAAAAAGATCAACTGTGGGTATAGATCTCGTCAAAATATGACGAAGACCTATATACTATTTTGCAAAGTTCGGCCTAATGGCGAAGATACAGCTCTTCAAAGTTCACTTTTTTCGGATTTCAAAAACGTGTAGCTCGGGAACGTTTCGACGAAATTAACTCAAATCTACTATAGATTGGTTTGTCAATGCTATCTGCTGACCTGCCAAATTTTGGAAGGATCCAGTCAGTGGTGTAGGAGTTACGATGGTCAATAATTTAGAACCATCCGAAGAAAGTTTGACTTCAGGTGACCCCGTATATCTGTGAGGGTATATCTGTAGGCTGTATCTTTGTCATTAGGCCAAACTTTGCAAAATAGTATACAGGGTGTCCGTTTTTTGAGGCTAAGCATGGGTATCTCGCTTATATAAAAGATACAATGTCGGTTCAATTAGGAAAAAGTTGCGCATTTTCATGACGATTATGATCAAGAAATTTGACCTATCAGTTTGAGTTTTTGAGATATCGTGAAAAAAACAGGAATTTGAGTTTTTGTTTCTATTTTTTATTCAAAAAACGGTTTTTTTTTATTAATGTTTTCCTCCTTCTCGGCTTATCAGTGCCATAGGAGTTTTTGCGCCTTTTATTGATAACAGTGAATTATTACATAGGAATTACAATATACGCAAATTTTTCAACAAACACAAAACATCCATGACTTACCGGGATTCGAACCCGCGCCATCTGCACCACAGACGGCAGACGACCGACTGGGCTACGAGGCCGTCATTCAAAAAACGGTTGAAGGTGGCTCTTCAAATCTAAACATTGTCAGGGAACTTTTTCAAGAAGAATTCAAAGCTGCCCAAATCTTTATTCTAGCTTTCGAAACAACCGAGATACGACATCCAACTTTTTTCTCTAATGAGCGCCATATTGGATTTTGACATTTTTGAATACAGTATTCTTTTTTGGTTACAACGATGTGTCACATGTCACTGTTGAATAAATGTTCAACATTTACGGTTTTTTTTTATTGTCGGTGCTGATTTTGTTTCCAAAGCACTCTTTGAAAATATAAAAAAAAATTTCTTTCAAAAGCATTGATTTGAAAGTGACATGTGACACATCATTGTAACCAGAAAAAAATATTGTATCAAAAATGTCAAAATCCAATATGGCGCCCATAAGAGAAAAAAAAGTTGAATGTCGAATCTCGGTTGTTTTGAAAGCTAGAATGGAGATTTTGGCAATATCGAATTCCTCTTGAAAAAGTGCCTGAACAATGTCTTAATTAGAAAAGGCTACCTTCAAATTTTTCAGTTGAAAAATAAGAACAAAAATTACAAATTTCTGTTTTTTCTCGATATCTCGAAAACCAAAACTGACAAGTCAAATATCTTTTTGGGTCATTGATCGTCATAAAAATTCGCAACTTTTCTCTAATATAATCAACTTTGTATCTCTGAAGATAAGCGAGATACCCATGCTTAGCCTCGAAAAACGGATAGCCTGTATAATATAAGTTTTCGTCGTATTTTGACAAGATCTACTCAAAGTTAGATTTTTGCTATGATCGCTGAAATACCTGTACTTATGTGAATATCGACGTTTTATAGACATGCACCAGTAGAACAGTGCTTACATGTTATACGGTATTAAGATGAAACGTCTCCAGGATAAAACGTCCCCGAACATTGCGCCCCCCTTAAAAAAACCGTCCCCAGGATAAAATGTCCCCAGACATAAACGTCCTCCACAAAACGTTACCGGCCAAAACATCCTCAGACACAACGTACCCTAGCTTCAAAATTTCTCTAGGATAAAACGTCCCTGGACATGGCGTATGCCCCACAAAACGTCCTCAGGATAAAACGTCCCGCATGAAAGAGCGAACAATCAACCTCGTCAGGTGCCCTGAGGACTGTAATGAGGGCTGTACCTAATGAGGGCTGTAACTTATTTCCGAGTCATCTTCTTCAGCTTTTTGATTCGAAGACAACTTGGACACCGAAAAAAAAGTGTGCAGATGGACTTCATTAGGTGTCCGAAGGGCTGTAACCTCCGGTCCTCACTCTTTTTTTTATTCGGAAGACACTTGAACAAGATAAAGCTGTGTACATGGACCTCGTTACTCGTCAGGTTCTCGGACTGAACTTCCGACTCTTTTTCAGCTTTTTGATTCGAAGACAACTACTTTGACACCAGAAAGGTGTGTATTGGACCGCGTCAAGTGCCTATAATATTTGCCCTTACACCGATTTTTGTTTTAAATAGGAGACGCTTTGTGGGGGAAGATTTGTCCTAGATTTATGAATGTTATATAAGATGGTGCAGACATGATCACATATTTACTCAGCCTATATAAGTCTATATCTATATCCTATTCTAATAAGTGTAATTGAATTTGCGGCTACTTGTATATAGACACAACTTCCAACTTCCATGAGGATGCTGGAGGGCTATAGGTTGCTGGTTGGGTGTCAACTGAACATCACCAAGGATGGGGGTATTATCGCTTACATCTTGGTTTACACTCGGGTCCCCTCGTGAAAATCCTCGATGTAGCGATAATACACCTTACCTATCGGTGTATTACATACGACAATACCTTACAGGTTGAGCGAGCATACTGGAGACACTTTTTCAGAACTTTGCGTATACAACCACATCAAGTAGCACTGTGGTGTGTGGCTCAAGGAGTCTCAGGGAGACTGCAAAACACTTAACTTGAAGGAATCCGGTTTTATCTGCCTCAGGAACCACCTCTGATCCACCTTTGGCGGATTACCTTTCCAAATTCCATATAAAAGCATCGTAGTGGTAACGAAACAAAGTAACAACGTAACAAACCTGGAATGACGGTCAGACAATCTGCGGAATGCGTGGATCTCCTGGTCAATATATCATAAAAACTGTTTCTTGTATTATTGATGTACCTTTGTCATACCCTCGGCCATACCCTAAATAAATAAATAAGTGGTAACGAAGATATTGCTACGCCCCATAGCATGGCCCAAACAGATTTAATACGTGACACGCAGCTGGTTACCGGAATTTTTTTTATTCCAGCGAGCCAGTAAATGCCCGGCGGGTCAATTCAGCAAAACTTCAACCAATGATAGATAAAACCAAAATAAACTTGAAAGTTCGCAAAAATGTAGCAATAATTTTCACCGCTATGACAAACCCTGCCAAGGGAATTTTTTTCAAAAGGCATAAACAATATGTCGGGTAAGCATGGTGGGGTTGGGTGTATGCGCATTCTGCAAAACAGCGTTGATTTTAACTCAAAAGATTATCAAAGCTCTGCTACTCCAAGTTCACCCGAAACTGAATCAGTTTTCAACTCAATCATTTTGACGAAGTTCTTGAGTAATTGAAGTTGAAATAAACCTATACTCAATAATGAGTGAGGCATCGATGATCACTTATTTTTGTGTGTACATTATTGTCAATGTATATGTATAGGGTACACATTTCAGTCATTTCACGCATTTTCTACACAAATGTAGGTAGATTTTTAGGGACTTCTCCGGCATCTCTCACTGGAGGTAGTAGATTTATATGTTTTTTGGTTTTCTTAGAGTCTTCACAATATGTAGATTGAAGATTGTACGCAATATATGGTTGGGATATTTATTTCTTTTTCACCCAGAACTCTGAAAACTTAGCAACAAAATATGGAAACCAGAGATACGACACTATCAGAGATCACTACCAAAGATCAAAAACACTAGCACAAACAACAAAACTCGGTAAGTATGATAATAGGAACATTGGCATTTGTTTAAAAACAATAACAGTCACACATTGACAACATATATACAAAGTGACCGGTGTTTATTCTTGGAAACTGAAACAGCGGATACAGCATCAAAAAAGAAGGGGACTTTCATCATGAACTTTTTCTCAAGAACGGATAATAAGAGAGATATAGCCTTTCAAACATGAAATTGAAATCAAAAAATCGTTTTTCTTGCAAAACTTTTGCACCGTTCCATTTTTATGAGTAACTTTCGTTCATAAATTGAGCGTATAATCGAAAAATTGGAACGATTCTCAAAAATATTTAGAGAACTAAAGAAAAGAGGAAAAAGGGGGAGTGTACCCCCTATTTCCTCTGCCCCTAGAAATGTTTGAGAAAATGCGTTATCATTGTTCAATAGAGACTTGTTTTAGTAAACTTTGATCTTTGATCCAAAGGACCCCGCACGATTCTTATGGAAAATGGCTCCCAGTTAAATTCTCTGAATTTTTGATATGTTGTAGCTCATGAGACACTAATCAAATACCGTGAACCCCAAACCCAAATAATGGACAGTTTTTTACCCACAGGGGGTTGAAGTTGGAGGCTTTGACGGCTTAAAAATGATATTATGACGTTAATAAAAGCTTTCTATTTGGTTTCTCTTCAAGTTGTGTTTCATGCTAAATGTATTTATTTGACAAAAAAATATCAACCCCCTCCTCCACCCCCATCCCCTATCTACCATCATAAAATTCGATAATACTCTCAAAAGCCTTGCGGATGGCTTCTGTGATTTAAATCATGAATTTTGACATAAAAATTATTTTCCACCCCTAATGTTGGGGTGCCGATTTTCCAATTTTCCTTGGTTAATTTGGCTGAATTTTTGGTATTGTGTACTTCTAATTGTGCTGAACAAAAAGTTCCTATACCAAAACTTATTCCTATGAACAGTTTTTGTTCTGCAGGGGACTGAAGTTCAATATTTATGCTCTCAAATCTTCAACTTCAGTCCCCTGTAGAACAAAAACTGTCCATAGGAATAAGTTTTAGCATGGGAACTTTTTGTTCAGCAGAATTAGAAGTACACAATGCCAAAAATTCAGCCAAATTAACCGAGGGAAATTGGAAAATCGGCACCCTAACATTAGGGGTGGAAAATAATTTTTATGTCAAAATTCATAATTCAAATCACAGAAGCCATCCGCATGGCTTTTGGGAGTAATCTCGAATTTTATGATGGTAGATAGGGGTTGGGGGTGGAGGAGGGGGTTGATATTTTTCTGTCAAATAAATACATTTAGCATGAAACACAACTTGAAGAGAAACCAAATGAAAAGCTTTTATTAACGTCATAATATCATTTTGAAGCCGTCAAAACCTCCAACTTCAACCCCTTGTGGGTGAAAAACTGTCTATTATTTGAGTTTGGGGTTCACGGTATTTGATTAATATCTCATGAGCTACAACATATCAAAAATTCAGATAATTTAACCGGGAGCCATTTTCCATAAGAATCGTGCGGGGTCCAATTTGAGCAAAATCGGGTGAACAGTGCAAAAGTGATGAAAAAAAAAACGATTTTTTGATTTCCACTTTGAAAGTGAATGAGTGATATCTTTTACTATTCGTTTTTGAAAAAAGTTTATTGTGAAAGTTCCCTTCTTTTTCGATGTTGTATCCGCTGTTCCAGTTCCCAAGATTAAAGACCGGACACCTTGTATAATTAGAAGTGACCCAACTCACTTCACTCAGAATTTAGGTCGGTTGTCCCAATTGACAATTTTGTTATAATGTTTGACACAAGTCAATCGAATTTTATAAAAATTTACTCAATGCCCATAACTCTGAATTTTTCGTGGATTCTCACACGAAAGATCAACTCAGGTGTCATTAGACACACAGAGATAGACATGTCATTGCTAGATACCAGTAATGCCATCTCTCGGGTCTCGGAACATTGCGACTTTTACAGCATTAGTAAAAATTTCTATAGCACCATCCCATTCCATTATTTAACTTGTTTCCAAATATAGCCGGATCTTTTGGTCATTATTCTCTTAAATTATGCGCTGAGCAGGCCTGCAGCTACATATAGCGAACTTAATGTAATTATGAATGAAGCTGGTCCCCTGAGGGGTGCGAGGGTTGCCAACACTATAGCAGCAGACACTCACTCTCACTACGTCTGCGGATATCCATCTGTGTGTCCAGAGATGTATTTATCTGAAGCGATGGATGTGTCTAGCCCCGGGTCAGAGATCGATTTCCGGTAAGAAGTGACCAAGACTTAGCAGGCAGGCCACAGGGCCAGGAGGAATTACTCGCGGAAACAGGGATCTGGCCAGGATCAACTTGTAAGCTGGATGTGTTGTGTGAATACCGATCAGCATTTCCGGTTGGACTTGCGAAACATTTCCGGCTAGAAGAAGCCATGGGAGCCGTGATGTTGGAAGTGAATGGACTTGATAAATATAAATATGAGTATTATGTATAAAGGGAGAAAGAAACTTCATTTGGTAAAACTCGCACGAAAAGTTTCATCAAGCTGTGGCGTGGCAGTTTTGGAGTAGATTGGCTGTGAGGCTGTGTATCAATAAGCAATATTGAAAACCCATCGAGATGCTATCGACTGTTTATGATTGATTGATGATGAATTTGTTGGAGAAAATTGCCGCTGAAAGTGCTGGGGTATTTCATCTTGTATTATTTAGTGTAGGATACTGACGAACAAAATTAGCGGAACGATTTCCTGAAGTTCTCTCACCGGCCACCTCGATCTTCTCGTGATTTTACCAACATAAAGAATAGAATGAAGGTCCTTGTGTCCTCCACAATGTTTATTTTATAATATTTGACTCGAGTTTTGGACCTCTGTCCTCTGATGCGATGGGCTGGAAAAGTACTTGTAATCAAAGGAAAAAAACTCGACTAATAATAATGTATTGTGGTGTATGAGTGCCAGTTAGTGCTTTGAAGGTCATCATCACCATTTCCGCTATTGAAATTCAATTAAATATCATCACAATATGAAGATTCAATATCATCCCAATATGAAAATTCAATATCATCAACGGTACAACGGTTGTTAAATATCTTGGAATTCCTGAAATTCGTCAAAAAAGTGATGTTTCGCCAATAAATTTGTAAATAAGGCTTAATGCAGCCAATCGCATGATCCAGCGCATGAGTGCCAGAAAAAAAGCCCGAATTCTGCATTTGATGACCTCAGGAGCCATCTGCTAGTGCGAAAGAATAAAAATATCGTTGCTTCTATTTGAAGGCCCTCGGATGGTCAGAGATTTAATTAATTTAAATCGAGTTGAAGTCTGTCTTTTCAGAAGCAGTGGTTTTCGTGCCGCTAGTAAAACAGTTAACTCAAAATAAAGATCAAACATGTTAATATCCTGTCCTGGAAGAATTGTCTAATTTCAGTTTGATAGAGTAATTTATGAGCAATCTACACATTCCGCTAGACTGTTCTCAAATGGATGACCCAATTACAGGGAGGCGTGATCGAGGTAACAAAATTCTTGTTTTTTCCCGACGTTTCGTCTTTTATTAAGACATTTTCTAGGCGTGAAAACTTGTAAAGAGATAAAGATTTTCTGACATTTAATTTAATGTAATAAATATTTAAGAACAAAAATAAACAAGGAAGTAAACGAATAATATATTATTTAGCTAGACTTTTTTGTTTTGCTGATCAGTAACCAGTGATAGACAGGTGTTCCGCGACACTACCAATCCCTCTTTTAGGCCTTTTTCTTTGCAATGGAAAAAAACTGTACTTGGTCAATTTTCATGAAGTTTCCAAAATATTAGTTTTTTTTAATTTTCTATCTCTTGTCACATACAGAATGTTACCAGCCTCTAGGTAGGTACCTATAAATAATTCCACCAGCTATAACTGAATTCCTGCTCACCTGCTGTGTAGTACCTATATAGGATACCTACTACCTACCCTTAATATCGACTAATTTGCCTACTCGTCTAGATTTCCCTGCAAATTATTTTTTATGCTTATGTATAACCATCTTTTGATAGTGATGCGATAACCGTATGGCACCAATTTCACTTCAGGTTAAATCATTCTTGAAGGCATTTGGAATCGAATTTGTTGCATATTGTATCAGTCTCAAGTCTCTTACTGATAGAAATCATGCACTCCAATTCTAAACGCTGTAACTGACGTACCCTTACACTAAAATTCATATTGTGTATGCGACACAGCTCCGATATGCTTCTCACTTTGTCAAGAAAGTGCAATTTCTCCTATGTGCGACAGAGTACAAAACTGTAGAATAGAGTCTTTATTTACGACGCAACACGTTTTTAAACTCAAGCCCAATCCAAGCAGTTTTGTGGCGATTTCGGGGCCATGCACAAAATAAAGGTGACCACGCAAACCAAGGAACATAATATCCATTTGAATAATTTATCAAAACTGACGGAACGTGTGTGATGCCGCCGTATATTCCAAGATTTCAAGTCCTGCCGGAGAGCGACTTTAACCCCGCCTAGTTGGCGATCTGCAAGTTCTGGTGCTATAGTTCATGTGAGTGCAATAACAGCCCCAAAATACCTCCTGGTGTTATAGTTGGACCAAGGGTTGGACTCACTGTCTACCTTCAAGTCCAATTTTGAGAAAAAACCCGCCGGTGCAGCGGTTCCAAACTTGAGTTTAACAGAAATGACAAAAAAAAATGAAGTCGAATTTGAAAAAAAAAACGTGAGTGCGTGACCATAGTCACCCTCGGAAGAAGTGAAACTTCTATACATATGAATCAATCAGCAAACAACGTTCAAAGAGGTGTTCTTTTCGTACTCCCGCTCCGCTCCCTCACGGTTTGTATCATCTTGTTTTTCTTATTATCAATCTTATTATTATTATTATTAGTCACTCAAGGGGCAGAATACTTTCGACATGATTTTTTCACGATTAGACTTCATTCATTTCTTTTCTCGCTGCGCTCAGCAGTGGAGAGCCCCACCAAATGCGGGAATGAAAAGAATCCTTCGAAATTCAACTTAATTATTATATTACCGCCCCTATGACTTGCCACCTGCCATACGCTCGCCTGCGCGCTGGAACGCACTGCACGCCTGCTAGGCCCGGCCCTGAATATACCTCCCTATCCCTATAATAAATCACATCCGCTCGAACCTATTCAAGCCAAGTCGAGAGCCATTCTTGTCGGGCCAACAGTACGACAACACGAAGAGCAGTCCAGTGTCGGCGATTAGTAAAAAATAGAACCGAACGCGGCGAACGTTGCAACAGCTTATTCTTTCATTACCTGGGACGACGCTGGTCATCCCAAGGTCAGACAAGACAACGTTACAGCACATCGTTACAGGCGTTCGTTACAACCACTGATGCTATGAGGCAATTTCACTCCCATGTGTGGTTCTGCGTGAGTGGTGTGTTGTGATCTAGGCGCGAGAATAGAAGTTTCACTTCAAAAAAACACAGCTGATTCAACATTACAAAGGACTCTAGGAATACTTTTTACGATCAATGGAAAACCTCGATCAAAACAAATTCTAGCTAACTACAGCCTTTGGAGGCACCCATTGATATTTTTATGTCATTTAATTTCTTGAGATAACTCTGCAGAGCGATAATACCGAGTAATACCTTATTTGCAGCGCATGCACGTTCGAAACACCGTAAGAGGTGACAATTCAGTGGTAGGTGTTGTGTCGCTTTGTGAGGAATCTCGTCAAGTCCTCGAAAGCACTCACCTGCAAAAAAAAACGAAATAGGGTTAGAACAGCATGTTGTACCTAGGTATGTATACCTATCGCGTAAAACTGGGTCAATAAAATGGCTTAAGCACACAGTTACGCTAGTCCCGAATCACAAGAAGAGTGACTTATAAATTGATTAAGATAAATTTACATCTACTCCACGCGGCGTAAAAGCCCTCAGCTGAATCTAAACGTTTCATGTGTCAGTTAATCTGGAATCTGGATGCCTTTCCACATTTCTGGAACTGTCGCATTGAGCAAATGACGGAACTGTGACATCAAATGAGCCATGAATGTGGAATCCAGTCGGAAACCAATTAGGTCTCGTCGACTTAGGCTTAAATCTCGGCTTAAATAATCATTTATTGAACAGATAAATTTAATGAAGACCTAACGGCAGCCTATCAATAAAGTGGACGCTCCTACCCTAGTGGTTTCCACGCTTGGTTTTTACACTTTCCGTGATAATAGGATGAAAAATCGCGAGTTATAAAGCTTGACTGTCTTGTATATAGTGATAGTGTGGAAGTGGAGTAAGTGGACTAAAAATAGATAGGGACATCCGAGATTACATTAGTACAACGTACATTATTATTACCTGCATTATAGACTTTTTTGTCGAGCCGAAAAAATATTTCGTGGCATTCTCTAATTAATTGTTGACGGTTTTGTAGGTACTTCAAATCTGACAGTCAACGATTGAAATATTGCTGATATTCTACTCAATCTGGGACATGTTGTCTTTATTCTTTAATACGTTGTGATCTCGCTACTTGCTACTCGCTAAGTCGCTATAACAACATCATCCGCTCCTGATTTAATTTTTTCATCACCAGGTGCAATTTTATGATTTTCATACGACAAACAGGACCTGGCATCGCATCTAACAGAACACGTCGAGTGGTAGGCGAGCAAAAAATGAAAGGATCTTCAAGCAGCGCAGCGTGTAAGAAGAGGCGATGAAACACGAGGTGTCGGCTTTGAAATTCTCTTTCTTTATATTGTGCCCAACAAGGGTGTTGTTTTGGATGGGGAGGTGAGAAAAAGGCGAAACATTATACTGCAGAAATAATATGCGGCATGTGTGTGAGAAAAAGGAAGTCGCGGAAGTCTGTACTGGGTGGTGCACTCCATCAAGTCATGCGACTGGCCGCGATATGCTTGTGCGTTCTGCAAACATATAATGCTTTGTTTCTCGACAATACCGACGATGTGAATGGAAAGGTGTCGGGGATAGAGGGAGTCAGGATGTGCGTCAAGTTGCTGTAAGGATTCGCGTGTATAACTGAAGAGTGAAGAGGGCCTTTGTGGACAAACCTGAATATGCTTGCAAGGTGCTATGTTTGCTCTCCGACTAAACTACTCCGTGAATTGATACGCCCCTCCAAAATTACTTGAATTATTACGTAGCAGAACAAGATAATTCTCTTCCACGAACAAATAACTAGAGATGTCGAAAGCGGAAAAATCAAAGAGTCTGTAGTGAAACATACAACCTCATTTTTGCCAAAGATATTGTTGCGTATGATGGCTCAAATAATGTCTCGTTATTGGAAATAGTGAGAATATGACGCTGATATACTTTGCAATTTGCAACAATTAAAACTGAACAGAACTGACAGCTTCACGACTGCTTTGAAAGTCTGGAGCAAAAGCTTGAATTTTGCGGTTAGTGGTTACTATCGCAATCCAAGCAAGGTTGCCAGGAAGTTGGAAGTCCACAGACGTCATACTGGATAATCAATCAAAAAAACAGCTTTTTCCTATTTTTTCCTTATGAACTTCCGATTCTTTGAGAATAGAATGTTCCAGCAAAAATAGGTTGAATTTTATTTCGAGAACATCCAAGACATGTATTACGAAATATTTATTTTCAACCCCTTGTAATGGTGCGCCCCCCCCCTCCCAGTGACATTTTCACGTATTTGGCCTCTGATCGTCGGCATTCTACGTTGTGCCCGTTTTTGTTTGCATCTTAACCCTTTGATCCGCTTTTGTTCATGAGGAGGACGTCCCGAGGGGGAAGAAAGTGGAGTTCAAGGTGGACTTCAATGAAACACGCTCATAGTCAATAAAAAAATGGAAAGTGACGGATTCGGAAAAAGAGCACTCATGTGGAAGAACCCAGTCGAAGAAACCACTGAGTTAGGCTCAAAGAAAAGGGTTCTCAAACATGTTGTGACAAAATGTAAAACTCACTGAGACTTTGCTCTCCCTACCGCAACGCAGCAAATAACGCAAAGTAACGCAACACAACGCAAAGTAACGCAAAGCACCGCAAAGTAACGCAAAGTAACGCAAAGCAACGCAAAGCAACGCTAAGTAACGCATAATAACGCAAAACAAAAGGTCGCCACACACACACAAACACACAAAAAACAACAACTGAAGACACGTTAGTAGACAGGGCATAATAAACAAAACACTACAATACAACTACAAAATACAACAACTACACAATGGGGGAAATCCTGTTGCGAGCCTGTACTCGAGGACACTGTAAGAGAACCTATCCCAATCAAACTGACATTTGCCTCGTTACACGAGCCGCAAGCGACTCAGTTGCAACCAACCGTTCGTATCTACCATGGCTGTCCCTGTCCCTCACCCTGGCAGGTAGCATCAAATCATCTCATCACAAACAAAGCAAAATAAATGAACATGACTCCCCAACAAAAAGTACCGTACAACCTGCTTGGACGGTAAAAGCCCTCTGACACATCGACAAAAGTAAACATTGTAAAAGTCAATTTTAGGTTGGGTAGAAGTGGTTGATAGTACAGGAACGACTTTCACGGTATTCAAGAAAATATTAGTAAAATAGGTACATCAAGGCCCGATCATACTCGCAAGCGCCATTTGCAAAATCTCAGGGGGTAATTCTAAGTAAAAATATTTGAGAACCGGAACAGACGGAGGACTCTGAATATTGACACAAAGATTTTGACACATCAAAGGTACAGCACTGACATTAAAAAAGGAGTTGACTACAAAACTGTACATGAAAATGAGAACATAAAAATATCGCAGATAATGACGTTCAGCAAAAATTTGACACAAAATCACAGTCAAGTGCACACAGGAAAAACAAATTACATACAAAATTACTAATCTGACCATAGAATTATGACATAAAATTCAATCAGACAAAGTTGATGCAATAAACACCTCACGCTGAATTATTCCAGTCAAAAGCGGCATGCGTGCCTTTAAAATTATCTGAGCGTATGTTTTAATAACGAGGACGACTTTTAATTCAATTCGACAGTGAATTAGCAACTTAAACCAAGTAGTGTTCAAAAAGAAAACGACAAACGAATACACAAGTAATTGGAAATACTACAAAAATTGATATTTACCTACAAAAGCACGCAAAAGGAACAACACTTGAACGCGTCACATGTCTTCAAGAGGCCGTGTGCGTCTCCCCCAGCATCCGTTCCTCGATTTCTTCCTAGACTCTGCAGACGAACAAGCCACCCTCATTTAAAGTAATAAAATCTCGTCGCTCGACCCATTTACAGTCTTAGGACGGGCAACACTATGGTCGAAAGTCCCAAATGTGACCGCATCAAAACTGCCCGACCATGGGTTAACACAAGTTCGTATTTTTGTGCCTGTTTCGTTAAAAGGGGAATTTTTAAAACTTTGCGTAGCTTATAATAATTATACATTTTAATATGGTAAAATAAAGTGAAATTCCACACCCTTCTCCCCTATTCTACCCTACTTCGAAATTTCAAGTAACCTATCTTGTTACACATCAAATTAATGGTAATAAAATTTTCATTCCGTCAAACTCATTTCAAAACAGTATGGTGGAGTGAGGGAGTAAGGGTTGAAGCCTAGGTTGAAGATAAAAATCTGACAATACGTGTCTCAGATGATGCCCCTCGAAATAAAAATCGACTTGTTTTGGCTGGAAAATCTATTTCTCAAGTTATTTCTGAATTCTTTATTTACCTTCTTTTTTGATGAATTAGCTCTAATGGAAGAACAATCTTCCTTCAAATCACAATGAGAGAATTTTGATAAGGGTTGGGATGTGATCTAAAAACTTTTGAAATATGATTGACAGAAAAAAAGTTTTATTACCTTCGCTTTGATTACCACAAAATAAGTAATGCTATTCGATATTTCACAGTAGAATAGGGTGAGGGCGGAAAAATTCAAGATGCAAGAACTTTCACAAAACGATCATTCGGTATCGCCATGTGTGTCATAAAAGAAGCTTACGAGTCTATTGGTAATGTTTTCATCAATAATTGTCGTTGTGTCCGTTCCATTCCTCACAGTTGGAAAAAAAAATTTGGCAGAGGTCAAAAGAATTGTTTTTATTTTTTCTTATATGTATATGCAAGGAAACGATAAATTGATATGTTTTGTTGCGTTCCCAACTGAATCGCATTTCGTAAACCTAGTTATAAAGAATTTTTTTGCAGTGGTATTCACCAAAGAAATGGTGACGTCTTTAGTACACCTTTTCCAAGAGCATTTCTGTTCTGTTGCCACTGGACCTCAAACTTTTTCCTTGGTGATTTCCATGCTACATGACTCGAAAACGTTCAAGCAAGCCAAAAAAGATTTTCTTCTGCTCTACCGTCAAACTTTTGGTCTGTTGATTTTTTAGTAGGGGAGACGCGCAAATAAATTTGATCTAGGTCAGGCGATTTGGTTTAAGCGGAAAATATACCTACTCATACCTAACGACTCTGCGTTTTGTAGTATTGCAATTAAACACGGCATGGAAGTATATTTTTCACTAAAACCAAACTGCCTGCGCCTGCGCCTGCAGCCTGATGGATTGAATACTGGTTCGCGTCTGTCCTACTATAAAATTCAAATTCCGCAAAATGATATATAGGTTTTCATCGTATTTTGAAGAGATCTGCTCACAGTGAATTTTTCCCTATCATCGCTGAAACACCATGTATAAGCATGTTGTCTAAGTATTCATAATAGCAAATCCGTTATTATTATAATTTCAAATATGCACGCCCAAGTTTCATTGCAAATGTAATTCACTAATGGCTCCCAGCAGAGGTAAAAATGACATTTTTAATAAACTTACCGCCGTGGAAATGCGAAGCAGGTGTGCTCCAGAGTTTAATATATTATTATTACTTTATGCGGAACGTCATGTGGACGTCTTCCAATAAAATACGTGGAAATTATTAAATTTGGCGTTGCAGGGAATATGGTATCACAAAGCGACTTTCCACAAGCGCCTGTATACATATGCCATTATTCATTATATCTTATTCCACTTTAATAAAATAATGTATTCTGCTTCCTGTTTTTTTTTCTGTAAAACTTGCGACTGTGTCTTCTCCTATTTATTTATCGTCAGCCTAGACACCCTATAACTGAAAATACACGTTCTAATTTTGAGTTGATTGAATTAAGATTTTGGCACATATCTGTTTTTTCAGGCGCAATGTTTTTGATATGGCGGCCAAAATGGATCAGATACAAAGTGAAAAAGTGGAAATTTGGAAAGGGCATCTCAAGATCTATAACAATGCCAAGTTCCAAAATATGTTGTTTCCCAAAATGTGTTTTTGAAGTTTTTTTTTTGTAATTAATATTGCCTGCTGCAGATGCCAATGTCCCATCATAATTTTTCATGGTCCTTGATGGCCCAGGCATCGATGGAGATATAGCTCAATATATCTTCACAAAGCTGCTCACGGCACGACTGATGTCTACATAATGAAATAGTAGCCGAGGCACACACGTTAAATGGAAAGAAAACGGCATTTGATGTTACAAGCAAGCCACTTTGCACAGTTGTTACTTAGACACTAACAAACATTTTTTCTCGCAGCACATGGAAATCGGTCCCTTAGGAAAGCGGGGGGGGGGAACCCCCTTGGATAGAGTAACTTTTTCAAATATTGACCGATTTTCACAATTTTGGTGTCGATTCCACACAATTTGATATCACCAAGAAAAATAGAGACAATGCTAATGCTGTAAGTTACAAGGTATGGTTATTTTTAGGCGCCATTCTCAAAATATGGCCGCCAATTTCGCAAAATTTTATCTGATTTGAAAATAACCTTGTCACATGTCCAAACCGACTAATTCAAGGATGCTCTTCACGTTTCCTTTGTCTAAAATAACATTCGGTGCATTATTATAACTATTATTATCCGGTAAACGTGGAATGGGGGTCCAGGGGGCACCCCTCAGCAGCGGGTGTGATTGTGAACTCATCTGAACTTCGCCCTAAGTTTGATTTCTCAGTGTTTATTTTATTTTAATTTTAATTTGTTATACTTTATTCTGGAAAATCAATAAAGACAGTTTATTATTATTATTATTATGAATGAGTTCCATAAACCTTACGTCTTATTTCAAATTCAACGCCACAACCCGAATGTGGATTTGAATATGCGAAATGTTTTGGCGGCAGTTATTCATGACTGCAGCTTGCAGCGCTGTTGTTCCAAATGTAATGACATATTGAGGTAAGGAAACAGATGTATAAAGCCAGCACTGCCTTCAATTACCCTCAGTTGATCTGTAAGTGGGTTTTCCCCACAGTGAATCTCAAGAATGATATTTGAATTATTCAGATTTCTCTCAGAAACGTCTTTTTCTGGTTTACCTCAAATCATAGGCTCAGTGACAACCGTAGATAAATTCGTCAGATCTTCGGATTATCTCAAAACACCAACCTCAATGATGTCACTTGCGATCAGATGGAAGAAGCTGATAGCAGGATATTTCTTCATGTCATGGACATGGTAATTCTCGATACTGAAAACGTCCCCATTCCAAGTTCCGATACAGACGTCGTAGTCCTAGCGATCTCCTACAACTTCGACATAAAAAGCGTCGGCCTCAGGCAATTACGGATTCTCTATGGTACCTCCAAGCATTACAGACACCTAGCAATCCATTCAATTGCAGAAGCTCTTGGAGAGACCAGATCCGTAGCTCAGCGTGGTTTCCACGCCTACATAGATTGTGATAGCGTTTCGTTTTTTAGTTGATAGAAAGACAAAAAGACAGGTGGAGTGCTTGGGAAGATATTTACACCGATGCATTCACACCTTCAGCTCGTCCTCCTGCACATCCTCTCACTGAGGATACACTGAAAATCTCGGAAGAAAACACAGTCCGCATGTATGGAGTGTGTGATCCTGAGTGTATCACTGTAGATCAGGTTCGCAAAAACCTATTCGCCACAGAGAATCGACCTTTGGCCCTGTGGTCCTCCGACATCTGGTCCCCTAGTACAGCATCCTCGACGAGCCGCTTACCAGGCTGGTCAGTTGTGGGGACAAGCCACGTCAACTAGCCAGTGTGACACAACTCCAGAAGGATTGGGTTGGGCACTCCAAAATGATAAGTGGGAACCAGTATGGTCTCAGTTATAGGAAGTGTGGAGTGCTTGTCATGCCTTGGACCGATGTAGCTGCAAGACTGGTTGCCAAACTATGCAATGTAAATGCAAAAGAAATCGGCCACCCTGCACTCTTAGTTGCAAGAGCTGCAAAGGAGGCTGCACCAACAAAAACTATGCCCTCAGTTTTTTTTATAAATTTGGAGGAAAGTATAGGTACTAGAAGCCCCAATAATTACTTTTCAGTTCAGGACTTGATCCTACGATTGGTTCAGCTGATCCAGGGAACAGTGTGCAACAAATCATTGCGAATAATATGTAACTGAATATTTCTTTATTAGTATAAATATTGAAAAAAATTGCCTTCTATGCTTCCTTCATTCAATAACTCCCTTCAGATATCTCGAATGTTATTTTAGATAAAGAAAAGGTAAAGAGCGCCCCAAAATTAGTCGGCTTAGACACGCGACAAGCTTATTTTCAAATCAGATGGAATTTCGCTAAATAGGCGGCCATATTTTAAAAATGGCGCCCGAAAATGGAAAAATAACTGTATCTTGTGACGTACTTCATCTCTATCTTTCTTAGCGATATTAAATTGTGTGGAATCGACACCAGAATTGTGAAAATCGGTCAATATTCAAAAAAGTTACTTTTTTCAAGGGGGGCTCCCCCCCCCGCTCTCCTAAAGGACCGATTTCCATGTGCTGCGGAAAAAAATGTTTGTTAGGGTCTAAGTAACAACTGTGCAAAGTGGCTTGCTTGTAACATCAAATGCCGTTTTTTTATGTGTACCTCGGCTACTAAAACTAAAATTTGAGACAACACCCACTTATTTTTTTTTATTACCTGAAAATTAGCACAAGATCCCATGATCTACTCTCTGAAGCTATACAGCTATCCCTGTACCTATATATTTATGCTGCGGGGCTGCTGAAGAGCTGCTGGTCCCATTCTGCATACCTAAGTGAAACGCGCGGACTTTGCCTTTGTTCATTAAAAATAATTTTGATGGAACTTTTCATTAATATACTTTCCTAAGTTTCATGTTTCTTGTTGAGAGGGCCCGCTCGCTCATGTACAAAGACTTTTCCAGAGCATGTCAAGTTTTGCTGACGTTTAAAAACTTTATAGCAACTTACAAAGCACCATACTTACGTATACTATTTTATTTTCGACACCGACATTGTTGAATAATAAAAGTAACTTGGGACAACCTTCATAAAAATGTGACATGTCACCAAAAAATCATCATGCTGATGAGAAAAAACTTTGAACTTCAGTATTTTTTTAGTACGGTGATGAATTTCTCACTAACAACTTTTTTTGCCATTATCAAGTGAACAAAGTATTCCTATCATTACTATTTAGAACCTCTCCTCCTGTTCCGCCAAGCCCAGGTGGGTAGGTATCCTACCGATTGAGAATCACAAGCAGAAATGAGTTAACAAGGAATTTAATTATCTTATGAGGAACTTTCAAAGAAACGTCATAAAGTGAGCTCCAACTCTGACGTACTTAAAATATTTAATTAAGCACTTCGGAATTTCCGAAGAAGCATTTAGTGCTAATTTAAGGCATCAAGTACTAATTGTTCCGGAGAGGTAAAAATGATACACCGCCCTTTGGCAAAATTCCTCAGTTCTGTTATGCGCTGCCTAATACGTCCAAAACTCCAAAAGAACAATGTTTAGAAGAACGTGGAAAACCGAAATCAATTAACTACATCCATGATCCATTAACAGGCGTATATTATTGGGGTAAGGAAATTTAATGATTTTGTGTTAAAATACAAGGGCTTTGCGGGTTTGTTTTGATGACACATCGCTGTGCTACTAATCCAATTAACGTAAACAAAGCCGACCGAAGTTCACGGTAATTACTAATTAGCAGTTTAGCAATATTATATCAGATCCAAATCAAAATCACTGTCAACGGGTTGAAAATCAACCAAATATTTACAAATAAACATAAATGAGAAACGATTACGAAGAAGATCTTCTCATTCACTATGTAAGTAGACCGAGTGATCCAGAAACCATTGTTGGACATAGAAGCGTTGTGCTTTTTCAGGCCCTCAGCCTCTATTGCTGCATTTGGCTACGCCTCATGATCGCAAACCAGGCAAACATGTCTTCGGGCCTGAAAAACGCGCTCTTGTATAGCGAAAACTACTAGGTATTCGTCAAAAATGCCTGCGAACAGTTTTTAGCGCACTTCTCCAAACGGGAAGGCGCTTTTGTACTCGCTTTGTCCGTCCGTCCGTCCGTCCGTCCGTCCGTCCGTCCGTCACAGCATCTATACGTTGTTTCAGAAATATTGCTATCCCAGTAGGTCATGAAAATCTAAATGCAGCTTTAGATTTAGTTACAAAAAAACGTCAAATCAAAAGTGTAAATCTCATGGAAACTTCATTATTTATTTTCAGGTTATAAGTCAGATCTTTCACTCCTTTCAGTCAGAAAGTATTTCTTCAGTTTTTTATCGAGTATCACGTGCGGAACCCCATTCAAGGTGCACTTGAAGAAAGATACATGCAGTTTTGATGTCGAACCGTCTCTGTTTCCGATCTCAGGACTAAAAAAATAGGCACCTGGGGAGTCAGCAGATTTCGTTCTTGCCACAGTCTCAATCAACATTGTGCACATATCACACAGGTAGATAGTAAAGCAGTAAAGCAAACTCCAAGGCCTTGAGAGGGATCAGATATCAAGGAAGATCTGCTTCTAAAGCCGAGTCACGCTGTTCTACTTCAACTGAGCCTTTTAGTGAAGACAGAAGCACAAAATCTGGTACGATATGGCACAACAGACTGTACTGTACCCACTCTTTTGATTGAGAACGGGCGCCTGGCTGATTTTTTTCTCGACTGGGCTCAGGGATCCACGGCCACTTTTTGGTTGTAAGTAGTGACAAACCTTGGCTTCTTTTTGCCAGTATGCGTTTGACCCTGCCGTACGTTACTAAAGATCAAAGCAACGCGCTGAATGATGGCAGCTGCATTGTTGGAATCTCTGAAGAATTCTCCGTAACAGCGTCAAAGTATTTCATGTTCTCTCGCAGATAAACAAACTGGATCCCCACACATGGTGTGAAAATTATCCAGGTAATCAAAACCAATGAAGGAACAACACAACAGTAACAGTAGGTATAACGTAACAGGAACAACAGTAACTGTATAAGTAACACGTACAGATTCTCAAAACTTGCGTCGATGGTGCTTATTACGATTTTCTTTCCAAAAGCTATCTAGGTGGACAGAAACATGACAGTTTGGACGACAGTAAAAAACTTCGCGGTTGATTTTGATTGACATGTCACACTGACTTGGGACTAAAACAATGAACGTTTTAGAACTAGACAAAGCTAAAGCGACTTTTACCATATACTTCCAATGCCTACTGAGATAGCAATCAATCTGAAACAACGTATAGTCCTAGACGAAAAGGTTCTTGCGTAAAATTTTCACTCCAATGGGTAGCTCATGACCTTGTATCCCTATACTCGAGTACTTTTCTTTGTACTCGAATACATTATCTTACGCAACGAGTTTTTATGCAAGCTCAGACTTGTTAAATCACGGCGACGCGCCACGCTGCACCACAGACTCAAGACTCAAGTCAGTCATCATCAGCCAGTGAGTGGCAGCATCCAAAGTTCCCAAAGTTCAACACTTCAGCAGGAAGGAGCAAAGCATCAATGTAGGTGGGTAGGTAACTTGAGCTTAAGCTTTCTCTTTCACCCTTCGCGTGGGCTCAGAGCTAGATAGTTATTTAGTTTCCTCGCGTGATACTGGAACTGAATTTTTCCACAAACAAAAAACCTCCTACCAAAATTTCTCAAAAAGAGATTTCGAAAATAAAGCTAATGCAAACAAAATAAGGTACTAGCCACCCTTGTTTCAAATTTTTATATTTTAACATATAAACATGAGGCAAATATCAATAGGTATTTAATGAAGGCAATAGGCCGGCTAGTACTTAGTTTTGCATTAGTGCTTCTAAATTCGCCTCTTGAGTCTTAAGAGCCCCATTTCTCCACCGTTACTCCCAACATTTCGTAACTAACATGTACTCGCGGTACTTTGTACTCATTGGGTACTTGAGTACAGCGACTCGATACTTGTACTTGGTACTCGAGTACTTTTATACGAGAGTATGTACTTGTATTCAGTACTCGAGTACTTTTTCATTGTACTCGGAACAGCTCTGCCTACCTATAATAAAACATTATCTGGGATACTTGGTGTTCACTTGTCGATTACTTATGTGGCTTTCGAGAACAAAGTGCTGAATAATAAGATAACTCGAAATTGATTTAACGAACAATGCCCGGTTTGTTCCGGGTTCCACTTGAATGCATTTTGTATTGCCAATAAACTCTGGAGCGGCATAATGGCATCTAAAACTATTCATGGGGACATAATGGGCGCAGATCATTCTCCAGGATAATGCCAGTAATTCACAATAATTTAGATATAGATTTGACTAACGGCCGAGAGGGAGCGCACACTACAATGAACAGGTTGGTACCAGCAGCATTTGTGTTGTCAATATATACCTATCCAATACCTATATATACATAAGGGCCAAGCAGTGTATATACCTATACATATGCGAAATGGGACTGTATTGTGTTCTATTATGATTCAAAGCATCAGGCGTGATTGATGGGTCGTGGATGCCAGTCCTGCAGGCTGCAGGTAAATTATTATAAGCAGTAATACAGGTGAACACCATCCAGCTGCAAGAGCTGCATCAGGATCCTAGTCTTTATAGGTATGTATATGGTGAGAAATTAATCCCTACAACAAACTTCACCTGCCACTCCAGTTTGTATTTCACTATGGTCCTGCTTACTTACTGTAATGTGATCAGTAGGGAGCGGATTTATATGCGGTAAAAAAGCTAAAAATATGCAGTTTATATGCGCTTAAAAAATATCAAAATATGCGGTAAAAATGTTCAAAGAGGGCAATATATGCGAGTAAATATGTGATATAAGCTGCAAGAATAGTGAAAATTACCAGTGAAAATTACAACATTTACATGTAAAACTAACCAACCAACTTTGACCATCGAAGTGAAAAAAAAAAAATTCTTCAAAAATTTTGAATTATTTTCTCCTTGAAATCAAAATATTGTGATTTTCTAGCACATATAGATGAAATGGTCAAAATAGTGACAAATATTCAGTTATGTGCAAATATATGGACTAAATATGCGGCTATATATGCGATTATATGGACTATCAATTTGTATAATAAATAAATAAATAAATAAATAAGGTTTATTTCCAAACAGGCGTTGCCCAATTATATGGAAAGTACAGAGCACGTGGACATACAGAAACAATAGCTACAATGTACATATAACAATCACAATTATACCACATCAAAAATAAAAACAGTCAATAATCGTGTATTTTCGACATAACAGCCGCTACATTCTCCCTGAAGGAATCTCTACTTGCTGAGTTTATGTCCAAGGCCTGTATGTTGTATGGGGTAAAAAGTCAAAATAATAAATTAAATGCGAAATAAAACTTGGTATTCAGGTTCCTTATACATGGTAACGTCAAGCTGCAAGTCTGCATCCAATAACTTAGCAAATAGAACATGTAAAAAATTATAAATCCGCTCTCTAGTGATCAGAACGGTTCTTCGGTTAATAAACGCAAGCGATTTATAACATCAAGCCTCGTGTTCACGGGCCATTAAAAAGCCTTTGATCAAACTTCACTACCTACTTGACAAATCATTCTTCGCATCTCATCTTTATTAAACACCCTGCTGAATCAGTTTGTTACATTAACGTGCAACGTTTGACCTATTACCGGCGCACATTTCCGTTTTTCGAAACGCGAAAACAACACAACAAGAGTAAGAGGAAAACATCCACTCCTGCAACGTTAATTACAGTAGAGGTTAATTCAGTTTCTTTGGATGTCAGTCATAATGGCATAGCCAGATAAAGGTGTGACAGACCGTATTGAGAACGTAAACTGTGGCATGTTGTTGAAAAGGAGCGGAGGTTATTCATCATGCGGAATAAACAGGACGAAAATGATTCCGAGAGGTTAGGGGCATGAACATAAATCTTGCTCTGGAAATCTGGTGCAAGTGTATAGGTATGTGATGTGTGTGTGTGTGGGTGTATGCGCGCTATCTGGAATTCATCGTATCAAACAAATCCAGTCAGGAGAAACGCAGGAAAATCAACGTGTGTATGGTGTATGTATATCTACATACTCGTAAAATCAACCTCTATGTAAATTACAAACTCATCTGAAGATAGAATCAGAATAAAATTTTTCCTTTCTGTTCATTACTACACTGCTCTTCATAATATATCCGAGAAAATATTCACGATTCTGTGGGGAATGTGCTTATATCGCTAGGTGAATAATCAGAAAGAGGCGCAACCGGCGATATTTTTATATTTATGACATCGAAATTGGTTTTGAAAAAGTATTCGCTAGCTGCGACTCACATGGTGAGGTGAGAACTGCGGATTTATCCTGAAGAATTCGTTAGCAAGTGAAACTTCATAAAGACGACAAGCAAAAGTGGGTATTCTGTCCCGAAAACGGCCTCTATTAGTTAACTGTGATGCCTATTGAACTTTTGTTACGCACCGGTCACATTTGAACGTCTGATGGAGTTCGTCTTACAATAAGGTCTCACATGAGTAACTCAGTCGTTTCGTAGACGACGTAATACATGGTCATCGATCTGACGGTCGAAGCACTCTGAAGAATCCCCGGGAGGTGTTTCAACGATTTCAAGATGCCAATCTAAAGTTATATCTGAAAAAGTCTGTGCTTTTCCAGAAGCAAGTCAAATTTTTGGGGAACGTAGTGTCGTCGAAAAGAGTTGGATGGTTGGGGGCGCCACAGGATTGTTGACCGAATTCCCAAAAAACAATCTTCAGCACTAAACAATGACTAGTACAACACTGAAGACAAAGATAAAGACAAAATGGATTTCAAACACAAATTTTAATCACAAAAGGAATGAAAATGAACAGGTGCCAGTTGGCCAATTTTACAATAAAGGAAATAAAAGAGGTTGATAATACCGGGTGTTTATAAACGTCTGTGATCGCGGCAGGCTTTGGTCAGGCCAAAAGTCGCAGTGAAAGGCACGATTTGAAAGAGTGATAGGAGATTCCAAAGGCGATATGATAACAAACGTTTATAAACACCCGGTATGTCGAATAATGTTGTCGAAATAATACTGTCACATAATGCCACAACGAAGTTTATGTTACAGTCGAAAAAGAATTAAGCCGGAATCAAAGTGAACGTTATCTGGCCAAAGCCAAAGGTACCTGTCGTCCGGTTTTTAACAAAGCCAGACAACGATTCAAGTCGAAGTGAATCCAAAAAGGCACGGTAGATACCTAAGTTGATAAGCCACACCAGAGAGTGTTATCGGCTTCTTTTTCACACGTTAACAATGTCACACAAAAACAATAGTAACTTTATACATGAAACCTCGTGAATTTGATGCAGAGATTTTCTTTTTCGAAATAATAAATACTGATTACAAGTCAAACTAGGACCTTTCGCCCCATAACATCTACGTTGATTTCAAAATCACCAACAAACAACAAGGTACCACGAGACTGTCGGTGGCCAAACTACAGAATTTGTGTACGGATTTCAAACGATAAAGAATGATGTTGATTCAAATAAAGCGCATTATACACTTCGCGAATGGTCGACAATCGCAACAATTCAATTGCGGACAGATTGGATTTCAATATCACTCTTTATTGTCCCCTGGAAACTGTCAAATCTTTTTTTCTTCCGTCTTTTTCTAGAACGGTACTCGAGTAGTGTTCAGCCAAATATCGACGTGAAAAATGATCATCGTTTACGCATTTTAAACTAACACAGGTAAAAGAGGGAAAATGAAGCAACACCATAGGCGAAAGTTCGCCGCTTACTTGACCAAAACGCAAAGCTGTGAACATGATGACGACTTCCTGACGGCCGCGATCGACAATTTGTCGTACGCTGAGACTTCCAGGTGCGGACGATGGCTCGGCTTGGTGTCATAGGAGTTGGGGGCCCACGCTTAGTGCGACGGACTCGCCGGGCGGTTTGGAAAATCTTGCACTCAAACCGAAAGACGAGCTGTTGTTCCCTGTTGCGTAAATGAAACGGGATGACAGGAAAATAGAGACGTCGGGAACTTGATGTAGAAAAACTGGTTATGTAGCAGAAAAACTGAGTGGTGGGTGAGAAAAGAAACCTACAACAATTCACTCAACTCAGTATCGACTCCAACTCGAAAATATGACAACAAGAGGAACCAAATCAGTCTTTACTCCACCTCCAGGTGACGGACGGTTTCGTTTGTTGCGCCAGGTGTGGTTGTAATCTTTTAGACGGCAAAACGGTGCCTACTTCGAGTCCAATACCCTGATGATCCAACGTTCACCAAATAAACACGCAAAACAGGCGGTTCCTGGCTTCGAACTAACACAATTTCGAAGTCCACTCGAATGGCAAAAACGTGGATATACAGCACACACCAGACGTCAGCTCCGATGCAAGTTTCAAATTGCAAAGGAAGAAGTAGTGACGTTGCTTCGTTTTTATCAGATTCTCTTTGTCAGCGCGCAGGGCTACTTCCTATCTATAGCCAATTGGAGAAAGGTACGCGGTACTCGTTTGCCGGAACGGCCACTGCAAGATAACGAAGTTCCCCAAACTACTAGAAAATAAACGGCAGGGCAGTAAGTACTGTACTGGTCCAATCGGTCCGAGTATTCAAAAACTAGCAGAAGCAGAAAACGACGTAACACTTTCTTGGGTTTGTGCACATGCTACAGAAAATTTGTAACGAAATTTGCTAACATTGTTAAGCCTGTACTAACACTCCCTAACACTGTACGCGGTTTCTGTGGACCAAGAAAAGTGAAAACTCACTCAAGACCTTGAAGGTTGCGTTGTGTTCGAGTGCGGCCCTAGCATACCCTCCACCGCAAGGAGAGTCCTGGACACCTCCTGGACACTGATGCCAGCCATACCGGCATTGGCAATATCTGGCAGGGCCAACAGCGGGTAGTGGAGTACTTCCTGGAAGAAACTACTGCGATACATCTGAGGAGCTACTGCTTACTGGTCATAGTGGAAGCTGTCGACTACTTTCACCAGTACCTCTACGACCGAAAAATACTGGTAAGGACTATACGTCTTATGCAACAATATATGACTTTAAAATTCAACATCGACTTGGAAAAATTCAACATCGACCTGGAAACATTCATGGCAACGCGAATGATCTTTCTCGAAGACCAGGCAATGAGGACTGCAGCAGGCACTGCAAAAAGGTGGGAAGAAGTCAAAGCAATCGTTGTTGAAACCCCTCAAAAATTGGACATCCTGAAAAAAAGAAACCTAATGGCCAGAGCAGAATAGAGTATAGGCCGAAATCTCTGGTGAAGGGTCCAAATTGAGAGCTCTCTGGGCTCAATGAAATTCCGTCAGGACAATATGAGATAAGCATGAGCAAGTCTTCCGTGGAGTTGTCTAGGACGTTTCTCTTCGGCTACAGGACTCAACCCGCTTACTGTTTACTTGTTGTTGATCTCGGAACTTCCCTCAAGGCGTATGATAAACAATAAAAATCGTACAAAAAACCAATTCAGGTTTCTTGAAAACAGAGATAGAGACGATGTGTGTCAATAAAATGAGAAAGAAAAACCCAATTCAATTTGAGAAAAAATTGATTTCAGTTTTCCTAAAAGGAGAAGGGATATAGAGAACTGCCCACGGTTCTGTGCGTTGCGTGCCAAAAAATACATCACAGATTAGAAAGAGATGTTCAATTGAGAAAACCTGGATTGTTCCCAACTTTATTTATTAGTAAAAATAATAAATGCACCATTGATTGCACCTGTTAGGTACTTACAGGCAATATACAATATCGCAAGACGGCTTCACCCACAACTGCAGAGACTCAGAGACATCCTATTGGTGAAAAAATCAAATAAAATTTCCAATCAATTGAAGTTTTTAATTAAGCAGTCGTCTCTGTCGTAGAACACCCTCATGATGCGTAGCTATTGCTATCTCACTTTATTGAAGACCTCTGTTTTGAGCAGTCGCCCCTCTCGGAGAACACCCTTATAACCCCGCAGGTTTTGCCATCTCACTTTATTGAAGACTTCTATTTGACGAACGTGCATGCGTACCCACCCACAGACAGTATAAGTTAAAAATTTGAATGTGGAGTGTGAAAATAATCTCGTTAACTTTTTCAACAGCTTGGCTCTTACCTCGCCCATACGGGTGATTCGATACTAAGTAAGAGCAGTGGGGAATAAATCAATTTTGCATAACATGGCTAATGTTTCAAGTAGGTGTCATGTGTGGTGGACGACAACATGTTGTAGGTGTCGGGGAAATCTTTCAACTGCCTGGCTGCGGTGTCAGGTTTCTTATAGGTTACGATGTATTTTTTCAGCTGAATAACATAGACTGTGGGCCAGTAGTAGAAGGGTAGGTAATCGCGGAGCAATAAAATGCTTATAATTAAAAAGTCGTCGATCTGACATACAGTTGTGAATTGTGATATAATTTATAAGCATGGCTGCAATTATAGCCCAGTCAACGAAGAAAAAATTGCGAAAATAAATAGTGTAGTTTTGAAAATTGGTAGAGATGTTCTCGAAAGCTTGCTGATTACTGTGTAAAAAGTTCCCATCGATAGGTGGTGTGGAAGTGGAATCGCCGCCATCTTGGATTATTGGTACACGCATAAAAACGTAATTTCAATCCAATAGTATCATATTTACTTGATTCATTGACTTGGTTTGATGATTCAATACATTTAAATTGAAATAGTTTTTTCAGTTCAATACGAAGCCAGTATTTGTTCGAAAAATTTAATAGTTTTGTCAGACATTCTCAAAATGAGACTATTCTTTTGAACTGATATCATCGAATATCTTAGATGTAATAAACTTTGGTTTTGAAACAAATTTTTAGGTAAACTTGTTCAGAACAAATGAAAATTTCCTCTCAAGCATTTCAAGATCTCCAACTGAGAATATTGAAAACTTCACAGTTTAGAGCACAATTGTGATTTCAATCTGAAAATGCAATCTTTGAAACAACATTTTAACTTACTGAACTCGAATGCCATAATGCTTGAACTAAGACGATGATCAGTTCCCCCAAATATTCAATTATTCTTGAAATGATTGTATATTTTTGGTCTGAGAACTGAGACTCTTGGATCAAGAATATATATTATCAATCCGCTCGAAGTTTCATTGTATTGCGTCATCTTCCGGCAACAACACTAGCACGCGCACAAACACGCCAATGTGAGCTACTTCTGCTCCTGCAAAAAAATTATACCTACCGCGTGTGCAACATGGAGCCGTATCTCCAACTTTGGGGTTGCAATCCAGAAATTATCGAAGAACTCAGAGGTAAGTTTCTTTTACTCACTTGTTCAAACCGTGCGATCCACAAAATTCGACATCGGAGGTGGCTTTGAAGTCAAGAAATTCGGCCATTCAGCCAATTCAGTCTATCCATGGCTCCAATCCATCAATATTTTGTTTCCAAAGCCAACCCCAACTCCAAATTTTGTGGATTACATGGTATCATTTGATAAAGGAGCTTAAGATGATCAGTGTTTTCCCATCATTACTACATAAAATTTTTTGTATGTATACCTAAATAATTATGCGAGATTCTCTTTTCGTGCAAATTTCAGTTGAATTCACGCAAGTTGTCCACATAGTGATGTTGCAGTGCCGGTTGGGTGCTGCGGCACCCGGCGCGACAGTAAAATGACGCCTTTTTGTTTTTGAATAAGAAGAAATAAGAAGAATAAGAAGAATACAAAGAATTCGTTTTTGTTTGAAATGTATACCCATCTGGATTTGGATTTCTATTGATGTTTGTATTTGAACTTCTGCGAAATACATTTTTTTTAATATACTATACTCAATTGTTGTAATTTCAGCCTTTATTCATAAGCTTGTTTAGGTATACAGGGTGTCCCAGGACTCGTGCCTCAGAGTCAAAGCCAGTTCAGGGAAATGCTACACATGTGTCAGAAAAATGTTTAAATAAATTGGATTTTCATTTTTGGAGATATGGGGCGTCGAACGGTGGGACTTTGCCCCCTATTATTTTATTATCTGATGAGATTTCAAAAAAATTGAACTTTTCAGTGTGTGTGCAACAAGTTTATTCACTTACTGTACAGGGCGGCGCCCGCCGGCGACTCAAAAATTTTAAAAATACAGATTTTATAAAAATGGCCTGTAAAAGAATTCTATATGGAAACAAATTATTTTATTTGACGTCTGGAACTTTTTGCAATTGTTTTTAGATAGACAAAAATTTACTGGAAGTTCTTCAGATAATAAAAATTGGAAGAGGCAAAGTGACCCCTTTGACGCCTCATATAAAAAAAAAACACCAATTTTTACATTTTTCTGACACATTTGAAGCATTTCCCTGAACTGCCTTTGACTCTGGGGCGCGAGTACTGGGACATCCTGTATGCTCTTGATAAACAGAATCAAGATTCGAATATTTTCGATATAAGATAATCCTATAGTTGAACTGAAACCATTAATTTATTTATATGAAAGCAACGAACTCTTCCTGTGAACATTCAATATATTTGCTTTAACCAGGAGCAGTATTAGTCCAATTCAGTTATAATTTTATCTCAAGAATAATTTTCTTCTACAAAAAAGCTAATATGCGGTAGTCAAGCCGATTGTTCTCGTAACAAAATTACTTGCCGTATTGTTGCAAGACTTATCTAATCTAATTGCAAGACTATCGTATACTTTCTGTGAAACACTGGAAATACTCCGTTTAATAAGTATTATATTCAAATTCAACGTGCTACAGCTTTCAGCTGACACTATGACAGTCTTCTTTTGGAGAAACTAAAACTCTTGGAGTGAGAATATAATCGCTTTGCGTATATACAAACTTAACATATACTTGACATTAAACGCTTTGTCTTAACTCAAGATTACCTTTTTATGCGTGTACATTTCAAGTACTTTTTGAAATTATTTCGAATCAAGGCGATCCCATCAACGGGTTGATTCAAATGAAAGGCCATCAAATTGTCTACAAAAAAGTTGCGTATCGCTTTCACGTATCTGTCATAACTTTGGAGAAATTGGCCTGTGAGCGTCAGATGTGAGTCGTGAAGGAGATATTTTATTTCTCACGGTGTTTTTGAAGAATCGCGAAAAACTACAATGCAGTGCTGTTTGGTTAATCCTCGTTGATGAATAAAAAAAAAACATTTTTGGCCCTCACTTCAGAAAATATGGGGGGTCAAAGAGAAAAAATTGAATCTCTATTATTTCGGCCATTTGATGAAATTTTGAAAACATTTTTAAGAGGAATTATGAGTGATCTATTTATGATACAAGGTGCAAAAGACAGACCAATCATTGTACAGGGCGAGTCTGTACCCCGGATTTTTTCAGACCGCGCGTAAACCTGCGAAGCGCATCTCAACAGCTGAAAATGTCCGTAACTAACACAACGAGAATCAGAACAATGGGTTACCTGAACTAGTTTGTCTGTCACTCATTGTCCTGATTTTGGTAGTGTTGGTCACGATCATTTTCAGATGTTCAGATGAAGCTTTGCAGATTTACGTGCAGTCTGGAAAAATCCGGGTTACAGACTAACTCTGTACAATGATTGGTCTGTCTTTTGCACCTTGTATCATAAATAGATCACTCATAATTCCTCCCAAAAATGTTTTCAGAAACTTCTTAAATCACCGAAATACTATATGGAAGTTCAATTTTTTCACAACTCTCTCACTCACAACTGACGCTTATAGGCCAATTTCTCTTAAGTTATGACAGATACGTGAAAGTGTGATACGCAACTTTTTTGTAGACAATTTGATGGCCTTTCATTTGAACCAAGCCAGTTTTTGATGGGATCGCCCTTATTCAAGATAATTGCGAAAAAATTCTTCAAATGTACCAATAATCCAAGATGGCGGCTATTCCACACCCTCTATCGATGGGGACTTTCTACACAGTAATCAACAAGCTTTCGAGAACATCTCTACCAATTTTCAGAACTACACTATTTATTTTCGCTATTCTCCTAAATTATGCTTTCATTGACTGGGCTATTACCAAATCGGCGATTTCAAGTCATCACGACATAAAAGCAGTCTGAAATGTCGAGAATTTCCCTATTTGATAGCTGCTGGCACGGCTGCCGTGGCCGTGCCAATAAATTATATCACAACTGTACAGGCGAATCTGACTATTCTCAATTTATGCATGTTCTCTTTTGAAAATTCTAAATGCGAACTCCGTGACATTAGCTGCGTTCCTTTTATCATCTGAACTGAGAATTCTCACTTCATTTGCACGTTGTGTCTCTCTCCCTCTCATGCAATTCTCGCTTTTTCTCTCTCTAACTGAGGTGAGATTATCTGAGATTTCGTGTAAAAGGAATGCAGCTATTATCTTGCAAATATACAGGGTTATTCAAAAGTCCGGAATAAAATTCATAATTTTTGATCATATTTTTTTCGGGAAAAACGCTCGAACAGGTAAATTTCTGAAAAGGGCAAGCCGTTTTTCCATGACACGTGTCATGACCTACCGTTAACCCCTTGACCCCTAGCCACCCTTAGTATTTTTTTTCATGGCACCCCATGGCTTAGGGGGGCTCCTTGGAGAGCTTGTCAAAGACTGTATTCAGATCTACCATCGAAAATTATATCGAACGCTTCGCCATGAAGTTTTGAGTAACCCTAGGGTTACTCCAAAGTCCGGAACAAAATTCATAATTTCTTACTAACTATATTTTTTGCCGAAAAAAACGCTCGAACAAATCGATTTTCAAAGCGGTGAGTCATTTTTCATTATACGTGTCATGATATGCCGTCAACCCCTCAACTCTTAAGCCTTCGACCGTTAACCCTTTAAGCGCCCAACTATTTTTAAAGGTAGATCTGAACACAGTTTTTGACAAGCTTTCCAACGAGTCCCCACAAGCCAGAGGGTGGCATTTAAAAAAAATACTAAGGGTGGCTAGGGGTCAAGGGGTTGATGGTAGATCAAGACACGTGTCATAAAAAAACGGCTTGTTTTTTTCAGAAATCGACCTGTTCGAGCGTTTTTTCCGGGAAAAAATATGGTCAAAAATCATTAATTTCATTCCGGACTTTTGAATAACCCTGTATGGATCGAAAGTGAGGAGAACATGAGTTATTTCCATTATTTGTGATCTAATTTGTTAGATAATAATATCATCCAATTTAGCATGAACAATTTTCGAAAAAAAGCATGCGAAAAATACCAAAAATCAGGTATGCATGCCTCGATAAGTATAGCGAGATGAGTACAAAATGTCTTTACAAGATGTTTTGGTATATAGGGTACTATACAGAAAACCGCGTATACTTAATAGCCAATAAGCAAAAAGGAGGACTTTTGGCAAGACACTGCTGTCTGTACCTAAGATGTCTGTACCAGATTGATGCACGCGACTGAAGAACATATGCATGGGGGCGGGCACAATAACCTCGGAGTTTCAGCGTACCAGGAATACCAACATCTCGATCAGGACCATAATGGAACTGGGTATGGGTACACTACAAAGTATTAGTTTTACCGGGCGCTTTACTGCCCGGTAGCAACTACAGCAAATTTGGATTGTGTGGTGTAGGTACTGCCGCTAGCCGATAATGTAAATGGATCGTAAACACTGCTCCTCTTGTATGACATGCTATAATAATTAGTTCATCGTCCCTTAATCATCTACCCTGTCGAAGTGCATGTAAATTTCTCATACTCAGTTAGAAACATAGGTGTTGCTTATACATGACAAGACTTTTTAAGTCCTATCACAAAGATTTTAATTTAAGTTTATTGAAACACAACGCGTCAAGCAATCGCGTGGGACCATATTGTTTCAGTTGTGCACACTTTGTTTAAAATGGGAAAGGGAAACTATTGGGTATCATGATAATGCGATGCAATCATAATGATAATCAGGGCTCACATGATAATGATGATGTTTACCGTACATGTCGAATGGAATTAAGTTAAGCTGACGTCAGTAAAAAGACGTTTACAATTGAAGTTTACAAACTTTCAAAACATCATGACCATAATAGTTTGTGGCATGTAGCGTGCGAGTTGGAAATGCGTCCATTCAGGTGTGCAAAAACGATTCAATTTGGATGTCCTATTGAAATGGTGTGCTTATCGGCCCATCGAATGGCAAACAATGGTGGATGCGCTGCGCGAAAATAGCACCACCACCAACCCAATTAAATATGATGTTACCATAACGAACCCCCATTGATATTCATAGGTGCTGTGTTGTGCTCGGTGGCGGTTTTACTGCTGGAACGAGGCGAATTGATTTCGACTGTCTCTCACATGCGAAACAAAATCTAATGTACGATTGGATTTATTGGCGAAATGATCGGTTTGCTGGCGTTTCCCAAATCCACGGCACACCGGGTTATTGATATAAATGTGGCCGTGACGACGGCGACGGCATAGCAGTGGCGGTCGGCGGCGGTGTAGCCAGCAATCATATTTGCCGTGGGGCGAATTTCGGAGCGCAATTGCAGGATATGTGGGGTGTCCTGGGAGCCATATAACATGCTGGACCCAGCCGTAGGTATATGTAGGTACTATCGCCCGGCCATAATGTGTTTCAATTCAATTCGCCATTTCGAACAATATAAGCATGCTGTACCTACCTATATCGAAATTCTGCATGCAAATTTCAATTTAATTGCCATGGCTAAATAAGAAGCACTTTAAAATATCCATTTCAATTATGGAGATTCACAGAATGACAAACGAACGACCGTTCTACCCATGATCCATGCGGTGAAGTACTTAGTAACGATCCTGGAGGTGCGTGATCTAATTTGAGCTTTGATTTGAGCTTTACAGATATCTATACTTGTGTTAGTACTATGAAAAAACAAGTCATTTGATTCAATTGGAATGCTTGCTTGGTGCAAAGCTAAATGCATGAATGCAAATGTGTGTCGCATAACACGCGAAATGTAAACGATGGTGCTGATCCCATGCGATGTTGGTAGTCGTTTGAAATCCCTACCCTGTGTTGAAGCAAACAGGGGTTCGGAGAAAATTCCGGTATAAGTGGAGGAAAGCATTCACCGGCGTCGGTGTTAGGCCTCACTGCAAAAATAGGCCGACGTTATATATAAAGAAAGAAAAAGTACAATCAAAGCAAACTATAATAGAGTTTTCTATTTGCACTCGGGTCTTTTTATATGTATTTAGTGTTGCCGTCTAGAGTTAGACTCTTGATTGGACTCTTGAAAAAGTAAAATTGAAAAAATATCAGATATATTTCTCTCCGTCGATTGTTCTTATTTTCTACTGAATGTGTGATTAGCTTGGAGATTTCTTACAGAATTTATTGACAACATAAAATAACATAAATAAGGGTAAACGGAACAACAAAATGCTATTCAAAACTGTATCTACTTGAAATGAAAATGATTAAAATGATTTCAATGGCAAAGTACCGAGATGACTACAGACAATATAAAATATCTCGCCTCAAAAGTCCCTACTTTTTTCAGAAAAAAATCTGGGAATTTGGGTGTTTAAATTGAGACAATAATGAAGCAATAAACCTCTTTTGCGCTTGCGCACTAGGCAGGCCATCATGTCGTTATGCATTGACCGTTGTTGTCATCTGATAGGCAGTCTACAGTACAGTCCATGAATATTCACTAGTTATGATTAAAAATTTGGAGAGAAAAAAAAACAACACATAGAAGCATCTTTCTGTAGACTTATTGTGAATTTTATATATTAGAAGACAATTTGATTTTCGGTTTGTGGTGGCAGTTTGATATAAATTTATCAATTTTGCATCAGAGAACAGGTAAACGTTGCCAGGGAGATGCCATCTCGAATTATGGTCATGTCTTGTGATTATATATTCACATAAAATCTCTTTCAGACTCTGAATGTCTCTACTGTTTTTCCCGGTTCTCATGCGAAAGTTTCGTCCAAGTGATTTTTTTTCAAGGGTTGCTCCTACATCATCATTTCTACTTCTCCAAAGAATAGCTGCGCCTTCTCAGATCGCAACTTCCAAGAAATTAGGTAGCTCGATGAGGCTCTTTGTCAATAGCTGCGAAACAAAGTGTTTCTTGCCAATAAAAGGAAAATGATTCAGCCAACATGCTGCTGCCAGATATATCCTTCCAGTGTACCAAGGCAAAATACCGATCAAGCTGGTGTTCTTTTCGCAACTTGAGTAAAGTTAGTTTTCTTGCCCGCGTCAGGTTGACACAAGCGGGAACCTGACACAGATCTGCAAATAATCGGTCTATTTTCGACAAAAATTTATTACCACGTCTGCACCACGACATCTGGGAAGTCTGAGTCCTGCTTAAACCCAATTATTTACATTTCTTTGTTCAGCAGCAATGTTTCGAACACCAAACAGCGAAAAAAATAATATTAAAGTTGATTGTTTAGCTTTTTTTTTACTGTAACTCTTTTGTTGACTGTTTCTTGACGTTCATGTGGCAACCTGGTATTGTTCTTGGTTTGCTTATTCACTCGATTCGAGCCGATGGATTGAAGTGAGTTAAATTTCAAGATTTTTTTAGTACTTTTTTTTTCTCCCTTTAATTCTTTACGACGCTTCGACTGCTGTGGTCATTAGCGCCGGCCGTATCTTGAGAGTTTTGTGTATTTTGATTATTTTGTTGCAGTGGTGAAATGAAGCATCTATAGGTGGAAGAGTACTTTTTTAAATGAACAGTAGTTGACTATATATTCATTCAGGCATCAACTACAGCTATAAAATTGTATCTTGTCATTTTATATAAGACTCCATTGCAGAAATACGTCTACTAACAGGTCGGGAGGTGTTTCTTTCAGCATTCACACCAATGATGAATTTCAGTGTCAATAAAAGTGGGTCTTTGTTTAAAAATTTGGACTTGAGTATACCCGAGTAGAATATTTTATTGAAGCGCAGTCTCTATTCGAAGAGTGCTCCTTGCTACTCACAGTTTCTCTGTTTTTCTTGCTGAAAGATGTTTATATTTCTGTCACGTATTTTTCTTAGAAGAAGGGGTTTTATAGTAATTTAATTTCAAGAGTCTATCTTGACTCTTGAAAAATTTCCATCAAGAGTTAGAGTCTTGTCTTGAAATTTTGAAATTATCTTGATATTTCAAGACAAGACAGGAGTGCGGGGCAACTCTTGTCTTGTCTTGTCTTGTCTAGACGGCAACACTATATGTATTATGTAGGTACCAAAATCATGTAGTTTGTTAAATATGTTCCACTTGACCTAAAATGCATAATATTTTACAATGCTGTGACCATTTCTACAACAGCTGTTGGAGGTGCATGCTGTATGGACAGGGAGCTGGTGCCTCAAAACTTACGTCATAAGGTACATGATTTTAACCCTGTAGGTCTAATGTGCGTTGATAAGGTTGTTAAAAATTGCTTTGTCTCACATGTCAGACCAAGGGTAGGCTGGTGTGAGCCTGTCAATTTTCGAAAAATGGCCAAAATTCACGCCGCATAAGGTACATGAATGAAACCAACTGGATTTTGTGTGGGAACATCCCCTTGATCGAAAATCTGATCGTAAGATTATATTTTTTGGGGCTTTCGGTCCATAAGACAAGTTTGAAATTTTCAAAAAAGGACCAAAATCTATCATGTTTTTCACAGGCGTTTTGTTGACTAACCCACCAAGTGTATATATTTCTAATCAGGATGAAAAACGGAATCAATTTCCATGTTAAATACAGGGTGTACGATTGAGGAAAAAAAATTCGATGTTGCACCCTGTAAGCGATGTATCATTAAAAATTTTGTGGACAGATTCGAAATCTGCGTAAAACATCATGTGGGAATCGTTTTTCATTCCTAAAATTATGCCAAAGGAGAAGTCTCCAGAAGGAGGTGAATTTTAGCCTTCTTTGAAAATTCCAAACTTGTCTTATGGACCGAGAGCCCCCAAAAATTTTGTTTTATGACTCGATTTTTGATCAAGGGGATGTTCCCACACAAAAGCCCGTTGGTTTCATTTATGTACCTTATAACATGAATTTTTGACATTTTTAGAAAATTGACAAACTTATACCAGCCTAAAGCCCCCGATCTGACATGTAAGATGAAGAAATTTTTAACAACCTTGACAACGCACATCAGACCCACAGGGTTGAAATCATGTACCTTATGACGTAAGTTTTGAGGCACCAGCTCTCTGTCCAGTAGTAGTTGTGTCAAATATTGAGATGATGGACAGCGATGCAAAGGATCAGGGGCGCAGGGGCGTACCCCACATACGTACCCACGGGATTGGGGGGGGGGTGAAGGGGACTCGATATTATCATCTGAGTGATTGATTGTATTGGACCTACTTCATAAAATGTATGTTCTATTTTTGGAACATTCATGCACTTTCAAGTTTTGACTGAACTTTCGTCTTTGAGCTATTGAAACTCACTTTGGTAAACGCATAGCATAACCTCCTTATCTCGTTTTCTTCTTGACAAAGTTGTTCATAAGAACAAAATGAAGGAGAGGAAATGAAATGCAATTAGGAAACTTTCCTTTTTTCTGCTTATTATTTTTATTTATTATTATGCCGAAAATTTTTGTCTGCGGCGCTATTTTTTTGTTCTTTCAATGACTCACTCCTTAAAATAGTCATTAAATGAGCTTGAACATCTCAAAAATTGAAACCATGGAATATAAGATCAATTGATTTTGCTACTCCCATAATAGGCCAAGAAAACGTCTAATGCCTCCTCCAGCTCTCCTGGGTAAAAATTCAGACTGCCTCTCACCCTTGAACAAAATTTATTCGGATCATACAACACAAAAATAGCTTGAGCCCGCTTCTTATTTGAAATGCATGTGGTCTTGCAAAAAAATTGCTAAAAAATTAGCACAATAATTGGGGCATGATCTTCACGTCAAATACGTGAATACTTCAAGGGATCCCGAAAAACATGTTTTCTCTTGCATAACTAGGAATTTAGTTCAATAGTTCATACATGTTCAATTTGAAATTTTTGAGGATGAATTATGGTTAATGTAGATAAAAGTTAGTGAGAAAGGATATCAAACCCGTCAGTATATTTATATACAGTGTGATTCAAAAGTGTCGGACCATCTTGAAGGTGCGTAATAAGGAGGTGTAGTAGAATGCTGAGAAGTTGTTAATGAAATGTTTCAATTTTGAAGTTATGGAGGGACAATAATTGGTCCTTCGATTGCTTTTATTTTCTTTTTTCAGAAGATTTTGCTACACTGTTTATAAAGTACAAAAAATCAACCTCTGAATATGTTTCCTATATACAGGTGAATGATAAACTACAAAAATTCAGTTTTCCTAAAAAAAAAACCAGAAGCAAAAGAATTCTATCGAAATAAATTGTGTTTTATATTTTTATTGTGCTCTAAATAGATTATGGGACGACTGTTCGCAGACACTGCTGTGAGAAATAATACATTTTCAGGATTCATGACTGAAATATACCCTATACCCTATACGCATACAAAAGGAAAATTCATTACTGATTCAGAGGTTGATTATTATACTCATTGTTTTCCCATAAACAGTTTACAAAAATCTTTTGAAACAATGAAAATAGAGGCGATCGAAGGACCAACTTTTGTTTCTCCATAACTTCAAAACTTCAAGTTTCCAGTACTCTTCTACACCTCCATATCACGCACCTTCAAGGTGGTTCGACACTCTAAAATCACCCTGTATTTGTATCAACAAAAACAAAATTGAAAAGTAATTATATTTTCAAGTGAGAAGCAACATGGACGTGTTTTTAACTTTACTACATTCGTAACTGTCATTCAAGCTCTTCTCATTAGATGCTGCTCAGATGTATCCAAAAGAAAATGCGCCACAGTCTCACGTTTACCACGTTTGGATAAGCAACCCAAATGACTAGTCATTTCTGACAAACTTTGATTCAAATCTGATCTGACCTCACCCTGAGATTATTATGTAGTATCCAGAATAATCAATCTCGTCACTAGTGAATTTCCACTTTAAACACTGTCAATGTTTCTGAGTTTTGACGATTGTTTTTGTTCAAGGATGGCATTTCCTAGCATAAAAAATGGCTTAAGCAGACTGCGGATTAGCTGCAGAGCAAAAGAGAAACAGATAGATTCTTGTGGCGTGAGTTTCTGCCAAATTTGTGCAGCTGAAAATGTAACAAAGAAACAAGTTATTCAAGTCTGAGCTGGCAAAGAAATGAGGGTCTTTTTTGGAAAAATATATAAAAATAGAAACAAAAAATTGAGTTCTTCGAATTTTAAAATACTTGCACATTTTCATGCCCTGTGAAACTCACGTTTAAAGAAAAAACACTAAGAAATGCTATCCCTAAGCCAAGCTGTTTTGATAGTTGAGTTTTTTGAGGGTAAGATTGTCTGATCGTTCCAATAATTCCCCGTTGTCTAGAATTTCAAATAAAATAACTCCTGTGTTCCATTTCTATGCTATCATTCGTTATTGCATGCTTGTGTACGATTTTCGTAGTCTGGTCTAAAAAAATTCAACTCGCCTGTTGCTAGGCTATAGGTCACAGAGGTGTTCGCAGAGTTCCGCAGTAGTTCAGAATATCTTGTAAAATAAATTCTGTAAGGTACAGTAAGTATCCATATTACGACCGTGCCTCTTGTGTGCTCTCTCAAGCCGAAATCTCAGCTTCTTGCTCCAAATATGTATGCCATAAAACTTCTATATACGCGACAATAACTTTTTTCCTTATATCCATAAAAAATGGCTATGCATTTTGGCTTAGTGCCGGTATTGGAAGCTTTAGCAGCCTATAATACAGTTTTAAGTGCATAATAAAAATGCCGTAAAAACGAGAGGGCCCTTTTCAGGTGACCTGTATCATCGCAACTCTCAACAACTCCACTCTGTCAGTGTTGCGCTTCTCTCGCGGTATTAATCTGATGCACAGAACCTGACAGCGCGCATCCCCATCTATGTTGCCCATTCTACGTTTTCATGTTTTCGGGTGCAAATGTATTCGCCAGTGCTTTACTTTCTATTTTACATACAAAGTTATTATCCATCTGCGTATAGCAATTTAAAATTCATGACCGTGATGCACCTGGTATTTGACTTTCAGATTTACACGGGGCTTATCCCGCACATAGCGACTATCCCAGCCCTGATCCTTGCCGGTTTTATTTAGCAATCTCCATCAAATCCACCATTTCTTGAGAAGCATTGGGCAATGGCAAAAGTTACATTTCAAGTTATATTTCAAAAATTAAAATATTATTGATCATGATAGGTACCGTCAGGGGCATAATTTTACATACATCACGATAATTGCCGAACCGTTGACGCGATCGACTTGAAATATGGTATAGGTACAGACATGATTTTGCTGTCCATTAGTTTTTGGCTGTCATCTGTCAAACGGAAATGTGACTTCCAAAAAGTGATAGAGGTTAATCTCACGGAACTTGACTTGCAATACTTATGTGACTTGAAAGGCCTTGAAACTCTGCTCAAAATTGTTGAAAGTTTTTGTCCATCTGTCATCTGTCAAATATTAAAAAATGTCATAGTTTGAAACTTTTCCTTTCAATTACTTATTTAAAATCTATCCGATGGATTGAAACCAAATTCGGCAAAAAGCAACACAACAAAGAATCAAATCTGGGGTTGAGTAGAATAGCGTTCAGCTAGACTTCGCCCCTAAATGGAATGTATCATATTTTTAAAGCCCATTTATTATTATTATCATCATCATCATCATTATTATTATTATATTTAATTTGCAGTTGGAGCCTTTCACCAGAAACAGCACACCGCTAAGTCGGTCTAATAATATCATTTCAAGATTTGTCATTTATTAGCATCACCTAGTTTTAGATTTATACTCGTATAGTAGGTAACTATTATGTACTTTCATAATAATTCCATTAGTTAAAAGCATTGGTAAACACGCAACCAACATGTTACATGAGCTTGCAACGCGTCAAAAAGACGTATAGCTGGCGTCTTTTTCACAAGTGTATACCTACACAATTTTGTTCGTTGATGCTAGGAATATTGATGGATTTGATGCATAATGGTCCCGACCCGACGTCAGTCAAGAGGGGAGAGGATTGTCAAACGTTCCGAACAAGGTGGCTTTCATGTATCTATATAGGATGCGGTAACATCATCTCGAAATATGTTTTGTATGTTTCTTCCTGCATCTCATTATGTTCAATATTGATGTATCGCTCTGCGGATAATAAATTGAGCCGAGAACGGTGATGCTGCACCATGATTTTTGTCCACTTTTATGTAGCATTTGTGGCGGTGCACGGTCATATTGTATTGATCGATAAGCAATAAAACGGCAGAAATGTGCCGTATAATATGCAGATTCAAGCCATTCGTGCCTGCCTTTCAAACCTGCCAGTTTTACTTATCGGGAGGTAAACTGCATATTCGTGCTAAATGCGATAATGTATTATTAATTGTTATGTTAAACACAAAATGCACGTTATCTGCGCAAACGTAAAACAGCTTGTTGTATTTTTGTGAATGGTGGTTTGGGGTTACACGTTTATGCGTAGCGCTGATAAAAAATAGCCACATAAGCACTGCGAGTGCACGCAATAAGCGTGTCGCTATGTCATACCCCTTTGGTCCAAAGCCTCACCCTTTGTTATTGTAGAGACTTCTGTTTTCGTTAGTAACTTGCAAATCAAAGCCGATGATTGAAGTCCCTACTTTTTTCAGATTTTGTTTTCAAATTTGGGTGGCAACAGGTGGAGTTTAAACTGGAAGACAGATGCCATAGAAAATTTGTGCTGTTCTTGCGCAGTGGGTAGGTTATCGTGTCATATGCATTGACATCAGAAAACTGAGGAGCGTTTCCAAAGGTTTGCTATGTCGAATTTTGCTTATTCTTCGTGGCTTATGTTTAAATGACATCTCCGTCAGACTCTGTGTGTGTCTCTTCCGGTTTCTCCCGTTCTCATGAGAACGTGTCGTCAGAGTGATGTACTTTTGAGGGCTGCCCCAACATCTGTATTTCTACTTTTAGAAAGAAAACTGAGCCCAAATCGCAACTCCTAAGAAGTGCAAGTGATATATGAGATAAGAAATTTTCGCAGATAATTACGTCGGATAGGAGTTGTAATTGCAGCGATTTGAGCAGAAAACCTGATGCAGGTACCTCTTATTCAATTATAGTAATTTTAACAAGGGCGGCCTAAATCAACTGGTCATGATCAAAACATTAGGATCTGATACTTCGCGCGCCACTGTATGTACGTACGATCAACCGCCAATTTTTAAAAATTTAGCTACCATTTCGGAAAAATAGACCTAGTAAACGCCCATTGAAAAAGTGATCAGATCACATATCGGACGAAATTTCTTCTTATGGTCCCTAGAGACTATATTGTATGCACCGAGTTTCTATAACGCTACTCAAAAGTGTACTATCCAAGTGTTTTTCGTCGCGTCCCGTCACCACTGAAGTTAAAACCACATAGAAACGAGGCAAGTGCTGCTTTGCTCTGTACATTTTGATTTAGAGAGGCGCGGTTCGAAAAAGCCGCGATATCATTATTAGCTGGCATTAGTAATCCTCTTATAACACGGCATCAGGTTAAAACAATTCAAGCTTTTCCTTCTCCCCTCGGGCCTCAGGCCTTTACACCACCACCATCGGGAATGATCGGAAACATGGTGATGTAACAACGGCGCACAATTTTAACAATGTACTTACACGAAGCCCCCATCAAATCGCGCGATGAAATAATTTTGCCCACGTGTCTTGCTTGCAGCACAACGCTCAGCTATAGACCTATACCAAAAATACAAAAGTGTCGGGCGTCGCTTAATGACGTCAACGAAACAAAATTTCCCTCCATTGCTGGAAATTCAGCAAGATTTTATATTTGCCATGACACTTAAAATAACTAAGTGTATAAACGTTTGCATTTCATTTTCCGTTTTGGTGCTTTTCGCTTATTTGCCAAGCATTTCACATGCTCACTTACCATACTCGTTCAGATACGTACTCTAAAAAAAAAATCGTTTGCCAGTTTCGGGAGTTCGGGTATTGTGTGCTAGATAAACATTTAACTTGACAAAAACGTATAGGACCTTCACTATACCCGGTGAATTTTTGATGTTTAAACAGGCAAATAGGTACAGCGATACAATCGCCAGGATCGGATGGGCAAAAGTTGAGAGGATGTCTTCGCACACTGCTTCACTGTAAAAGTGTGAATAGAATGCATACTTGAAATGATCATCTTTTTCACTTTTTAACATGCAAATGATTATTATCAGTAAGATAAGTTTCACTATCGAAAAGAAGTTGAGTAAGAACATGCGATTTGCACGAGAATAAGAGGGCATGGATATGGATAACCAATATTATACTTGAGTACTAGAAGCCCAGTTTTTCGAGCGTAGAGTTTTGGGGGCGCCAAATAAATACTCTTCTTAGGTATATCCGAGGGGTAAACCACTGACATAATTTTTGTACACCGATTTCCAATGATTTTCAAATAATTTCTGAAGATTTCCAATGATTTCCAATGATTTCCAATGATTTCCACATGATTTCCAAATGATTTCCAATGATTTCCATATAATTTCCGAATGATTTCCAATGATTTCCATGAAAGTGTACACCTGATTTCCAATGTGGTTTACCCCTTGGGTATATCCATGGATGATTACGCTCCTTTTCTTGGAAAATTTCACCTGTGGCGCTACAATGTCTTGCTTTATTGTAGTGGTTGTTCATTGTTCGCCCATGCGATGCTCATTGTGGGTAAGTGGAGTAGATACCAGGGATGGTTGTAGGGTTAGCTGGCTGGAGAGTCGGGAGTGGGTTCGTGCTAATTGGTGAAAGTTGTGAAATAAAGACTTCTTTGTGACTTGACGTTTTAAGGACAGAGTTAAACTGGTGAAATCAGGCTTTGCGAATCAATCCGTGTGAGCTTATTCCTTGACAGAAATTTACCATTCAGGTCTCTTTCAAAAGCTACAAGGAGGTAGGTAGTTTGGTTTGAGCCCCAAGACATTTTCAAAATCATATTTGAAAGATTTGAATTTCTTTGGATTTTTGCAAAAATGAGAAAATATTGAAATAAAGAGCAAGTATTTATCTCCAAAGTATTTGAATACTGTGAAAGTATTTGACTACTTCAAATGTTTTCAAATACTTTGAAAGTATTTCAATATCCAAAGTTAAATACTTTGGGTTATTCAAATACATTCAAAATTATTCAAGGGCTCCCTTGCTCAACCCGAAAATGATAATATGTCGGAGAAAAATCGCCAATTACTTCATAACCATTCAACAGAAAAAATCGTGGGAAGCGGCTGAATGGTGACTCCTTTCACAACCATGAACTCGACAATTTTCTTTCTAGTTCAGATTTTATTTAGACAGTTCCGGCTGTGAAGCCGAGTATTTGGTTGAATGAACGATACATCGTTGAGCAATTCTTATTATTTACCGATTTCAAGTCGTGGTCGGTGTACTCAATAGTCATAACTCATTAGTCACCCTTAGGTGGCTGGCTTCCCGCTTTTACTTTGATGTGTGAATTTCAGGCACGTTTCAAGTCATCGGTTTCAATCTTTGTGAATCGTTTTGTTGAATCATTCCCTCATGTCTGCTTTCTTACCTAGCCTATTGTGATAGTAACGAAAACTTGGGTGCTGTATTTACCGCGTCAGAAGAGACTAAATTGAAAAATAAAACTTTCGGTTAATCAAGTTCAGGATAAGCGGTACAGGCAAGTGCGAGCGAGCATCTGTTAAATAATAACAGTAATCCAGTGGTGAGATTTCTGTTTTGTAAACCTACCCACTATTCAACACTTTTTCCACATGACTGTAGAGCGTATGACTGAATTGATTTTATGCCATTACCAGCTTTAAAAGTTAACTTACTTATTAAGCATATTTGAATTTTTCAGGTAGCGTCATCCACCGGGTGACAGCGACAGATCAGAAAAATGATCTAACAAAAGTATTTAAATACAATTGAACAATTGAGTTCTTTTATACATATAATGAACATGTATATTTGTCAAACTTTTACAATAAAATGCTATATTTACAAAGTATTCAAATCACGAAAAAGTATTTAAATTATGCAAAAGTATTTGAATAGCGCAAAGGTATCTTTGAAAGTATTTGCAAATACTTTCTCAAATAATAAATACTAAATACGATTGGGAAGTATTTAAATCATAAATACATCTCGTTCATTCTTTCATTCCTTTTTTTAAAGCCGAGTATTCAAATAAAAAAAAGTCTTCATTATTTGATAAGTATTTATAAGTACAAATGATGGCCAGCTCTGTTAGGCTCAAACCAAAGTTCCTCCTTGTAGCTTTCAAAAGAGACCTGAATGGTAAATTTCTGTCAAGGAATAAGTCCGCACGAATTGATTCCGCAAAGCCTGATATAACGATTTCAACTCCATCCTTAATATAAACTGCGCAACAAATATGTTGTCGCGAGGGAAAAATTGGTCCGAGTTTGGACCCCAATAACTTTTGAATGACAAAGACCATTTTGATTCTGTTTTGACGGTTAGTGAGATCAGTCTTTCCATTATTCACCTTCAGGAGGTGAAAATCTGGAAGCTCCATGTAAAATATCTACAGGGTGAAATGTAAAACAGTACAAAATTTTAGCAAATTAAACGGACCCCCATTTTCAGAATAATTTTTTTTCTCAAATGCAAATGAAAGGATTATAAAGCGTCATGTTTTAGTTTGCGCCCAGTTTCGAAATTTTTGAAATCGGAAGTCTGGTTCTGACTTTATGATTTTTTTCTCTTGGAAGATGCTGATTTATCCTATCGGTACAAAGAAGACTATGTTATTCTGATGATGGGAAGTTGCAATTCACAAATATTCTTGCTTTAACGGTTCTCAGCAACTTTACTTGCAGGCCATCTGAAATATCTTGATCAAGGCTTCAAAAAAGGGGCCCATTCAAAATGGGCGACACAGCTGTTTTTCTTAAAAATTGAATTTGATCAGATTTTTACAGCTGAAACAAACTTTCTTTGTGATTTTGACCTCCTGAACTTGATGCTGATGATCAGTTTTTGTTTTTGATGATGACAGGTTCCCTGGGCTAACATAGTCTTTCTTGTAGCAATAGGATAAATCAGTATCCTCCAAAAAAAAAATCATAATGTCAGAACCAGAGTTTCGATTCCAAAAATTCCACAACTGGGGGCAAGCCAAAACATCACGCTTTATGATCCTTTTATTTCCATTTGTGAAAAAAAATTATTCTGAAAATGGGGGTCCGTTTCATCTGCTAAAATTTTGCACGGTTTTACAATTCACCCTGTAAATATTTCACATGAAGCTTCCTGAGCTTCACCTCTTGAGGGTGAATAACGGAAAGACTGATCTCACTAACTGTGAAAACAAAATGGAAATGGTTTATGTCATTCAAAAGTTATTGTGGTCCAAAGTCGGACCAATTTTTCTCTTACGACAACATATTTGTTGCGCAGTTTATTATATCTGTATCATTTTTTTTTTTTAAATTAGACAAGATATCGCTGTAAGTGATATTCAACAATCAACAGTAGTTTTATATGTATATCCTCCACCTACATGCTAGAACATTAAACTTGAGTATACTATACTTGTGGCCACATTCTACATGGAGAAAAATTGAGTGAAATTTCACGCGAAATCGGTGTAGAATCGCATCCACTCCTATTTTGAGTGAAAGTTTGTACTCACTTGATCGAGTGAACGCCAACGGGTTGGAGTTGAGTTGAAACGTTCACTCAAAGCTAGAGTAAAGGTTATTGTGTCTATAGTTGCAGTTGGTGAAAGTTCACTCCGATTGCAAGTGAATTCCACTCCAGATACTCACTCGACTGTTTTGCGGACAGCGGTACCTAATTATTATGATAATGATTGTGTAATTATTGTGATAGCGGGATGCTTGGTAGTTGCTGAAGATTGGATTGGCTGCTCTGAATCAATATGGGTCTGATCGTCTTGAAATACAATAACATCAAAAAAAGTTCCTGCCTTTACTCTTACCTATAACAGTTCTGTTCTGAGAAATAAGACAAAAACTCGTGAAAGTTATTGTAATACTAACGACGATAAATCCTTCCAGGCTACTCTCGCTGGGACCGAAATGACCTGCATCATCGTTGCAGAAAACTGAACTAACTGAAGGCGAAAACCGCTGGCCGTGCGCTCTATCAGTTTCGTGGGCACGGCATGGAAGTGGCGCAGTGGTTTAATTTGCAATGTGTGGAATCTCCAAGATTTTCACCACCCTTAAAAAAGGCTTATATATGGCGTGTCTTACATGATCCGAAAGTAGACAGCACCTGAGGGAGCGATATCTTCAATTGCAACACCGACTGCAGAACATGGCTGAACGGACCAATGTTTCCCCGGAGGTTTGATAACTTAGTGGCCATCATCGGTTGCCACTATTCTTAACTTCAGGCAGACCAGACTCTGGCCTCCTAAATCACCCCATTTTGGCAATTTAGGATATATTACGTTTGGTCCGAGGAGGGGTGGTTTACGCCACCGTATAATGTGTGTGAGGGGGTTGTGTGGGAGGGTCCGCAAACTCCCACCTCCAAACAAATCGAGCAATATCCTGCAAAATCATCTCGCATGAAACCCATATGGAATTGGAAAAACGAACGCACATATACCTACCTGAAATGGAACGGAACATGATATAAAACATCATCCGGATTGCCGCACAATAACTTTCAAGGGGCTCCCGAGATTACACGTTAATAAACTGTCCCGGGGCCAGGTCGATAAATAATAATTGAAAATATCTATTTAGCGAAAAGCCCCGAGACATCCGTCCGCTCATAAATAAATCTCGTGTTCGACGTTTACTGCACAGAGGAATCATTGATTCCGGTCGTCCCCTATATTGAACATGCATTTATACATAGAAATGGCCCAATAACTGGCTTAGTGCTTACAGGTATTGACTTTCAAATTAAACGGGCGTTCTCTTTTATGGATTTAGTTGCGGCAGTTCTTTGTGGATTTTCCTCCTTTCCAGTTTACATGTCAATTCGCATCATCAACCGACTCCAAAGAAAATACAGATAAAATCTAACTATACGTCCATACTTAGGTATTCGTATTTTCATAAATTGACTTATTTTTCTTCCAGTTACGCTAAGCAATAAATTTTCGACTTGAGCACGGAACATATGTGCTTTAACTAAGTACGTACTCATCAAAATAAATATTAGGAAGTAAGCAAAACAATCAGGGAGCGCGAGGGATTAGCATTTCCTACTTCTTCATTTTGTGGCACTCGTTCAACATTTTGAGGACTGCCCTTACCATTTTCATCTCTGAATCAAGTGCCGAATCACGTATTCATTTCGCTGTGTGACTAATGCTTGCGCAATATTCGAGTACCTTCCCAATAAAGCTGAAGTGAAAATAATGCAAGACACAGAAACTTCAAGAAGTTGGTTTGGTTTTGCGTATCTGGAGGAAGAAGTTATTGAAAGGGCTGCATCTGTTAGAAATAGTGAAGGCTGAGACAATAAAAGCAGCGACATATTATTGATATTATAGATCACAAGAATGTTTCACTTGCCGTCATTATTATTATTATTGCTATATGGTCTCACATAATTATGAGTATATCAATTAAGTTTTCTCAAGTATGTAGCGGTGGCTAATTGCTCATGGTTTTTTTTTGTGTAGGGCATTTCTTTAAGAAACCTTCGCATTTTCAACACTGGGGCTGTTTTGGCAAGAATTTGGCATAGGTGTGGCTCCAACCAAACCCTGAAACAAACATAAAGGTCGCTGGCAATCGTGAAAGGGGTGCAGCGTTGGATTTGAAGCGGTAAGAAAAATGTGAAGCTCTCAAAAACTGAAGAGCATAATATATCGTATAGATCAGTTATGGTGCTCGTTTGTCGCATCGAGCGCAAGTATATGCATCTTTCCGAATGATGGGCATTTCCTTGATGCAATCTTCAAAAAACTAAGTTGCATTCTTCATGGGAAGGACCCTATACGGTGGTTCGGTGGTCAAGAGGATTCATGACGTTGTCTACAGAATCCAACGAGCTTCGAGAGCCAAGATGAAAATTGTCCACCATGATTGTTACTCAGAGAGCAACGATGAGCCTATTCCAGACGAACAGAGCACTGTTAGGTACTAGTTGCGAGGCTCTGGAGCGTTTTCAGTAGGGCAACGGAGGAAGTCGTTGGAGGCCCTCTTGCAAACGTTTGGTCTGCAGTCCCCATTATTGGCCTCGCTGTATCTTATACTCTAAGCTATCTGGAGCCTAATCACTCACCATACATTCGAGAATAAACACGGAGTATAATCAGATGGTGCGGATCTGGACTGTTGGAGAAGGCCAGGAGATTGAGATGCGCGAACAAGACACATCTGCACAATTGGAGGAGGTGCCGTGTTCGACAGCGTGCCGAAACATAATTATGCGAACGCGAGACTTTTCTAGAGCCCCCGCAAATGAACTGACGGCCAATGCCAGAATAGTCGCGAATTAACAACATGAGTATATACGCGCGCAATAAGCCAAGCAAGAGCAGATTTCAAGAATGAACTTTTTGGGGGTAGTAGGAAAAATAGTGTACACAACTCGTTGAAGAGTGTATTTCTTGTACTCGTGGGGTTACCGCACTCGCCGCAAGCGTCTCGTGGTAAATAAACATCCCACTCCTGTGAAATGTATCACTTTCCACGCTAGTTACGTGATATATTATTTCGTGGATTTCTAAAATACCGAAAGTGGGGACGTACACAGGGTGTTACAGAAGTCCCGTACAATATGTATAACACGTTGTTGCTGACATGTTGAGGGATCAGGGAAAAATGCTGAAAAAAATCCCGGTGCCATCTTCCTCGAATTACGAAGACTTGAAGTCTGATTTTCAACATTTCCATCTCCAATGATATTTGTGAAATGGAGCTTCGGGGATACAATGAACGATTTATTTTTTCAACTTCAAATAGAAATTTATGTATAAGAGCAACATTTTGCGTTAAATTTGCAAAACAAAGTTCATAATTTTCTATCTAGGTGCGGTGAACGAGGAGCTGGCAGCGCTACAAATTGATTATTGTCAATGACTGGTTCTCAGCAAACACGATGACGATAGCTTGAAACACATTCTTGTACTTCTGTTGCCATAAGTCAGTTTGGCACTCGGTTTGGCAGTTTACGTGCAAAATGTTTACAAACGATGAATATGTATAATCAATTTCACAGCTATCTGCATTAGAGCAAGCTATGGAAAAATTATTTTTTGTTGGTAGGAATGAGCAGGAATCCATAACCGTCGTCGCAGATAGTTTGTGTAAATGTGGTATATGAAAAGGTTAGGTATTGTGGCAGATGTCACCCGTCGCGCGTTGTGATGCACGTGAAGTCAAAATGTTCAGTTTTATTGGAGAAAAGAGATGAACGCGTGTTCCTCGGAGTGTAAATTTGCTGGACACCGTCTTCACGGGTTGGTGACTCTTTGCTTGTGCTCTGGTAGTGGCGGCCAGTGAGCCAGTGTATAAAATGATGCCAAAGGAAGTCAGCGGCAGCACTAAAGGGAAGAAAATTTTATGAAAATGCCTGTCCAGTGGCCCCAGTGAGGTTGAGAAAACTCGCTTCCATACGGACATTGATTCATGGAGTTGCACTGTTCAAGAGACAGTCGAGACACGACGCGTGAGTGCACTCTGTGTTGGAAGATCTTCTCAACATGAAATTATTGACCATTCCATGTATGTATTCCCTTCTTCATCTTCTTCTGGCTTGTATGCTGTTTTAGTGTTGTAGAGCACGTAGTACTTCCTACTATCAGTCCTACTTCCCTTTAGTGCTGCCGCTGACTTCCTTTGGCGTCATTTTATACACTGGCTCACTGGCCGCCACTACCAAAGCACAAGCAAAGAGTCACCAACCCGTGAAGACGGTGTCCAGCAAATTTACACTCCGAGGAACACGCGTTCATCTCTTTTCTCCAATAAAACTGAACATTTTGACTTCACGTGCATCACAACGCGCGACGGGTGACATCTGCCACAATACCTAACCTTTTCATATACCACATTTACACAAACTATCTGCGACGACGGTTATGGATTCCTGCTCATTCCTACCAACAAAAAATAGTTTTTCAATAGCTTGCTCTAATGCAGATAGCCGTGAAATTGATTATAGACATGTTACTCATCTTAGGAGAATGTCATCGGAACAGAAACGCAGCCGCATTGCTGTATCAACAGCGGTATCCCAATAGGAGGCATTCATGCAAGTTTTCAATCGCCTGGAACACAGACTACGGGAGCATGGCAATGTTTTGCCATTACAAATACCCGGTCGAGGCCGTCCGGGCGTTAAAATTCCAGAAATGGAAGAAGAAATACTTGAGGCAGTGGAAGAAGACCCAACGAGAAGTACTCGTTCCACTGGACAAGACTTAGGAGTGTCGAATGTGATGGTACACAGGGTCATAAAAGAAGAGAGATATCATCCGTATCATTACACCGAAGTCCAAGCGTTGCTACCAAATGATTTTTCACTCAGGACTCGGTACTGTAACTGGCTGTTGGCACAAGCAGAAAATGATGCAACATTTCTCCAGCGAGTCCTCTGGACAGATGGAGCTAATTTCAGTAGAGACGGTTACTTTAATTCACGTAACTCTCATTACTATTCATTGGAAAATCCCCATGAATTCCACCGACATCACCACCAGCACCGTTTTAGTGTAAACGTTTGGGCTGGGATCATAGGTAACCATGTGCTAAGACCCTTCATAATTCCAAATCGCCTGAATGGGGACAATTTTTTACATTTTCTACGTAACGAAGTTCAGGATAGTTTGATGGAGCTTCCTTTAGCTGTGGTTCGGCAGATGTGGTTCCAGTTAGATGGTGCACCCGCTCATTTTGCAGCACCCGTGAGAGCTTGGCTGAAGAGTTTCCGAACAGGTGGATAGGCCGAAATGGACCGGTACTGTGGCCTCCACGATCACCGGATTTAACGCCCCTGGACTTTTTCTTCTGGGGACATATTAGAGCTGTTGTTTACAGAACGCCAGTGGAAAATGAACAAGACTTGAGAAACCGCATACAGAATGCTGCCCAAATGATCAGTGTTGAGATGTTGCAACGGGTCAGAGAGAATATCTTGAAAAGGGCACAGTCGTGCATAATGGCACAAGGAGAAAATTTTGAGCAACTTCTTTGAACTGTAAGATAATAAAAGTACTTTCTTCACTTTTGAGTATTCTCTCGTTTCAGAATCATCAAAACCACGTACTCTTCGCCATGACTCACGACAAGATCGTACCTACACCTCATTTTCGGGAAATGTCAAAATGTCCTTAGGTAAAAAATTGTCTGAAGGTAAGTTTCCATAACAGTGAACGTGGATATTTTATTTACCATACATAAAGCCGGCCACCGGCAAATTAGATGGGTGCTATGTTGCCAAATTGCACCAACTTCTTTATGCCTATAGCTCAAAGAATAGAGCAGCTTAATTTTTTTCAGCATTTTTCCCTGATCCCTTGACATGTCAGCAACAACGTGTTATACATATTGTACGGGACTTCTGTAACACCCTGTAGAGACGTACAGACGCAACATGCAACAGGGGCTTTTTTATGTATCGGGGAGCGGTTTAAATTCTGTCCCTGCAATATTTCCGCATGCGTCAACAAAGGAATACATCCTTTTCGTATAAGGGCCATCTCAGCGCAAGCGTCAGCAGGGTGGTACAAATTCTGACAGACGACAGTTAACGGCGAAACAACAGAAATTTTAGCTGTGTTTTGACACATGTTTTTAAGGTTAGGTATGTCATTTCAGAGAACGTGATTTGCTTAGAAAAGCAGCTTCCTTATTAGTCCTGCACTGCAGAAGGACCTTATATGGTAATTCCATGCTCTAATCGTCCTAACAAGCCCAACTGGAAAACAAACTGTCAACGCATCTACTGTTCCAAATGTTCGTATCAATATTTAGGAAGGATTCAAACAGTTATCAAAGTTGGAGCTCGTAATAGAAAATATTGACAATATTTTGTACTTCTTAGGAGTGGCACATATTGGCATTTTGCTAGGTAATTGGCAGTTACCGCTAGAGACAACCGGATGTACCCAGGGTAGTGCAATCCTTCCATTTACATCTCAAGAGTGTTGTAAGTGTTCATATCATATCGCAGAGGAAGTCATTTGCAAAATCATCGCTTATGTTTTTACGTTTAGAAATTAAATCGAATGTAAATAGTGATATAATGGTGGGCTAATGGGTGGGTGAATCTATCAAATACATAAAAAGTTTTGTACCTAACATCGTTATCAATCACTTTTGCGTATGTTCTAGTCGAATTTGTACCAACCTGTTCGAATATTCAATTACGCGCCGGGAATCTTACTCATTTGACAACCGAACGCAAGCGCACTGTAGTAGGAAAATAGTGTATCACCAGGATTCCAAAGGAAAGGATGATACTCGGGATGGTAGGTCTGGCACCTGACTATAAATTCCACTGACTGAAGACTTTCTCACCATATGGGTATCAAGTAGGTGGTTGGTGTATTTTTTTTCGAAACTCTTGACAAGCATACTACTCCCAAAACCTGACAGTTTCAAGGTCATAGAGTCCTGCCATAGCAACAACAATGCTACAACAATCAAGTGTCGCTTCTCGCTTCTGGTTTGATCGAGGGTTTGATATTCTGTGGCAGAACTAAGAGCCCAGGAGTTGGAACACGGATGGGCCCAAAATACAAACAAGTAGTGTGAACTAGACCGGAAACTCTAATGCAGGCAGTGAGCTCAGCAGAAAATTTCATCGCTACTACCTAATTAATTTTGAAAGTAAGTATAGGGATAAATGGCGGATGGAATACCTACCTATTCATCAAATTGATTATTTATTTACCACCACGGCCCAAGCACAAAATACGTCGTTGTATTATTTCTATTGTCTAGAGGATTTCACTTCATTCCATTCGAGGTTCCATTGAATTGCATCGATTATCAAAGTTTGGAACGAGCACCGAGCAGGCCTGGTTTGGCGATAAACGTGAAAAGACTGAAAAGGGCTTGAAATGATTGGTGTAGTTACCTATACATTATGTAAACAAAAACCTGAAAGCCATTCTTGATGCGTCACTTTTCAGGATTTCGGCAAGGGCAAACGGAACAGTTTCCATTCTGTTTCTGCATACAACAAACCCCAATTCGTTAATGAATCTAATAGTATGATTGTTCAGTGCACCGTATCTCAAGAAATCGTGATTTTCGCTCTAATAATCCAATGTAAATTTGGCATGTCGGCTCTGCTGCGGAAAATCTAGGTACTCACCTACACGCAATGTTCCGCATCATTTTCCCCGCATCCCTTGTTGTTATATCCTTCCGAGAAAAAAACCGTTATCGTCACAAGGGCGTCATGCCTATCGTGCATACACGACCAGACAGTTATTTTCCGTCAAGAAAAAACAGGAATTTATATATTCGTGCAGCTGCCCGCAGGATCTCACGAAGGCAATAAAGATAGAATGTGCCGCACAGCTTGTATGGTATCGTTATTTCAGAGTTACTAGCTTTGCTTTTTATCTAAATTGTGTGAAACGAATATCTAACGAGCCTTACCAACCACAATGGGGTAGAAAGAATTCGGCGGAAGTTCTCACCTGCAACAAACAAAAAAATTCGTTTAGGTAGTTCTTTGCAAGCGGAAACGAGATGGCGTTGTCCATCGACAGGTGAGTCTTTAATTGGCGCCATTTTATATATAGAAACCTTGATTTCTTGCGGCAGTCAAGGATCTGGGGTTCTGGGGCCGAGCAAGTTCCTTTTTGTACGCCGCGTGCCCTGTTCCTTTAAAATTTTGTTTGGAGCCGGGAGGCGGCGGATTCCAATTATGCGACTTTTCACATTCAGTGAATTAATTCCGCTTCGTCTTCTGTGACGGAGCAAAATCAGTAGTCCCGGACTTTCTTCCGTCAAGCACTTGAATCAACAATGAGACTTTAGCAGTGAGATATAGTAGCTTTTAGGGCTTGCCGCATTCTTTAGAGTTGAAAGGCTTCAATTTGCGAGTAGACTGTGAACCACAATGGATTTATGTCAATACAGTCAATAGCGTTTCTGGGATTTTCACTATTCGGGCTCACGCAGAGGTGTCTGAATACGTTTTTATGACATATGCGGCTGGCTTCTAGAGATCAATGTTGGCACAATCTTATCAAGGCTGCGTCTTATTCCAGCATGATTGTCATTTAATATTTTTGAAAATTGCTGGCATAGGTATATCCTGCAAAATATTTTTGTCAGGGTGCCTTGGGTGGCTTCAGTTGATGGCATTTACGCAACCTGCAATTTGAACCGGCTGATTTTAACAACAGAAAGAAACAAGTAGCAAAGTCCTCACGGGGGTGAGTCTCATGAGCGCATTTTCGGAGTGCAGAGGAGTCACTATTCACTGTTACCTGTAAACAGATTGTCCCAAAAGTACCACAAGAAATCATCAATATTTATAAAAACACGAATAGTCAATAATGAATTAAAATAACAACAAAATGACATCAACCAAAACTAGAAAATGTCCTATAATCAAGAATTATACCTAAAGGGTGATTCGAAAGTGTCAGATCATCTCAACCGTGCGTAATATGGCGGTGAAGTAGAGTGCTGGAAAGTTGTTATGAATATTCTGTCTTTTAATTTTGAAGTTATAGAGGGACAAAAGTTGGTCCTTCGATTGCTTCCATTTCCGTTATTTCGAAAGATTTCAATAAACTGCATTCTGTATTAAAGTTCCATTTTCTATACAGGGTGAATCATGAACTGCAAAAAATTATTCCTCCTAAAAAACCAGAAGCAACAGAATTATATTAAAATGAATTGTGCTTCATAGTTTTATTGTGCTCCACATAGGTGATGGGACTATTGAGGCTGTTTGCAGGTACTTTCAGAAAAAAATAATTTTCAGGATTCATGACTCGCCCTGTATGAAAAACAGAAATTTTTGCAGATTCGGAGGTTGATTTTTTTTACTCATTCTTTTTCCATGAACAGTTTACTAAAATCTTTTGAAACAACGAGAATAGAAGCGATCGAAGGACCAACTTTGGTCACTCCATAACTTCAAAATTAGAAGAAATAGATTTTTTCAACAACTTTACAGCACTCTACTACACTGTCATATTACACCCGTTCAAGGTGGTCCGACACTTTTGAATCACCCTGTATATCGATCACAAGCACAGAGCCAGCTTGATGAACCGCGCAGCACCGCGACTTGAAAATCGCATCCGCATATAAGTGCATTAAGTATAGACTCCGTATAAAAATAGAGATATCTTTCTTGAGAATGAATCAATCAGGTTAATTTTTTCAGTAAAAATTTCTTTATTTCTTCATTTCTTCTTGCATCTTTCGTTCGCTGGATGTATGCATGTATTTAGAACGATTCGCGAGATTCCTCGCTCTAGAAGTTCACACCGTAGGTAGCGTTTAGTACCGACTTTTTCAACATTTTAATTTTTTTCTTGCAATCGCGCGGTCTAAACAAATATTTTTCAGGCCTATTCCCATCCGCAGACAATCAGCATTAATTTGCAAAAAACCCGATACCGCTACGACTTTTCGTTTGGAGGTGTTCAACTACAAGACGGACAGACAGACAGACGGACAGACGGACATCAAAGCGCGGCTAATAGCGTATCTCCTACGAAAATGCGCTAAAATACCGCCGGCTTCGATTGCTCAAAGTTCACTGACTAGCATAGCAGATATTTACCGAATACATACTTATACATATAGGAAACAAAGAAAGAACATGTTCCAGCTTAAACATAGACGTTATAAAAAGTCTTCTAACGCGTGCCTCCAAATTGCACACATGTCATGAACTCTTGAACCATGATCATTTGACGTGGAAAGGCCAGCAGCACCTGGCGGCATTATGCGGTCACGTTGGATGCAAAGGACGTCTTTGCGTACATCGCGCGCGCCCTCTTGCAAGACCCAGTCCGGCGTGGAAGCTCTTTGAGCTTTTATATGGCCTTGCCATTGCGTCCCCGGCTAAAAGTAGAGGCGTGCATTGTAAATTATCCCAATGATGCTTTTACTGTTGCCCATCAAGGACGAACATGGCTGACTCAAATGTTAAAGTCGTAAAAAAGAAGTGGCGGGCAATCTCTGCCGAACGAGGGCAATAAAGATGCCATTTTGGCTCAAACGTAAAATGAAAAGCCGTATTTAACTGCAACATTGCCGAAGTGCGGTCTGTATCTTGGGAGATGGTGTATCTGTTTAGTGGTTATGCGTCCGGTTTATATACCTTCAAACTGCGGCATCGTCAAAAGTTGGCAAGGAAATTCAAATTTTTTGCGCACGCAATGTTAAAAATGCTCATACCTACGAAAGGACAAAGCAACAAGTTTGCGCTGGTTCTCGATGTGCGAGGCTTGAATAAAAGTCAAGTGGAATGTTTGCTAGACGGTTTTGCTACCTCCATGTGCTATCTACCAAACTGTGAAAAACGACAAGCAATCGTAAGTTATTTATTTATGGAAAATCTTCACGTCTTCCAATCTGAAGAATATCTAGTGATCAAGGCCCATTTGATATTGCTCCTTCATAGATGCATAGGTAAGGAGCTTGTGGTGTGGTGGTCAGCGCGTTCGACTACCACTCCAGGAGTCGTGAGTTGGAGTCCCACTGGTGGGCGCTCGGATTCTCGTCCCTAAAACAAGCTCTTTGATTTAGTTGGAATGCTTGCCAAATGCAAGATGCGCCGTGTGTTGTATAGCACGTAAAATACAAACGATGGTGCCGACCCCATGCGATGTTGGTGGTCGTTAAAAATCCCGACCCTGTATTGGAACACACAGGGGTTCGGCAAAATTTCCGGTATAGTGGAGGAAAGCATTCACCGGCGTCGGCGTTAAGCCTCGTCACGGAAATGGGCCGACGTTAAATGAATGAATAAATAAAAAAAAAAGATGCATAGGTCTTAAATCTCCTAAACTTGTGTGTATGTAGGTGTAAATTATTTATTGGGAAAGAAGCACAACGAGGAGTACAAGTAACAATTTGTATAGGCCTTGGTCATTAGTTTCAAAAGTCCTGTTTTTTCGACGTCTGTCCTGGTTTTTTGAAGCTTATGTCCTGGAAATACAATTTTTGCATCTGGCAACCCTACTGTCAACAAATGTCAGAAGATATATCTCACGAAACTTAACTTGCAATATGTCATTTGAAAGCCCCTGAAAAACTCTATTCAGAACAGTTGGAGGTATTGCCCTGTTTGTCATCTGTAAAATAATAAAAAATGTCAAAGTTCAAAACTTTACCAGTATTTTATTCAGAATCTATCCGATGGACTGGAACCAGATTTGGCAGGAAGCAACACAAGTTTTTGCAGTTTTCCATCATTCTCCAGTTGGGCGTAATGAATTTCCAAAATTTCTCTTGGCCGTTGCCACCCGAGAGGGGCCCTCACCGGTGTTTTGACCAGAACTGCTACAGAACTCGCTTTTAATAATAATAATATTTATTCAGAATGCCATTACAGCATTTTGTAGCAGGACTCCACTCCAAAATTCATTCCTGCTCGGAGATCGACTTTTTTTGGGAAATTTCAACTGATATCGAAAGAAGATTGGATTGGGCGTCGTGTAGGCCTGTTTTCAAAATCGACACGATTCCAGTTTTCCGACGGTAATTTTTCCAAAATGAAATTTGCACATTCCGTGAATTTGAAAAAAACGCAGTGCAAACTTCTACATGCGGTAGACTCACGAACGGTAGACCCCAAAATATTAATTCTAGGTGCAAACATGTTGCGAATGGAAGTTGAAGAGAAGATTGAAGAAATTTTTGACGGGAAAATTTTCGAAATCAGACCAACGCAACGCAACGGTTGCCGAGTTTTCTTCTCTGGAAAAACTGCAAATTTTTCAACTTTTTATTCCGTGGACCGATTTTAACCTTTTTTTTTAAACAAGAGGTAACTGGTTCTTGAACATTTTCCAACAATTTTTTCGAATTTCCCGGGAATTTTCCGGTTGAAAATAATTTTCTCTAAATTATTTTCAATCGTTTTCCGTAATTCCAACTTTCCACCCGAGAGGACGTTTCGAACAAAAATTTACATAGGTTCCTGGATACTAGTCGGGAAACTTTTGGGGTAACACAACCGATTTTCTTATCCTGACTGAATACATCATGCAAACGTGAAGAAGCTCTGGTCATGAATTCAAATTGCCAGTGGGCGCCAAACTTCCATCAAGAAATGTCACTTTGAGATGACTAAAATAAAGTGGGTTTTTGACTCACCCATTTCAAAATTACATTTTCCTAGATGAGAATTTGGAGCGCCCTGGCAAATTGAATAGACCATCCACTGACGTCACGCAGCTCCGTCTTGAACAGCTGATCCGGGGCAACGTCAGTCAGATGTGCGTTGTCTGTTACGGGGCACGTGGGCTACGTCAGTCATGTGCGTCAGTCAGGGGTATGTTTCTAAACCCGTGATTAACGAACGAGAATTATCACTTGCAGTTCGAAGACTGGATTAATTCGTCACCTGTCATGTCAAACTATCGTTCGTCTGCATTCGTAAACTCGGACAAATGTTATCATTTCCATCACCCTAAAACAGTCTGACGAAATTCATCACCGCCGTGTTGGCATGCGTACCAGTTGCAATTTTCAAATAATCAAATAACTCCGTCTCAAAGTCAAAGTTGACATTTGCGCCAAGCCCAAGAACCCAAGAAGCAGACGCAGAACGAAATTCCTAGGGATTTAATTCCGGTGGTATCATCGGAAAATGAATCGATCATGATTCAAAACGGTAAAATGTTATACTATAGTCCAGCAAATAAGTACTTTTTCAGTCTTTACCTACCTAAAATTGCTTTGGAATTCATTTCCATTCATCCTGAGTACCACTTGTCCTACAAAACCACGTAACCGCGGTTATCACCCCGGACGGACGGACGGACGCACAGACAGACAGACAGACGAACCGGCCATATAGTTGTTTGAGAATCATGAGTTCTAAAGTTAGTGGAAACAAAGCTTGAGTACATTTCTCACCCTTGTATGACAAAAAAAAAATCTGGTATGACACGATGCTATTCCGGGATCATGCTGATCCTGATACCCGCCCCATATTTCAGGCATTGACCAGAGATAACTTTGACATTATTGGGGTGACCAGGGAAAAATGTGTTTCAGGGGACAGTATTTCAAGTGAAAGTCTTGGTTGTTGTCAGATTTTTCTAGAAAATATGGCCAGTTGAAAGGCACATTCTCAAAAAGTGTGGATTTAAGAAAAATTGGAGAATACCTGAACCTCAAAGAGTTTTGTTATGTTTTGTTGCAGAATTTTTTTTTGGCGTTTCTCAGATTACACCATTTCTGGGTACCTACATATCAATAAAATTAGGCTACCAGCCAGACGAAAATCCATGCAAAATCGTCCGAAGGAGCCCAAGGCTCTCTGGTTTTGATAAAAATATCGACCATGACACTTTTTTGTTGACTATTTTAGTGAGTATAGTTGGCGTACTCAAACGTACAAGTAAATATTCTGTGTAGGTACTAAATACCAATTTCAAAAATGAAATTTTTAATAAAGTACCTACCTTTTGCAGTCGACATATGCATTGTTTACGTTTCATGTATCGCGCAATAACCGGGGAAATATTAAGCCACTCGACAAAACTACAACGGTCATCAAATTGATGTCAATAATACTATATCGGCATCGCCTGGCACAAACAAAAACCGGCGCGGCCGTGTCCTTTTCAAATAACCGGGGAAAAAACGAAAGGCAACCATGAGTGACCGACCACGTGGCTGCAGAGCAATCTTTTATCCCCGTTTCAAAGTAGCACTTACTATAATACACCAAAACCATATATTCCTGGAATATACGGTTACGAACAAAGAATACTGATGAATTTCACAACTGCTCCCAGCCAAAGTCCTGTGGGGTTGGGTTCTCGCACCTTCACGTTGATGTTCCGGAGAGTCGGGAGGTTCCAAAGATCGACGTATTGATTCTGGCGCGCTTGTTTGAATATTAGATAAGTGCAGACTGGAATTTAATCCCACCGGTATTCTGCATGATGCAGACCGAAAGATGTGATATTTATATATTTCGAAAGAGTGCGGATGGAAGAGGTCGGTTTTGGCTGCTCCCAGAGGTATCAACAGTTATTTTTGTCTCCGGCTTATGCACAAACACTGGAAGCAAATAATTGAAAAGTCCAAATGGAGGAGCCAAAAGTCTGCGTTATAAATAATATCCAAGAAATGTCATCCTGCTATGCCAGAATGCCAGGATATTACAGGAGCTTCATGTGTGTGCGAGAGAATTTCAATTCAAATCGTAAATCAGAAATAAGAAAAGCGTGAGACAAGTTTCACATTATTTCAACATTCGTAATAAGAACACAAAATCGTATATTTTCGAGTTGTATGTATTAAATATTGCCAGGACCAGGATACTTAACTGATGCCCGATTTCACAAAGATGGGATAAAAGTTGTAGGGCGGAATAAAATGAAAACCTAATCATTTCAAAAGGAAAGAATATGATGGGAATACAAGTGAGGACACAATACATGCAAGCTGTTTTTTTTTCTAGAGGTATAGAACTTCAATTCAAACTAGAATTGAAGGGAACTGAATTTTCTTCCTAAACAAAATATTTTAATTTTTTTTTTGAAAACCCCCTTTCCCTACAAAGTACTTCCAAAGTCCAATTAACTGAGGGAGGGGTCGAAAATGTTCAAAACATTGTTTTCTAAAAAAGAGTTCAATTCCTTCAATTCGGATGTATCACAAGGTAGGTGGTATATTGTTGAATTTTGAAGTTGAGGTGAGAGAGAGCAAAGGGGTAGATTTGAGTAACACTGTTTCCACCAAAAATTCTCTTCTTTGATGCTATCTAGGATAACGCTGACTGAATTAGGGAAATTGAGGGGTTGAGAATATGAAATGGGACAGTCAGAGAATTTTATGAAGAAGGAGGCAGGGTTAAGAATTTTCCAAATATTTTTTCAGGAAGAGAATTCAGTTTTCCTTAATTTGATGTATCGCAAGGTATGGGTGGTGTTATTTGAAATTTAGAAATTGGGGTGGGTGGGGTTGAGGGGGCTCAAGATAGAAAATCGCAAACGTACGTTTTAGATGTCAGTCTCGATATAAAAATCGACCTGTTCGAGCTTTTTTCAAAAAAATTACATGAAACGCCCAAAAATCTCTCTGTGTGTTTTCGTTGGGCCACCCTGTATGATACTATACTCATGCTCGGTTTCACAACGATGAAAAATACGTCAATACGAACAAATTTGTGTAGTGTTGTAGCATTCGGACATTTTGTCTACCATACGATGATTGGTCAGACGAAGGCCACGAAGGTGGCCTGTGTTTGAAGCATACGACGATCAGAAATCATAATGAACATTTGATAATTCTGATAAAGCCGAGTCGGACATCCTCCGCTGGTTTATCCGAGTTTAACTTTTCATTAAGTATCCAACACGTTGAATCTTTTCGATCGTTTTCAATCAGTTGACTTTGAGGAGGTTATGTTCCTACTACTGAGACTGGCAGACACAAGTGGCCTGCAGACAGGAGAAGCTAGTGGCGTGGTTTTACCAAATTCGAGACCAAAAACGACTCACAGCGCAGCGGCGACGTGAACACAATTTTTGTAATAGGTACTGATGAGCGTGAAAACGACGGTGAAAACGTAACGCATATTATTAATATAACTTGTACTGTACTCTTTTGTGTGTCAACTATTAAGTTCCACGTGAATTAACATTTTGGGGGCCAGTTTTCATATACCGTAGTTCCATAGTCGCTGCAGCCGTGTGCATGCCGTGTCTGACCTTAGCAACATCCATTTTGTGCGCACTTATAGCAGCTATACGACGGCGGTTGTGAAACCCCCCGAGTAAAAACATAAACACGTCGTATACGGATAAAACGTTTTTGTGAAACCAAGCATTACTTTCTTAAAAGAAATTGCGCTATTTCAACTCGCTAAATAGTACTTACTTGTTCGCTTGTTCTTGATTGGGTCAATTGTCAAGTGTATCCACCTAATTGAAGTAGGTAATGTGATTATGTTAAAGTCACAATCAACAGTAGGACTGTAGGTAATCAACCCACACAGAAGATGAATTAAAAATGAAGCTTTGCCAAGTATTGGTCGGAATGGCCGAAGAAAAAGATCGTTCCATGCAGAAGGTATAAGGTGCATCGAGGAGACGACTTACCTCTTCTCTTTGGTCCCAACGTAATTTATTCCTGCGTAAGGTTTCCAGATTCCAGTTCACCGTGCACTGGGGCCCTGAGCACTGTAGAACTTATTTTTAACGAAGAATATGACTTTCTTATTAATAGGGCCTGGCGAGTGCAACCGCTATCGTTGGCGCAGCGGTAAATCTTGGCATTGGCCGGGAGATCCGGTGGCTGGCTGGCTGTGACCGTCCGGATTCGGGTAATTTCCCCGGAGTGCCGTAGTCAGCAAGCATCGCTCATGAGATTCTACAGACTTCACACACATATACCTACACACACACACACACACGCAATATTTGAATCGATAATTCCACTGTACACGGTGATGCACATGACTTTTTCATGCGTATTCCTATCTAGTTTTTGACTCCTCATGATAGGTACTTATTGAGGTTAGGTATATCCTAGGTATCTCAGATGACTAGATGAGTTTCAATATTATAATCAATTTCACGGCTTTCTGCATTAGAGCAAGCTATGGAAAAAATGGGTTGCATTGGTACGAATGACACGTTGGCATCATTCATTAGTAGCCGCCAAAAACGTCACAACCTTGTGCGGAGACCCACCAACCAGTAAAGACAATATCCCTCATCCTCCACACTGCAAAGCACTCCAAAGGAACTCACGATTCCTGGCGTATGCACGAAAATTTGCACTTCGCATAGACGATACCTTAACACGGTGACAAGGTGTCACAATCAAAATTGCACGTGTAGACAACTGGCTGGCATCCCCTTGTCATCGTATCATTCGTACCAACACAACACAATTTTTCCATAGCTTGCTCTAATGCAGAAAGCCGTGAAATTGATTATAGGTACGTACCATCACGTGGAAACTATTTCGCGCAGTCAATTTTTCACAGATTTGAATAATGCCAATTCTATATATCTCGTAACGAGTATTACGTGCTTCCTATCATTGTCTGTATCTACCTTATACCTACATTTACAGGGTGTTTCAGTTTAAGCCAAAATTCACTTTTTCGATTTCTCAAAATTTTCAACTTGAGAAACCATTTAACTCAATTAGCTGGAATTGAGGGAGGAAAAAGGCCCTTTTATCTTGCAGTCTCATGTTGTGAATAAGCGAATAAGTATAGAAATCTTGAACTCAGCACCACTTATATAATTCATTCAACTCTTCATGAAACGTCAAATAAATAATATAAGTGTTGTTGAATTCAGCATAGGCTGGTTTGTCGGAATCGTACCGAGGTTTGGACTCTTAATCGGTTTTTGTTTTTTCGAAGTGTTCCGTTTAAATTTCAAATGTTTGCCGCCGCAAAGCGCCATCTCGGGAATGAAGTGAAAAGGGAGGACAAGCATGATGGCGAAGAAGATGGACGCGGAGAAAATCGTTTTGTTGTTACGTTAGCAATAAATATTGTTCCAAAAGTAATAGCCGTGTTCATTCATTACTGGGAAAGTAGCCGTCCATTGTCCAAGATTCTACACGGTCCTTCGCTACGAATTTGCAACCACAGTTGGAGATACGCCGCATCTCGGAGCTCGCGCCTGGACCTCAGTGCAATTCGACCAGGTGGCCAGTGGCCCTTTTTAAGAAAACAAGAAGAGGACAATACGCAGGCAAGATCCCAAACAACAGGCAAGTCGATCCAGTCTCGAAGAGCGGTCATCCAGCTTGTTTGGCAGTACTACCTACCTGCGCGGCCGTCACGTTCGAGGTCAAGGTTAAGGAGGTCACGCTACCTGCGGAATTCCAGTGGCGTCTCAACAAGGAAGGCGCCAGGAGCAGCAGTTCGAAACGACCTGTTCCAGTCAAGTTTGAACGTAAACATCGAAGTCACAGCTACGAGATCTTGGTTGGGAAACTACAGACGATTAAAGCAGCAGTCAAAGTGAGTCAATCCTTATTCCTTACCTGCCCTGTCTGTTTACAATAAAATATCCCGTCAATTTTCCAAGTTTAGTTGAGTTTCGGTTTGAGTTACACACATTCACACAATAATTACACACAGTAGGTAATTCATTCATTCACACACATTCAATCATGGCTGAAAATGCTCAAGCATTATTAGCATCATTGCACAAGAAAAGAGGTGCTTTGAAACGAAAACTAAGCGATTTTTCCGCTTACATTGATGCAGTTAAACCACTGGGGAAAAACAACACTTACACACAAACACAAATCATAGAACTACAAGCACGAATTGAGCGGTTTAGTGCAACAATTGATCGGGTCGAGGAAATACAATCAGAACTTCTTGAGCTACCGAATTCGGATGAAGAGAGAGAATCAGATTGGGTTTCAGAGTTTGAGGGAAACTATTTTGCAGTACTCTCTAAAGCCAAGGCCATTGTTGTTGATGCGGAGTCAGGGATCGGCGCAGTTTTGGGCGCCCCCTCTGCTGGGTCTGTTTCTGGTGTTTCGTCGAATAATTCCGTCAATTCGCGTTCAGGCTTGAAAAATTTGAAACTGCCAACAATTGCGTTGCCGAAATTCGAGGGTCAATATACCAAATGGTTAGAATTTCACGACATTTTCGTGTCGCTAATTCACGAGAATGAGTCGTTGTCTGATGTACAGCGATTCCATTATTTGAAAGCTTCGCTTGAAAAAGAAGCTGCCGATATAATAAAGAGCTTACCTATGACATCGTCAAATTATGCCATCGCTTGGAATTTGGTTTGTGAAAGGTACACGAATAAAAAGCTTTTGATACAAAACCACATTCGCGGCTTGTTTAATTTAAAGGAATGTTCAAAGGAGTCTGCCGGTGAATTGCGCGCAATGCTAGACACTGTGATAAGACACTTGCGATCCCTGGAGGCTTTGGGGTTGGCAGTTGAACATTGGGATCCAATTGTCATTTATTTGGTCACAAGTAAATTTGACAAGGTCACTGCGCGAAGTTGGGAACAAGAGAAATTCCAAGCTGAATTGCCAACTCTTGAAGAGCTCAAGACATTCTTAAGACAAAAGGCGGATATGTTGGATAATTTGGGTTTACATGATGCCAAGGAAATCAAAGCGGTAGGTAAATTTGTACCTAAGCCACAAAGAGTTTTTACAAGCTCAACATTGTCTTGTTACCATTGCAAGAAAACGCATGCTCTGTACAACTGCCCAGAGTTTCTGGCAATGCCCGTTTCCAATCGCATTACAACAGTAAACAAACTTGGGTTGTACTCAAACTGTTTTCGCAGTAATCACACAGTTGATAAGTGTGAAGCACGTTCACGTGGCTGCAGAAAATGCAAGAAAAATCCCAATACATTGTTGCATTCTGGTGACGCATCCGAGGCTGGTAGTCGGATCACATAACCAGTGCAAACTCTTGTTTCGAGGCAATTCTCTGTCACAGCGGGAAATGTCCTTTTAGCAACTGCCCTAATACTAGTTAAAGACATTAATGGTCAATGGCATGAATGTCGAGCCCTATTAGACTCAGCTGCGCAGTCAAATTTCATCACAAAAGAAATGATGGAAAAGTTGGGCCTTAACGAAGTTAGGGTCGACGTGTCGGTTCAGGGCATTAATCAAGTGATTTCGCCTATCAATTCCCAGTGTGCTGTACACATTCAATCAAGGGTCAACAACTTCAGTATGAGTTTGAATTGTCTAATTCTAAACAGGATTTGTGAGGAGTTGCCCAGTACAGCGCTCAATACGGATTTGCTCAAGTTTCCCACGAATTTGGAACTTGCTGATCCAAACTTTGACACACCCGACAAAATTGATGTACTGATTGGTGCGCAACTCTTCTGGACCCTTCTAGTCGAAGGCCAGATCAAATTGGGTAAAAATCTGCCTGTACTGCAGAACTCCCAGTTGGGATGGATTTTGTCTGGTCCAATGCAGATGATGCCTACAAAGTCGTCCAATTGTTTTTTCACGCAGTCTCTCGATTGCAAGTGTCAATTGCAAAAATTCTGGGATCTTGAGGAGGTACCTCAGATTCCTTCCTGGTCAAAAGATCAGCACGAGGCTGAATCACATTTCAGTGAAACCATCAAAAGGGATGAGAGTGGAAGGTGTGTGGTGTCGGTGCCATTCAAGGGTTCTTTGAACCAATTGGGAGACTCCAAAAGCAACGCCGAGCGGCGATTGAGAAGTCTTGAAAAAAGATTGAAGGCAAATCCGAAACTGAGGGAGTCATACACTCAGTTTATGACAGAATATGAGTCATTGGGTCATATGACCAAACTCGAAAATCCAGACAGCACACGACCACATTAGTATCTGCCGCATCACGGCGTCATAAACGAAGGTAGTAAAACTACTAAACTGCGAGTAGTGTTTGATGGGTCTTGCCCTACTACGACGGGAACCTCGATCAATGAATTGCAATTGATAGGCCCTCCAATACAAGACTTACTGTTTAACATTCTTGTTCGATTCCGATTTCACGCGGTTGCATTGTCTGGCGATGTCCAGAAAATGTACCGTCAGGTGCTGGTCGCAACCAAAGACAGAGCATTTCAAAGGATTCTTTGGCGTAGTGATGAATCACGTGCAGTGCAGACATTCGAATTGAATACAGTGACATACGGCACTGCAAGTGCACCATTCCTTGCGACCAGGTGCCTAGTATACATTGCGGATCTCAATGAGCAGCAGTTTCCAGAGGCTTGCACGGTCATTAAATCGGATTTTTATGTTGATGATCTGTTGTCAGGGGCAGAAACTCCTGAAAAAGCCGCAAGGTTATGCAGCCAGATCATGGAAATTCTTGGGTCGATTCATTTTCCATTACATAAATGGATATCCAATGTTCCTCAAGTGTTGCCAAATGCCAAGGATTCATCCGAAAATACAGCAGACGTCTGTATCGGATCAGGAGACATGACCAAGACACTGGGCCTTTATTGGTCACCGACTGAGGACACATTGAATTACAAAATTTCAACTTCCGAAACGTCAGCGGAGGTGATCACAAAAAGAACCTTGCTGTCTGAACTCAGCCAAACCTTCGATCCATTGGGTCTTTTGAGCCCATGCCTAATAATCGGCAAAACAATGCTTCAGCAACTGTGGCAACAAGGTATTGGCTGGGATGACGACGTTCCACAATCAATTGCGACTAAATGGATGAAATTACGAGAAGATTTCGTTAATCTGAACAATTCACATATCCCACGGCATGTGGTATGTAAGATGCCTATCAGAATCGAACTGCATTGTTTTTCGGATGCATCAGAAATAGCATATGCGTCGTGCATTTATGTCAAATCAATCAATGCCCAGGGTGAAGTGGTTGTGAACCTTTTGTGCGCGAAAGCAAAGGTAGCGCCATTAAAGCCAATCACGATTCCACGATTGGAATTGTGTGGGGCTTACCTCTCTGCCAAATTGATGACAGTTGTAACTAACGCACTCCGCATCAAGATTGATGCTATCTACATGTGGTCAGATTCCACTATTGTTCTTGGGTGGTTGAATGCGTCACCTAACGTTCTAAAAGTTTTTGTAAGCCACCGAGTGGCAGACATTCAGACGAAATGTGCATCTGCGAGTTGGTCTCATGTGCCAACAAGAGACAATCCTGCTGACCTTGCGTCTCGGGGAGTGTCTCCGGCTGTTTTGAACGACTCAAAAATGTGGTGGCACGGCCCTGTATGGCTGGCCATGGAGAAGGCTCATTGGCCCAATAAACTGCCTGGGATTTCTTTTGAATCTCTACCTGAAGTAAAACGGGTGGAAGGTACATTTTTGGTGAGAAATCTCGAAAATCCCATTGAAGTCAAAAGATTTTCAACATACAAAAAGTTGATTAGAACCACTGCATTCTGTTTTCGGTTCATTCACAATTGTAAATCCAAGATTCATGTTACTGGACCAATAACTCCAGCGGAGCTTTCCAAGGCAGAGTTGTTTATGGTAAAAATAATCCAGGGTGAAAGTTGGAGTCAAGAAATCCATTGTCTGGAGTCAGGGAAACCATTACCAAAAAACTCGAAGTTGACGTGTTTATCACCATTCCTTGACAGGGATAAGTTGTTGAGAGTTGGAGGACGGCTCCAAGAGTCCACTTTACCATATGATCAAAAGCATCAATTGCTGCTTCCTAAGCATGACTTCACTGCCCTATTGTTTGTTCACGAACATCATAGGTTGTGTCATGTTGGTCCTCAGCAGCTGCTGTTCTCATTGCGAGAAAGATTCTGGCCATTGAATGGCAGAAATTACGCAAGAATGACAACCCACAATTGTATGCGTTGTTTCAGGTGTAAGCCAGTCAACGAAACACCGTTAATGGGCAATTTACCCGCTGAGTGAATTCAGCCAGCTTTCCCATTTCAGATAACCGGCGTCGATTTTGCTGGCCCGTTTCAAATCAAAGATCGTCAAGGGCGAGGTTGTAAAATTACCAAGGGTTGGGTTGCTGTCTTTGTGTGTTTTGTCGTCAAGGCAATCCATATTGAACTTGTGTCCAGTTTAAGCACGGAAGCATTTTTGGCATCATTGCGCCGCTTCATTGCTAAACGAGGAAAACCAACAAAGATCTTTTCGGATAATGGTAGCAATTTTGTTGGCACGTCAAACGAATTGTCTAAGTTTGTAAATAATTTACGGTCATCTAGTGAGATGGCAGGGGCAGTCACAGCGGATGGTATTGTTTGGGACTTCATCCCACCACATGCGCCAAACTTCGGTGGCTTATGGGAGGCTGGTGTCAAAAGTTTTAAATTTCATTTCAAAAGGGTAGCTGGCAATTCACTTTTCACATTCGAACAATTTTACACCTTGATAAATCAAATCGAAGCTGTTCTAAATTCAAGACCAATCTCCTCAATGTCTTCTAATCCAAATGACCTGGAACCTATTACTCCGGCTCATTTTTTGATTGGTCGTCGACTGACATCACTGCCAGAGCCAACGGTCCTCGACATACCAACGAATCGCCTTCGAATCTACGAGCACATCCAACGCATGGTTCAAGAATTTTGGGGTCGTTGGAAAAAAGATTACCTTCACACTCTTCAAGTACGAAAGAAGTGGCTTCACAAGACAACGAACCTTACTGTGGGTACCTTGGTGTTGCTTCACGAAGATAATATTCCACCACTGTCGTGGCCACTTGGGCGGATCATCGAGGTTTCCAAGGGAAGGGACGACCAGATCAGGGTCGTCAAAGTTCGAACGGCGCGAGGTGTCGTCACACGGGCCAGTCAGAAGGTTTTCCCTCTTCCAATTGAAAAGACTTCCTCAGTGGATGAAGAAAGTGCAGAATAGTGACATTTTTGACCATGAACTTTTTGTGATGTTCTTTCACTTAATGTTTTGTTTTGTTGTTTGGTTCAAGTCATTGGCTTGTTAACACATTTACGTGTATGTCATTGAATTTATTTTTTGTTGAAAGCAAGCCTTTCAAGGCCGGGGCTATGTTCCGTTTAAATTTCAAATGTTTGCCGCCGCAAAGCGCCATCTCGGGAATGAAGTGAAAAGGGAGGACAAGCATGATGGCGAAGAAGATGGACGCGGAGAAAATCGTTTTGTTGTTACGTTCGCAATAAATAATGTTCCAAAAGTAATAGCCGTGTTCATTCATTACTGGGAAAGTAGCCGTCCATTGTCCAAGATTCTACACGAAGAGTTATTGATTTTTCTTTGTTACTATTGATTTTTGACGCAGATTCTGCGAGCGGTCTTCTGACCCTTGAAATTCGACGTACACAAAAGTTGTATCAAATGTGCCATGAAACATATTGATTCCATTGGTTTTCAGAAGTGGTAAGGACCTGAATGTCTTTTGGGACTATGGGCAAATCAAGCCTGCTACGACATGACAACACAATAATTGGTAATAGTCCAGGCTAGTTTGAAATGCACCGATAGCAAGTATCCATTTCATCAAGATTGCCGCAGCTACCAGTTTGCTCATCATGGGTGATTGTTTCACTGCTCAATTCTCAGTTTATAAATCACCCAAAAAATTGATAACTTTCTAAAAAAAAAACAAATACCTACAATCAAAAGTCCAAAATCGATTCGCGATATTGATGTACGCTTCCCAAAAATGTAATATGGAATATTATGCATTTTGTTCTCCCAAAAGGAGAACTTGCTAAAGTCAGATCATTTTTGCTCTCCTTTCCTTATATCATACAATTGGTCGACAATCAGGTGATCTAAAATAAAACCTTGTAGTCAGAAGATATCGAGCACCACAAGAATTTTAATAATAGAGAATTTTTTCTCCTGATAGCCTCGATTTAACCGAGGCAAAATTTCGGGGTAGTCCACTTCAATTTTGGCCCAGATTATTACGACTCATTCCAAGCGTCAAGCTCTCTGATGTTCTTTTGACAAAGCAAAGAGAGCATCAGAAAACGCCACAAATAAAGGCCTAGCTATTTATTTCAATTACTTAAGTAGATGCAAATGCGAAAACCATCTCGTTATTTGAAACAACAGATTACAAACAAAGATTCTTGAGCCCTGCAAAGGCTCCATTCAAGTAAAACCTGCTAATATCTACTTACTCGTATTTGACGCATACAAGAGATTTGTTTGCCTATTCCATTCTTATGCCCTTATAAAGCCGTTGGTGTGCCTTTAGCGGTGAAGTATGGCAGCCGACCAGAAAAATACAGCCTGCCTCTGCACTATTCTATATTTACAAATGGCTTGTGCTAATATACAGAGACCGAAGAAAGTGGTAAGAAAAGCCGCACGTCGCAAAGTGCTAAAGAAAAATTTCCCTCGCAACCAGCCGCAATTCTCTCGCCCTTCTCTCTTTGAGGAAAAGTTTATCGATCCACGGGTTTAAAAGTTGGTATCTGTTTTGAAGGCGGCTCGGCCTGCAGATAGCATCGTCTGCGAGAGGTGTTTAGAACTTAATCACTCAAACAAAGCGTGCCGCCGCAGCTTTTATAAGCGTTTTTCGTGCAAAATCCTAAATCTCGATTATTTTCGTTCACTGATTCTACGTAACTTACACGATACGTCATCAAATAACTCAATCAGAATAGATTTTCAATCACACACAGCGCCGCAGAGAATCAGCAGGGTATTTTTTTTCATCAATTTGCATGCTTAGTGTCACCGAGGACATGTTTTCAATTGTGAAAGGGCGATGCGTCGGGATTGTCGTCCGGAAAAATCTTCGAATACTTGTCGTGGTCCACTTCGTTTCGGTATTTTATTCAAATCATGCCCATTCCATATCCAATGTGTATGCTCTGAACATCAGTCGTTTTGAAAATGGCAATTGCAGTGAATGTGCCCCGAATGTGAATCACGTCGTGGAAACCTCAATTGGCCGCATAAACATTTTATTTGTTTTATTGCTTCGTGGAATAAATTAAGGCATATCATAGGCACTCGCATTTAGTATAAAGTGGTCTGGCAATGTGCATGAGCATATGCTAGAAGTAAAAAGCCCCACTTACCCCATCAGAGGTCCAGCAAAAATTAATGAATGCATCTAAACGGCTTCTAGGAGCCGATTATAATACAATCTCGACCAACGTTCTGTTCTAATAGCTGTAGTACACTACACAATTTCTTGTACAATTTCTTGAACCATCAGCCAAAATAGTGTCAAAAGACAATGAACTTGATTGTTGATTTGACGGATTGTTCAAGAAATTGTGTAGTGTAATACAGCTTTAATTAAATAATGGAGATCCCGCAACAATTGATGGCGGATTGGCTTCAAGGTACGGAAGCGCTGAAGGATCACGTAGAAAGTTTTTTTCTAACTCGACCGGTCGACATAATAACTTGGCCGGTCGAGATAGGAGAAAAATTGTTCCCTGATTATCTCGACCGGTCGACTTAATATGAGCAAGATTTTTTTTTAACTCGACCGGTCGAGATAGCAAATTTTTTTTTGAGTTTACATTATGTCGACCGGTCGAGTTAGTCAAGTCGACCGGTTGAGTTAGATCTCGACCGGTCGAGTTAGCTAAGTCGACTTAATCAACTCGACCGGTCGAGTTAGTTATCTGTACCGGTTGACTTCGTATCTCGACCGGACGATTTAGTCAGCGCTGACGTTTTAGCGCATTTTGGTAAAAAAAATACGCTTATATGGCTGGTTTGTCCGTCTGTCTGTCCGTCCGTCTGTCTGTCCGTGTAGAAAGTAAGAGCATATACTCCTCTTCGGTCCTCGGGGAATGAAGCTAGAGTCTTGGAACTTTTTTCCATGGATAGCTAATGTTCCCTATTGACATTATTTTTCCATCCATACATAATCATCATCATTATTATCAAAAAACAAATATATCCTGTGTGTTCTTCAAAGAAGTTGAGCTCCTCCACAGGGAATGAAGCTAGAACCCTGGAACTTTTTTCGATAGATAGATTAAGTTCTCTGGGAGTAAATAAGTCGAGCTTGAAAATAAGAATATTCATACGAGACAAGAGTAAGTTGCAAGTTTCTTGACAATCATTCCATTAATAAGAGATCTCAATATGGTGGCCAAGATGGCGCCCGAATCATGAAATTTAGCTTGAAAATGAGAATGATCATTATGAGACAAGGGGTAAGTTCCAAGTTACATGGAAATCGTTCCACTAATAAGAAATTTCAATATGGCGGCCAAGATGGCGACAAAATCATCAAATTCAGCTTGAAAATAAGAATGATCATACGAGAGGAGGATGAGTTCCAAGTTTCATGACAATCGTTCCACTAATAAAAGATTTCAAGATGGCGGCGGCAGAATCGTGGAATTCAGTTCGAAAATAAGGATGATTATACGAGACAAGGGAAAGTTCCAAGTTACATGAAAATCGTTTCACTAATAAGAGATTCCAATATGGCGACCAAGATGGTGTCCCAACCATGGAATCCAATCTGCCCACTGGCCACCCTTGAGGACCTGAGCCATCCATCGGAAAAAGTTCCAGGGCTCTAGCTTCATTCCTCGAGGAGGAGCTCAACTTCTTTGAAGAACACACATGAAATATTTGTTCCTTGGACTATCCATTGGAGGAAACTTCTTTTATATTCAAAAATGAAAAACGGGTCCTTTTTCCTCGATTATTCAATAGGATTAAATGCTACCGGTTCCGCAGTTCGAAACATTTTTTTTATCATCAGGCATGAGCTATCTTGATGTTTTGAACTGCGAAACCGGTAGCATTTAATCCTATTGAATGCCGAGGAAACAAGACCCGTTTCTCATTTTTAATTATGAATATTTGTTTTTTTGATAATAATGATGGTAAATATGTATGGATCCTCATAGGTATGGATGGGAAGAATAATGTCCATTGGCCACCCTTGGGGACATTAGCTATCCTTCGGAAAGAGTTCCAAGGCTCTAGCTTCATTCCCCGAGGAGAAGTACATGTTCTTACTTTCTACACGGACAGATGGACGGACAGACAGACAGATAAACCAGCCATATAAGCGTCATTTTCTTACGAAAATGCTCCAAAAAGTCAGCGCTGACTAACTCGTCCAGTCGTGATACGAAGTCGACCGGTCGAGTTAATTAAGTCGACCGGTCGAGATACGAAGTCGACTGGTAGAGATAACTAACTCGACCGGTCGAGTTAATTAAGTCGACCGGTCGAGATAGCCAACTCGACCAGTCGAGATACTAAGTCGACCGGTCGAGATAACTAACTCGACCGGTCGAGATACTAAGTCGACCGGTTGTGATAGCTAACTCGACCGGTCGAGATAATGTGAGCTCAAAAAGTTTTTTTGCTATCTCGACCGGTCGATTTAAAAAAAAATCTAGTTCAGATTAAGTCGACCGGTCGAGATAATCAGGGCACAATTTTTTTCCTATCTCGACCGGACGAGTTATTATCTCGACCGGTCGAGATAGAAAAAAACTTTCCACGTGATCCTTCAGCGCTTCCGTATCAAGGTGTTCACATCACAAAATTCGATAGTCGTTCACTCATATTATTACTTTGATAACCCTCCTATACCCACCCGGTGCATGGAGAGTTTCAAATGATCACCCGGTATAGAACTATAACTAGCAACCATCCTGCTCGCTTCCAGTTAAACGCCACCGCTTATGTGAGAATACTTTGTCATTCAATGTTCAAGCCTGAGTACCTGATCATGTGAATTGGAACCCAAAATTGAATAATTGTTTTCAAGCTTCAACTAAAATGTTTCGATAAGGGCACGTAATCTACGCGACGTAGATTACGCGTAGACAACGGCGTTGACAAACGCCAAAGTCTACATCTCTTTTAAGCATGTGGACAATGTAGACAATATAGACAATGTAGACAATGTAGATAATAGGCGAATTTCACTAAGAATGGTAAGAATAAAAACGTAAGTATAAACGTATAAAAATTATTGAACCCGAGAATTTGAGATGCTACTTATTGGACCCGGAGCCCGGGGCGGAAATACTCATAATCCGGCACTTTCAGCCCTGCTATCATTACTGTGCTAACGCAGGAAAACGCTCAAGTACTTATCCACTTACCTGTGAGCTTTCAAACTAATTCAAACGGCTTTCCGCTGTTTTCGCCAGATTCTCTTTGCAGTTCAGGCAGTATGCGGAATAGGTACTTGTTGTTTTGTTGTTTGACCAGGAGGAACTTCAGCTCCTTGAAACACCTGTTTTGTGGGCGGCCTGACACTGGTATTGCACTTATTTCTTTGATGTGGGAAAGGGCCGCGGCACATGGCTTCAAGTGTAGTACAAGGACAAACACCAGAAAAGCACACTCAGCAATTTAGGTTAGGCAGGTGCCGAAACTGACAGGAGTGAGAGCTTGACAGTAGCGCGCGCAACATTGTCTACATTCTCTACATTGTCTACATTGTCCACGTCGCAAAACCTAAGTTTACGCATTATCTACGCTTGGATGTAGACAATGATTGTTTACGCGTAAAGTCCCATCCCTAAAGAAAAGTAACAGCCACTTACGCCACTATAGATACTTCTGACCAAACACGGCATTTCGGAATTATTATTTAATAGATTTGATTTACCTCCGGTTGCACCAACAAACCCCAATCATGGAATAGTTGATCGAGCATTTTCTTTGGTGAATTTTAGCTTAGTGCACAATGAAAAACGTAGTTTCATACAAAATTGTGGAAAAACGATTAGTTCACAACAGCTTGGATCCATTTTCCGTGGTTAGTCAACTGGCACTAACCTAGAATTCAACAGAGAATATCCTCAATTAGCTATTCCATAATTTAATTATTTTGGTGCAACCGGGGGCTATTCTAGAGAACTCTAAAAAAGGGTTCCTAAGTAGGAATGCAAAATTGGTCAAGCGAAGCGGTGCGAAAGTTATGATTGTGAATAAAGCGGTGTATAACAAATTACTCTTGCAAAATTTTGATTAGAGGCGCAGTTTTTGAGATATTTAAATCTGAAACATTGCAAAACATCTCAAAATCGCCACTTTCCTGGGCCTAAAAATTAAAATTCAAGAAAACCCTTGATTCGTCAACTGGAAGGAGTTTTCCGGGTGTTGTAAGTTGATAAACCATCATTTTCGCTGAGAAACATGGATTTTTTCAGAAAAAAAAAACAATTTTGGCCCTGGAAAGTGGCGAATTCGTGATGTTTTCTGATGTTTCAAACCCAAATATCTTGAAAATGAGGCCTCTAATCAAAATTTAGCAAGAGTAACTTTTTTCTTTAAATTGAACGCAGAATTCAATAATTGGAACCGTTAAAATAACAAAGATATAGCCCTTCAAAGTTGGATTCAAAAAACCGTTTCTTTGAAATAATTCTCACACCGTTCAACCGATTTTATCCAAATTTGACACAGGTAATCCTACAATACATTCATATCAAGAGCTTAACATGACTTTTTCCGAGTGACTCCAGTGGCGTAGATATTGGGAGGTTTACTACTACTAACTAACCTACTAACCCTCCCTATTTTCCACGCAAATCAAAAAATTGAGAGAGCGACCCAAATTCTTGATTCTGCATCTAATTCCAAAGGAGAAGTTACTCTTGATGAATTTTGATTTGAGGCTTTGTTTTTGAGATATTTCAGTTTGAAAATTCCAAACAAAAATACGGATTGAAATCATTTTTGTTACTAAAAACTCTATTTTCTACGCCGCTTGAGATATTGCTTCAAAAATTGTTATCGGTGATGCTTCAATGCTTAGCTCCATGAAAAACCTATTACTTTGATCAAAACAGTCCAGTGGCATAGATATTGGCGAGTCACTCATATTATCCCCCCTATTTCTACGTCAATGAACAAGCCATCCAAGATCCTAATTCTGCATTCAATTCCAAAGAAAAAGTTACTTTTGAAATTTTGATTTGAGGCTTTATTTTTAAGATATTTGAGTTTGAAAATTCCAAACAAAATAACGAATTGAAATAGTTTTTGTTACCAAAAATTTTATATTACTAGACTAACGAAGCCTCAAATCAAAATTTACCGAGAGTAACTTTTTCTTTTAAATTAAATGCAGAAACACCAACTTTGATCGTTTCTTCAAAATATTCATTGGCGTAGGAAATGGGGCAATATTATGTGTGGCTCCTCCAATGTCCAGCCACTGGAGTGTTTTTGGAATTTTCAAATTCAAATAACTCAAAAACGAAGCCTCAAACCGAAATTTAACGAGAATAACTTTTCCTCCAAAATTGAATGCAAAAACAATAATTTGGATAGTTTTTCTCAAAATGTCCATTGGCGTAGAAAAAAGGAGGGATAATATGAGTAGCTTTCCCAATATCTACACCACTGGACTGTTTTGATCAAAGTAACAGTTTTTCTCATGAAGCTAAGCATTCATGCATCACCCATATTAATTTTGGAAGCAATATATCAAGTGACGAAGAAAATATAATTTTTTAATAACAAAAATGAGTTTGGTTCGTTATTGTGTTTGAACTTTTCAAACTCAAATATCTCAAACACGAAGCCTCAAATTAACATTTACTAAGAACAACTTTTTCTTTGGAATTAAATGCAGAATCAAAATTTTGGTTCGTTTTCTCGGAATATTCATTGGTGTAGAAAATAGGTTAGGTAATAGTGGTGAACCTCCCAATATCTACGCCACTGGGATCATTTAGGAAAAACTATCTCAAGCTTTTGATTGAAATGTATCGTAAGATCACCTGTGTCAAATTTGGACAGCAGTGGCGCAGCCAAGGGGGGGGGGCTAGGGGGCTATAGCCCCCCCCCCAGACAGTCTCGCTTTTTCACCGAAGCAATGAAAAATTTTGAACAAAATAAAAAACTATTGTGTTCGACTGTTACCTTCTTCATCATTTAGAAAATAGATCATTAGTCTCTCTGTGTAAGAGTTGTACTGCGATTAGATTGTGCGTTTTTTTTTTTCAATTGGTGCGGAGAGAAACTTTTCCGGTTTAAGGACGGAGTTGAATTGGTAAGATAAGCGTTGCGGAATCAATACTTGTGGGTTTATTTCTTGACAGAATCTCACCATTTAGGTTTCTTCCGAAAGCTACAAGGATGCACTTTGGTTTGAGCCCATTGGCATTGGTCTCAAACCAAAATCCAAAATCCACAAATCCAAAAATCAATTATTCATCCAAAAATAAAAAAGATATTTTTTGATTTTGGAAATGCCAATGGGCTCAAACCAAACTGCATCCTTGTAGCTTTCGAGAGAGACCTAAATGGTAAGATTCTGTCAAGGAATGAACCCACAGGGACTATTGATTCCACAACGCTTATTTTACCGATATTACTCCGTCCTTAAGCAAGTATACTCACCTACCTATTAGGTTTATTTTGTAACTTCTCGTTCACTAACGACTTGTTAGCGAACGATTATCGTTCAGACTGCCACTATCGATAATCTAACAAGAGCACGAAAAACCGTATTTCGTGAACAGCTGCGTTCAGCCGTATCGTTTGTTCGTTTGTATGTGCCGAACGATCGTGTATGACGTTTCTACGTGCGCGCAGCGCAGCTGTCAGTTTGCAAGTGTCATTACTACCATTTATTACTGTCATTTTCCCCGCAAACCCGGGGAATACTCAATTTAATACCTACTTCAATTTAAGGTAGGTAACATTGGTACCACAATAATTATACTCGAAAATAGGATGACCAAGGCCCTTTTTCCAGGGGGGGGGGCTCGTTAGCCCCCCCCCATGGCTAAATCCTGGCTGCGCCACTGTTGGACAGAATCGGGTGAATGGTGTGAGTTATTTTGAAAAAACAGTTTTTTGAAACTAACTTTGAAGGGCTATATCTCCGTTATTTTTCAGTTTTGAAAATATTTTTCTGGGCAAAGTCTCCTTATTTTTTGATTCTCTATCGGTTGCTGAAGTTTTCGGATTTAAACCTCGGACACCCTGTAGATAAGATCCGATTAACGAATAACCGTACTCGATATGTCAATTATTGTGAAATCATTTGAAAGATATGGGAGATTTTTCCGATTTCTACTGGAGAGAAATCGGAAATCGGATTTTCCTTTCTACTACTTTCTCAATGTAAATTTTAAAATGTGAAACTTTTGTGAATGTACCTACATGTATTTCTAATTCTGTGATATTTCAAAATGTTAACAATTTTTCCGGACCTCAAAATGGATATATCCGTCGAAATCTCAATTAATTTTTTCGTAATCGTTTCATAGATACATAACGCGCAAAGTATCTAATACATAATCAAAAATATATCTAAGTTTTGCAGTTTATGTATCTAGCTTGACATTTATCAAAGTATATCAAAATTTACAAGAAACTCGAGTTTTCTCTCGATTTACCTAAGCAACGATTACAAAAAACGTTGTTCGACACACAAGCGCTGAGCTTTTTTAAGCCCTCAGCCCCTTTTGCAGCATTCGGCTACGCCCCATGATGGCAAACATGACTGGCTATTCTGCCACGATCAGTTCAGTTTTCCCATTGAAACAATAAAAGCTCAAGTGATCGAGCTCCTTCCCACCGTTTGACCCTCCACAACTTCGAAAATGAAAACTCCAGAATTTTTTGAATAATCTTGGGTGTTCTTAGTATTTGAATGTTTCTGTAACCGACGTAGGTACTGGCGGAAAGCGATACTTTTGAGACACCCTGTATAAGATAAAAGATTAGAGCACGATTAGAGCAAAAATCGTGGAAGGAGCAAGTCATTCTGCAGAACACACAACTCAGGGCAGTATATATGCTGCCAACTGAAGGTACTTCACGTAAGTTTGTTGATAAAATGTCAGACCATACAGGTAATCGTAATCGGGTTTTCACGAGTTCGATGTGAACATGGCGACGCGTGAAATCGGGCCACCCCACAAATTTTGAAACATCAAAATGGAACAGCCGAGCCGAGCAGTCCTCAGCCAATTTATAATGCAGGCTCCGTATTTAGTTGAACAAATACAGCAGCACATCCCATCGTCAGGTGCGAGACCGCACCATAAACACCACAGAATCCAGAGGGTCGTAAAACACAAGAACTTCACCGCGTCGTAATATTTAATACAAATCCGGCCATTTTATATTCCACTTCTGAGTTGCTTGAAAACTTGTTCTCTAAAACTCAAACACGAACTTCTTGCGGGTTCGGGTTGTTGAGGAAGGAGAGGGCATGTTCTTGACTCTCCATGGCGGTAAGGTCTTTTGGGACCGAGCGACTGAATTGTGAGCCACGTTTCGTATGTGCAATCTTACATAGATGAGTTACCTTATTATTTACGGGACCGCACATATTTCTCAAGATACCGGAAGTCGTTTAATTTTGGTCCGGCCCAGCGGCTTCGAAAGGGCATCCTTCGTGGCGGGCTGTGTATAGTAGTATGGAGTTCGAATTTACGAGCCAAAAGGCAGTCAGGCTTAGGATCTAGGCCAAGCAATGCAAATATTGCGAGCCAACACATCAGTTTACCCGATTTTGCTTGAGTGTGTGGTCCTCAAACACCGGCCTTGCAAATGTCACTTACAGCAGACTAACAGAGGTCTGCTGGAGAACTCTCGATAACATAAATCTCTGGAGTGACCGACGGAATATTTTGGATATAATATGCACGAAATGACTGCTAATCATTGCAGATTATTATTAGGTACACACTGCTTGGTACGTATCAATGTATGCAGTAGGAGTATAGTAGGTACCTACATTACACAATTCACGGTGGCAATTAATTTTTCAGAGTACATCTAATTTATTGCCAGAATGATAGCGCCACCCATTCTGTATCCTGTATGGACGTATGTCTTTGATTTGCGTAACGCATCCATCCATTAACTCGGATATTTCCCCATTATCTTCACTTATAAATCAATCTCAATCAATAGGAATTACACCGATCACAGGGGTGGCCGAATTAAAATCTACGATTCGATTCCTGCATACGAATTATTACATTAATCTCTTGGAGTGGCATCAGGACAAACGTTTCCATAGGACGACTTTTATGTGCGGCCATGAATCCTGGCCAGATATTCGGAAATGTCCCATCAAACAGCCAAATATAACGCCCCGCTAATCCGTCATCTGAACTGGGAGGTCTGCACAGGTCCACGACATGACAAATTCTGGCATCCATCGCCCCGCCGAAAAAAGTTTTGAAACAATAATTACTTTTTGGGTCGGATGATGGAAAAAATCAAACGGGAATTACCGAGAGATCAGCAACATGCGAGAAGGATCGTATAATTTTGAGGACGTAGCTTGGGCATAAATTAGGTCCTGCTGCGAATAATAACCTTCCCTAGAGCATATTACGCATCATGGCTGTGGAATAATAATTAATTACTGAAGAACTTTGACCTCGAACAAGATCCTGATGGAAATAATATATGGCCCTAATGTGAAAATGGCTTTTGATCGAAACAAAAAAGCTTGAACTATAAGACATTATAGATTTCACAAGCCCGATGAACCAGCGGAAGGACCGACATACCTGTTTCTACTTTTCACACTTGCATAATACCAAGTAAATCTTCTGTATATATATATATATATATATTTTTTTTTTTTCTTCTTTCTTGCGGTGGGCGGGTATCCGTGTAGTCACTGGCAGTACCTCCTTAGCGCCACCTTAGTACTCTAAGCGCGACGCCGGGTGATTTACACACCACCCATCATTTTATGGATGCATCAACAGCGAGGTTATTAGCACCCTTTTTTTTGGTGTCCTTCTCGTTTTACAAATTTTTCCCTTGACGTGACTGCACGGTGGTACACGTCAAGGTCCGAGACGATGTCGAAATGTTTTCGAATGGTTATTGGTTGATAAGCGGCAGCTGGATGCAATTGTAGATTGTAGATTAGAGGTGGTCGTTTGGTCTCGGAGGATCCTTTCTGCACTGCGACCTTTAAGATCTTTTGTGCGTAGCTAGATGCAATGCACTAGGAAGAGAGATTACCTAGAAGGAGAAATAATGAAGATAACTACCAAGAAAGGTATTGGATCTTCCAGGACCAAACCATGTTTTCACGGCGAATCTTCAACGCAACAGATTGCGGATTTTTTTGTGATTTTTCGGATTCTACCTCGATTAAATAGATCAGGGGTGCAATTCTCGACCGTGTTCGAAAAGTTTTCGTATGCAAATTCTCCTTTCCGACAGCCCAAATGCACTTCCGACAGCTCAAATGCACACGAAACCAAGGAGATTCGCTTACGAAAAGTCAACCGAATAACTCGAGAATCGCGCCCCAGACTATTAGTCCGGCTGTTAAGAGGAACCACCTTGCATTTTAGAGACAAGCGACGAAATTTGGCACACCTGTTCACTAGACCCTACTTTTCGATTTAAGAAATGTTGCCACCATCTGCGGTCGTGTAGACACTTTATACAGGGTTCAGTAGAAAAAATTTGTTGAAAAATCGTAAATCGTGAACCATAACCGGTGGACGTATGTAAATCAGGATATTGATGACTGATTCCATGCCTGTGGAGATGCTGCAAACAGTTTTGAAATATCTTGAGGCGTTTCCAAAATATTTTGGAAGAAGTGAAATTTCTTCAACTTTTTCTTTTTTCAATAAATCAGTTGTTTTTGGAGATATTGAGCAGCAACTTGATATTCCGGCAAACAAATATGTTTTCAATGAAACGCGATGTGGAGCCATCGACAAAGCCTGCTAGATTCGAAACTTAGATCTTCAACTTTTTTTCCATCATGAGCGCCATCTTCAAATTGCCCTTCGTGAAATTGTTGAAAAAACAACAGGTAACGACTTTATTGAACACACACGATGTTTCATCATGAAAAACCAGGTACTCAATTGTGGCATTAACCTCTTCGCCCAAGTAACGTTATCAAGTGCGTTTTTCCTGTTTTTCCTCAACTTACATGGCAGTCATGACCAAATCAAACTTTGGATCAAATGAATGTTTGCGATATTTCAATCAACATTGTTTTTCAACGTCAGTCACCAAATTTCATCATCATCAGTTAAGTGGTGTTCTTTTGGCAAACAGTTGAACAAAAAGTTTGCTTGAATATTTGTGAAAAGGGCAAAAACGCAGAGTCACCTTCTGCCCTCAAACCCGATTGAAGAAAATATGTACCCAAAAGTGCTACCAACTGATACTGAAATGATTCGAAGGAATGTACTCCGTAGTTTAAAGCCAAGCTCAAACTGATTGTTACATTTTAGTTTGCAGGAGGGACGTGAAAAGTGTTGCTACAGCTTATATTTGGAGCGGTTTTGGCAATATTCAACAAAAAACGTTTCAAATATCAAGCTGTGGCAACACTTTCGACGTCCCTCCTGCCGAAGTAGGATGGAAAAATCCATTTCGGTTCAACTTGAAACTACAGCAGACATTCCTCCGAACTCTTCCAGTATCAATTGGTAGCATTTTTGGTAACAGATTTTCTTTAATCTGGTTTGAAGGGACGACGTGGACCTGCCGTTTTTGTTTTTTTCACAAAAATCGAAGCAAACTTTTTGTTCAACTGTTTGCGAAAAGACCACCACTTAGCTGATGAGGATGAAATTCAGTGACTGGCTGCACAAAATAATGTGGATTATAATGTCGTCAACATCTAATCGATCCAAAGTTCCATTTGGTGATGGTTATCACCTAAGTTGAGGGAAATCAAGAAAAACTAACTTAATAACGTTTCTTGACCAAAGAGGTCATTGCTGCAATGCAGGAACTGGTTTTTCGTAATAAAATGAACGCGTGTGTCCAATTAAGTCGTTACCTGTTGTTTTTCCAACAATTTCACGAAGGGCAATTTAAAGATGGCGCTCACGATGGAAAAAAAGTTGAAGATCTTAGTTTCGAATCTAGCAGGCTTTGTCGATGGCTTTACATCGCGTTCTATGAAAAACATATTTGTTTGCCGGAATATCAAGTTGCAGCTCAATATCTCCAGAAACAACTGATTTATTGAAAAAAGAAAAAAGGTGAAGAAATTTCACTTCTTCCAGCGTATTTCGGAAACGCCTCAAGATATTTCAAAACTATTTGCAGCATCTCCATGGACATGGAACCAGTCGTCAACATCCTGATTTACATACGTCCACCGGTTATGGTTCACGATTTACGATTTTTCAACAAAATTTTTTTTACTGAACCCTGTATAAAAAGTCTGCACGATTTCCTCAGATGGTGGCAACATTTCTTAAATCGAAGAGTAGGGTCTAGTGAACAAGTGTGCCAAATTTCGTCGCTTGTCTCTAAAATGCAAGGTGGGTCCCATATATGTAGCTTAACGTCCGGACTATATTGTTGCGAATTAGGCTCGGAATTAGGGAAAGGTTCTAGTTCATTCATAATTTGAACGTGAACTCTATGGTCACACACTATTCATTACTGTGTGTTACTAATTCACTTCAATGAACAATTAAATATTTCACTGATCGCTTTTGACTTTGCGTTCGATCTCTCACACCTCACTTGTCGGCTTATTGTAGTCCGGATGTTAACAGCCATAAAACCACCACCACCTTGCATTTAATGATTGAGCAGTGCCGTTCACTACAAATGTTGTTCATACCCGTTCCTTAATTTCAAGAGGTGTTGCCAAGATGGCGGTCCGTGCAGACGCCACATACAGGGTGATCAAAAATATAAAAATCCCAACTTATGAACCAAAAAAGTTGGAGTCATGAAAATTAGCATGTAGATTCATAATTGAATGCTTATTAAGCTGAAACAAACTGCGTCTAAATATTTTCAGCTGTTTCCAAAATATCTCTAGTTTAGTGGTCGATTTCATGGAAATGGACATTTCACAAAAAATCTGTGATTTCCCAAGGTATCTGGATGAAACTTTGCATGTCGAAAAAGAATGACCTCAATCATTAAATGTGATGTGTTGCCACCGTTTCCGCCTACTATTTTCAAAAATATGACAGTTGACTTCTTTTTCTCTTATGGCCGCCATCTTGAATTCGCCCATTATGGAATAAGTGGAAAATCAACTGGTACTAGCAGTAATGGTCACACTTAATAATATAAATGCAGAAGTAACCGTTCTTGGTAAGTAACTTTTTGTAATTGGCCACTTGGATATGTTAAACCCATTTTTACGAGTTTTGTAGCACTTCGGTGGTTAACACGACCAAAATGACCATTGTAAAGATGAAAATGGAGTTTGGAAACAATCCATCATCTTGTTTGGTCTCTTTGGCAATTGTGCATTTCCGAAAAAAATTGTATTGCAAAAAATGACCCACCGACAAAAAAAACGGCGAGTCAAAAACAAGAAATTTATCAAATAAACATATTTCCAAAACTTGTCCCATTTTTTCAAGATATTTTCAGTTTATTTTGGGAATGAATAATGGAGAATCAAAATGGTTCCGTAATCCATCTTGACCCAGATATTGGATAGATTTAATCCCTACTTACCCCTACTTCACAGTTGTCAATAAGGTCGTGGTAAGCGCTGAAGTGCTGTAAAACTCGTAAAAATGGCTTAATAATATTTCCTTATGGCCAATTACAAATACAAAGAGTTACTCACTGAGAACGGTTATTTTTGCATTCAGATTATTGCCTATGACCATCACTACTAGTTTCAATTGATTTCTCACTTATTCCATAATGGGCGAATTCAAAATGGCGGCCATAAGAAAAAAAGCAGTCGACTGTCATAGTTTCCAAAATAGTAGGCGGGGACGGTGGCAACACATCACATTTCATTCATGAGGTCATTCTTTGTGGAAGTAAGATTTATCCAAATATCTTGGAAAATCACTGGATTATTGCGAAATGTCCATTCCCATGAAATCGACCACTGAATTCAAAATATTTCAAAACCGCTGAAAATATTTACACCCGGCTTGTTTTAACTTGATGAGCATTGAATTGTGGATCTACAGGGTGATTTTCATGACTCCATTTTTTTTTTGTCCATGAGTTGGAATTGTTGCATTTATGATCACCCTGTATATGGCGTCTGCACAAACCGACATCCTGGCAACACCTCTTAAAATTAAGGCATGGTTATGTACAACATTCGTACCAAACGGCACTGCTTAATTATTAAATGCAAGGTTGTTGGCGCCTAACATCCGGACTATTGTCGCTCTGAACTAAGCTGCCTTACCTCGATCTAGATAATATGTATCATTCTTTCATATCCGCGAATCAATATTATTTCTGTACCTACATCCTTCCAAAAAATTCCAAATTTTTGACTCCTTGAGATCTTTTGCAAGTTGGGATTTACCCATTAGTTACTTGAACTTGTACCCATACGTATTACTTATTGCGATTATCACATTCAATATTTAAAAACATATTTATAATCCAACTATTTATTAAATAATATTTATAATAATCAAAGAGGCCTCACACCGATCCGGTGAATGCTTTCCTCAACTATACCGGAAATTTCACCGAACTTCAAACACAGGGTGAGGAATCTTAATGACCACCCAGATTGCATGAGGTCGGCACTATCTTTCACATTTCAGTGCTATGTGACACACCTTGCATTCAACAAGCATTCCAACTAAATCAAGGAACTTGTTTTCGGGACGAAAATCCAACCGCTCCTGGTGGGGATCAGACCCACAATTTTGGGCATATGGCAGTCAGAGGCGCTAACCACCACACCACAAGCTCTATTCTTGTCCTATTAAGCAAGTTCCAGTGATGTATTAAATTCGGCGCAAAAAACTCTTTAGGTTCGCTAAGGACAAAGCGTACCTGCATGCTTTGAAAACCAGTAGCCCCGTGAAACGTCGCCTCTCATGGATTTCCATCTTTCATACAATTCTTTTATTAAAGCTCTGTCCGCGTCACGTTTTAATTAACTTCTCCTCTCTCTTTTCTCTTGTGTGCTTTTCCGAGGACGAACTGGGCTAAAAAGAATATAATAAAAGCAGTCTATTCCGAAAATGACCGTCGCTATTGTTTACGATACGTCTGAATTAAACGGATCGCGGGTCACATTCCCAGAGCGAAAACACTAATACAGGTCGGCGTATATATACGGGCGAAATGGGGTGACATGTTAATATGTACTCTTCACAGTTTTTGCGTGTATAGCTTTGTGAATATGGAATGTGCAAAAAAAAATTGGCAACTCTGGTATTTATCCCGTGTTGATTTGGAATAAATATAGCCTGTACCCTACCCGGCGTTCTGTAGTCATCTGTACCCACAACGTAGAAACAAATTTCGTTACTGCGCGGTTGTTGTTTGTGCATGGGAATAAAGAGTATAAAAGCAGGAAGCAGTAATATAATTAGTAAGTGTATTATCTCCATGAAGTGCAGCGAAAGTGTCTGACTTGTGACTGGAATCAATTGAAGATCACATCAATCACTCACTAGTCACTACTATGCGAAAATATTTGATCAATAATAATTATTATCGATAATGTTTTCATATCAAACTTTGATATGTACCGAGATCACGATATCGCATATTGCCATCTCTACTCATGAAGTCATGAATCACCCTGTATATATTATTGCGTTACTTGGGTCAACCTATTCAGTGAAAAGTGAGCCGTCTACGATTAGGTATACATTGGATTTGAAGATATTGTCGGGGCTCTTCCTTGGCTTCACTAGATGCTTGTGCCGCATTAACATGGATATAACACCCCAAAAGCAAAAGCGTTTTCCTTGCTAGGTACAAGACCCAGACAAGTTTCGCGCGGCGCTGTATCTTTTTGTTGTCAAAAAAAGGAAGTTGTCAATTTCAAGTGCATCTCAAGGACTAATAAATAAACTTCTTTTCAGTGTTTCTTTTATTGGCCATTACTTGCGAGCTAATTTTTCTAATACATATACTTATAATCCTAACTTGTCCGCTATTCCGCAACATTCGGCATCACAGTAAAACATACTTTCATTATAGAAATATTATAACCTGCCAAAAGAGCAGCATGCGAATAGCCTTAATTGCGCCATATTCTTGTTGAATGCGAATACAAACGAGTGTATAGAAATGTCCGAACAGGTGTATAAATGACCGCTTATACACTCATATATAAAATCTGATTGTTCATAGACAGGGTGCTTAGCACAGCACCTAGGTCCATAAATAAAGTCACATCACGATTTCATTGTTTGTAAGGCTACATGACAGTTATAAAAAAGAATGTGCAATCATAAAATAAATTATATTGTGTATGTAGATCAGGCGACAGAGATACGCACGAGAGCGCATTCATCGGAGCACCAGTTTGTGTAATTTATTTCATTTGCATCGGAACCAATTCGTGGTTTTGTTCCCTTTATTAAAACCATATAATTTAATACGAACATTTTCATGTAGCTGTATACGCACATTATGCACGGGAACCTACATAAAGTCATTACAAAACTTCGATTACGAAATAAATCAAAAAGTTTTGCGTGATGCTTTGGGATAACATGTTTGAAACATTGACGAGAGATTTACATTATAGGGGCTCTATTGAAATGAAACTTCTTTAGACTGCTTCTGAACGCAAACCGACGACTATCACAAGTCTTCTTTTCGTTCTTCGTCCAATAAAAAAAAATTGTCAATCAATTTCAAGTAGGTATTTTAGTTCAGTATACTGTCATGGAACCCGAGGGAGATCACGACGCGCGAATAGGACATATCTGAACAAATGACGGAGAAGCCATGCTTTGAGAGTTACTAAAATTTTTTCTGCCAAACTGTAGCTTGGACGTGGAATGGTAATGAGAATGAAAGCATTCCCCGCTAAATTCTTCATTGGAAATGAAGGAAATGTCTCATCAACTAACGGCTAGTCTTCACCCAATTTAATTGGATGAATGAATTGAAAGAAGCGTTTGAATTGGGGGGTAGCTTTCAGCGCGCAATGAAAAATCCAAGCAATGCCGTGTTTCGAGGCAGATATCTTGTGAGTGGTTCATCCAACAAAAAAAAAATACAAGAAAGAAAATTGTTGACCATAATGCACTGCGCATTCTGCTTGTGCCAGAAATCATTCTTCTGATAATATATTTTGGATTATGACACAAAAACTACCTAGGTGTTTTAGGTTGCTGAACTTCTGAAAATTCTGATTTCTTCTGACCTAAAAACAGAAGAGAGCATGGCCTGTGGTAGACCGTTCCAGTCGCGTGATAAATCGACTGCAGCAACGCTCAGCATGGTCAAAAGTTGGATAGGTGACCGCCGGTGGGTAGTGCCAGTGAGCAAACCGCTGGCGAATCTCGGCTGACTCTAAGCCAGCTTAAACTCCTCCTCAGTAGTCATGGGCAAACACCCGAGTACATCACGCCTGCAACCGGCAGTACGGCAATGTGTAGAGGAAAACCGACGGCGCAGTCAGGGAGACGGAACAAGTCGAAAATGTAGTATCGCAGGGCGTGGATGTGTCGGACATCCATACCTGCGTCGGGGGTTGAAGAACGAGTTCAGGTCAACCGTGCGCTAGTCGATCCCAGTGCTTGGATCGACCTACCATCAAACATTCAAACACCACATTGTTGCTCGGTAGGTCCGGCTGGTCTGGAACGGGGTACAATAAGCCCAATAGCGAGGCCTACGTGCCAGGTGGAATAATGTTTCATCAACTCCTTCCAATAAATTCAGAATCCAGACCTAGATATCCAAACTCACTCGCTCAGTCTAAGCTGTAGTACATAAGTTTATATTGTGTTGTTTAACCCTAGTGAGCTATGATTCCTCGAATTTCTCTTATCCAAATACGTCGCGTGGCGAGATTCCCAGCCAACTAGAATAACACCAGGGTCGAACGTACTATACTATAGCAGCGTCCAATATGGATGAATGATCAAACGACCAGGTTGAGCAAGTTCAGGAAGGTACAAATCTTGGCATAGCTGAACAATGCAGGTATACCTACTGTACATCGGAATTGCATAATGAAGCCGAGCAGGTAAGTGGCTGATGCAAAACACAAATCGATTAAGCCCAACACGGCGCTGGAATAATATTAAAAGGCATATAATATGTTAACGATGCATTTAGCTGGTGATATAAACCGCCAGTAAGCACTGACAGTCACGACAGTTTGCATGGTAAAAATGTGCGGACGTATACACACACACAGAGGCGACCGCAGCCACCAACCACCGCTTGAATACGAATTGTAATTTTATTCCGAACCGAATAGTTTTATCTCAAACGCACTCCAAATTTCGAAAGGATCGAAAAAAGTATAAAAAGTTAACGCACCCGGGGGAAATCCTGGAATAGGATGGTACTTAATTGTGTGCATGATACAAGTCAGGAAGGAGTATAAAAGATGCCGCTCAGCGTATAGGTAGAAGGTAGACGCTTGTTGTCTGTAGAAGAATTTCCGACCACGGGATCACCCCCAAATGGCAAATTAGTCGTAACTTGATTTTCGTCGTCTTCGATAAAGATTTACCGGCAAAGAGATACTTACTAGTCTAGGTACTAGCGACTTGAATTAAATGCTTGCATGTTGAATCACATCCGAATCATTGGGCCATCATTTGTTTTTATTTTTTTTCCTCCATAATGCTGCACTGATATTTTTAGGTATATACCGGGTGTTTATTAATGTCTGTGATCGCATCGCCTTTGGAATCCGCTTTCGATCACTACAATTGTGCCTGTTACTGCGTTTTTCGGCCTGACCCATGCCTGCCGCGATCACAGTTTCTTATAAACACCCCGTTTTTCCCGTGATTCAAAAGTGTGCAGCCACCTTGAAGCTGCGTAATATGAAGATGTAATAGAGTGCTGAAAAATTGTTGAAAAAATTCTATGGGCCGTATTCATATCTCGCTTTTAATAAGCGAAAAGTGCATTTAGATGGAGGTGCGCTTTTAGGGGCTATCCATTCATATTTGATTGTTCAAAATAACATATTACAATTACATACAGCCGTTCAATTGTAACATGTATTTTTGAAAAGTCAAATATGAACGGACAACCCCCGAAAAGCGCACCTCTAAGTGCGCTTTTAGCTTAAAAGCGAGATATGAATACGGCCCTATCTCTTAATATTTTGAAGTTATGAAGGGGCAAAAGTTGGTCCTTCGCTCGCTTCTATTTTCGTTGTTTCAAAAGATTTTAGTAAACTGTTTACGGCAAAAAAATTAGCAAGAAAAATGAACCTCTGAATCTTTTATGAATTTCTGTTTTGTATACAGGGTGTCAATTATCCTGGAAATTAATTTTTCTTAAAAGTGTCTGCAATCAGTCACAATGATCTCATAATTTATGTAGAGCACAATAAAACACAATTCATTCTAATAGAATTCTTTTGCTTCTGTTTTTAAGGAAAATAAAATTTTTGTAGCTCATGACTCACCCTGTATAGAAAACAAAAATTTAATAATACAGCTCCAGAGGTTGATTTTTTCTACTTATTATTCTTCCATAAACAGTTTCCGGAAATCTTTTAAAACAACGAAAATAGAAGCCATCGAAGGACCACCATGTCCTTGTCATTGTCCCTCCATAACTTCAAAATTAAAAAAGATAGAATTTTTTCAACAATTTTCCAACACTCTACTACATTTCTATATTACGCAGCTGCAAGGTGGCTGGACACTTTTGAATCACCTGTATTGAGTTTGACTCAAGATTAATACTAGGGTTCCACACAATTCTAACCAGTCAGTGGTTTGAAAGTTTGGAAGAACCGAGACTCCGAGAGTGTAAAAAAAAGGCGAATTTCGAATTGAAACGTCATATAAATTCATAAATCAACTGAGAACTCAATTTTTTTCTCCAAAATTTGACTTTCGGTATAATTATTCAGCCCATCCCAACTTTGAAGCCACTGGCTGGATTTGAGTACCTGATATTCTATGTCAAGGTGAATACTCAAAACAAATAAAGTGCTCGCCAATTGAAATGGTTCACCCAAAAAAAAACAGCCAAATTCAAAGTGTCATAACTTTTGAATAAGTGAACTATTTTGAATCGTTTTATGTTTTCTAATTAGCTCACATAATGAACTACAACATGTTGTAGACTATTTTTGGTACAAGTGTTTCCTAATTATTATACAGGGCCCTGAATCAGGTACCGCAAAAATGGAAAAGTTTGAACAGGTCCCATTTCACAAAAAATAGTTTTTGGTTTTCGCCAAGTGTTTCAGAGGATGTGTTATAACCATAACTCGAATCGTTTTCAAGAAATTTTGCCTATCTGCTTCAATTACAGGGTGATCTCAAAAATGTGTCCTTTTAGTTTTGCAGCAATAACTTTAATTTCAGGAAAGAATCCGCCATCTCACAGAAGGATATATGGATTAAAAATGATTGAACTGCACGCAGTCTTCCTTCAAAATGTTTATTTTATTCTGACCGGTTTCGTCTTCGTCAGAGTTTAAAGCTATAAGATAAAATACATAAAGCAAGTACATAAAAGGAGAACGATAACATACCAAAAATGTATAAAAGGATGGTATAAATAAAGTTTGTGTAAAAGGTTTCAAATTCTTGAGATGTCAATAAAACAGTTATGATGTTGTCATGGAAGGAAGGACAAAAGAACTTGATGGAAATGTATGAAATAATAGAGTTAATAATAATGGTACAAGGTGGGTAAAAAATTAATGAAAGGATGGTTGATTAGAGAGGAAAAAGGTTATTCAAATCAAAGGCGTTGTAAAAGTGTTTAAAAGGGAAATCTATACAATCATTTAGGCAATTTTGAGCAGAATTACTAGTTGCTTTACAAATTTCAAGAACCTCTAAACTATCTAAAAGCCTTCCTTTCTTACAAACATGTAAAATTTCAAAATTAGTTTCTAAAATGAAGTCATGATTCTCTGAGATGATATGATTGGCGAAAGATGAAGGTGTGTCAATTGAAAGGGTAACTCGACCTTGCCTGATATATCTCATGTGCTCTTTAAGACGCTCAATAAATTTTCTGCCTGATTGTCCGATATAGAAAGAGTTACAATTGTTACAGTTAAGTTTGTAAACACCGGATTTGTCTTGAGGAGAGAGAATGTCTTTTGTATTGACTAGATAGGAGTTTAAATTTGAATTTGTTCTGAAAGAAATATTGATTCCAAAAGTTTTAAAAATGTTTCCAACGATTTTAGAAGGGATGCCAAAATAAGATATGCTATGGTAACTTTTTCTAAAAACATCAGTATTTGTAACATGAAAGGATAGCGCTTTTGAACGGAATTTGTTGAAAATGCCAAAAATTGTTTTATGTTTATATCCGTTAACTTGACCCAAATATTTGATAATGTCAAATTCTTTTTTGAAATTATCATTTGACAATGGTATTTTGAAAAGTCTATGGAAGAGTGAATTGAACGTTGAGTGTTTATGGCTTATTGGATGACATGAATGAATAGGGATGATTGTGTCAGTATGGGTAGGTTTACGATAGATGGCATATTCAAAAAGACTTTCTTTTCTGGTAATCAAAAGATCAAGAAAAGGTATAGAAGCATTGTCAGATTCAATTTCAAAAGTGAACTTTATATTGTCATGCAATGAGTTGAGATATTGTAAAAATGTGTGTAAAATGCTATCATCTCCATTGAACAATACCAGGCAATCATCAACGTATCTAAACCAAAAGAGGATATTATCTTTGAATGGATTGTTGTTGGTTATGTGATGGTTCTCTAAATTTGACATGAAAATTTCCTAATATTCTTGATATCTGCTCACTTCTTGGACTTGCCTTAGAACAAAATTTTTTCAAATTCAACAATCATTTTTACAAACAAAAGACTGGTTTAGCAATGGGTTCAAATTTGTCCCCTTTTCTAGCGGAAATTTTCATGTCAAATTTAGAGAACCATCACATAACCAACAACAATCCATTTAAAGATAATATCCTCTTTTGGTTTAGATACGTTGATGATTGCCTGGTATTGTTCAATGGAGATGATAGCATTTTACACACATTTTTACAATATCTCAACTCATTGCATGACAATATAAAGTTCACTTTTGAAATTAAATCTGACAATGCTTCTATACCTTTTCTTGATCTTTTGATTACCAGAAAAGAAAGTCTTTTTGAATATGCCATCTATCGTAAACCTACCCATACTGACACAATCATCCCTATTCATTCATGTCATCCAATAAGCCATAAACACTCAACGTTCAATTCACTCTTCCATAGACTTTTCAAAATACCATTGTCAAATGATAATTTCAAAAAAGAATTTGACATTATCAAATATTTGGGTCAAGTTAACGGATATAAACATAAAACAATTTTTGGCATTTTCAACAAATTCCGTTCAAAAGCGCTATCCTTTCATGTTACAAATACTGATGTTTTTAGAAAAAGTTACCATAGCATATCTTATTTTGGCATCCCTTCTAAAATCGTTGGAAACATTTTTAAAACTTTTGGAATCAATATTTCTTTCAGAACAAATTCAAATTTAAACTCCTATCTAGTCAATACAAAAGACATTCTCTCTCCTCAAGACAAATCCGGTGTTTACAAACTTAACTGTAACAATTGTAACTCTTTCTATATCGGACAATCAGGCAGAAAATTTATTGAGCGTCTTAAAGAGCACATGAGATATATCAGGCAAGGTCGAGTTACCCTTTCAATTGACACACCTTCATCTTTCGCCAATCATATCATCTCAGAGAATCATGACTTCATTTTAGAAACTAATTATGAAATTTTACATGTTTGTAAGAAAGGAAGGCTTTTAGATAGTTTAGAGGTTCTTGAAATTTGTAAAGCAACTAGTAATTCTGCTCAAAATTGCCTAAATGATTGTATAGATTTCCCTTTTAAACACTTTTACAACGCCTTTGATTTGAATAACCTTTTTCCTCTCTAATCAACCATCCTTTCATTAATTTTTTACCCACCTTGTACCATTATTATTAACTCTATTATTTCATACATTTCCATCAAGTTCTTTTGTCCTTCCTTCCATGACAACATCATAACTGTTTTATTGACATCTCAAGAATTTGAAACCTTTTACACAAACTTTATTTATACCATCCTTTTATACATTTTGGTATGTTATCGTTCTCCTTTTATGTACTTGCTTTATGTATTTTATCTTATAGCTTTAAACTCTGACGAAGAAGGGCCAGAGACCTTCGAAACCGGTCAGAATAAAATAAACATTTTGAAGGAAGACTGCGTGCAGTTCAATCATTTTTAGCAACAACTTTATTCGTTGTTGGCCGATTTTTAAAAATGAGGGCTCCTGTTGAAGCTTAAGGCTCAGGTCGGAAGGATCGATGATCAGAATAGACTTCAGATGAAAGTTCTGGAAAGGGATTGAATCAAAAGTGACTCAAACGACAAACTTGCTAGAGATCCGGTTTAGGGAAGGTATTAAACAAATAACAACTTGTCTTCGAACAAACCATTCTTTCTGAACATTTTGAAGTGTTTCCCGTTTGTATGGGGCAAAAATTGTGGCAATGAATCCAAATCGAAAATGGATGCTTCCAACGAAGAATACTGGACGTTTTTCACCTAAAAATAGACGTAACCTGGGTTACGAAGCTCAGAACTGGTGCCTATCTCTTTAAATGTGAAGGAAATATTCGACAATGAGAAGGTAACCTAGGTTAGGTGCGTTTTCAGTCGAAGAAGGTCCGGTATTATCTTCTGAAAAGTGAATTTGTAAAATGTGTCCCGCATCGACAATTTTCATCACTTAAAATCGGAAAATACCTCAAAATGTTCGAAAATAAAAGTCTGTGTGAACGCAAGTTGATTTTTGTTTAGTTCTGCCCCTGAACCTGATTTCTAGGGTGCTTCATATCTAGGTCACTTGTGATTCCTCCGCTTTTCCAGAATTTTTGTCTTCAGTCAGTTCCGATCCTCGAGCCTTCTCATCTGAGTCTTAAGCTTCAACAAGAGTTCTTATTTTCCAAAATCGACCAACAATTGAAATAGATATAAATGCCAGAACAGAAGGTTGCATTTTTGAGATAACTGTGTAATTGGAGGAGTTTGACTGAAAATCTTGAAAACTACCTCAAGGTATAGGAACAACATATTTCCTACAACACTTGGAAAAAACCAAAAACCATTTTTTGTGAAATGGGACCAGTTCAAACTTTTCCATTTTTGCAGTACCTGATTGAGCGCCCTGTATAATTGATAGGAAACACCTGTACCAAAAACGGCCCATGACATGTTGTAATCCAATCCGTGAGCTGGTCAGAAAACATAAAACGATTCAAAATAGTTCATTCATTCAAGAGATATGTCACTTTGAATGTGACTAAATTTTTTGGGTGGACCATTTCAATTGGCGAGCACTTTATGTAATAAGTTACAATTGAATACCTCAACACATTTATGGATTAAAAAAAAAGCAGTAAATAAGTCAAACTTTGAAGGGCTTTGCTCCGTTATTATGCATTTGTTTGGTATATTTTCATAGTCAAAACAGTAATCTGTTTATTTTTGATGGTCTATTCACCCTTGAAACTAATAGGGTTGAACTCGAGACACCTGGACGACACATTCGCAACAGTACCACTGGCATTTTCAATGAATTATTTTAAGAACAACCACTTGTATAATGCCTTCCTAGAAAGATATAGGAGAAAAAGTACTTGATCTAGTTTTTTGACAGATGCCAGCCAACTTTTTTGGTTGGGTAGGTAATCCATCGAATATAACTCGTGGTCGGTGTTTTCTAAATAATTTTCACCGCTCTGTACAACACTCGCCTATTATTATACCGGCTTTGGAAGAAAACCTCATCGTGCTGCGCATTCATGTTGATTTCCATCACGGCCGGCAGTCCAGTAGTCGTGGTGAAGAGGTGAAAATTGCCGATGAAAGAGACAGACCACCATAATAGTGGTATTATTACGCTCCGGTAAAAGCGGAAGACTTCTAATTTCCCGATGTGTGCACTAATATCTTTTTGCTCTCTGCACTCTAGCTATTGTATCAGGTTATTATAATAATACACTAGGTAGAGGTACTATTATTACTTAGGTACACATTATCCTGACTTGATTATTTTATTTTGAGCGGGAGTGCAAAAATTGGCGTAAAGCCTACACCTCGGCTCACACCATACAATAATAAGGACCGGCTGCTCCTGAAACGACGGTTGTTCAGTGAGAGCGTTTGGTTTGGTTTGAACATTTTACTTGAATAAACTAGCACAATTTCGTTCCCTAACGAGCACAAAAGCGAGAGCTCATCACGAGTGTGTTAAAACTTCAAGAGAGAGCTTTGAATTTTTATACACGTGAAACTGGGTATAGAGCTCTAAATCACTCGCGACGCCCGCCTTCGATTGGAAGGAATCGAAGTGGATGACTTTTTGTATCAAATCTGTATCCAGGAAGGGAGTCGCACCCTGCATAGAAAATGAAGCAGGCAAGCCTCCAGTGAATGTTTAATTCATGGCAGCTTTAGTCCCGACGACTGCTCAAACCTGACACATCTCACACTTGCCACTTAGCCGCAGAGAGTATGGCACAAAACTGGCGCAAACAACAGGTAACAACACGAAATTGCACCATTATTATTGCGATGCCGACGTATGTGAAGTTACCCCAGACACAAACAAAAGCTACTAACAATTTATGACGAGAGCGCACGCATCATGCAACTGATAAGAAACAAGCAATTACTGTTTGACCCAATAAAAGGTTGGATGTCTTTTGGCACAAACTGATCATTCATTAAACGTGACGGTGTATACAGTAGTTTATGTCTTGACCTACATAATGTTAGACAGTAATAAGAACGGCGTAAAATTTAGACGAAAAACGCCGAAACACGCACCCGCAGTTTCTTACGGTAGCCCTCCCTATACCTATATGTTTAAATCAAATTCTATTCAAATAGAAGTGAAAACAGAACCTTGACGATCATGCTGAAATAATTTTCATACGTATTTTTTGAACCATTATGAAGTTACAACTCAGTTAAACTCCTCTAAACTTCGCGAACCTCAATAATTAACTTGTAACTCTTGAAATTTATTTCAATGTTTGCAGTTCATTTCAGAATAAAGACAAATTCTTTGTCATTGCAGTCTTGAAAAATTCCAACTCGTCACCAGAATTCAGAATTCTTGCATTATTGAACATCCTGTATACGGCGTCTGCAAGTAGTGCCATCTGGGCATTTCTTCTTGAAAATAAGGTAGATAATATATGTATGTACTTCAACTATGCCAAGTCTCAATGCTTTGATGCTGACTATTAAAACATGTCAGCAATTCAAATGGGCTACCCAAAAATTTGACATCACTCCCTGAAAATGTACGGCTAACGCTCCAAAGAAAAAAAACAGAACAATGAATACCTAAGCCTCGACCTAACCCATAGCTTGTCTATCACTCATTGTTGGAGAATTTTAAACTTATTGTTATGAATTTAGGGTCTGCCTGTTTCGATTTTTGAAGAAATCGAAATAGAAAAGTTCTAGGGATCAACGTTCTTAAACTTGAAATTTTCCAAAAAAAAATTGGATTTTTTTGGAAACTTCAAAATTTGGGGATGTTGATCCCTACAGGGTGTTTCAGGGATGATAGCAAAAAATTCAACTGTAGGTAGATCTCGTCAAAATATGACGAAAACCTCTATACCATTTTGCAAAGTTCGGTCTGATGACGAAGGTACAGCCCTCCAAAGTTAACTTTTTTCGGATTTCAAAAATTTGTAGCTCAGGAACGTTTCGACAAATTCAGCTTTAATCCAGCAGAAACTGGTTTGTCATAATTATCTATCAACCTGCCAAATTTGGAAAGAATCGAATAAGTGGTGTAGGAGTTATGAGAGTCAATAATTTAGAAGCATCCGAAGCAAAGTTGACTTGAGGTGACCACTCATAACTTCCACACCACTGATTAGATTCTCTCCAAATTTGGCAGGTTGATAGATAATTATGACAAACCAGCTTATGCTGAATTAAAGCCAAATTTGTCGGAACGTTCCTGGGTTACAAATTTTTGAAATCCGAGAAAAGTGAATTTTGGAGGGCTGTATCTTCGTTATTAGGCCGAACTTTGCAAAATGGTATATAGGTTTTCGTCATATTTTGACGAGATCTACTCACAGTTGAATTTTTTGCTATCATCCCTGAAACACCCTGTATATACAGGGTGATTCAAAAGTGTCAGACCATCTTGAGGGTGCGCAATATGGAGGTGTAGTAGAGTTCTGGAAAAACGTCAAAAACATTCTGTCTTTTAATTTTGGAGTTATGGGGAGGGACACAAGTTGGTCCTTCGATCGCTTCTATTCTCGTTATTGTTTCAAAAGATTTTAGTAAACTGTTTATGGAAAAACAATGAGGACAAAAAATCAACCTCTGAATCTGTGATGAATTTCTGTTTTGTAAACAGGGTGAGTTATGAATCCTGGATATTATTTTTCTCTAAAAGTGCCTGCAAACAGTAACTTTCGCTGAAAAAATAACAAATAGTAACAAAGAAAGAACAAAGCGGCCTCAAAATACCTAGCGTAGCTTCCATTACCTACTCCGTATGTGACATGCTTAATAATTATTATGCTGTTTGAGCCCATTCAGTAAGAAACTTAATTGTTGTACGGCAAGATCACCCCACCCCGTATATACAGGGTTATTCAAAAGTCCGGAATAAAATTCATAATTTTTTTCCATATTTATTTCGAAAAACGCTCGAGCAGGTCGATTTCTGAAAACGGTAAGCCGTTTTTCCATCATACGTGTCATGTTCTACCGTCAACCCCCTAACCCCAAGCCACCCTTAGCATTTTTTCTCAAATGGCACCCTATGGTTTGTGGGGGCTCGTTGGAAAGCTTGTCAAAAACTCTATCCAGATCTACCATTGAAATATAGATCGGACGCTCCACCATGAAGTTTTGAGGAACCCCAGTTTTACTTAACAGTCCGGAATAAAATTCATAATTTTTTTCCATATTCATTTCGGGAAAAACGCTCAAACAGGTCGATTTTTGAAAACGCTAAGCCGTTTTTTCATGACACGTGTCATGTTCTACCGTCAACTCCTTAACCCCAAGCCACACTTGGTATTTTTTTTCAAATGGCACCCTATGGCTTGTGGGGAATCGTTGGAAAGCTTGTCAAAAACTCTATTTAGATCCACCATTGAAAATCAGATCGGACGCTTAACCATGAAGTTGAGGAACCCCCAGTTTTACCTAACAGTCCGGAATAAAATTCATATTTTTTTCCATATTTATTTCGGAGAAAACGCTTATTTACTGTAAAAAAAAAACTAAGGGTGGCTTGGGGTTAGGGGGTTGACGGTAGAACATGACACGTGTCATGGAAAAACGGCTTACCGTTTCAGAAATCGACCTGTTCGAGCGTTTTTTCCGAAATAGATATGGAAAAAAATTATGAATTTTATTCCGGACTGTTAAGTAAAAGTGGGGTTTCTCAATACTTCATGGTAAAGCGTCCGATCTAATTTTCAATGGTAGATCTCAATAGAGTTTTTGACAAGCTTTCCAACGAGCTCCCACAAGCCATAGGGTGCCATTTGAAAAAAAAAGCTAAGAGTGGCTTGGGTTAGGGGGTTGACGGTAAAACATGACACTTGTCATGAAAAAACGGCTCACCGTTTTTAGAAATCGACCGGTTCGAGTGTTTTTTCCGAAATAAGTATGGAAAAAAATTATGAATTTTATTCCGGACTTTTGAATAACCCTGTATACACTATAAAATGAGCCGTCTACGGAGTCAGATTTATGAATAAATTACGAAGTGGGAGCAGCTCTACTCCAAAGCGCCGTGTGATGTTGAAATGCTAAAAGCCCGAATCTTTAAATACGGCGTCCGTTTTATTCTTTTATAGAAACCGCAAACGGGCCTCCATAAGTCATAGGAAAAGCAGCTTATTACAATCCCCTTCTGTTTTATACCTTTACAGAGCGGATGCAAGATTTATCTTGAAATATATACCCACCCACCTACACTCCACAGTTGTTAACGCAAGGACAAGTATAATACCTGCACAGATAATAACAGCAGCGTTAGTTAATTGATAATTAATGTTTAAGTGATACTAAACTCGTTCCAGAAATTGACCGTTGAGATAACGTGACACGGGTAAACTCCCGGGCGAACTCTTAATGCGAAACAGCCAGGAAATGAAAATTTATTATTTATTAAACGGTAATTTGGACTTAACCGCAAGATACGATACGATACGGAACGCGCTCCCGTCAAAGATGCCAAGCCGCAGTGGAAGCCGCGCTGCTCTGCCGGAAGATTGCAGGAATTTCATTACTAATTCAGTTACGCCAAGCCTGAGCGACTTATCTAAATTGTGAAATTTGCAAACAAAGGACACAAGGTTTTCTTTTATATGGCCGGGCATAGTAAACCGGCCAGATTTTGCCCAAAATGATGGAGATCTCACAACCCGTCGGGTTCTTATCGGGCGCGGCGGTCAGTGAATTTATCATTTTTTGGGTTATGAGAACTAGACGGCAACTCGGGCTAAATAAAAAATTGAGTTTGTGCTAGCCTCGTCTGTCGCTTAGGATAAAAAGGATGACGTGAGAAAAAGATCAGATTACGGAGAGCAAAAAACATAACGATTGATAACGTATGAAAATCACGTCGTATGCTAACTCGAAACGTGCTACCTTCAGGGCAAGTGTGTTTGATCGGGTCCCCTAGGAGAGGAGCGCCGTCCCTTCTTTGACCCCTCGAGACTGGAGACCAGGATACTCACGTCCGGCCTAGATGAACATACACTTATCACCCGATCTTGCCCCAAAATAATGGATATAGATAATATGATGTCTCCTTCACTTTTCATCCATAGCACCAGCGCATGACGTAGACAGATGCAGAAACAAGGAAATACGCCGCGTATATTATACCAGAAACATTTAGAATTCAGAGGTATTCCTGGCCTGTACTTTTTCTTGGACGATACGTAATGATTCTACGAAACAAGACGAATGCGTTTCGAGAAGTTTGTTAGACAGAGTGGAACATTTTGATCGTGACGGCTAGCTACCAGTCATCAAGTAGAGGATGTACATGAGCATTGTTTTGCCCAACAGCCCGGCATTTTATGTAAAACAATAGGGATAAATAACAGGAGTCACTCTGAATTCCGGCACCCTAATTAAAGAAGAGGACGCCGTCTGCCGGCGAATTGCAAGAAACACTTAACGAACATAACCAGATCTCAACCTTTGTATTTTCAGGACTCTATCCATCACCAGAGAAAATTGCATAGGTACAATATCAAAAGAACAAAAATGCGTAGGCTCTGATGATGATCAAAATATCTTCATAATTATATAATAATTGTCAACAGGTACACTATCATATTTAACAATAATAGTGGTCTACAAGTGATTAGTGATTTGCGTTTTATCGGTAGTTTTTACTACTTCATCAAGAGTTCCGGCTCGATGAATAGTGTTCTTTTTCATGCTGCTATTGCTGCTAATATTAGGCTCAAATATCTAGGACGTCCTACAGTACAGGTGACCATCAGATAGAGCGCCACCAGCAAAGAATATGGGGGGGTTTCATTTTGGATTGACCACTTGCATAAAGACTGGACAGTAAGGGCAATAAGAATTAGTAATTGCATAAGGAGATAATAGCATAAGGCCTAGTTGAGAGGCCTCAGGAGTTCAACAGAACAAAAATTAAGTAAGAGAAGACACTTAAGGTGGAACTTGTTTCCATATGACTTGATGATATTAGACACAATTATTACACAAGGAAGCCACAAAGCAAGAATAGAGCAAGTAAGACACGCAAACTGAAGTTGGAGCCAAAAATCCAACATAATAAATGACCCTATACAGGGTGGTGAAAATTTCGATGCTCACCATTGGTATCTTGGAAACGGTAAGAGATACGAGGTCGGTTAAATTAGAAAAAAGTTGCGCATTTTTGTGGCGGTTAGGAATCTGAAAAGAAACTTTGAATATTTTGATTGGTTTACGATTTACTTATCAAGAAAAAACTGAAAATTTTGATTTCAGAAATTATTTTTTATCTTCCCAACCATTCAAGTTATTCCAATCAAACTTGGTAGTTTTATGTTTTTGATCACTCCGAGTCGATCAACGTTGACAGAAATTTTCCAGGCCTTCTAGATGTCAAATTATGATAGTCAACTTTTGTTTTTCTAAAGGCCGCCATATTGGATCTTTGCACTAATAGATAGAGAAAAAAATCAGCTTTCCGAATTAGTAACCAACATGTTCTTTTTATGACATTTTTAGCGTCAAATTGTGAAATTTTCGTAAATTATTGACAAAATCGGGAATGCTTTGAAAAACAATTGAAATATTATCAATAGCAACAACATGAAAAAAAGACATATTGTCTTCAATTGACGTATCTAAGGGCTCGATACCAAGTAGCAGGCGCAAAGTTTGGGACGGTGTAACTCGCAACTCGCCAAATACAGCGCGGTCTGATTGGTTGGTATCCGCCGTTGCTATGGTAACGGCACTTACGGCGGTCTCAGCCCCAACTTGGTATCGTATCGAGCCGTAACTTCTTAATCGTGTTTTGTGCTTGTTTGTACCGAGAGTTCATAAATTAAATGAGTCAAGGGTGCCTGTGAATTCAAAAACGTCTGTCAAAACTAGGGTAATCCTTACTCCTCCTCTAATTTTGTCAAACTTTAACAAGAACGATGCTAGTTCCGACAGACGTCTTTGAACTCACAGACACTCTTGACCCATTCACTTTATGAACTACCGGTATAAACAAGCACAAAACACGATTAAGAAGTTAGATACGTCAATTTCACACCATCTGTCACTTTTTTGTTGTTGCTATTGATAATATTTCAATTGTTTTTCAAAGCATTCCCGATTTTGTCAATAATTCACAAAAATTTCAAAATTTGACGCTAAAGATGTCATAAAAAGAACATGTTGGTTACTAATTCGGAAAGCTAATTTTTTTCTCTATCTATTGATGCAAAAATCCAATATGGCGGCCATAAGAAAAACAAAAGTTGATCATCATAATTTGACATCTAGAAGGCCTGGAAAATTTCTGTCAACGTTGATCGACTCGGAGTGATCAAAAACATAAAACTACCAAGTTTGATTAAAATAGCTTGGATGGTTAGAAAGATAAACAAGTGAGTATGCCTTCACGTGCGTGAGTTTCAGTAGCGCATTTTCTCAAAGAGGCATATTGTGAACAAAAAAAAATTTGGTTGAAGGAGAAACACCATTCCTTGCTCACTTTCTTCATTCGAAACTCGAACTCGAAACTTGTGATATTTTGTTATTAGAATGGAGTACTTGCCAATGAAATAGATTTGAATGAAAGTTCTTTCATCAATATTTTTTTGTTTGAGGGCGGGAGCTGAGAGCGGCGACTAATCAACAGTAGTCTATTCTTTCTCATTTTTAGTCGGCTATTCATATAGCGAAAGAATTAGATCGCTATGTCTTCGGGTTTATGTTTTCCATTTATCTCTTACTTTGAGGGCAGCGTGTGGGGGTGGCAGCATTCGGCAAAGTAACTGTTGCACAGTTTGAGTTGGGAGTTTCTAAATGTTTAAGGAAATATGACAATCAGTGAAAATTGTGAAAGTTGCATTTTTGTTTGTTTGGGGGCGGGAGCTGGAGGCGGCGACTGATCAAAAGTGACCTATCTCTTTCCATTTTTAGTCAGCTATCTATATAGCAAAACAATTAGATCGCTATGTCTTCAGGGTTATGTTTTACATTTATCTCTCACTTTGGGGGCGGCGTGTGAGAGCGGCAGAGTTTGGTAAAGAAATTTATCCACAGTTTGAGTTGGGAGTTTCTGAATGTTTGAGGTAACATTAAAATGTAAATCAGTGGAAATTATTGAAAGTTGCACTTTTTTTCTTTTGAGGGTGGAAGTTGGAGGCGGCGTCATATCAAAAGTAGCCTATTCTTTCCCATCTTTAGTGAGCTATATATATAGCGAAATAATTAGATCGTTATGTCTTCGGGTTTATGTTTTTCATGCATCTTTCACTTTGATGGCAGCGTACGGGGGCGGCAGCATTCGACAAAGTAACTGTTGCACAGTTTGAGTTGGAAGTTACTAAATGTAAGGGAAATATGACAATCAGTGAAAATTGTAAAAGTTGCATTTTTTTTGTTTGGAGGCGGCAGCTGGAGGCGGCGGCAAATTAAAAGTGGCCTATCTTTTTCCAATTCCAGTCAGCTATCAATATAGTAAAAGAATTAGATCGCTACGTCTTCAGGTTCATGTTTTACATTTATCTCTCACTTTGGGGGCGGCGTGTGGGAGCGGCAGAGTTTGGCAAAGAAATTCTTGCACAGTTTGAGTCAAGAGTTTCTAGATGTTCGAGGTGACATTATCAGCTAAATCAGTAAAAATTGTTGAGAGTTGCACTTTTTTTCTTTTGGGGGCGGAAGCTGGAGGCGGCGCTATATCAAAAGTAGCGTATCCTTTTCCATTTTTAGTCAGCTATCCATATAGCGAAAAACTTAGATCGCTATGTCTTCGGGTTCATGTTTTTCATTTATCTCTTACTTCGGGGGCGGCGTGTGAGAGCGGCAGCGTGCGGCTGAGCAAATGTTGCACAATTTGAGTTGGCAGTTCCTAAATGTTAAAGGGAACATCTCAATCAGTAACATTTGTGAAAGTTGCACTTTTTATCGTTTGGGGGCGGAATCTGGGGGCGGCGACTAACCAAAAGTAGCCTATCCTTCCCCATTTTTAGTCAGCTATTTATATACCGAAAAAATCAGATCGCTATGTCTTCGGGTTAATGTTTTTTATTTTAAAGTGATTGGGGGCGGTTTTTAGCAGTTTTTTCATGTCGGCGGCGCATATTGAAAACTGAATGTTTCTTGGCTTACGTTTATAAGTGGCAACTATGTATTATTCAAAAAATGAGAACACTAGAGCATCAGGTCTGGTAGAAAGTGCAATATTATGTTATTTCAAGTTTATCGCGGGCGGTTTTCTCTATGTTGGCGGCGCAATATGGACATCCAATATAGCCTAGCCCTCCTTTGGGAGTGGCAGCTATGTAACAGCGAAAAAATTAGAAAGCTAGGTCGTCTAGTTTGGGAGGAGTTCGAGGAACGGACGGACGGACGGACGGACGGACGGACGGACGGACATAGCGGTTGCAATAGCGATTTTCATCAAGATGGAAAATGCGCTAAAAATAATATCTGAAATCAAAATTTTCAGTTTTTTCGTGATAAATCGTAAACCAATCAAAATATTTAAAGTTCCTTTTCAGATTCTCAAACGCCACATAAATGCGCAATTTTTTTCTAATTTAACCTCGAATTTAACCGACCTCGTATCTCTCACCGTTTCCAAGATACCAATGGTGAGCATCGAAATTTTCACCACCCCGTATAGAATTCTATATAGATAAGTGGTTAGCTAAAGAATTGATATGACAAGTTCATTGTCGGAGAATGTAACCCAACAGCGAGATTCTTTTCAAGTTCGTCTGGATCGAAAAACCATTTTTCCAAGATGGCGGCTCGAGCTCAATAGGTAGAGTTGGGAACTTTCAGTATGTTTTTCAGTACAACTTACCGGACATTACTGTCAAATTTCCAAAACTCCAACAGTTTTTCCCTCTAGCTTTCCTTATTTGACTGGCCTATCCGTAATCGTTTTATAGATAACATAACGCGCAAAGTAACACATAACCAAAAATATAAGTTTACTCACGATCATATCAGGAATGATTCCAGTGACGTAGCCAATGAAAGGGGGGTTCAGGAGTTCCGGACCCCTCCCGAAATTCCATAGACATGCCCCCTTTTTGGAATTATTTCCGTCTACAGCACTATTTTTGCCCGCCTCGCTTGTACTCTTTTGGTTTGGACCCCCCCCCCTCCCAAATGAAAATCCTGGCTACGTCACTGTATAGGAATGCATAATTGTTATAACTAACAGTAATAGTATATTACATACCGAGACGGGGAATACATCATTACTGCTGAGGGCACAGAGAGCCTCCAGGTTTTGCCTTGAGCTTAAGCTTTCCCTGGAGGCTCTAGCCCGAAGCGGGAATGATGTATTTACCGTCGAGAGTACGTATACTATTTTACTCACAACCATGTACTCAGCTTGCAGGATTACAGGCGTTCAAAAGTTGAAATCTGAAAATTAACTTTTTGTCATAACTTCCAGATAAGCCGATTAATTTTGCTGAAACGTGGTTCAGGAAATACTGATTAACACACTTATTGTTTGGTTGGATGCATATTTTGAAATTTCCGTTCTAAAGCTACCATTTCTTCACTTTCTCGGGAGGTCGGCAATGGGTCACTTCCCGACCTCCTACTACGTATGTAATGAATCAATTACCATAGTGGTTGTGGGTAAAATTTATTACTAACTACGACGAGGTCCGGAATGGACTTATTCCTTACCCAGGTCAGTAATGGAATTGGCAGCGCTGGCCTTCTTGATCACTACCACTACTTGTTGACAATCATTTGTGATGTTTAGGTGACAGGTTATGTTATCTGTTGATGTTCAACGTCGTTTTCAACATAGAGTACGTTGCCCATAAAGTCGACAGCTTCCTAATCAAACTCAGCTCTTTGAAGTAAGCAAGCACGACGTTCTTGCTGACTTGCAGGGCGTATTCATACCTTGCCGAGTCCATATACTCAAATATTGTATATTTTTAAGCCTCGTTTCGTATCGTTCACGACTTTTTCAGGTAGCAGATCTGCAGAGCTTCTGCAGCTGCTTCTTGGGGATCTGGAGGAGTGAGATCTAGCTCGGAATCGGACATTTAGTGCAGTAAAGATAGGTTTTAGGGTTGAAAAAATTAATTCATGAAATTTTAAAGCTGTTATCGATTCAGAATTTCATCCTCTACCATGTACTTAAAATCCCTGAAACTCCCATTTGAGCATTTTTCTTGCGGCGCTGTCAAAGTATATCATGTTTGCTGCAACAAGTCCGAAAATCGTATCCTCGCTTTTGTCACATTAGAGCTATATTATTAGTTCAGAGTTGTTGGTATATACTCCAGGGCATGACCAGAACGTCATCTGAACCACTGAGATCCTATTTCCCGCAAAAGAAAACACGTAACTCGCTTTAATCTGCAATTACCAGTGGTAATCAAGTGTAGTTCGGGGATTAGTGACCAAATTAATTAAAATCTGTTCTTTTTGTGATAAAGTCATAAAATTTGGTATGAGTGGTCTTCATGGTCCTCTTTTCAAATGTAGACATGGCGTCTCGCCATATTTTGGTTAGGGGGGCTTAGGGACCCCCTTGAAAATTGAAGTTGCAGAAACTCATGCAAACCACCATTAAAATAATTGTCACGCATCTTAAAAAGTAATCATTCGACTCTACGTTAAATCTCAAGAAGAGACACACCAGTTGTCATCATGTACGCACTGTTCTTCATAATGAAAAAAAAAATCTTCGGAATGTCAAAAAAAAATGGGGTTTTTATATTGTTTTCATATAATAGAGGAACAAATCTATCTTCCGCATATCATTATCCACTAATTCGTATTTGCCGAAGCCATTGATGAAGACCATTTCTTCATATTGACATCTAGAAGCAACAATTCCAGATCAAACCAGCCAATTCAAGTGCTCAGTTCAGCAGCGCTTTTTTCAATGTTACCAATTTATATGAATGACAATTTATTATTGGGTGGGTAGCTTCAACTGTTTTATAATTTTATTGAGTATAACTAGATGAGGAGTGATGCGCGAAAGCCCCGATTTTTTTTTTTTAACCGCCACCTATCACTGTTAGAATTGCACCAAATTTCATGCTACTTTGGCGAAACAACAGCAAATTCTGACTAAGGAGTATGGACAAACGGCAATACGATCTGCAATTGTCAAGTAGAAGGCACGTAGAATAAGGATTGAGGCGTGGAATACTTCAAAGTACTCCGTTCAAGTGAATACACGGTATAGAAATATTTTCAACACATCCTAGGGGCACAAATTTTATGATGGTGAGCGACGCAAAAAAAAATTTTCCTATGCTTTTGCGCTTGGTTTTGCGCGTAGTCATAAAAAATTAGGTTACAAAACAGTTCCAGCTATCCATCCGATCATAAATTGTCGATCATATTGATTGGGAACAATTAAAAAACGCTATTGAACTTCACACTTGGATTGGCTCATTTCTTCGGGAGCTGTCATCCCTAGAATGACAATATCAAAAAACAGACTTTGTACATAGCTTCGGCAAATACAAATTAGTGAATAATGATACACAGCAGATCAACTCACTGTTTCTTAGATTAAAAAATCATTAAAAACTGTGGTTTTTTTTGACACTCCGAAGAATTTTTTTTTAACACGAAGAACATTGCGTGCATGGCGACAACTGTTGTGTCTCCTGTCAAGGTTTGGTATAGACTCAAATGATCACTTTTTGAAATGTGTGACGATATTTACCGGAGGTTTGTGAGAGTTCCTGAGACTTCAAATTTTTAAGAAGGTCCTTAGGCCCCCCTAACCAAAATATGGCGAGGCGTCATGTTTACATTTGGAAAGAAGACCATGGAGACCACTCATACCAAATTTCATGTCTCTATCACAAATCAAACAGATTGTAATAAACTTGGTTACTAACCTTCTGATTATACTTAATCAACACTGTAAATTGAGAATTAAAGAGAGTTCCGTGTTTTTTTTTTGGAAATACGAGTTAGCGAGGTTCAAACGAAGGTCTGGTCATGCCCTGCAGTATATACCAACAGTTCCAAGCCAACAATGTAGCTCTAGTGTGACAAAAACAAGAATACCATTTTTGGACTAGTTGCAGCAAACATGATATACTTTGACAGCGCCGCAAGAAGAATGCTCAACTGGGATTTTCGGGGATTTTAAGTATGTGGTGGAGAATGAAATTCTGAATCGATATCTGCTATAAAATTTCATGAATTAATTTTTTCAAGGTTTGGGGTCTTTTTTGACTATCTTTACTGCACTTTTGCACTTTGTCGGAACAGATAAAACCAAACAAATTGACAATTGTTTTTACGATTTTCAATGTCAAAGCCAGCTAAACTGTTGCGAAGTGCATAATTATTGGTTTTATGATTCAAATTGTATTTGATGAAATGATTATAATATGATGATTGTGAGTATGAAACAGTATACATACTCTCGACGGTAAAAACATCATTCCATCAGCTTCGGGCTGGAGCCTCAGCAGTGATGATGTATTCCCCGTCTCGGTATGTAATTTACTATTTGCAGTCAATAGTCTAGGCCACTTTTCTCAAAAGGCGTCTAGAAACCGGTCCTAGAAGCAAATCATATAACATTTTGGCAACAAGCGGTTTTTTACTAAATGGACCCCGCTGAATTTGAAAATTAATGTTGTCACCCCGAAATTTGGACCGTTAGGTCCCCAGGGCCTCATATTCGACATTTCGGGACATTTTGGTTTTCTCCGTTTTTTTTTAGTTCAACAGGTCATATCTCGGAGACCGTAACAGGTGAAATCAAAATTCTTCCACTGTTGCCTTCCCTTATGATTACTGGAAGCCTCCTATGCACTTTCCGTTCTTAATGTTTGACAATTACATCTATAGATCATCAAGATCAGAAGAGATGCAAAAACACAACACCAAAGCTTCGAACTATGGGGAGCTATGTGAAATGTTGAAAATAAGTCCATATACCGTCCATTTTTTTTTCTAGGCCCCAGCGCGTAGCGCCTTTATTATGGGTTTCACACCCAACATATTATATATTTTTGAAATCAGAAGAACAAAATCTCTCGATTGATGGTATGTGAAATTATTTCTGACAGATGTCATTTTTTGACTATTGACAGAATAGTACTTGTGATATATCATTTTAAAGCCCATAAAATTCTGAGGAAAACTGTGTTTTCATTTGTGGAATAGAATGTCTTTCACAGCTTCTAGAGGTCTTCAAATAGGAAAAATTGTTGAAATCCAGAAATACTCAATAAATTTGTAAGTGGGTAAAACAGGTATTTTTAACAATAACTAATGATAATAATCAATAAATAGTCGCAATAAAACGAAAAATGTCCTAAAGAAGTTACTCGAAATGACCGTCTCCTCGTTCCTTGAATGAAAGATTCGACGACCGGTGAATTGGAACTGCCAGCCCAACGCGATAGCATCCGAGGTGGTCAGGTATGACCCCCTCGATTTTTTTATCGAAAGATAAGGTGTTTATAGAATTTCCTGCTAATTTGAACGATTTAAAATCACAATATTATCATCAGTTGATATTAAAAGTACCTAATAATCATGGAGTAGGTATTTCTGAATTTTAACAATTTTTTCTATCCAAAGACCCCCAGAAGCTGTAAAAGACATCCTATTCTAGAAATGAAAACACGGTTCTCCTAAGAATTTTATGGGCTTTAAAATGGAGTGTCACAAGTACTATTCTGTCAATTGTCAAAAAATGACATATGTCAAATTATTGTGTGATTTCAAAAATATATATTATATTGGGTGTGAAACCCATAATAAAGGCGCTACGGGCTGGGGCCTAAAATAAAAAACGGACGGTATATGCAAAACCATACGTAGAGAATGCTTTGCATAAGTTTTTGACAAAGTGACGTTACAACAGGTCTTTTGGTTCAGGAGTTATGATTTTTTGAAAATCGATGTAGCGAAAGTGCGCGCTGCATGTTTTGGGGGAGTGTCGAGTGTCGGTCATTTGACCGAACAAGCTGACATCGGCCCGCAGTACAGCGGCGACGCTAGCGGTTCGTTCTCTTACTCTAAAAATTTGCTAAGTATGGATATTACTGATCATTCCACTATTAGCCCAGGCGCCAGGGAGCAAAAATTAGCTCAATAAGGAAATAATTGTTTCCTGGCTGGAAACTAGCTTAAAACGATCTGTGTGGCTTGGGTTTTGACATACTAATTTCCCCCCTCTCGGAAATGTCGGCGTCATGTCGCCATCATCAACAAGAAGTGCACCAGCATGGTTTTTACCGAATATCTTGATTTTGGGCCATCTGACAGCAAAAGATGTAAGAAGTCATTTTGATACCGATGAAATTCCCTACGGAATAGTTTTTAAATGACCTTTCTGCGACCTATGGTTTTTGAGATAGAGCTTCTGGAAGCGAGAGGCATTGTCGTAAAAGCTCCATGGCCACTTGACTCGAAAAACTAAAATGTCGATGTGACAAAAAAATTTCAAAATGAGATTTCTCGAGAATCCTTCATGCTATAGTTGCGGTGATGGTCTTAAACTCTTTCTCTTGAACCGTTGATTACGAATATAGAAAAGTCAAAAGCGTCACATTGTACATATACAGGGTGTACTTAGGGAATCAAATCAGATCAGAGAAATTTTACATATTTCTTCGATTTAGCCTGTATGCGACACTCTAAGCACCTTACACGAGTCCAATATCAATATGGATTTGCTCTATAAGCTTCACTTAATACACTAAAGAAGTGGTCAGCTCACAGCTTTACTGTAAAATGTTTTGAAGGCCCTCTGAAATCATCAAAATATTAAAAATTTACAGTACCAAGGAATGTATATAACAGTATATTATATACCAAGGGACCAAAGTGGATTTTCAATTTGGGGATTTGGACCCAAAAGGCCCTCGAGCAACAAACTTCACCCAAGGCATCAAAAATTCACTTTGGTTCCTTGGTATATAATATACTGTTACATACATTTCTTGCTACTGTAAATTTTGATGATTTCAGGGGGCCTTCAAAACATTTTACAGGAAGACTGTGAGCTGACCACTTCTTAGATGTATCAAGTGAAGCTCACATAGCAATGCATATTGATATTGGACTCGTGATAAGTGCTTAGAGTTTCGCATAGGCTAAATCGAAGAAATATGTAAAATTTCTCTGTTCTGATTTGATTCCCGTAGTACACCCTGTATATGTACAATGTGACGTTCTTGACTTTTCAATATTCGTAATCTACGGTTCAAGAGGGAGAGTTTAAGACCATCACCGCAACTATAGCATGAAGAATTCTCGAGTAATCTCATTTTGAAATTTTTATTTTCACATCGACATTTTAGTTTTTCGAGTCAAGTGGCCATGGAGCTTTCACGACAATGACTCTCGATTCCAGAAGCTCTATCTCAAAGACCATAGGTCGCAGAAAATTGATTGAAAAACCAAACTGTAGGGAATTTTGTAGGCTTCAAAATGACTTCTTACATATTTGCTGTCAGATGACCCAAAATTAAGATATTCGGCAAAAACCACGCTGGTGCACTTCTTGTTGATGATGGCGACATGACGCCGACATTTCCGAAAGGGGGGAAACTAGTATGTCAAAACCTAAGCTACACAGATCGTTTTAAGCTAGTTTCCAGCCAGGAAACAATTATTTCCTTATTGTTTCCCCTGGCGCCTGGGCTATATGTTTGATTACGAATATGAATATGCACCTACCTATATGTATGCGAACCAAAACACAAAGGTTATGTCCCATAATCTATCGCTCATTTAGGTTCCTTCGTGACCGGATTGAATTCATTACACCGCACTATTTTGAGCAATAAGCGGTCTTCGGGTAGGCAGTTTCATGGATATTATTGCGGAATCTACAAGAACGGTTGATTCAGCCGGCTTTGCATCCACAAATCAAGATGTCGATTCATACTTTCGGTTAGGGGGTCTAGGTGTCGTCAATAAGGAGCAAGTTGCGTGCTCCGTATTTTTCCAGCCGCACAGTTTTCAGGAAGTGGCTAGATTGAGTCGCAGATATTCGCGTTTTACAACACTGTTGTCTGACAGTGACTTTGCTGGATATGAAGTCGGGCTGCATCACTTGTTGGGGATAGAGCTTCAGGCTTTTTGACTGTCCCAGAAAGGACATACCTGGCGACATCAGTCCTTTCAACTGAATCTTTTACCTGAAAAATATTTCATCGTCAGCAATTTGGGAGAGGATTTTGTATTGAGTTTTACTTTATAAAGCTTTGTGAGGAATCTCCCTGCATCAGAGATGTCATTTTCCGTTAGTAGCAGAGCGCCCAAGCTCGAAAGTAACGTGCATGATACTTTGTGGATATTTTTAGGGCTGACTGTCTCCGTAATTGTCGTAATAAATAATGATATCACATCACATCTCGTGAGTGCGTGCGAAGCAAGTAGATATACCTTGTTTTTCTTTCAGCGATAAAATTTGTCGGTCATTTCTGCCAAAGATGTTAAAACAGGTAACAGGCTCAATCTGCGTTAGATAAAATTCTCTGCCTGCTTTGTACCTATGCCATTCCGAGGCGCCGCTGTAAGATATTCATATGGCCTTGCTGAACTGTTTTGTTGGTATTTTCCGATGCAACAACTTTTCGTAAGTCGCCGAGGATGAGTGGATGATTCTTATTCGAAGGTTTATGGTGGCTACTGTTAGGCTTTTGAGTATAGGTATCCGATTTCTGCGCAAGACGATCTTCAACTAAGCTGTTCACTTGCTCTAGTCCTTGTCGGTGTGCTTCCAACACGAGCTGTTACCTGTTCCAACATTTTTGGCAGAAATGACCAGAAAACTTCATCGCTGGAAAAAAAAAGTATATGTACTTGCTGCGCACTCACTCACGAGATGTGATATCATTTATTACGACAACAACTACGGAGACAGCATCAGCCCTAAAGGTATTTGCCAAGTATCACGCACGTTACTTTTGAACTTGGGGGCTATGCCACTTACGGAAGATGACATCTCTGATGCAGAGGAATTCCTCACAAAGCTTTATGAAGTAAAACTGAATACAAAAGGTCTTCCAAAGTACTGACGAGAAAATATTTTGTAGGTAAAAGATCCAGTTGAAAGGCCTGATGTCGCCAGGCATGTCCTTTCTGGGACAGTCAAAAAGCCTGAAGCTCTATCCCCAACAAGTGATGTAACCCAACTCCGTATTCTGCGAAGTCACTGTCAGACAACAGTATGGCACAACGCCAATATCTGCGACTCAGTTTCACCACTTCCTGAAAACTGTGGCTGGAAAAATACGGAGCCGGGAGCACGGAACTTGTTCCTTATTGGCGACGCCTAGACCCCTAACCGGAAGTATGGATCGACATCTTGACTTGTGGATGTAAAACCGGCTGAATCAACCGTTCTTGTAGATGCCGCAATAATATCCATGAAACTGCCTACCCGAAGACCGCTTATTGCTCAAAATAGTGCGGTGTAATGAATTCAGTCCGGTCATGAAAGAACCTAAATCAGAGATAGATTATGAGAGATGGATCTTTGTGTTTTGGTTCGCATACATATAGGTAGGTACATTCCAGATTCGTAATCAAACATAGTGGAATGAGCAGTAATATCCATATAGAGAAAATTTTGACAATAAGAGAACGAACCGCCCGCGTCGCCGCTGTAGTGCGGGCCGATGTCAGGTTGTTCGGTCAAATGACCGACACTCCCCCAAAACAGCGCGCACTTTCGCTACATCGATTTTAAAAAAATCGTAACTCCTGAACCAAAAGGCCTGTTGTAACGTCACTTTGCCAAAAACTTATTTGAAGTATTCTTTACATATGGTCCCGCATATACAGGGTGTTTCAGCGACCTTGCATAATACTTCGAGAGGTGATTCCTCTCAAAAAAATAAGTCGAAAAGTAGAATTTTTTTTTCCTAAAGTGCTCCCTGAGGGAGTTACAGCTCCTCAGAGGTACAAAATGCAAAGTTTTCAATCATTTGCTCAAGAACTGTCAAAAGTAAGAGCTTCAAATAAGATTTTTTCGACAGATTCGTTCAATCCAAAACTTTTATTTCTCCTGCATTTTTTCCGTAGAATGCATCGTTCTGAAGTAAAAGTAAAAAAACACGGACGTGTCATGAATAATTTTCAACATATTCCCAATCCCCTCTAATTTCGCTGCCACTGGTTAGATTTGTTTAGAACTTTGCATGTACATTTGCACTGTTGAGGAACTTCTCTATACCAAATTTGAAGTTCCTACTTTTGACGGTTTTCCAGCAGATAATTGAGAACTTTGTTCAACTTTGTACCTTTGAGGGGCTGTAACTCCCTTAGGGATCATTTTAGGGTAAAATGCTACTCTTACTTTTCTCACTCACTCACCGAAACTGTGATATGGACTTATTTTCAACATTTCACATAGCTCCCCATAGGTCGAAGTTTTTGTGTTGTGTTTTTGCATCTCTTCTGATCTTGATGATCTAGTCGTTGAGCCAGGGGGCTCGAGTGGTTTCCACTCTGGGGACTTGACGTGTCATACCTTTTTGGATTCCCCACAACACCAGCATGAAAATAAGCCATGAAACGTTTTTGTATCGAGTAGCTTAAGACCGCCATCTTGGAAAAACCGCGCCAAATATGTAGTTCTTGTGGTTTGTATTTTTTTTCGCATCAACGGTACCTCCAATTGGAAAACTGAAACTGAATAAAACTAAACAACAAAATTCACTATAAATATCGTTTAGCACTGTTTTTTGACAGGTCTCGTTACTCCAAATATGACAGTTTATAGTTTAGCTATGGCAAATTTCTGTATTTGACATTTTCGAGAATACCCAATCATATTTATACGAACCGAACTTCACGTCATTGTCTTTCTAGCTCACTTTACTAGGAATGCTGCTTTCAGCGGCATTTTGATGTCCTTCTGTCCGTCTGTCCATCGGTCTAACTGTCTGTCTCATCAATTAATGGGAGGCATGGACGATTTTGCTCCCGCCAGGAGGCGTTGCAGTTGGTTGGGACCTCTAGGGACTTTATCTCGCCTAGGTTGCATAAACAAGCGCGTTGTGTCAAATCGTCAAATCAATAAACGTCAAATATTTAGAAATGTCATCGTGAACATAAATTGGGATTTTTGAGTCGTATCGTTGAATCGTTCTTGAGGATGCCATAGGCTCTTGCGACGAGGGTCAAGACGCGGCCCCAGACTCCGGGTAAGCTCAGTTTGACTACCGAAGAAAAAAATACATTTTTATTCACTTTTATCGTGGACCCGGGCCTGGTATGGTACTCTAGAGGTGAATAGATGCTCTGAATAAGCCCTTCCTGCTCCATTCTACCAGACAGATGGAGACAGGAATCATCGAAAAACATTGACATTGCTGAGCTGCATGAAGGGATCTAGGTTATGTTGGCTCTATGTTGAAGTTTTGAACTCGTTCAGTTAAGTTATTATGTTCACAGCGCTGTGCGTTGTATACAAAAATTATACACATGAAATACAGTTCTTTAATCAGTCAGGGCATTTCACTTTATTACAATAATTCAAACCATCACTTTACAAAGAGTTTTCCACACTGCTACAAAATTTTGGAGGAAGGGCGATTCTTGTATTGGTGATACCGAAATGTCCTCCTGTTCTCGTATAGGATAGTCCAATTTCTCTCTCTGTTATCCATGTGCTAGGATGAAGCAGGAGTGGCTTATTCAGAGCATCCCTTTTCCTCTTCAGTAGATACCGAGGTAGATACCTACCATATGGAGCCCCTCGGGTCTATAGTAGTAAACAAAAATTGATTTTTGCCTTGGGCAGTCAAACTGAACTTACCCGAAGTTAAACGGAGCCCTGCTTAAACATGATAGCTTGGGACCACTGTGGGTTGCATTTATCGTCTCACCGGCCGGGATTTTGTCTCGTACGAACCGCCAGACGGCCCCGCGCTGCTTCGCTCGCATTTGCCCTGCCTTTCAAACGACAAGCAGCCGGTACCGGTGACACTAACACGATGCGAGTCATGCGACGACAATAAACAATAAAGATAGGTTAGGTTACGCTCTGACAAGCAATGACAACTGCAAGCTTGACCTTGGACTTGACGTTGACATGACGTTGACAATTGGTCCCAAGCCTATGTCGCGCCCTCTGGAATGCGTTTGCGAGAATGCCTCCCATTGCCCCTGAACGGGGAGACCTAGCGGAAATCGACTTCTTGTGTGTAACATGTAGTCACCGGAAAATGAAATTGAGAAAGAAGAAATTTCTCAAACCGTCGCCATCTTGATCGGCAATGTCAAATTTTCTCAAAAGTGATCCGATTTTCATGAAACTTGAAATACGCTTATGTTTTATACGTGAAAGTATGAATTTATTGTTTTCTTTTTGATCCGACGCCATTTTGTCCGCCATGTTGAAATTGATTAAAGTGGTCCGATTTTGATGAAAATTGGAATCTAGTCGTGTCTTGTGTATGCATTGATGGTTTTTATGTTAGTTTCACGATCAGCGCCATATTGACGTGCCACATGGAAATTATCTCCAGCTGTCACGCAAAATCAATTTATTCAAATATTTTCTGAACAAAGGGTTTCCGATGTGACTGAAAAACTTATTGATGGAAATCGGCTTTTGTTAGTTCTTTTCTACAAGAAAGAACTTTCCAATGAAAAATGTACGGAAAATGCTATTAAATTTTCGAAATTTGCAAAAAAAATTGAAAAATTTTCAATTTTTCTTAGAAAATTCAGAAACCAGATAGCAACGCCCATACATATTTATCCAAGAAAATCGCATGACAAATTTGAACTTTCTATTTTCAAAAAAAAAGGTAAAAGAAAGGGTTTCTACTGATTCATTTTTTCATGTTTACTGGAAAACCATTTTTGGTAACTTTTTTGAAAATACAAAGTTCAAATTCAGTATGCGACTTTCTTGAATAAAGATGTATAGGCGTTGCTATCTGGTTCTCAAATTTTCAAAGAAAAAATCAAAAATTTCCAAATTTTTTTGCAAATTTCGAAAATTTAATAGCATTTTCCGTATATATTTTTTTGAAGTTTCTACTTGTAGAATAAAACTAACAAAAACCGATTTCCATCAACAAGTTTTTCAGTCACATCGGAATCCCCTTGTTTAGAAAATATTTGAATTTGTCATTTTGCGTGACAGCTAGAGATTAATCTCCATGTGGCACGTCAATATAGCGCTAATCGTGAAACTAACATAAAAACCATCAATGCATACACAAGACACGACTAGATTCCAATTTTCATCAAAATCGGACCACTTAACCCAATTTCAACATTGCGGACAAAATGGCGTCAGATCAAAAAGAAAACAATTAAATCATACTTCTACTTATAAAACATGGGTGTATTTCAAGTTTCATAAAAATCGGATCATTTTTAAGAAAATTTGACATTGCGGATCAAGATGGCGACGGTTTGAGAAATTTTTTTTTTCTCAATTTCATTCTCCGGTGACTACATGTTACACAGAAGAAGTCGATTTTTGCTAGGTCTTCTCGTTCAGGAGCAATTAATTGATGAGACAGACAGCTAGACCGATGGACAGACGGACAGACGGACATCAAAATGCCGCTAAAAGCAGCATTCCTAGTAAGGTAAGCTAGAAAGACAATGACTTGAAGTTCGGTTCGTATAAATATGATTGGGTATACTCGAAAATGTCAAATAAAGAAATTTGCCATAGCTAAACTATGAACTGTCATATTTGGAGCAACGAGACCTGTCAAAAAACGGTGATAAACGATATTTATAGTAAATTTTGTTGTTTAATTTTATTCAGTTTCATTTTCCCAATTGGAGGTACCGTTGATGCGAAAAAAAATACAAACCACAAGAACTACATATTTGGCGCGGTTTTTACAAGATGGCGGTCTTGAGCTACTCGATACAGAAACGTATCATGACTTATTTTCATGCTGGTGTTGTGGGGAATCCAAAAAGGTATGACACGTCAAGTCCCCAGGGTGGAAACCAAAATCGTGATTTTTGGCTCCTGGCTCATCGACTAATCTGTAGGTGATTGTCAAAAATTAAGACCGGAAAGTGCATAGGAGGCTTCCAGTAATCATAAGGGAAAGCAACAGTGAAAGAATTTTCAATTTATCTGTTACGGTCTCCGAAATATGACCTGTTGAACAGTTGAACTGAAAAAACCGGAGAAAACCAAAATGTCCCGAAATGTCGAAAATGGAGTCCTGGGGGCCTAACGGTCCAAATTTCGGGGTGGCAACATTGATTTTCAGATTCAGCGGGGTCCATTTAGTGAAAAACCGCTTGTTGCCAAAATGTTATATGATTTGCTTCTAGGCCCAGAAAAAACTGAAAAGTGTCCTAGTCTATAATGTATCTGTCTTGACATCTTTCAATATATTGCAAAAATTTACAAGAAATTCAAGTTTTCTCTCAATTTAAGCAACGATTACAAAAAACTTTGTTTGACACACGAGCGCTGTGCTTTTTCAGGCCCACAGCCTCTTTTTAACATTCGGCTACATGATGGCGAACCACGGCTTCGGACCTGAAAGCGCACTATTGTATCAAAAACTACCTACCAATCCCAAGTAGCAATCCGACGTCGCGCCAACGTTGCGATTCGCGACCTGAGGTCGGCAGCCGACGTCCGCGCGACGTTGAGGCGACCGACATCTGCACCAATTTGGTCAATGAAATGCGTTGTGACTGCCGACCAAAACTCGACCAAATTCGACCATCTCACCCACGTGTAGCCAAAGTTGCCTGTCGCGTACCTAATCCGACTTATGCTAGTCGCATTAGCTGGACTTAATTTAACCTGTTTTGTACTAAAGAAATATAGCTCCAAATATAGGACGGTAAAGTTTCCCTATTACAACCATCAGTCAGATTTAGACCAAAACTACCTACCGCAATATAATATGTTGCCGTATAAGATATAACAGACAACAGAGCATCTGAACTTATATAATGAAATTTTGTGATTGGTTGACATGAAAACTTTATGCGAAGAAAATTTTACTGACGAACAAGTATGTTTCAAGTCGAAAACAATCATCGCCCACCAAAAATTTGGCTGTTCTCAAATTATTTTAATTTTATATTAAAACATTCCTTAATTAAAACACCGTTTTTTAAAAGAAAAGAAGACCAAAGAAGTATATATATATATATAAACTTAATTAATCAATAGCTACCATAATCTCGTTTCTCGAGTTCAAAAATGGTAAATTCAATAATTTCAAAGATTTTCATTCGCATTTCTTCAACATGGCCTCTTCTTGTTGGTTTGGGATTGGGAGAAAAAATGGACGCGTCGGCTGTTTCTACCTATACTGACTAAATCCGACTAAATTTCATATACGAATATAGATTACTAGACCAATTCCGACCAATTCTGACTTCTGGTGTGATTTATTGTACCAATTCCGACTTGATCCGACCTGGCACCAAAACTGTGCAAGAATGCAGCGCGCGCCGTCTAGCGTAGCGGTTAATAATGCCCATTGTTGCCGCGATGCCGCGGTATAATTAAATAAAATAAATCGCATCAGCTACAAAAATATTCACCATATTATCCTACTTTGGGTATACTCAACGTTGCATATGCCAACGTTGGATATACCGACGTTGGCAAACTCACCTAGATATAGCTGCAGACTAATTTGGTCGCATTAGGTACAAAAATATACACCAAATCCAACCTTGGATACGCCAACGTCCAGCCGACGTTGCATATCCCAATGTTGGGTATGCCGACGTCAGCCGACGTTGGCAGGCTTGCCCAAATATAACTGCAGACTGATTTGGTCGCATTAGGTATAAAAATACCCACCGTGTCCAACGTTGGAAATCCCAACGTCCATCCGACGTTGGATGCGCCAACGTTGGATATACCGACGTCGTGCCAACGTCGGTTTTAATTGCATGGCGGACGTCGGGTTGTCGACGTAAAGGCAACGTTGTTCCAACGTCGCCTCGTGACTTTCTAATATTGGTCGCCATCCGACCAAAATTTGTACTAATTCCGACGTCGGAATTGGTCAAATACAGTTGATTTCTAAATTATCACACGTAACGTAAATTTGTTACAGTAGTTATATTGAAAAAAGTATTTTGGGACTCACCATTTCATTCTGAATCCGGTTATTCTATAGACACACCTGCAACAAAAGTAGCTAATTAGAAAAGAAAAAGTAAACTACCGTAATGTCAATCAAGTATTTATGCCTATTTGTGAAAAATATATGCAATCGAAAGTAATTAGTGAATTATATAAGTTCCGCATTCCGCCACAAAATAGCATTGGGTTTTCTCCGGGCTTGCGAGCGGCAGTCACCTTATTGATAAGTAGATTCGAAAATGCGCGTGCAAGTCGATTTTACACATACAACGTCTCTAATGGAAGGAAAAACTGCAGTCACTATCGTTCTCGCCGAGTTTCCATTATTCCTCAGAATCACGTTAATCCCGAGCCACACAATTCCCTTTTCTGAAACTTTCGCCAATCAATTGCGACATAATTCTTTTTGTCACGCCAATATTATTAGGTCGAATTCAGTGTCGTTCAGTCGCCTTTTCCGCAACTTTGGCGTTTCTTATAATCCTTTTGCCCTTTTTACCTTCACTGCGAAACCCGAGGCGAAACCCAAGCTAGGGGCTCCTGAAGTCCCCGCAACAGAGTTATGGGCGGGGAAAATGTGTTTGCGTCAATAATTAGTGTAATATTATCGTGGATTGTGGTTGATTGTTTGATGTGTGATGTGTTTCCCCTAAATCGCTGTTTTCTAAAAATCCGGGGTGTTTGTTCGCCGAACCCTCGCGATAAATGCTCCTCCCCACTCCCCAGTCACTGTCACACCTTATCGGTGTGCATATGAGGAGGGCGTAACAATGGGTCACATGAATAGTTCTATTAGAACAATAACAAAGCGCTCCCGGGGTGTCAGACCGCGTATCTACCAGAGGATGTGACAGGGATCATGTTACTAAGCTAAGGGATTTTATTGCTTTTATCTACACTTACACCCAACAAACAAGCTCACAATGCATCATCGCAACTGCCGGCATACAAACAACTTTTATTGGGAATTTTATCGGTTGCTACTTATTCATTCCCGTTTTGTGTGTGGCTGCGACAGCAATTTTCTGGATTACACCGACCGGAACCTCTCGCTGTGTTATTTCATCCCCGAGCGCGATTTTTTCGAGTTTTCATTATTAAACCGCCAGTGTTATGAATAGGCTGCGGCCGCAGCCATTTTCAGTTCTAGCTTGAAAAAACTCAGATGCCGAGTTTTACAAACAAGTATGACACGAGGATCAGTGCCGTCTTTTGAACAAATGGGGCCCCGGGCACAAGGCAATGAGGGGGCCCCTTATAAAGGTTTGTGAAAAAAGCACACAAGTGAGGCGAGCACCACCGCCGCAGGGTATTATTTAACAAACTTTTTTTTAATAAAAATTTCACGCTTTTTCAAAATTTTCGACAGAAAACTGGTATTTTCCTGATTAGTTTAGTGGGATGGAGCGTCGTGAACTCTTGGGAGGTAAGGGGAGGCGCACGATCATGTCAGAAAGTGACATAATTAAATAAACGTCGTAAACGGGATATGAGAACAAATTTTTTTACAAAAATAGTCTTTACTTTTAGAAATTAAGGGAGGCTTCGGGGGCCCCCAAAAAAGCCGGGGCCCTGGGCACACGCCCTTCGAGCCCATGCCTAAAGACGACACTGACGAGGATCGACAGTCCTCTCAACAACTTTGCACTGAAAATAACAAGTCGCAGTAAGCCCCAGAAGGTACGAATGTAGTTTGAGTTCTACCGTATGTTCGTTAAAATCATAAATTAGGGCAGGCTATGGAAGTAGAAACGTATGTCGTGAATTTATCAATAATCACTCAAATTTGATGTCAACATGATGAGCCGTCGTCATGGAATACATTTTGAACATACGTTTCAAAGTTCAAAGCTTGCTCTAATTCATCATTATAACGAACATACGGTATACTAAACCAGTATTTCATGAAATACTTCATCTACTTTGGCTTTCAGATACTGAAAATGCTGTCGGAAAAGCAGTGGCGGCTGGTGAGGGAGGGCTCAAGGGCGGCGCCCCCCCAACGCTAAAGGCGGCAAGAGATTTTTATCGGTAGGAAGACATGGAATGCATTTTATTAATTATACTTATTCCAAAGATTTGGTTTAACTAGTGCAAAAACGTTCAGTCATTAGTCATTTAATATTTTAACAAAATAATTCTAGGCGATCGCACGGTCGAAGAAGTTCGTCTTGGGCTCCGCATTCGGCGCCCATCGCCGATGCGGTGATGCCGGGGTGCACCCGCGCAAAACATGTACCGTAACCATGGCAACGCGAGACGCGGCTCCCGCTCTATATTGCAGGTGATGGGCTCCGTCACCCGAGCCCCCAGCCGATTGAAATAATCGATATAATTATTTATGCACTCTTCGATTAGTTAACAGTTTGCAAACATGAAGATAACTGACCTAAAAAAGGTACATTTAGGTCATCAAGCCTACAAAAAGAAATAAATGCAAAAAAACAACGGACGTCCGATTACAGCATTGATTTACTGGATATAAAGCAAATCGAACCCGCAAGATTAAATTCGTGATGCAATAACTCACACGTAATTTTGACAAAACAGTAAATGCTAAAACTCCATTATGGTTGTGATGGTTTTGGATACGACAAAAAAGTTTTTGTCTCGAGTTTCGTCATTTCGCGAACTGAGAACTGTTCTATCTGCACTCTTCGTAGAAAATGTTTTTCGAACTTCGAACCAACAAAACATGGACGAAATGTTTCATGATTTGAACAATTAAATCAGAAACGGGAAAGGAATAAAAGCCTATTTTTCTAGTTTCTGATCTAATTGTTTATATCAGGAAACATTTTATCCATGTTTTGCTGGTTCGAAGTTCGAAAAACATTTTCTACAAGAAGTGCAGATAGAATATTATAGTTCTCAGCTCGCGAATTTGTTATTAACTTGAGCCCTCCTTGCAAAAAACTCACGAGCCGCCACTGCGGAAAAGAGCATATTGTTAAACCGCTTTCCAAACAATGGAAACAATTTATTGCTACTATTTAGAAACTAGGCGAACGTCAGTCGTTAAGTAGTGTGTGTTACGTGTCAAACATCATTATATTTTTCAGCAACTACAATTATGAATTTCCGGGCACTTACCAGAATAAAGTAGATTAAATAGTATATCACACTTATTTTCTAGGACGTATTGATCCCACATACTTGACTAGCTATACCGCGCGAAAGAGACGTCCGACACTTGCAATACTGGGCTCCGCCATTTTGATGATTATTTGGCCGTTAACTCGACCGCGATAAACGGTAACAGGGGCCCGGCCAGCTAAAGAAGTCACATCACATCAGAGCACAGCACAGATCATTGATAATTATCATCCCACGGCACTTGCAGAGCTCCACAATGCTCCTTAATGTAGGCACATCACTCCATTTACACCGTCAAGCCGCTGTCACTTTGACATTTTTACTGACGTTTCATCGACTCGGAGTTCAGTGGCTCCCAAACCATCGAACTCGACGATATACTTCAGTGGATATATTCCTCATACGTCAAAAACACGATAATTCGGACACAAATTTTAAGGATTAATAAGCGATAATCCGAAAGACCATATCGATAATTCAATCGATCTGTCATGGTTTGAACACCTACTACTGTCAAACAAACATGATGCGTGTCCAGTGTTAGCGTTGGACTCTGGACACTGTATGGGGATGCTCATGCTCAAGCGAGGACTCAAGGGATCCAGAGGCACGTGCAAGAAAAAGAGTTCTCTTTTCTGTTCTGCGGCTCAGTACAGTTAGGTGACTATTCATGTATCATCAATTTTATTGTCGTGTGAAATAATATGTGATGAATTTGTAGAATTATTCGGGAAATATTCTTCCGAATACCACTCTTGCAATGAAAATGAACCAGATAATTTTGAAAATGCGTGTTGCAATAAGAAAACCGCATTCGTTTGTTTTCTTCTGTTGTTCGGAAGAAGAGCCCTCCCCAGAGAAAACAAGCTCATGCAGTTTTCAGGCAACACGCATTTTTCAGAGTTATCGGTAATTTTCATTGAACTCGTGGTATTATAACCGATAATTTACGGTTTTAAGACCACCACAGGCACTTAAATATAAATGATTGAAAAAACTAGACAGATATTGTGGAACTACAGTAGGTTTGATAAATTTGACGGCTGTAAAAACATTCTGCGGTAGCTATATCTTTCGGCATTTTGAGACCCACTGGAAATTAACCATCAACATGGCGGTATTTTTTAGCTGAGCAGTATAGTTATCTAATAGCGTTTTCGAGCCGCTAGAGCCGAGCCGGTTTGGCTCCAAAATCAGGGGATTTGATTGGTTCTCGAAAATCCCTGGCCAATCAGTTATAGCGATTTTGGTGGCACGCAAACGAGACTGATTTTGGCCAGGCCACAGTCTGCCAAGTTTTTGATCATATTTTGTACCTTGTACCTATACCTTGTGAGCTCGTTGTGCCCGATGTGTATGTGACAATACAACGTCTTATGAAATTCGTACATAAAAATATACGACACAAGGTCCTCGCTGTCCTGAGCGGAAAAGGCAATTATATTTTTTCAGTGGCAGTGGCGTAACTTTCAGATTTGTGTTATTATTTACTTATTCGGAATATAAAATAATAGAAAAATGATTGGAGTATTAGAAGGAGTTTTTATGGCTGGCAATAAAGCGGTTGTCCCGGCGGCGGCGGTCGGGTGTATTGTTGCAATAAACGAGGGATTTAAAACAACCAATCCTGCCAGGCTGTGTAACGCTTCTGGTAAGTTGAAAGAGCTCGGTTCTCTCGGAGACCTCATTTTGGATCGTTTAAATTATATGGTGGCTTTTGCTTACAAATAAAATTATTGCACGTTATTGCACGGAATCCTCTCATTTCAAATATAATTTATCAGTTTTCCAATTTCAGATTTCTTTCTGAATCTTACACCGTTCATCATAAACATTCAAGCCGGTACTTACTCGGTGTTTTGTGTGTTTCGTATGAAATTTTGATAAGCGATATTTTTGAAACGGCTAGAGATATTTTCTTGAAATTCACCAGTAATATTTCTCTATTGGAACTTACCCTGAAGCCATACTGGGTAAGTCAAAATCCAGGGCTGGGATTGGAAAAATGTGCCCCTTTTTTATTTGATCAAAAAATATATTTTCTGACCGCTTTTCTGAAAAACTGCTATCGGATTCGAAAAACTAAGAAAAAATTCTTCAAGAATCATTCTTCAATTTAGATGGCACACCTTAACCTTTTCGACATAAAAATTGAAAGTGAAATTTATGGGTAAGTTGCCATTTTTGACCGGACATAATCGACTCATTGTTTGAATAAATCCATTCAAATTCATTTTTTAGCTTGTCTCTGGGGAATAGAAGGGCTTGATAGGAAGAAAAATTCCATGACCGAAGATTTTTTTTTGACGACCAAATCGAGTCTAATTTTGGTTTCACTCTCGATTTTGTCATAAAAAAAAATTGTTGGCTCTGGAATTCTTCTTTCAACCAAGCTCTTCTATTCAACAGAGACAAACCAAAAAATGAATTTTGATGAATTCAATCAAACACTGAGTCGATTATGTCCGGTTGAAAATGGGACCTCACTGACAAATTTTACTTTTAATTTTATTATCGAAACGGTTTGGGTGTGCCATCTGAATTGAAGAATGATTCTTGAAGCATTTTTTCTTAGCTTTTTAAATCCGATAGCAGTTTTTTAGAAAAGTGGTCAGAAAATGTACTTTTTCATGAAACAAAAAAGGGGCACCTTTTTTCTAGCCCGGCCCTGGATTTTGACTTACCCGGTATGGCTTCAGGATGAGTTCCAACAGACAAATATCACTGGTGAATTTCAACAAAATACCTCTGGCCGTTTAAGGAATATCGCTTATCAAAGTTTCATACGAAACACACAAAACACCCTGTATCTTCGTAACCATTGGAGAAAATAAAATTTCTTCAGTGGATCCTGACTCGCCTCGAAGTCCTCTATCTCCCATTAGCCTATGTAAGGTCACTCATGAATCACCCTGTATATACATAATTAAAAGCGTAAGACCTTTCCTTCGACACGAACTCTGTCGATTTGGAAGTATCAATCGCTGTGCTTTTTTTTTAAATGTATATCTAAACAGGTGTAGATATGCAACACGTCGTTATTTTTTTGATTTGAGCATTGTCTGATTTATGATTTGCAAAAATCTCAATTGGCCTACTCGGGCTCGAAGCACGTATAATCCCGAAAGCGCGCTACGCGCTGGAAACTGGAACCGAGAAATTCAGTTGTTGGTGGCCCTTCACATGGGTTTTATCTCCGTGCTATGTTCTAATAATACTCACTCTTCATCGACAGCTGCCTAGCCGGGCATAGATCGAGCGATCTAGCTGGGTTCCTGTATGCAACAATTTAGCCAGCCTAATATCTATAGGATGAACTGCTGAAAGATGAGGCATTTGTGACCGATAAAAGATTTGAAATTCGCGCCATTATTGCCCTAGGGAGAAATCAGTTATATTTATCAACCTAGGCCACGAACCTTCACCTAGGCCAATACTGAGAACTGTCAACGTGCTGTCAACTGGCACTTGATCAGTTCGATGGCCCCTATATTGGTTTCCAGTCATCGATTATTCGGTTAGTTAATTGATTAACCGCGGTTTTCGGAAAAACCGAAAACCGATACTCGGTTAATCGAGGTTTTGATATTCGGTTTTCGGGTGATTGGTTTTCGGTTGATGTTTTTTGGGTAATCGGTTGATAGATTTTTGAGTAATCGATTTTCGGTTAACCGGTTTTCGAATAATCGATTTTCGAGTACCTAATCGATACGCGGTTAACCAGTTTTTATACAACCGGAAAATGCAAAAGTGGAAGTAGACTGATCCCGGCTGCACGGCTATATCTTCGGGTTTATGTTAAAGTGATTGGAGGCGGTTTTTAGCAATTTCTTCATGTCGGCGGCGCATATTGAAGATGGAATGTTTGTGGGCTTACGTTTATAAGTGGCAACTATGTATTATACATAGAATGAGAACACCATCAGAGCATTAGGTCTGGGAGAAATTGCAATATCATGTTATTTCAAGTTGATCGGGGGCGGTTTTGTCTATGTTGGCGGCGCAATATAGACATTCAATATAGCCTAGCCCAGCTTTGGGAGTGGCAGCTATGTGACAGCGAAAAAATTAGAAAGCTAGGGCGTCTAGTTTGTAGGGAGTTCGAGGAACGGACGGACGGACAAAGCGATTGCAATAGCGATTTTCATCAAGATGGAAAATGCGCTAAAAATAACTTAGTTCTATTTGCCATGTTTTGTTTGGGCAGAATGGGTATCTACAAACAGCAGATACGTACTAAGCAGCAGTCAGCACTTCTGCAGGAGCCATTCGCCAAAACAAGATAATTACATTTTTCCGAGCATTTTTCATTATTGTGGTGTGGTGAAGTGAACCACCTATTAGCCCAGGCATTTTAGGTGAAATTTTGGTCAAACCCTGAAATAAATATGTCCTTTTTAAAATTTTGCACAAACGGCCTTTGAACAATGCTGGACAACATACTAAAAGCTCCGGTCCAACAAATGTGCGGAACATAGTTTTTTGTTCCGCAAAGAAGTAAGTGCCGCCAAATCTCGTAGCGCCCGATTGAGAGATGATGGAAAACTCTAACTGCAGACTTAATTTGACTATTTTATTCTGTTGCTGCCTGCCAAATTTGGTTCCAATCCATCAAATAGATTTTGAATAATTGAATTGCAAAGTTTTGAATTTGGACATTTTTGATATTTGACATATGACAGATAGAGAAGTACTTTTAACTGTTCTGAATACAGTTTTGCAACGGCTTCCAAACGACATATTGCATGTCAAGTGCCGTGAGATATAACTTCTGTCATTTTTTGATAGTGACTTTTTTGTTTGACAGATGACAACCAAAAATTAATGGGCTCATTTGACAGCGAGACCATGTCTGCATACCAAATTTCAAATCGATCAGATCAACCATTTGGTCGTTATCGTGGAATATTACTGAGAGACACACACACAGACAGGCACACAGCAGACAAACTTTCATCTAGAAATGGTAATAATCGTCTCACGGGGGCTCAAAATGGATATTTCCGTATTCATCTCGAAAAATGTTTTTTAGCGCCTTCACAATACTTTTCCTCCTCTTTGGTTGGTGAACAAGAATTCTGTCCTGAAATGTGGATCAGCATTGCTTGAAAGGCATTCAGACTACCCAGGGTCCTTTAAAATTTTGAGGAAATCAAATTTTACAGCTCGTTTTACCACTGTTGCGGAACTTACTCCCTTCTTGCTTATCAAAAACTATGACGCTCACATTTCAAGGCCTGAATCTTCCAGGACATTGATCAACATTGCTTGAGGGACACGTTGGTCAACGTTGAGACTTACAGTGCCCTCTTCTGAACTACAGCAAGAGTTGATCTGATTTGGCGGCACTTACTCCTTTCTTGCCCAAAAAAACTATGTTCCGCACACTTGTTGGACCGGAGCTCCAAGTATGTTGTTCAGCATTGGTCAAAGGCCGTTTGTGCAAAATTTCAAAAGGGATATATTTATTTCAGGGTCAAACCCTAAAATGCCTGGGCTATACAGGGTGTCCGTTTTTCGAGGCTAAGCATAGGTATCTCGCTTATCTTGAGAGATACAAAGTCGGTTGAATCAGGAAAAAGTTGCGCATTTTCATGACGATCAATAATCCAAAAAGAAATTTGACGTATCGATTTTCCTTTTTGAGATATCGTGAAAAAACAGGAATTTAAATTTTTGTTTTTATTTTTTATTCAAAAAACGGTTGAAGGTGGCCTTGTCTAATCTAGACATTGTCAGTGCACTTTTTCAAGAGGAATCCAAAGCTGCCAAAATCTTCATTTTAGCTTTTAAAGCAACCGAAATACGACATTCAACTTTTTCTCTAATGAGCGCCATATTGGATTTTGATATTTTTGAATACAGTATTCTTTTCTGGTTAGAACGATGTGCCACATGTCATTGTTGAATAAATGTTTGACATTTACGTTTTTTTTATTGTCGGTGCTGATTTTGTTTCCAAAGCACTCTTTGAAAAATAAAAAATAATTTTTTTGCTCTAAAGCATGGATTCAACAGTGGCATGTGACACATCGTTGTAACCAGAAAATAAAATTGTATTCAAAAATGTCAAAATCCAATATGGCGCCCATAAGAGAAAAAAAAGTTGAATGTCATATCTCGGTTGTTTGGGAAGCTAGAATGAAGATTTTGGCAACATTGAATTCCCCTTGAAGAAGTGCCTTCACAATGTCTTAATTAGAAAAGGCTACCTTCAACCGTTTTTCAAATTACAAATTTCTGTTTTTTCTCGATATCTCGAAAACTAAAACTGACAAGTCAAATATCTTCTTGGATCATTGATCGTCATGAAAATTAGCAACTTTTTTCTCATTTAACCGACTCTGTATCTCTAAAGATAAGCGAGATACCCATGCTTAGCCTCGAAAAACACCCTGTATATAATATTGGATTTTTAAATTTTTTCGTGCAATAGGTTAATAGGTATCTTACCTAACATACCCACGTAGAACGCCTCATACTCATTTACTTAAAACATCAAATTGACTGACGGTGTAAACTGAAGATTTTGCTGTTTCGATTTTGGAACATTTGGTTTTTGGTTTTCAAAATCGAGCGGTTTTTTGGTTTTGGAAACCGCGGTTCTCCAACAAAAAACGGTTTTAAGCAAATTTTTCTTAGCAACTCCTCTTAAACTGGAGCATGAGCACATACACCAATTTTATGCATCATGGTCCAATATGCTTGAAGCGTAGGTACCTATAACCATAAAAATATCAGTTTTTACTGTTTTTGTTTCTGTCTAGTTACAACGTACAGCTTCAAAAATCGCTTAACCGGTTTTGTTTTTTTCCGGTTTTCGGATAACATCTTCAACTTCAACATCGGCCTTCATCATCAGCTGATGATCGAAAAAATCGGGGTGGGGCGTTTTGAAATGGAAGCCTTGTATAAATCCGCTGTAAGAGATTTTCCGCCGGCAACTGTATGGTATGTCTTTTCAATAATAGCTCGAGAAAGGAAAAAAAATCACTGCCTTTTTCCACCTTTGCGATCTACCAGATGCGGTCCATTAACAGGTAGTTAGTGGAAGTACTGGAGAAATTTATGTTTATGGCTAATAATGGGGTTATCACTTGAAATTTATTGGTTTTATGGCCCTCATTGGCCGAAAAGCAAAAGAAAAGTCGTTCCGGAGAAATGTGCAGGGTCTTTTCTGGTCGGTAAAGTACGATGTATGGTATCCGCAGGTAATCTTTCCACGTGTTTCTGGAGTGGTAACGTACGACACGACAGGGAATTCTCGAGTGTGAAAAAGCAACGCCGTAAAGAAACTCTCCAGGTCCTTGATGACGATCTGACAGCAAGAATTATATGGAGCAGCAATAAAGGACGCTATTTTATTTGTTTTTTTTTCAGTATATAAGGTACGTAAATCACAATTACAGTCTAGTCCATCACTTCAGGAATCGGTTAGGAAAAATTCTCATAATGCAGAAAAAGGTGTGTTTCATCCTCAAAAAAAAAACAGTCTTCTATGATATTTTTCTTAAAGCTGGACTATCTACTGAGTTGATGGATTGAAGATGTCAAGATGACTTCGTCAAAATGTTTTCCAGCATATTTTGACACTAACACATTATTTGTATATTTTTTCTCTTGAAAATGTAGCTGTATTCTCAGCAGGCCAAAATTATTTTAAGGATTTCTCCCTCAAAAATGAATATAAAAACTCATTTTTTTATACGATCCAGTGAGTGTAGGTATTGAAAAATTCAATACATAGCGTTTTTTCAATTATGTAAAGAACGAAATTTTTCTTTGTTGACAACTTTTTTCAAAAAACGGCTCTGTATTCAATTTTCTAAATCTCGCAATAACTATACAACCGTTCCGTGATGTTAAGATGCACAGTGGGTCCAATAGTGAGGCCTACGTGCCAGGTGGAACTGCGGTTCATCAAATCCCTTCAAAAATCCAAAATCCAGAATCCAGGTGTTGCTTTTTGCTAAATTTGATTCATATCTATCGAATAGATTCCAAGAAAATGAATGGCGAAGTTCTCAACTTGATCGTTTTCAATTTTCGACAGATGGCACATAAATACTGTTAACTGTTTTCGTTTTGACTAAATATAGTTCTCCAAGGGCTTTCAAATGACATATTACAAGTCAAGTTCCCTGAGATATAGCTCCTGCCATTTTTCAAGGGTGCACTTCCGTTTCACAGGAAACAGCCAAAAACGAATCAGCTTATTCGACGGCAAAGCCATGTCTTAATACCAAATTTCAAGTCCATCGGTTCCAGTTCGGCACTTATTGTGGGAGATCACAAACACATAGACAGACAGACAGACATATACACATCACAGACACACAGACAGGCAGACAGACTACGACCTGGAAATGGTCCTTATCGTCTCAGGGAATAATAGATTGTTCTGTATTTCACTGCAAATTTTTTTACGCGTTCACAATACTACCCTTCTTTGTTGATTGGTGAGTCGGGAAAGTGAAATGCTCATTGACCAGCCTCTCGAGCGTAAGGGATTCATCGAAAAAAATTGCATGGCTATATGACTTCAGTTTTCAAGGAGGACTACAAGCTACAAGTTTGAAAATTTGTACACAAACAGAAAAACAGACACAGATTTGACCTTAGAACTTATCATCAACCTATACTACGTTTATGCTTTTCCTAGTGTGTATTGAGTCAACTCTCGCCAAAAACAACATGAAATGACGGGAAATAATGCTATTGCGCAACCACTCAATTTATGCATTAGGGAGCGCACTCGAGAGCGCATAAACGTAGTAGGTAATGGATCATACGGGTGAAATCTCAGGTTAAAATACGATCTAATAGACGTTGTGACAGACAGACAAACCTTCGAAAATGCGCTGAAAACCAGTGTTACGTATGTGAGTTTGGAATCAAGATCAGCATCAGAAGTCACGGTTCATGGTGCACCAGTCTCGAAAACTCTGTCGAAAACCAGAAAGACCTTCGACGCGAAAGTGCGCTCGCCCACTTTCGTCCCGCAGACAAAAGTGATCCGACTTTTATAGCGTGGAAAAAATTACGACAAAAGCTGAAGTTTTGTTGTAATAGACACAGCAGGAGTAGATAATATGGAGGAATGGGGGAGAAAAGAGTGTCACGCAAGATGAATGATGTCTGGAAAATGACAAATTTCAGATGAACCTCCCCGCAAAATAGACAGCAGACGAGTGGAACCGCAAGGCGGGAAGTCTGTGTGCCCGTTTTGATTGAATGAAAATTGCGCATCCTCCGTGAAATGATATATCCGCTATCCTTCGGATTCAGATAAAGGACTTCTCTCTTTTTACGCCCCTCATATACAGAGAGCAAACGTGACCTTTTTTCACACTAACAATTTGTCGGGCCGCACACGACACGCTGCGCGAAGAATAACGAAAAGACCAAGAAATGCATGGGCGCCAATGAGGACATGCTGTGAGTTATCCCTCTCATTATATTCTAGAAGAAACAGACGTAACCGGATGACCCACTGATCAAAATAGAAACGATTTGAACCTCCATACACAGGTTTCAATTTTCAAATCTCGTCCTTTGAGGAGGTGGAAGAGCATTGAAAAATAAGTGGACTTTCTCGAAAAAATTAATATCGGAAACGCATTATAATTAATGTTCATCGTCCACATAATAGTATATTATTCAACGAGCATATATAATGATAGTTATAATCTACAAGGGTGTACACCCGAGTGGATTATTACCATTATTATGCAAGTAGAATACTATATGCTTTATCTACGACATTTTAAGAATAAGAATAAGTTTGGTGAATGAACTTCCATCATTTTTTCTTGTATATTATTGATGTTTCTACCATGCAAACCTTTCAATGATTGAGACGCAGGACACTGAATGACCACCCGACAAATTGTTTTGCCGCTGCGGGTGCATAGGATTGCAGCACGTACCGCGTTGGTGGATGGTCGAGGGCAGCCCGTCAAGGAGACAGCCAACCTGCAGTCGACACAAGTCGACTTGTGTCGCGACTTTTCCGGTGGTAGATTTAGGGCCACTGACTTCGCCGTTTCTGAAATTTGAAGTTTCAGTAGCTTCAGAAAACTGAAGTTTTTGTAGGAATTCATTCTAGCTTCGTGAATGTAGCAAAATTGAGATTCGCAGTGACAAGGTACCTGATAAATTCTATTAGACATTGGACTCAAAATCAAGTCATCTGATAAGCCTCGTTGATATGTTACATTTACGAAAATGGCCACTTGCGGTTGGTTGGAGCCATTGGTTTATGAGTCCATAACCCACGGGGCGGGGCTTTGGCAGTGAGTTATGAATGTCATTAATTAATCAGAAACGCATAGTTAATGTTCTCCTGTAACAGGAGTAGCACAAACCTAACCATCATGATGGACCAATGAAAAATGTGGACATTCCAATGCAATATTATTCAGACATTCTGATGCAATATTATTCAGCCACCTACTTGAATGATTGTAAAATGTGAAAAGCCAAAAAAAATTGCATGACACTACTTGACCTGATAACCAGGTTACTCCAGATCCAAGACTGGAAAGTTGCAATTGGTAGTATTGGTACTAAATCCATCATTATAATCTCAATTGCCCTTTTGGTTTCTTCCTAGGTTTCTTCAAAGTTTGCTCAGATATAATTTTTTGTTCAGAGAACTTTATTTTACTATCTTTTGTATACATACAGGGTGTCCAGAAAATGTCGGAAAAGCTTTCATGTACAAGTGGTGAGGGGGCCCATCAGAGATTTCCAACAAAATGGTAAAAAAACTCTTCAAATTTTTGGGGTTATTGAGGATCAAAAGCTGGTCCTTCTAATAAGAACTTTTTTAGTTTCTGGCTTATCCTGCAAATAAGGAAAAACTCAATACACATCCAGTGGTAGATATTTCTTTCTCATAATTTTGCCATCAACAGTAAACTGGAATCTTTTGAATTAACAAAACTAGAAGGGTTCAAAGGACCGTCCCTTGACCCTTGATAACCCTAAAAATGGAAGTCGAAGAATTTTTTCATTTTTTTTTTGAATTCCTTGAAGTATATTTTTGGTAGGGATCCATATCCTTATAATTGGAGTGTATATAATATAAAAGGGGGAAGAAGACAAACGACCCCCTTTTATATAAAATCCATAAAGGGTCTCTTACAACGTACTGGAGAGCTTTTCCGCCATTTTCTGGACACCCTGTACAATGGGGCATATGCATAAAAACGGAATGTCTACTCATGCTCCGATTTGGCAGGAGTTGCTAAGCAAATTTTTCTTTGCAACTCCTCTTAAACTGGAGCATGCGCACATACACCAATTTTATGCATCATGGTCCAATATGCTTGAAGCGTAGGTACCTATAACCATAAAAATATCAGTTTTTACTGTTTTTGTTTCTGTCTAGTTACAACGTACAGCTTCAAAATTTAGATAAAATTCTATATAAACTTAAAACTTACTCAAGCTTAAACGGTTCTTCCAATAATCATCTTCATCCATTTCATTCTTCCTCTTTCTCTTCCATCTTCACCCAATATTCCTTCCACCTTTTCTCCTCTTTCTTCCACCTACGTACATGTTCTCACTTCTCATCATATGCTTCATCGTCTCTTCCCCTCCTCTACACAATATGCAGCTTTTCTAAATCTTGCTACTAACTACTAACCTCCTTTCTTTTGCATTTTCTTTTTCCCAGTATTTCGGTCTCTCTTTAATAACCAGATTTTCATAACTCCTTAGGTATCTTGAATCTAATTCGCTCCATCAATTTTCCTTATTCTTTCAACCCGTCCACTTATTGTGCATCCATTTATTCTGTAGTGTTTTTCTCGGTCTCCCCTATTCTTCAATTTTTTCCTATCCGTTTCCCTATAACATTATTGCAGTATTGTGCATTATTTTTTGTCCATCATATTTTCTTCGTATTTCACTCTTCGGCCTGCTTTCTTCCAAGTTTCCATCCTTCCACTTCTTCCCCGACGATGTATCCCGGCGTTTTCCTTCATGTTTTTTTTTATACTAGATATAAATTATCATAATTATTGTATTGAGGAGTTCGGGGTGTGGTGATTCGACTACCGTGCCAAGAGTCGTGAGTTCGATCCCCACCGGAAGCTATACGGAGAAATAAAGATAATGATGCAGTTTTACACAAATTAGGGTTGGGCTATGGCAGTGAAACAGTAATTTGATTGTGAGTGGTATACAGTGACTACAGTGACAGGTGTAAGCTCCAATGAAGCTGCATCCACATAGGATTAGTGCAGTGGTAACGGCATGGTAAGAAAGCTAGACTATAGGTTCTTTCATGTTTAGCGTTCACATAATTATAGACTTACAGTAAGAAAAGAATGGCAGTGGCACTGCCAAATGTTTTTTACCATTAGTCGAATGTGAACCCTACATATAAAAAACCTATAATTCAGCTTTCTTACCGCTGTTGCCACTGCACTAATCCTATGTGGATGCGGCTTAATGTATTTAATGTAATCAATACAGCAGTTATACAAGTTTTGCCGTATAAGTAGTATTTCTCTTGATTGGGCAAGTATGGTCAGTTATTTTAGCTTCCAATGTGACTTGCGCAGAGCACCAGCGGAAGTAACAAAACGTTTGGTTCACCCCGTGCCCGTGTGCTGTGTGTTATATCATTTTTCGAATATAACAAATTGATAGTAATTCCAGGCGCCACAACTACGTGGCTTGGCATAATGGGGACGGCTATGGCCATCAATTTTTTGATGAGCTACATTAGGAAAATGTTTGTCAGTCACTAGGGCAAATCTCGCATGCGGCGGATCCATTATCGGGTATACGAACAATGAATTTCTGTATTCTGTCGCTACATAGATGAATTCAATAATTTTTCCACTGTCCAGAGTTTGAATATCATGGAGGTAGATGAGGCATGATACTATAATAATAATAATAATTAGTTCTCGGTCAAATATACCATGTATAAAAAGGCGGGAACTGACTCATTAGTCATTAGATACCTACTCCACAGGAATAGCTTCGGGAATAGCTCTTTTTGCCCTTCAGCAGTAACGATGCATTTTCCGTCTCGGTATGTGATATACTATGCCTCAACACCCGCGGAAGGCTCCATTACAAATTACAAGGTCCGTGGCAACTGGCAATACAATAATAATTATAACAAGACAGGACTCCGTTTGAATATAGTCGTTTTAAAACTCGCTTATTGGCCGTCACATATCTTTGGCGCATCCAGTTTATTAGCAGTAGGTACCCAAGGAAATATGGTTGACAATTCACCTCAATCTTTGAAATAGTAGGCTGTATAAGTGTATTACCACCAAGGTCATTGGTGAAAACACCCCTCCAGAATGGCCAACCTTGAATATTCGAGTAGTTTTCACTCTTTTTTAGGAAGATTTTCAGTGTTGTTCGATTAATTGTCTGAACAAATACACCTCTAGGTTCGATATATTATCGCTTTACATCTCGATTTACACTCGGATCCCCTTGTGAAAATCCTCGATGTAGTGATAATACACCTCACCTATCGGTGTATTACATACGACAATAGACCTGCGCAACATGCCGCTTATAAATTCTTCGTTCAAAATAAAATAAATATGGGAAACAAGTGAGTTGTTGTGAAGCGTTCTATACTCTGTTGAAGTGTGTTGCAATTTTGTATATGAACCAGCATCACTTAACAGGTACTTTGGCTCAAATAACGATCAGCAACATGGTGGGTAATGAAAATTCCTTGGAAAATTCAAAGGTTAATTTAGTAAGTCCTTGGCGGTGTAAACTGAAGGTGTTGTAATTTTTTTGGGGAAACTGCACAGGTCTGCCAGCAGGCTATACCTACTCACTTATCCTGCGCTCAGATGTGGCATTAGGTATGCGGTTACTATCTTACCTATACTTTTTGGCCAGTTCTATGGGCATCAATGGTGTCGTTAAGAAAAAGTTTGTCTTCATCCTGTTTTCTCGACATTCCAAATAAGTCCAACTCATTCAAACTTTTATTTAATTGCAAAATCACGAGAGGTCCCAGTCTACCTTTTTGTGTGGGTAGGTGTTAATTCGCCTCAGGGAGCTCAGGACATTTCCAGAAGTTCTAGTTACAACGCATGGATTAGCAGCTCAAGTCTCGCCGGGGATTATGGTACACTTTGAAAAGCCCCAAGCTCGCCCGCCGACTTCTTGTAATTTCCACTTTCAATGGTTTTCACGCGCTCTTCTTCACAGCTTGCGCAATAGATTTATTTTTCTTTAGTTAAAGCTTCACGGAGTGGATTATCCGAAATTAATTTCGCGACTAAATGACTTTTTGAAATCTCTCCTTTGCTCGCGGCCGCCTCCACCGGTCGGTCCTGCAATAAAGTTTTGTTGCGGGGCGATGGAGGGGGCGGCAATGACGGCGGCGGTGGTGGTGGTGGTGGTGGTGGCGGCAGCGGCGGACGGCTGGAATGCCGGTGATATTGAACGGCAGGGCCGTAGGCAGTCGTCGAAACAGAACTAAAGAATCGTTCATTGACCGGAAACAGCCAGCAGTGTTGACTTTTGCCGCGCGCTCCTGAAATAAAGTTAATCCTTCGAAACGTTCAGGAAGATTTGCTCAATGAAAATATACGGATTATTATTTCGGTGATTACAGTATGTTTGTCCAAAACAACAAATATTTTGGGCCTGGGGCTGAGCAGCGACAAAGCTTCTGTTTGGCGTCGCAGGGCGGACTTTTTTTGCCTTACCATTTGGGGCCATGCTCTGATGAAGTTATCAATAACAAAAAGAAATGTTCTCACGAAGTAAAATCTACTACGCATTTTCCTTCAGTAAAATCAATTATATGATAATGTGATAAATAATGGATACTGAAGAAATTTGTAATTAACCAGACAAAAGTAAGTTCCAAGTTTTGATAAAATCAGTTCACTTGTGACGTAGCAGTGTCAATCTGGCAAGCCAAGATGACAACGAATCGTAGAATCAACATCAGAATCATGGACATAATTATACGGGACAGGTGCGTGTATGTTGCAAATTTCATCAAAGTTGGTCCATCTACGGAGAAGTTCAGTATTATAGTGGGCCAAGATTGCCACGAATCGTAGAACTGACTCTAGAAATAGGGAGTTTGCGATCTCGCAAAACGTACACAGTGACGTAGAACGTCGGAACTTCCCTGAAACTACAGACCCGTTAATTTTTACGGTGAAAGTTACGTTAGTTCGTACATACGGGTGCACGCAAACTCCCTTTTGGGGGCTCTTACCACGTCGAAGGTGAGAGTGGATAAACCTAAGGTTTCTTAGGGCGAGTTATTATTGGGCCACTTTTGAACGCTATTAACAATGCCATGACATAGCAAACATTTTAGGCCTGCAGCTTAACCTACATTTTTCAACTTAACGGGCAAGTTCATTCTAACTCTTTCTGACCAACTTCATCCGAAAGTACATCATGTGAGACCATTCTAGCCAAAAGTTCGCCAAAATTCGCTTGGCGGAACATCCTCAAAAGGCCTCCTGAAGATGACCAGAAACCAGATTTATCGTGCGCCGGGACCTTTTTTCCCGTTTTCCGTGTAAACTATGATAGGTAGGAAAAAGTTTTCAGGGACGAAGTTGTAGAGGATAAAATTATCTACAAAAATGTCTCTGATAGCATGGGCCTTTCTTCTTTAGTTTAGCCGTCAGAGTGTCTCAAAGTTATACGACATGAATTGCTATTCCGCTGCCGTGCGGGTTTTGACACAGAGTTACACCACATGAAGCTGACACGGTGCCCGTTATAATTATATTATGCTTTTTTGCTGTGGTCATAGATGAGGTCAAAACAAGGTTTTCTAGAAAAATTGCCACTCGAAGAGTCGTGCAGGAACGCGAGGTGGCGGCCACAAAGATGGACACCTTTGATCTCTTGGAATCGTTTGTATATCGGCTTGTGGTGGTTCGATCAGAATAATTCTTTTATTACTCGAAAGCACTTTTCAAGCTGAAATTTTTTACCGTATTGTTTTTCTTCTTACACCATGATGGTGTTGTAATGAACAGCGCTCCAATTGAAATGGGCCACCCAAAAATTTCAGTCGAGAGCAAAATGGCATAGCTCTTGAATGAGTGAACTATTTTGAATAATTTTTTGTTTTCTGATTAGCTCTCGTATCAAACTACAACTTGTCGTGGGTCATTTTTCATACAGTTGCTTCGTATTAATTATACAGAGCGCTCAATCAGGTACTCCAAAAATATAAATTTTCAATAGCTTTCTTTTTACAAAAAATGGTCTTTGTTTTTTTTTCCAAGTGTTTCAGGGGAGAGTTTGTTTCATTACTTTGAGGCGGTTTTCAAAATTTTGGGTCTATCTCCCCCAATCACAGGGCGATTTAAAAAATCTAGCCTACTTTTGGTTTTTCAGTAATAACTTTCTTCGTTGTTGACCAATTTTGGAAAATGAGGGCTCCTGTTGAAGCTGAAGGTTCAGGTCAGAAGGATAGAGGATCGGAATTAACTTTGGATAGAAATTCTGGAAAAGGGATTGAATCAAAAGTGACTCAAATTACTAACTTCCTAGAGATCCGGTTCAGGGAAGGTATCATACAAAAATCAACTTGTTTCCAAACAAACCATTCTTTCTAAACATTTCAAAGTATTTCTCATTTGTATGGAGCAAAAATTGTCGGTAAGGAACCTGGAACCCAAATCACAAATGGATGTTTCTAAAGAAAAATAGCGGACGTTTTTCACCTAAAAATGAACGTAACCTAGGTTAGGGAGATCAGAACTGGTGCCTTTCCCTTGAAATGTGGAGGGAACATCCGCCAATAAGAACGTAACCTAGGTTATGTGCATTTTCAGTCGAGGTAGGTCCATTATTATCATCTTCTGGAAAGTAAATTTGTAGATTGGGTCCCGCACAGACAATTTTCAACTCAGAGAATCGAAAAAAACTTCAAAATGTTCGGAAAGAATAGTCTGTTTGATGGCAAGTTGATTTTTGCTCACTTCTTTCCCTGAACCTGATTTCTAGGGTGCTTCATATTTAGGTCACTTTTGATTCAATCCTTTTTCCAGAATTCTCATCCAAAGTCAATTCCGTTTCTCAATCCATTTGACCTGAGCCTTTAGCTTCAACAAGAACGCTCATCTCCCAAAATCGGTCAACAATTGATAAACTTATTACTGCAAAATCAAAAAGTTAGATTTTTTAGATCACCCTGTAGTAACTGGGGGAGATAGACCCAAAATTTCAAAAACCGCCTCGAAGTATGGGAACAAAATCTCCCCTGAAACACTTGGAGAAACTAAAAACCATTTTTTGTGAAATAGGAGCTGTTTAAGTTTTTACATTTTTGGAGTACCTGATTGGGCGCCCTGTATAACTACTACAAAGCACCTGTATAGAAAATGACACATGAAATTTTGGAGCCTAATACTTGAGCTAATCAGAAAACAAAAAATTATTCTGAATAGTTCAGTCAATCAAGAGCTATGCCACTTTGAATGTGACTAGAATTTTTGGGTGACCCACTTCAATCGGTGCGCAGTTTATTACGCCACCATTATTATTGTGCAGGAAGAAAACAGTTCGGTGAAAAATCTTCAGCTTGAAGAACGCTTCAGTTCGAGTAAAAAAAGAATTATTGTGATCGAACAAGCACAAGCCGATATACAAACGATTCCAAAAGATCGAAAGTGTCCATCTTTGGGACCGCCACCTCGCGTTCCTGCACGAATTTTCAAGTAGCCTTTTTCCTAGAAAACTTTATTGGGACCTTATCTATGACCACAGCAAAAAAGCATATCACAATTATAACGGGCACCGTGTCAGCTTCATATGGTGTAACTCTGTGTCAAAACCCGCACGAAAGCAAAATAGCAATTCATGTCATTCAACTATGAGACGCTCTGACAGCTAAACTGAAGAAGGAAGCCCTATGCTACCAGAAACATTTTTGTAGATAATTCTATCTTCTAGAACTTCGTGTCTGAAAACTTTTTCCTACCTATCATAGTTTACCCGGAAAACAGAAAAAAAGGCCGCGGCGCACGATAAATTTGATTTCTGGTCGTCTTCAAGAGGCCTTTTGAGGATGTTCCGCCAAGCGAATTTGGGCGATTTTTAGCTGGAATGTTCTCACATGATGTACTTTCGGATAAAATTGGTCAGAAAATGTTAGAATGAACTTGCCGGTTTTTCAGTTTCCAAACTACATACTTTAACGGTCTGAGCTGCAGGTCTATTTGCTGAAGTGGCACCCACTTAAAAAAAAAACATGACAATGTGATGACAGAATGGCTACGGCTAGTGACAGAGAAACTTAAAATCCTCCATCTTGTTTACAGCGCCCCCATCGGTAGTTAAAATCGCGAATCTTGTTAGAAGCAGTCGTTTGTGTGCCCCTATTAGACTCAAAATAGAAATCAAGCATGTTGATGGTCCGTTGAGAAAAAAATTGAATTTGTTCAGTTTTATAGGGTATTAAGCATTTTTTTACACACATTCCGTAAGACTGTAATGCTCATCTTTGTTCTTGATCATTAATTCATTAGTAACCAATAATATACAGAGTGGCCCACGACATTACTAACCGCTTTCTAGGAACTTCCAGTTGACAATTTTTACAACGAATCCAAAATATTAGTTACCTAATCTACCTTGTCATATACAGGGTGTCAAGTCATTAGACGCAATTATTACTTGGCAACTGAATAGTGAGCTGTGATTGGCGCTGGCAAGAAAACTGGTAAGGGGACTGCAGAAAGCTAGAAACGAGGCTAGAGACCTTCAAGCTCCTACCATGATGAAAGATGGTGGTGGCAAAGGGGTTGAAGCTCCTTAACCAATTTTACAATACGTGGTTTAGAGATGTCTCTCTGAAATTGAAAATCGACCTGTTTTCACTGAAAAATCTATTTCCCAGGAGTCAGGAGTTGATAGGGAAAAGCTTTCCTAATTCAACAATGAGAGAATGCTGAGAAGGGCAAAGGGGTGGTTGAAAGTTTTGAAAATATGTTTGATAGAAGAGTCGTATATGTCTCTTTTGTGATAAATATAAACCTGTTTCGGCGTTTTCCTCGAAAAAATTTTTAGCAAGCAATCTGGGATATGGGGTGTGAAGTTCAAAAATAAACACTCTGTATGATGCTGAAAGATATCAAAACAATAAATAATACACTCAGGCTATAATAGCTCGCCAGCGAAGCGAGTAATCATGCAAAGATTACGACGGATACCAAAAGTTGAGATCGAAATACGCTCAATTAGTGTGACGTCAAAACTTGGGTTTTGTATGAAAGCAACGAACACGTAGGTTGGCAATACTTCTTGTCAAAGTGACAGCTTATGGAATATTCGCGGACCAATAGATACAACGACCTTCCACCAAAAAGGCCTTCGAGAGTGGGAATGCTGGTTAAATACATTTTACATTTTGTTTGACAGCTAAGTGGAGGATGTGGGAAGGGGTAGAGGGTGGGAATCACGAGTGACAGTAAGTGCTGCCAACGTAGCAGAGATTGTTTTCATACAAAACCCAACTTTTGACGTCATCACGAGCGTATTACAAGTATTTTGGAAATGTCATGTTTTTATCGGTGGTAATCAAGACAAGCATCACCCATTTTTTTTTCTTCAAATGATTCTATTCATTGCTTACAATTACGACTTTGGTTCTTTTCTGAAAAGCAAGTTTCCACGTCAAGGAGCTACAACTTTATTAACAAGAATGCTAGCTCTTTAGTTTTCAGTTTTGCGCCGTCTCATGCGATTTACGATTGTAGCCTAACACCTCGTTAGCCTATCAAATCTTGTTGAGGCCAAAATAGCCCAGGCATTTTAGGTTTTGACCTGGAAAAAAATAACGTAAGTCTGAAAATTGGTGGAACGCTTCCACTTTAACCCCTTGACCACATACTGGAAGTCCTAAAAAATTCTATGTCCGCTTCATCGGCTTTTGGCGGCAAAAAGGTGTAAGTGACATTATTTTAGAACCTATCTATTAAAATACGCGTTGAAGTTTCAATACAGCTGGAAACTTTCGAAAATGATCTTCTCGGTCAGTTTAACAACATATGGAAAGTCCTAAAAAATCCTCCTTCCGCTTCATTGGTTTTTAGCGGCAAAAAGGTTCAAATGACATTATTTTGGAAACTATTAATTAAAATACGAGTTGGAGTTTCAGTACAGCTAAAAATGGCTAAAACTGTTATCCTTTGTCAGATAAACAACATACTAGAAGTCCTCAAAAATCCTATGTCCGTTCCATTGTTTTTTGGCGGCAGAAAGGTATAAGTGACATTTTTTTTGTTAGTATTTAATAAAATAGGGGTTGAAGTTTTGATACAGGTGAAAATATCAAGTCTCCTCCGTCGGTTGAGCAGCATATTGAAAGTCCTAAGAAATCCTATGTCCGCTTCATTGTTTTTTTGGCGGAAAAAAGGTGTAAGTGACCTTTTTTTGGAAACTGTTCAATCAAACAGGCAGTCAAGTTTCGATACAGCTGAAAATTGCTGAAAATGGTCTCCTTGATTAGTTGAGCAACATATTGGAAGTCCTAAAAAATCTTCTCTCCGCTTCATTACTTTCTGGCGGCAGAAAGGTATAAGTTGAATTTTCCTTTGTTACTATTTATTAAAATACGGGTTAAACTTTAATAAAAAGTTTCGATACAGCTAAAAATTGCTGAAAATGGGCTCCTTGGTCAGTTCAGGAACACAAGAAAAATACTAGGGTAATCCCTGTTCGCTTCATTGTTTTTTGGGGGAAAAAAGGTATAAGTGACATTGTTTTGGAAACTATTATTTATTGAAATAGGCGTTGAAGTTCCAATTCATCTGAAAATTGTTGGAACTGGTAACCTCGATCATGTGAACAACATACTGAAGGCCCCAAGAAATCTTATGTCCTCTTCATCGTCTTTTGACGGCAAAAAGGTAAAAGATCATTTCTTGAAACTATTGTTCAAAATATGTGTTGAAGCTGCAATACAGTTGGAAATTGCTGAAAATAGTCTACTCGGACTAGTACAGTCAACTAACAAAGCAGACCATTTTCAGCAATTTTCAGCTGTACTGAAATTTTAACCCGTATTTCAAAAAAATAGTGTACAATATAATGTCACTTATACATTTTTGCCGCCAAAAAACATGAAGCGGGCATGGGATTTCTCAGGACTTTCAGTATGTTATTCAACTAACAAGGGATACTATTTTTCAGCAACTTTTAGCTGTGCTGGAACTTCAACTCATGTTTTAATAAATAGTTTCCAAAATAATGTCACTTGAGCCTTTTTGCTGCCAAAAACTGATGAAGTTGACATAGTATTTTTTAGGACTTTGAATATGTTGTTGAACTGACCGAGAAGACCATTTTCGGCAATTTTCAGCTGTATTAAAACTTGACCGCCTATTTATTTGAATCGTTTTTGAAACAATGTTACTGATACCTTTTTGCCGCTGAAAAAAAAAAGTATGAAGCGGACATAGGATTCCTTAGGACTTTCAACAGGTTGTTCAACTGGCCGAGGAGCCCATTTTCAGCAATTTTCAGCTGTATTGAAACTTCAACGCGTGATTTAATTATCAGTTAGCAAAGCAATATCACTTATACCTTTTTGCTGCCAAAGAACGATGAAGTAGATGTAGGATTTTTTAGGGTTTCCAATATGTTGTTCAGCTGACCGAGGAGACCGTTTTTAGCAATTTTCAGCTGTATCGAAGCTTCATCGCGTATTCTAATAGATAGTTTCTAAATTATTGTCACTTACACCTTTTTGCCGCCAAAAAACAATGAAGCGGACATAGGATTTTTTAGGACTTTCAGTATGTGGTTAAGGGGTTGAAGTGGAAGCGTTCTACCAATTTTCAGACTTACGTTATTTTTTTCCAGGTTTCGGTCAATTTTGATCTAAAATGCCTGGGCTAAAAGGCCAACACTCTCTACCACCGAGTTCCTCCCTAATGGAAAACATTATAATCCACTAACTAATATTTAGTTAATTAACTGCATCAGGCGAGCCGCGCTGCAATACGAGTGCTCCCTTCAGACTCCTAAATTTCGTTATAAACTGCACCACTTTGCAAAGACAGCTCGCGGCTCCCCGAAGGCGTAGCGCGGAAGATGATAATGATATTCAAAAACACTGTCATACGTAAATTATAGATTCTATCTCGAAATTATATCGCTCCGGCCCAATCTTCCGGGAGACGTCTCCCCCTCTAACCATCGCATGTCTTCAAACGGCCTCACCTTGAACACCCACCACCACGCAGAGGCTTAGTTTTCTCGTTCCGGCCCGTTAAAATGTCACCGCCTAAGACCACTCGTGTGTTTTATTGCAAAAATAAATTTCCTCCTAACGTGTTTGTAGCTACTGAGCTTTCAGCGGAGGCACCGAAAACAGTTTTTGTTCCCGAAATGGTATAAGTGAAAGAAGGAACAAAGGTCCTTTTTTTTTCCTTTCTTCTCCCGCTCCTCTTAGCAGAAAGCGGGACACTAAATTTCAGCCAGCGAGACTTATATTGCGCCGAGGCACTGAAACAGACGTGTGTGTTTTTGAACACATTCATGCGTGTAAACTGAACGTTTAAATGTAGATCTGTCACACAAGTGTAGTTCTCCGGCGTTAGTGTAGCTCGGCACTACAGTCACTACACGTCATTGAAGAGAAAATATAAAAGGATATCGCGCGCGCCCGGGAATAAACGCTCTTAATGATGCCATTGACGGATGGCTTCCAATTACCATCTGCACCAAGTCAAGAAGTAATTACTGGAAGCTTGTCTAGGAGCTTAAAACTAATGACGATTTATTTTTGTCAAGACGTCAGCATTATGCTTATTTCATGTTAACAAGCAACGCTACTCCTGATTTTCAACTGATGGATACCTACAGTCGAACAACTGAGAATATAAAATTTTTAGTTACGGCGGACGTTAAGAGTCCTCTGTACGCTCAGAGTGGCTCCAACTAAAATGCCTCTAAATCGAAGCCGGTGATTTTTTTTTGAACTGGCATTTGAAGATTTCACTTCATATCTCTATATAAACATGTTAACGAAAAAAAATCCGAGAAAAACCGATCACAGACGAAGATAGTCAAATTTAACGCGCTCCACCCTAAGGCTTTTATTTGACTTGAAACAAAATAGTTATTTATGTAGTAAGAGCGTAAAGCGACTGTTTTAGGCCCGACGTAAGCGAGGGCACATTCAGACAGAGGGCCTAAAACAGGCTTTACGCTTGAGCTGCATACAACGTTTTTTACACGACCCATTTTTTTTTTAATTTGATTTTGAACCATAAAAGCCGAAAAACTAAAAAGCGATTATAGATCGATCTAGTTAGCAATGACATTATGGGCACCTATGATTTTGTTTAAACTTGTCATTTAATAATTATCACTAGTGTCAGTGTCCTTTTTTATTGAAAAGCACCCAGCAAGAATTTTCGTTTTTGAGGCGCTGCACTCCTCCCGCCGATGGCAATGGCTTCTCGAGTCACACTTGCTCTTCTGCCGGAGAAGTCCAAAAAAAAAATACATGAGATCGTAGGTATACCTATACTTAGCTGAGAAATCCAAGGTGGTGAAGCCTTCTACTTTGTGGTCCGTGTTTTCCATGCTGAAGACAACCCTTTCAGTTAAAGACGACACGGATTTTACCGCAAAGTTACAGCCTACGTAAAGAGACAGGCAGACGGATACCTACAAACCAAAATATTCATTCGGCTACACGTTTTATGATGGCAACCACGGTTTCGGGACTGGAATCGCGCTCTTGTATCGAAAACGGCTATTCAAATTTAGTATTCGCCTGCTTCCTCAAGAAAACTGAGCACGGAACTCTGAGAAATAGGAATCCGGCCAGAGCCGTCAACGCACATAACCTCACTTTTGGAGTTTCGAATATATGTATTTTCAAAGCAAACAATTCAACGAGAAGCTTAATAAGTGAAACCATACACCCTTCCCCGCCTTCGGGGGTGTCCCGAATGCCTCTGAGCTGTGTATTTCAACAAATTTATTAGTTTGTGACATTTAATAATAATTACAGGCATTTGTTTTTTGACGCTTAAAAAACCAAGGCCCGAGGGCGTAAAACTAAAAATTTCAGCCCTCGGGCTAAATGAGTCATTTTACGCCTGAAAATGAGGGTAAAAAGGCTCACTTAACACCCGGTCGTGTAAAAAATCTATTTTTCAGGGTGGACTCTCAACAGTATTCTGCACAATCGTACCGGGTGGTTTTTCAGTAAAAAATTTCCAGCTGAAGATATGAAGCTCCAAATTCTTGAGCATTTTCTTGATAATTTTCACAGTCAAATAACTTGGGCTCCAGGTATTTTATTGAAAAATCACCCGGTTGGTGCAGAATACTGTAGAGAATCCTCCTTGGAAAAAGGAATTTTCTTTCAAGTCAAATAAAGGCCCTAGAATGGCGCCCGTAAAATTTTACTATCTTCGGCTGTGATCGGTTTTTCTCGGATTTTTTTTCTTTCACATGTTTTTATGGAGATATGAAGTGTAATCACCAAATACCAGTTGAAAGAAAATCACCGTTTTCGATTTAGAGGCCTTTTAGCCGGAGCTGCTTTAAGCGTACAGAGGACTCTTAAGGTTTAAGTTTCATATACCTACTATAACCTACAAAACAGCGAAAACTTTGTACTTCTCCCTCACCAAAACCAGTGAATAGAAAGTAATGGAAACAGTCATATATTTCTAAAATACCATTAGGAAGGGTATGTTATGTGTAGGATTTTGAATTTCTCGGGATTTTAGATCTACGCTGTGTTGTCAAATTGTCTTTCTAGGGGCTGCGTCGCCGCGTTTGATCACTGACCTGAGCTGCTTTATTTCGGCCAGGATCATGGACGCATTTTTGACATGATAGGTCAATAACCCAGTTATTATAAGAGCGCCAACGAGATCGTTAAGGCGGTTTTTGCATAAAGATCAGTAATTTTGGCTTGATATACTCATAGACTCACCTGACCGTGCCTCTCGGTTGATAGTAAGGGGTCATAAGCTTATAAACGAGATCACCTGCGACAAAATCACACTCCGGCGCTAGAAAGAAGTATTTCTTGGTCATTTTCAAAACTGTGAATTTTCTAGCTCATCCTGTGATTATATTTTTGTCACTGTAGTACGTATGAATCCATAGTTGGGAGTTACCATGCCTGTAAAAGTTTGGCCACCCTTTTAAATTTGTTCTTTGAGACCCTCAGAGACATTTAGGAAGGGTGGCCAAAGTGAGTCTCTGGGAAGTTTTCTGCAGGACACCGGAAACAAGATGGCGGCTCAAAAATATCGGAAACAATTATAACTCGGCCTTTAGTTGACCTACGAATGAAATTTCAACGGTTATATTTATGTTCACCCTTTTGTTGAAGAGCATAGATAATAAAAAAAATAATGTAGGGTAACAGCACCAGTAAATGAGGGAGCTACATTTTTTCCCAATATTTTGCAAACTTTTTTCTCGACTGCACTGACTGCACCTAATGTAATGTACAATTGTTTCTGAAGGCCTTTGAAGGCAATTTAGACATCAAGACAGGTGGCCAAAGTGAGCCACCGGAAAGTTTAACACAAGGCCCCGAAAACAAGATGGGCGACAAAAATATCGAAATTAATTATTATAATTCGGCTTATATTTTATATTCGACCCACAAACGCAATGGAAACGATCATCATTGTTTAACCTTTTGTTGATGAACATGATAATTACCTACCTAAAACTCTCAATGTAGGGTAACAGCACCAGTAGTGAATGATATATTTCCAAAAAAAGTCGAGTTTTTTGCAATTTTCTTCTTTTGAGCAATTTGAATCAGAGTAACTCGGGTCCTTTCGACTCTTAAATGAATACAGCTTTTAGCCATTGTATCCACGGATTGCTGTATATCTTCAGTAATGAATAAATATTGTCACGATGTCTGAAATAATTCGAAAGTGCAGGAAAGCCAAAAAACAATGGATTGAGGAGATGTGCAAAGAAGTGGAAGATGAGTGAGACGTAGGGAATACCGACTTGTTTTAGGGATATCGAGCCAAGTAACACTGACATCAGAAACGAGGCCAAAGATATTTTGAGCGAAATGAAGAAAAGGCAGACAGGTGGGAGGGATACCTACTAGTTGCGATGGGAAAATTATATGGGGGACAGGAATGATTAGGAAATGAACTAGTAGGTACTGGAAAAAGTAAGAAAAAAGGGAATATATGGAGAACAATGAAGAAAAGAAATAATGGAATAGTAGGATACCTTTTCGGACACAAAGGACTAGCTCGAGATGTACTTCAGGCGGGGGGGGGGGAAGGGGGGGTAATAAAGAGGAACAGATGTAGACCCGGGTTAGATCACTGCTCTCAGACAAGCAATTGGGATTAAGATATTTGATATTTGACCTTCAGGGGAATACGTAGGTTAGCACAGGATAGGAAGGGATGGAGGTACGCATGCAACTAGTCTTGGAAATGTGAACTTATTGGTGATTATGATAATGATAATGATGTCTGTCTTGATCCCCTCGTGCTATAAAACGAGCGTTTAGTTTGTGGTATTCCCCCTTTGTTTTGTTTATACGTTGGTACCTGAAGTAGGTACGGGCGTTGACGTTCGTAGCGTTTGCCGATGGGAGAGGGGATGGCGCTAGGCGAGCCGGCCGAGCGAGTCGCGAGCAGACAGAGAGAGGAGGGTCAGCTGTTGTGACGAGGACGTGAACGTTTCGGTGCATCGAGAGTGTGTCGTTTTTACGTATTTAAGGTCAGTTTTGCTTTGATTATCATATCGTAATTTTGGCTTCCACCCACTCACCAAATCATGCATTTCGATACCTATTTTGTCCGCGAAATTATTGTAAATAACACGACATTCTTTGTTCTCTTTGTTATCAACGGGCTTGCATAACCCGCAGTTTTTCCCCTTTGAAATCAAGGTGCTTCGCACAGCTTTGAATTTTGTGTAATTTATCTACTCCCAAATGATCTGATTGTGGACGGCAACAGCCGTAAATCTAGCGAGTGTGCTTTTTGCGTACTCGTGACCTCAAGGCCGCGCTATCGCGCGTACTTCGAGGTTTCATTAATTGGTTTTTTTTCCACAAGTTACGTCACAAACAGTAAGACGACAAAAAGAAACTCCACCACGCCAAAAATCAGCCGCTAAGTAGAGAACAGTATTTTTCATGATTCATTCACATTTCATTGTTCATTGTCGGGTTATACCTGAAAGTAAACGAAGGAAAGAAGACTTGCACGCTTCTCCGTATCCTGGGGGGGGGTTCCACCTACTTGTATGAATCTGCCTTGTTGAGTCTACTAACCTTTCCTTATTTGGGGGGAAATTATGTATAACGACGAAGAGAGGGCCACAGGTTGGCTCGAGTCGATTTTCTTGTATTTACTGTTATTTCTTGTATGTGATTACTGTTTACTAACCATTGTTCTGTTTTGAATGTAAGTATGTATCTGTGGGGTTTTTGATGGGTAACTGCTGGGGAATTTCGGGCGAATGCGTTATAGATACTTCTTTCTTCCATTTGCTTGCTAAAAGTATGACCAACTTCAACTTCTCTACTCATTCACCTCTCACCTGTTTCTTGTTCATTTATCTACCTATTAATCTCTTATTTGTTTCTTGTTTATTTATCTGCTTGTTTATTTATCATTTGTTTCTTGCTGATTTATTTACTTGTTTATCTATTATTTATTTCTTGCTGATTTATGTACTTGTTCACCGATCGTTTTTTTTTTATTGTTTATTTATCTATCAATTTGACTCTTTTTGTTTGTAAAATGTAACAGTAATTGCTTAGCGTAAAGTTTCCTTTTGTTGTTACGTAAATAGCTTGTGAACGAAACAAACATTCAAAGAGGTTCAAGCACCGATTCACGCTGACTTGAGCAATGCAAAACTGGAGTGACTTTTCTGTCATTTCATCAAGACTCATTCACACTCAACTTTTGTTCAGATCATTTGGGAAGGGATTTTTCAGCAATCAACCAGGCTATACGCAGGGGTTTCTTTGACGTGTTCTTCCCAGGTGTGCCTGTCAGCGAATACGTCACTTTCCCTTTGCGATTAAATTGACAGTTTGACCTGTTTCATGATTTCTTGTTTTGTTTTGTTAATCTGATTTTGTGTTCATTTTATTGTTGTAAATTTCTGCATTGCCTGAATAATTTGTATTGATTTTTCTTGTTTCATTTGTCTTTGTATTTTGTTGTGCTTTATTCATGTTGTGTCATTTCATCACTGTCAGTAGGTGTTTTGAGAAAAGAAACAAATTCATTCAAAACTTTGCAATTGATTTCCAATAAAACATTCATTTTGCTTGCATTTCATTCGCGTTTCATTCAAGAATCAAACCTCATCCCCCACGACACATTCTCATCTCGAGTAAGAACCCAATCACACAACGTAGGTGAAATGTAAACAACGTCAAGAAGGGAAGAAACAACGACGATCGCAGCCAAACATCGAAAACAGGGTTACACTACAGAATGGTGCCAAGACCTTGGTACACTACAAGTTCAGTTCCAATCATTCGTCCTTTAGTTGTAGATTTTGTTCACTTGTCGTAGCTGATTATAATTTACCTATTTCATTCTTGTTCACTTATGACAAGGAATATCTGACTTATGCGATTTCATAATTCTGTGTACATGGCGTATAAGCCGATAGTCTAGTTATTGTTATTTCCAATCCCGACATTTTTTATGCATGCATGCGGTCATTGCCGAGGGAAGAAGGAAGAACGCTCCAAGTATTGAGCAAAAATGCGGAATGCGATCATTCACTGGTGCTGTTACTCTACATGCAGATTTTGAAATTAGCTACCTTTATTCATATAAGCAAGAGATAAAACAATAAATAATCAGACTAATTGCGATTAATATATATCGTTTAATGAAATAATCGTTGAATTTTATTCGTATAGGTCGTATAGGTCGAATATAAGCCGTTTTAAGCTACTATAATCCGATAGTTTTAACCGCCATCTTGTTTTCGGGATTATGCAGAGAACTTCCCCGAGCCCAAGACTCACTTTGACCCTAAACAGGACAGGGATACACTAGGTGCAGTCAGTGCATTGCAAAAAACTCGATTTTTTTAGAATTTAATCATTTACTACTGGTGCTGTTACCCTACATTAAGAGTTTCAAGTAATTATTATGTTCATCAACGGAAGGTGAAATACTGATGTTATCGTTTCCATTTTATTTGTAAGTCAAATATGAAATATAAGCCGAATTATAATAAATAATTGCGGAACTGTTTTGCCATTCCAAAATTAACTTACATAATGAGAACCACACCATTATGGAAACATAAGAGTTTCATAATTGAAGCGGACGAACTTATAAAGGGGACAATGGAATTTTTATTTAATTGTAAGTTGTCACCCTTTGCATACGCCAAGGCCTCTCTCCCGGTTATGCAAGGTGGAGTTGGCATTAGAAAACTACAAGACATTTTCCTACCAGCTTTCCTTTCATCAACTTTCGGAGTATCTAAACTTGTCAATATGATGTTAAATCTTAAAGATGCAGACAAGCCAAAGATTTCTTACGTTGAGGAGGCTCTTGCTGAGTGGAGTTCGCTGAACCCTGACCAATTTCCTCAAGACCCCCTTTTCCAAAAAAACTGGGACATGGTGAATTTAGTCCGTATCAATAATGGAATCATGCCAACAACAGACATTCAGAAAGCCACTCACTTGGCTACCCAAAGAAAAGAAGCAAACGCCTGGCTCCAGGCACTTCCATCCCGTGCTATTGGTACACTTTTCGACAACAATTCTTTTAGAATTGCAGTCTGCATACGCTTGGGATGCAAAATATGCAAACCCCATTACTGCATATGCGGAGAGCGAGTGAATGAGTATGGACTCCATGGACTGAGTTGTTCCAAAAGTGCAGGCCGTTTTTTCCGCCATCAAGAGCTGAATTCTATCATCTGCCGTTCGCTCATTTCTGCAAAAATTCCGGCCCGTCTAGAACCATGTGGACTGTGTCGAGAAGATGGTAAGCGAGTGGATGGAGTAACACTAATACCATGGGAGAATGGACAGTGCTTGGTGTGGGATGCCACCTGCACCGACACAATTGCACCGTCAAATGTGGACCACTCCAGAGAACAAGCAGGGTACGCTGCCAAAAAAGCCGCAAACTTGAAAAAGCGAAAATACTCCAAGCTACAGGAAGACTTCCTGTTCGTCCCATTTGCGGTGGAGACCCTAGGCGCTTGGTGCGAAGAAGCGATTGGATTCATTGACAGTTTAGGAAGACTTTTACACCGTCAAACTGGAGAGTCCCGTTCAAAATCTTTTTTAACCCAACGTATCAGTGGGACTATACAAAAAGCTAATGCCATTTCAGTCATGGGAACTTTTCCAACTACAGAATCATTGGCAGAAATATTTTATATTTTTACCTGAGTTATACACAATTTTTTTGCTTATTTTTCTTTTTAAGATATACCTATGTATACAAAATAATTTTATGAAATATACACCTATAAAAAAAAAAAAAAATAAATAATTTCGATATTTTTGTCGGCTATCTTGTCTTCGGGGCCTTGTGTTAAACTTTCCGGTGGCTCAGTTTGGCCACCTGTCTAAATTACCTCCAAACGCCCTAAAAAACAATTGTACATTACATTAGGCGCACTCAGTGCAGTCGAGAAAAAAAGTTACAAAATATTGGGGAAAAATGTAGTTCCCTCATTTACTGGTGCTGTTACCTTACATTATTTTTTTTTATTATCTATGCTCTTCAACAAAAGGGTGAAGATAAATATAATCGTTGAAATTTCATTCGTAGGTCAACTAAAGGCCGAGTTATAATTGTTTCCGATATTTTTGAGCCGCCATCTTGTTTCCGGTGTCCTGCAGGAAACTTCCCAGAGACTCACTTTGGCCACCCTTCTTAAATGTCTCTAAGGGTCTCAAAGAACAAATTTGGAAGGGTGGCCAAACTTTTACAGACATGGTAACTCCCAACTATAATAACACCAAGATTCATACGTACTACTGTTGACCTTCCAGCACTTAAGTGACGAGTCAAAATCTGACCTCAACAGTTGAAACTGGCAATCCAGCATAGTATACATCACTTCGACAAATTAGATTGAAATCATATTTAATTCTTCAATTCATAAACTTATCAGATTGTCACGTATGCTTATGACGCATCTACACCAGGAAATTCGCTGTATCGTAATTCATCAACTACTTTTTTGAAATAAAATGTACACTTATGGTAGGTATACGTGGTGGAAGATTTTAATTACTAGTGCTGCCATCCTTGTCTATTTGCTAGCGAGGGTTTCAATGAATAAAATGAGAAATGCGTATAATTAAATAACTAATTGAGATCCGCTTTTAGAAAACTTTCGCAAAAAATACGCATACCGATTTGATGATTATGAAAGCTCAGACATATTGCTGTCTTTTATTCCGTTAATTAACGTGGCAGGTTCATGATAATTAAAAACCAATTGATGTTTTATGCGTGGGAGAAGTGTGTGGAAAGTGAAAAAAAGCAAAAAGACAAACAAAGGAACCACAATTATTATAAAGCAATCTGTCAATCCGCTTTATAGTGCGGCGGTTAACGACCATTTTTCGGGGAAAACCTTGCATTTTGTGATAAAAGCATGAAATTTGGCATATACGCTCTACATACTCTCCTTCACTATTTACGAGGCGGACCCACGATAGAACCGCCGTGCAGCTGTCAGAATTGTCATTTGCCTACCTTCCAGGGGCAAAAACTCAGATCGGTTATCGAGCTGATTCAAAAGTGACGTCTATCAATGCAGTAGACCTTCACAGTATAACTTCACCAAAACAGATGTCAGTATTACAAAAGGAGGAGGAATGGGAGGGGATAGTTCAAGCCGCGGCACAGATTTTTTTATCTGTTAATTTCGGACCAAATTGATAAGTTTGGTGTCGTTTCCGACTAAATTACATCTTCTGAATTCAAATTGAATGTTGTAATTGCAGTTTGAAAAAAAAGATTTTGTTTTGTTAACAAAAAAATATATTTCAGAAAAAAATTCACGCTTCTTCCATTTTGACTTTTATCCTAATTCAAGACATTCAAAGTGGGAATCATTATTCAGTTCACTTCTTCAAAGCTTCCTGCACATGAAAACCATGTACGAGACCTGATTTTTACTTTGACAAGTTCGTGAGCCTCATTTGTTCCTAAAGTCGTGAAAGTAATATGCAATCATTTTCATGTGACGAATGAAAGTGTGCGTGCAAAGATATCGCGGCAATTCTGACAGCTGCACGGTGGTTCTGTCATGGGTGCACCTCTTATATCATGAAGGACAGTCCATAGACCATGTATGCCAAGTTGCAGGCTTTTATCACAAACTGCAAGGCTTTGCACGCACACCTCCATTCGTACATGTAAATTAAAAAAAATTATTGGATATTACTTCTACGACTTTAGGAACAAATGAAGCTCACGATCTAGTCAGAGTAAAAATCAGGTCTCGTACATGGTTTTTATGTACAGGAAGCTTTGAAAAAGTTAACTAAATAAGGATTTCCACTTCGAATGCCCGGAATTGAGATAAAAGTCAAAATGAAAAAAGACTAAGATTTTTTTCTGAAATATATTTTTTTTCACAAAACAAAATCTTTTTTCTTCAAACTGCAATTACAACATTCAATTTGAACTCAAAAGATGTAATTTAGTCGGAAACGACACCAAACTTGACAATATAGTCCGAAATTAACAAATAAAAAAATCTGTGCCGCGGCTAGAACTATCCCCTCCCATTCCCCCTCCTTTTGTAACATTGACATCTGTTATGGTGAAGTTATACTGTGAAGGTCTGCTGCATTGATAGACGTCACTTTTGAATCAGCTCGATAACCGACTTCAGTTTTTGCCCCTAGAAGGTAGGCAAATGACAATTCTGACAGCTGCACGGCGGTTCCATCGTGGGTCCGCTTCGTATATAGTAAAGGACAGTCTGTAGAGCGTATGTGCCAAATTTCATGCTTTTATCACAAAATGCAAGGTGGTTCTCACTAACCGCCGCACTATTACAATTCTCACAGACAAATAAGTATTCGAATTTTTTCCGCTAAGCGTATTTTAGGAAATATCATTACCGGATGCCGCATTGAGCAACTAACATAATACAGCTCTGTGGTATAGGTATATTCGTTGCCTTGCTTCAGACGGGGTAGATATTGTATCCAACCAATAATTTGATGTTATAACGGCTTTATTACGCTGGGTATAGGTAGATGGTTGAGCATAAGAAATTTAATTAGTTGGGCTGTACCAACGTAAACAATTACGTAGCAATTGGCACAACCAAGGCAACTCAACGCAACTAGAGTTTGCAAATAGGGGATGATTTAATTACCGAGACTTAATTAAAAGTTCTCTCTGGTTTGATTATTATACGAATTCAACTGAGACAAAGAATTTTTAATGATTTGTTTGTTGGCAAAGGTTCCCAATTAATTACTGCTTACCATGATTTAATAATTATCCCGATTTGACGTGCTCGCCTAAGCAGTTGTTCTCCCCCTTTCATTATTATGATAATAATGATGATGGCGATAATAATACGCTAATGTCAAGGGATTAACTAAGCATACGACAATACGAGCACCATCAGAATAAGCTGAATAATGGAAACCAACACATTCAAAGTGCCACCACCAACCCATCAGGAAGACTCAAGAGGATGCGTGATGGATAAATTTTTTCAGGGAGGTAAAATAAGTGGGCAGTAACAAAGCCAGCTATAAGTACTTGAATAGTATCCACCCAATCATTTTCAATCTAAAATTGCTATTTTTTAGCGCATTTTCCATCTTGATGAAAATCGCTATTGCAACCGCTTTGTCCGTCCGTCCGTCCGTCCGTCCGTCCGTCCGTCCGTTCGTCCGTCCGTTCCTTGAACTCCTCCCAAACTAGACGACCTAGCTTTCTAATTTTTTCGCTGTTACATAGCTGCCACTCCCAAAGGAGGGCTAGGCTATATTGGATGTCTATATTGCGCCGCCAACATAGAGAAAACCGCCCCCGATAAACTTGAAATAACATAATATTGCACTTTCTACCAGACCTGATGCTCTGGTGTTCTCATTTTTTAAATAATACATATTTGCCACTTATAAACGTAAGCCAAGAAACATTCCGTCATTAGTATGCGCCGCCGACATGAAAAAACTGCTAAAAACCGCCCCCAATCACTTTAAAATGAAAAACATAAACCCGAAGACACAGCGATCTGATTCTTTCGATATATGGATAGCTAACTAAAAATGGGAAAGAATAGGCTATCTTTGACATGGCGCCGCCTCCAACTTCCACCCCCAAAAGAGAAAAAGTGCAACTTTCAATAATTTCCACTGAATTACATTTTAATGTTACCTCAAACATTCAGAAACTCCCAACTCAAACTGTGGAAGAATTTCTTTGCCAAACTCTGCCGCTCCCACACGCCGCCCCAAAGTAAGAGATGAATGTAAAACATAACCCTGAAGACATAGCGATTAAATTGTTCCGCTATATAGATAGCTGACTAAAAATGGGAAGAGATAGGCCACTTTTGATTAGTCGCCGCCTCCAGCTCCCGCCCCCAAACAAAAAAATGCAACTTTTACAATTTCATTGATTGTCATATTTCCTTAAACATTCAGAAACTCTCAACTCAAACTGTGCAACAGTTACTAAGCAGAATGCTGCCACCCCCACACGCTGCCCTGAAAGTAAGAGATAAATGGAAATCATGAACCCGAAGACATAGCGATCCAATTCTTTCGCTATATGGATAGCCGACTAAAAATGGGAAAGAATAGACTACTGTTGATTAGTCGCCGCTCCCAGCTCCCGCCCTCAAACAAAAAAATATATTGATGAGTAAAAGAATTTTCATTCAAATCTATTTCATTGGCAAGTACCCCATTTTGATAACACAATATCACAATGAGTTTCGAGTAAAGAAAGTGGGCAAGGAATGGTGTTTCTCCTTCAACCAAATTTCTTTACGTTCACAATATGCCTCTTTGAGAAAATGCGCTACTGAGACTCACGCACGTGAAGGCATACTCACTTGTTTTCTCTACTACTTGCCTTGTTTAGGTACCTTACTGCGACTTTACGACTTATTCCAATGCTGCAAGCAAATTCTGTATACAATTCACTGTTTTAAATTTTATTTACTGAAGTGGACCACGGCAAAATTTTACCTCGGTTGAAATTTGGATATGTCGAGGAAAAATTATTGCCCGATTTTGAAATTTGCTGTTATGTTCGACAGAGGAGTAATCTGACTATAGGTTACATTTAAGATCACCTGATTGTCGATCTTATTCAGTGAGGGGCGAAAGTATGGGAGAAATTCAATCAAAAATTCGCATTTTTTCCTCGACAAATTCCTCGAACAGGTCGATTTCGTTTTTCAATTCTGCACATTTTGATGTAAAGTTTTCATTATATTAGTTGCTGGGACTGTACCATTTGCTGCATGAGGAGGACAGAATCACATCGTCACATTTTTTCCGAATGCGCTTTGTATTCCCCGGCCGCGTGATTTACACTGTTTTGTCTAGTCGTGCGTCAATCCTTAAGCAGTCCCCAAGACCAGGAGGCACATTTTAGGGTCGTACTGTAATTTTGATTGGTAACTTTCATGGTATGGTATCATTTGACCGACAGTTCAAAAATATTCACTGATGATGATGATGATGATGATGGTGGATGACCTGTGGATCTCGCTGTGGATGATTTCGGCATGACCCTTCGAGCATAAATCACGTGAAAATACTCTAGTTGCAGCGGTACGCTTTTTGATTCTGCATTTTGTGATACTGACATGAAATTTGGCATGTGCAGACTACATAAAATTTCAAGTGATTTGACCCGCAGCACTCAAAAATTTTTATATTAGGGGGCGACTGGGGGCCCCTCAAAATTTCAAGATGTCAGAATTTTTCCCATGCACCATTCAGTACCGCCCTATCAACCGTACAGGACCTAAACAACTTCGTTCTTGACCATCATAACATTTTTCGTCATGTCAATTCCATTCTTCTTATAGAAAAAAAAAAAATTTCTTTGCCTGGTCAACAAATTGAACAATATTTTTTTTTGGACCACAACGAGATTGTTAGTAGTTTTTGTGTGATCATCGATAAATCCGCATCCCCTTGATCCATTTATAAAAAAAAAAACTTTTGCAGTGCTATTTTTCAACAAAGGAGTGACCTCAACTTACCATTATTTTCAACATTACTTTTTTCAATGTTTTATCCCGGTAAGTATGATTATTGTTATACTAATATATACCTTGAAGTTTTCTTCAACGATGTGGATGATAAAACGGCCTTAGATTCCACCTAGAAGCCGTACATAATAATTTTTCTGCAAAGCCGTCAAATTTGGTATTTTTGATTTTTTAGCGGGAGCGGCCAAAATGTCAATACACACCACTCCGCCCGAGAGTGGGTTAGATGGCGATACCTGGTATTGTCAGAATTCTTGGTATCCCGTTTTAGCTGAGTATCCCATTTTAAGTAACCTTCCCCTACAACAATAATCATATTTATCGGGATAAAACATTGAAATAGGTAATGTTGAAAATAATGGTAAGTTGAGGTCACTCCTTCGTTAAAGAATAGAACAGCAAAAGTTTTGTTTTTGAAAATGAATCTAGGGGATGCGGATTTATCGATGATCATACAAAAACATGTCAACAATCTATTTGTGGTTAAAAAAAAATATATTTTTCGATTTGTTCACTAGACAAAGAAATTTTTTTTCTATAAGAAGAATGGAATTGACATGACGAAAATGATGGTCAAGAACAAAGTTTATTAGATCCTGTACGGTAGATAGGGCGGTACTGAATGGTGCATGGTAAATGTTCTGACATCTTTAAATTTTGAGGGCCCCCCAGTCGCTCCCTAGAGGACAAATTTTGAGTGCTGCGGGTCAAATCACTTGAAATTTCATCACAAAGTCACAAGATAAGAATCAGTATCACAAAATGCAGAATCAGGGTCATTTCGCTAGCGTACCGCTGCAACTACTCGTATTTATTGCATATTGATTTCAATTTCACGTTATTTATTGTGCTCGGCGCGTGCTCGTAGCGAGGCTCGAAGTGTCATGTCGAACTCGCTCAGTTTGATAGTTTTTGGTGTATTTTTGGTTGACTTTTCATTGCGAATTGAATTAGAAGCAACAAGTTACTGTCGGTGTTACGTTTGCAACAGCCGCACAGTAACCTTTACACGGACGATTTTAGAACGTGGGTCTGGCCAAACAAGTACAAGTGTGATGTATGATGTTTGGCTGATTCTTGGGGTAGTTAGTCAAAACCGCGATTTAAAACCGGCCGTGTGAAGATGCTCCTCCCTTATGTATGTAGTATAATTTGGTAATTCCAAATTCTTTGCGTCATTTTCCTCCCAGGGCGATCGGGATGGCGGAAACTCCGTTAAATTAATTGGAATTGAGAAAATATTTAAGCTTTGAAAATGTCTAAATGAAGTAGAAGAAAGTTTGTTATTTCGCGTTATGGAAGGGCATCGCACTTTCTTAGGAATTTTCTCTGTAATTGCATTGATAGGGAATTTCGCTCGTCCTTCCCGTGGTGGATCTGAGCACCAATTATAAATGGAGTTTATGGCCGGTCATGTAATAAGAAACAGGAACAACAAAGAATCGCAAACGCTATAAAAGGATATCTCGCCCGAAATATACACAATATGCGTGGAGTGGATTTAGTTAAGTGGTCCGATATGAATAATGTAACAGGTCGTTAGCGTTCCGAAATCATTGTCCGTTGTTTTTGTATGGCGGACCGAGAGACCGACGCGTATCCTTTTAATTGCATTTAAATACGAAAAAAATCATTGTCGCTACATGCACAAAATACAGAGCGTGTCCGTGACGGAAAACAGCGTCGCCACTAATGAGTAGGGAGGCGCGCATACATAAAAAATATCCTTGTTCTTTGACGCTTATTCCAACATACCCGTGCGCCATCCCATCCCATGTCATTCGGCGCGCCAGGGATTCGCGTAAAAATAAATAAATCATCATTAGAATCGCACTCATACAATGATTATCACGCCTAGGGTCTTTGAATAACTTTCTCCTCGGGACTGAGAAACGGTATGACTTATAATGGGGTACTTGCCAATGGAATAGATTCAGCTGGAAATACTTTTGATTGCTAGTATAAGTGATAAGGGGACTCTACTGAGAATTTCACAAAAATCCCGTCGTTTTCTACAGAAAAAAACGAATTTGAAAAATCCTCCTAAAAGCTTCGCGCCAGGACAGGGATTTTGAGTGGGGTTGGTTTCACTGTGTGACAATGGAATAATCAAGAATGTCAGGGATGTCACTGTGACACTGTCATTTTGAACATGCTATCGCAAAACCGGTTTCCTATATCGAATTCTCTTACCATGAGCATTTAGACAATAAAGTCGAACAAGGTTTCGGTGAAACTGACTCCAGAAACCTCTTATAACACTGTCTCAGTCGAGATAATTCATTTCCAGGGGAAAATCTGGTGGATCACCAATAGTACAGAATTAAGAGGCTGAAAATGAACAGTGAGCTTTTATAGGTTCATCATTGGCATACAATTCCGGATAGGTAATACTTTAGAGCTACAAGCGATCCATGTGGGGAGGACGCGATGGATCTCCAAATAAAATGTGGGGAGCAGGAACACTGGTGTCCGAAATGAAGCCGAGGGTCAGCCAGGTCAGAGCACGGGTGACAAACATGCGAAAGGCTTTTAGGTGGAGAGCACTGAAGACTAAAGAAAGAGACTAGTTAGGTTGAACAAGAAATGAACAAAACGAGTAGGTACTTATCGCGTAGATCAAAGCCTCGATCAAAGCAGTCAAAGGCAAAAAAAGGGCACAGGAAGAAATTACGGTCGGCGGTTTGACGTTGTCAGTCACACTCAGATCTTGTTGTTTGAAAACGGCACCTTGGCGACGTTATATCATTGCCAACCCAACGAGGAAAAAGAGTCCTTCTATGTTCTATATCTAATATATTTGTGACGTCACAAATATATTTTTAAAACACGCATTGCGGCCGCAATTTTGGGAATTTAGGAAAAAGAAAAAATACGGGTACATTATTTTTAACCATACTATCGATTAAGCCAATAAAAAAAAATTAGGCAAGTACCCCATTGTTCTGCTGCAGTTTCCTCAGTAGTACATAGTACACCCAGTGCCGGCCTTAGCAGTTTTGGCGCCCCGGGCAAGAATGCGAAACCGCCGCCCCTATCTTGGGTCCGCGAGCGAAGCGAGTGAAATTGAAGTAATTTTCGTGTAATAATGAAGCTTTGGGTGCTATTACAGAAGCAGATTCGGTGATCGCCGCTGACTAGTCTTTTTTGCTTTCGTGAATTATCAATTTTTCGTATTTCAATCACGATTTTTCCGCCCCTATGAGCTGGCGCCCCGAGCGATCGCCCGTCTCGCCCTACCCTAAGGCCGCTACTGAGTACACCAGGTCAAAATAAGAATGATTCAACCTCACATTTTAGTGGACGTGGTACAACTGATATAGGGAATATAAGTTGCAAATGATGATTGAGGCAAACCACTTTGCACGGTTACAACTGAGACCTGAATAAACGATTTGACCCGCAGTGCTTTTCTTTTCGTCCCTTGGGATTCGAATAGCGCCTCTTTCCCAAAATAGTGGATATTATCCAGGGGCAGAAGGTATCGAATAGCCTGGTGATGACCAGCTTAGTAGAAATATATGGGGCTATGTCTCAGTCGGTTTCTGGGACATCAAACACTATTTAAAAAAAAAATGGTGGAACATTGCCATCTACCGCAGGCAAATTTGGTGGAGGCGCCAAAAGAAATTCAGTACTGTCATAAGAAAATTGCTGTTACATTTTATTTTTCAACGGATTTCAACACAAGACATCTCATTTTGTGGAAAAGTAAATTGTTCTTGTTACCTTATACCTTCTATTGAAAAAAAACGTTAGGGAATGTTGAAAAAAAAAATTGAAAAAAAGATGTTCAATATTTTTTTATTTTTATGCAATTTGCCCTCTTTGTAGACTTCAATGAGCCCTTTCTAAATTTGCACTTTTCCGATCTAGGTACATCTTTGCAGCACGCGCCGCCATATTGAAAAAATGATGTCTGGAAAGAAGTTTTTGACGATATCTGAATTTTAGCCCTTGTGACATAAAAATGTTCATATATGAAAGCGCATTCAATCCTCCACAGTTTGACATCTGAACCAGCCCTGTGCGACCCGCGGTTCTTGAGCTAGATCTTCTGGAAGTATTCATTTTCGGTTCCAAAAGAATTACAAATCACCTCTTGGGGCAGTGCCAGGTCCACCAATGCTCATGATTTGTGATAAATGACGACGCGTTATTGATGGGTAACTTGATTAAGACATGGTGGTGATCCAGTGGTGAAATCCGGTAGGCGCGGTCACTATTTAACACCGAAAATCGATACATTCGGAAGCTTTAGCTCAAGAACCCCGGGTCGCACAGAGATGGTTCAGGTGTCAAGTCGTGGACAATTGAACGTACTTTCATACGTATATGAAAATTTCAATCTTGGATGGACTAAAATTTGGTATTGTCAAAAACTTCTTTTCAGATATCATTTTTTCAACATGGCTGTGCGCACTGCAAAGATTTAGATCGGAAAAGTGCAAATTCAAGAAAGGGCACATCAAAATCTACAAATGAGGCAATTTTCACAAAAATACAAGAATTGAAAAAATCTTTTTTTCTCAAATTATTTTTCAGTTTTTTCTTCAATATTCCTCAATATCTTTTTCAATGGAAGGTATAAGATAACAAGGAGAATTTACTTCTCTACAAAATAAGATGTCTTGTGTTAAAATCAGTTGAAAAATAAAAATGTTACAGCAATTTTCTTATGACCGCATTGAATTAATTTTGGCGCCTCCACCAAATTTGCCTGCGACAGATGTCAATGCTCCAATATTTTTTTGAATAGTGTATAATGTCTAGAAACCGATCGAGACATAGCTTTATATATTTTGACGAAGCTAGACATGACCAAGCTATTCGATATCTTCTGTCCCTAGATAAAATCCGTCATTTTGAAAAAGGGGCGCCATTGAAATCCTAAGCTAAGGGACGAAAACAAGAGCACTGCGGGTCAAATCGTTTATTTAAGTCTTAGTTACGATCCTGCAAAGTGTTATCATCATTTGCAACTTGTTTTTCCTACCACGTCCACTTTTTGGTCGGGGTGTGATTTGTGTCAAATCAAATTCACCTAGAATCGACGTCGAATTGCGGTGAATGGAAAATTGGTAATTTTTGATGTCGAAAATAGGAAATAGGAACAGATCGTGTGAACCTCAAAAAAGTCATGGTCTGGTAATTTCTTATCATTTTACTACCAATATATAACCTCTTTCGATGTCTCTCGCGCAACCTTCTATCGTAGCTATCAGCTCAAAGTGAGTGACGTGGGTCTTATTCGGTTGTTCTGGTTGGCTGAATTGGGTACGTGGGCAATAATCCAACTCATCGAAGATCATAGAGGTTCCAGCCTGAAAGAGTCCAAATGTGCAAACGAAAATACGACCGGACTGCAGACCAGGGCCGGATCAAGGGTAAATTGCGCTAGAAGCAAGAGGCAAATTGTCGACCCCCCCCCCCTCCCTATTCCATGGAACTTTTTGTCAAACAAGAAAATGTACTTGATTGGAAGGAAAATGTAAAAAAAAAAAACAGAGAAGCTAACAAACAAAAAATTCTCTAAAATACAGGTAGGTAACACGATCAATGCTTGATGGTTGCTGTAGATTGGATTGGTACTTCGGACCATTATTGAGTCTGGTCTCCTATAGACAAAATTGATTTGAATGAGATATTGTTGTTGAACATTTGTTATTATTTTTGAATTCTATCACATAATTACATAGGTACTTCAACCAAATAATGTTGAAAATTTACATATTTTAACATTTTTGAGCTTTGTTCCAAGTTCAGTGACGAATTTTTTTCGAGTAAGCAATTTTTTTTTCAATTTTTAATTATTTGAGTTTCAAATAAGGCTCGGAACAAATGAGAAATAGGTGGGGGGGGGGAAGCGCCCAAAATATATGGCCTAGGGGGCTGAATAACGTATGGTCCGAAAGTTTTGGGAATTTTTTGAAAAGCTAAGAACTTTTTTTGGATAGTTTCAATTTTGTAACTTAATATTGCAAAAACTAGCATCATCTTTAACAATACCAAATTCATATTTAACATATTGAAGATGGGCCATTATTTTTGATGGCTCTCAGTTTTCTTCTGCCATGTTCGATCATTCTCTGGACAACAGCAGGATTAATTTTTCTGAGCTCCTGCCTCCCAATGTACCTACCGCAAGCTCGACCAATATAAAATTTTTGGTAAGTATTGGGCAGGATTGTATACGACAAGGGATGGGAAGCTGCAAATGAAGACCAATCACGGCGTCGCATTTTTCAGTAATATTGAGAATTTCGCATTGGAGAAATTGATACAAAAAATTACGGAACATGGCAGAAGAAAATCGAGATTCATCGAAGATGATAGCCCATTATCAATATGTTGAATATGAATTTATTATTGTTATATAGGTATGATGTTAATTTTTGCAATATCAAGTTAAAAAATAAAGACTATTCAGAAAAAGTTATTAGCTTTGAACAATTTCCCAAAACTTTCGGACCATACGTTATGTTATGCTTAATACGCCACCACTGAAGCAGTTCAGAAAAAATATTACTCTTACTTTTCGACTTTCTATTTTGAGAAGAATCACCTCTAAAAGTCTCATGCAAGGTCTCCGGAACACCCTGGATAGGTACTTGCTCTTTTTCATAAAACAAACCAAGTTTTCCCAAAATCTGGACTGGTGTGACTTTGAGTGAAGTGCATAAAAAATGCTTTGATGCTGGATGCTGCTGAGACGCACGGAAAAAGGGAAACATTTTATTATGTGATCTCTCCGCGGAGAGGCGCGCACCATAGGATCGAGAATTCTGCTTCCCTTTCACATATCCTTCCACTTCATCAGAAGCTTTCCGCCTAGTAAGTTTATTTTTGTCGCAAACTGGATTTTATTCAGTTTTTGTCAGAGGAGTGCGTGCCGCTGTAAAAAAAAGCCGCTTCGCTGCTGTGTATTTTATGTTGCTAAGTCTGCGGAGTTACTGCCGTAACCGTAACACTTGTGTTGATATTGCAAGAAGGTAGATGTATTGGCCCACGACAGAGTGATAGGTGCAGACGTACAAAATGTAAGATGTTGCTTCTCAACCTTGTTCCGATAACGAATGCACTTTTACGTCGTATATTATAAAATTTCGTCGTAAAGCAGATATTCAGAAGAGAATACCTTATACCGTCAACTTCACTAAAAAAAATTGTCGTCATATGGTCTGTCGTCTGTCAAGTCCTCCTGAAATATTCTCGCTGTGGTACCTTGGTTCTTCCGCCGCCACCTGACCGCGCTGTCAATAATTTATAAGATATTTTCACAAATATCTAGGTAAAACGCGCGTGAGACTTTAAGAGGTTTCTGATTTGGTTTTTTGAAAATTTAAAGACTAGACAGCAACGCCCATACATCTTTATTCAGGGAAGTCGCATACCGAGTTCGAATTTTCTATTATCAAAAAAAAGGTACAAAAAATGGTTTCCCGTATGAACATGAAGAAGTGAATTGAGAAGTAAAAACCATATTTTCGAGACCTTTTTTTTTAATTTCAAATTCGGTATGCGACTTTCTTGGATAAAGATGTATGGTCGTTGCTATCTAGTTAATCTAAATTTCCCAGAAGAAAATCAAAAATTTCAGAAATTTTGGAAGTTTTGAAAATTTATTAGTATTTCCCGTAAATTTATCTTTGAAGGAGTTCCTACTTGGGAAAAAAAATACGAAAGCCGATTTTCGTCAACAGCTTTATAGTCACATTAGAAACCCGATTAGAAACTCACAACTCATGGGTTCATTGTATTTCCAGCTCTAGGATTATAACTTATCATATTGTCACAAATAACTACCGCTATTAATTGTGCCTACCATTTGTTATATTACAACAAAAATAGCAAAGGTAAGTGCGGACGGACGGGCGGGCGGACGGACGGACGGACGGACGGACGGACGGACGGACGGACGGACGGACGGACAGACAGACGGACAGACAGACGGACGGACAAACCAATGAACTACTTTTTGTGGAAAAATTCCTCTAAAAACAACCGCAATGCAAATTTTTATTCAAAAAAATCATATAGGCTTTCGCAGTCGCTTCCTCTCCTAGCTCACTTTTGGCTACGCCACTGCCATCAAGGTGGTTCAAAATGCACCAGTGGCAAGTGTCCGTTGCAAGATTGCCAAAGTTACCAGTTTGTCCCATCATAAATGCTTGTCTCACAGCTCAATCCTCAATCCATCATGGCTCACAAAAAAATCAATAAGAATGCTGTAAGTATATTTTCGTGCTGCTATAACCGAAAATGACAATATGCGCTCGGTGTCCTGCACTGTAATAATCAGAAAAAGATCTAGAGCGGCAAAATAAAAAGTACACTTAAAAAATAAACTAACCTTGCAAAACCATGCAGAATTCAAGAGAGACCACGTTTCCAATGTTATAGCTTGAAATTTTCGGCTTAAATCAGTTGAAATCATAAATAATCATTTTCAAAATTGATATCTTAGGGTCATTTTTCTAATAGCTGTTGGTCACAATTGCAGAATGATTTTTGACGTTTTGTGGCGCCAAGGTTCAAAAGTGATTATTGTATGCCATTTTCTGTGTTTCGTCGTCACACAAGACACTAGAGCTCAGTGATTTCGGGATTATTGGAGGATGGCCCTTCTAATTGGGGAGGGGGAGGGCGGTTTTAAGCAAGAAAATTCAAACATAGGACACAATTTTTCAAATCGACATTTGACACACAAAAATCTGCATCTAGTAGGTATATGCCTCGTGCCTTGGTGATAAATGGCAGAAGTACCAACTTGAAATTTATTACAATGATTATTGCGATATGATCTTATTTATTTGTAATATTATTAAAAGCAGCACGAAAAACGATGTATGATACTCGCGCTGAAAACGGCATAGCATAACTCTCTTACATGCAGCTCTCGGCCTAGGGCCTCGAGCTGCATTCACGTTCGTTATGCTATGCCCGGTTTTCGGCGCTAGTAACATAAAATACTATATCATATCTGTTTTATGAGGCTGTATAAGGGCTGCTCCAATCAGAATAATTGTTGCCTGACACCAGGACGCGGATGACCTTGCGTTGTTCATGCAGTAGTGCGCCAGAGAAATGAGCGTGCTAACTGCAGTGGATCAAAAGCAAGATTTTACTTTTTGAATAACAATAGCACTCATGCAACCTTTATAAAATGAATCGAAGGCTCATTATTTCTATTTAAACTTCAATAATCCTACATACAAGCTTCACTTTTGTCTTGGGTAAAAATATTTTCACCCAAGAAAGGCCTTAGGCAAAAACCAAACATCGAATGGTCTCATCCTGCCGCGGATTGATCCTGGGTCGAGCACATAAAGAGCGCAACAATTGAGTGTTCTAGAAAATTGCTAGCGACTTGATTTCCCTAAACAGGTCCTTGCGGAAATGAAAGGTCTTTCTTCCACTCGGTTCCTTGTCCCTGATTTGGTTGGAATCCGTTCGGTACTTTCCAGCTGTTGAACATCAAAGTTTTGGCTTCAGCACATTGTAAGTTGACAGATCACAGATATGATAACTTCTACGTAATCTGAATAGTTTTTCAAGAGCCTTCAACTGACATATCGCAAGTTGAGTTCAATAAGATATATCTTTATGTCATTTGAAATGTCAGTGACATTTACGTTTGACAGATCACGGTGAGAAGCTTATATGCACCTTCTCACCATAGATCCCACGTGTATTCCAAATTTGGTCGAGATCGGTTGAACGGTTTAATAAGTCGAGGGAAAACATCTGACACCCACACACTCACTAACACGAAACTTTTTGACAGATACCGATCGACGTTTCAGCATAACTGAGGCAGCTCTGAAAAATGAATAAAAATTTCTATTTTTTTTGCGATTACCATAACTACTCACTTTTACTAATTTTTCAAATCGATAAGAGGTAAAAATGCTGGAAACGACAATAATTGCATACGTTGTGAATAGATGAACCTTGTGATTTGTCAATATAAATAGTTTTCTGCAAATCATTGATGATAACGCCCTCTATTAAGAAGACATAAACGTATCCATCCTGGTGTCATCTGTTGAAAGCCAGGGTATAAGTAGGTCTAAGTAGAATGATAATTTTAACCCTTTTTACAATTTTAGGCTTCAGAGACCTAATTTCTCACCTATTTTACTCCATACTTCGGACTTTATCATCACAATAACGATAAAGTAAGCTGGAGACCTCCGTTGTTCGCTTAAGTGAGTACTATAAGGCTGAATACGTTTTCTTTAACGGCTTTTACTATCTACATCTAGTCATCTACTTAGAGGTGGGTACAATAAAAATATGATGAAGTAAAATGAATAAAAATAAAGCTATTCCTATTCTGTTTACGTAAACCTAAAATCCTGGAAAGGTAACATCCTGTTGGTTTTCACTAGGAATAACACGTGCGTTTCATCGCATCGGATGAGTGACTGACAGTTGCATAATATGTAGGGAGAAGCCGCTGTAAAGGCAGGAGGAGGCAATAGTTCTCTATGGTATAACCGGAGCAATAACTGAGCTACAGTATGGGGTGGCGTAAGGATGTCAGCAGCTTTCTGGGAAATTCTTAGCGCCGCAGTTGGCGACAATCAATACGGTTGCTGGGTTGGCAGCACACGCATTGTCGTTCTCGTCCTCGTGCAGTCGTTTGCTTCCTTCGTCTTTCGCCACCTCGGAACACGCGTCATCTTCTCATGGCAAGCAAGCATTCAGCCAGCCCAGACCGGGCAGGATAACGCCATCGAGAGAAGCCGGCGTGAGGCAAGGCACGCCGTCGTCGTGCCTTCATAACCATCGCCAGGGACAAGCTTATACACATAGCGTACGTATAAAAAAATCTATTAGGGCGCGTGAACATACTTCCGTTTTCTATTATGCGACGCGGAATAAATTTCCGGCGAAATTAGACCGAGCTCGTCTCGTTTTGTGAGAATTATAGGGAAAACTTCTTTTCCGTTGCGTCTTCGGCTTCTCACCCATATCCTGAGAACGGGAGTTTCTCGCCGGCATTATTGTTCCAGGACAATAATTGCAATAATAATTTATAAACTGGCTGAACAATTTTGTCTCAGTGCTATCTCATCAATCAGAATGGTGATGGCAGATCAATGATGAAGATGACTGCTAATTAATGACTAATGGTGAATTACTGTACTCAATGATGATGATGATTACTGCCGTCAATTAGTGATCAGTAGAAATTCTGATTATACTTTTACCGACAGATTAGTTCGCTGGCTAACTATTCCATGGTTTTACATAATATTATTATAAACTGCTGGAAAAATCAGTTGTCGGTATCAAAAACAGCCGTTGGTTGGTTAGCTTGACCATTTTTTTATCCCATGAAAGATATAATGTCAAGAAACTCCGCAGAAAGTTTTTAGAGGGTGATGTAGAGAAGAATGCAAAATTTCAAAAATTTTCACTTAGCCATTCGCTAAAAACATTCCAATCCAATGCACACAAATCATAAAGTGTGATGTGTTATCTCGAAACAATTTTGGAATTTCTTGGATCGGAGGTCTAACAATAAAGATATGAATTTTTATGGTTGTGTGATGCAGATCTGACCTATTCTATCGGGGCGCGGGCTAATTCAAATTGTGATGTTGAAAAGTTGAAATTGACCACGCCCTAACTTCTTTTCAAATCTGGCGTTTAACATCAGCTAGATTCGTCAAGTATGACAAAATTGCAAAAAGAAACATGTTTTATGGCGGCTTTACAGAACTTTGTATGTCGCCGGCGACAGTGTCGCTGGTCAATAGGATTCGATCTGGCTGTATTCCTCTACCTCCCTCCATATCATTTCCGCGACAAGAGTTTCTGTCGTCGTGTCGTTCAAATTATTGAACTACAGTTGGTGTCGCCAGATTTCAACGAAGAAGTATAGGTATGGGACTGTTGCCGGCGACATACGAAACAAAGTTCTGTGAAGCCGCCATTAGTTTGTGCCAAATGTCATATAACATGGCACTTATGTGACTGTGTTGACAAGGTATAAGGGGCATTTCTATGACACTGGCATTGAGCGGCGTGAAAGTACTTTTTCCTACGACCACCCACGAAAACGTTACTTTCTGTACGGTATAGTAGGCGCGAAACTTCCCAATTGCAAACACTGTGCGCGAAAGTAAAAATATCGTCACTAGTGCCTTTTGCTTTCGCTTTTCAATGCCTACTTTGGATATAGGCCAGGCGGTATGTCGGTAAAATCACTACAATCTGGAAAAAACTCCGACCAAAGCTTTTATGGTGTCAAACTTTTCGTAAGATCAGTGGTTATCTACCACTGAGTTACCGCCCAAAAACGAGTTGTGCTGATTCCTCCACATCTGCGCGAAGGTGAAGGATGCCTCAAAAATGCAAAAAGACCTGTTAAACCTTCGTACTTTTTCGCTATATTTACCTAAATGCAAACGTACAACTCTTACGCAAACATTGGAAGCATCTGTCATCATCTCTGTGCCACTCTTACTGTTGAAAAAAAAGATTTCTTTGTGCGGGTCAGACAAATTACATTTAATCGTTTTTCCACACAAGAAAACGACGGAGCAACATGTATTTTGTATGTTTTCAAATAAAAGGTATCCATTGAACCCATTTATGGCATTACAATTTCAATAACAGCATTTTTGAAGATGTTGCCAGCAAAAAAGTGTATAATTTTTACCCGCCTGTTCAGCAGCAACTTTTTCAATTTTACCAAACACCGTTTGCGAAAATTCATAAGGAATGAAAAGCTTAAACTCTTCTCTAACGATATCGTACCTGGCTCAACCGCGGCACGCACTTGAAAGTCTAAAAAACTGATTTCTTTTCGAGAGGTCATGTTTCACCCGCGTACGGCCGTGCCTACTTGACATAGACCGGACTGATTACACGAGCTTGGAAATGTACTCTTTTCCAGCTTTAAAACGCGACCATTATTATAAAGACTTTGTACATTGATTTATTAAGAAATTATATATTATTTTATCATTAATGGTCGTGTTTTAAAGCTGGAAAAGAGTACATTTCCAAGCTTGTGCAATCAGTCCGGTCTATGTCAAGTAGGCACGGCCGCACACGGGTAAAATAGAACCGCTCAAAAAGAAATCAGTTCCCTACACTTTCGAAAAGCGTGCCGCAGTTAAGCCAGATATAATATCATCAGAAAACAGTTCCAGCTTGTCATTCCCTATAAAATTTTCGAAAACGGTGTTTGGTAAAATTGAAAAAACTGCTGCTGAACAGGCGGGTAAAAATTATGCACTTCTTAGCGGGCAACATCTTCAAAAATGCATTTATTGAAATTTTAACGCCATGAATGGGTTCAGTAAGTACAAGTCATTAGAAAACATCCAAAATACATGTTGTTCCATCGTTTTCTTGAGTGGAAAAACAATTAAATGTGATTTATCTGACCAGCACAAAGGAATCTTTTTTTTCAACAGTAAGACTGGCACAGAGATGATGACAAATGCTTCCAATGTTTGCGTTAGAATTGTACGTTTGCATTGAGGCAAAAAAAAATGAGAAAGTACGGGGGTTTAACAGGTCTTTTTGCACCTTCAAGACATCCTTCACCTTTGGGCAGATGTGGAGGAATCAGCACAACTCGTTTTTGGGCGGAAACTCAGTGGTAGATACCTATTGACCTTACGAAGAGTTTGACACCATAAAAGCTTTGGTCGGAATTTTTTCTATCCAGAATGACCTACCGCCTGGCCTAATATGTCAAACATAGTTCCATGGCAAATGATCTTCCATTATCCAGCATTTGTGGGGCGTTCCTCGGCCACATACTTTTCTGGGCATGCCACTGATGCTTCTTCACCCTCAGTAGGTGGTCGTTGTTCAAAGTCGAGAATTTCCCGTAATCAATAAAAAGGAATAGAAATCAAATCGCGTGAGAATGTTGGCTGAATCCGTGACATTGAAATCAAGAGGCATTGAAATAATTTAGTTTTAGTAACTTGATAAATCTGAACAAAATATCTAAAGATCCCTAGCAACTGTCAATGTCTAGCAGCGTCGTCAGTTGTGGAATATCTCCAAATTGGAGGAACTTCATCGGGTTTTCGGTAATTTAATTGAATTCACATAAAAATGGAAAAGTGGCAATACAACATTCGAAAATATACATTAGAAAATAGGATATCAGTCAGCAGTATCGGTAAGTGACGCCTTCTGACATAAGTATTCTGATATTTCGATCGTCAATGAGCAGACGTCGGACAGGAAAAATTTGTCGGTCGAAGAAAAAATAGTGTACACAACTCGCAAGAAAGTGTCTTTTCTTGCATTCGTGTGATTACCGCACTCGCTGGCGCTCGTGCGCAATTTTTCACGCTTATGCGAAAAGTATCGCTTTCGTTGCTTGTTATGTGATATACTAATAATCAATTTCATAACTTTCTGCATTAGAGCAAGCTATGGAAAAATTGTGTTGTCTTGGTATGAATGATACGATGACGAGGGGATGCCAGCCTGTTGTCTACACGTGCAATTCTCAATGCGACACCTTGTCACCGTGTCGAGGTATCATGTACGCGAAAGTGAAAATTTTTAAGCATACGCCAGGAATCATGAGCTTCTTCGGAGTGCTTTGCAGTGTGGACGATAAGAGACATTGTCTTCACTGGTTGGTGGGTCTCCACCAAAGTTGTTAGGTTTTTGGCGGCTACTAATGAATGATGTCAAAGATCCGCAGGATACTACTCGGATGAGAAGGCTCACCGCTCAAAAAGCTACATCTTCTGATGCGCATCACTGGAGTAGTGAGTACTACTCTACCTCTACCTACTTTAGCTCTAGCTCTACCTATTATACCTACTGCAACATCAAGCAAGGTATGAAGACACATACTGGCAGACAACATAGTGTATCTACTCACTCACGCCCAAATTGTCTCGCCTCCGTTTAGTTCAACTCCATGAATTATTGTCCTACTATCCATATTGTCCATCTAAGAAATAAGTTTCCTCTTGGGCAGTGGGTTTTTCTTTTTACATTCCATATCTCAACGGCATCACGGACTTTCGGCATAATTTTCTCAGTGGCCGGCAAAACCCAAATAGCCTTAGCGAAGATCCACCAACCACTGAAAACAATGTCCCCTACCGTCCACACTGCAAATCACTCAAAGGAAACTAACAAGTCCTCGCATATTCTCGACAATTTTCACTTTCGCGTACATGACCCCCCAGGACGGTGACAATGTCACATTAAAAACTGCTCATGAAGACAGCTAGCGCCAACAAGTCGTCAACGTGCCATTCGTACCAAAGCAACCAATTTTTTCCATAGCTTGCTCTAATGCAGAAAGCCGTGAAATTGATTATTTACTCCGCCGGCGCCGGCGTGAAAGTTTATTTATTGCAGCGTGATTGTCGCCTATAGAAAACATCGTAATCGATGCCAGGCAATTTAGTCTTATTTCTATTAGAATTACTTGAAAATGAAACATTGTATTGTATTCGGGAAATAAGTGGCTTTATGTGACTCGTATGGATCTATTTCCCTCGCTGCGCTCGGCGCTTAAACTTCCATGCTCCGTCACATAAAGTGTCACTTATACGCCCAATACAATAAATATCTATTATGTGGGACAATTTGAATTTCACTTTTTGAAAAAAAAAACACCATCACAGCAATTTTTCAAAGTGCCTCTTTTTTTTGCTTCGAGAATTTTGCGAGTGTGTTGGCAGTCAAATTGCTCAGAGCCGTTGCTGTTGCAGCCCGTGTCCATGCCCATGTAGGTCAAAGGTCAAATCTGCATAGCTCAACACAAAAATGCATATCTTCATTGTAAAAAATCCCTAAACCGTTACGAGATTATAGATAACTTTATGCCTTGCGCAGTGGCGTATCTAGGGTAAATTGCGCCTAGGGCAAAACATGAAAAGTGCACCCCTGACAGTGGCGTACCAACGGGGGGGGGGGAGGGGGCGGTCCGCACTGGGTACCAACGGTAAGGGGGTGTCAGTGTCGGATTATTTGTGGTGCAAAAGGAGTCCACAAAACTAGAACGCAAGGTCTTGGAGGGTGCAAAACAAGCTGGTAAAGACCCGTCTTCCGAAAAATTTCGTCTGCGGCGCTTTTTTCTCGCATTGGTCACTATTCGTAGTGTTTTCCGCTTTGTTTAGAAATATTTCTTCCATGTCCAAAAATACCATGTCACCAATTGGGCGCGATTTTTCGATCCTAAAAATCTAAGGGCGCAAAATTGCCTGATTCGGCACAGGGGGTGTCACTAGCACTACGCAGTCTCCAGCTCATTCTCTAGGTAGGTTTATGGGAGGGGGGTGCTACAGTATAGTCCGCCCCGGGTGCCAAATGCACTAGGTATGCCACTGGCCCCTGAATTAGAAACCTTGGATAATGCGCCGCTGCGTTTTTTTTTCGAATTCAGGTGGGCCAGCGACAAATTGGGCCCCCGTATTAGGCTATATCTGGATCGGATAAAAAAGTCGGAAGTTGATCGTCTGTTTGAATGTGCCTATTGGTTTTGTTTTTTTCCCTCTTTCTCTGTTCCCATTTCGCTTGTTCAATTATTGCTCACACGAATTGCGCCTAACAGTTCCAATGTCTACATTATTTCATTTTTCAGTTTTTACATTTCTATCTTTTCCTCCCATTTGCGCGCCCTGAGGATCAAAGTGCGCCCATAGCACGTGCCCAACTTGCCCCCCGAAGATACGCATCTGGCCTTGTGCATTGGATTTGTTGTGATGAACTTACGTTGAAATTGTTGAAATTATACGGAGATTTCTAAATCATCCTGTACAAACTTCATCTTGAGCTTCTTGACATTTACTTTCATGGGATCGATAGAGGGAAGATTGGGCTATCCAACTTAATACAAGATATAATTGATATTGGTCATGGATGGGGATGGCACACAAAGCTATTAGCCTTCAAAAATCGGATGATTCTCTCGATACCGACAACTAATTCGTCCAGAAGTTTAGAAAGAAATATAGTTGCAATCTCTACTCAGGTTAAGCGCATATTTTGCTCCATTATTTTCATTCTTGGAAACAGGCATTCAAGTTTATAAGCCATTATAGTGTGAGTCTGCTTGGAAAAGCAACGAGGGAACAAAACGATAGGTTTGCCTACTATCATTGTCTAGTAGAAAAAATTGACTTGTTGAATATAACACGGTTCAGTTTCCATTTCCATGCATGATGCTCTTATAATATAAATTAGCAAGTGAAGCCTATGGGTGTACTTATAATGAACAACACCGACGCGAACTTTCGGCATTACTTCCGAGTTACGCTAAATCAGAACTACTCATGGATGCTTTATGGGAAACCGAAGTGGAAAGAATGAGCATTAGAGCCCTCAATGATGAATTTCAGTCGAATTTCAGCAATTTCAGATTCAGCCTGGAACATGCCAACATTTTTCCATGGACCCCAGGTCAACTGACAGGGGGAGTGAATATACGTACAAACATCTCCCTGATGGACTAATTTTAATCCATATCGCTGTCATCACTCGAAAAAGGCGAAAGATAAGCGATTCGAAATGAAAACAGTCCGCGCCTCGTCGGTAGATACAGTACCGCGCCAAGCCAGTGCTCCATCACTACTAATTTGATTGGACCTACTGATATAATTAATTCGAAATGAAAATCCCTTTCACAACAACGAAAGGCACAGGATGCTCCTCTCTCTTCTCTGCCGGGCTATGAACATTGAAGTTGCAAAAGTTTGACAGATTGCACGAACTTTATCAACATTTATGCTCGGGAAGTCTTTTCGGAGTTTCCGAGAGGGATTAGAAGTGAATTTCTTACGCAGACATCGCAACGAACGAAAATGTATTCGGAGGAGCAGCGCGGCGGAGGCCGGGAGAGAAGTTTCGGGAGGCAGAGGAGGCATCCATCCAATTAATTAGGCAACTTTTCCTGGTAAAACAGGTGTAAAGCAACCGTAAATTTTGGATACATTTATCTTGACACCACCTCCTACCTACTCAGCCCGATTCATAAGGTCTATTGACAGCACAATATGGAACATGGCAGATTCGAAACTTTGGCTGGGGGTATGCGGTGTGCGTGTTAAGAAATTAATTAATTAGATGGGAAGGGAAGAAAAAGTTTCCACTCCAGAGGATTACATCAAGGAAAATGCTCCTCCAGGACTCAAAGAGAAAAGATGTGGGTAGATCTTCATCAAACAGATATTAGGGAACACCAACACCAACAAGAACATCAATATAGGTAGAGCTGTGAGCGAGAGTGAGACTTGATGAGATTCATGGACATTCCCAGTTTGGAAAGAACCTTGAACAAATTGCATAAGAGAGAGGCCCTGGGGAAGTTACCTGTAAAATTTATTACACGAAGTCTAAGCTAAGACAAAAGCACATTCAACTGGCAGTTCTCATATTCCCAAACATCTATGAGAAGTCATCATTAGAATTTTACTGAATAACATTCTGAATTTTAAATGTCCGAGTCTGGGCATTTCTTGGGTTTTCAATTCGATTTGATTTGATGACAAGTTACAGTCGAAACTTGGTAGCTACTATCAAAACTCTGTATTACAAGTTACTAGAATTTGCCGAGCACTTTAAGGTGACATTGAACTTGAGAGATGATTCCTTGACCTTTTAAATGACTGAAATTGGATTCTTGTGTGAATATTCGTTGAAATTTTTGATGACTTTGTCAAACTTGAATTGTTAGCGGTTTTGTTGACCCTTTAGATATGAAATGCAACATTTCAAATCTTCAAGGGAAAAGAAGGGTAGCTCAATGCCAGATGTCTTTTGGACTCAGAAAATAAGGGATGTTTTCTAACAGAAGAAGTTGTCTATAAGCTTGACAGTCCTAAAGAACTTTGTTATCTATATTCTTGTTCGAATTGAAGGCTGCGGGTTTCTTAAATATTCAAGCACTTTGGCTGTGTTTGATAAAATTTCTTCTATATTATCTCACAACAACATATAAAAAATGTGAATATTTTCTCAATGTATTGACTTCACGTCAAAATTTCATGCTTAGTGTTTTGCATATTAAGTGAAAATTTTTACTATATTCAAATCATTTTGTTTCAATATTCCGGTAAATCATACATTGGCTGATAGCCGTTTTAAAAAATCAGGGCCCACTGATATCCTTCGTGGTGCATCCGTGTTTTATGATTGGCTTCCATCAAGAGCAAATTGAAACGCGTTCATTCTTTAAGCTACCCAGATGGGATGGATATTTTCTGGGAATGTTTTGTTGCCGAATATGTTTCTACCAATCATGCCACTGAGAGCCTATTTTCAAGAAATTATTCTCTTGAACAATCGATTTCAAAATATTGAAAAATCGAATCCGTCAAACTTAAAAATTAAAATGCATTGCTATATCCTTCAAAACGATTTTGCGAAGTACGGTTAGGTACCCCTAGAGAACAAGGTTGTAGTCAATTTATAGCTCGGGGAATAAAACTCTCCACAAATTTCGATCTTAAGCCCAAATATTTCAAATTTATGCAGGAATGCTGTGATCTAGTTCATATGAGTTAGGTATGAGGAAGTGTATCATCGCTACATCGAGGATTTTCAGGGAGGGGATACGAGTGTTAATCGAGATATAAACGATAATACATCGAACCTAGAGCTGTATTTGTTAAGACAATCAACCGAAACAGCACTGAAAATCTTCCTGAAAAAGTGGAAACTATTTGAATGTTTGAGGTTGGTCATTCTGGACAGGTGTTCTCACCAATGACCTTGGTGATAATACCACGGCCTTCTGTTTCAAAGAGTAAGGTGAATTGTCGCTTTCATTGCCCTTGGCAGTAATAACGCATTTCCCTTGTCAGTACGTAATATAAATATACTAAGATAAAGATAGAACATCAGTTCTCAGCTCGCAAATAGTGATAAAATAAGTGCTCAGTGTTTTCTCAGTTAAATCGTTTTAGCCCGAAAACAACTGTCAATCACGGGGGAAAAGTGGTCCTCGTATTACCTTTTTGTTTGATCCATGATAATATCGGTTTCACTTTTCGAGTTACTGATAGTTTGTTTCAGGAATTCAAAACATTCAACTCGAATAAAACACAAAGCATGAGTTAAATTTTGCTGATTATTGCCCAAATAAATAGACTACTAAATAGTAGGAATGACAGTTTCAATGTATCATTGTATAGTAGAATATGGGTTATAGGTACTATAACTCAGTGTGCTCTTCTCACTTGCTAGTATGTAATAATCAATAGCTAAACTGAGTCACGTGGGTCTTATTCGGTTGTTTTGATTGGCTGAACTGGGTATGTGGACGATAATTAATAGAATAGTCGTTTTAAAGGAGTTTTTTTCAAAAGCTATTTGTTCATTGAAATATTTCAAACTTGCTGGAAATCCTGAGGCGCAAACAAGACACATCTGCACAGTTGACGGAGATGCCGTGCTTCGAGAGCGGGCCAGACCATACGCGAACCCAATGAACTTTTCCAGAGCCCCCGCCAATGAACTGGTGGCCAATGCTGGAATTAACCGGAAGATGCGTGGAATATTCCCGGATACAACGGGAGTAAAAATGAGATGCGGGCAAGGCCAGAAAGAGAAAGGAGTACTCGCAAAAAAATCGATTAAATTTTAGTAAAAAAAAAGTGTAAAGAGCTGTTTCAGTTTCCTGATAGGTGGTATATGGTATCTACTATCTACTGGCATATTAAAATTCGCGCCTTGCAGATCTCAAGATGGGAACCGAAACCACACCAAAACCGCTAGCTACAATTGAAACTCAAATCGTCTCAGTGTTTGAAAGACCGAAATTGTAACCGCAAACCTTAATATGGAAAGGTTTTGAGCCAAAGTTGAAAGTTGAAAGAGCTATTACTGCTCTGAAGTCGGCAATATTTCACGGACCACAGATATTAATGTCAGCTGAGCGAGTTTAATAATCAATGACCATAACGAGTGCAGCCAGAAGCCCATCCATATCTCCCCCAAGTGTATGTGCAGCAGTGGCGTATCTAGGGTAAATTGCGCCTAGGGCAAAACATGAAAAGTGCGCCCCTGAATAAGAAACCTTGAAAAATGCGCCGCAGGCGTTTTTTCTCAGAATTCAGGTGGGCCAACGACAAATTGGGCCCCCGTATTAGGCTATATCTGGATCGGGTGAAAAAGTTGATCCCCTGTTTGAAAGTATTGGTTTTGTTTTTTTCCTCTTTCTCTGTTCATATTTCGCTTGTCAATTATTGCTCACACGAATTGCGCCCAACATTCCAAATATCTACATTATTCCATTAATTCTTTTTTCATTTTTTTTATATTTTCATCTTTTTTCTCTCATTTGCGCCCTGAGAATCAAAGTGCGCCCATGGCACGTGCCCCACTTGCCCCCCCGTAGATACGCCTCTGATGTGCAGTGATCATTTGGATCGCGAATCCAGCAAATTTCACCCTCTAAACTCTCGAGTAAATACCTCTCGTAGAATTTATAGCCAGAGCAAATAAATTTTTTATAGCATCATAGTTTAATTTTGAGCTTTAACATTATGGTGGTGGCGGTATATTATATGCAGGATGAGTCTAATAATTTTAGGCAAATAAAATTTTGGTGTTTGCTGTTGAGGATCTGTGTGGTGTGCGGATTTGAATGGCTCAACTCAAATTCTCTGTGGAGGTAATTCCACTATTCGATGTGTGCGAATAATGTTTGTATAGGTATATGATTGTTCATCGCGTTTATAACGTTTACACACAAGAATAGCTTCTCAAGTGTCATTGTAGTTCCGAGATGCGATAGGAATCTTTGACTAAGCATCTTTAATTTTTTGAAAATGGAAATAGGTATAAAATTTGTTGAGTTTTCAAATATCTTCTGGTCGAGTTCCTAAAGCTGGACTTGAGTACTGCTTTTGCAAATACTTATCCATGAACAATTAAACAAATGCATTTTATTCACGTTTCCACAAGGGCTCTGTTCTCTGTCTACGTACATGACTACCATCTCCCATGATATAATGACACAGTTTTGCTGTCCACGCACAACGTTCTGTTTGCAACATTTGACACTTGCTTGGAAAAAGGCTCGAATACAACAAAACGTTGCGTGTGCATCAGGCTTCAGACAATTTTCTTTATTATTCAGTTTGTGTCATATCTGAAGGCTGAAGCTACCAAAACCGTCTTAAATTTAATGCTTTCTGGTATGAATTTTCCGCAACGCCTATACTGCCACGTCTTATCGGCCAGATTTATGTCCGAAACCGATAGCTTTAAATCCCTGCAGCGCAGAATTACGACATACCCGGGTGTTTCTCCTCTGCTGATGAAGAATGCATAGCAGGGAGCGGTACAGGGCCCCGCGTCGTCCCAATAAAAAAAAAAGTGCAGAAGTCTCCAAGCTGCCGCTCCATTTGTATTTAATACTTCGGAAGTGAATTTATGATTGCTACATGATCGTCGGCGTTGCCAGAATAAAACAATGTGGTCTATTTTTTTTTTTGTACTAGACCATCAAAAATACTTGACATGGGCGATTGGGCACGTAGAGCTTTGGAGAATCAATATGTAGCTAACCAGCAAATCTCAAATTATGCAAAACCCTTCAACTAATATTTAGGCTATACACTATACATACATGTACAGGGGGTGTTCGTTACTATCTCTCATTTTCAATAGCAACCGCATCTAAAACTATACAACAGTGATGATAGTACAAAACAAAGCCCTGTAAAACAGTCCTAATGATGACGGGGGTTCGTCAGATATTTTATTGATATAGTGTTGGTTATTTAGGCTGGGAACGTATGAAGGTAGGTATAGGAGCGAATTTGAATTTACTAAATTCGGCGCGCGGGTTCAAAAGCATTCTCCCTAGCGGTAGTTTGCTAATGAGGTATGTGTCAGAAATAATAATCTTGGCCTTCTCATTAGAGCAAATGTATTCAAAGACATCAGAGTTGCACACTAGAGAGAATGACAGTGGCATCAGCCGCCAGCAAAAGTAGGAGACGAAAATATAACTTCGACGACATGACAAGAGGAGATTTTCTTGTTTCAAGTTTCAGCAGACAGCGAGGTAAGTAATACCTACCTACGTAAGGTAGGCGAGAGCATTGCGTCAGAATTTATACATTTTGTTGATCGGAAAGTATGTATAGGTTCGGAAGCCAGACACTTTTAAAATGGAATTTTTCAGAGCGTTCAGCTTCACTGAAAGCAATTGCCTTGTTTCATGGACAGCTGCAAAAAGTGATTAATCTGTGGAAAGCTTCCTCGACGAGTCGCTGGTGTTCCGAGGATTATCGCCGGCGGTGCAGACGCTCTGCTGCTTCCATTATGCCCGATTTGCACTGGCTCGTAATGTACTCAAACGTTTCCAGGGATTATCAAACTTGGTGAATGCTCCCGAAAAGGTTAGAACAACTTTTCTAACCCGGAAAAAGTTCCGACAGCGCGCATTCATTGTTTTCGAAATGAACGTTTTGCGATGCAAAATATCGTTGAATTAGAATAGGACTATCGTCTTGAATTTATGGGATATACGTGTTAGGAAAATCAATTTGAGCTCAACATAGGTAGGTATGAAGAGGATAGCATAAGGAAAGAGATATTTCCTTTCAGATCTCATCCTGCCTCTAATGAATTATGAAGCGTGAATAAGGTAATAGAGTTGTCAAAACCAAAAACCGATCTCCAAGATTAATGTGAGGTTTGGGCAAAAATGTGGGATTCCTGAGATAATCTCTCGCCGCCGCCATCCCCCACGAAGCTATTTTGTCCACGTATTCACTTGGCTATAGTCAAGGCGGCCATTAAAATGGTAAAGTGCAAAAATAAAGGCCGTAAATACACGCACCGAGACGTGAGGGAATATTGAAAATGTTCTTATTTATTACCTTGGAAAGAAGCTGGATATAAATCTCTCGCAGATATGTCATGAAATATTGCCGGTAGATTTATTGCTTTCTAATGGACAACCTGGATGCTGTATATTTCTATCCGAAACAACAGTTCCCGGGGGGCATTATGCTTTTTGCAGTTTAAATTTTATATGTTGCGATGGTCATACGAGAAGCTCTCGTTTATGTTATCAACTATGCATAGGGTGTCCGAGCGTATTTTCCGAGGTATTTTCCAAAGATCACTCTTGAGAAAAAGGTCAATTTCAAACAAGTCGATATGCCCACAGGAGCGTAAGGCTCAGAAGCGCAATTCCTTAATGGAAGATAAGTGAAGATGTTAGGTAATTTCACAGAGGGTAATTTAGAGTTCTATCGTTAATGATACACGATTCTGCCATGTTTGGTTCCCAAGACATATGAGCTGCCCATCAACAGTACCTACCCATGCTGACATGCAGAGGACGAAAAACACACTCAGGTATAATAAATGTTTCCAATTTCCTAGTTATGTCTAAATGACATTACCTAATTGAAAACAAGGCAATGACTCTACGACGTACGACTTCGTTCACTACGTCGAAAAAAATCGGTTGTGTCATCCCAAAACTGTCTCGGCGAACGCAAGGAGTGGATGAGAGTTTTTGTTCGAGACGTCACAGGAAAATTTTACTCTTCAGGAAAAACCTCGAAGCCTTTTCGTATCTCATTGTAAAAATCGTCAAGTTTTAAAATGTTGAACAATTGAACTCCACCGTCGAAAACACCAGCAGATTTTATATGTACAGGGTGATCAGAATTCAGCCCCATACTTGAGGCTTCCCCTTTGAGATAATGTGAAAGGGAAGAACTTTTCTTGTACAGTTTTTTCTGTAGATTTCAAAATTGGGACCTATAATATTTTAGAAGCTATATAATGTACAGGGTGTCGCAAAAAACTTCTTTCAGTTGATGCGACACCCTGTATATTCGGATTACAATCGATGTAGTTTTTTATTCTGAATACAGATATATACCACAGTGTTAAGTTATTTTTAAAGGCAAATTGTCAAAAAAAATTCAAAAATCTTAAAATAATGGATTAAATTTACGTTTATTTGGCTAAAAAAGTTCTGAAATTTGACCCCACAATTTTTTTCTAGTGCTAGGTTTAGATTTGAGTTTAAGAAAATGACATCTCTCCAAAAAACAAAATTAACCAAACTTGGGGAATTTTTTATTGAAATAAACGGATGTTTAGATCAGTATCGTAAGATTTTTTTAAATTTTTTTGACAATTTGCCCTCAGAAATAAAGCCGCATCCACATAGGATTAGTGCAGTGGCAACGGTATGGTGAAAAACCTAAGCTATAGGTTTTTGCATTGAGCGTTCACATAGACTTACGATAAGAAAGGGATAGCAGAAGTTTGAAGTTTTCTGGCATTCTGCACTGCCCTTGCCAATTTTCTTGCCATCGCCAATCACAATTCACGATTCCGTTGCTAAGCTATTATTTCGGCGTGATGACTTGTCTGATAATGCGAATCTGCTACTGTGAGAAGCGAATGCCAAATTTTAGACGTTACAAGAAAAAGCTGTTTGACGGTTGTTGCGTCAGGTCGGCAGCTGACGTGTCAAGTTGCTAGTTCCGCACTAATTCTATGTGAACGCTCGTGGTAACATTGGTTTATTACCTACGCAGTCCCCCTGCAGTCCAACTGCACTGATCCTATGTGGATGCGGCTTAACTCAACACTGTGGTATATATATTTGTATTCAGAAGAAAAAACTGTATCGATTGCAATTCAAATATACAGGGTGTCGCGTCAACAAAAAAGTTTTTCGCGACACCCTGTATATTATAGGTTGTAAAATATTATAGTTCTCAATTTTGAAATATATAGGGGAAATAGAAAAGTGTTTTTCCTTTTAAATTATCTCACAGGGGGAGCCTCCACTATGGGGGTGAATTCTCGCGTGATCACCTTGTACACGGGAAAGGATAAACTGCGGAGTTTCAACCGCCACGCCGGGCTATACTTTTGGAGTCATTTCAAAAAATCCATCACTATTGACCAGTAGGTCATACCGATGTGGGATTTTTGGTGGAAGGGAGTTCAAATTCTCCTCTGAATATAACCTTGTATATTTGTTGATATATTTGATTTGGATGTCCACATATGACGGCTCTTCAACTCCAGTCGGCTTGTAAATTCAGCGCATGAGCTACCTATAGCCATTCTCATTTACCTGGGGTCCTCGGGGCGCAGGTTCACCTATATTAGCGCCGTCGCGTCGCCAACTCCAGCCCTAGCCTGCCCGAACGATAAGCGCTCCCGGTTAAACAGCCAATTGAACCAGTGAGTTTAGTCTATGGGAAGACCTGGGCACGAGCTGCGAATAAAGGGAACCACCTATATGAGAAGGTCTAGGGAATTTTTCGCAGAGATATTTTGTTTAGAACTAGATGCTGTGAGGGAAAGACAGACAGACGGCAATAAGAGCTGACAGCGTCTGAACAGTATTTGTAGAATTTTTGTATCAAATAACGTACTCCAAAGATAATTCTTCAAATAACTTTATTCATATTATACAATATAGATATTGTATATTTATTATATAGTGTGTGAAATATATGATAATGACCTGATTTGAATGCACCCCAACCCACCACTAAATGCAACTTTAATTATACTAAAATGAACGGCAGTGCATATTTTCAGATTAAAGTTAAGCTCCCACATATGTGGAGTCACTATTGCAAAAGCAAATCGAGAATTCAATGTGTGAAAAGTCGTTGATTTATATGAATGTATAAGCACTCGAAGTTTCTACCTCGCTAATAATTATTACCCAGTAGTATAGGTAGTCTATGAAGTGGATAAAAAACACCAAGGGCATAAAATATTACTTTTGACCTTCCAATAATATTTAGTAGTCGCATGAAATTCTGGAACGTGAATAACCACAGGGCCACTGTGAATTTCGGTCTTCCGATGACTGTATATTGTTAATTGTTATCGACAGCCGAAAGCATCTTAGATTTTCACTGCTGCGCCCTCAGAAACCTTCGTTTAACTTTCCCGGTTCGCGTTCTCGAATCTTTCCATATTGTGAACGCACACAGAATTTGTTTACCGATTTTGACGAATAATTTTATTTCAAGATCTTTAACCATCAAGAATTTTAACGTACAGACCTCAAATCACATAATGTAGATGCTTTGTTTGCCCAGAAACACATTCTGAAATTCTAGTTTGAATATGTGCTGGAAATAGAACCTCAATTTCTTATTTTTCAAAGATGTAAATGCAACTTTTACAAACTAACGAAAATCATATAGGTAATCATGGTTGGACTTCTGATCTGGAGAATTCAGATCCGTTTTGACCGTAAGACCTCAGGCTTTATGAATATATCATTAGAATTTGGAATAAAAATTGTTCACAAAAACGGGGGTCTATTGAACTAAGCACAGTTTATGTAGGTAGGTACTTTTTCTTTAATCTTGACTCGGAATTATAAAACTCTGGAGTTCTAGAGAAAAAAACGTACTCTTATTGAACATCAACCAGCTGAGTTTAGAACACGATGTAGTGATTTTTGCGTTCTATATACAGTGTGCAATCTCCGAAAAAAACTTGAAGCCAAAAACTGAATTTCCGCCAGAGGACGTTGAAATACACCAGATCTACGGAAGTTTCAAATCAACGTTGGCTGCCAACTTGACACCACCTCTAGACCCAGCACATTAACGCCAGCAGTTTCGTTGTTGTGAAGAATCTGAGCTTATGTTTTCCATGCCAATCATATTATCATGTAGGTAGTTGACACACGGGGTTAATATTTTCTGGTCGATTTGTATTATTATGGGGCAGGGGCAGGGGCACGAACCTGTAGTATGGCTGGACTGCTGATTCCCCAGATTCGTCCAACAAATTATGACCCCTCCTCTAGAAATCGCCATCTTATTACACACCAGTAGTATTCAAAACGTTTGCTAGCGGCCTCGATAGTAGCTTTCTATATTCAACGGAGCAGTTTTATACAGCATGTTCCAGTGAAGTGGAATCACCTCCATATTTTTTCCTTGGCACTTTTTCAAAAAATTTCTTCAAGGGGTTACTTAATAACAATTTTGGCCATTGCGGATATGTTGGGACATTTGTTTTCTATTGTCAATCATATTTTTTGACGGATGACAGTTTTTTTGACTTCTGTTTTTTAATTTGCAGCAATAAAAACTGGATATTTTTCCCCGCATGGTAACATATTTTTTTGTCGTTATCCTGTCATTGAAAAATGACAGTTGATTTGTCCAGAAGAAAACAAAATACGAAATACGATACTACTGTTGGCTGAATTTGACGACGGCAGAAGATTCCAAAGAGAAATTTGTGATATCTCAACAACATGCATCCGAACAAAACTTAAAGCCTTATTGTAAGCAAAATCCGCGTGTCTCAGGGTAGTGGGATCACCTTCATATTTTTTCCTTTGCATTTTATCAATCAATTCCTTCGACTTTGATCATTGCAGATCTGTTGGTGATCTTAGTTTTTTTTGTTATTTATCATAATCTTTTGACGGATATCAAATTTTTTGCCATTTTCTGACGACTTTTTTCAATTCACAGCAATAAAAACTATGCATTTTTCTCCGTATGGTAACATAATTTGTTTTCCCTTTCATTCAGAAAAAATGCCCAAGAAAAAGAATATGGAGGTGGGACACAAAATATTTTCCTGGGACACGTTGATTTGGCTTACAAGGCTTCAAGTTCTGACATACCGGGCTCTTGTTCGGATGCATTTTGTTGAGATATCACAAATTTCTCTCTAGGATCTTCTCCAGTCGTCAAATTCAACCAACAGTATTATGCATTCAGCTTTTATTTGCAACAAAGCAGGCCTTGGAATTTTGTTTTTACGTTTTTTAAAATTAAAAATACCCAGACACTTCAGCTATTACAGCTGCCAGTCAGTGTCAGTGTTAATACTCTGTCAGCTATACCAGCTGATATGAAGCAATGTTGTCTTTCCCCTTGCCGCTCAATTTTTGTGCTCACATCAAGGTAGGTGCTCACTGTGTTTGATCAAAAAAGACTGATGTTTCTGACAGTTTCTGATGTCAAAGCAGTTACACAGTTGGTGTAAGATGGATTTTGATCTTTGGGTGTGGTTGAAGGAAGATTGGAATAACGTGAGAGAATCTTTTTGAAGATCACCAGATGTGGAAGCTGTTATTCTGCCTACACACATTTTGTGAAACTCCTTTCTTCAGTACTTTTTGGCTAGCTACCTACAGTGCTCAGTAAAGCTGGCAGTGAAATGAAAAAATCAATGAAGATGGAAACGGAGCGAGGACCTAGCTGATGGAAGTCCGTTTCAGACAGGATGGCTGAAAAGAAACTAAGAAGCTTGTTCGATCATGTTGCGAGCTCAAGTGATGGACAGTCCCTACCTATCTCCACAAATTTCCGGAGTCCGAAATGTTCCGAGTTCAAGTACCTTACTGTTTCATAAAGTACCTACCATAATAAAAATTGATAGGCCAGAGCCATCATTCGTTTCAATTCAAAGGCCTTCACTTTTATTGTTATTGGTAGATGCCAGTACCAGATCAATCTCTATCGACTGAAAGAAACACGGCTTTCATGACACAGCTTCCTACTTGTTAAATACAGCCAAATTTTAAATTTCTCTTCTCACTTTGTATAGCACCGCCTGTACAACTTCGTTTGTTCCATAATAATATTGTTAGCGCGGTACACATAAAGACGGCAGCCTTCCGATGAAGGCTGCATTAAAACAATAACTCTTGGATTAGGAAAGCAGCAAGCGACAGTCAGAAATAAAATTCACAACAACAATCAAAAACTTTAATGCAAAACAAAAGAAAAAAAACACAAACAGACAGAATTACAAAACAATAAAAAAAAAACAATGTGAATTAAATGAAATGAAAAATCCGAGTGGTTCTGATCGGGGGCAGATTCGCTGGCGCCGAGTGGCGTCCTGAAAACGAGACGAACTGCACTGAAGGTATACACCCCGGCAAACGGGAATAAACGGTAAATGGTAAAAACAATGGAAAATATGGAACTTACGGGATCTTATTCGGTGGCGGCGTCGTCCTGGCGGAGTCCGAAGGCGGCGTCGTGGTGGATGGCCGTTCTGGTGGTGGATTTCCTTTTGAAATGCACGAGTGCCCGTGTTCGTCACCAAAATGGCGGACGAACGACTCGATCCCGTCCGAAACTGGAGCTTTGTGTGCGGCTGGCTGGTCCAAGCCGCTCCCCGGTGAAAGCGGTGAAAACTGCCGCTTTCTGGACTTGGAGATGCTGCAGAGATCCTCCAGGAGTCACTATCGGACGCGATGGGCCTTGGATGGGCTTCTGGTCGAGTACGAATGTACGCCGATGGCACGACAAGATGGCCGCGAGAACGATGACCAAAAAAAAGACGGCGTGGCTTCCCGCTCGACGTACGGAGATCGACACCGCTTCGAACGAAGCGGCAAAGGCACGAGCGGAAAGAAAGCCGAAGAATGCCGAAGACGGCCGAAGAAAGTGCTGGAGCTCGTTTACGCTTGCGCCTGACAGCCAAGTGCCAGGCACACCGAACAGGGGGTGAGGGGTGAGGACTTGGACAACACAGGGATATTTTGGGTTGCATACCCTCAGTGCACACGAATGCAGTTTTCAATGAACGGGGCCGAGACATACTCCCCACCAAAATACCACTCGGGGTATTTTCAAAGTTCAAAAATTAATGAAATCAAACATGATACAAAAAGAAAGAGCATAGTGAGAACAATGACGGAAGTGAAAACACAGAATGCTCACTGTCCTGAAGGGAGGGGACAAAGTTTGACCATTGGGCGTCGCAGAACGTCGCGTTGAGTACGGACATCTGCGACACGACAAATGCCATCTTTGCCGGGGAAGAGTTTTGAAATTCTGCCTAACCTCCACTTCAGAGGGGGAGCGTTTTCGTCCTTGATGAGGACTAAAGACCCCACATCTGCGGATTCAAGGTGACGTGACTTGTGCCACTTGCCGCGTTGGTACAGCGTGTGTAGATATTCGTCGCGCCAACGCGCCCAGAAACGCTGTTGCATGGATTGGACCAACTGCCATCGCGACAACCTGCTGATCTTGAGGTGGGACAAATCTGGGTCAGGTGGGGCCGTTAACGGCTCGAGCGTCAAAAAATGACCAGGCGTCAATGGGCACAGATCATTTGGATCCGAGCTCAGCTCCGAAAGTGGCCGTGAGTTGAGCAACGCTTCAACTTGGGTGACCAACGTGGTCAGCTCTTCAAAGGTGAGTATTTGATCACCTATCACGCGATATAGATGAGTTTTGACAGCTTTTATGCCGCTTTCCCACAGCCCGCCAAAGTGGGGACTGGAGGGAGGAATGAAGCGCCAAGTGATGGCTTCGGATTCCGCGGCGAGTTGCATTGACGTCGTCAATTGCCTATGAGCTCCGACAAAGTTTGTGCCATTGTCGCTATAGATGGTAGAGCAACGACCGCGCCGGGCAATGAATCTGCGCAAGGCGGCGAGGAAAGCATCTGTTGAGAGATCGGAGGCAACCTCGACGTGCAATGCCTTGGTGGCGAAGCACACGAAAAGACAGATGTACGCCTTCGTAGTTCTGACACCGCGAGCGCGTGACATGAGGATTGGAAAAGGGCCACCATAGTCGAGCCCGACGCAGCTAAAAGGTTTTAGCTGAGAAATTCGCGCCGAGGGGAGGTCGCCCATGGTGGGAGAAAAAGTTTGCGGCTTAGTCCGGAAGCACCGGTAACACGATGCAAGATAGTGCCGTACCGCGCGTCGCGTGGACAATATCCAAAAATTTTGCTGCAGGAGATAGCAGGTATTGTTGAGTCCCGGGTGGCAATGTCGGGAATGAACTTGTCGAATGACGAGTCCTGTCAAGACGTGACGAGATGGAAGAAGAGCAGGGTGTCTGGTTGCAAATGGCAACTCATGACAATGCTTCAAACGTCCGCCGACGCGGAGAACATCGTCACGATCGAGAAAGGGTGAAAGTTTTCGAAAGGGTCTTGAACAGGGTTTGCCGTTGCGTAACGACGCGATTTCGACGGCAACTACCTTCTGATGTACATGTTTGACAATGTACAACAAGGCAAAATGGAGCTCTGTTTCCGAGAGAGGTCCTGTGAACTTCTCATCGGACTTGCATTTGCAGAACCGATAGAAATAGGCGACAGCGCCCTGAATCTTCCGTAAGGAGGATATGCGCAAAAAGAGGTCGTCGATGTCAATCGGCGGCGGCTGCGGCACGCGCACGACCAAAGCGAGCTTTCGCTCTTCAGACGCAATGTCTGGGGAGGACACGGAGAATTTGTCATCCGGCCATGTGTCATCCGCTGATGACAGAAAAGGTGGGCCAGACCACCAGAGGGAGCACGAAAGCATGTCTTCGGGAAACAATCCGCGCGAAGCTGGGTCGGCGGGATTGTCCGATGTTGAGACATGTCTCCAACACTGAGGCGGGACACGCTGTTGAATATGCTCAACACGGTGAGCAACAAATGTTTTCCAGCGGTGCGAAGAGGAACGCAGCCAGCTGAGAACAACCGTAGAATCGGTCCACGCAAATATGGCATCGAACTGTACGGTTCCTGCGAGCGCTGCAACGGTGAAGGCAACGAGATTGGAAAGTAGGACCGCTGCACACAATTCGAGACGGGGTACGGTCAGCAATTTGACTGGAGCCACCTTTGATTTGGCGGTTAGGAGACGAATGGTGGGAACACCATTTCGAAGGTAACGAACGTACAACACGCTCGCGTACCCAGATTCAGATGCGTCGCAAAAGGCGTGCAACTGGCACCTGTCTGCAGGCGACGGAAAAGTATGCCGTGGAATTTGCAACCGCGAAAGTTGCGATAGCTCGGATTGAAAACGCAACCACTGCTGACATACGATGTCTGGAGGGGTGTCGTCCCAATCAAGGCCAAGTTTCCATAACCGTTGGATTAAATGTTTGGCGAAAAATGCAACAGGGCACAGAAAGCCGAGCGGATCGTAAATCCGAGCCACCTCCGACAAGATGGACCGTTTTGTGCACGGTAGTTCATTTGGATGAACCGTGAATGAAAAGGTGTCTGTTGCCGCTTGCCACTGGAGGCCAAGAATTTTTACAGTATTGTCAGCAACGTCACTGAAAGTGGACGGCTGAGTTCGAACGTGATCAAGTGGTATGTCTTGCAGCACATCAGGGTGATTGCTTGCCCACTTGCGCAATTCAAAGCAACCCGATTGGAGCAGGTTGATTAGCTGCGTTTGTAATTCCCGTGCTGATTCCACGGAGTTCGCACCGCAAAGTAGATCGTCTACATACAAATTACGGCGAATTGCCTGCGAAGCCAATGGAAACTTCGAGGCGCTTTGTTCTGCCAAGTGAAGCAACGTGCGAACCGCTAGAAACGGTGCCGAAGAAACACCATATGTAATGGTGTTCAATTGGTACGTTTCAATGGGTCGATCAGGGGAGAAACGAAAGCGAATGAGTTGATACTTGCGATGTTCGGGCGAGATAAGTATCTGCCGATACATCTGACGGATGTCACAAGTAAAAACGATCGGCTCACACCGAAACTGCAGTAGCAAAGCTGCTATGTCCTGTTGTAACTTAGGACCGACGAGAAGCGTCTCGTTGAGAGATAAATGATTCGGCGCTTGCGCCGAAGCATCAAAAACGACGCGAATTTTCGGCTTGTCGTCTTCGATCTTGACGATCGGATGATGAGGGATGTAATACGCCTCAGAATCTGGAGGTTCTGCGTCCAGCAAGGTCATGTGACCTAGGTCGAGGTAGTCGCGCATGAATGCTATGTACAGATCACGGAGTGTGTCCTGACGGACCAGGCGACGTTCGATAGCTAACCAACGGCGGTCAGCCATAGACCTGCAATGTTCAAAGGTGGGGGACTCCCTTTTGAAGGGAAGCGAAACCCCAAAACGACCTGACGGACAACGGTAGACAGAGTCCCGGAAACAAATTTCTGCACGTTCATCATCTGGGGACAAACGTGTTTTGGACGATGGTGACGAGATTTCCTCTACTTTCCAAAATTTGTGCAGAGACTCGTCGATTCCAGTTGGAGTGCAAACCAAAAAGGAATGCAGAGGTTTTGACGGGGTTTGAAAGGGACCGAGAAGAGCCCAGCCAAAAATGGTGTTTATGGCAACAGGCTGTGACGGACCTGACGAGACGATTCCCTCTTTCACGACTGACGGATAAACGTCGGCGCCCAACAACACTTGAATGGGGCCTGGCTTGAACCATGTGGGATCCGCCAGATTCGATCAAGTTCAAGTGGAATTGATCCGGGTTCAAAGCGGTGTCTGGCAGGTTACCACAAATCCTGCGCAGGACAATTAACTCCAATTCAGGGATTGGGAGAGACTCATCATCAGCCTTGACCTGGCAAGTGACTGTGCCACACGTCGAATTGGCGGGGGTGAGACCCAAGCCAAAAACGGGCACATTGTGATTTGATGGGGATAGACCCAATTTGCGCACGCAGGAGTCCAAAATAAACGATGCCTGACTGGCAGGGTCTATGAGCGCACGGAGGCTTTGGTAGCCTCCCCACCGGTCACGAACGTGAACGATTGCCGTGGCCAACAAAACATGAGCTGCCTTGAGGCTTGAGGCGAGATTCGTCACCGAATTCGCGACATTTTCTGGAAGACCAGGGGAAACGATTTGCGGTAATTCAACTGGATTCGATAAAGAACTGGGTGACTCATGACCTGCAGTTCTATGTGGCTTGGGGAAGTGCAGCAAGGTGTGATGCCTTGCGTGGCACTGCCGACACGAATACGACGATGGACATTTTGGAGCGCCGTGATTGGTGCTCAAGCAGTTGAGACAGAGCCTTTTCTGTTTGACCGCCAAATATCTGTCATTTGGGGACATTGACAGAAAAGTCTTGCACGCGGTGACTCTATGACTTCTCGCCCCACAATGAGAACATGCTGACTCATGCGACGTCGCTGGGGCAGATGAAGTCTGAGACACCAACGTATGTGAGGCCCACGACTTGCGGCTGACCTCGGGCTTCACGGTAACGGTGTTTGCCCGTGTGGAGCGGGAGTTCGATTGCGTTTTAGAATTTAAGGCAGTTGCCTCGAAAGCCGTGCATTGGTCGAGCACGAAAGACTTGACGTCTTCGTATTTGGGGAAGGGGGTGCCAGCTGACTGCACCTCGAAACGTTTTCGCGTCGACTCATCGAGTTTCTGGAGCAGCATGCTCGACAGGGTGAAATCCCACAGGTCGATATGCGGATACTGCTCGAGCGCCACTAAATTTTCGTTGAACGTGTTCACAAGATGGCGAAGCGCTTGCGCGGAGTCAGATGTGACGGAGGAGGCGTTCATCATCGACTGCCAGTAAAAAGTGACTAGCACGCGGTCGTTCTGGTATCTCTCAACCAACGAGTCGAACGCAATTATGTAATTATCTCCCGTCAATGGCAGGTGTTTAACCATTGAGAGAGGTTCACCAGATAAAGACGAGATCAGATACTGAAACCGTTCAATATCTGAGAGAGACTGGTTTCTGTGTATTAACGCCGTGAATAGATCATAGTATGGTGGCCATGATTTTAACTTTCCGTCGAACAACGGCAACGCGATTTTTGGCAATCGGACATTGCTCCGGCCTGTCTCGAACCAAGTTTGCGAGGCTTGGCGAGAGAGCGAGGAAGTCGGCTCTGAATTCGAAAACGAGGCTTTTACCGCAGCAAGTTTGCCATACAAGCTGTCTGCCCGGAGTGTACGTTCAAGAAATGTAGCCTTCTGCTCCTCGGAGGCACTGGGGAGAGGGGCAGTGTTGACCGTGCTCTTGAAACCGTTGTAAATTTCCGCCGCAATGTCAAACGTGGCTAAAAATGCCGGTTGGAGGCTTGGCTCGGTGGTAGCTGTGACGCCTTGTTCCAGAAGGGGCTCAAGGCGCGCAATAGCTATCGCGATGGACGATAAAGTTGCGTCCATTGTGTACGACACAAAGAAAAATGAAAACAAAGCAACTGACCCTTAGGTTGGCGTACCTGAATGGCGAACCCAACCCAGGTGAAAAAGTGCGAATGAGACGGGCGAAAAACGAATTGATCAACACGCTGGACCAACGCACAAGTGTCACGTGGGTTTGACCCGTGACTTTAAAGTTTCAATAGTGAGGTGAATTAAATTCCTGACTGTACCATGCTTAGCCTGTATCCGGCTCGAAGGACCAATTTATATGTTAGCGCGGTACACATAAAGACGGCAGCCTTCCGATGAAGGCTGCATTAAAACAATAACTCTTGGATTAGGAAAGCAGCAAGCGACAGTCAGAAATAAAATTCACAACAACAATCAAGAACTTTAATGCAAAACAAAAGAAAAAAACACAAACAGACAGAATTACAAAACAATAAAAAAAAAACCATGTGAATTAAATGAAATGAAAAATCCGAGTGGTTCTGATCGGGGGCAGATTCGCTGGCGCCGAGTGGCGTCCTGAAAACGAGACGAACTGCACTGAAGGTATACACCCCGGCAAACGGGAATAAACGGTAAATGGTAAAAACAATGGAAAATATGGAACTTACGGGATCTTATTCGGTGGCGGCGTCGTCCTGGCGGAGTCCGAAGGCGGCGTCGTGGTGGATGGCCGTTCTGGTGGTGGATTTCCTTTTGAAATGCACGAGTGCCCGTGTTCGTCACCAAAATGGCGGACGAACGACTCGATCCCGTCCGAAACTGGAGCTTTGTGTGCGGCTGGCTGGTCCAAGCCGCTCCCCGGTGAAAGCGGTGAAAACTGCCGCTTTCTGGACTTGGAGATGCTGCAGAGATCCTCCAGGAGTCACTATCGGACGCGATGGGCCTTGGATGGGCTTCTGGTCGAGTACGAATGTACGCCGATGGCACGACAAGATGGCCGCGAGAACGATGACCAAAAAAAAGACGGCGTGGCTTCCCGCTCGACGTACGGAGATCGACACCGCTTCGAACGAAGCGGCAAAGGCACGAGCGGAAAGAAAGCCGAAGAATGCCGAAGACGGCCGAAGAAAGTGCTGGAGCTCGTTCACGCTTGCGCCTGACAGCCAAGTGCCAGGCACACCGAACAGGGGGTGAGGGGTGAGGACTTGGACAACACAGGGATATTTTGGGTTGCATACCCTCAGTGCACACGAATGCAGTTTTCAATGAACGGGGCCGAGACAAATATGTAGAATGAGAAAGAACTTCTCCACTGCGCTTGAAGAATGACAAGCGGTTGATAGTCTATGTCATTCGGACATTCAATCAATCAGAAATGAACTTGCAACACTGTTCTGGATTTTGAAGTAAAGAAATAACCCCAGAAAATAATGCATAACCTAAACTGTGGCATTCCACTGACAGCGCTTTTACAGAGTGGATTCTGTCAAACTAGGCTCGCCTGCTTTGTTGCAAATAAAAGCTGAATGCATAATAGTATCCTATTTTGTTTTCTCTTGGACAAATCAGCTGTCCTTTTTCAGTGACAGAATAATGACAGAAACCAAAAAAAAATGTTTACCATGCGAGGAAAATATCTTGTTTTCATTGCTGCTTAAATTGTCATCCGTCAAAAAGTATAATTGACAATAAAAAAAAATGTCACCAACACATCCGCAATGGCCAAAATTGTTATACAGTTTGAAGGAATTTTCTGAAAAAGTGCCAGGGACGAAAATATGGAGGTGATTCTACTTCAGTGGGACATGCGTCTCCCAGGGTGGCCGCTGGGCAATTTTTTTTTATCCACACATAGTTACCATTATCATTATCAAAAAACAAAAATTTCCTATGCTTTTCTAAGAAGTTGAACTTCTCCTCGGGGAATTAAGCTAGAGCCCTGGAACTTTTTAGATGGATAGCTTCGATCCTCAAGGGTGGCCACTGGACAGATATTATTATTGTACTTCATGATTCCGCCGCCATATTGAAATTGTTCATTAGTGGAACAATTATCATAAAACGTGAAACTTCTCTTGTCCCGTATGAACATTGTTATTTTCTAGCTGGATTTTATTTCTACCAATGACAGATCTGCACTAAGAAAATGCGCTTCTGCGACTTACGCACGTGAGGGGATATTCACTGGTTTCACTTCTTGGGCGCCATCTTGGATCCGCCATCTATGCAAAAGTGGAAATAGTCTATTATGATTCTCAAGTTGGTGATTGTTGATACGCAATCATTCATCCCAATAACTTCTTCGCCGAAAAAACGACTTTCTAACATTTGAATGGCGACTGTTCACAGTTTCTAAAGTTGGATTTTAGGGGACTTTTCACGGGTCATTTTAGACAATCAGGGAAATGTGTGTACAAAATTTCAGCCCTCTACTTATTTTTCCTAGGAAGAAAGACATAGTGACTGGACTAACAGGTAAGTACTCCCCATGACTATTCTGTGCCATGACAATAATGAGATGAGGTAGTTTGGATCACCTGATGCCGATACTGTTGAGAGCTGATTTGAAACTAATTTCGATCCAGTTTTACTTATTCCGTGAACTGATTATAATAGCTTTTGAATCTCATTCTCATTCAATTGGACACGTTTCTAATGAAAGCCGAGTATTTGCACAACTCTCCAATTTCCTCAAGTGCTTCGGCTGTTGACCATTGTCCAGTCGGAATTCGACGGCATCCCCCGAGCAAACACTATGGGGAGCCCTCGACATAATTTCATTGTAGGTACAGTAATACGATGCGGCTATAACAACAATCAGATTGATTTGGATTGAACTGCTTAAGAAATAAATTATAAAATTTCTCAGAATATCGATCTGATGCCTGATGCTAAGCGAGGCCAATTTTTCCTTCGATATAGAGTGGGGGATATATTGAAAGCTTCTGAGTTTTCGCCTTTGTAAAGGATTTACTTTATGGATTTTTAAGTTGTCCGCGCACAGTCGGCACGGGTTTGATGCAAACTGACAATCGATGTTTGGAGTTCTCGAGAATCAGAAGTTTCGGAACAATGTTTCACAATACTTACGCTGAAAACGTAAAGTGGCGAGCATGTTAGGGTTTTATTCCGGATCCATACAACACACAGCCCTCTAACTTAGTGGTTCACATAGTGGAACCGACAACCCTTCCCCCTCTTCACAGAATCGCAAGTTCCAGAGATAAAAGCGGCTCTTCGAGATAAATTCTTGCTCAGTTTTCTGGAAAGTCGCCAACTTTATTTAATACGCCAGAACATCATGAGCCAGGTAGCTATCATCTGACAACAGGATGTTACGAAAATTGCAGTTTTAATTTATATAATTGTATAGGTGTATCAAGCTCACAAAAGCCCTGGGTAGGAGTGTCTAGCGCTGCACTGCAGAGTGCAGAGCGTTATGCGCGTTATGTACGCAGTATGCCCAGAGTCCAGCCTCTATTTTTTTTTATTCGTTTATTTGACGTCGGCCTAATTCCGCAACGAGGCCTAACACCGACGCCGATGAATGCTTTCCTCCACTACAATGGAAATTTTGCCGAACCCCTGTGTGTTCCGACACAGGGTGGGGATTTTTAACGACCACCAACATCGCATGGGGTCGGCATCATCGTTCGTATTTTACGTGCATTCAGCAAGCATTCCACCTAAATCAAAGAGCTTGTTTTCAAGGCAAGAATCCGACTGTTCACAGTGGGATTCGAACCCACGACCTCTGGCGTGGTAGTCGAACGCGCTGACCACCACATTACAAGCTCTCCCAGCCTCTGTTTAGTTGGCATTTATTTTCCGCGGCTTTTCAAGCTCGGTTGCCCTGTATGGAACGGTCCTACGACTCATTTTTGTTGTTAGCGATCACCTATTATTTTCTGCCGACGATTCACTATTGCCAGCGGTTTGATGCCAGTCCGTCTGTCAATCCGTCGATTCATCTTGTCAATGAACTTTTGCTATACATATAAAGTCATAGCGTCTATTTTTCTGTAAATTTATTCATTTATTTATTATAATCAACGAGGCGACATTCAGCTATAAGTTGCTCTACCATGTTACTTCGATAACTGACCGTCAGTTCCACAAAAACGATATCAGCGACCAAGGCTGATTGCAGATTAACTGAACTTTTTTCTGCTGAACGCTAAACGATTAACCACAAAAAATGCCTGAAATCTGTACTAGACCCATCATCTTTTCATTATTAAAGGATAAACCAGCATTTTCATTGATCAGTCAGCTACAAATTGACAAACAAAATCGCGAATCAACTAATCTTGTATTATTTTTTTTGTGGAACCCACTGTGAGAATCGATACATTGATCAAATTTTGAGGATAAATTCCAATCATTAAAATGCGCAGAAAGAAATATAAAAAAAAATATGTGACGAATTATTCAACAACAATACCATAAGAAGGGTCTATTTTGTCGACAAAATTGAATTTCTCGATAACTGGTCGCTAGGCATTTTTCGAAAACCAGCTGCCACAGAAAAAAACGACAAGTGCACAGCACGAGTCGTTTTTCTGTGACAGCTGGTTTGAGAGAAATGCCACGACCAGTTTGAGAGAATAAATTCAATTTTGTAGACATAAATGGATTCTTCGAATGGTATTTAATGGACTATTTTTTTTAAACGTTTATTTCAAATCACTTGTTGTAAATAATAAAGGTACAGTTGTTGTTATTCAATAAAGATTTGGAAAGGCTTCGGCCAGAGTGCAACGGCGATGCTTCTATGAGAATGGTTGGTTATTTTAATTTCACTCAATCCACTTTTTCCGCACTGGCTCTTGTCCATTTGCTTTCCTGTTCCAAGCGCTGCATTTTTATCCCAACACGCATGTTATAATGCCCAACTCTCAAAATATCGGCAATCTGCGGCACTGTTGTATCTCCGACAAATCATAGTCCCATTCTGCGTGTTTTTCTAGTTTTTCGAGACGATCATTCTCTCCATCTTCGAACATGGCAAATTCGCCACTCATCATTTGGAACTGTTTTGTATTTTCTACTCACAAACACTGACAGACAATCACGCAATAATTATTAAATTTTACAATTTGACATTCACGTTATCGTTGTTATGGTGAGTGTATCAACAGCCAGTTTTGTCACCCTGCAGCAGTTTATTCAGTAGCAGCAGAGGTTTTGTCACCCCACCATTAATTTGCCATTGCAAAACTGTTGACATTGGTTGTAATGGTAACACGTGGTACTAAATACAGCGTCGCTATTGGTTTGAAACGTCAAAAAAAAATAGTCATATTTATTCACTTACTGTCAATAGAAGTACCTAGTAAGTACGATTTTTTTGTCATACGGAAAATAACGAACTCACGATAGTTACCGGCTTCAACAGCAGTTCTCTTCATTAGTTGTGCGCAGTCCTTTTGTTATAATACGATGATCTTTTGAACTTTATTGAAGTTACGCGGTACTTAACCGAGAGAAACATCGCAAGAGGCAAAAACGGCGGTAAAAATATAGCGAAATTACATGGAGATATCACAAGCGGGTAGAACACATCTGCCCAGATCCAGAACACGCTAGTACTACACCCAAAAGAGTTGGATTGTTCGAGAACCGCATTTATTCCAAAAACATAGTTAATCATGATAATATTATTGTTATATAACTTCAATGTTGAGATATTCCTTATTAGTCCAGTCACTTCGTCTTTCTTCTTCGGAAAAATTAGTAGAAGGCTGAAATTTGGTTCACACATTCCTTCAATTGTGGTGATATTGTCGGCCTGTGAGAAGTCCTCTCAGATCCGATCTTGGGAACTTTTGATAATCGCCATCAAATGTTGAAGAATCGTTTTTTCAGTAAAGAAATCATTGCTTTATCCCAAGTTTGTTCTTTTTGTAGTTGATCTTCAACATAGTGACTAGACTATACACTTACCAGGATTATCCGAAAACTAGCCACCCGAGAAAACTCCTTTTTTCTAGCGAATTTTTTATCGAAGAAAAACAGGTCGACTTTTAATTCGAAGGGGACATCTAGAACATACATTGGTGAATTTTTATCGTCAACCCCTTCGCCCCCATCCGCCCCAATTCTAAAATTTCAAATGGCACTACTATTTGATGTACATATCACCAAAGTAGGTGGTATCATGTCAAATTTTCAAAGTTGGAGTGGGTGCGGACAAGGAGGTTGAAGATAAAAATTTGCCAATGTATGTTTTAGATGTCCTCATACTAAGAGAATGGAGAGTTATTACGGGTGGATAGTTTTCAAATGATCACCCGGCATAGTATTACGAACATGCTTTGCTCTCAAAATATGGTGCCCCTTGGGAAACTGTAATAATTCGTAGATACATACCACATCAGCGCTAATGAGCTTTCTGAAAATTCTAGTCATAGGAAGCCTTCAGCGCGAAGTTCGTCATGTAGCATTCATGACTCTCTTTCGCTCCGCTTTCTAGTGTTCATTCTCTCTTGTCTTGTTCCCTCCCGAGCTGCGCTTAACTTTACTGAAACGTAATGAGTCGCTAGACTGGCAATGGTTAATTGTCGACTAAGTTATGGGTGCTACTTATTTAGTTGTTTATTTGCCAACTTTATTATACTGTCTCTCTTGCCAAGACGCGTTCTAAATTTTAAATTAAGGCCGAAAACAAATGCGTTTCAAAATAATATTAGCGCGTGAAAGCACAAACGAGAAAAATATATATTTTGCCTACTAATTGTTTTTCTGGATGCACGAACAAGTAAATTACAGTAATTTCGGTGATTTTTGAAGTTTTCCTCTCGATTTCACGCATACTCGGCAATATCATCATGATCCCCGCCTGCCTGTGCCTCACAACAAATTGGTTATGGAGTCGTGAACGCTGTGTACAGTACATAATTAAAATACCTTTGTAAAAATTAATAAACGATTCGGTAACGAACTCTGACCTTATCAAGCCTCGCTGCCCGCCGCCGCCGCTGTTGCTGTTACACTGGATGCCAAAACCAATTTTGTCCGCCCGGGGCCGCAACAACTTTTTGCCCTCAAAGTTGGATTCTTTGCGGCCCGCCAACTGTCGGTAAATGTTATTAACAAAGGTGGGACGCAGTGTTTGAATAATATTGAAACCCTGAACTCGGGAGGGTAAGTTCAGGAATGTTTGTGCAGGATGCGGCCGAGCGAGAAGTATGTGAAACTCGGACACGGGTTGGCAGGATTATGTGGACGAGGGTTGTGGCTTTTTACCAACTTACACTTATTACATTGTCTTGCACCCGGTAGAGAAGCTGTATTTGCACAGGACGGGAACATTATTTTTATTATTAATTAGAACCAGGAGACAAAGAGAAACACGCTCTGTTAAAACTCAAAAAGAGTCAATCCACTGTCAATTATACTTCTAACTGCACAGGATATTTCAGTGATGCCCGTAAACATTTCAAAAATTTCCGGACAGTCCTGATGAGGATGAGGTCAAAGAAGTTTCATCATTAAGGAGGAGTAATTTCTTGGTCTGAGACTCTTGCCATGGATAAACTCGTCTTGTTCTCGGTCTTGGTCAAAACACCTTGTCTCGGTCCCGGTCGTACCACCTACCACCTTTGTCTCGGTCTCGGTCTCGCTTCCGTGGGAAACACTACTTGAAGGCCAACTGTACGCAGGATTTCAAGAAGCTGACCTTGTGTGTCTGTACAATCCTCAACGCAAGAAGGCAACATCCTTGAAGCTCCATCTGCCGTAAGAACGACGAATATACAGGGTGTTTCAGCGATGATAGTAGAGCAGGCATAGTAGAGCAATACAGATTTGAACGCAAAACGTATTTTCCACTAACAGAGCAGAGTCGTAGGAAAAACATACCTAGGGGACAGCTCTCATGGACGCCCTCACCTTCGTCTTGTGTTCAGACATCATGGTTGTGAAAGAATGAATTTCATTTCTTGGGCAGCAGTCACACTGGAGCCAGGAGCCACCCACTACCACTCACTGCCACCCACTACCATTAACCAAAAATCAAACGCATAAGCAATGTAGTGGCGCTGGTCACACTGCAACCACCCCTTGTGGTCACCGGCGACCACGTGTTTGAAATTTCTAACGTGGTGGTCGGTGGGTCAATGCGCATGCACAAACAACCCTTCGCAATGCCACACTGGTTACATTTCTTGTCTAGGGATTTTTCGTTCTGTATAATGGCAACATGATAATTATTGATTTTCGTTGCCGTGGCCGTCACCGACTGGTGTGTGTGCACAAACCGATCTGTGTATCTCTCTTTCCCACACTGCTTCCATGGGCCCTTCTTTCTTGGTGTGTACTGTGTGATATTTGCACAAACAGAGCACTCACAGCACTAGTGTCATGAGCGGAGCGCTGTAACGTTGGCAACATGAGAAGTAATAATTGATATGTCAAATTCAGGAGGAGGAAACGATGGTCAACGGTGGCTCAGTGAGACCATGGCCGATTATTTTGCCTGGTGGTAGTGAGTGATGGTGGGCGGTAGCGGCTCCAGTGTGACCGCTGTCTTACTGGGTTGTACAATGTACCAATCATTGTTTATTCCAGATCTACCTTTATCTACAGCCGATTTTTCGGTCATCATTAACGAATCACCCTATATCAGGATGTCCCAGCTAAAACAACCCAGCGCAATTTTTCTTAGGAAATATTAAGGTAACAGAACAAAATTTCAATTGAGGGGAAGCGTAACCTGTTAGCTTTATTTTGAGAGGGCGCCGATGCTTGTAGGTGCTTTAGTTTCCAAGAAAATGCAATTTTAATTGGGCGAGTCACAAGAATTCTAAAATTCATGACCAACAAAAACAAAATAACGGGTGTTTTTTTGAATCTGGCGTCCAAGTATGCTGTGCTCCAGTCGAAAAGAGCCTCATTTGGCCGGAGCACAGCATGCTTGACGCCAGATTCAAAAAAACACCCCTCACTTCAGATGAAAAAAAATCCTCTTTCTCTTGTCTTTTCATTCGACAACGTCGCCGTTGCTTGTACCTCGCCCAGTAAGCCGGATATCCTGTTTTACAGTCCAGCAAACACAATAATCGAAATTCATGACGTCACCGATTACACACTTGTTGATTTTGTTGAGTTTGTTGATTCTTAGTAACACTAGCCGTTACTAGGACTTTTTCACTTACCATACCTGGATTCGTCATAGTAATGAATACTGGCAGTTTGACCACATATGCGATACGCCACGGAGTCATGTACCCCAACTTTGACAGCGCTCCGCAGCTAAGTCGAAGAAGATGCATTCATGACATCACAGAATTGTCTATAGATGATTCAATCCTCTACAAGCTAGTTTGTTCAGATTTTCCATATTTATTACATTTATTTCAGTATTCAATGAGGAAGCTGGGAGTGCGAATCGCTATTTTCCAACATTTCCTTTTTTTTTCTTGGATTTCTTGGAACGGTGTGGAATGAAACTTTGATTTTTTAGAACCAGTTTTCCATTCTCTACATTGACATATTTTGTTCATCAAGTTTGGGATTTTTCTAGGTTTTCCAGAAGAACCACTTCACCAACAGGATTGTCACGCAACTTCAAACGTGGTTCACGGCTAAACTACAAGAGCTAATAATCGGCCCTGAAGATTTTGTAGTGGAGCATTCAATTCTCTACAACTTTGTCGCCCACATTTTCGGATATCTCTTGACGTTTTTACAGCATTCAAGAAGGAAGGTCACGCGGACAGTTTTTCCACTTCACTAGACCGGCGCGCAACTTTGACTGCGATAAACAGCTAAACTGAAGAAGTTAGACATACGCTCCCAGGGAACTTTTTTGTAGATCATTGAACTTCCTACAACTTTGTCCCTGACAATTTTCACACATCTCTCACGGTTCTCTCACCATTTCTTAAGAAAGACTGCGGTGCATGTTTTTCCATCTTCTCCATTTTTTTCCATACTTCCCGAGATGGCTGAAAATGAAACTTTGGTTTTTCTTGTTCAGTTTTTCAATCAACAAGTGTGTGATCGGTGACGTCATGGATTTCGATTATTGTGTTTGCTGGACTGTAAGGCACAATATCTGGCTTACTAGGCCAGGTACAGACATCGGCGACACATCAATGGGAAGAAAGGCCAGAGAAGGATTTTTTTCATCTGAAGTATTCTGTTTTGTCGGTCGTAGTACGGACGTTAGGGGAACCAACCTTGCATTTCATCCCGATGCAAAACGCTTTTGCACGTAAGTAGTGAGGACCTACTGGTGATTTTTAAGAAGTGGTGCTCCGATAGGACCCACGACTGGCGTGCTTCCTAAGAGGTCGAAGGTCCAAAAAATTACCATTTTAGAAATCGTTGCGTTTTTTAGACTTCCTTCGCTGGACTATATATTTTGAAGGTCAAAAAACACAATGCAATAAGTTTCCAGAAAGTGTCATGCACCAGTAGCGTACCAGACGGCTGCGAAGGGGCCGAGCTGCGATTTTTCACAAGTCTTATGTTAAACCTTAACTAACACTTTTTTTGACATGTTTGGTATCATTTCTGACCAAATCGCACATTTTGATTTCAAAAATAAGTATGAAATTTTGATGAAGACGTGTTTGATTCGGTTTTATCATGAAGAACATGACTTTTTTACCCTCAAAATTGATGTTTTGTAATTCTGCTTCCATCACTGTCCAATGTTGTTATAACTATGATTTTGACCTAGACAGATGGTTTGGGCTATTCAACACAAAAATATCATTTGTTGAACTTTTTTCCTGTTTTCAGAAAGTCATGGAGTGATTTTGTTTCTTGAGATGTATCATGTCAAAGCTTGATGTGACGAAACGTGCTATTTCATAGAAAAAATTAGGCTAGGATCAGAATGTTACGTTGATTTGGTACTTTATCCATCTCGAGTTATGAAAATAGTTTCTCTATCAAACAAAATAAAAAAAAATGAAATCAGAGTCGTATTTTAGTCATGACATCCTTTTCCTTCCGACATGACAAGCTCTTGGAATTAAATTCCCACATGATGTACGTTTTGAAACAAAACTACCGTGTGACTTTGTGACATCGATAGAAACTCCTGAGGCCCGTTTCATAAAACTACAAACGACAATTTACAAGTGTGTAGTCTTGGCAACCCATTGTCCCATTGTTGCAACAATGGGTCGTCAAGGTTATACATTTGTAATTTGTCGTTTGTAGTTTTATGAAACGGGCCCCTGGTGTATGAAATTCATCTATGAAATAGTTCAATTGGTTTGAACCACAATGAGAATGGAGCTCAAGAACGGAAAATTCATAGGTCGAGACTTCGCATTTTCTCAGAAATTAATTCCGCAATGTCGGAAGAAAAATGATGTAATGACTGAAATACGGCTCCGATTCCAGTTTTGTCTATTTTGTTCGATAGAGAAATTAACTTTCATGCCTTGAAATGAATAAAGTACCAAATAAAAGCCACATTTCGACTCTAGTCTAATTTTTCCTGTGAAATAGCACGTTTCGTCACATCAAGCTTTGACATGATACTGTTACTAACTTCGGGCGGAAGCAAACACATACGGCCGGGCTAGCTCGAAGTCGGCTGTTGTGGGAACGTCCACTCTGTGGACAGTCTCTCCAGGAACCAGGGGTGGTAGGATGGTAGGAGTTTCAAACGGGATTAAGTGAAAACCAACAGAATTAGTTGTATTGGCCGCAGGTCTTGAAAGCCTTTTTTTTCCGTCACACTTGTCACCTTCGTGTCACCCGATGCCATATGCCACGCTGATGGCGGAACGAGAAGCGGGTGGCACGACTCGTGTGTTTATCAATAAAAACGCCCAATGGGATTAAAAATATAATTTCGCGTCGCGGTAACAATCGCCCCCCCTTTCAAGACCATTGGGACGATTTATTTATAGCGAAAATTTTTTTCAAAGTGAAACACTTGTTTAAACAGAAGTAAAAAAAAAAAAAACAAAAGGGTACAAGGGTATCAATGAAAAAGAAAACAAGGATGCAATCGCATCAACAAAACACATTCGGAAACGCGCACGATTCTTTCGCTGCACTCATCGACGACATCGCGGCAGTGGCGCTCGACGTAGCTTGTCAATGTGATACTTGACGGAGCGACCGTCAATGTTGACCAGGAAGATGTGTGGGGCAAAACGTTTGATGATGGAGTGTGGCCCAAGCCACTTGGGGTGAAAAGCACCAGGTGCTGGTGGATGGTGGACCAGAACTGAGTCGCCGGGAAGAAAGTCTGGTGTGAGCCGTTCAGGAACCTGGTGTCTAGCCTCGACGTACTGCTGCTGGTGTTTTCTGGCTTGCTGGTGACGTTCGGCTGCTGGCGGTGGTTGCAAGGGCTGATGTGTTGACCATTCGCCAGGGAATGGCAAATTGTAGCCGCAGAGGAGCTGAGCAGGGCTCTGACCAGTCGCAGCGTTTCGACGGCGGCGCGCACTAAACAGCGTGGCCGGCAAATGAATATCCCATTCGGACGGAGGGCGTCCGTCAAGACGGAGTCGCAGCCCCTTCTTTATTTCTTGATTTCGCCTCTCGGTTGGATTGGCGCGAGCATGGTAAACTGGCGTTGTCCAGGCCAGACTCTGCCACCGAGCACACGCGCGAGACCAAGCAACGGAGGTGAACTGGGAGCCGTTGTCGCTGAGTATGGCTTTTGGATAGCCATGCATGGGAAAGAACTGCGTATCCAGCGTGGATATAAGCGTCCCCGTCGTGCTGCGTGGTAATGCCCACGCGTCTACCCACCGTGTAAATAAATCCGAAACCACTAATATGAAGCGATTTCCGCTAGCAGAGATGTCGTAGGGACCCATGATGTCGATCGCCACGACCTCAAAGGGCTGTTGCGGTTGCCGCGGACTCTGTTCAGCAGGATTACGACTTACACGGGCTTTGTATCGCGCGCAAAGCAAGCACGACCGCACGTATTCGCGCGACTCTTTTGGCAGGTCCGGCCAATGGTATTGTTCGGAGATGGAGCGTTTCGTCTCGTCTTCGCCGGGATGTCCAGCTAGGAGGCTGTCATGATGTTCGAAGAGTACGCGTGAACGCGCGCCACTGGGAACATACAAGAGGCGACGTCCGTCGTTTCGGACTCTGTACAAGTGATTGTCTTCGACAGTGAACATCGCACGGAAGCCGGGGTGCCAGTCGCGATTGTTAGGTAGGTGCTCCAGCTCGCGACGCTGTCGTATCAATTGTTGAGTGGATTCGTCGTGGTCTTGGGCCTCTCTTTACTTCGTCGCTCAGCGTCCTAACATCCATCAGGTTCGCTGCGGCTTGCGGAAGTCCTTCGGCAGTTTGACGTTGTGCTTGTGGTTCTGGCGGCAAGAGGCGCTCCATGTCTTCGAAATCAAAAGGTTTGACAGGTATTTCGGGCTCCCTGGAGAGGGCGTCGGCCAGCTCATTTGTTTTTCCCGGAACATGTTCAACGGTAAACGAGAATTCTTGCAAGAGAAGCGACCATCGCGTCAGCTTCGCCTTGGTATCCTTTGACCGGTGTAGCCAGAGGAGCGCACGGTTGTCTGTACGAACCGTGAAGTGGCGGTCCTCTAAGTATGGCCGGTAGTGTTTCACACCCCACAGGATAGCCAGGCATTCCTGCTCGTTAATGTGCAGTCGGCGTTCGGTGGCGTTGAAACGAGCGCTCGCGTATGAAATCACCGCCTTGGTTCCGTCTGGCTTCTCCTGGTACAACACCGCAGCCATACCTAGGCCACTAGCGTCAGTTTGGAGGACGAAGGGAAGCGCTGGATCCGGTCGATGAAGGTGTCGTGGTGCCGCAAGGGTGTCCTTGAGCCGGTCGAATGCCTCTTGCTGAGATTTTTCCCACCTAAATCGAGCTTTGGAGGCAAGTAGGTCTGTCAGAGGTGCAGCAGTGTCGGCAAAGTTCTCGACATACTCGCGCAGCCAATTGCAGGTGCCGAGAAAACTTCGAAGCTGATGTTTTGTGGTCGGTGGCTTCGCAGCACGCACAAGCTCCAGGTGCTTTGTTTGTGGTTCATTGCCGGCGTCGCTAACAACATGACCGAGGTATTCGATGCGTGTTTTTCCGAATTTGCACTTGCCATGGTTGCAGCGCAGCTGGTGATTTTGGAGTCGTTCTAGAACTAGACGTAAATGTTCAATGTGTTCCTCCAGCGAGTCAGAATACACAATTATGTCGTCCAAGTAAACGAGGCAGAAACGACGAAGGTGGCCCGTCAGCACTTCCTGACACATCAGACGTTGGAACGTACTCGGCGCGTTTTTTAAACCAAACGGCATTACTCGGAATTGGTATAGGCCGCCATCGGTGGTAGAAAATGCCGTTAGTCTTTTGCTGTCAGGATGTAAAGGCACCTGCCAATATCCGGACTTGAGGTCCAGAGTACTGAATACTTTCGCTGTACCTAGATCTCGCAGCATCTCCTGTATACGTGGCAGTGGCGCGACCTCGTCCTGTGTGATGGAGTTGAGCTGGCGGTAATCCACACAGAATCGCGACTTACCGTTTTTCTGCACCAGAACGATCGGCGAAGCGTACTCAGAGGTGCTTGCTTCGATGATACCATCCCGGTACATCTGCTCGACCTGCTCCTCAATGATTCGCTTCTTCGCTGGCGGTACACGGTATGGTCGGATGCGAAACGGTGCTTCCTTGCTCAGACGAATGGTGTGAGTGGTGGTGAGTGTGGTGGAAAGTCTTGGGTCCTGGTTGAGAGTGTCTGCGAAATCGTCAAGGACGCGCTGGAACGTGGCTTGCATTGGTGGTGGGAAGTCGTGATCGACGTCGGTGATGCGTAGCGGCTGCGGCGCTAAACGCGAAGGTTCGTCCTGCTGGTCAATCCAGCGTATGGCACGGCGTTCTGCAACTCCCACATGCAAACAACGGCGTTCAAAATCCAAACAAGCTCGCTGCTCTCTTAAAAAGGGGTATCCGAGAATGACTTGTTCGTTTAGACCGTCTACCACATGGAATTCAATCTGGTGTGGTGTGCTACCCAGGAGGCACGCTATAGAGATGCTGCCAAGTGTACGCTGCTGGTCGTTGGCGCCGACGGCTAGGCGCAATGGTAGGGATTCGTTGCTGTCGAATCGTCGGTTGCTGACAAGCGAGGAGTCGATGAAGTTCAACGTGGCACCGGAATCTACCAGAGCGTGAACATCATGTTCGTCGAAGTGCAGCGGAACTTGGGGAAGCGCGTTTGTATCTAATGTCTTTGGGGCGCGGAGGTTTCCCGCGTAGCTCCGGCCCCATTCTGGTTTTCCGCACGCCTGTCCACTTCGCGGTGCTGCTGTCGGTAGTGGGCGTCGTGGTGCTGCTGTCTGTAGTCCTCGTCGACATGCTGTTGGTTGTAGCCTGCGTCGCAGTGTCGCTGCTCGACATAGGCATTGAATTGAGCTTGGCGTACCGGGCAGTCGCGGTGATAGTGTCGCTCGGGACAGTACCGGCACGGCGGCGGTTGACGTGGAGAGTCTGCTTTCTGAGCTGGTGCAAGCTGCTGGCTAGCCTGCGAAGCTGATGCGGCAGTTGTCGTACGCGGCAGTTGTGCGCGAACGTTTCGCTTGGTTTCTTGGCGGCTCTCAATGAGCTGCGCCACTTGGATAAGCTCTTCCACTGATTGGACACGGGTCGTCAACAGTGATTTGCTGACTTCAATGTCAGCTAGGGCGATGATGAGCTCCACCAGCTCGTCAATACTCATGGATGGTTCCAGCCGTCTCATGAGTTGGACCTTGTGCCGGATGAAAAGAGAGATCGGCTCGTCCTTCTGTCGCTCAGTCCGCAGCTGAACTATAGCGGCGCTCTTTCTTTTGTAGGAGTCAAACTCCGTGACAACGGCGTTCACGAAGTCCTCCCAGTCAAGCTCGAGGGATGCGTAGGGGGTGTACCACCTTTGTGCGTCTCCGCTGAACCGTTGCGCTACTGCAGCCACCCATCTAGCCTGCGGAATGTTCGAGGTTCGGAGAAGCTGTTTACAATCCTCCAGGTGATATTCAGCCACCTGGTGCGGCAGTCCGGCGAAGGAGGGCAAGTCAACGGGTCTTTCGGCGTGCCGACGCTCGTGATGCATTTCTGACAGCAATTCTACTAGCAGTTCTTCGGTACGCGAACGCGGCGGTGGCTCGCGGTTTGCGGCAGACTCGAATTGCGTCTGGTGTTCGAGCGGCATCGCGACGGGAAGCGTCGAAGTGTAGACGCTCGCGCAAGCTGGCATCGTGAAGGTGGACGTTGTCGTGGAGGTCATGGCGAGCGATGAAGCGGCGACGGCCGACGTCGAAGTGTAGATGTTCGCGTAAAACGGCGTCGTGGAGCTGGAAGTTGTCGCGAGAGTCGTGGCGAACGATGAAGCGGTGATGACCGGCGTCGAAGTGTACGTTGCATAGCTATGCGTCGGCGTCACGATGTCAGTGGTTTCGAAACTGAACGGCCTGGTGTTGTAGTGGTTAGGATTAAAATACACGGCGGGTACTTGCGGCGCAACGTTGATGATGGGCGTCGGCGGCGAGTAGACGCTAGTCACCGTCGTAGAGACGACGGGCGTCGAAATGTGGACGCTTGACGCGGTCGTCGAAATGGCAGGCGTCGAAGTCTGGATCGGTTGATAGGGCGCCACTGGAAGGTTTATTTTACTTCCCGCTTCCAGGCGGGAACGCGAGGACTTGTTGGTTTTCCGGGCTTTCGACGGCATCGTTGTGCTTGGTCTCTTACGCGCTCGCGACGAATTTCAAACTTATGGCAGAGTCTTACCCAAGGAGAATTCTGGAAGTTCTGGAAATTCTGGAAGGCGTTGGAGAGAACCAAAAGGTGCTACTCTGCTCGAAGAGGACGGCAGAGGAGTCGAAGAGGTCCTGGAGAATTGGCCCCACGTTGGGCGCCAAATATGTTACTAACTTCGGGCGGAAGCAAACACATACGGCCGGGCTAGCTCGAAGTCGGCTGTTGTGGGAACGTCCACTCTGTGGACAGTCTCTCCAGGAACCAGGGGTGGTAGGATGGTAGGAGTTTCAAACGGGATTAAGTGAAAACCAACAGAATTAGTTGTATTGGCCGCAGGTCTTGAAAGCCTTTTTTTTCCGTCACACTTGTCACCTTCGTGTCACCCGATGCCATATGCCACGCTGATGGCGGAACGAGAAGCGGGTGGCACGACTCGTGTGTTTATCAATAAAAACGCCCAATGGGATTAAAAATATAATTTCGCGTCGCGGTAACAATACATCCTCAAGAAACTAAATCATTCCGTGACTTTTTGAAAACAAAAAAAAAGTTCAGCAAATGATATTTTTGTGTGAGATAGCCCAAACTAACTGACTAACCACGTTCCACCAAAAAATTGAGGAGCGTTTTAAGCTAAACCGAGTTTAAACGGATTTTTTTCTGGTCAATTCTGGCAGATTCATTATGGAAAATATGTTGAATCGCAAGTATACCACCCTTTCTTTGATTACTTAACGTGAAACCTGAATTTACAATAATAATTTGGGCAGAATCCATCACAAGAGATCTCGATTTAGCTATCAGCTGGTTAAATATACTGACGGACAAAATTAGCGTTACACTTTTTTAAAATATTGGCGAAGACGAACCCGTCAACAGATTTTCTCAAAATTTTTCGAGGAGCAAGCTTGAAGTGTTTTCTTCAAGTCCACAAACGCGCAAAGACGTGGTCCCCAAGATGACTGAGTTGTACGGTCTAAAAGGTAGAAATGACCAGAAACCATTTTCGTAGAATTTTCCAACACATTCAAGAGTTTTTCCTAATGCTGCAGATAAGGTCATAAATCTGATAATCTCACTTAAAATCGTGTCAGTAGGTGGTTCATACCCTTTGTAGTCTTCTTGCATGATTTGAACAACGCAAAATGTTCACCCACTCAGTGTTAGTTCTTTGTTCAATGAAATGAAAAAAATTACGTATGATTTTCAAAAATGCTTTGTGTAATTGGAAAATCTGTTTTTCACGTACTCGAGAAGGTAATGCAGCAGCGAATGGTTGAAAACATTTCTTGTCTCCTTCGCAACCTCTTTATGTGGTAAGTCATTTCCTTACCATCAGCTGATAAACCGTTGTCGAAAGAATCAAAACAATCTCGGTGATACCTCAAGGTTCATTGAAACCTCAGAGCGCCATCGGTTTGGTATCCGACCTTCGAGGTCCTCGATTAACCATAATTTAACACCTTGTTGGTACCCTCTACAAGAATGGTAAAGGAAGCAGATTTTTTTAAACTCGCTCGAAAAAATGCTTTTTTATTTGCCATTTATCTGATCTGTTAACTCAAATGCATAAGAAATCCTCATCTTGTGTTTTGAAGTCAATTTTTGTGACTTCCGTACATCAACTTGCACCCAGTGCAACTTTTAGGATTTTTATCGCATTTTATTTATCGTTCGTCAAGAGAAACCTCGATGCCTTCATTCATCAACGTAATCATGAAAATGCATACACAGTTCCTCAGAGTCACGCAATCAGCCTTTATTTTGGATGTTGCAATGGGTTTCCCAGGTGCGAACAGCCGGTCGGGTTGGCGGATTGCTATGCTAGAGTACGTGGCTCGTACCCAGGAAGTTTTTAAAAGTTTATTTGTCATCCTGTGCAACCAAAGGAGCCTTCCAAGGACTGGTGGTAACTCGTATTTCGGTAACAAAGATCTACCTGAAGATTTTCAATCCTCGCAATCCTGTCGTAGATAATTTTGCGAAATGTGATTCATACCTTTTATTATCGTAAATTAACAACAATAAATAAGGTACTGCTGCCTGATCCTGACGTTGACGCTTGTCAGAAAAAAATATTCAAGCGATACAAAATTACCAACGATAGGATTGCAAGGATTGAAAATCCTCGGGTAGACCTTTGTTACCGAAATACGAGTTACCACCAGTCCTTGGGAGGCTCCTTTGGTTGCACAGGATGACAAATAAACTTTTAAAAACTTCCTGGGTACGAGCCACGTACTCTAGCATAGCAACCCGCCAACCCGACCGGCTGTTCGCACCTGGGAAAACCCATTGCAACATCCAAAATAAAGGCTGATTGCGTGACTCAGAAGAACTGTGTATGCATGTTCATGATTACGTTGATGAATGAAGGCATCGAGGTTTCTCTTGACGAACGATAAATAAAATGCGATAAAAATCCTAAAAGTTGCACTGGGTGCAAGTTGATGTACGGAAGTCACAAAAATTGACTTCAAAACACAAGATGAGGATTTCTTATGCATTTGAGTTAACAGATCAGATAAATGGCAAATGAAAAAGCATTATTTCGAGCGAGTTTAAAAAAATCTGCTTCCTTTACCATTCTTGTAGAGGGTACCAACAAGGTGTTAAATTATGGTTAATCGAGGACCTCGAAGGTCGGATACCAAACCGATGGCGCTCTGAGGTTTCAATGAACCTTGAGGTATCACCGAGATTGTTTTGATTCTTTCGACAACGGTTTATCAGCTGATGGTAAGGAAATGACTTACCACATAAAGAGGTTGCGAAGGAGACAAGAAATGTTTTCAACCATTCGCTGCTGCATTACCTTCTCGAGTACGTGAAAAACATATTTTCCAATTACACAAAGCATTTTTGAAAATCATACGTAATTTTTTTCATTTCATTGAACAATGAACTAACACTGAGTGGGTGAACATTTTGCGTTGTTCAAATCATGCAAGAAGACTACAAAGGGTATGAACCACCTACTGACACGATTTTAAGTGAGAACTACCTTATCTGCAGCATTAGGAAAAACTCTTGAATGTGTTGGAAAATTCTACGGAAATGGTTTCTGGTCATTTCTACCTTTTAGACCGTACAACTCAGTCATCTTAGGGACCACGTCTTTGCGCGTTTGTGGACTTGAAGAAAACACTTCAAGCTTGCTCCTCGAAAAATTTTGAGAAAATCTGTTGACGGGTTCGTCTGTGCCAGTGTTTTGAAAAAGTGTAACGCTAATTTTGTCCGTCAGTATATTTTGGTGGAACCCACAGTGAGTCAAAATCATAGTTATAATAACATTGAACAATGGCAGATGGCAGAATGGCAGAAGTAGAATAACAAAACATCAATTTTGAGGGGAAAAAGATCATGTTTTTTCTGATAAGAACCGGTTTAAGCACGTCTCTATCGAAATTTCATATTTATTTTTGGGATCAGAGTGTGCGATTTGGTCAGAAATGATAGCAAAAATGTCAAAAAAAGTGTTAGTCACGGTTCACCATAAGACTTGTGAAAAATCGCACCTCGGCTCTTTCGCAGCCGTCTGGTACGCCACTGGTGCATGACACTTCCTGGAAACTTATTGCATTGTGTTCATTGTGTTCATATTCATTCATTCTTGTGACTCGCCCGATCAAAATTGCATTTTCTTGGAAACTAGAGGACTAGAGCACCTACAAGCATCGGCGCCCGCTCAAAAGAAAGCTAAAAGATCGGGCTTCCCCCCAATTGATAAGTTTTTTTGTTGCCTTGATATTTTCTGAGAAAATCCCGCTGGGTTGTTTTAGCTGAGACACCCTGTATAATAATAACTATAAATGAACCTAAACTGGAAATAAAAATGATACTTGCTTTCTGGCAAAAGACGTTTAACTTGTGAACAACCATAACCATAACCATCCCAAAATTGCGCTAGCTCTGAAATGTGCCAAAGAAAAGAAAACGGGCGCCGCGCGCTTATAATATGTATGGGAACTAAGGAAACTATATTTCGAACCGTTCGCAGATTTTAGGTCAAGGTTTGTTTTTGTGCTCGCCATATTGTAATATCATCATTATTTTCGCTATTAAACGCATGGTTCCGACACAGTGACTTTTTATTATCCGTCGCGAGTTTTCCGCCAATGGTTGCGGCACGGGATAATTTCCCGCTTCTTTTTTTTGCTTTTTCGCCTGCTTTCACACCCGGGCTGGAATTTAAAAACATCACCTATATAATACGGCAATACGGCATAATAGTTATGAATGTCGACCCAGACGGGAGTACAATGTCAGGATGATTAATGGTCTGGAGTCATGGAGTGCCGAGCTTATCAGCAACCTGCTTCTACATGTATACGACGTGTCTGATACAGCAGGCAAGCACACAGAAAAAGGGACAAAAAATCCTTTTGCAGCGGCTTTCGCCGGTATTTGGAAATCATTTTTTACCAGCCAGGCTGTTTCACCGATTTTATTCAGAAGTCATATCTATACTCGTCGAGGGGTGACAATAAACGCCCTGACAGCAGCCAAAGTTCGTGCTCGAAAGCGCTGGTGGAGGAGCTTTCCGTGTGCATTATTAAAAGGTGACGATGCAATGTAAAAAGTTCGCCTTGACTACACAATACAGGCTTCAAATTTCAGAACAGTTCTCAAGTAAATGAGCACAAGACTGAGAAACTTGTGGATCCTAACAAACAAAAAATGTCTAGATAAAAAAAACGCATTATTAAATAAGATAGAATCTTGATGGAGAATAAGTCTGAGTCTGAAAATAAAAAGAGGAAATTATTCCGAATCCAGGTTAAAGGAACTCCTCCACGGCGTGATCTAAAAATAAACAGGAAATGGTCTGAATCTTAATTACAATCAATACAGTACTTTATCAAGTTAACGGCCGGTTAGACTGTCAACGATAAAAATCTTATAAATCTCTCCGCGGTGGTGGAATTGGGAGCAGCCAGCAGCCAGTGTGCCGAGCCATCCAGCAGCAAAGCTCCCACCACCTTTTATGTTAGCCCGGTCGATTTGAGAATTTTATTTCGTTCCGTTTAGATGGTCCTTCACGGTTCATTACGGGCACACCCCTTGATTATATTGCAATATACTGGGAAATTAAGGGAATATAAAAAGCGAATTCGTCTAGATAAGGACCTCTCTAGCCCCAATTTGTGTCGAAATATGAGATTTACGCTACGATACGTAAAAGCTTTTACGGTGCTCAAGAAAGTAGGAAGGATCGCCCAGGTCGAGATCCTACACCAATTAAGAAATGCTATGATTTTACGCTCAAAGGAGATGCAGAGATAAAAAAAAATATGAACGAAATAGCATAATAAAAAAGTCCTATGACATAAGGCCACATACTTAACGTATAACTGTGCATTATAGCTTAATTTTAATCAAACTCCCGACGCTTCGCAGATATGGGATGCATTAGACACCGCTAAATCCTTGTTTGGTTAACCCGCACCGTCCTAAAACCACATTAACCGTTTTAACTGCTGGTCTTACATTACCAAAGTTATAGGATTAAATTTGTGGCTTACACTCAATTGATTAATTTTACAGTAGCAAACACGTGCCCGGGACCCTTCAGCTTAGCTAAAATTTTAATTGCTTGCTCAATACAACTTTGCCACTGTATAACATCTTAGTAGGACTGTTAGCGCGGTACACATAAAGACGGCAGCCTTCCGATGAAGGCTGCATTAAAACAATAACTCTTGGATTAGGAAAGCAGCAAGCGACAGTCAGAAATAAAATTCACAACAACAATCAAAAACTTTAATGCAAAACAAACGAAAAAAAAACACAAACAGACAGAATTACAAAACAATAAAAAAACAATGTGAATTAAATGAAATGAAGAATCCGAGTGGTTCTGATCGGGGGCAGATTCGCTGGCGCCGAGTGGCGTCGGGATCTTATTCGGTGGCGGCGTCGTCCTGGCGGAGTCCGAAGGCGGCGTCGTGGTGGATGGCCGTTCTGGTGGTGGATTTCCTTTTGAAATGCACGAGTGCCCGTGTTCGTCACCAAAATGGCGGACGAACGACTCGATCCCGTCCGAAACTGGAGCTTTGTGTGCGGCTGGCTGGTCCAAGCCGCTCCCCGGTGAAAGCGGTGAAAACTGCCGCTTTCTGGACTTGGAGATGCTGCAGAGATCCTCCAGGAGTCACTATCGGACGCGATGGGCCTTGGATGGGCTTCTGGTCGAGTACGAATGTACGCCGATGGCACGACAAGATGGCCGCGAGAACGATGACCAAAAAAAAGACGGCGTGGCTTCCCGCTCGACGTACGGAGATCGACACCGCTTCGAACGAAGCGGCAAAGGCACGAGCGGAAAGAAAGCCGAAGAATGCCGAAGACGGCCGAAGAAAGTGCTGGAGCTCGTTTACGCTTGCGCCTGACAGCCAAGTGCCAGGCACACCGAACAGGGGGTGAGGGGTGAGGACTTGGACAACACAGGAATATTTTGGGTTGCATACCCTCAGTGCACACGAATGCAGTTTTCAATGAACGGGGCCGAGACATACTCCCCACCAAAATACCACTCGGGGTATTTTCAAAGTTCAAAAATTAATGAAATCAAACATGATACAAAAAGAAAGAGCATAGTGAGAACAATGACGGAAGTGAAAACACAGAATGCTCACTGTCCTGAAGGGAGGGGACAAAGTTTGACCATTGGGCGTCGCAGAACGTCGCGTTGAGTACGGACATCTGCGACACGACAAATGCCATCTTTGCCGGGGAAGAGTTTTGAAATTCTGCCTAACCTCCACTTCAGAGGGGGAGCGTTTTCGTCCTTGATGAGGACTAAAGACCCCACATCTGCGGATTCAAGGTGACGTGACTTGTGCCACTTGCCGCGTTGGTACAGCGTGTGTAGATACTCGTCGCGCCAACGCGCCCAGAAACGCTGTTGCATGGATTGGACCAACTGCCATCGCGACAACCTGCTGATCTTGAGGTGGGACAAATCTGGGTCAGGTGGGGCCGTTAACGGCTCGAGCGTCAAAAAATGACCAGGCGTCAATGGGCACAGATCATTTGGATCCGAGCTCAGCTCCGAAAGTGGCCGTGAGTTGAGCAACGCTTCAACTTGGGTGACCAACGTGGTCAGCTCTTCAAAGGTGAGTATTTGATCACCTATCACGCGAGATAGATGAGTTTTGACAGCTTTTATGCCGCTTTCCCACAGCCCGCCAAAGTGGGGACTGGAGGGAGGAATGAAGCGCCAAGTGATGGCTTCGGATTCCGCGGCGAGTTGCATTGACGTCGTCAATTGCCTATGAGCTCCGACAAAGTTTGTGCCATTGTCGCTATAGATGGTAGAGCAACGACCGCGCCGGGCAATGAATCTGCGCAAGGCGGCGAGGAAAGCATCTGTTGAGAGATCGGAGGCAACCTCGACGTGCAATGCCTTGGTGGCGAAGCACACGAAAAGACAGATGTACGCCTTCGTAGTTCTGACACCGCGAGCGCGTGACATGAGGATTGGAAAAGGGCCACCATAGTCGAGCCCGACGCAGCTAAAAGGTTTTAGCTGAGAAATTCGCGCCGAGGGGAGGTCGCCCATGGTGGGAGAAAAAGTTTGCGGCTTAGTCCGGAAGCACCGGTAACACGATGCAAGATAGTGCCGTACCGCGCGTCGCGTGGACAATATCCAAAAATTTTGCTGCAGGAGATAGCAGGTATTGTTGAGTCCCGGGTGGCAATGTCGGGAATGAACTTGTCGAATGACGAGTCCTGTCAAGACGTGACGAGATGGAAGAAGAGCAGGGTGTCTGGTTGCAAATGGCAACTCATGACAATGCTTCAAACGTCCGCCGACGCGGAGAACATCGTCACGATCGAGAAAGGGTGAAAGTTTTCGAAAGGGTCTTGAACAGGGTTTGCCATTGCGTAACGACGCGATTTCGACGGCAAATACCTTCTGCTGTACATGTTTGACAATGTACAACAAGGCAAAATGGAGCTCTGTATCCGAGAGAGGTCCTGTGAACTTCTCATCGGACTTGCATTTGCAGAACCGATAGAAATAGGCGACAGCGCCCTGAATCTTCCGTAAGGAGGATATGCGCAAAAAGAGGTCGTCGATGTCAATCGGCGGCGGCTGCGGCACACGCACGACCAAAGCGAGCTTTCGCTCTTCAGACGCAATGTCTGGGGAGGACACGGAGAATTTGTCATCCGGCCATGTGTCATCCGCTGATGACAGAAAAGGTGGGCCAGACCACCAGAGGGAGCACGAAAGCATGTCTTCGGGAAACAATCCGCGCGAAGCTGGGTCGGCGGGATTGTCCGATGTTGAGACATGTCTCCAACACTGAGGCGGGACACGCTGTTGAATATGCTCAACACGGTGAGCAACAAATGTTTTCCAGCGGTGCGAAGAGGAACGCAGCCAGCTGAGAACAACCGTAGAATCGGTCCACGCAAATATGGCATCGAACTGTACGGTTCCTGCGAGCGCTGCAACGGTGAAGGCAACGAGATTGGAAAGTAGGACCGCTGCACACAATTCGAGACGGGGTACGGTCAGCAATTTGACTGGAGCCACCTTTGATTTGGCGGTTAGGAGACGAATGGTGGGAACACCATTTCGAAGGTAACGAACGTACAACACGCTCGCGTACCCAGATTCAGATGCGTCGCAAAAGGCGTGCAACTGGCACCTGTCTGCAGGCGACGGAAAAGTATGCCGTGGAATTTGCAACCGCGAAAGTTGCGATAGCTCGGATTGAAAACGCAACCACTGCTGACATACGATGTCTGGAGGGGTGTCGTCCCAATCAAGGCCAAGTTTCCATAACCGTTGGATTAAATGTTTGGCGAAAAATGCAACAGGGCACAGAAAGCCGAGCGGATCGTAAATCCGAGCCACCTCCGACAAGATGGACCGTTTTGTGCACGGTAGTTCATTTGGATGAACCGTGAATGAAAAGGTGTCTGTTGCCGCTTGCCACTGGAGGCCAAGAATTTTTACAGTATTGTCAGCAACGTCACTGAAAGTGGACGGCTGAGTTCGAACGTGATCAAGTGGTATGTCTTGCAGCACATCAGGGTGATTGCTTGCCCACTTGCGCAATTCAAAGCAACCCGATTGGAGCAGGTTGATTAGCTGCGTTTGTAATTCCCGTGCTGATTCCACGGAGTTCGCACCGCAAAGTAGATCGTCTACATACAAATTACGGCGAATTGCCTGCGAAGCCAATGGAAACTTCGAGGCGCTTTGTTCTGCCAAGTGAAGCAACGTGCGAACCGCTAGAAACGGTGCCGAAGAAACACCATATGTAATGGTGTTCAATTGGTACGTTTCAATGGGTCGATCAGGGGAGAAACGAAAGCGAATGAGTTGATACTTGCGATGTTCGGGCGAGATAAGTATCTGCCGATACATCTGACGGATGTCACAAGTAAAAACGATCGGCTCACACCGAAACTGCAGTAGCAAAGCTGCTATGTCCTGTTGTAACTTAGGACCGACGAGAAGCGTCTCGTTGAGAGATAAATGATTCGGCGCTTGCGCCGAAGCATCAAAAACGACGCGAATTTTCGGCTTGTCGTCTTCGATCTTGACGATCGGATGATGAGGGATGTAATACGCCTCAGAATCTGGAGGTTCTGCGTCCAGCAAGGTCATGTGACCTAGGTCGAGGTAGTCGCGCATGAATGCTATGTACAGATCACGGAGTGTGTCCTGACGGACCAGGCGACGTTCGATAGCTAACCAACGGCGGTCAGCCATAGACCTGCAAGGTTCAAAGGTGGGGGACTCCCTTTTGAAGGGAAGCGAAACCCCAAAACGACCTAACGGACAACGGTAGACAGAGTCCCGGAAACAAATTTCTGCACGTTCATCATCTGGGGACAAACGTGTTTTGGACGATGGTGACGAGATTTCCTCTACTTCCCAAAATTTGTGCAGAGACTCGTCGATTCCAGTTGGAGTGCAAACCAAAAAGGAATGCAGAGGTTTTGACGGGGTTTGAAAGGGACCGAGAAGAGCCCAGCCAAAAATGGTGTTTATGGCAACAGGCTGTGACGGACCTGACGAGACGATTCCCTCTTTCACGACTGACGGATAAACGTCGGCGCCCAACAACACTTGAATGGGGCCTGGCTTGAACCATGTGGGATCCGCCAGATTCGATAAGTTCAAGTGGAATTGATCCGGGTTCAAAGCGGTGTCTGGCAGGTTACCACAAATCCTGCGCAGGACAATTAACTCCAATTCAGGGATTGGGAGAGACTCATCATCAGCCTTGACCTGGCAAGTGACTGTGCCACACGTCGAATTGGCGGGGGTGAGACCCAAGCCAAAAACGGGCACATTGTGATTTGATGGGGATAGACCCAATTTGCGCACGCAGGAGTCCAAAATAAACGATGCCTGACTGGCAGGGTCTATGAGCGCACGGAGGCTTTGGTAGCCTCCCCACCGGTCACGAACGTGAACGATTGCCGTGGCCAACAAAACATGAGCTGCCTTGAGGCATGAGGCGAGATTCGTCACCGAATTCGCGACATTTTCTGGAAGACCAGGGGAAACGATTTGCGGTAATTCAACTGGATTCGATAAAGAACTGGGTGACTCATGACCTGCAGTTCTATGTGGCTTGGGGAAGTGCAGCAAGGTGTGATGCCTTGCGTGGCACTGCCGACACGAATACGACGATGGACATTTTGGAGCGCCGTGATTGGTGCTCAAGCAGTTGAGACAGAGCCTTTTCTGTTTGACCGCCAAATATCTGTCATTTGGGGACATTGACAGAAAAGTCTTGCACGCGGTGACTCTATGACTTCTCGCCCCACAATGAGAACATGCTGACTCATGCGACGTCGCTGGGGCAGATGAAGTCTGAGACACCAACGTATGTGAGGCCCACGACTTGCGGCTGACCTCGGGCTTCACGGTAACGGTGTTTGCCCGTGTGGAGCGGGAGTTCGATTGCGTTTTAGAATTTAAGGCAGTTGCCTCGAAAGCCTTGCATTGGTCGAGCACGAAAGACTTGACGTCTTCGTATTTGGGGAAGGGGGTGCCAGCTGACTGCACCTCGAAACGTTTTCGCGTCGACTCATCGAGTTTCTGGAGCAGCATGCTCGACAGGGTGAAATCCCACAGGTCGATATGCGGATACTGCTCGAGCGCCACTAAATTTTCGTTGAACGTGTTCACAAGATGGCGAAGCGCTTGCGCGGAGTCAGATGTGACGGAGGAGGCGTTCATCATCGACTGCCAGTAAAAAGTGACTAGCACGCGGTCGTTCTGGTATCTCTCAACCAACGAGTCGAAAGCAATTATGTAATTATCTCCCGTCAATGGCAGATGTTTAACCATTGAGAGAGGTTCACCAGATAAAGACGAGATCAGATACTGAAACCGTTCAATATCTGAGAGAGACTGGTTTCTGTGTATTAACGCCGTGAACAGATCATAGTATGGTGGCCATGATTTTAACTTTCCGTCGAACAACGGCAACGCGATTTTTGGCAATCGGACATTGCTCCGGCCTGTCTCGAACCAAGTTTGCGAGGCTTGGCGAGAGAGCGAGGAAGTCGGCTTTGAATTCGAAAACGAGGCTTTTACCGCAGCAAGTTTGCCATACAAGCTGTCTGCCCGGAGTGTACGTTCAAGAAATGTAGCCTTCTGCTCCTCGGAGGCACTGGGGAGAGGGGCAGTGTTGACCGTGCTCTTGAAACCGTTGTAAATTTCCGCCGCAATGTCAAACGTGGCTAAAAATGCCGGTTGGAGGCTTGGCTCGGTGGTAGCTGTGACGCCTTGTTCCAGAAGGGGCTCAAGGCGCGCAATAGCTATCGCGATGGACGATAAAGTTGCGTCCATTGTGTACGACACAAAGAAAAATGAAAACAAAGCAACTGACCCTTAGGTTGGCGTACCTGAATGGCGAACCCAACCCAGGTGAAAAAGTGCGAATGAGACGGGCGAAAAACGAATTGATCAACACGCTGGACCAACGCACAAGTGTCACGTGGGTTTGACCCGTGACTTTAAAGTTTCAATAGTGAGGTGAATTAAATTCCTGACTGTACCATGCTTAGCCTGTATCCGGCTACGAAGGACCAATTTATATGTTAGCGCGGTACACATAAAGACGGCAGCCTTCCGATGAAGGCTGCATTAAAACAATAACTCTTGAATTAGGAAAGCAGCAAGCGACAGTCAGAAATAAAATTCACAACAACAATCAAAAACTTTAATGCAAAACAAACGAAAAAAAAACACAAACAGACAGAATTACAAAACAATAAAAAAACAATGTGAATTAAATGAAATGAAAAATCCGAGTGGTTCTGATCGGGGGCAGATTCGCTGGCGCCGAGTGGCGTCGGGATCTTATTCGGTGGCGGCGTCGTCCTGGCGGAGTCCGAAGGCGGCGTCGTGGTGGATGGCCGTTCTGGTGGTGGATTTCCTTTTGAAATGCACGAGTGCCCGTGTTCGTCACCAAAATGGCGGACGAACGACTCGATCCCGTCCGAAACTGGAGCTTTGTGTGCGGCTGGCTGGTCCAAGCCGCTCCCCGGTGAAAGCGGTGAAAACTGCCGCTTTCTGGACTTGGAGATGCTGCAGAGATCCTCCAGGAGTCACTATCGGACGCGATGGGCCTTGGATGGGCTTCTGGTCGAGTACGAATGTACGCCGATGGCACGACAAGATGGCCGCGAGAACGATGACCAAAAAAAAGACGGCGTGGCTTCCCGCTCGACGTACGGAGATCGACACCGCTTCGAACGAAGCGGCAAAGGCACGAGCGGAAAGAAAGCCGAAGAATGCCGAAGACGGCCGAAGAAAGTGCTGGAGCTCGTTTACGCTTGCGCCTGACAGCCAAGTGCCAGGCACACCGAACAGGGGGTGAGGGGTGAGGACTTGGACAACACAGGGATATTTTGGGTTGCATACCCTCAGTGCACACGAATGCAGTTTTCAATGAGCGGGGCCGAGACAAGGACATAGGTACGTACTTGTCGAAATGATTTATTCTAAGACTAAACTCATGTTGCAATACCTCTGTTAAGTCTTGGATTCGATGCTCGATTCGCCTCATTTCAGTATGACGAGACCGAGTTCTGAGAGAGCAGTTCTCCAGTTAGGTATACCTGAAACAAATAAAAAGGAATCAGTACATGAAAGTCAACATTGCCCTAATTTTTTCCATAACTCATTAGTTATTAGGTTAGGTAGGTACTCGACGAAGGTAAGTACATAATAAGTTATATGGATTCCTAATTAATTTGTAAGGGGCCTTGGCAGGATTCAAGGAAAGATCGTATCTCTGCTATAGCTTTGCGTTTTGATGAATCCCTAAACATGAATTTGTATGTAATTAGAAACTTCGCCTTTTGTTATTGCTCCAACTCCATTCATAGTTTTCTTGATTGTTTAGATTCTTGAAACAACGAAAACGCTTTGATTAACAAAGAAAAATTGTTTAATATACCGGGTGATCATTTGAAAACTATCCACCTGCAATAACTCCCGATTCCTAGTGAAAATGTCTTCGAGCAAAAACAGGTCCGATTTTTATATCGAGGGGGACATCTAAAACATACTTCAGCGATTTTATATCTTTAGTCCCCTCGCCCCCACCTACCCCAATTTTGAAATTTCAAATGACACTACCTATTTTGCGATACATTAAATTCAACTTCGAACAAAGACGAACAGCGAAATGGAATGATGAGCAAGGCACGGTACCACCGCCGAAAAGAAGACCAAGAAAATACAATCAGTGAAGAAGAAGTTATAGAAATGGTGAACAGGATGAAAAATGGAAAATCTGCAGGACACGACCAAATCACATCCGAAATGTTGAAGAAACTAGGAGAAAAAGGCGTGAAGATGTTGACAGAAATTTTCTGTATGGCATGGAGCTCGGGAGAAGTACTAGAAAATTGGCGGACAGGAATTATCATCCCAATATTTAAGAAAGGAGATTCGAGAGTTTGTAGAAATTACCGAGGCATAACTATTATGAGCGTGGTAGCAGAAACCTACGAGAGAATACTGGAAGGAAAACTCAGAGAGAAAATCGAACCACAGTTGGAGGAAGCACAGAGTGGGTTCAGAAAGGGACGGAGCACGCAAGACCACATATTTTCCATCAAACAACTTATAGAAAAAACCAAGAAAAATAAAGAAGTATGTCTCGCATTTTTAGATCTTGAGAAAGCGTTCGATCGAATACCGCGGAAAATGATATGGGAGAGTTTAGAGAAAAGAGGAGTAGACGTTAAGTTGAGAAGAGCTATAGAAGGACTATACAACAACAACAAAAACTATGTTAGAACAAATAATATGCAGTCCGAAGAATTCTCAGTGAAGCAGGGGCTCAAACAGGGAGGGGTTCTAAGCCCGACCCTGTTTATTATTGCAGTGGACGACATATTGAAGGAACTCAAGCAAAAAGTACACAAAGTGAATTAGCCCAGGCGCCAGGGAAAGCAATAAGGAAATAATTGTTTCCTGGCTGGAAACTAGCTTAAAACGATCTGTGTAGCTTAGGTTTTGACATACTAGTTTCCCCCCTTTCGGAAATGTCGGCGTCATGTCGCCATCATCAACAAGAAGTGCACCAGCGTGATTTTTGCCAAATATCTTAATTTTGGGTCATATGACAGCAAAAGATGTAAGGAGTCATTTTGAAGCCTATGAAATTCCCTACAGTTTGGTTTTTTAATCAATTCTCTGCGACCTATGGTCTTTGAGATAGAGCTTCTGGAAGCGACAGTCATTGTCGTGAAAGCTCCATGGCCACTTGACTCGAAAAACTAAAATGTCGATGTGACAAAAAAAATTTCAAAATGAGATTACTCGAGAATTCTTTATGCTATAGTTGCGATGATAGTCTTAAACTCTTCCACTTGAACCGTAGATTACGAATATTGAAAAGTCAAAAACGTCACATTGTACATATACAGGGTGCACTACGGGAATCAAATCAGAACAGAAAAATTTTACATATTTCTTCGATATAGCCTATGCGAAACTCTAAGCACTTATCACGAGTCCAATATCAATATGCATTGCTCTGTAAGCTTCACTTGATACACTCAAGAAGTGATCAGCTCACAGCCTTCCTGTAAATTGTTTTGAAGGCCCTCTGAAATCATCAAAATTTACAGTAGCAAGAAATGTATGTAACAGTATATTATATACCAAGGAACCAAAGTGAATTTTTGATCCCTTGGGTGAAGTTTGTTGCTCGAGGGCCCTTTGGGCCCAAATCCTCAAATCAAAAATTCACTTTGGTCCCTTGGTATATAATATACTGTTATATACATTCCTTGGTACTGAATTTTTAATATTTTGATGATTTCAGAGGGCCTTCAAAACATTTTACAGTAAAGCTGTGAGCTGACCACTTCTTTAGTGTATTAAGTGAATCTTATAGAGCAAATTCATATTGATATTGGACTCGTGGTAGGTGCTTAGAGTGTCGCATATAGGCTAAATCGAAGAAATATGTAAAATTTCTCTGATCTGATTTGATTCCCTCAGTACACCCTGTATATGTACAATGTGACGTTTTTGACTTTTCTATATTCGTATTCAATAGTTCAAGAGAAAGAGTTTAGGACCATCACCGCAACTATAGCATTAAGGATTCTCGAGAAATCTCATTTTGAAATTTTTTTGTCACATCGACATTTTAGTTTTTTGAGTCAAGTGGCCATGGAGCTTTTACGACAATGCCTCTCGCGTCCAGAAGCTCTATCTCAAAAACCATAGGTCGCAGAAAAGTCATTTAAAAACTATTCCGTAGGGAATTTCATTGGTTTCAAAATGACTTCTTACATCTTTTGCTGTCAGATGGCCTAAAATCAAGATATTCGGCAAAAACCACGCTGGTGCACTTCTTGTTGATGATGGCGACATGACGCCGACATTTCCGAAAGGGGGGAAATTAGTATGTCAAAACCTAAGCCACACAGATCGTTTTAAGCTAGTTTCCAGCCAGGAAACAATTATTTCCTTATTGAGCTGATTTTTGCTCCCTGGCGCCTGGGCTAAATGTAGGATACAGGAAATTGAGAATTGTCAAATTAGCAGCGTGTGCATTCGCGGATGATCTTACAATTTGCGCAGATGGAGAAGCACAACTGAAGGAAAATTTGAAACTATGGGAAGAAGAACTGACTAAGAGAAGGATGAAAATAAACACGAATAAGACCAAAGTGATGGTGATAGGAAAAGAAAGCAGAAAGATAGAGATAGAGGTGTATGGAAACAAGCTGGAACAAGTGGAGAGCTACAAATATCTCGGAGTGACTATTAAAAACGATGGAAGGATGGAAGAAGAAATCGGCAGTCGAATCAATAGCGCAGCAAAGATGTACCACGCACTGAGCAAATCATTTATAAGCAAGAAGGACATAAGTAACAAGACCAAAATGACAGTATACAACACCATATACAAGCCAATCCTGATATACGGTAGCGAGAGCTGGGTATTGACCAATGGTATGAAGAGCAGAGTTCAGGCGATGGAAATGAAATACCTAAGAAGAGTGAGAGGAGTGACAAGGCTAGACAGGATCAGAAATGTTCAAATTAGAGAAGAACTGGAAGTAGAACCGATATGGCAGACAATCAAAAGACAGCAACTAAGATGGTTTGGACATTTGGTGAGAATGAACGAAGAAAGACCGGTGAAGAATGTATGGGAGGCTAAGACGTTGGGCAAGAGAGCGAGAGGAAGGCCAAGAAAAACATGGGACCAGACGGTAGCAGAAACACTGAAGGAGAGAAATGTGGAATGGAATGAAGCAAAGAGAATGGCTAAAGACAAACGAAAATGGAGGGAATTCGTGTACGGCTCGGGATAACAAGAATTTAATTTAAGTTTGAAATTTTGTTAAAATTGTTATTGTAAATCGAAATGAAATGTAATTTTTTGAACCTTTACACCTTAACGGGTAAAAAAGGAATATGATTAGGTATATATATATATATATATATATAATATATCGATAAATTCAACTTCAATGCAGTCAACGTCATCCTGCACAGCATCGAAAGAGAAAATTTTCTATGGAAAAAGTGGCACCCAAATTCACCCCTTTGCTCCCCCCCCCTCACCTTAAAAATCCAAAATGATATTACCCATTTTGTGATACATAAAATTAAAGGGAATTGAATTCTCTCTCTGAATACATTTTTTTCGAAATTTTTAAAACCCCCGTTTTCCTACTAAAATACTCCAAATGTCCAGTTAAATGGAGGAGGGGTTGAAAATTAAAGAAAAATTGTTTTTAGCAATTTCCTTTAATTTGATGTATCACAAAGTGGGTGGTATTTTGTTAAATTTTAAAGTTGAGGTGGGGAAGAGCAATGGGGTCAATTTGGGTGGCACTTTTTCCACCGAAAGTTCTTTTCTTTGAAGCTATTCAGGATGATGCTGACTAAACTGAAGAGAATTGAGGGGTCCAGAATATTGAAAGGGACACTCGGAGAATTTTTAGGGAGAAGGGGGTAGAGTTGAAATTTCTGAAAATATTTTTTTCAAAAAGAAAATTTAATTTTCTTCAATTTGATGTATCGCAAGGTAGGTAGTATATAATTTGAAATTTTATTTTTGGGATGGGTGGGGGCAAGGGGGCTGAAGATAGAAATTTGTCAATGTATATTTTAGATGCCCCCCTTGATATAAAAATCGACCTGTTTTTGCTCGAAAAAATATTGACTGGGAATCGGGAGTTATTGAAGGTGGATAGTTTTCAAATGATCACCCGGTATAGCAGGTAGCCCTTTTAACTAGTGATGGGCACTATCGATAAATTTTACTATCGAATGATCGACTATCGAATGACTGGAACTATCGAATGATTCATTCAAATTCATTCATTCACATGAATCCGTTGAATTCATGTGATATCGAATCATTCATTCATTCATTCCATCCATCCATTCATTCTTTCATTCCATTTCTAATCCATTCATACATTTGATTCATTTAATCAACTGAAACATTGCAGAATACAAACTTTCAAATTTTAAAGTTCAAACTGATTCAAATTTATTTATTGTTATTCATGAAACGAAACCTTGTTAATCAATCATTTGTTTCGGAATTGAATTGTTGAAGTAGGTTCTAGGTAGAGGTACTATGGGAACTTGGACTAAGCACTTTGTGGTCAGTTGTCATTGTCGTAAATCGTAGGTAATTTTTGCAACATAATGGACTTGACTGAAGCCACATGTCATTCAACGTAGTACTACTTACTGATATCGCAAAAATCACTCTGTGCAAAAGCTAAGTTATAAATGCACACAACAACTTGAATGCACGGACGGCTATGAATGATGTTAGCGCGCCGTGGAATAAACAAAATATCCTCTTTCCTTTTGTCAATTTCATCCGTGTCGACGAGCAATAAAAGTCCATTTGAGTTTTGGGTTTGGAACAGACATGCATTCATTTTTCCCAAATTATCTAAAATGGCCCTCAAGCATTTGTCCGTGCCTGCTACCGCAGTACCGTCGAAGCGTGTTTTCTCTAAAGCTGGGCAAATCACCAATCAGAGGAGAAATCGCCCGACCGGGTGAAACCTAGATTTGATAATATTTTTAAGCAGCAATTTTTATTTTTTGATTGAATGATTTCAAGTTTAAATTTAATATGTCTCTCTATTTATTTTGATTTCATTCACTTACCTATAAAAAATCAATCATTAATACATTATAAAATTGTACATCTAATCATTCATTCCAAAAAATCGACTGAAAATCAAATTGTTCAATTCATTCATTGCTGATTCCATGAAACAAAAAAACTGATAATATACATAGATATAACAGAATTTTTAATACAAGTAAAATTTCATCCATTCATTCGTTCATCGATTAGTTCTGTTCCGCATTCAAAATTATTCAGTTCATCCATGATATCCACTCGGATATTGAATCATCTATCCATTCATTCGTTCGTTCATCCATTCATTAGTTTGTTTATTGATTAATTCATTTGCCCATCCATTCGTTCATTCATTCGTTTATTCATTCGTTTATTCATTCGTTCATTCATTCGTTCATTCGTTCATTCATTCATTCGTTCATTCGTTCATTCATTCATTCGTTCATTCATTCATTTGAACGTGCTATCGAATCATTCGATAGCTGACAACTATCGAATAATTCGATAGTATTCATTCGATAGTGCCCATCACTACTTTTAACTATACATACCTAGATTTCAGAAGTGCTATCGCGGATTCCACCAAAAAGTTAACACAATGTTAACGGTAACACGCTGTTAAATGGATTTTGTTTTGACCAATGGTAGTTGTTTGACCGAAAAGAAGTGTGGAATATTGAGAAAATAAATCTTTACTCCGTTCTGTTTTGCGGAACTCGGAGAGTTTTGTCGCCAACTAACTGGAATTGACCAAATGAAATTTGGTGGCAGGTGAATTTGGGTAGCACTTTTCCACCGAAAATTGACGCTTGATGCTATCTAGGATGACGCTGACTACATATAAGAAAATTGAGGGGTCGAGCACATTATTATGGATATTCAGAGGATATCAAGAAAAATGGGGGTTAAGCTGAACTTTTTAGAAGTCTTTTTTGTCAGACAGAGGATTCAATTAATTTGATATATCGCAAAGAAGGTATGCTAATTGAAATTTTGAAGTTGAAGTGGGTGGTGACGAAGGGACTAGAGATAAAAATTCGTCAATGTATGTTTTGGATGTCTCTCCTAATATAAAAATCGACCCGTTTTTGCTCGAAGACATAATATGCACCAGGTATATTCCTGGTGCATAAAGTGAAAGGTTCCGGTCATATTTTCCATAAATTCTTACATTTACCAAACATTTCAAAGGCCATTGTAGATAAAATCTTGTACGATACACGCGTTAAAAGTGTCTTATTTTGTTCGCGGGGTTGCTCTATTCGCTAACGCTCGTTTCGCAAGCGTCCTCGCTCACAAAATAACACCTGTCACTTTTAACACTTGTATCGTAAATAGCTATTCTTCCCGCAAAAGGACTTTTTGTCCCGGTATTGCGAAAAATATATCATTTTCAATTTTGAGCACAGAATTTATATTCTTCATTATATTCACTACGATTCGGGAGTTGAAAGATGTGGGTGGGTAGTTTCAAATGATTACCCAATACGAAATTTCTATTGATTCGTTCTTTATGAGCCAAGCAACATCTCCTCTATTCACCAGTTCACAAAAACTAAAGATCGATATTCACGTACTCATGTACCTACAGAAAATTGTGCATGGTAATAAAATGTTGTGTCCCTCCTGACCGCAAGGATACTGTCGAAAAGAGTAAAAGATTTTCATGTATGTATATTATGTGTTCAACTTGTTGCACAACAATGCCAAAGTTCAACAAAAGCAACAACGTAGAATTCCCCCAGGCACGCCCCAAAGTTCGGGACCAAAGTCCGTTGGCGCTAAATCCTCCGAAAATTTAAATACAGTGAATCTCATGCCAGGATGAATCGTAATCCTGTGAATTTCGGACGCGACCGTTCGGGCGTAGCACACGCCACACGTTCAGGATCGAGCCAGTTTATTCACTTATAATCGCATTATCTTGCGCCACATACGAAAACAGATGATGGCTATGCGATAAAATAAAAACGAAATTCGCAAAAAAAAATTGAAAAAATATGCACCCGAATCGCGCGTCTCAAAACAATGACCCAATTAACTTCAGTGTTCCGAGCCTCTTTGCCTCCCATTTCTCCAGTAAAGACGACTCCACTGGCACTGGGGCGATTCTCTCTATCTCTTGATGCTGCTGGTGTTGCGTGGAAACGGACAGCTGGCTGGTATTGCTTCTCTATCCCATCCCGGAAAAACTTTTCCGGCCTATTCTTTCTCCTTCCATCCACGGCATCTAATTGTTTCATCCTAGTAGTAGTAGTAGTTAATGATTTGTTTTATTTTGCACTTTTGTTTATCCTCAAACTTACAGCTTGATTCCGAGGCGGAATCTAACACGTGTCCAAAAAAGAAAAAGTTTCCGTGATGCTCTAGTCCACGCAGAGGCAGATTCACACTGTAGACCAATGGGAATGTTCAGCATTTTTACATTCCCGGTCCCCTACAACATCGAAGGGGGAATATTATGATCGTGGAGAACATCAAAAATCGGATGACGACGGGTATGAGTTTAATCTGCTACAATGACTGTTGAAACGTTTGTGCCCATGCAATGTGGGTGGGTAGGGTAAGTATGAGTAACGCGAAGTACGACGGTACGAGGAGTAGCTATAGTACGAGGAATGCTTATACAGGGTGGTGAAAATTTCGATGCTCACCATTGGTATCTTGGAAACGGTAAGAGATACGAGGTCGGTTAAATTAGAAAAAAGTTGCGCATTTTTGTGGCGATTGAGAATCTGAAAAGAAACTTTGAATATTTTGATTGGTTTACGATTTATCACGAAAAAACTGAAAATTTTGATTTCAGAAATTATTTTTTATCTTTCCAACCATTCAAGCTATTTCAATCAAACTTGGTAGTTTTATGTTTTTGATCACTCCGAGTCGACCAACGTTGGCAGAAATTTTCCAGGCCTTCTAGATGTCAAATTATGATAGTCAACTTTTGTTTTTCTTATGGCCGCCATATTGGATTTTTGCACAAATAGATAGAGAAAAAAATTAGCTTTCCGAATTAGTAACCAACATGTTATTTTTATGACATTTTAAGCGTCAAATTTTGAAATTCTCGTAAATTATTGACAAAATCGGGAATGCTTCGAAAAACAATTGAAATATTATCAATAGCAACAACAAAGAAGTGACAGATGGTGTGCAATTGACGTATCTAACTTCTTAATCGTGTTTTGTGCTTGTTTGTACCGGTAGTTCATAAATTAAATGGGTCAAGGGTGTCTGTGAGTTCAAAAACGTCTGTCGGAACTAGCATATCGTTCTTGTTAAAGTTTGACAAATTTATTAGAAAAGGAGTAAGGATTACCCTAGTTTCGACAGACGTTTTTGAATTCACAGGCACCCTTGACTCATTTAATTTATGAGCTCTCTGTACAAACAAGCACAAAACAAGATTAAGAAGTTACGGCTCGATACCAAGTTGGGGCTGAGACCGCCGTAAGTGCCGTTACCATAGCAACGGCGGATACCAACCAATCAGACCGCGCTGTATTTGGCGAGTTACGCCGTCACAAACTTCGCGCCTGCAACTTGGTATCGGGCCCTTAGATACGTCAATTGAACACAATCTGTCTATTTTCTGTTGTTGCTATTTGTCTCGGCCCCGTTCATTGAAAACTGCATTCGTGTGCACTGAGGGTATGCAACCCAAAATATCCCTGTGTTGTCCAAGTCCTCACCCCTCACCCCCTGTTCGGTGTGCCTGGCACTTGGCTGTCAGGCGCAAGCGTAAACGAGCTCCAGCACTTTCTTCGGCCGTCTTCGGCATTCTTCGGCTTTCTTTCCGCTCGTGCCTTTGCCGCTTCGTTCGAAGCGGTGTCGATCTCCGTACGTCGAGCGGGAAGCCACGCCGTCCTTTTTTTGGTCATCGTTCTCGCGGCCATCTTGTCGTGCCATCGGCGTACATTCGTACTCGACCAGAAGCCCATCCAAGGCCCATCGCGTCCGATAGTGACTCCTGGAGGATCTCTGCAGCATCTCCAAGTCCAGAAAGCGGCAGTTTTCACCGCTTTCACCGGGGAGCGGCTTGGACCAGCCAGCCGCACACAAAGCTCCAGTTTCGGACGGGATCGAGTCGTTCGTCCGCCATTTTGGTGACGAACACGGGCACTCGTGCATTTCAACAGGAAATCCACCACCAGAACGGCCATCCACCACGACGCCGCCTTCGGACTCCGCCAGGACGACGCCGCCACCGAATAAGATCCCGTAAGTTCCATATTTTCCATTGTTTTTACCATTTACCGTTTATTCCCGTTTGCCGGGGTGTATACCTTCAGTGCAGTTCGTCTCGTTCTCAGGACGCCACTCGGCGCCAGCGAATCTGCCCCCGATCAGAACCACTCGGATTTTTCATTTCATTTAATTCACATTGTTTTTTTTTTATTGTTTTGTAATTCTGTCTGGTTGTGTTTTTTTTCTTTTGTTTTGCATTAAAGTTTTTGATTGTTGTTGTGAATTTTATTTCTGACTGTCGCTTGCTGCTTTCCTAATCCAAGAGTTATTGTTTTAATGCAGCCTTCATCGGAAGGCTGCCGTCTTTATGTGTACCGCGCTAACATATAAATTGGTCCTTCGTAGCCGGATACAGGCTAAGCATGGTACAGTCAGGAATTTAATTCACCTCACTATTGAAACTTTAAAGTCACGGGTCAAACCCACGTGACACTTGTGCGTTGGTCCAGCGTGTTGATCAATTCGTTTTTCGCCCGTCTCATTCGCACTTTTTCACCTGGGTTGGGTTCGCCATTCAGGTACGCCAACCTAAGGGTCAGTTGCTTTGTTTTCATTTTTCTTTGTGTCGTACACAATGGACGCAACTTTATCGTCCATCGCGATAGCTATTGCGCGCCTTGAGCCCCTTCTGGAACAAGGCGTCACAGCTACCACCGAGCCAAGCCTCCAACCGGCATTTTTAGCCACGTTTGACATTGCGGCGGAAATTTACAACGGTTTCAAGAGCACGGTCAACAATGCCCCTCTCCCCAGTGCCTCCGAGGAGCAGAAGGCTACATTTCTTGAACGTACACTCCGGGCAGACAGCTTGTATGGCAAACTTGTTGCGGTAAAAGCCTCGTTTTCGAATTCAGAGCCGACTTCCTCGCTCTCTCGCCAAGCCTCGCAAACTTGGTTCGAGACAGGCCGGAGCAATGTCCGATTGCCAAAAATCGCGTTGCCGTTGTTCGACGGAAAGTTAAAATCATGGCCACCATACTATGATCTGTTCACGGCGTTAATACACAGAAACCAGTCTCTCTCAGATATTGAACGGTTTCAGTATCTGATCTCGTCTTTATCTGGTGAACCTCTCTCAATGGTTAAACACCTGCCATTGACGGGAGATAATTACATAATTGCGTTCGACTCGTTGGTTGAGAGATACCAGAACGACCGCGTGCTAGTCACTTTTTACTGGCAGTCGATGATGAACGCCTCCTCCGTCACATCTGACTCCGCGCAAGCGCTTCGCCATCTTGTGAACACGTTCAACGAAAATTTAGTGGCGCTCGAGCAGTATCCGCATATCGACCTGTGGGATTTCACCCTGTCGAGCATGCTGCTCCAGAAACTCGATGAGTCGACGCGAAAACGTTTCGAGGTGCAGTCAGCTGGCACCCCCTTCCCCAAATACGAATACGTCAAGTCTTTCGTGCTCGACCAATGCAAGGCTTTCGAGGCAACTGCCTTAAATTCTAAAACGCAATCGAACTCCCGCTCCACACGGGCAAACACCGTTACCGTGAAGCCCGAGGTCAGCCGCAAGTCGTGGGCCTCACATACGTTGGTGTCTCAGACTTCATCTGCCCCAGCGACGTCGCATGAGTCAGCATGTTCTCATTGTGGGGCGAGAAGTCATAGAGTCACCGCGTGCAAGACTCTTCTGTCAATGTCCCCAAATGACAGATATTTGGCGGTCAAACAGAAAAGGCTCTGTCTCAACTGCTTGAGCACCAATCACGGCGCTCCAAAATGTCCATCGTCGTATTCGTGTCGGCAGTGCCACGCAAGGCATCACACCTTGCTGCACTTCCCCAAGCCACATAGAACTGCAGGTCATGAGTCACCCAGTTCTTTATCGAATCCAGTTGAATTACCGCAAATCGTTTCCCCTGGTCTTCCAGAAAATGTCGCGAATTCGGTGACGAATCTCGCCTCAAGCCTCAAGGCAGCTCATGTTTTGTTGGCCACGGCAATCGTTCACGTTCGTGACCGGTGGGGAGGCTACCAAAGCCTCCGTGCGCTCATAGACCCTGCCAGTCAGGCATCGTTTATTTTGGACTCCTGCGTGCGCAAATTGGGTCTATCCCCATCAAATCACAATGTGCCCGTTTTTGGCTTGGGTCTCACCCCCGCCAATTCGACGTGTGACACAGTCACTTGCCAGGTCAAGGCTGATGATGAGTCTCTCCCAATCCCTGAATTGGAGTTGATTGTCCTGCGCAGGATTTGTGGTAACCTGCCAGACACCGCTTTGAACCCGGATCAATTCCACTTGAACTTATCGAATCTGGCGGATCCCACATGGTTCAAGCCAGGCCCCATTCAAGTGTTGTTGGGCGCCGACGTTTATCCGTCAGTCGTGAAAGAGGGAATCGTCTCGTCAGGTCCGTCACAGCCTGTTGCCATAAACACCATTTTTGGCTGGGCTCTTCTCGGTCCCTTTCAAACCCCGTCAAAACCTCTGCATTCCTTTTTGGTTTGCACTCCAACTGGAATCGACGAGTCTCTGCACAAATTTTGGGAAGTAGAGGAAATCTCGTCACCATCGTCCAAAACACGTTTGTCCCCAGATGATGAACGTGCAGAAATTTGTTTCCGGGACTCTGTCTACCGTTGTCCGTCAGGTCGTTTTGGGGTTTCGCTTCCCTTCAAAAGGGAGTCCCCCACCTTTGAACATTGCAGGTCTATGGCTGACCGCCGTTGGTTAGCTATCGAACGTCGCCTGGTCCGTCAGGACACACTCCGTGATCTGTACATAGCATTCATGCGCGACTACCTCGACCTAGGTCACATGACCTTGCTGGACGCAGAACCTCCAGATTCTGAGGCGTATTACATCCCTCATCATCCGATCGTCAAGATCGAAGACGACAAGCCGAAAATTCGCGTCGTTTTTGATGCTTCGGCGCAAGCGCCGAATCATTTATCTCTCAACGAGACGCTTCTCGTCGGTCCTAAGTTACAACAGGACATAGCAGCTTTGCTACTGCAGTTTCGGTGTGAGCCGATCGTTTTTACTTGTGACATCCGTCAGATGTATCGGCAGATACTTATCTCGCCCGAACATCGCAAGTATCAACTCATTCGCTTTCGTTTCTCCCCTGATCGACCCATTGAAACGTACCAATTGAACACCATTACATATGGTGTTTCTTCGGCACCGTTTCTAGCGGTTCGCACGTTGCTTCACTTGGCAGAACAAAGCGCCTCGAAGTTTCCATTGGCTTCGCAGGCAATTCGCCGTAATTTGTATGTAGACGATCTACTTTGCGGTGCGAACTCCGTGGAATCAGCACGGGAATTACAAACGCAGCTAATCAACCTGCTCCAATCGGGTTGCTTTGAATTGCGCAAGTGGGCAAGCAATCACCCTGATGTGCTGCAAGACATACCACTTGATCACGTTCGAACTCAGCCGTCCACTTTCAGTGACGTTGCTGACAATACTGTAAAAATTCTTGGCCTCCAGTGGCAAGCGGCAACAGACACCTTTTCATTCACGGTTCATCCAAATGAACTACCGTGCACAAAACGGTCCATCTTGTCGGAGGTGGCTCGGATTTACGATCCGCTCGGCTTTCTGTGCCCTGTTGCATTTTTCGCCAAACATTTAATCCAACGGTTATGGAAACTTGGCCTTGATTGGGACGACACCCCTCCAGACATCGTATGTCAGCAGTGGTTGCGTTTTCAATCCGAGCTATCGCAACTTTTGCGGTTGCAAATTCCACGGCATACTTTTCCGTCGCCTGCAGACAGGTGCCAGTTGCACGCCTTTTGCGACGCATCTGAATCTGGGTACGCGAGCGTGTTGTACGTTCGTTACCTTCGAAATGGTGTTCCCACCATTCGTCTCCTAACCGCCAAATCAAAGGTGGCTCCAGTCAAATTGCTGACCGTACCCCGTCTCGAATTGTGTGCAGCGGTCCTACTTTCCAATCTCGTTGCCTTCACCGTTGCAGCGCTCGCAGGAACCGTACAGTTCGATGCCATATTTGCGTGGACCGATTCTACGGTTGTTCTCAGCTGGCTGCGTTCCTCTTCGCACCGCTGGAAAACATTTGTTGCTCACCGTGTTGAGCATATTCAACAGCGTGTCCCGCCTCAGTGTTGGAGACATGTCTCAACATCGGATAATCCCGCCGACCCAGCTTCGCGCGGATTGTTTCCCGAAGACATGCTTTCGTGCTCCCTCTGGTGGTCTGGCCCACCTTTTCTGTCATCAGCGGATGACACATGGCCGGATGACAAATTCTCCGTGTCCTCCCCAGACATTGCGTCTGAAGAGCGAAAGCTCGCTTTGGTCGTGCGTGTGCCGCAGCCGCCGCCGATTGACATCGACGACCTCTTTTTGCGCATATCCTCCTTACGGAAGATTCAGGGCGCTGTCGCCTATTTCTATCGGTTCTGCAAATGCAAGTCCGATGAGAAGTGCACAGGACCTCTCTCGGATACAGAGCTCCATTTTGCCTTGTTGTACATTGTCAAACATGTACAGCAGAAGGTATTTGCCGTCGAAATCGCGTCGTTACGCAACGGCAAACCCTGTTCAAGACCCTTTCGAAAACTTTCACCCTTTCTCGATCGTGACGATGTTCTCCGCGTCGGCGGACGTTTGAAGCATTGTCATGAGTTGCCATTTGCAACCAGACACCCTGCTCTTCTTCCATCTCGTCACGTCTTGACAGGACTCGTCATTCGACAAGTTCATTCCCGACATTGCCACCCGGGACTCAACAATACCTGCTATCTCCTGCAGCAAAATTTTTGGATATTGTCCACGCGACGCGCGGTACGGCACTATCTTGCATCGTGTTACCGGTGCTTCCGGACTAAGCCGCAAACTTTTTCTCCCACCATGGGCGACCTCCCCTCGGCGCGAATTTCTCAGCTAAAACCTTTTAGCTGCGTCGGGCTCGACTATGGTGGCCCTTTTCCAATCCTCATGTCACGCGCTCGCGGTGTCAGAACTACGAAGGCGTACATCTGTCTTTTCGTGTGCTTCGCCACCAAGGCATTGCACGTCGAGGTTGCCTCCGATCTCTCAACAGATGCTTTCCTCGCCGCCTTGCGCAGATTCATTGCCCGGCGCGGTCGTTGCTCTACCATCTATAGCGACAATGGCACAAACTTTGTCGGAGCTCATAGGCAATTGACGACGTCAATGCAACTCGCCGCGGAATCCGAAGCCATCACTTGGCGCTTCATTCCTCCCTCCAGTCCCCACTTTGGCGGGCTGTGGGAAAGCGGCATAAAAGCTGTCAAAACTCATCTATCTCGCGTGATAGGTGATCAAATACTCACCTTTGAAGAGCTGACCACGTTGGTCACCCAAGTTGAAGCGTTGCTCAACTCACGGCCACTTTCGGAGCTGAGCTCGGATCCAAATGATCTGTGCCCATTGACGCCTGGTCATTTTTTGACGCTCGAGCCGTTAACGGCCCCACCTGACCCAGATTTGTCCCACCTCAAGATCAGCAGGTTGTCGCGATGGCAGTTGGTCCAATCCATGCAACAGCGTTTCTGGGCGCGTTGGCGCGACGAATATCTACACACGCTGTACCAACGCGGCAAGTGGCACAAGTCACGTCACCTTGAATCCGCAGATGTGGGGTCTTTAGTCCTCATCAAGGACGAAAACGCTCCCCCTCTGAAGTGGAGGTTAGGCAGAATTTCAAAACTCTTCCCCGGCAAAGATGGCATTTGTCGTGTCGCAGATGTCCGTACTCAACGCGACGTTCTGCGACGCCCAATGGTCAAACTTTGTCCCCTCCCTTCAGGACAGTGAGCATTCTGTGTTTTCACTTCCGTCATTGTTCTCACTATGCTCTTTCTTTTTGTATCATGTTTGATTTCATTAATTTTTGAACTTTGAAAATACCCCGAGTGGTATTTTGGTGGGGAGTATGTCTCGGCCCCGTTCATTGAAAACTGCATTCGTGTGCACTGAGGGTATGCAACCCAAAATATCCCTGTGTTGTCCAAGTCCTTACCCCTCACCCCCTGTTCGGTGTGCCTGGCACTTGGCTGTCAGGCGCAAGCGTAAACGAGCTCCAGCACTTTCTTCGGCCGTCTTCGGCATTCTTCGGCTTTCTTTCCGCTCGTGCCTTTGCCGCTTCGTTCGAAGCGGTGTCGATCTCCGTACGTCGAGCGGGAAGCCACGCCGTCCTTTTTTTGGTCATCGTTCTCGCGGCCATCTTGTCGTGCCATCGGCGTACATTCGTACTCGACCAGAAGCCCATCCAAGGCCCATCGCGTCCGATAGTGACTCCTGGAGGATCTCTGCAGCATCTCCAAGTCCAGAAAGCGGCAGTTTTCACCGCTTTCACCGGGGAGCGGCTTGGACCAGCCAGCCGCACACAAAGCTCCAGTTTCGGACGGGATCGAGTCGTTCGTCCGCCATTTTGGTGACGAACACGGGCACTCGTGCATTTCAACAGGAAATCCACCACCAGAACGGCCATCCACCACGACGCCGCCTTCGGACTCCGCCAGGACGACGCCGCCACCGAATAAGATCCCGTAAGTTCCATATTTTCCATTGTTTTTACCATTTACCGTTTATTCCCGTTTGCCGGGGTGTATACCTTCAGTGCAGTTCGTCTCGTTTTCAGGACGCCACTCGGCGCCAGCGAATCTGCCCCCGATCAGAACCACTCGGATTTTTCATTTCATTTAATTCACATTGTTTTTTTTTTATTGTTTTGTAATTCTGTCTGGTTGTGTTTTTTTTCTTTTGTTTTGCATTAAAGTTTTTGATTGTTGTTGTGAATTTTATTTCTGACTGTCGCTTGCTGCTTTCCTAATCCAAGAGTTATTGTTTTAATGCAGCCTTCATCGGAAGGCTGCCGTCTTTATGTGTACCGCGCTAACACTATTGATAATATTTCAATTCTTTTTCAAAGCATTCCCGATTTTGTCAATACTTTACGAGAATTTCAAAATTTGACGCTTAAAATGTCATAAAAATAACATGTTGGTTACTAATTCGGAAAGCTAATTTTTTTCTCTATCTATTTGTGCAAAAATCCAATATGGCGGCCATGAGAAAAACAAAAGTTGACTATCATAATTTGACATCTAGAAGGCCTGGAAAATTTCTGCCAACGTTGGTCGACTCGGAGTGATCAAAAACATAAAACTACCAAGTTTGATTGAAATAGCTTGAATGGTTGGAAAGATAAAAAATAATTTCTGAAATCAAAATTTTCAGTTTTTTCGTGATAAATCGTAAACCAATCAAAATATTCAAAGTTTCTTTTCAGATTCTCAATCGCCACAAAAATGCGCAACTTTTTTCTAATTTAACCGACCTCGTATCTCTTACCGTTTCCAAGATAGCAATGGTGAGCATCGAAATTTTCACCACCCTGTATAGGGTTAGCTGGCTGGGAAATCGGCAGCAGGTACGTGCTAATTGGTGATAATCGTCAGATGAAGATTTTTTGTGACTTGACATGTTAAATTATTTGTTGTTTTTTTTTTTATACAAGCTATTACTAGAATGCACATGGCAGATAATATTCAACAATAAACATGTTGCCCCCTTGAAAGCCCGTATCCATTCAAGGCTTAATAATTACCTGTGAGGAGCTTGTGGTGTGAATAGTTAGCGCGTTCGACTACCACTCCAGAGGTCGCGGGTTCGATCTCCGCCGGGGACGGATTTTCGGCCTCGAAAACAAGCTCCTTGGTTTAGTTGGAATGCTTGCCAAATGCAAGACGCGCCGTGTGTCGCATAGCACGTAAAATACGAACGATGGTGCCGACCCCATGCGATATTGGTGGTCGTTAAAAATCCCTACCCTGTGTTGGAACACAGGGGTTCGGCAAAATTTCCGGTATAGTGGAGGAAGCATTCACCGGCGTCGGTATTAGGCCTCGTTGCGGAAATAGGCCGACGTTAAATAAACAAATAAAAAAAAAAATAATTACCTAACATTCAGCACAAAACTATTCCTAATCCTCTCGACAGTAGCGAGCGAGTTTTGACTCACTGCTCTTGTTACGCCGTCGCCGTCGGTTCCCGGATATATGGAGACTATGCGGTTCATTGGCCAAGAGAGAAGAGAACTGTTTCCGTTGTCCTCCTCAACCTTGCACCAGGACCAAACTCCGCTTGCTTTCTATGTTTTCCACTTGCTTAGTTGAGGTGATAGAAGTATTCTTTGGACCGCCGCGCCGTGCCCAAAAGTGCTGAATCAACTGAGTCAGATGTTTGGATTGACGAGAGTGCGAGGCTTGCCACCAAATCACCATACCACTACGAAATTTCTACTGGGATGCCATCAAACGGCTATAACCTACGCATTGACAACATTTGTTACCATGTCTAAACAGTTTTTTACACTAGAAGAAATCAATTATTGTTATGACAGATTGAAAGAATCAGTTTTTCTCAATTCTTCATCCCCACAACGAATAAGCTGCCAAGTTTGGTGTCGTTCTGGAAAATAAACGGCATCCTCTGACTTCATTCACCCAGTCAAAATGTTTATAAGAGTAGGAATTACGTGGTGGTATTGTGATTTGGTGGGAAGCCTCGCACCATCAACTTTCAAGAAAATTTATTTTCAATTAGTTATATTCTATTTTTCTTTTTAAATTCCAGATTTACCTAACTGTTGGTGATGTTGGTAATGTTGGTATTCCCCTTCTAATGCAGTTTAACTGTGGAACGTCCAGTTCAATCGTGCTTATAGCGCTGTATGAAGTGTTTTTGAAGTGAAACTTCTATTCTCGCGCCTAGATCACAATACACAACTAACGCAGAACCACACATGGGAGTGAAATCGGTTCATGGCATCAGTGGCTGTAACGAACGCCTGTAACGTTGTCGGACCTTGGGGCGACCAGCGTCGTCCCAGGAAATGGAAGAATAAGCTGTTGCAGCGTTCGCCGCGTTCGGTTCCATTTTTTACAGTTAGTATTTTTTTACTGCTTTCATTGTGTTTTAAGAACAACAGCTTCCATCATAAACAAACAGTTGCTTAATGTTCTAGATGTCAGCTGATTGTAGCGGTGATATACTGGTTTGATAATCAAATTTTTATGTTTGGAAATTGATTTTTGACATTATTCTCAGTTAATTTTCTGAATGGTTTGATTTCACTTCAATTGAATGTGACATTCTATATATAAGTACGGTGGCGAGCACATAAATGGAAGTACTCATCAATTCTGTCAATATTTCAATTTAACCTACGGCCTCGCCTACGGCCTTATTGTGATTGAAGAATATGATATCGTAGGAACTCTAGAACCACGTAGTTACCTCAATTCACATTCACGAGGTACATACCTATGTAAATACCTATGTATTTTATATTTTTTCATTGAAATTTGATACCGGAGTTTTCGAAACGACATTTTTATACTTTGTGGAGATTATTAGATTGCCACGCTGTACCTGCCAGACACAGTTTCCACCGTGCTGTAATATAACGGGGAAAATCGTACAGTAAGAAAATCCGTCACGATGTCATATTCGCATAATATATGTGTACCTTGAACGAACAGACCTCATCGGCTCACCAGCACCGCAGGAAGATAAAATAAAATAATAATAAAAATTATCATTATATTATATCGATGGCGAAGAACAGCAATCTTCTATGTCATCATTTGCAGAAAATCAACAACCTCCTATGTCAATTTCAGCAGTTTTGAAAATAATGAATCAAACAATCGACACTCCAGCCTTTAATCGACTGACAAAACCTCCGATTCCAATTGAGACTAATTCGTATGTCAAGTGCAAAAAATCAACCTTCTATGTCAGACAAAGAAGGTTTTTGCAGAAAATACGATGACAAGGCAGATAATAATAACTTTCTATGTCAAAGATGGAAGGTTGTGGCACAAAATTTCAACAACAAGATGGAAAATAAGTTTCTATGTCAGACAAAAAAGCTGCTATAAAGCTTCTATTCTGCAAAATCATCAATATATTGCTGACAAAACCGTCTATGTCACGTTTTATAGCCAAATCTAGTGAATAATACCAAATTTCATAATTAATTATGTCACCTTAATTTATAGTGAATATTATTTCAACCTAAAATGGAAGAAAATATAGTACATCACGTTTAAAGTACAATTTTGTTCCTCCTGAAAAGTACCCCTTTTTGACATAGGAGCTTGCTGAATTTCTGTAAACGGTGACATAGAAGGTTGCTGTTCTTCGCTATCGATATGTAGGTACTTTGTGGAGAATATTATTGATGAAAATAGATATTCATTGTATTACGGGTATGAGTGAGACTTGATGTGACAGAGAATGGGAGTTTAAGCGCCGAGCGCAGCGAGAAAAGAAACAAAAAAGTCTAATCGTGGAAAAATCATGTCGAAAGTATTCTGCCCTTTGAGTGACTCATAATAATAATAATAATAAGATTGATAAAAAACAAGATGATACAAACAGTAGTTAGGGAGCGGAGCGGGAGTACGAAAAGAACATCTCTTTTTGCATTCCAATTCTTTCTGCGAAAGGAAATTGTTAGTTTAGAAGACTCCTCCAACTTCCAAAAACGCTGCAATTGATTTTGAACCAATTGCTTTCAAGCATTTTGTGTATACAGTCGCATTTTGATTTTAGTGCCGCTTTGAATTTATACATTATATCAGCCGTGTGTTACGTGGCACAAATGTAGGCGACACGATAACATTTTCGAACGCGGAACTGCGGCTTACAGCTCAAGAAAAAACCGGGATATAAATTGCAAATTTCCTAAGCAAACAAAATCTCTCTTTTGTGTTGTTGATGCTTCTTTCTACTACAAAATAAAAGACATTGTTTTCGCAGCGCCAACTCTGACGTCCCAATCAATAATTTAATGCCCAGTGTAAAAGCCATCAACGCAATCTTAAACAACCACTACGCCACCACCGCCTGAGGCAACAAAATAAACTTTTCCGTTTCTGGTCCGCTTTTTGTGCGAGTTCCACATGAACGAGCTTTCGAAGCTAGCAAAGCTCCGGCCATCGGTAATATATTGTATTTATTGCACCACATGTCTTAATCTCCTGTATATTTAACAAAATCGCCAAGGAGGAACGTGACTTCGGATGGTGATGAATATTAACACCCACCAACGGTGACCCTGGAGCATCAGAGGAAGGGAGAGTGCAAGGCATAGTGTGGATCTGATTGCCATGGTAATATATTCTATTGCTCCCTGATCCTTTGCCCTTGCGGATTGATCGGGTCAAAACCACTACAAAGTAGTTTGTTACCGAAAGCCTTAAACTTATAGAGATAACAGGAGGCTTTCATCTTCATCCTTATGATTTGTAGCTTTCATCACGGGATATCCAGGAATTAGGGACGGCACGCGATAAATCATTCCCCATCGTTTTTCTGCAGGACAGAATTGACGCGACCTACCTGATCTGGTTGCATCTCGTCAACTCGGCAATAATCAACATTGCGATTTTTTCAAATTTTGTATTCTTATCGGCTATGCTCGTCCAGATCAGATCAAAGTTCGATTCTGGTCTCCGACTCTCCGATATTCGAGTTTCTAGTCAGGCGTACTGGCCCGTTTTAGCTTCTACAAGAGCCCTGGATTTTTAACATCGGCCAACAACGAAGGAAAGTTATTAATGAAAAATCAAAATGTACATTATAACAAAACGTACATGGAAGACATGCACATACACAATAGTATATTGTAAAACTAGTGTGACAATGACGATGTTTGTAATACGACTAAGTTTGCTAAACAAGCCGCGAGGCGGCGAGTTAAGCAATGCAGGAGTATTACAAAAATGAATTGTAACACATGTTTCTCATACTACTTTGTCTATTTCGCCTGAATTCACTTAAAATAAAAACAAAAAAATGTACAAACAAGCTGACATTTGAATTTTGCTCATGTCATTAATGACAGCCAAAACAGTGGCACAAAGTGCTCTATTTTCAGTTGCACAAAGTAGAAATTTGTGACACTGTTTTTCGAAAAAACAGTGCTACAAAGTTGTCATGGTATAACCGAAATAGAAAATAGTATACAGGGTGTCTTCAAACTTGTTGAATTTTGCAAATTTACCTCGAATTGACCCTCCGGGATTGGTGAATTTGAAAGACTCATGACTCCTTTATGCAAGCAGCAATAAAAAATTTTCTTCCGTTTTCTGGGAACCTATTGTTGTCGGCACATGTCAGTGTTCCTTGGGGGCGAGTTTTGAGACACCCTGTATTATAATACAAGTTTTATAAGACATCGTATTGTCACACGCGTCATTTTGAAGCACGAGGAGCGAAGCAACGATACATAAAATATATACAATTTTTTTTATTTTGCAACTATTCCATGCTTTTTTAATAAAGAAAATTAAAATATGTGCCTCTGCTAACAGAATTGTTGGGAATTGCTCTTGATGGTGAAAACACAGTTCCTCGTCAGAAATGAGCCGGATTTTTCTAAAATAAAGCCCTTCTGCGAAGTGATGTCACCAACCTGTCTCTTCTGTCAGTGAGTGTTGTCATGTCGATGTCATGGCCGCTGATATTGCCAACATTTAGGATTAAAAAAGTGCGTATCGAAATGGAACCTCCTACGATACGCGAATGACGTCATTTGCGTATCGAAATGACTTTCTTATGAACGCAAAATAGAAAAACATATAATAAGTATCATTATTGTTGCGCTGTTATCCTGGAGACTCCTCAAAACTTGCTTGGCAACAAATTATTGATGTTAATGCGCTAAAATTTCATGGAGAGGTAGCGAAACATACTTTCCAGTTATCACCCGAGACGAAAGAAGCCCTCTATGGAAAAAGTGAGGAAACAAAAGTAGGAGCAAAATTGTATGCAAAAGCATCTGTCCTGAACTACAACTTTGTTCTGGTGAAGCCATGAAATTATTGGAATTGCATCGTTGCAAATATACTGTTGCAAAGGCTGCGTATTATAGAAATTGCAGCCGATTTCCGCTCGTATGATTGTATACTCCGTAGATATCATTCCGAGACGGGAAGCTAGATTTCAGTTTATCCACACAAAATCGACTTTAGTCGCCTATTTATTTTGTTTTAAACATTTTACTGCTTATGGCTGGATGAAAATCGCATCATAAAGATTATTTGCCAACAACATAAATTTTATGTTCCCAGATTTTATTAAGACAATTTCTCTGCGTCCTTTATGCTCGCTCTTTGAGCTCTGCTTTTTGCTTTGTAGTACCGTTCTCATTCTTTTTCGACCGCATGTCATTTTGCACCTCGTTGTTTTTTTAGTGTCGCATAACTAGGTACTGTTTGAAATTATGGGATTCCCACTCGAGTGGAACACCCAGAGGCAGAGAGTGATAATGCCGTCGACATGCCCTCTACCAAGCTTATTCGTTTTGTTGTTTGCGATAGTATCGATTCCGCTGATTACCGCAAAATACCGCAATCACAACGCGGTGGTGCCATGTTAAAGTAAATTACAAAATTAGAGGAACATGTGCTGCAGACAGTCTGATTTTCAACAAACTATACTCCCCGGTCGCTTGCTATCCACGCGGCTTTGTAGATAGATACTCCGGATGGGCGTGCCGTGACTAATGATACTCATTTGTCTGTCGCTAATTAACTTTGTTAATTTCAGATTAGGGATCCAGGTATTAGTTATTTTGGACGCTTTGTTACCTGAATTCGTGCAAAACTCGGCGGATTATCACTTCACAAAGCGCACCGTTTGTTGTTTGTACAACGACTCGCATCATTATTGCGAGATTTAAATACAGGGTGATTTTTTGAAAAGTTTCCACCCCTTGTTTCTCGCCGCCAAAATGTTTTGCAGAAAAACGCCGAAACAGGTCAATTTTTGTTTCGAGGGGGTCATCTAGAGCACATATCACCAAATTTTTATCTTGAACCCCTTCGCCCCCGCCCCACCCTGCTTTAAAATTTCAAATAGCATGACCTACTTTGTGATACATCAAATTGAAGGCAATAAAATTCTCTTTCCGTTAAACATATTTCAAATTTTTTTAAACCACCCCTCAACCCTTCTGAAAATCCTCTTTTCGTTAATGGAAGGACAATGTTCCCCCTATAAACTCTTGATTCCTGAGAAATAGACTTCCCAGCAAAAACAGGTCGATTCTTATTTCAATGGGGTCATCTTAGACACGAGTGGCCAAATTTTTATCTTCAACCCCTTCGCCCCCACCCTACCCTACTTCAAAGGGGTGGTTTAAAAAAAATAGAAATATGTTTGACGGAAAGAGTTTTATTGCCTTCAATTTCATGTATCACAAGATAGATAATGCTATTCGAAATTTCAAAGTAAGGTAGGGTGAGGGCGAAGGGGTTGAAGATAAAAATTTGGCCACTCGTGTCTAAGATGACCCCATTGAAATAAGAATCGACCTGTTTTTGCTGGGAAGTCTATTTCTCAGGAATCAAGAGTTTATAGGGGGAACATTGTCCTTCCATTAACGAAAAGAGGATTTTCAGAAGGGTTGAGGGGTGGTTTAAAAAAATTTGAAATATGTTTAACGGAAAGAGAATTTAATTGCCTTCAATTTGATGTATCACAAAGTAGGTCATGCTATTTGAAATTTTAAAGCAGGGTGGGGCGGGGGCGAAGGGGTTCAAGATAAAAATTTGGTGATATGTGCTCTAGATGACACCCTCGAAACAAAAATTGACCTGTTTCGGCGTTTTCCTGTAAAACATTTTGGCGGTGAGAAACAAGGGGTGGAAACTTTTCAAAAAATCACCCTGTATACAAGTCTGCAGGCCAAGCTTCAGCAAGAAGAATTGCTAGAAAATCACAGCTGGCTCTGATCTGTGATCTCTGATAATTGTCGTTATAGTGTCATGACCTGGTCGGTTAAGACAGGACATAGGTACGAACTCGGGGTTCTGGATTTGAATAGGGGAAGTGATTTAACGTAATTCCGATGGAATATACCTAGTTCCATCCGCTACGTAGACTTCACTTTGGGTTCATTGCATTCAGATCAGTCGGACACACCGAGCCGCAATGTGATGCTTGGATTTTTTATGCTAGCTAGGCCCACTCTAGCATTGAGACGCCACACGCGGGGGTCATCTGGATTTTGCCAGGCCCTCAACGCGAATACAGGTGCATAGGTACCCGGTGCCTGCGCTGGTTAGTACTGATCTGTCTGTTTTCCGCTTAGGCTGGCGGCTATCCTTGACACATTTCCGTACTACCAGTTACAGACCTAGGTCTTCGGAGGCTTGCCGAAGGCCATCCAAGAGGGATGATTTTTCCAGCTGTTCACTCCATCCAATTCTGACTTGGCTTCGCGTTGCTGCACTCGATCTTCAGCTCGACTGGAGCTGTGAACTATGCGCTATGTAGTCGCTTTCCAACGGGCTCTTTTAGTGATCTTCAATTTTAGAGATAAAATGGCGTGGTATTGAAGTTTATCTATCGGACAGAATGACTGAAGACAGACGGGTGGCCATGGGGATGATGGCAGATGGTGTGGCCATGGGATGGTGTCAGATGATTTCCCTTGTTTCTGGAAAATACACACTGCAGCCTTGAAAAAAAAACCAAAAAGATATATAGGCATCTTGGGTGGCGGTCGTTTTGTTAGAAGAATCACTGGTAGTGCAGTAAAGATAGTCAAAAAAGACCCCAAACCTTGAAAAAATTAATTCATGAAATTTTATAGCAGATATCATTTTAGAATTTCATTCTCTACCACATAGGTACTCAAAATCCCCGGAAATCCCAGTTGAGCATTCTTCTTGCGGCGCTGTCAAAGTATATCATGTTTGCTGCAACTATTCCGAAAATGGTATTCTTGTTTTTGTCACACTAGAACTACATTGTTGGCTTAGGACTGTTGGTATATACTGCAGGGCATGGCCAGACCTTCGTTTGAACCTCTAACTCGTATTTCACGAAAAAAAAAACACGGAAGTCGCTTTAATTCCCAATTAACAGTGTTGATTGAAGATAATCCGAGGGTTAGTAACCAAGTTTATTAAAATCTGTTTGATTTGCGACAGAGGCATGAAATTTGGTATGGGTGGTCTTCATGGTCTTCTTTCCAAATGTAAGCATGACGCCTCGCCATATTTTGGTTAGGGGGGCCTAAGGACCCCCTTGAAAATTTGAAGTCTCAGGAACTCTCACAAACCACCGGTAAATATCGTCAAACATTTCAAAAAGTAATAATTTGACTCTACACTAAACGTTGACAAGAGACACAACAGTTGTCGCCATGTACGCATTGTTCTTCGTGTTAAAAAAAAAATTTCTTTGGGGTGTCAGAAAAAAACACAGTTTTTAATGATTTTTCAATCTAAGAAACGGTGAGTTGATCTGCTGTGTATCATTATTCACTAATTTGTATTTGCTGAAGCTATTCATGAAGTTTGGTTTAGGGATGGATTTAGGGATGGATTTAGGATTAGGGATTTAGGGATGACAGCTCCCTAAGAAATGAGCCAATTCAAGTGTGAAGTTCAACAGCGTTTTTCAATTGTTCCCAATCAATATGATCGACAATTTATATTTTGGATAGATAGCTGGAGCTGTTCTGTAACCTAATTTTATATGACTACACGAGGAACCAAGCGCAAAAGCATAGGAAATTTTTTTTTCGCGTCGCTCACCATCATGAAATTTGTGCTCCTAGGGTGTGTTGAAAATATTTCTATACCGTGTATTTACTCGAACTGAGTGCTTTGAAGTATTCCACGCCTCAATTCTCATTCTTTGTGCCTTCTACTTGACAACTGCAGATCGTACTGACGTTTGTCTATACTCTTTAGTCTGTATTTGCTGTTGTTTCGTCAAAGTAGCATGAAATTTGGTGCAATTCCAACAGTGATAGGTGGCGGTTAAAAAAAAAAATTCGGGGCTTTCGCGCATCACTCCTCATATAGTTATACTCAATAAAATTATGAAACAGTTGAAGCTATCCACCCAATAATAAACTGTCATTCATATCAATTGGTAACATTGAAAAAAACGCTGCTGAACTAAGCACTTGAATTGGCTGGTTTCATCTGGAATTGTTGCTTCTAGATGTCAATATGAAGAAATGGACTTCATCAATGGCTTTGGCGAATACGATTGGTGGATAATGATATGCGGAAGATGACTTTATCCCTCTATTGCATTAAAAAATTATAAGAACACGATTTTTTTTTACATTCCAAAGAATTTTTTTTTCATTATGAAGAACATTGCGTACATGGTGATAACTGGTGTGTCTCTTGTTGAGATTTAACGTAGAGTCGAATGATCACTTTTTGAGATGCGTGACAATTATTTTAATTGTGGTTTGCATGAGTTTCTGCAACTTCAATTTTCAAGGGGGTCCCTAAGCCCCCCTAATCAAAGTATGGCGACACGCCATGTCTACATTTGAAAAGGGGACCATGAAGACCACTCATACCAAATTTCATGCCTTTATCACAAAAAGAGCAGATTTTATTAAATTTGGTCACTAATCCCCGAACTACACTTGATTACCACTGGTAATTGCAGATTAAAGCGAGTTACGTGTTTTCTTTTGCGGGAAATAGGATTTTAGCGGTTTAGATGACGTTCTGGTCATGCCCTGAAGTATATGCCAACAGCTCTGAACTAACAATATAGCTCTCATGTGACAAAAGCGAGGATACAATTTTCGGACTTGTTGCAGCAAACATGATATACTTTGACAGCGCCGCAAGAAAAATGCTCCAATGGGATTTTCGGGGATTTTAAGTACATGGTAGAGGATGAAATTCTGGATCGATAACAGCTTTAAAATTTCATGAATTAATTTTTTCAACCCCAAAACCTATCTTTACTGCACTATGGTTAGAAAGAGCGTGAGTTAGAAAGTACTTGTAGCGTTTGTTAGAAAGTATTCCGATAATACCCGAAGGCCGATCTGTTGGAGTATACAAGAAAACCTAAAAACACTGTCATGTTTAGATCAATCTCTTTGTTCGTGATTTTCACGCGCTTTTTCTAACCTGCGATCCACCGGTTAGTATCGTTGGTTAGGAGTAGTGTATGTTGGAAAAATGCCACTGTAGCGAAGCTTAGAAAATTAGTCAGGTCAGGTCAGGTCAGGTCAGGTAAGGTCGTGTTGTTCTTGTCAGAATAGCTGGGAGTATGAAACCTAATTTTTCAGAATGGCTTTTAATGGGGTCATTCCATAGAATTTCAACGAACTTGATTTATTTTTGAAAGTTCGACCATCGAGTTCGGGGATGAAATTTGGCTCTTTTGTTTACCATAGTGTTACGATATGAAAAATATCAGCATTGATTTTTTTCAGTCCAGTACGGCAGTGTAAAAAAATGAAGAAGTGGTAGATGACAGGGAAATTCATACAAAATTATTGATTTTTTTATTATCAAGGTATTGTCTCAAAATGTCAGTCACAGATGATTTTGTATTGTCCTTAGGTTCAAGATTATTAGGTTACTTGTTTGAAAGGGCCTCAAAATTTTTGGGCTTGAAAAAAGGATTGGTCATTTTTCGTCTTTTTTTGCATTTTTCCAACTTTTCTGCAGGCTGTCAAAATTGATCCTGTTCATATGAGAATGTTTTGAACAGGTTACTGAAAATATGATCTTCGCTCAATATTTTAGGCAAGTTGGGGCTCACCTGATCGATACTTGTAAAAAGTTGGGCACAAATCAAAATTTGACTTTTTACGATTTTGTGGAAATTTGACATATTCAAAGCCCAATATCTCAGTTGGGGTAATATGGAAAATCCTGAAAATTGATCTTGGTTTAGCCGCTATCAAAACAAATATACAATATCTTTTACAAGTTTGAGAAAAGTTTACAAGTAGCTAAATTACAGTCCCGAAAAACAGAAAAAACTGCCAAATCGATATAAAATAAAAATGTTCAACCGCAGCAAAAACAGTTGAGACATGTAGCAAGACTAACAAAATGATGAATAAAACTTATGACAAGCTTGATCCGAACATTTATCCTTTTTTTTTCAACTGGACATCTTTGATTGAGGTAGAAGAAGAAGTTTCGTAGCACCGAATAGTGATTTTATCAAGTGGAACAAAGTGGTTCTCTTGTATATTTATCACGGTTTTTAAGCCGCCACTTGATCAATATTTCTCCGAGAAAAAGTGTCGTAGGTACCTACATACTGACAATTTCCTAAATTGAAACTTAAAAATTTCACTTAACCGATCGCAAGCGAGCGATTGTATCATAAAGGTCTTGATCAGGTCTTGATAATACGGACAGTGGAATGCCTTATGATGGTACACAAAAAGATTCAAAATGGCTTGTTTATCCACACATCGATTGCTTCACCTATTTTTTGTATTTCATTTCGTACCTACGACAATTGAATAGTTTTTCCTGCTTACACTGCGGTTTTTTTTAATTTAAAATGGTATTTCTTCAAAACACTAATTTTCTAAACAAATTGTTACAAAAAATAAAACGGCGAGCATGGTAAGATATGTTCTACAATGGTTTCTATGGGGAATGTCCTGATGTAATATGCTTGTACAACAGTCTGCTAGATACAAAGGTCTTTTCCTCAGTCAATAAGGCTATTCCACAGTCTAGTTTCTTCAAAAATGGTTTATACGGACGGTGAATGCAACAGCGTATCTTCAGAGCTTCTGTTCATAGCCTTTTTGTTCTAGGATTGTATTTTTCTTCAGGTTGTTATTCACTTGCTAATATATTGAGACATTTTTTAATTTTGTTCGTAAAGATGTTTCTCTTTGCTGGGCGTTTTGACAAAGACGATAACATATGTCACAACCTTGTTTATGATCCGGTAAATCAACAATTACCGAACTGTTGTAATTATGTGAATTGTACAAAATTTAATTCTTGAAAAAATACAACCATTTATATCACCAAGCATGTTGCGATTCATTCCGACGACATAAAAAAAGAAACATCAAAGGATTACGAGAAATGGAACGATCGCAAATGATGAAACCTAGAAAGCATTCAATACAATTATTAATACCAGGTAAGTCGTTGAGCCCTACGTGCATAAAAAAATTGTGATGACCCAGAAGATGTCGATGTTGAATTACCAAAGTGAAGATTTCATTTTTGAAGAAATAAAATTTGAGAAAATTGATACTATTTGCAAAACTTTTGGTGTAGCTTTCCCAACAAAAATAGGCAACTGTCCGTGACGGCGCCACAAGTCAGTACAAAAATAAAAAAGAATTTCGTCAGTAAATGTTACCACCTACTTCCAACTTAATTCTGATTTCTTTTTCCACCTCCCATAGCAAGGGCGATTTTGATGGGGTTTGGGAAATGTTAATAATAAAAACGGTTGCAGAGACCAGCCTGCAACGTTCTGTGACAATGGCACAACATATTCTAACGCCGTTGGATATGTATGATTTTTGTGTGAAAAATACAGATGGCATTTCTTCCGTATAACGTTCCAGCTGAAGAGATTATTAGTATTACTACATCACTTTTTCTTGAAGAAAGATTTAGTGGTTTGAACACTGTGCCAAATACACGAGAGAAACACAAATTTGTTTTTTGTACTACTTGATAAAAAGTTGTTTTTTATTTGATAAAAAGACAATGCGATATGTTACGAAACTTCCACTTTGAAAGAAAAAAAATAGGATTAATGTTCGAATCAAGCTTGTCATGAGTTCCCTTCATCGTTTTGTTGGTCTTGCCACATGTCTCAACTGTTTTTGCTGCGGTTGAACATTTCTATTTTATATCGATTTTGCTGTTTTTTTCTGTTTTTCGGGACTGTAATTTAGCTACTTGTAAACTTTTCTCAAACTTGTAAAAGATATTGTATATTTGTTTTGATAGCGGCTAAACCAAGATCAATTTTCAGGATTTTCCATATTACCCCAACTGAGATATTGGGCTTTGAATATGTCAAATTTCCACAAAATCGTAAAAAGTCAAATTTTGATTTGTGCCCAACTTTTTACAAGTATCGATCAGGTGAGCCCCAACTTGCCTAAAATATTGAGCGAAGATCATATTTTCAGTAACCTGTTCAAAACATTCTCATATGAACAGGATCAATTTTGACAGCCTGCAGAAAAGTTGGAAAAATGCAAAAAAAGACGAAAAATGACCAATCCTTTTTTCAAGCCCAAAAATTTTGAGGCCCTTTCAAACAAGTAACCTGATAATCTTGAACCTAAGGACAATACAAAATCATCTGTGACTGACATTTTGAGACAATACCTTGATAATAAAAAAATCAATAATTTTGTATGAATTTCCCTGTCACCTACCACTTCTTCATTTTTTTACACTGCCGTACTGGACTGAAAAAAATCAATGCTGATATTTTTCATATCGTAACACTATGGTAAACAAAAGAGCCAAATTTCATCCCCGAACTCGATGGTCGAACTTTCAAAAATAAATCAAGTTCGTTGAAATTCTATGGAATGACCCAATGGCTACTTTTACACCGGTGGACTAAAACTGGACTGACCAGTTTTAACCAACCAACTAACCCAAATTTCATTTCAAGTAATTTTTCTCTTCCAGCATTTTCACCGGCAGGCTAACGCGGCGGCCGACCTGTTTTAAAATATGAACTCAGGCTAAATAAATCTAAAAACTAAATTTACTTCAGTCCACGGCTAACCGGAGACCTGACCCAAGCTACTTGGTCCTAATTTGGTCCTTATCTGCGACCGTTTACACCACGTGGACTAAATTTACTTGGGTCGAATTTAGTGCTTAGGTCGCGGACCAAAGCCACGGTGTAAACGTAGCCAATGGCATCGTCAATACATACATACTTTCATATAAAAATGTATAATAAATTGACCTAAAATCGACTTAGACTACGAACGTGTCATCGGGAGATCAAGATCAATTTTCTAAGCTACGCTACAGTGGCATTTTTCTAACATACACTACTTCTAACCACTGAGACTAACCGGTGGATCGCAGGTTAGGAAGAGCGTGTGTTGGAAAATCACGAACGAAGAGATTGATCTAACCATGACAGTGTTTCCAGGTTCTCTAGTATTATCATAGCAGATCGGCCTTCGGGTATTATCGGAACACTTTCTAACACACGCTACACGCTAATTTCTAACTTACGCTCTTTCTAACTAGTGATTTTTCTCGCTCTTTCTAACTAGTGATTTTTCTAACAGGAAAAACTGTAGCCTTCTGTTAATGAATATGTGCAAATATTGAATACAAACCTTCAACCTGGCCATGAAAAGAAATTATGTCCGACTGTCCCAGTGCAGATTTCAGTTTTCATGTTATTATTGGTCCGTATTGGTCGGTTTAAATTTTTCAACGGATGGCTATACGCTATACGGCAAGACTCTGTTAAATTAGCTTTGGCCGTACCTACGCAGGTTCCAGTTTTGGGCGTACATCGTACATGATCAGCCAAGTATCTTTAGGAATTATGTTCTAGGGAATTGACAGTAGGTAGCACTGAGCACCTCTGTTAGTGATGGCACGGTGCATCATTGGATGAATGTTGTAGGTACGGTTCAAAAAATCGATACGACAGCGACGTGAGCATTGACGGCGATACGGCATTGACATAATATCACACTGGCCACTGACAACAGCTGGTTGGCCAGCTGGGTCGACGATGCTGGCAGTGCTGGCACAGATATAGGCATGCATGGTTACTTTGTGACCTTGGTCGAAGAAGTGCGCATGCGTCACACAGTCAAAACTAGAACGAAGTCGACTATCATTATTATATTTATTCATTTTCATTTATTTATTCATTGGCAACATGCAACAGGACATTGCCTATTTATAGAATGTGTCAATGCAAAAAACAGGTGGAAAAGCCAGCCCATGAGTTCTGGCGTAGGGCAAGTGGAACAACAGAGTACTGGGCGAATACGGCCTGCGGACCCGCAAACCTAAGCGGGACAGCAGTTCTGGACATCAGTCAATGTCACCGTTCGTTATCTTTTGTAAGAAGATATACCTAACTGAATGCATATCTCGTCTGCTGATAAGAAACTGCATATTAAACAGCTGTAAAAGGTACTGCTAGCTGCAAGGTGCCTCGTGCTGGATAGAAACCCTTCACCATAAACGTCACGGTCTTGAGGAAACGCCTCTGAATTCTCTCAAGCGAGGCTATGTGGACCTCATAGGCTGGAGCCCACACAACCGATGCGTACTTGAGGCGGGTACGGACATCGGACAAGCGACATGTACAACAATCGAAAGATCATGATATTGGACATAATATTATATCTACATAACTGCGCAGGACAAATCCATGCATCCTCAAGACCGCAGATGCCATAGAGTCAATGTGATTCGCGAACGTTAGCTTTGAGTCAAAGATGAACCCTAGATCTTCCATGGTAGACGGCCTACTCAAGATCACCAACGAAGTAATCATATAACAGGGGGCGAGGCAAGTCTATGGTAGCTCATCACACTGCATTTCTCGATATTTAGTGGCAACTGATTCCGAATACCTACACCCAGGGTTGGGTAGGTAAATTACGTGGTATGTAAAATAAGTAAATTACGTGATTTTTTTACGCGTAAATTACCATGTAACTACCCAACCCTGCCTATACACTACTCGTTTAAGATGTTGAAACTTTGCTGAAGAACAATGCACCAGAAGTCATTTTATTATGATACAATTTGTGAGCCGTACAACTGATTTCACTCAAATTTCTGCCAAAGTTTCCCCAAATAAATCTGTACTAAGTAATGTGTCGCGTTTTGTCAAAATTGCTAAGTGATGCAAATGGTGGGAGAGTCATGAACCCCCCCTTAGTTGTGCCACTTTTCAGACGATTATGCCAATAAAAAAATTCTTGTTTTTTTTTTTTTGAAGGCCTGTACTTCCGGCATTCATCATGCGTTTTCGAGGAAAACGTTCCTGGAAAAACCTTGTTGATTTTTCTTTCCCTATCCGTTGCTCAAATTTTGGCACTTGAACATGACTCACCCTGTAGTTTGATCGTTTAATTTTTTCAGATATACCTTCCCAGGTTCGTGGTTCAAAATAATGTGCATCCGGATGGTCGCAAACTTTGACATTCCAGATGGACATTGCTGCTGATATAATAAGCCAAATCGAGTTCAACATGAGAGGTAAAGATTATTATCAAACCTAAATCAATGATCACTGGTGATGTTGAACTCGATTTGGGTCACAAAAAACAATATTTTCAACTCAAATGACAAATTTTGCGAAAGCCTGAGATCCACATAATCCTGAAACCTATGCTAAACGATCAGTAGTTGTACAAAAACGGATCAAATACAAAATGTTTCACCTACACTATCTCGCTCTACCTCTAAGCTGAGTGTAACTCAAAGGTTATGCCGTCTTTCAACAATAGGTAGTATAATCATGGCTTTGAAGAGGAATTACCGTAACAAAACATGTTATTTCACACAATTATCTCGCTTTCTCTCCACACGTGTTTTGTTCCTTACTATACGCGACTACTTTAAATGACATCCTCGTGCCATCCCCAGGACCACAGAGAGAAGTTTAAAGAAGTTCCAGTGCCAACCCTGAATCATCCAGATTATAGTATCTTTTAAACCTCTTTCGAACAAGTTAAAAGCTTCCGTTACAAAAAGGATTAAAATTCTCAAGAGAACGTTTATTAGGGTTGTAGCGGCGGCACATCAGTGTAGTGAATGCGGGGGCGAGGGCGATAACAAATTCAAAAATAATTTGAAGTTTTGGCACCCGCACACATCCCACGATAAATCATAGCGTTCGACCTAAAACTGTCACTTTACGGCGTGGTCTTCATCAGTATTGATTAATATGCACTCCACAGGAGATATTGCAGTTGACGGGGCGTAAAATAAGACAAAACTGTAAGAGAACCACCGCATAAACCCATTGCCTAGGACAAATGGAGGTCGTGACAGAGGGGATTTGCATGAAAATTGACCTTTAGCCAGCAGTATGTCTTTGCGGGGCCATTCGCAAATGCGTTTAGGGATGAGAGGGCCCCAATTTTCTCCGATAAATTTGGCTGAAAGGCCTCACCCAGTTACTCATCCCATCATTGTCGTTGACAGTTCTCTGAGCACTGCGTCTCTCATATTATCATGAATGTACCTAAGTATAGGTAATTACACTTAATAATGAAATATTATATAGTGTATTATTCATAAGTATTCCAGGTTAATACTAGATTTATCATCATAATAAAGAGTGATCGAAAAAATTTCTCCTCAAAGGTGACCTCGGTCTCCTTGGTAGCCATGTTTTTCCGACAGATTTTCAGAAATCATAGGCGACTTGAGGAGAAATTCATTCGATCACTCGTTAGAAACAATTTGTTTCTGTATTGGCGAAAATCTTTTCCGCGTGGTGGCACTGTACGCAATAAAACATGGTGGCCCAAGGGGCCTTGACAAATAGGTAGTAAACGCAGTGCGCATTTACATCACAACAGCTGTCAACAGTGATAGCTGTCAGTGAAAGCGTAACAGTGGGCCTGTGCAGTGGGCCAAGAACTGGGGGTTCGTTGGGAATGGAATTTCGTTGCAGTATCTCTAACTTATTTTTGTTTCAGAGAATGCCAATAATACAGATTCATTTGCCCAATATTTATGGTCATGTTGGTGACCAAATCAGCTTCCTTCTCGACAAAGTGCGAAGGCGAAGAAGTGATTGCGGCAGGTCATTTAATCGTGTGTGGGGTGACTGGGGCTCACTGCGACTGAGACTCTTGTGCTTTGTTATGTCTCATAAATGGATAATTGAAAACCATTTGGAGGTCAGGTTCTGTGGACCAGTTGTTAGAACAGTGTTGTGAACTCGTGAAGCCATCTCCGATAAGCCAGTGAGAGCAGCCGGAGAGCCTGGAGATCAACGCCAGCGGTATTGAGAGAAGATCGAGGAGAAGATACTTGGCCTGCAAATCATAATCCGTCACTCGCCTCATCAGTTCAGATTTAGAACCTTAATCGATATGAAAATATTTTCCATTGTAGAAACACTAACATCAACCGATGAGCTATGATTAAACTTATGATTGAAGAATACTCAATTATTATTGATAAACTATGATTTTTATTATTCTAGACAGCGGTAAATGCTTATTAGCTACTGAAATTTTACTTCACAGTCAATGTATGAGCCGTACGATTACTCCAAAAGAATGTTCATCTTTCTGGCCTAAATGATAATTATTGTTGGCTCATTTTCGTGATGCGTCCTGTTGTACCTATGCCTTGTCTTGTGGGGGCTTAGTATTTCCACCTTGTGTGCAAGGGGCTCACACAACTCAACATCTGTAACGTAAATAAGCATTCAGATATTGCATTTTTCGGCAATCATTTCACCAACTTACGTATCGGCTTTTGCTGCTGCATTGTGTATTGTGTCCATCGGCGTATACTAACGCAGTAATTCAAGTCAAACTACAACACTCACTCGCTCACATTCACGACGATATGGAAAACAAAAAAATTTAATTATTTTTCAATTGTCAAAACTGTCAATATTCTTCTGATTTGGAGTAGGTACTGTCAACTGTCGAGTGCTACTGCGCTACTGCGCTGGGCTGTGCGCTGGGTACCTATTTGTCAAGGCCCCTTGGGCCACCATGTTTGACTGCGTTCAGCGCCTTCTGGTGGCCGCTGATTTTCGCCAATTATGCATTCAGCTTTTATCTGCAACAAAGCCAGGCGAGCCTATAGTTTGACAGAAGCCACCCTGTAAAAGCGCCGTCAGTGGATTGCCACAGTTGAGGTTATGTCTCGGGTTCTGCATTATTTTCTGGTGTTATCACTTCACTTTAAAAGTCACAACAGTGTTGCAAGTTAATTTTTGATTGATTCAATGTCCAAATGACACAGAATATCAACCGGTTGTCATTCTTCAAGCGCAGTGGAGAAGCCGTGGTAATTTCACAAACGGGGCCAACGACGTTGTACAGGTGGAGGTCCTATACAATGTAAGAAGAGAAATGTGAAATTTGGCTGTATTTAACAAGGATGAAGCTGTGCCATGAAACCGTTTCTTTCAGTCGGTAGAGATTGATCTAGTATATTGGCACCTACCAGTAATGATATTTAGTGAAGACCTTTGAATCGAAAGGAATGAAACGATTGATGGCTGACCTGATGATGGATTTTTATTAGGTATAGATACTTTTAGGAACTCGGTACAAGGCTCGGAACATTTCCGACTCTGGAAATTTGCGGAGATAGGTAGGGAATGTCAATCACTTGAGTAAGCAACAGGAACAAACTTTTGGTCATAAGCTCTCTATCGGAAGAAGTTGCAAGGCTCTGACTTAATTCTTCGAGGAGGAGTTCAACTGCAAAAATTTGACACAAACAGACAGACAAACCAGCCACAATAGAGCATCTTGAAAAAAAACACCCCTCAGGTACTGCGCTCGTCGTGCCTCAAAATTTCTCACGTAACAAAAGAACGTCTTATTAAACCCATTAATACCTCATAAAATACTCATAACAAAATGGGTAACATTAAAAGGGAATTGCAGCCCTTTAGATATAAATGATGCCTCAAAAAACTGAATGAATATAATAAGGTAATAACTGAACGAGCAGCAAAACACCAGCACTTTTCTAGTAGATTCATTATAAATTCTTTTATTAACGACTTGACGACAAGTAATATGTCCAGTTAGAGTGGACTCATGCATAATCAATTCGATGGACAGATAATGGATTTAGTACTGTCAAAGAGATTAATATGCGCTTCATTAAATGGTTGACAAACAGGTGGATGGAGAAAAACAATCGCTCTGATGATAGATGATATTATGCAAATCGCATTCTATCTAGAAGGGGGTACCCATCTTTACATGCATAAGATGTTGAGAATAATGGAGAAATTCGTGGTATTCCAAGATAAATCGCCATATGAAGAGAGAAATTACCTGTGTAATATTATCATGTCGGTATACCTATAGGTATAAGAGAATTTCAAGCATGGGGCAGTAACGCTTCAACAAACCGGGGACTAAACGAAGAATTAGATAGTGTCCGATAAGCAAAGATTGATTCGGCCGGACACAAAGGTCCTGCAGGAAGGAATTTAGCGGCTTGAGACTCTGCATTCTTGCGGAGCTATTTATTTTTCAAAGCCACGCCGACAGGTATTGTGTATGTGTCCGCATCGATTTGTTATTCTTACTGGGCCAAGAAGTAATAATTACAGAGCAGTGTGTGCAAATTTGTTCTGTGTTAGTATCTGCAGCAGCAGCAACAACAACTAGCTTAAATGTTTTGGGATTTGTTTAACAAATTAGGCTTTCAGCACATAGCATACCACCTTAAAGATTAACCAACTGGGTTTGAACTGGCGACAAATTCCACTTTATAGGGTCAAAGTTGATCCATAAAACAAAAGCTGTGTGATCGCTTCCGCGGAATCCGCTGCTGGAAGTTCACTTTAACTAAAAGCATTTCAAGTGGGTCAGGCATAATACGACGCCTATTTTGTTACAATGTATGTGAAGTTTAATTTTTAATTTAAATCTCTTTCCGTGCTGTTCTTATTTAGCATACTACCGATTAGTACATGGTGATTTCACATACTCACCTATGGAGTGTTTGAAGTCTTGGAGTAGAAAATTGAACCGGTTATAAAGAGTCATCAATACCATCAATGTTCCAGCAATGATAATTTTTGAAAAATTTGTATACCTACCAGATACCTTCTGGTTATCTCTCGGGTTATCCTTATTTGTACAAAATGTATCTATCGTATATTCAACTTCCAGGCAAAGTTATCTAGAGATGAAAATACCGGCCCTTGATCATCTACACTTTCCTTTTTGTTTCAGAAATCGTTTATTCTCGAAAAATAAACATCAGTTGCTCAAGATTCCGTGAGGCGGCGGCACGGCTTTTGTCCAATTAACAATACAGTGATTTGCATTTTAATTTGTAAAAACTTTTCCTGCCTTTCATGAAGGAGTAAAAAGGAATGACCCATTTGATGGCACTGACAGAGTGCACTAAAATAGTAGGGGTCATCTTTATTTGACAGCTCTTATTGATGTTGATGGTGCATCAGCAGCAGCAGCAATACTTTGACAGTTACAGAAAGACCTTCAGTTTAATCAACGCGTGCTGCTATGGTGACGACCCACTTCCCCCATTTTGCTAATTAAATTACGTGCCAATACCGGTTTCTCTGGACACCCTCATCCCCCATTCCCCATCAGCTTAATAATTAATTTACGTGTCTGCGTCTGGATCACTTAGGAGGACACTCGCAACACTCCCTAGCTTCCTCTCAGGAACTGTCTTTTCGCAGAGTCCTTTCGCCATTCCACCGCTGAAAAATGTTAATCAAAACAATCTGCATTGCAAATAAATATCAAATAAATATTAATATTCGGGCGGCGCGGAATGAACGGGTCGTAATTAACATTTCTCGTTGAAGATTGAAGTTTTCCGTAACTTGGGAATTAGTTCCGGAAGTGCTGGGATAAGAAACAGTTGTGGGCAGGGCCGAATCGAGAGGCTTGGGGCGACCAACTTTCTAGTCGTCTGGAGTAGGTACTTATCTTTGTACCACTACAAATGTTTTTCATCTGATCTTTGACTATACCTACATGCTCATCATGTTAGGTGGGCTCAAGATACTTTCGAATGAAAAGAATAAAATAATAAAAAATAACATTCTATAAACGCTTGTTTACATACAGGGTGATTCTAAAGTGCCGGACCACCTTGAAGGTTCGTAATATGGAGGTGCAGTAGAGTGCTGGAAAGTTGTTACAAAAATTCTATGTATTTTAATTTTGAAGTTATGGAGGGACAAAAGTTGGTCCTTCGATCGCTTCTATTTTCGTTGTTTCAAAAGATGTTAGTAAACTGTTCATGGAAAAAGAATGAGTACAAAAAATCAACCTCTGAATCTGCGAAGAATTTTTGTTCTGTATACAGGGTGAGTCATGAATCTTGAACATAATTTTTTTCTGAAAGTACCTGTAAACAGTCACATTGGTCCCATAACCTATGTAGAGCACAATAAAACACAATTTATTTGGATAGAATTCGGTTGCTTCTGGTTGTTCAGGAAAACTAAATTTTTGTAGTTACTGATTCACCCTGTATAGAAAACAGAAATTCAATATAGATTCAGGGGTTGATTTTTTGCACTGATCATTTTTTCATAAACAGTTTACTAAAGTCTTCCAGAACAACGGAAATAGAAGCAATCGAAGGACCAACTTTTGTCCCTCCATAACTTCAAAATTAAAAGACATTGAATGTTTTCAACAACTTTCTAGCACTCTACTACACCTCCATCTTATGCACTGTTGGGATGGTCCGACACTTTTGAATCAGCCTGTATAAACAAGTGAATATTATTCCATCAAGGGCGTGAGGCTCAATATAGCGTATTTTCTGTCGAGTGGATTCGCCTCGATAGTGGGTGATACCTACATGTTCAAATACATTCAAACGGTATTTCAATACAATACACTATTTTAATACGTATTTCAAATACATTTGAGTATTTTGTATTTAAATATATTTGATTGAGAAGTATTTGTATTTATTTTATATTTTGGAATAAAGTGCTCGCCAATTGAAATGGTCCACCCAAAAAATACAGTCACATTCAAAGTGTCATAACTTTTGAATAAATGAACTATTTTGAATTATTTTGTGTTTTTTCATCAGCTCACGGATTGGACTACAACATGTCATGGGCTATTTTTGGTACAAGTGTTTTTGTATCGATTATACAGGGCCCTCAATCAGGTACCGCAAAAATGGAAAAGTTTGAACAGGTCCCACTTCACAAAAAATTGTTTTTGGTTTTCTCCCAGTGTTTCAGGGGAGTTGTTGTAACCATATGTTGAATCGTTTTAAATTTTTTTTGTCTATCCGCTCTAATTACAGGGTGATCTCAAAAATGTAACCTTTTAGTTTTGCAGTAATAACTTTATTCGTTATTGGCCGATTTTGGAAAATGAGGACTTTGGTTGAAGCTAAAGGCTCAGGTCAGAAGGATCGAGGATCAGAATTGACTTTAAATGAAAATTCTGGAAAAGTGATTGGATCAAAAGTGACTCAAATGACAACCTTGCTAGAGATCCGGTTTAGGGCAGGTATTAGACAAATAACAACTTGTCTTTCAAACAGACCATTCTTTCTGAACATTTTGGGATGTTTCTCATTTGTATGGGTCAAAAATTGTGGTAATGAATCCAAATCAGAAATGGATGCTCCCAACGAAGAATACTGGATATTTTTCGCCTAAAAATAGACGTAACCTGGGTTACGAAGATCAGAACTGGTGCCTATCTCATAAAATGTGAAGGAAACATACGACAATAGGAAGGTAACCTAGGTAACGTGCATTTTCAGTCGAGGAAGATCCGGTATCATCTTCTGAAAAGTGAATTTGTAAAATGGGTCCCGCATCGACAATTTTCATCACCTAAAATCGGAAAATACCTCAAAATGTTCGGAAATGAAAGTCTGTTTGAAGGCAGGTTGATTTTTATTTAGTTCTTTCCCTGAATTTGATTTCTAGGGTGCTTCATATTTAGGTCACTTTTGATTCCTTCTCTTTTTCAAAATTTCTGTCTTCAGTCAGTTCCGATCCTCGAGCCTTCTCATCTGAGTTTTAAGCTTCAACAAGAGTCCTTATTTTTCAAAATCGACCAACAATTGAAATAGATATAAATGCCAGACCAGAAGGTTGCATTTTTGAGATAACTGTGTAATTGGAGGAGATAGACTTAAAATTTTGAAAACTACCTCAAGGTATAGGAACAACATCTTTTCTTAAACACTTGGAAAAAACCAAAAACTATTTTTTGTGAAATGGGACCAGTGCAAACTTTTCCATTTTTGTAGTACCTGATTGAACACCCTGTATAATTGATACGAAACACCTGTACCAAAAACGGCCCATGACATGTTGCAGTCTAATCCGTGAGCTACTCAGAAAACGTAAAACGATTCAAAATAGTTTATTCATTCAAGAGTTATGTCACTTTGAATGGGACTAATTTTTTTGGGTGGACCATTTCAATTGGCGAGCACTTTAGTTCAGCCAGCTAGTATTTTGTATTTAAAATACATATTTCGGATTTTGATTTTCAAAATACAAAATACTGAATACATTTGTACCTCACACTCTGTAGTCTGTTTGGGCTTTTGGTAATACTGTACCTACTTGTCCTTCTTTACTCCCTTGCAATTTCTTGCATCTGGGATCGATAATAAATTCGATTGCAACTTTCACATTAGACTGGTGAGTGTATCCTGTCAGCCACGACAGGTTTCATGTCGGATGTCGAACAATCTTCTTGAAAAGCTAGTTGTCCGCGAAGGAATTCAACATTTGTAATTTTGAAAAATTGATAAAAGAAGTTATGAATATAAGGTTTGAGTATGAAATTTTCTTTATTGTATGTTTGTTTTATTTGTCTGTTCACTAGTTCATAATAATTCACTCATCATTGCGACTGATTCAATGAGTAATTGAAATACTTACATTTCAGTTTCCATAGTTCTCAAAATTAAGGTTACCTTCCAAATTTCAGCAGGGGTAGATTTGGGAAATTATTGGTAGGTACCTTTTATCTTTTATGAAAATACTCGATTATGAAAATCTTCAATTGTGTAAGATACATCTGCAACTAAGACCAGAATACCTGATTCTGCTGAAAGCTTAAGATTCTTAGTCCATGACAGTGATATTGTTAACTCAGGGAAGAAGGACGTTGTCATACATGTCAAGCGTTACGTGGTCTCTTGGCTGATTACACCGTGTTCGCGGTCAGGTGACATTTTTTGAATGAATTGAAATTTTTAATCGCCGATTTCTTGGTCATTTTTTTGGAAATCAATGATTTTACGTGACACTCATAATAAAAATAGAAAAAAAATCCGGTCAAGATATTCGAAATGCATGCAACTTCCCAATAGACTATTTTGTTTGGGCAGGTGCGCATGCGTCAAGGCGCCAAATTTTGAAAACTTTCGTAAACCAGTCAGTTGAATGGCAACCCCTGACCAGCTACTGGTCCCTGGCTGTCACTTTTACACACACCCAAAATTATTTGTGGAATTTTAGGTGCACTATAAGATTTTCTAGTGTCAATTTTCAATATCGGTGTACAAAACTATAAAATTCGCACCACATATGCGCACACCCAAACGAAACTACCTATTATGATGACTAGTGGTTTTCACAGAAGGGATCTTTGGTAGCTTCCCATTTGCAAATTGCATGAAATTGTGACCATTCATCGGTAATTTCGTCGAATATCGCAGCTCATTTATGATTTTGCAAATTGCGATTTAGTACAATTGGTCTAAAGCAGTGATTCACCCTGAGTTATGAATGCCATTCTGCAATCAGAAACACATATGCAATGTTGGTATTATTGAACATGAGTAGGTAATAGAATATTAAAAGAGAACAAACACGCAAATATAAATAAATATTGCGCCTCTTAGGGCCATATAGCGGGCACCTGGTATTTTCATGAAACAAAGCTTTTCGACTATCACAACATCAGACGGTCGAACCGAAACTGCACGGACACGTGTTTCGCCCCTACTGAGGGCTCATCAGTGCGAAGGCGTGTTCAGCTCAACCATCCGATACTGTGGCAGTCAGAGAACTCATGGTAATATACACCCAAGAGGACTCCTAGTACGTGAGTCCTCCAAGCGGCGCCATCTATCAAAGGCATCAGGCATGCAAGGGAATTGACAGAATTCCACGTAAAGCAACACCGTCGCCAAAAGCATCGATGGTAGGTGTACACATGTATACTCAAGCCGAGTAGAGCAATGTTATAATAGAATATTACATACCGAGAAAAGTGTCATCACTGCTGAGGGCAAAGAGAGCCTCAAGGCGATAATATGAAGCAGAATCTGCAATGATGACGTGACCAATAATGTCAACGGCTATACAGGGTGGTGAAAATTTCGATGCTCACCATTGGTATCTTGGAAACGGTAAGAGATACGAGGTCGGTTGAATTAGAAAAAAGTTGCGCATTTTTGTGGCGATTGAGAATCTGAAAAGAAACTTTAAATGTTTTGATTGGTTCACGATTTATTACGAAAAAACAGAAAATTTTGATTTCAGAAATTATTTTTTATCTTTCCAACCATTCAAGCTATTTCAATCAAACTTGGAAGTTTTATGTTTTTGATCACTCCGAGTCGAATAACGTTGACAGAATATTTCCAGGCCTTCTAGATGTCAAATTATGATAGTCAACTTTTGTTTTTCTCATGGCCGCCATATTGGATTTTTGCACTAATAGATAGATAAAAAAAATAGCTTTCCAAATTAGTAACCAACATGTTCTTTCTATGACATTTTTAGCGTCAAATTTCGAAATTTTCGTAAATTATTGACAAAATCGGAAATGCTTTGAAAAAGAATTGAAATATTATCAACAGCAACAACAAAAAAGTGACAGATGGTGTGCAATTGACGAATCTAACTTCTTAATCGTGTTTTGTGCTTGTTTGTACCGGTAGTTCATAAATTGAATGGGTCAAGGGTGTCTGTGAGTTCAAAAACGTCTGTCGGAACTAGCATCGTTCTTGTTAAAGTTTGACAAATTTATTAGAAAAGGAATAAGGATTACCCTAGTTTCGACAGACGTTTTTGAATTCACAGGCATCCTTGACTCATTTAATTTATGAACTCTCGGTACAAACAAGCCCAAAACACGGTTAAGAAGTTAAGGCTCGATACCAAGTTGGGGCTGAGACCGCCGTAAGTGCCGTTACTATAGCAACGGCGGATACCAACCAATCAGACTGCGCTGTATTTGGCGAGTTACGCCGTCCCAAACTTTGCACCTGCAACTTGGTATCGAGCCCTTAGATACGTCAGTTGATAGTTGAACACAATCTGTCTTTTTTTGTTGTTGCTATTGATAATATTTCAATTGTTTTTCAAAGCATTCCCGATTTTGTCAATGATTTACGAAAATTTCAAAATTTGACGCTAAAAATGTCATAGAAAGGACATGTTGGCTACTAACTCGGAAAGCTAATTTTTTTCTCTATCTATTAGTGCAAAAATCCAATATGGCGGCCATAAGAAAAACAAAAGTTGACTATCATAATTTGACATCTAGAAGGCCTGGAAAATTTCTGTCAACGATGATCGACTCGGAGTGATCAAAAACATAAAAATACCAAGTTTGATTGAAGTAGCTTGAATGGTAAGAAAGATGAAAAATAATTTCCGAAATCGAAATTTTCAGTTTATTCGTGATAAATCGTGAACCAATCAAAATATTCGGAGTTTCTTTTCAGATTCTCAATTGCCACAAAAATGCGCAACTTTTTTCTAATTTAACCGACCTCGTATCTCTTACCGTTTCCAAGATACCAATGGTGAGCATCGAAATTTTCACCACCCTGTATAGTGATCAAAAAAGGCCAGCGCTGTCAATTCGATTACTCACCTAGGTAGGGAATGAGTTCATCCCGGACCTTCTCGGGGTTAGCAATGAATGCATTTCTAGTATTTCTACTACGATTTCAAGTGGAGGGTTTTTTAATCTTGGCAGTAGATTTTTGTAGTAGGTAGGAAGCTGTAGAAAACAACAATCCGAGCATAACTTGGACTCGTCGATCCGGTCCTGGATAATAAGGACGGGCAGAGTCTGGAAGAAGTTGCTGTGCGCGAATTCTTGCAATTTGAATGGCGAGACGTAATAAAATAATAAAAGCGGGGCTCCATTTGGGCCGTGATTGAATAATTCAGGGCGCGGTGGAGCACGCGCCGCGGTTATTTGAGTTTTAACACACTTTAACCGCTTCGCCGCAACCGTTTGCTTGTGTAAAAGTTAAACTAACGCTTTCCTGAGCTGTTTCTATAACAAGCTTGCATCATTTCATTAAGCTTATCACGGCCGCGTGGGCTTTCCGCACATATTCCGCCCGGCTTCATTTTATTACCTCATATACTCTGGTACGCTTACCTGGCTTGCTCCTGCAGTGGCAACGGAGAAACAAAAACTGCAAGGAGCCAGGAACCGTGCGAGGACTCTTTTCGGATTAAATCAAAATGATCGCGAAGCAAAAAAAAAAAAGAATATGTCCACTATGTCCAGCCTGATTCTACAAAGACAAAAATGCGGTAAAAATCACTAGCTCACTAGCATTCAAGATCAAGGGCATGTGTGAAACAAGACGGACGGGCAGGCGGACAGGCGGACTGACGGACAACGGACGGACGGACTGACGGACGGACTCCAAAGCGCGGCTAATAATGGACTCGAGGTATTCAAGTTATGAAGTCTTGATATTCAAGTCGTTTACGTCTCAGCCGCTTTTAAAATCAAAGTGAACATGCTCCATTTATACTCATACTCAAGTGGTGCAGAAAGTAAATTCTTCAAGCACTAAACCTCATAACCTCGCTCATAACTCATATAACGTTACGTCTTTGGCTTCTTAGTCTTTATATTAGATTAATAAGCGATAGCACGTGCATCACGATCACGACAATCACGATTCATTTACGACGTCACGCACAAAAAAGCTCGGTCTAAAAGAGCTCATTCACTTATGCCCGGTTGCAAGACCGGGTATCACACACGGTACCAAACAGGCTGTGGATAAGGTTAGATACATTCCGTCTTAAACTCGCAGTACATTTGATACACTTGCGTCGTTTTATGCGTGGGTTGGGTAGGCACCAAAAATGTCTAATTCGTCACTTTCTTCTGAATTTTCTAACCTTTCCGATTTTTCTTCACACTCACAAGGCAGAGCCCTCGGCAGCAAGGTCTACAGCAAACAGGACTTATGACCCTCAGCCAAAGTATGAAGGAAATCCAGAACCTCCACGAGAGCAACAAAGCGCTTTTCTGACGACGATGTGTGGTGGGACAACTGGGACGGTGATCGTTGTGACGGGGACGGGACTCGTACAATCCTGGGCCACCAGTGAGGTTGTGTCGAGGTGATATCCAGCGCTGATTCAATGACACTGCGATATAACTTTTCTGACGGCAGGAAATATTGCAGAAGTCGATGGCCTTATAGAAATAGTCCACCACACGATGGACAACAAAATGCAAATGAAATCTTGAAATATTTCTTGTAAATTCCTCTGTAATATTTCTTTCTTAGGTACAAAAATAAATCTTACACTCTAAAAATGCCCGTCTCTTCTCTCTTTTCTTCTCGCATTTCAAATCCCACCCAAAAGTATGAACATGAACAATTGCATTGAGTTCTTGCTCCGTTTACTTTTGAACATAAAATCGGAGTACCAACGTATACTCGCTTTGAAATTTAGCATGGCAGTGCCTTTTTATCTTCTTTCGTGTATCTTTGTTTATGTACCATCTCAGCTCAACTTCTCAAATTTCAATTATTTATTTGACACATGTCAGTCGTCACTCTAGACACTTCAGTTTACGGAGCTGTTCACGCCTTCTAATGGCCTACCATTTGATGCCGAGTTTGGTGGATTAAAATTTGATTATTAGCCATAACAACCCATGAAGGGTTTTATATGAATAGGGAAGCTACAGTTTAAAGTGGATTGAAAAACCATATTGCTCTTACATTGCACAAAGATTATTTTGAGTACGATTGCGGTCTCTTGTTTCCAGTCGTAGCGGTACACCAAATTATTCTGCACTTCTAACGATTTCGTTTATTTTCGGCACAGATGATCATTGGACCTATTCAAGCGTTTTGACCCGCAGCACCACCAAATTTGCCCCTCAGGAACGGAGGGGTGTGAGTATCTTCAGAATTTGGAGCTTTAGGTCTAGTATGGTCCAATGAAGACCCACAAAGGCAAGTGAGCAGTCATTTTCGAATGATTTTCATCCGCTGATGTCGATTCTGACGTGAAAAATGAGTTGCGCAATCATTTGACAAAGATAATTGGTAATAATAATAGATAAAGATGAAATCAAGTGGTCATCTATTGAGCTCTGTAGGAACTTGTTTTTTGTGATAAATACATGAAACTTGGTGTGACTGTTCATTCCCAGACAGCACATATACATTTTTAAAATGTTTGTAAAATATTAAAAGCCAAATATTATAATTTTTATAAAATATTGGAATTCATTCAGTGAATATTGTATAAATATTTATTGAATGTTTTGATGTCCCGCTTTTTAATATTTGTACGATATTTGCCAAAAATACAGGGTGATTCAAAAATGGCGCATTTCCTTTCGGGCACGTTATAATGGACGTTGACAGAGCATGGGAAAAATAATAAAAAAAATTAATCGGCTTCGATTTGCAAGTTATCAACAAAAACAAATCTGTCCAATCTGGCAGCATCGCATTAGTACCTACCTGGCACCTTTAGATCAAAGAGGTACATCACAATAGCATTATTGTATTGTTAGGATTGTTACCCTGGAAACTCTGTAGAACCTGCCAGACCATACCAAACATACTTGCCAAATGTATTTTCACGGCACTTTTGAGGTGAAAGACGAGTTTTGAAATATGAAAATACGACTCAAATCTCAGTTGCAAGAGAAATTTTCAATCGGGAACTACTAACGACATGTGACTCTTCGCAAGTAACAATGCTTTGCTTTGAAATCATGCAAATTGAAGAAGTTAAATTCTCAACTTCACCTCTTCATAATTCGAAGGATAAATGAGCCAATTTTTTTTTACTATTTTTTCCGTGCTCCCTTAATGTCTTCCACAACGTACACGGGAGGAAATGCGCCATTTTTGAATCACCCTGTATTTTAAAAACATTCAGAACTGGGTATTTTTAGAAATTGAAAAAAAAGTTTGTTTTTCTTCTTATCGGCCTATTTTGGCCATTGGAGCTCGCCTTTAATTCATATACAATTGATTTAGCTGAAAAATTGCCTTTCAAAAACGACTCAACCGAGGACTCAATGCCCAGGCTACAGCAGGAATCGAACCCGCAATCTCCGCACCACAGACAGATACTAACCACCTGTGCTACGGGGCCGTTGGGAAGATTCAGTGGTTCTGGGTAAACTGCTATGTGAACATGCAGATGTCAGCTATATGAATAATATGAATTTTGCTAACTATACCTGAAAGATTCAGCGGCTCATCCACTTTTAGAGATACTCGGCTACCGCCTCGCCCCTAAACACGCGGATTTATCCGCGTACTTGCTACAAAAATCACCAATTGGTGTCTAAATGAATTAAAGTGACATATTTGTACGAAACAAATAAAACAACGCATGTATTTCACGACATTATGAATCATTTCAACCGTAACATAGGAAAAACCTATTGTAGGCCGTTAAAAAGGCACTTTCAGGACCGCAAACCGAGTTTTGCCAATTTTGAGCAAACTACACTCGAAGTCAAAGGGATGTGAAACGCTATCTCATCAACACAACACAACTATATATTTCAAAGTTCCGTGCAAATGACCAAAGCAAGAACCGGAAGCCACATTGCCTAGAATACTGTAAATATCAGAGAAATTATGTTCACTATATATTTTGATAATATTTATTGATAAATATTTAACAAATGTTTGAAATATTTGCGGAATGTTGGTACAATATTTTACCTTAATATTTGTGACGAATATTTTGTAAACATTCATAAAATGTTGTAAATATTCATCGACCACTACCAAATATTTTCAACATTTCGTGTTGTCTGGGTTATTACTTACTTCTCAAATATGGAGGGAGCACCACGCGTTCCGACGGATGACGTTGCGACGCAATATCAAAAAACAGTGGTCGCCATTTCCAGAACAGTCGATAGGAATATTATAATTTCTTTGATTTCTTCCATCAAGCCATATGCTTTCAAGATTCAATAACATATTGCTGTCGATTTTGGGAGACGGTGGGCTACCAGTGGTAAACCAGGTGCCTGTAAGGGGAACTGTGAGGTTTCTTCACCCCCAAATTTCCGCGGTAAACATCTTCGGGTAAAACCGAGGATAAAACTAACTATTTTGAAGTCTGCCCATACGAATATGTTATCTGGTTAACATTTCTCGTGTTTCGTCCTTCTAGGGACTCCTCAGTATGTTTATACAGATCTAGCGATCAAATGAAAGGATTTCAGAAAGGTACTTTTGATTACTGGAAAAAAATGATCTTTAATGTTGTACCATATTAGGATTAGGTAGGTACATACTCGGTTACACAACTCTTACAAACTAAACTATAAATTATTATAACGATTAATCGCCTGTTAATATCGATGCCACCGTACTGAAAGAAATAAATCGCTCTGTATGAGACCGTATGTATCAAATGATTGAACCATTATTGTTTGTTTATTTGTTTGTTTCTATCCTTATCGGCATTTCTTATGTCATAGAAGTCATATGCTGAATTTGATTCCCAAATATCACAAAATGAGAAACTTTGTTTCTATAGCACAAAGCACTGTGCCGGGAATCGAACCCGGGAGCTCCACTTGCCGAGCGCTCACGCATTCCACTCGACTAGCGAGCTTCATTGATTTTATTATCATTGTGGAATACCGGACCAAATGTTGAACACCCTTTTCTTTTTCGCAGAGAATGCAGTTGTCCACATTCGGATATAGGGGTATTCCACATTACCGAACCATCTTTTGGGCTAAATGGAAATCAAGATTTTTATATTGGTGCTTTTCTCAGACGTATTTACTTCATTCATATTCGGCTGACTTTATTTATACCCTAGGACTAGAATCACAGAAATTGTATTTACTCATTTTTTACCCATTTCAAACAAAACGGTATTCCAAAATCGGTTACTTTACTAGGTAGTCTGAATGATCTCGCGCGGTTGCGAAATCTGTATAAACCATACTGAGGAGTCCTTAGAAGGACGAAACATGGAGAATGTTGACCAGATGACATAATTATTCGTATGGACAAACTTAAAAATAGTTTTATCCGAAGATGTTACCGTGGAAATTTGGGGGTAAAGAAACCTCACAGTTCCCTCTAGCAGACACCTGACCACTGGTAGCCCACCGTTTCCCCAAGTCGACAAAAATATGTTATTGAATCTCGAAAGCATATGGTTTGATGAAAGAAATCAAATAAATTATGATAATATATCGACTATTTTGGAAATGACGACCACTATATTTTTTGATATTGCGTCGCGACGTCATGCGTCGGAACGCGTGGTGCTCCCTCTATATTTGGAAAGTAAGTAATAATGAACAACCCTACCAAGTTTCATGTATTTATCACAAAAAAAGAAGTTCCTACAGAGTTCAGTACATGACCACTTGATTTCATCTTTATCTCTTATTATTACCAAATATCTTTGTCGAATGATTGCGCAACTCATTTTTTACGTGAGAATCGATATCGGCGAATAAAAATCATTCGAAAATGACTACTCACTTGCCTTTGTGAGTCTTTATTGGACCATACCAGACCTGGAGCTTCAAATTCTGAAGATACCCTCACCCCTCCGTTCCTGAGGGGCAAATTTGGTGGTGCTGCGGGTCAAAACGCTTAAATAGGTCCAATGATCATCTGTGCCGAAAATAATCGAAATCGTTAGAAGTGCAGAACTTGGACGATTTTAGGCCCGTACCGCGACGACTATTCATAATTAGCTATTTTTGAAGTTGAGATTAACATAAAATTTTATTATTATAGGCACAATGTCAAGAAAAAAGTTGGAAAATCACATGAGAGCAAAATCGCCGACCCCCTATATACTAACCACGGATACTAGCTAAGCATTTCAGTTTAAGGCAACTTATAGATGGGTATAATTTGTTGGTAACTACTAAATATTTTTAACTGCGAGCTTCACCAAAACGTTCACACAGTGTTGAAGCCAACATGCTCTGAAATGAATTTTGTTTTGGTTCTAACATCGGTTCTAACCAACGCTAGTTTATTGTATGTATGTGTATATTTATTTATTTATTTATTTATTTATTTATTTATTTATTTATTTAATTATTACTGACCAAGGAAAATGGGTAAAATCCGAAAAACACCGATCATTTGTTCATCCATTGATTTGAAAGGGAAATTTACATTGGTCAGTCAGCCAGAATCCACCCAAGAAAATCTCGAATTAGCTATTCCTTGATCAATTTTCTCGGCGGATTCCTCAAGTGTAATAATAATTTATTTCTTATTGCAAACTTCAACGACAAGGACCCTTTTTTAAATCCTTTTTTTTATATTATCATCAGAAAAATGATCCATCCCAGAGGCTGCGTTCGCAGAGTGTGCCCGGCTTAAGTTCACTCTCCCACACACACATACACACACAGTGCATGCCGTAATGCACTGGAAGCGCTCCAAAAAAGTATTTCTAATAAAACTTCGAGTCGGTTCCAACAAATTGAACACACTGCCATCTGTATAGATAACTTCAAATAAAACTTTGCGGAGAAGAATTTTTCCCCAGCAGCGAACATTCCTATATATACCTATGTGGCGGTCCTCTTCCGCCTTGTATTGCGGTAATGCGTTTAGGAAAGTTGGTCGCAGAAATAGGCCGGATCCCACGAGGAGGGTGTTTGGGCCCACACAATATAGATCAGCGTAGGTGAACTAGGAAGCAAGTGTCATTTGTTTCCACCATCGGAGGGTAACACACCAGCCAGCCCGCTTCTGTCAAAGTCACGACGGCCGGGACTGGTCCGACCGAGCGGCGTGCGTTGGTTGGGCTTTCCGGACAGGGTCGTTGGTCTTAATCAATCCTGATTGGTGTTTATTAGTTTTTTATGCTGAAGCACACAGGGTGGCGGGTATAACGATCCATCTACGTACAGCTTAACTGAACTATAGAATTTTTATAGTTACGAATTACTCTTGATGGAAACTATAGAGTTTATTGCATGTGCCGTGGGGTCCGTCGAAGGGTCCGTTATCAAACTCATCCAAATCTCAATTTCAACCAGGTCGGAGGTACCTTCTACGGAACTTTCCAATTCACAATTTCGAAGCGACATCAAAAACACGCCAACATCAAACATGCGTTATTTGAGGGCTTGTCTTGAATGTAATACGCCACAAAATTGAAAATGTGTCATGAAAATGCTTTCATAAAGTGAACCTGTTCATTTCTCTCCTGGAACCATGGCTAGAACAATTCTGCCAGCTGCGACTTTGTCGGAGTTATTCAAGCGGTAACCACGCTTTATTTTTATTTAAAAGCCATCCCCGCAGAAACAGGAACATGATATCTCGGCACACACCCACATACATAAAGATCTCTTATGACAGTTCCGATGGTTTCAAACGTCCCACAATAGTGGCCTCGGGTGGTAAAATTGATTTTTCACGCTCTTTCCGCGTGTGAGACACGACACCTCCACCGCACCGATGTATAATTTAACACTTCGAACTTGTACCTCTCTGCGTTATCCGGAAAATATTCTTTTTTCGCACTTTACCTACCTCTGCTGCGCCGTAACTAGAAACGAAGTTTTCCAAATTGAGTTTTTTGCATGGAAATGTGGGCCACGACGCCTAAATCCAGTTTGTTTTTCCGATACCCCGGCATAAAAAACCTAGCATGCCGCGGTAGTAAAGGAACTCCGCAAAATATAGTTGTAAATCAAAAAAGTCTTCTCCGCAAAATTTGTTGAAGCGGTATTGTATTCTTTACTCGAGTTTCTGGCTCAAATTTTGGTGAGCCCTATTGAGAAGAACTAAAAAAGTAGTAACAGATAAATGACAGCAATAACAAATATTCAAGTACAATACCAACAAGTCAAAATGTATAGCTTGACGAGCATCGTTGTGCAAATCAAACGAAGAGCGTGTTTGAAAAAACACGAAGAAAAAAAGGATCCCGGAAATAATATACCCAACATAACACAAAAACATAGACCGGAAAAAACAGCCGGAAAAAAAATTCCAGGAGAAAACATACCCAAAAAAAGCATGGACCAGAGAAAACATAGCTGGACCAAAAAATGCTCGGAATAATCACAGCTAGAAGAAACATAGCGGGAAATACAATACCAGGATTGGAAAAGGTATCTACGATGGCGGCAGACAAGCAAATCTAAAAGAAGCTTCCTGGTTTTTAAAAGGTGGTGCGATTTTTCAAGCCTTCAGCTTACGTGAAAAAAATTTGAGAATGAACTGGATAGGTGGGTACCTGGGATGAACACAGCAGAGCAAAATCATATCCAGAAATAATGGGTAAATTGTATTTATTTATGACGAAGAGCAATAAATAATAACGATGAGAAATGAAAAATCCCATTTAGGCTATGTTTTTTACCATTATCTTTTTTCCTCTGATATTTTATTTCCTGTTATGTTATTGCGGGGCGGGGTATGTTTTTGTTCAGGTATGTTTTTTCCAGTCTATACACGCATAAAAAGGTAATCTTGAGTTAAGACAAAGCGTTTAATGTCAAGTACATGTTAAGTTTGTATATACGCAAAGCGATGATATTCTCACTCTAAGAGTTTTATTTTCTCCAAAAGAAGACTGTCATAGTATCAGCTGAAAGCTGGATCACGTTGAATTAAAATATAATACTTATTAAACGGAGTATTTCCAGTGTTTCACAGAAAGTATACTATAGTCTTGCAATTAGATTAGATAAGTCTTGCAACAATGCAGCAAGTAATTTTGTTATGAGAACAATCGGCTTGACTACCGCATATTAGCTTGTTGGTAGAAGAAAATTATTCTTGAGATAAAATTATAACTAAATTGGACTAATACTGCTCCTGGTTGAAGCAAGTATATTGAATGCTTACAAGAAGAGTTTGTTGCTTTCATATGAATAAATTCATGGTTTCAGTTCAACTATAGGATTATCTTATATCGAAAATATTCGAATCTTGATTCTGTTTATCAAGAGCATACAGGATGTCCCAGTACTCGCGCCCCAGAGTCAAAGGCAGTTTAGGGAAATGCTTAAAACGAGGCTTCAAATGTGTCAGAAGAATGTTTGAGAACTGGTGTTCTTTTAGATATGGGGGGTCAAGGGGTCACTTTGACCCTCCCAATTTTTATTATCTGAAGAACTTCCAGTAAATTTTTCAGGACAGACTTAACAGAAGAAAAATTGAACTTTCCAAAGTGATTCATAATCTCAAAAGCCCCAAAAGATTCATTTTTTCTAAAAACAATTACAAAAAGTTCCAGACGTCCCCAATGCGATGTAAGACAGGAAGTGAAATAATTTGTTTCTATAGAATTCTTTTAAAAGGCAATTTTTATAAAATCTGTACTTTTAGAATTTTTGAGTCGCCGGCGCCGCCCTGTATAGGAAGTAGATAAAATTGTTGCGCACACACACTGAAAAGTTCAATTTTTTTCAAATCTCATCAGATAATAAAATAAGAGGGGGCAAAGTCCCACCCTTAGACGCCCCATATCGCCAAAAATAAAAATCCAATTCAAATATTTAGACATTTTTCTGACACATTTGTAGCATTTCCCTAAACTGGCTTTGACTCTGAGGCACAAGTCCTGGGAGACCCTGTATACCTAAACAAGCTTATGGATAAAGGCTGGAATTACAATAATTAAGTATGTTTTTTTTAGTATGGTATACTAAAAAAAAAATGTATTTTGCAGATGTTCAAATACAAAAATCAATAGAAATTCAAATCCAGATGAGTACATTTCAAACAAAAACGAATTCTTCTTATTCTTTCTTCTTATTATTCTTCTTTCTTCTTATTCAAAAACAAAAAGGCATCATTTTACTGTCGCGCCGGGTGCCGCAGCATCCATCAACCGGCACTGCAACACTATGTGGACAACTTGCGTGAATTCAACTGAAATCTGCACGAAAGAGAATCTCGCATAATTATTCAGGTATACATACACAAAAAATTTTGTAGTAATGATGGGAAAACACTGATCATCTTGAGCTCGTAATTATCAAATGATACCATGTGATCCACAAAATTCGGAGCTGGGGTTGGCTTTGGAAACAAAATATTGATGGATCGGAGTAATGGAGCGATTGAATTGGCCGAAGGGACGAATTTCTCGACTTCAAGCCATACCTCCGATGTCGAATTTTGTGGATCGCACGGTTTGAACAAGTGAGTAAGTAAAGGAACTTACCTTTGAATTCTTCGATAATTTTTGGATTGCAACTCCAAAGTTGGAGATGCGGCTCCATGTTGCACACGCGGTAGGTATAAATTTTTTTTGCAGGAGCAGAAGTAGCTCACATTGGCGTGTATGTGCGCGTTCTAGTGTTGTTGCCGGAAGATGACGCAATACAATGAAACTTCGGGCGAATTGATAATACATATTCTTGATCGAAGAGTCTCAGTTTTCAGACCAAAAATATACAATCATTTCAAGAATAATTAATTATTTGGGGGAACTGATCATCGTCTTAGTTCAAGCATTGTAGCATTTGAGTTCAGTAAGTGGAAATGTTGTTTTGAAGATTGCATTTTCAGATTGAAATCACAATATGTTATAAACTGTGAAGTTTTCAATATTCTCAGATGGAGATCTTGAAATGCTTGAGAGGAAATTTTCATTTGTTCTGAACAAGTTTATCTAAAGAGTTGTTTCAAAAACAACGTTTAATATAATTATCTAAGATATTCGATAATATCAGTTCAAAAGAATAGTCTCATTTTAAGAATGTCTGACAAAACTATTACATTTTTCGAACAAATACTGGCTTCGTATTGAACTAAAAAAACTATTTCAATTTGAATGTATTGAATCATCAAGCCAAGTCAATGAGTCAAGTAAATATGATACTATTGGATTGAAATTACGTTTTTATGCGTGTATTTATTCCGGGTATGTTTTTTCCAGGCATGTAATGTCGGCTATGTTATTGCGAGGTATGTTTTTGCTCGGCTGTTTTTTTCCCGGTCTACATTCATTCCGGATATGTTTCCGGGTATGTAATGTCGACTATCTTGTTTCTGGATACCAGAAAAAAAGGAAGGCTTATCACAATTAAAAACTCTGTTGTGGAACCACAGTTTCAATAATAATATGACAAGCTGTTTTTCACTTGAATCGTTTCAACCCGAAAACAACTGTCAATCACGAGGGAAAAGTAGACCCGATATCATCTGACTAAGACCCCGAGACGAAGATAACTTTAAGCATAGTTTCAGCATTCACAGGAAATCTTCGTTGACTGATTCAATCATTCTGTTTCTTTGTTCCATCATCCTTTGCATTGGTTTGCTTCTTTGGCTGTGATTTGCACTATCTTCTCATCTCCCTCAAACTTTGAAACTGAGTTGAATATCAACAGGCAGATTGCTGTGATAATCCGCTTCCACCTTGAGTTTTTGAAAAAGGTTTACGGAGCGAGATTGTTCTGTCATCAAGTGTCCAAGAATTTCAGTTCGTCCTCTGTTGCTGAGCCTGTCCATTTTGTTACTTTCTTCTATCTTGATAGCGTTTCCTCCTCTATTTCGCGGTACCTTCGAGGCTATTACTTGTTCGTTAGTTATAGTATAATACCGCCACATCCCTTTTCTTCCGCATTGGTCAAAGCCAAGGATCCAATTGATACTTTGTGCTGTAGTGAACCTCCATTTTATTGTATTTAGTTGGATTCACAAACTTGTTTGCTCATGCAATAAGCAATCGTAAAATAAGTGCAATATCATAGGTATACAGGGTGATTTATAAAACATGCTCACCCCCATTTTTCTCGAGAACCGTTTGCGATATCAAGTCGCGGAAAAAACTGTTGAATGAACAATATCTTTGAGGTCCGATTTCATACGTTACCAGATACTTCTCACCAAAACTTTCTGTATACAGGGGCGCCTCAAAAATTTGTAAAATTCTTCTTACGCTGTACAATAGTACAATATTGAGTGATATGTCATCTGAAAGGGCTTTAAAAGTTTGATGAACGAGTGCATCAAGTTGGAAGAAAAAATTCAGCGATTTTCATTTTATGATAAAAACAAAAACCTGGAAAAAAACACGTTTTCACGTAGGTATAAAATGAGAATCATGGGTATTTTTTCAAACTGCAAACGGCATTCAATAGAACTTATCAAAACGGTGAGCACGGTGGGTATTTAAATATGGAATGAATATTTTGAAATTTCGAGGAAATTACCCATTAAAAATTTGATTTCGGAAGATCACAAAATTATAAAATAGCCATTGCATATTGAGTTACACATCATACTGACCGTTTCGATGAGTTCTATTGAATGTCGTTTGCAGTTAGGAAAAATTCTCATACTTCTCATTTTATACGTGAAAACGTGCTTTTCCAGATTTTCTGTTTTTATCATAAAATGGAAACCGCTGAAATTTCTTCAGAGCTTTAAGCACTGTCTCATTGAGCTTTCGAAGCTCTTTCAAATCAAATATTACTCAACATTGCGTGGAAAAAAAATCACAAATTTTTAAGGCCATCGCACTTTGTATGAGAAATCTGTTCCAGAAGTTAAACTCCGGAAAAGAAGTATCAAAATAAGTTGACGCAAACCTCTTATGGAGGGGTGTTTAAGTGCTGATTTCACGGAGTAGGGAACTTAGTCTGGTATGTAAATCAATAAGAAGGGCGGCTGATGCGTTGTTGATCTATTAGTAGAACACCTTGTTAAGGCTTCTCTAAATTTACAAGTATCGTTTCGCAGCCAGTTCCGTGTTAACACGAGCTTCACGTTTTGTATGGCGTTGGGCTTTATATACCCACATTTTTAGGCAGCGTGAACGTACTCACTCGCTTTACACGAATTTTCCTGTACCTATAATTCGTTATACGTCAGCTGCTCTTCTGATGTTGAATAAAATAAACAGAGCTCATGTGTTTTTCGCTCCATGGAAGCGGATTAACCGGCAAGCAAAAGAAGGTAGCGCTTCAGGCGTCAAAATTTCCTTCAATTCTTTTTTTCCAATTATACTGCCTCCCAAAAAAAGTGTAATACCACGTAGCCGTTGACCGATGTTGATGAATTCATTAAAAATCCCGTGAATGTCCCGAAGGATACCCAAAAAACGATTTTTTTTCCTAGTGGTTCCTGAGTTATATGCGTTGAAAAGACTAAAACGACCTGTTTGGAGAAAAAGGTAATCTTTTCCAAATAGGTCGTTCCAGTCATTTTTCGGGATATCAAGTATCGACTTCAAAGGTCAAGGAAAAGTACCATTTTGAAGTTGGCGACTTCTAGACAATAGTGTTATACCGAATGTTGAATTGGCTTTCCACACATGTAAAACACATTGAAATCCGCATATTTGCTGTCCACGTTACAGCCCCTGAAGTGACACTAGATATGCAAATTGTTACCTAAAATCCGGAAATAAATTTTGAGTAATTTTCATTGCGTTTTGGCAGACGCTATATTTCAGAGGCTATTTGTAATAGTTTAAAAGATATTTAGAAGAAGAAAAAACCGAAATCTTCAAGTATTGCGCTCTTTTATTGGTCCTAAAAAAGCCAAGCCTTGGAATTCTCGGGAATTTCATATCTATTCCACGTTGAATTCTGCATTGATTAACCCTATTTCGTCAACTTCTGAATTTATTTCCGGTTAAAACCGACTGAACCGAGGTTAAAACCCATTTCGACTGGACTACTGATTGGCTTAATAAAAATAAGGAAATGTGCAGAGTGACATTTTTCAAATGTGCTTATGTTGTCAATAATAAATTAATAAGAGCCAAAACAGTGACACAAAGTGCTCCATTTTTAGTTACATAAAGTAGCACTTTGTGACACTATCGCAAAAAAAGTGGAGCAGTGAGGCTAAAAGTATAGTCATAGTATTGATACCCGAAATAGGCAAAATACGACTAAACTTTTTCAAATTATCCCTGTTTGAAGAAGGAAGGGAAATGGTGACTATACTGGAAGGGTAATAATCACTCAGTTGATTTTAAACAATTCCTCTTTTCGTCCTCTTCGTTCGATCTGTTCCAACGGTCTTTCTGCATTAGCGGACTTCCTTTTTACGCTTATTTATGTGAATCTTAAATTCGCTGTAGACAATTCGTATTGATTTTTTCAGATTGGCAAGGCTTCGAAGCGAAGCCGCGCCGTGATTTTAATTGCAGCTTTTATCATTTAACATCAGCGAAAATGTAACGAAATATTGCCATTTTTTAATGTAGTGAGTTTTATTTTATATTCGAAAAAGCTTTCAGGACAGTCGTTCTCATCAGAGTGTGAACTATACGGCAAGTAACATTTGTGTTGGAAATGACGCGTTTCGTAAGCCAAATCAAGTTTAACATCATATGTTTTTCGTTAAGGACGGAGTCATATTGGTGAAATAAGCGTTGCGAAATCAATCCGTGTGGGTTTATTCCTTGACGGATTCTTACCATTTTGGTCTTTTTCAAAAGCTACAAGGATGTACTTTGGTTTGAGCCTATTGGCATTATCGATATCCAAGAAAAAAATTTAAATTTTGACATTTGAGAAAATTATTTTTTGATTTTGGAAATGCCAATAGACTCAAACCAAAGTTCATCCTTGTAGCTTTCGAAAGAGACAAAAATGGTAAGAATCCGTCAAGGAATAAACCCACACGGATTGATTTCGCAACGCTTATTCTACCAATATGACTCCGTCCTTAATTTAATTTGTAAAAATTTCATTCGCACGCAGCAAAACTAATGAAGTTTACAATGAGAAGCGGCTACCCGCCGATTATACCCGGTGGAATTCGTAGCTCTCAGGATATAACCTACGAGTATTTTAATAGGTTGTACTTCATTGCCAATAAAAGTGCCCGTGTGCAAAACTTTGGCCTCCAATTTATCTGCCTAGGTCAAAATCAAATTTGGTTGTCTGTGATGCGAAAGCTTCAGGTTCGATTCTTAGAACTAAAGTTTTGTTATTATTATGATGTACGCTAGAGACTCTGATAAGGGGATCAGCGACATACTAGTCCAATTGGCGGAGGAGCTGATGTCCAAGAGCTTGCCGAATTCATAATATTCATTTTCTAAAGCTCTGGTGTCTGGCCTATTTAAGCAACAGTGCATTTTGGGGATACTGTGCCAGAGTGAAGTAGCTTCCGAGGACTTTCTGTAAGAATGTACCAGAACATCCAGCGGGTATAAAAGGAGCATTTTCGGACCGAAGCAGCAGTTCAGTTTGTAACTATACCGACAAGGGAAAACACTTTTTTACAGCTAATCCATGCACTATTGTTATGATGTGCTCTAAGCTTGCCAACTTGAAGGAGCCAGATTGGCATTGACCGAAAATTTAGCACTTTGATGTGTTCCGGGCGCTCTAACATTGATATAATCTAACGTTTGTAATTCAATATGAACTGAACAGCTACTCAATGCGGGAGAATACAAAATGTGATGCTTGTTGATGGTAATGGAATGGCTGATTTTAGCGTCATTAATACACTCACTACTACCACTGGCTATAACGGTCATGGTGGCGGGTAGGGTTCGGGCCATTACAGTTTATTGTGCAAATTAGAAGTGACATTCCGGTAGCCACGCTGTCATAATCCGGGAGCGGCTGACAAATGCTCCTTCAGCGGAGAGAGGACGAGCTCGGGGACCAAAGCTCTTGAACAATCATAGCTGTTTGACTTTGAGCTTTGCTCGCCGCAGCAGCTTCCGTGTCAAGTTCTGAAGGAATTTGTCTGGATGTCGCAAATTATTACCAGCTGTTTTTATATTCTCCTCTAGCTTTTAACGTGACGGCACATGAATGTGCTTCATACTCTGTTATAACTTACAAGTACGAGCCCGAGCCCCGTCTCTACGTCCCGCATAAGTCGTCTCAGATGTGGAAATTCAACTTTTTTCCATCTAAATAAATACAGGGTTCCGAGAGTTTGAATGCTGAAACTTATGCAATCAATAAAAAATCAAAAATTCAAGAAAGTGACCTCAAAATAGTAGGTATATTATTATAAGAGTTTAATTGAATAAGACATAGTATATTGTCACACGACTGGTTTTGGGGCAAGACGAGCTTGCGAGCTTGCTTCAAAGGAAGGAATATGACAATACGTCTCATTAAACGAGTAAGTATAATAGACTATTTTATCTACTTTTACTTAGTGAAATTTTTGTTAATAATCGCCAAGAAATTGTAAATTCTGGATCAACAGGAATTTTGACAGGTGACTTCAGAACTGAGGTTCGCCTACCTTTTTTAGCAAGAAATAGTTCATATTGGTTAAAGCAAAGTCCAATAATCTGCTTCATTAGAACTATGTTTTCAATGTAATATTGAATCCATTGGTGGGTAACTCAAAGTAAATAACAGCATATTGTATACCAAGGTCAAGAAAGTATTATTATAGCTGAAGCGCAAGTTTAGATCCCGAGGCGCAGCTGAGTCCGGCGTGAGTGATGACCTTCTTGCATAAAAATCTTCAATTTTGGATCGATACATTCTTAGACCCATTCACTCACGAGCTCACCTGACCGCACCCCTCGGTTGATGGTAAGGAGTCACAAGCTCATAAACAAGATCACTTGCGACGAAATCCCACTCCGGCGCTTACCCAGGGGCTAAGCCCCTGGATCCCCCATCTCTTAATCCTGACAGAAAAATATTGGATTCCTAACTTCAAGAGGCGTACCCACGGGGGGGGAGAAAGTTATTTTTTTTTGGCCCTGTGACAAACCGGATGACAATTGACAAAAAAACTAATGAAACCTTCAGAAACACACTGCGTTCTGAAGACCGACTGGGAAGTCATTTATATGTTAACTATCATCAGTGCAGCTTGATTAGGAAGTCCGTGGCCTTGAATGAAGTTCTGTGTGGAAAAAAATTGCATAATGTCCAATACCATCACTATCTACTGTGTCAGACTGGAGATCAGAAAAGTTTCTCAGTGCTGGTTCTCGGAAGGCAACAGCGAATAGCCGACAGGGATTTTCACATAACAGAGCGTTCATGGAACGTTGTTTTTTACAGAATAGCACTATTATAGGGGGATTGATAGCCATTCCTATACGGCATTTAATGATACAGAAAATTCCTTTTGCATGAGTGTTCTACAGGGCATAACGAACGATACTAAAAGGAGAAGCACAAAATCTTCCCCTTAGGGGACCGCAGGGGGCCCTGTCAAGTTGACGGTCCAAGAACTTGTACCAAATCATCTTTCAATTTCGTTGTACTACTCAAATGGGGATGATGTGACTCCATTGTGGATCTTGATGGCATTGGTCGCCATGTCTCTTTCATCTTTCATGCTTGAAAAAGTAGATTCTTCGGTAGGTCAGAGAAATTACTTTCTATTTCCTTATATATACAAGAAGACGCAAAGGTGGCATGTTTTGTGTCTTAACCTGTTATGTGGCTTTCCAAAAATCTAATTATGAAGTCAATTTTTCAAATTCTCAATTTTGGGCTGATTGGTAGGCTAAGAATTAGGTATTTCTCAACATCCAGTTCAGACGTATTTTTTTTAATTTCCAACTGAAGGTTATTGAAATCATCATCAAAGGGTGGATGGACTGAACTATTTTCTGAACATTACGTTGAGAAAATGAATTTCAAACCGCGTATAGAGAGTACACGAATTATTTTTCTTTCGGTCGGTCGAATTGCGATGCCTACTACGCCCGTCAAGGAGAACCGCTGAGCATCGCCAGACTAAACTAGAATGAAAACAGCCTAAACAAAACTGCCTGAAACACTTATATGTGGTTTGACATTCAATTTTGAGTCAGCACTCAGAGTTTTAGTCAGTTTTGAATTTGTTTGGGCAGTTTTCATGCTAGATTAGGCTGACGATGCTGAACGTTCTCCCTGACGAGCATAGTAGGCGTAGGTTCCTTCGACCGACCGAAAGAAAAACAATTCGTGTACTCTATACGCGGTTTGGAATTAATTGTCTCAACATAATGTTCAGAAAATAGTTCAGTCTATCCACCCCTGATGATGACTTCAATAACCTTCAGTTGGACATTTGAAAAAGTACGTCTGAATTGAATGTTAAAAAATACCTACTTCTCAGCCTACCAATCAGCCCAAAATTGAGAATATGGAAAATTAACTTCATAATAGGATTTTGGGAATGCCAAATAAGAAGTTAAGACACAAAACATGCCAACTTCGCATCCTCTTGTATGTTTAAAAAAATAAAAAGCAATTTCCTCCGACCTCCCGAAGAAATTATTTTCTCAAGCAAGAAGGATGAAAGAGACATGGCGATCAATGCCATCGAGATTTACAATGGAGTCACATCATTCCCATTTGAGTGATACAACGAAATTGAAAGATGGTTTGGTAGGAGTTCTCGGACTGTCAAATTAACAGGGCCCCCTGCGGCCCCCCTAAGAGGAAGCTTTTGTGCTTCCCCTTCTGATATCGTTGGATAGACCTTGTAGAGCACTTATGCAGGAAGAATTTTCTGTATCATCAAATGCCGTATAGTACCGTTTTTTAATGTGTACCGACCCCACTATTACCGTAGTTTCCATGAAAAATATAATGAGATCAGTTGATTCGCGATTTTTGTTTGTCAATTTGTAGCTGACTGATCAATGAAAATGCTGGTTTATCTGTCAATAGTGAAATAATGATAGGTCTGGTACAGATTCCAGGCATTTTTGTGGTTAATCGACTAGCCTTCAGCAGAAAAAAGTTTAGTTAATCTGCTTTTTTGTGGAACTGCATGACGGTTAGTAACTCTTCTGACAATTATTCATCTCACTTTTTAAAATAGTAGGGCGTATAATTGTATTACCACCAGGGTCATTGGTGAAAACACCTCTCCAGAATGACCAACCTTGAACAATCAAAAATAGTTTCCACTTTTTTAGTAACATTTTCAGTGTTATTCGGTTAATTGTCTTGACGAATACACCTCTCGGTTCGATATATTATCGCTTACATCTCGATTTACACTCGGATCCCATCGTGAAACTCCTCGATGTAGCGATAATACACCTCACCTCTCGGTGAATTACATACGAAAATACCCCCATTGCCCCATTGTAAAAATTAGAAAAATGGCGTTGTCATAGTAACTACGAAACTTGCGATGATTACGAATGGTCACTAATGTTGCGTGTGATCTATTCAAGTCTTCGCTAGATTGGAGATGAAGAATATGGTTATTCAAAACCACCCTGCCACATGTAGATGAAGAATACATGTGCTGAGATGCTCAAGAGAGAAATGCATCCTAAACATGATCACCTTGGATAGAAGCTTAATATTTAGTCACAACAATACTACATGGCATGCCCCATATGGGGGCGACCTTAAGGGAAGTTCAGGTTAACATGACGGGTGAGTAGCCAATAGGGTCGGTGGTACCTAAGTGAGCAACGTTACACAAGTCTGCCAAATTTGAGTGAAAAATATGGCCGGGAAGAGAATCAGTACCTAACGTAAGACACCTAGACACCTATTTTTTTTAATAAAAATTGACTACAACAGTTGGTTGTGTTTTGTTTACCTTTGTATGTGAAATTTTGCATAGTTACTGATGACAAGGTGCATTTCTCTTTGTGACAAATTACGAAGCTGTCAGCATCCAAACGGTGAGTCTTCTCACAGCGCATATACCTACTTATTCAATGTAATTGACTATGCTTGTGTAAATAATTAAACGTGAGAACCTCAGCATTGCTTATACAGAGTAGACGGTTGAGGTTTTGTCTGAACTAATACGCCACAGGGGCCTTGTGCGAGTATCCCCTGGTCTCCTTGCACGATGCGATTTGCATTTTCAACTCGTTCAGTGTCCTTTTAAATTTTCGTTGCATTAGACAAGTTACTCGTAATAATAGGCACATTCCTTTTACCACAAAACTCACTGATCTGACTTAAGTTAGAGAGAGAAGGAGCGAGAAATCACATGCGCGGAAGTAAGATGCCATTAACAACTTAGGTCAGAATACATAGTTCAGGTTGTAAAAGGAAAGCACCTAATATACCAAAACCTGACACTTATCTGTTCGATGAGAGAAGCAAAATGTTCGCCCTAGTGTATCAAGCAATGAAACAAGCAGCGTCGAGCTGAAATTGATACCAGGCAAGTGCCTGGTATAAGGTGGTTTCCGCATACGTTTGTCTAATTTTAGAATTTACTGAGGACGTCCAAGTTTCTCGATAATCAGCGAAGAAGTCTTGCAGCATCACGCTATAAACATAATATATATTTCACGGATGTGCTGGAAGGTACACACACATAATGATTTTATATGCGCAGTTTGCCGCGTGGTGGCAGTGTTCGTTAGCATTAATTTCAAGATACCGTTTAGGTACGTGCAATATAAACACACGCAGAGTGTGGTAGAGAAACGAAGAAGCTGTGTGCGTTATCATTTACTACACATGGCGTGTCATAATGAAAAAGAGGCTGTTTAATCAAGTGGTCCTAAGATATCGTCATCATATACCGCGCGGCACGTCATTTTCAAACGCGCCGGGCGTCGTCCCCCGGTGCTTGTCCCGTATTTCAGTTTGATGAGCCGGCAGACGTCACTTCTGCGGCTTTGGGAGGAAGTTTCAGATAATGAAGTCCTCTTGCCAAACCTGTAGTGTGTTTCTAAAAAACGAAGGAATCTGGGATTCCTTCACACATCTCCTCTCGCAGAAATCATCGTCAATTGTACGTACCAACTTTCAGGAAGTTATTACTTTACTAATTTTTGAAGTAAGTTGAAAAGAATCTTTGTTACCCGCTTGATTTCCAATTGACCACTTGATTTTTTCAAATAGCGCTCCCTGTATCACTTGGTGAACATTTTGGTAGCTTCTGTTTTAGACTGAGAGCTAGCAATGTTCTTCGGCTCTCATTTGATAAAGGTTAGTTCCCATTTATAAATGTTCTGGAACGGTTTCTGTATGCAAAGGTGCTTGTTTCTCGGCTGGGAGCCGTTGCTTGCCACGAAAAACAGCGTTTGAAAAATATAGAAAATGACAGAGTTCACAATATATGGCCCGTAGGGGCACCGTCACCCGTGGAGATGATGAAGTAGACTGGTAGAGGGTTGAGTCCTCGCTTTACAAAACCACCATATTTTTTATATAGGGTTCGATTCTGAGCACCAGCGTGAAATCTTGAATGATATTGGTTTGGATATTTTTGTTTTTGAAGCAATGGCAAAATTTTTCCTCGATTAAAATGAGGATATCTGGAGAAAAAGTTGCTCGAACTTGGAACTTTTTATGATGCTCGACAATAGTACTTTGTGCATCAAGGCCATAAAGGTAATGTGTTTTAGCCGAATATGAAATTTTGTAGCCGAGGCGTAGCCGAGGCTGCAAAACAGGTGAGGCCAAAGAAGATCCTTTTGGCCGAGGTGCACACAACATTTTTTAGGCGACTCGCGACTATCACAAAAAATTGAACACAATACTGATGTTTGTATTGTTTGATTTCTTACTCGCAATCGCAAGAGTGCTTTTCTTCATAAAACATAGTCACCTGTGACATAAGAAAACAAAATTTGTAGATATATTATTATGACAGTAGTTTAGACAAGTCAATGATGAACGACTCATCGGGTAGTGAAAGCGATATTTCTCAAACCCCGCCGGCACTAACTGAAGCTCAAATGCGGCAGCTTTGGGTTTGCTTCCGCTGAAATCACAAGCTGTACCTATAGGTACCTGAAGCGGTATGAATATTTTGTGAGTTGGTGCCTGTAAAACAAGGCAAAAAACTGGACAGGGTCTGTTTCTCTGGCGTACCTATCGGTAAAATCACAATCGTGCAAGTCATCAACGTTGTGGTCTATTTATTTTTATTCCATGGTGAGGGCTACGGTATCCGTCGGAATCCAACAGGCACGCGTGTTTCGGACCTACATGGGCCAATTTTCACGACATAAGCATAACCATAAAGAACAAAACAAAATAATGGAATTGCTTTTGACTTTGACAGCATTCACATTGACATTGTAGCATTGAGTTGACCAATGATGTAGTGGCGTGGCAATCTTGCAACTGAAATCACCTCGGAAATCATCGCAGTGAGCACCAACCTTACGGAGAAAAAAACTGTATATTTCAAATTTATGTAATTATTACATCTGATTTTGGTTCATCATTGAATGAATAATTGCTCTTTATTAATCAGATATACCGCCGATTACTTCGTGATGTAAATTTTCAACAGCTAAATCGGTCTAAAATCATGAAACATGGAAAAATCAGAATGACATTAGCCTCCCAACAAAGTGAAACAAATGAGGTTTAGCGGTCGAAAAAGAAAATATTGACATGAGTGTACAAAAAAAAGCACTTTTGGGACGTCAAAAAGGACGTAAAGAAAGCTTTTGTGTTGGTCGCCTAAAAAGAAGTTTTTCAACTACAATACACCATCTTAGATCGCTTGATTGTCGATCTTTTATACAATATACAAGGTGGCAATGGGAAAAGTGCAAAAATGACCTAATTTCAGCAAGGTGCCATTTCAAGAAAACAAGTCGCAGAATTTTTTTGTCATATTATCGAGAAGCGTACATCAATATCTTGAAACATGTTTGGATTTTTATTCGTATTTTGTTTCTCCGAAGAGTTATTATTTCTTTTACGACTTTTGGATTTTTTGGTATAGACTCTGCCAGAGCTGTTACTCATCCTTGAAATTTGACAGGAACGTACAGAATAGCCGTATCAAATGTACCATTGAACAATTTGATCCCACAGGCCGGGCCCCTCAGAAGTGATGAGGACATAGACCTCTTGTGGGACCATGGCAAATCAATCATGCTCTGTGACATTGCATCACATGTTAGATAGTCCAGAATGGTTCAAAATGCATCAATGACAAGTAAGTATCCGTTGCATTAAGATTGCCATAGTCACCACCTCACCAGTTTGCACCATCATTATGAGTGCATCTTTCACCTACTGCTCAATTCTCACTCCATAAATCACACAACAAACAATAACTCTGTGAAAAAACAAATCACGATCAAAAGTGCAAAACCGTTTCGAGATATTGATATATTATGCTTTTCAAAAAAGTGAGCGAAAGATTCTGCGACTTGTTTTCTTGGAACTGAATCTTGCAAAAGTGCTGACAAAAGAGAGCTGTCTCTTTTGCACTTTTTTCATTGTCACCCTGTATATCTCACATAAGGTCAACAATCAGGTGATTGAAGACGTTATCTGGTAGTCAAAAAATTGCTCTATCGAGCACCGCAAAAACTTCAGAATCGGGCAATTTTTTCTCGAGATATCTCCATTTTTACCGAGGCAAAATTCGGTGTGGTCCACTTCAATTCTGGCCCAGTTTAGATCAAATAAGCACTTCTTCAAGTCTTGAACATAAATCCGTGAGAAAATATCCAATTTGGCGTCACCGGATTCCCAATTGATAACTATTATCATTTTAGAACTCTCAGGGAGCTAGCAGTATGAGTGTGAGACTAACAATTTCGTGTACGTTCAAGATAAAGTTGAAGTCCTCCCGCTAGAGCTTGTTTAAAATTCCTTGGTTAAATGTTGGCATAACGTGCGTGGTGCGGTGTGGGTGCAAAGTGGTGTCTGGAGGAGAACGAACACACAGGGACAGGCTCTGCTGGTTGTGCAGGAGACGGACGGGTTATGCAGGGTCGGTTGGGGGACCATAGAGCACTCGACTGCTGCAGAAGAGAGATGACGAGGTGGCGGTGGTGACGGTAGTGTGACAAAACCCGCATAGAAAGTGTGTGTGTAAGGCATTAAGTGGCCGGCGAGGTGCGAACAACCCTCATGTCACACGCGTCACAATAACCTGCCCTGAATGCGAGACAAAACGAGCTCTTTATGCACTCCCCGTCGTTCTCTGTCAATTATGTTTAATTTGACAAAGGTCTCTGTTAAACGTGTTCGAAGAGGTGAGAGCTCGGAAAATATTAAACGCACCGAGAAGGGTACAGAGCAGGCAACTGAGACAAGGAGTGCGACCGAACCCGAACCATGTCCTTTAAGTTTCCCGTGTTCTCATTTTGCGTTCTGCTACTCCGAAAAGCGCCGCCAGAGCCGCATTGCGTAATGATTGTCAAGTAACATCTTTTAATTCACAAGAAGCCAGAAGCCAGGTCCAGGTGTGCCTTAATAAAAAAATCATAAACTTATTGAGTTTCAAAACTAAATTATTATGTTTACGTCACTAGCCTTGAATAGGTATCATCTTGATGAAAACAATAACTCTTCTGGATTCTTCGAAGATCCTAATTTTACTTATGCCAAACAATACCTGGAGTAGTCACCTATTTTCGACTCGATCTTCATATTTATTTCATGTGTGCGAAAAAAACAAACAACACGTGGTAATCATCCGATTCATCCGTATTGTACAGTGATCAACTATCGAAGTGGAACTCCAATGGCATTGGGGGCTAAATGGACTAATTTAAACTCGAATTTGAATAATTTTCCCCTGCAAAAGCTGACTCCTTTGACAGTAGCATGGTGCATTCAATTCTTGTGGCATGCTGATGTCGAGGGCTGATGTAGCATGTCTGATATACAAGGTGTCAAAGTGTGTCGTCCTGCAAAAACGAAGAAGTTTGTATCCGCTTCTCGATTCGACCCGTTCCTCGACAAAAAGATTTTTTTCCCCTAAACTGTTCCAAGAGTTGATGGGGCCCATATCTCGAAACGGTTCTCCAACTTTCCGTCTATTTTCTTTATTTACAGGGCAGGCGCGTGCTGGCCCACCGGGTGGGCTCTTCATACAGTTACCAACAGGGCCCTCTCGACTTGGTTCTGTTTAATTCTCTGTTTTCTAGCAAAAACTTACACGGTAAGAAATCCGACTGAGTGAATTTCCAACTTGTCTGAGTGAAGTGATGTGAGTTAATTTTTTGAGTGAAAATTAACGAAAAATTGAGTGAATGGGGAAATTTTATCAAATTTGACAACTATATGATCATTATTGAGTACTGAACTCAATTTCGATTGCATTAACTCAGATTTGATTCGGTTTTAATCAAATTTGATGCATTTCCTCGTCAAATTCGGTTCGAGGGACGTGCCATTGGGCTTCTGCATCAGTCGTTAGTTGTGAGCCGGCAAAGAAAACCAGTCCGGGTAAGTGAAAAATTTCATTTATTAATTATCACTTAATATGATGCACTAATATCCCATTCATCTTCTAAACCCAGCACTGGGACTTTTTGCACTACAAATGAAGTGTCAGGCCGAGGGACACGCTTAGTACGACTGATAGCATCCGATGAAAAGTCTTGGAGCAAAACCTTGCGTAGAATCATCGGCGGTTATCAGCCGTACCTACCTATCCCTCCGGCCTGAGTCCCAGCACTCCCAGCTTATTCGATTAACGAATAATGAACGAATAACAGATAAATTTTGATTTAACTATAGTACAAAATATGTTCTCTCATGTTCTCTCTCCTCTTATGTTAATATCAATGTCCTCCTGGTGTGGGTGATGGAGTGTGGGAAATTTTTGTTGTTGATACCTACTCACTTTCGAGTCAATTCACACAATTTTGAGTTAAATTGCCTCAAATTTGAGTACATTTTACTAAATTTTGAGTCAGCTACGCTCACTTTTGATTGAAAGTGCCCGCATTCGCTGCTAAGCTGCCTGGCAGTCATTATGCTGGTTGGCAACCAGCAGCGGTACGGTTTACTTTGCAACAGGAAACAGCAATTTTGATTTTGACTTTTTGTTTTTTGACAGGTGAACTTCTTGTTACAACTGCTTTCTTCATTGGTCCACGGATGGCCTTTAGAGGGTCGTCAAAAGCACAATATCGTCAAAGGTCCAACACCTTCCCCTAATTATTATCAAATTTTCAACATTGAACACAATAACACGACACCAATACATTTCGCATAATGGAGTGGTCCGACGAGTTTTGACTTTTTATTAATACGCATCCAGCCCAATGCTCATCGAGGTAGGTCTAGTTTGCCGCGGAGTCAACCTATAGGTTCAAAATATTGTCATATTCATATTGTAAATCGATTCACTTTTATTTGCGGCAATTAATTTATATAAATTAGCATAATTTTTTGGAATAATTATGTATTACCTACTTACATCAATCACTGTTATTAGTTTTCTACTGCTAGGTACTATATTACTCGTCTAGTATAGAAAATATTGGTTTCCTTTTCCTTTATTGCATTTAATACATGTATTTTCAAATTATTGTCACATTTTTTTTATATTTTTGGTTTTGGGTTGTTCAAATTTTTGTTCAATAATGTTGTAGGTATAATTTATACATTTCGGTGCTTTTACAGTGATATATTACACAAATTATGTTTTAATAACATGTCACAATAAAAATGTCCTTAATAAATGCCTAAATAAATAAAAGTCTGTTTTTTTTTTGTCCAAATTGAAAATAATCAAAATTGATTCATTTATTATCAATCATCAATATTGATCACTTTGAAATATTTTTTGCATCAATATTGAGTTATAATGCATACTCACCTTTGTGCCAATCGCGCTCAATTTCGAGTGTAAAAAGGCTTGAAAGTACTCAATATTGATAACCAGGAAGTAACTCAAAAATACAGAAATGTACTCAAAAAATTTGAGTTGAATTTTCACTCAAATTTGCGTGGACCTGGATTGAATCACTTTTGAGTCCGGTTTGAGTTAAATTTCACTCAAAAATTTTTACCGTGTACTATGATTATACGAGAATTGGGACAATCGTTGATAATTTATTTTGTTGAAAATTCCAAATAGATTAATTTATGTAGTTTTGTTTTGTTTTGAACAGAACCTCATCATCATGCGAAAAACCTAGTAGGTACTTTTATTACTTTATGTGTCGAGGAATGTATTCATTTTTCAGTGTGTTAATATTTAATCTACACGCTGGGGTTACAGGGTGATCTCAAAAAGACAATATTTTAGATATTTGGTCATAACTTCTTTAATTGTTACCAAATTTGGAATATCTCGGGCTCATACTGGAGCTGAAGCTGCATTTTACGGCATCAAAGTTCACCAAAGGCGGACATTTTATATCAGGAGGCGGATGGAAAATGAAACAAATTTAGAAGATCTTTTGAAATCTGTTTTTGAAATAAACAAAACACATAGAGACGTGCCTTGGGGAAGATTCAATAATTTTTATTATTTCAAAGTGTTTTACTCATCAAATGGTTTTACTCAACCATCCCCACATGAAATGTAGATGGTTGTGGATATTGGTATATCTTCCCAAAGCACTTTCCGATATGCTTTGTTTATTTCATAAACAAGATATTCCATATTATCTTATTTCATAATAAGATCTTCTCGAAGTTGGTTCATTTTTTTTCATCGGACCCTTAAAATAAAGAGGTCTTTGGCGAACGTTGACACCGTAAAATTGTTGCGAGTAAAGATTTTCCATATATGATGACAATAAAAGAAGCCATTACCGAATGTCTAAAAAACTGCTTTTTTCTATTTTGCGATTATAAGAAACTTATTACGATACGCAAATGACGTCATTCGCGTGTCGAAAGAGGCTTGATTTCGATACGCAACTTTTTAATCCTGAAGGTTGGCAATATCCATGACATGACAGCAATCACTGAAGTGACAGCTTAGGTGACATAATTTCGCAGACGAATGTTTATTCCAGAGAAATCTGGCGCATTTCTGCTGAAAAACTGTGCTTTCACCATCAAGAGCGATTCTCAACAACGCCAATGAACTTTTTAAAACTGACGGATGTGATAAGGAGTGATTTGAAGGAAGCGTGTTTGTTTCATCAGCCATGAAAGCCATCCTCCTAGTACACCTAACAGGTAGTGCATATAGGTTGAATAACTAGTCAAAGTTTTGATTTGATGTTTATTCCAGGTGTAAATCATTACTGGGGTTGGCTCTGTTATTGCGTCATGTAGCCACTAGGATCTCATCTCAGCCTAATGGTACATAATTGAAAACCTGGAGAAGTCCTCTAGGTGAGGCAACCCCAACAGTGAAAACTGCCCATTGTTTCTCAAAATATTTACAAACAAAAGTGGCCTCCCTATGAGTGATAGATACTAATTTCTTTATTTATTAGTAGCAAAAATTGAACATGTAACATTTATCAACCTAGACTAACCTAAAACAACCTTATGATTAACTGTAAACTGTAACTAACCAGCCTATCTATTGTAGTTTGTACTAATTGCTTTAATTATTAATTGTGCAATTATTAAACACTTTCACAGTAACGTTCGCAGTGTCACTTGCATTTATTGTGATGTTTGCAGGTAAATTTTGCCCTGAAACAAAATTATGCTCCAAACCAACAGCCGAGCCAACAGCACTTGTCACAGTCATCCGCTTCATTTATGAAGCGGTTATGAAGCGGTTTACTTCTTCGGCCTCCAAAACTTTGGATTTTTTTGGAGTGTATCCACTCATCGTAGTATACTAATCGAACTAGAGCAATTTGAGAACTGAAGTGTCAAATTTTTCGAATAATATTTAAATCAAGGGTGCTTGAATTAATGACAATTGAACAGTGCTACCAACCGCATTATTAAATCATATCAAAATGTTAGCAGAGGCTCATATTTTACATTTTATCATGAAAAGCATGGAATACTTGCAAAATAGAAAAAATTGTATATAACACACGTTTTATAAGACCTATTGTCACACTTGTCAATTGAAGCACTCGTCGCTTCGCTCCTCGTGCTTTAAACAGACGCGTGTGACAATAGTGTGTCTTATAAAACTTGTATTATAATATACTATTTTGAGATCACCTTGTGAATGAAAAGGATAGACGAAAAATTGAAAAACTCTTTCGCGATATAGGCTCGTCCAACTTTTGGAACAATTTAGAAAAAATCATAAAAATTTTCTCGACGAACGGGGCGGACACAAACTTGCCCACTTTTGCAGGACCACACTTTGACACCCTGTATATTAAATAACATACCACATCAGCGCAAAGAATTAACATTGTAACTGTCAAAGGAGTTAGCTACGCAGGGAAAAAATTATTCAAATTAGTTTATTTCCTCAGGAGCTACAGCAATTTGAACTCAAGTAAATTTTTTGGATGTTTCACTTTGAATGTTGACAATTGTAGTTATATCATACCTATTCACGTTGCAAATGCAGAGCTAGGACTTTTTGACCAAAAATTAAGTGATAAACTGGAGCGCTGGGAGGCTACGAATACGGCTGATGGGCCGCCGCCGCCTAGTTGTTGTTGCACTTTCAAGTACCATCAACAGTAGCCGTGGTTCCCCAGCTAGTCACATCATTTTTGATCAAAAAAGTCCTAGTTCTGAGTTTGAAACGTGAATGGGTAATACCTTTATGTTTTCAAATGGTGTCTATGATTTATGCTTCCTGGAACTGTCATTCTCCAGTAATTACTTGGAAAACGACCAAGCTTGGCCAAATCAATCTGGAAAAATTAGACGAGACCAAGAATCTATGGAAATGATATACAGCCATAGATGCAATGACCTTGGCTTGGGTACAGTGGGCACTTGGGCAGTGTCCCACGAGTCTCTGCTAAACTGGATCTGAACTGACCTCTGTCTGTGTCATTACATTACCATAACCTCACTTTTAATAATTTTCAAACTTCGATAGTTCTTCATGATATCATGGCATTGTTATGGAGCCCAACGTTTGCGTAATCAACATTGCCAGAACTAAAGAAATGTCCGTTTATACAGGGTCCGGCAAAAAGAACCGATCATTTTATTTTTGGAATAATACGAAAGTACCAAATGGAGTACCTACCTAATCACCTCGAATTTCTTTGTATGGAAGAGAAGGGTTGGCAAATTTTGATACATGAATTATCAGCTGTCAAAATGAAGCGTTTGGAAAATATGCGGAAAAATTGGTTCAGAATGATGGTGTCTTCTTCTCCAAGCAAATGGATTTTAAAGAAATTCTCGTCGCCAGTTTTGAACTTGACGCGTATCCTGAAACTCCTGAATACACTCTTATTCCAAAAATAAAATGATCAGTAGTTTTTGCCGGACCCTGTACCTTGATTTTTTCAACCTTTGACTTCAATGTGCAATTAATTTCTTATATTAAAACGACAAGAGAGCCAAAAGTTCTAGGGCACAAGGTGCCACTTCACGCCTGAAAATGCAGGTAAAACCTTCACTTCACGCCAGGTCTCGTAAAAAAATATTTTGAAGCCTCTACAATATTTCAACTCTTGGTTCCCAAGTCAATATTCCTGGCGGCAATAAACTCGATTTGCCTCTGAACTCTGAAGCAGCCGGGCATGATGGACCACCGCATGGAATCGGGTTTAATACGCTAAAAATTACGGTAATAATTGGAGTGTATGATCCCATTATAATTCGGTTGAGTTTCCACAAAGTGTAACTGACAAGATAGAAGACTTTGCCAGTTGTGGAGGTCGGGGATGCCATGCCACCCAATTTTCCAGCAGCGTCTCGCACAAAAGATTAATAAGTACGCGCGCGCCAGTTTTGGCTCAACAATGAGATATCGCCCGGGAGTTTGCATAATCGAAGTCTGGTTTTTACACGTCAAATCTTGTCGGGAAGAGCTAGCCAGGTTTCACTGACACTGACCCGTACTGTCACAGATGGCGCTTCGGATTAAAAAAAAGATAAGTCATTGGGTCTGGTATCTGGTAAGTCACTTTCCATTGGGTAACCGTTCCTACCAGCGTATGTAGGTATATAGGTATCTACTATTATTTACTAAAACTTTTGCAACTTTCTCTCTCTATGTATACAGGTGGCCCATTGAAAACAAAACAGACAGATTTTCGGACATTCGCCCTCATTTTTTCTAAATGACAATTGTGGTTGAGTGATACATTTTTTCAAAGCTGGTTCAATAGAGTAGTGACCACCATGAAAAAATATTAAAAAAAATCATACTAATCGAATGTAGAGCCTCAATAACAAAACATCGTTTCGTGAAAATTCGAAAAAAAAAGTTCCAAGTGTCTCAAAATGTGCCTTGAAAGTGGCAGTTACTACTTTCTTGGCGAACGATTTCAAATCTACCGAGCTGTAAGGCGGGCTGTGACGTTTCAATCTTTTGACAGTAGTGGGGATGACCCCACCTCCGTTGCCTGTGTGTCAGTGTTGACGTTGACGTTTGCCAGCATAACATAACCATTGAAGTTTGATGTAGTTTTGAAATATTCATAAATCATGAAAGATTTTACCATGGGTAGATTTTGGGAAGTCGCCTGTTCATAATCGGGCTCCATATTTTCAAGCAAAACAACTAAACAACATGAATCACCGCACAGATACACAAAGCGTTAACAATATAACAATCAGCTGTTATGAGCGTTGACGGATTGACGCTAGTGCTTTTTGAAGTAAGTTCTCTAGTGTTGTCAAGCCTGCTTGTCCGCCTATGAAAGATTGTGACGTCATCGCGCCAAATTTGAAATGATCGAAAACTTTCATAATTTTTTTTTACCAAGAAAACTTACGAAAAAAATCTTTCAACTATATAGCGTCACTTATCAAGAAGTGAACTTTTAAAAAGAATGATAAAAAAATCGGTCACTACCCTATTTACTTTTGAGCTTTGTTGATTTTTTTTTTTTCGATTCGATGCAAATTTTTCAAAATAATGCTAATTTCAGTGTTTTTGGAGGGTAACAGCTTCTTCTAGGAGGGTGGCTCGAAGTTGCCGAACCCATGACGGGGCTTATGTCCGTCTAGTAAACATGTTACAGAATACAAACAAATGAGGTCAAGTGCCCAAAAATTTGTCTGTTTCGTTTTCGTTGGGCCACCCTGTATATAGATATATAAGTATGTATATTATTTTATTTAGGTATATCAACTCACTGACACCTTGACTCGAGCATAAAACGTGAAAACGTTGTTTTGGCCGGTTACCTTGCATGACTTTACGCTACTTCGGCAGAGTATGAAGCATTTAGCAATAATTAAGGACGCCCTCAACGTCGAGGATAATAATTATAAACTTCCCTTAAATCTGAATAATGAATTCTAACTCTGCACGTGCTAATTCACCACCCAATGAATAATAAAACCTTTTCAGACAATGCATGTACCGAACAAACCGTGTAAGGGCGTTATTGGTATTTATAAACTTTGCAGACAACAGGAACCGAGAACAGGCAGGAAGTGAAGACAGCAATTTCCGCACGCGATGTATAATTTGACTCGATGGAATAGTTATGCAAATTGCAAATATTATTATTAGCAATTGAAAACTGTCTAAATAAAATTATGTTTTTTCTATGTAATAATTGATGTCATGTCCACTTTTGTTTGTAGGTATTCAAGAATATTCTTGAATCTTATGATATTAGCAATTAGGCACCAAAGGATGTAAGTAAATAGGTAGGCAGACTAAGTAATTCTGAAGGAACAAATCGACTCCATGTTTTAGTAGTGTGCCGGAATCGGTGGTATACACTAAGGGGAATTGAGTTCTGAGCCACTGGTAGTGGAGTTAAGTAGTCCATCAGCACACGTCCCTGTAGACGTTTCGGCAGCTTCAATCATCCTCTTCGCTCCTCCCCGCCGGCTGAGGCCTGCTTGAACGAAGTGAAGGCAAATTTGTTAGTGTAAGTACTTCATTAACTTATAACCGGATCTTGTGATGACGGGCCCGTCGGGTTAATAACATTAAAGTATAAGAGATCTTATCGCATCACCAACGCTGATGCAATTATTGCCCCCTTCCCATATTGATGATAAGATTCCTCTCTATCGGGCTCTGTTCGACGAAGGCACGAAGGATAGGTTTCCAGTAGAAGAGGAAGGAAAGGCATCGGGCATTTTGCAATCGTAAAATATTGTTATAGTCCCGTCGGCGATTTTACAGCACGAGTCGGAACAATAACATCGGTTTATGCCACAATAAAAGCGGCAACACAAGAAACGGGACGCTGGGATGGGAGGCCTACGCAATCGAAAAACTGGAGGTCAACAAAAATTGCGAGAGGAGAAACTTTTATTGACAAGAATTAGGGCTTTCCGAAGCTTAAGGAATTTTCTCGAATGGAATTTATCAAATTGTCTCTCAAGACAACAACACTTCCAATGGTCCACAATAAAAGAGATTGAGCAACATTTTTTTGTACCTAAGCGAGCACATCGGAAAGAGTTTCTTGAAAGAGCTGCAAGATAATCTCTAATAAATAAATGAAAACTTGGCACACAAAAGCACAATTTCCAGCTATTCCTACTCATTTCAAGGTCCAGCTGCTCATGCACTATAGGATTTAACTTAAAACTTGGTTTGGTTGTCAGAGATTTAATTATTGCAATAATAATTTCAACAGCAACCAAACCGGACTAATATTCTTATTTACATGAGACACCTATTTTTCAGAAAAGTTGTCGCTGCAAAGACATCCTCACCTCTCCAACTACGTTGACTCTTGCTATGTCCATTGTCCATATGGTCCCTATCGGCGTCAATGGGTTAATTTTATGTGTAAATTGATTGTCATGCCCCCACTTCACTGTAATGGTTTTTGTGCGTCGTATTTTTGTCTGTGTAATGATTTGATCTTCATGTCAATGTCATTGTCGTCCGTCTGTTTGTGACTTTCTGTATATTTCCATGTCATTTTTGTTGATGCTTATTGTTTGTCAGATATTTGGTCTAGGTATTTTTCAGGATCCTGCTAACACCATGCACCATCCCCATTTTGTCTTGTTTTGGGTTTTATGCATTGTTAATTTAATTATGCATTGTTGGTTTTATTACGCTGCCGTGCTAAGCCTAAAGCGCGTATGTATCTACATTTTGATAATTTTGATACACCGCAGTTTTATGCCAAGTTTTTATTCCGTTGTGTTATAGTAGAATATGAATAAAGCAGTTATTTGAGAACTCTAATTATTGCGCTATCCATGTATAATCATAACCACATGATCGCAAACATCATGCCCCCTAAAATATGAGCATAAAAATGCAGTGTATCAAATTTATCAAAATGTAGATACGCGCTTAAGGCTTAGCACGGCAGTATGCCACTGTTTACTGATGTTTTTACATTCATCTAGGTACTGATGTTTCTCCAATTTTGTTTTACTAATAATCACTTACATTGGATACCGGAAATCATCAGTGAGTCGCGCTGGTCATTTTGTCACCCCACATTGAGAGTCCTCTTCTTTTGGCGATACTCAAAGGTTTCTTTAACGTGTTCTTCCACTGTGTGCCTATTTTCCGAATCCGTCACTCTCCTTCTTTTTTGAGTGACAGTTTGACATATTTTATTGTTGTGTTCCTAATTGCTTTCGCTCATTTTGTCCATTGTGTGTCATTTTGCCCATTCTGTCAGTCATATGTTGGGTGTTTTGAGAGAAGAGCCATAAAAGAATAATTTTGCACTTATTTAGCTTTGAGTAAATGTAAGTTTCAGGGCGATAAGCGTGTTTCATTGAAGTCCTTCTTCTTCCCCCTCGGGTCGTTTCACTCCTGAACAAAAGCGGACACAACGAAGAACGAAGGGATAAGATGATCACAGGCCAAACAAATGAAATGTCAGGGGGAGGGGGGCGTACCATCACATGCTTGACAGGGCACGGTGCAATGTGCGCTTACGCATCTTTCTATGATGTCAGAGGGGGTGTGTGAATAGGAAAGGTGAATAATGATATGGTCCGTAGTAGCGAACAAAAATCCAGTACACCTTCGTACAATGGCGAAAAATTCTAGGGCTGATTTTGTATTCCCAATTTCGTTCAACGACCTTGATAAAGCAGCGTGGAAACTTCCTTCCCATCAGTACCTACGGAAGTGAAAGTACTACTTCAATATATGCTTGCTCGGAGCTCGGTTTGTCACAGCTAGCTGGCATGTAATTTTTCACTTAGAAAATTGCCTGGATGATGAGCGAGAGTAGTGTTACGCTATACTTTCAGCAATTGGAACAGCGGTCATTTGCATAATTGAATTATACGCCAAGGAACTTTGGGGCATCTACCAAGTATGTATTCCTCCTTCCTTCTCCGGAAAATAATTTACATAGTCGTTGGGAGTTTTGAAGTTATCTTATAGTCACTACTTACAATAAGATTATTTACATATTTGCTCGGAGGAATTGTATTAGGAGGCGACTTTTTCGTGTAATATAATGTTCCGCTTCTCGCCTTGAAGATGGAAAAGTTTTCAGTGTTCGCTGCTTTATTTCGCGCAGCAGAGAGAAGAACGCGGAAAATAGATTTTTAATCCGCAAGAGAAAAAAAGAAGTTGCTGATGAGTTTCGTGAGAAAATTCGTTTTTAAGGTATATCCGATTAAAAGACTTCTGTAGCTACTAGCATCAGCATAGACTTGCCTTTTACCAGTCGAAATGTAGCAGTAGCTAAGTGTGAAGTTTTGTAGAGGGTCAAGTAGTGTAGGCGATATGCTAATATCGTTTTAATTCCAAGAAGTTTTGCGAACAAATTTATCGTTGTTCCACAAGATTCAGCTGATGATTCAGGCTTAGGCGCGCTTTAGAGCATCCCTAAATATAAAGGATATGGGGGAGTTTCAAAGTAATGCAAATTGGTGGAAATCGGACCAACGCGGAATTTGAAATTCGAATGTTGTTCAGCCAAAACAGAACCGGTGAACTAGTGAGCTCACACCCCCCCCCCCTCCAGCCACTAGTAAGCCGATTAAATTAGTTTCGGGACTACACTGCCATCGCAAACCGGGGTCTATTGTAATGGAGAGCGCTCTCGGTACCGATCTGTTATGTCAGCGTCTTCTTAGGTTCGCTTTAATCCTTGGCGGCAGGAGATTTTCCTTCGGCTCGTGTTGACAACGGCACACAAAAGATGTTGTTGTGAAATTATCTCTCTTTATATAAATCTGCTCCCGAACATAATACTCCGGCTTGGAAGTCTACAATTTTAATACTACACACTAGAAAGTAATCCTTGAGCAGATACTGAAATTTCAATTTATATTAAAATATTCCGGCATAAGAGGAGAAGAGACGCGAATTCCATTAAGAATTTATTTACTATTTATAACAAGATACCGCCGACCGGCAAGGCAGCGTCGGGCGACCGCTTCTACCCAGATCGCTCGGCGCTGTCGAATCTATCCCGATATCTGTAAGTAGATATTAATTCCCCTCCTAAGCGCTCCTTGTCCGGGACGAAAATGAAAATTCCTACCTAGAAAATCAATTACAGATAAGGTGAGGGAAATGTCCAGCTTGATGGATCGCTGATGACCTGCGAGTCGAGTTTTCCACCGCTGCTGCCGCGCGTTCGGTCAAAGACCACCAATGCTGAAATTTCTCTTCCAAGTCCCGGCCATTACGATGATTACTTCCTTACCTGAACGGTGTTTGCCTAAGTTGTGCTAATCCTTGCCACCTCATTAATACCATCTCTTCAGAGGTAAACTTACGCGAATGACGGTAGATTCTCCCGATCAATACAACATGATGCAGATCTTGTGCCGTTCATTTTTCTCCAGGGAAAGTGAACAATAATAATTTAAAAGTATATAAGATCCTTGGATGGTGAAGCGCTGCTTCTCAAGCTGCTCCATACAAGTATACGCAGGATACTCGGATGAGAAGATGGACTAAACTAAGTGTGATATACTCTTATCTTGGCTTCACTTTGTGCTGTGAAATTTGTCGAGTCAGCTTCTGGGGCTTCGCATTTACAAGACGGGTGTATGCTGTGTAGGATAGATGGGTGTATGCTGTGTAGGATGGATCTCCACTCGAACCGCTGCTCCTTCCATTATGATCGTCCATTATATTTCATTATTACGATCGTTTCGCCATTCACACGTCTTGTAAGTGATGCAACGGGGCCCAGTATAGCACTAAATGCGGGATTACGTTTTTAAGCTTGTTCTACGTGAGGGAACTTGAGTCGCAGTTTTTTTTTCAACTCGGTCATTTCGTGCTCCCTTTAAAGCTCCTGGGATTTTTTTGTCGTTTAGATTATTGGCTATGTATTAGGTAAGAGAAACATGCCATGGGTTGGGTAGGCATGGCATACCTACACATCGACTGATTAATTGATATATATATATATGATCCCCAATGACAAGGAATGGCGGGCTCCAGGACTTGTTCAGTGAAAGCTCATCATTATCTATCTTGTACGCGTGCATCTCCAAAATCTATATAGAGAGAGCTTTCTGATACAGCTAGCTCAGCTCAGGTGCATCTCAGCGTGTAACCCAACATCATCTCGTTGAGTCATAAAGGTGTGTCCACCTATCATTTCACATATTGGCACCATGTGTGCATTTGCCTGGTTATCGTAATTTACGATCGAAGTAAAAATGTTTTATTGCGCCATCCGCGAACGACCCTATAAACAATTCAGAAAATTATTATTAATGTAATGTTATAAAGGCGATGTTTCTCGAGTTCCTACACTCGTAATTCCACGAAATAAATTATAAAGCTCATTCTAATTTGCATAATACAAGCCACGTCTGGAAGCGGTGCATATTTATTTCAACCGAGTTTTCTTGATCTTTCGTCACAATATAAGTTCTTCCGTTTCAGTTCCTCAGCGAGCGCGACTTCTTTATGATAACTTTTCAAAGGACCTACAAGAACTTGAGGTATGCGATAATTATTATTCTTTAACGCCGGATAGGGAGCTGCATAAAACAGTCAAGCTCAGGCACAAGAGATTTTTCTCACCGCGAAGATGTACACATAGGCAGGAGTAGGTATATGGGAGCTTATTATTCCATCAGACGTGGATAACTTGATTATCGGATGTGAGCCGCAGGCGCTCCAGAAAGTAATAAACTTAATACGGGGCCCTGCATCTTATAGGACCGCATATGGCTTATTTGCCTGGTTTACGATCGGCTTGCTACTTATTTTGTAGTCATGTTTATGATTGTGTTTATCGTTACGTTGTGTACTCGTTGTGCCAGGATAAGTGCATTGTTTCCTTCAGCGAACAAAGATTTATTGTCGGACGTATCGCGCGCTATAAAATTTATAATGCATGCATCAGGTTCGTAACTGCACAGGTAAATTACACATCGTTAGATCATGTGTTGGCAAGGTGCCTTGTAGATCGTATCAAAATAATAACGCAAACGGAACAGGAAATTTGAGAAAATTTAATATCGCCACGAGGAAAGAAGATAGGTACTTAACGCACGGACTATAATAATATAACATGAAGAAACTGGTAAGGTGCTCGTATTATACGCATGCATTAGAAGAGGTGTTGATGGCGTAGGGGAATCCCAGATTCTCTTTTCAGGGCCACTATACTTCCTTTTTTTTGGTCTTCTGAGCAATACTCAAGTAGATGCAGTCAGTATTCTTGCAAAACTCGCTGGAGATCACGACGCACGAAAAAGACATTTGGCATAATTGGCGGAGAAGCCGTTCTTCTAAAGTGTGCCAGAATATACGCGAAGCCGATGGAGTTTCCCAAGACTTTCGAAAACATAACCTACTGCTAGTCAGTGCTAGAAGCTACGAGTAGGTAGAGTACTCGGAATACCAGAGGGACCTGTGGACGGAGCCTAAATGCGCGAACTGAGTTCATCTAGTCGTGCATCTAGATTTGTTGTGGGATTTTAGGTTCGCCTGTGACCTGGAATGGTCCACCCAGCCCTTCAAAGTTCACTTTTTTCGGAATTCAAAAATTTGTCGCTCAGTGACGTTTTGACCAAAATATCTTAAAGTCAGCATAAACTGATTTGTCGGAACTATCTACCGACCTGCAAAATTTTGATAGAATCTAACTAGTGGTGTGTAGGAGTTATGAGGGTCAATAATTTAGAAGCATCCGAAGAAAAGTTGACCTAAGGGAACGTTCCTGAATTACAAATTTTTTAAATCGAAAAAAAGTTAACTTTGAAGGGCAGGCCGAACTTTGCAAAATGGTATGCAGGGTGTCCGCTTTTCGAGGCTAAGCATGGGTATCTCGCTTATCTTGAGAGATACAAAGTCGGTTAAATTAGGTAAAAGTTGCGCATTTTCATGACGATCAATGATCCAAAAAAGAATTTGAGGTATCGATTTTCGTTTTTGAGATATCGTGAAAAAACAGGATTTTGATTTTTGTTTTTATTTTTTATTCAAACAACGGTTGAAGGTGGCCTTTTCTAATCTAGACATTGTCAGGGCACTTCTTCAAGGGGAATCCAAATCTGCCAAAATCTTTATTTTAGCTTTCAAAGCAACCGAGATACGACATTCAACTTTTTTCTCTAATGGGCGCCATATTGGATTTTGATATTTTTGAATACGGTATTCTTATCTGGTTAGAACGATGTGCCACATGTCATTGTTGAAGTAATGTTTGACATTTACTTTTTTTTTTATTGTCGATGCTGATTTTGTTTCCAAAGCACTCTTTGAAAAATTTAAAAAATGTTTTTGCTTCAAAGCATGAATTCAACAGTGGCATGTGACACATCGTTGTAACCAGAAAATAAAATTGTATTCAAAAATGTCAAAATCCAATATGGCGCCCATAAGAGAGAAAAAAGTTGAGTGTCATATCTCGGTTGTTTTGAAAGCTAGAATGAAGATTTTGGCAACATTGAATTCCCCTTGAAAAAGTGCCTCCACAATGTCTTAATTAGAAAAGGCTACCTTCAACCGTTTTTCAAATAAAAAATAAAAACAAAAATTACAAATTTCTGTTTTTTCTCGATATCTCGAAAACTAAAACTGACAAGTCGATTATCTTCTTGGATCATTGATCGTCATGAGAATTCGCAACTATTTTTCAATTTAACCGACTCTGTATCTCTAAGGATAAGCGAGATACCCATGCTTAGCCTCGAAAAACGGACACCCTGTATAGGTTTTCGTGATCTTTTAACGAGATCTATTCACAGTCGAATTTTTTGCTATCATCGCTGAAACACCCTGTATATAGCTCTTGTCATTGATTGCCTTACTGCAGATGTCCTGTAGGTACCTAAGTGGAAAACCCCTCCAAAGATATTGAGCAAAAACAGTATTCAAAACCTAACTGAAAAGCAAAATTTGAAAAACTCACAAACTAGCAGTTGATAGGGAAGACTATGTGGAATACTTCCTGAGTTCCCAACAACATAAAGACGAAAACTAGCACAGCAATAAGTGAGTGTGAATAACTAAAAAAAGCAGAGCCAGTGGGTTCATTGATTGGATTTTCCAAAGAAACCAACGACTCTGAAGTCTGCGATGCTGAACGACAGTGACTATCTGGAAAAACGGGTGTCGAATGAATGAAAGACTCGTTTATCAGTGAGGTTGTGGATTTTGGTGGTCAGGTTGACGTTATTCATACAGACTTCTCTAGGGCATTTGATACGCTGAACCATCACGACATTCTGCTGCACAAGCTATCCTCCTTTGACCTTTTCCCTTCCTGATTGAGCTTCTGAGGTCATATTTGTGCAATAGGCGTTTATTTGTTCCAGCTGTCTGGTGTCCCACAGGGCTCTGATATAGGTCCATCGTTTTCTGATATTTACGCTGACGACATTGTGACTGACCTCTCAGTGAAGCATTTACTATACGCCGACGTACTGGAATTGTTTTGTACGATTGTGAATCATGCGGATTGTCGGAAGCGCGCGCCGATACATTTCGATTACGACATGGATGCATACATTCTCTCGAGGTCTGGCTGTGTTAAGGATCTGGGTGTCACTTTCGACCCTGAACTTCTGTTCAGGCCTCATATCGATGGGAATGTTAGCGCGGCGTTCAGAAGTTTGGGCTTTGTTATTCGAAACTCGCGGGACTTCGCAGACATCGACACAGTCCACTTGCTTTACTTCACGTTTGTCGGATCGAGACTCGAATACGCCTCAATTTTTCGGAGCCTCTTATACAAAATTCACATCAGAGGTCTTGAGAATGTGCAGCGTAGGTTTCTCAAGTTTTTGTCTTTCAGATTCGACGGTGTTTACCCGGCAACAGGTTTTCTTGGCAGGTTTCAGCTGCAGAGCCTCAACAATCGTAGAGCTTCAAAAAGTTTATTTTTACCACTTTTTTGCTAGAACAAATCATTTGCAAGCTTCTTCTCTTATCGGAATCTATTTAAATCACAGCTTGATTGAGAGTGCCGTCGATATCCTATTTTGCACCCCTGTCTCCATTTACAGAGCTTTTTCAACACTCGCCCTTTAATTGGACTTTGGCCTGTTCGTCGTTCTAACGAAATAATAGTAATAATAATAGTAATAATAATGCCCCCCCTCTCAAAAAAGGTTGCCAACTCATTGTTCCCGATCAAAACGTTTCCAGAAAACGTCCAGTCCTTGTGATTCGAGCCCCACTGTTTCCTTATACCCAGTGTGTCGAAGCCCTAGTAAGCATCCTTGCACCTTGTTATGTTAATCGAAGCCCAAGCGGACCCCTTTGTCTTTATGTGTTTGATATTTGGACCCCTCATTACCCTCCATATTATGTCTCCTTGGGGTTTTCGGATCTCCAGTGGGCCCCTTACTAATGTTTCCATGTATCGTTTGGAACCATGAGGCCCCTTTTGTATTCTTGTGTGAATTGGAGCCCCGGTGTGTGCCACTTTTGTTATGCTCTTCAAACCACTAGGAAACGGGCCCCTTTTTGTTTTCATGTGTCGTTTGGGAGCCTCGATAAATCGGGTTTGTGTTTTCTTCTGGCTTTTAGAGCTCTTTTGTACCCCTTTGTGTCTTCTAGTATTGTTGAAAGCCCTGATGAGCGATGGACTCCCTGATGTTTTTTGTAAAGCTTCCAGAACGCTGTGCTCTCCCCTCTCCTGATGTCTTCTTTCGTTAGATCAAGAGCTAGCAGAGTTAAATTTGCCTCATAAGCAAAACGCGACTTGAGCCCTGGAGCAGATGTACCTACAGAGATTAAGATGAAAAGTAAATTATTGCTGCGAAGTGAATCTTTTTTTTGCGAGGCTTCCCAATAAACACACCGCGAGGTGGGGAGATGAACCGGTGAAATCAAGTTTTTTTTAAGTGTTGGCCGACCTCGTGGAGTGGTGGCCGACAAATGGACGGACAAAACGGTTGCACTAAGTATTACGCTACAGTGTGTTTAGACTATGTTGTGAATAAGTACAAGAAACAGGTGTCCATAATATACATATAACCTATACAATAAGCCGCGTCCCTGACCGAGGCCTCAAGATGGATCAAGTAGTTGCTTCTGGTCTTCTGGGGCACTTTTATCTACCTAAGTACCTACACTATTATTATTATTATTATTTATTACTGGGGCGGTTGTTTCACAACATGATAATACGGAAGCGTTGGGAACCGACAGTACCTACCTACTGTTTGTGATACCTATAAAGCAAGAAACAATCCACTTGCACATACAATATATATTATTGCATGGAAATGCTGAATAACGTTCATCTCGCAACTCCCGGGAAGTTGCATCGATGCGGCCCGGGTTCGGTCGGTGTGGCTGTGGTGGCGGAAACTTGGAAACGTCTGGTAAGTTTTCGTTCACGTAAGAGGCGTAAAGTTGGGTCCTGATAACTTTGAATAAATGTAACAAATAGGGCGGCACGTCTGTATGGTAATGGGGCACGTCGGTGAGAGGCTGGCTCTCCGGTGTTGCCAGTTCGCCGCCGGGTAATTAGCAGAGAAGGAGATTGATGTTATTGCGCCGCTTCCTGTTCTTAATTAACTCAGTCGTCCTGCTGCCGTGTGTTGTCTGTCCGCCGCCGATATTCTTCGGAAGAGATCTTGTCCGTTTCCTGCATTCTCCAGTTATTCGTCATAGATGAGCGAGATGATGACTGCTCTCTTCAAGATAAAGCGGCAAATTTCAGAGCAGTAACGGGTGGGATGTTTGGGATAACTTCTTGAAACTTTCGGAGAACACATATTGCCCAGCGAGAACGAAGGCCGCTGGCTCGGGCTTACTTTTCAGTGACTTTTGTTGCAGTCAGATGCCTTGGGAAGAACAGAAAGTTTGAGGTAATTCATTCAGACAATTTCACCTAGTATTTTAGAGTAGGTAGACCTACTGAGATACTGTTGTACATGATATACCTATAATGTTCAGCCACATAGGCGTAACGAAAACTTTGTACGTTACTGAATTCTCGGTATAGATTTGGGGCTTCAGAAATGTATACACTGTTAAAAGCGGCGATGATGGAGAACACGCGATTTTTCTAGACTCTTCTCATTAGGTTCGCAGTGTACAAGTGCGGAGCTCTGGACAAATTTCAGAATGATATACGCGATGGCTTGGTGATTGAAATATATGGAGCCTTGAACAGTGGGCTTAGACACACCTGTCCATTTTGGCGGAGGTGCCGTATTCACCTCACGCTGGTGATGACCGTAAAATGTGAAGGATTTTTCGGGAGTCGCATGGAAACCGTATGCCGGGTCACTGTGGACCCGTAGAATTTGCTGGGGACTTATGGAACATCCGAGATTATTTAGTCGGACCTATCTATATAAAGCACCATCCTTGGCCTACGCAATAGTATTGAATACAAAGAGGTAGCGAGCGGATAGAAGCGGAGTAGTCCCAGCAATATTCCTAAGTAAATAATTGTTGGCGAGTAGGTATTCAATTAACTTCGATGGATCTCAATTTTCTTCTGCCATGTTCCATCATTGTCTGGACAACAGCAGGATCAATTTCTCCAATGCAAGATGCTCCAATGTTTTTGAAAAATGCGACGCCGTAATAATTGGTCTTCATTTGCAGCTTCCCATCCCTTGTCGTATACTATTCTGCTCAATACTCACCAAAAATCTTTTATTGGTCGAGCTTGCGATACAATGGAGGCAGGAGCTTCGAAAAATTGATGTTGTCCAGAGAATGATCGAACATGGCAGAAAAATACTGAAAGCCATCAATATAATGGCCCATCATCAATAATTCCATTAAATATGAATTTGTTATCAATATACAGATGTCCCAGGTTTTTATGCACAAAAAAAAACATAAGAAAGAACAAGGAGACGATTCAGTTCCTCAAATATTATAGAAATCGGATCATGCATTGCTGAATAAAAATGGTCAAAGTTTTGGCAAAAAAATTCAGATGCGCTACTGCGATTTTACGTTGCGTGTTCCGTTGCTACCCTCGTTACTATCTATTCCTGTAATACCTTGACCTGTTATGTCTCTTTGAAAAGTTGACATCTTGTTTTTCAAAAGTGTCATCAGATTTTCATTGTTATCGACAATAATGGCATTGGGCCGTGTGAATAAAAAGTAGCTTTTGCTTTCACTTAGATTTTCCTAGGAGTTGCTAAGCAAATTCTTCTTAGCAACTCCTAGTCAAAGCTCGTTACAAGCAAAAGCTACTTTTTATTCACACGGCCCAATTACAAACAGTGATAAAGCTAATATGCTGCTTATCTACGGCGAAGCGCGCTGCAATGGGCGACTAGCTTGTCGTATCTACCAGGACCGCTTCCCGGATCGTCGCCTGCCCCTGCCCGACGGACGAACTTTCGAAAAATTAGTGAGAGATCTCCGTGAAGTTGGACAATTGAGGCCAAGCAACCACAATCGAAAGCCTAATCGAGATCTTAATAGGGAAAATGAAATTTTGGAAGCGATAGTAAATCGGCCGGAAACAAGCATTCGAAGGGTTGCAGCTCAGTTCGACATATCGAAATCAACGGTGGGCCAAGTTCTTCGCCGCGAACGTTTGCATCCCTATCATGTCCGGCGTGTTCAAGCATTGCTGCCAGAAGATCAACCAAGGAGAGTGGCTTATTGTCAGTGGCTACTGCACCAGATTGCTGAAGAACCAGATTTTCTCAAGTCTCAAGTTTATACTATTCAGCGATGAAGCCGGATTTACACGTTGAGGCGTCTTCAACATGCACAACACACATGTTTGGTCTGCCGAAAATCCTCATGCAGTACGGCCAAGTCATTTGCAGCAAAGATTTTCTTTGAATGTACGGGCGGGGATTGTCGGTGATCAACTGATTGGCCCTCATATCCTACCAGACAGGTTGAATGCTGTCGACTATCTGGACTTTTTGGATAATGAGTTGTTTAACTTACTGGAAGATGTGTCTCTAGCCACCTTAAGAAGCATGTGGTTCATGCAGGACGGAGCTCCGGCCCATCACGGTCTTGTTGTGAGAAATTGGTTGAACAATGAATTTCCCAATCGATGGATCGGCAGAAGTGGTCCAGTACCGTGGCCCCCACGTTCTCCAGATCTTAACCTCTGTGATTTCTATCTGTGGGGTCATATGAAAGAACTTGTGTATGCCACTCCTGTCGATACAATTGAAGATCTCACGGCACAGGTGGAAGAGGCTGCCGCGTCAATTCGAGACAACGAAAATATCATGGAAAATGTAAGGAAATCGATCCATGGAGAAAAGAGCACGCAGTTGCCTGAGCACCAGGGTGCACAGTTCGAACAATTTCTATAAATAAATTTGGTTTTTCTTCTCTTCTCTGACTTCGCAATGTTTTAATAATAAAGTACAATAGATTTTTTCGTTCGCCTCACAGACAGTGGAGCGGAGTTGGCAGCCAGTGCAATTCGCATCAAGCAAACGAACGGACCATCATGAACAGACCTAATGATGGTAGCTTGTCTATGACAGTGACAGTCAGAGGTAACAATTACCTGCCCGTGCACGGTGTCCTTAGTAACTATAAAGGTACATCTACACCGTGATCCCTGATCTACACTGATAAGCCGGCTTGGCTGGGGCGGATAAGAGGGTTTTTAAATACAAATACAACTTCAAGTTGCTCAAAAAAGAAATTTACGGTTTTTTGCCTTATTTGCACTTCCAGGATACCGCAGTTTTTTTTGTGCATAGAAACCTGGGACACCTGTAGATGATGTTAGTTTTTGCACCTCCTTGGTTTTTGCAATATAAGGTTACAAAATTAAAACTATAAGAAAAGTAACTATAGCTTTTGAAAAATTTCCCAAAAGTTTCGGACCATACGTTGTACAGTGGTGATACATGATAATTAACCGCTCCTGAACGAATTTTCTTTGAAAAAAAGATCACAAGAAGAATAAGCACAACGAAAATTGCATTGCGCAAATTCTCTCTACTCTATAGCTTGACGATGATTAACTGAACAATAAAAGGATTATTTTTTGTAAACTGCCTAAAATATGAATAAGATTGCTGCCACAGCAGCAATTTCAGCGATTCATCAGTGATTCCAGATAGTCACAGTGTTCTGTATCGTGACATTTGACAAAAATTTAAGTGAGCTAATCTACAATCCACCCCAATCTAATGGGAATGTTTTCAATGGTGATTCCATCTAATGTATCAGTGCGAGTTTCATCAATTCAAACAGGTACAGTTTGATTTTCGGGCAGTTGCATTTCTGAAGTGGAAATCAGCTTAGACTGCTGCTGCATCATCATTATTCGAGTTCTCTTCCGACGAACACCGGTATACAAAGCAAATTTTCCGAAAATGCGCAGGCGGAATCCGGAAAAGTAATCTATTTATGCCACCCTCTCAGCTGCGCGTAATCTTATTTTTGCTAAAAGGTAATCTGATAACGACTGGATATATTTAAGGTTATAAGGGACAAATTGATACGCTTGTAAGTTTACCGATACTTTCATTACCTGATCAGAGTTTTGAAAAACGAGATAAACAAAACACGAGCAAAGACCTTGTTACTGAGTTTCAAACTTTTTTATTTACTTATGAACCGATGCACAGAGTAGGTATTTGTTACAATCCGTGTGATTTATGTTTCTTATTCTTAGAAAAATGTGCAAACAAGGCGCTCGCAGTAAGTTTTCGCGCGATCTCTTTTTCTTGCTAAAGAGTCGGGAACCGGTTGCCTATTAGTACGTCGAAGTGGCCTCTTGTGACAAATTCAGGTTTCAATTCAAGCTTTTGATTTGGGCTCTTTGTCAGCAAAACCACGTTCAGTATTCCGAACTTCGGTTTAGCAGTCGATTTGATAAAGCCCGTGACGGCGCTTTCTAACGGCCAGCCTCAAATCGACTATATTTAGGTACTATTAACACTACGAGTTCGGCCTATGCTAACCCCAGTGCCCCAGTGGTAGTTGTCGGAACTCGTAATGGTATCCAGGGTGCTAATACGTCGTCTCGTTTTTTTTTCGTAACCATGCAATGTTCGATTAAATCATCAGAGATATGCCGTGTGTTTTTCGAGAAACGCGCCAGCCCGTAACTTTTCTCTTATGGGATCTATAGGTATGAATTTTTCATGGGGTATTTGAGAGTATACTTTTCCTATTTTTTGAGTTGATCATGAAGCTGCCTCCACTCTGGAAGTAAGCGGAAGTGACATCAACTTTTGATTTACAAATAAAACACCTGTATATTTCTTGATATTTGAATAGATTTTTTTTATTGACACAGTGATGATCTTAAAAATTCTCTATGATAAAAAATGACGATTTTGTAGAGAATTGAATATAATAATTAATAATGAAGGTGGCTGCGACCACAAATAAAAATCTGAAGTTGCAAGTCTGCTTATTATTTAGTTTAGTTGTTTAGTTTAGTAATTGTATGGTCTGGCCGCTAGCTCCCTAGTTGTTTTCTCTCCATCTTTTCAGGAATCAAAGGCGCGAAAGGCGACTCTACGTCAAATTCTATTGAACGCTCGTTACCTGGTGCTCTTATGATAATGGTTTTCTTCAGCGTTGATATTGAGTACTCCGATCCCCCATTATCCTCACAAGGCAAGCAAGCCATTTTGTTAGCCAAACTTTGGCTACGGTCCGGTTTCAAGTTGCGCCACTGGAAGGACTGCTGAATGATGCTGGAGAGGATCCACCACGGATCAGCCCCCGGATTAGTGTAACGTACATAGTTTATCTCGAACCGCAACAGGCAACGCAACTACGGCTGCGATCCGCGATCCAATTAGGTTTTACACATCGCATACCTTGAAACTGATGATGGCAAGCAAATGCGGAATGTTTCATTTGGCACCCACCAAGCTCTGGTTATTCCCGATCATCCCGTTCCCGCATTCACTTTATTGAAATAGTTTGTTTGTGGCTGTTGCAATAATGACATTCAAACACAGAGAGAACTGGAAGTTACTGCTTCCGAAAAGCCCAGGGCCGGACCGACCCCCTGTGCCGCTTCTATTATTACTGGTTGTTGTGTAGCAGCCTGCAGTGCTTTGTTTTTCCTTATACATAGCATTTACGAGTATGATTGAAAGCGGAAAGCTCTTTCAAAGCTTTATTGCATAGTCTTGTTTGGTAGAGAGTAATGAAAACTTGCATTATATTGCAACAGCATCACGCGAACCGGAAGTAATCGAAACGATAGTGGACTATTTATCAAACGATTGTTTGAATAGCTATTCCACAGCTTCCTAATAATATATATTTCTGTTAACAGATTGGATCAAACCGAGCATCACATGAATATCTATTTGATCTCCTTTGCCTATATCTCCTTTGCTCTTTGTTTCTCCGTCATAAACTAAACAGCATTAAAATCGAAAATAGGTAGGGAGGAGTTACATTCGCCAAGATTAGCATGGAACGTTTGAAGGAATAATTCATGTGTAAATTCTATGCTTGATTCTTCGTTGTCTGCAGCTACACCATAATGATCGCACGCATGGCGTGGGAGGAATTTTCTTCGTGACTGTAATTTCGTCATTTGGAAAATCGTTGGAAAATCGTAGGAAAATCGTATGATGATGCACTGTAGGTACAAGCAGAGCCACAAGACGCAGTAGGGATCCAGTATAGTAGGTACAGCTATCAATTGATTCCCCACGAGATTGCCATCAAATCCGATCTCCCTCTCAATCTTATTTGAGAATATAGCAGAGTGACCTCTAACACTGCAATTGTAATTGCACTAATGCTAACGAATATGGTGATAATACAAATTGTCGGGACAGGAGTCATGTTAGGTGACTTTAATTGCGAGCTAACTTGCCAACATTAACTTGAACTAATTTCGCTATTCTACAGCGTTAGAACAAGAAGCACGGTTTCTGGTTAAGCTACGGAACACGTTGTACCCGATAACATTCTCTCTCGTCCAATAAAATCAAGAAGCTATTCGGGTGTCAGTTATCAGAATTTGAAACCGACAGGCGATTGAAATATTAAAAACGTAACAGTATATCACATACCGAGACGGGAAATACATCATTACTGCTGAGGGCACAGAGAGCCTTCAGGCTAAGCTGGAATGATGTATTTACCGTCGAGAGTATGTATACTATTTTACCTACAACCATGTACTCAGCTTGCAGGATTACAGGCGTTCAAAAGTTGAATTCTGAAAATTAACTTTTTGTCATAACTTCCAGATAGGCCGATTAATTTTGCTGAAACGTGGTTCAGGAAACACTGATTAACACACTTATTGTTTGGTTGGATGCATATTTTGGAATTTCCCTTCTAAAGCTACCATTTCTTCACTTTCTCGGGAAGTCGGCAAGGGGTCACTTCCCGACCTCCTACTAGGTATGTAATAAATCAATTACCATAGTGTTGTGAGTAAAATATTTAACAGAACGTGTGTTTCATAATATGTAGGTAGGTATGTATAGTATATGTATATAATTATGTAATATTATTAATATGTATAAAATGCAAATAACAGTTGTAATTGAAATTCACATTTTCAATAACACAACAGGACAGCTGATATAATAATAACGCAAAAACCAGGCGTTTCTTACCCGTCTAGTCAGGTACCGTGGTTCAAAAAATTGATCCCGTGGCCTCCTTCGTGAAAGGGGCAGGAGACTTCTTATTTCTCATAGTCTCTTATGTGGAGATACCGAATTGTTTTGGTGCCACTTTCAAAATGGCGTCGTTCCAAAATGGCGGCCATCTGTTTTCGGTGACAGGTCTACTCACCTAACTTACTTCATTTTCATCCGATTTTAAGAAAATTTCTCTTGAAATACTCACCTTTTATTGGTAAATGGTAATTTGTATAAACCGTTTTGTCCGAGACAAAAAGAAAACTTAAAATTGTAGTGACTTTTTGTCCTATAGGTTTCTCGATTGTTTTCCAACCGAATTCAAGTTATTTTGACTTCAACATTATCTAAGTCTGAAAGCTCAATCTGCATGCGGGAGAAAAAATTATGATAAGTGATACAGTATGGAAAAAACCTTATACACGAAAAATGGTGAGAGGAAGAAGTAAAGTATTTTATGTTTTTTTCATGGAGTACCTAGATTTGCCTGTGATTTTTTGGTTACTACTTCTTTGGCATCTGAAGGTACCAAAATGCTCTGGTGCCAACTGCCAATTTCAAAATGACGTCGTTTTAAAATGGCGCCCACTTGATTTTGGTATAATCGATCTACATAAAAGGAATATGTAAATGTAGAATAAATTTCACGAAGAAATTTACTATATTCCACGTATTACTTTGTTTTACATAATATGTTTTTCATATTATACTTCTAAACTGTGTATCTTTCACCTTCATGAATATATAATAATACATCCTCAAAAAAAAAAAGAATTAGATGATGACATTGATGACCAGGCTGTAGAAATCAAGTGAAAAATATGCATTCTAAGAAAACTTCTACAAAAATGACTGCTGTGCAAAAATTGAGTTTTTAAAATTTTTGTGAAAGTCCATGGGAAAAATTTAAGTATAGTGTCTCGCATAGAGATATACTCTCCTGGGGCAAGAGCTTTTGAAATTATATCAAACTTTCTGCGGCAGAAGTCTTCGGTTGCCTACACAAAATTATTGCTTTGAAGACAGCCCTTGCCGAGCTTTAAGCAAAATTAGCATATGCAGAGTAAATTTAATTTACAACACTCTACACTTAAACAATTGCATCCTTTTATCGCGTGCGTTAAAATTTGCATGAGAAAGATATGTTTCACCAATTATGCTCCGGTTGCTGCACGTTTTTTTTTATCCTACTTTTAATTTGGCTTCTCTACCACTGCGGCAACCTTGCGTTCCCTCCACCCCAACGCTTTTTTTTCGTTCTTCGTTTTTCGTTTCATCTTCTTCCTTTTGCGTTATTTAGTGCAAGATAACGAATAATTTCAACATCAAGTTTTACAAAATTACGAGTCTTGTTAGCAAGCTTTGTCTTTATGTCTCTCCTTTTTTTTATTCGTTTCGTACCAACCCGGTGCGCCTCAGGCTTATCTCGGCTTTTTTATTTAACCGGGAAATAATAACTTCGCGGTTATAATGCAGGTCTACGCGTTATTCACGCCGAGGTTTATAATCCGGAGAGAGATACACCGACTCCCAGATTACAAAATTAAATTCCTTTATTTTTTATGATGGCGGCTTCGACCCGCGGGCCTGGGGATGACACTGCCGCGCGGCCGTAAAAACCGAAAGAGCGGAATATCTGGCAAATTGACAGTAAATTAAGATATGTTAAGGCCCCCTCACGCGCGCATAAGATCTCGCCGAATTACAAACACGATGCTTTCATTTTCTGCGGGGGCGCAAATTAAGAATAATGCCGATGCCGAGATTTCTTCCGTGCCTTATTTACGGCAAGAATTCAGAAGCAAAAAAAATATTACAAAATAGATATTTTTAACGCGTTTCAAAGAAAGTGGTTTGTTGTGACTAGTTAGTCTGTCTGTCCCACGGTCCATTAGCCCGTATTTTCTTCAAAGATTTCGCCTTATTGATCAATGATAAGTTTCAAGATCAAATCTGTATATCTGTGTACAAATATCCCAATTCTGAAACCAAATGTTACGTAAATATTTCGCGTTTAGGTTGGTTTATGATTGAGACGATCGTTCCAAAACACAACTGTTTGTTACTGCGTACTACAATAAATACACGCCAACAGTTATTTTCTTAGGAATACCGCTGTTACTACTCGCTTCTATCCACTCGCTATCTTATTGGATTCAGTACTACTCCTGGGCCGATCCGTATATATACCTCCGACTAGTGTTCTCGAATCTTCCATCGGTCCTCCAGCAAATCCCACAATGACCTGGCATACGGTGTCTAGGCGACTCCCGAATAATACACTTTTCGCATGCAATTCTAACGTGCTATGAAGCGGCACCTCCCCCAAATGGACAGATGTGTCCCACTCTCACGTTGAAGTCTCCACGTAAATTTCAACGGTCCAATCTTTGTGTATTTTCTGAAATGCACTAGAGCTTCGCACCTGTACACTGCGATCTTATGCGAACACTCGAACAGTTCAGAAAGACCGCGTGGTGTGCTCCAGAATGGACGAGAATCTCCGCTCGTAACAGTATGAAACCACTTCTCCAGCTAGTGGTGCATTGCAAGCCCACGTTTAGAGAAAGAGCAAGTTCACGAACTGCGGAATTCCGACTAAAAAACTTTCCGACTAAGAAAATTAGCAAACATCAAATGAGAGTTTGGGGACTGTGGAGGAGTAAAGAATGAAGACTGAAGGTTCTACAAAATATTAGATGCTTTCTTGCTTATCACCCTCGCATTTTATTAGACAAGGTGATTCACGGGCAGCACGGGCTGCAGTACAATGTAAGGAAGTCACCAACGGAGTCAGTAAACATGTTTTTTTTTCATTTTGTTAGTCATTTGTAAACGTCATTGAATCTGACAGAACGCAAACACAGAAATCTTATTTTTTAAAGCTACTAAGTACTAACTAACTTGTGATTTTTTTATGATGTGAAGTTACCAAACAAACGTCTTGAAAATGTTGTACCCAACCAATTATCAAAAGTATAATAGTGACTTTGTTTTCACAGTTTCTGCCGACAGAAGTCGTTCTGGCGTATCGTCCTGTTTGAACTTATTGAAATTAAAATTCTAAACAAGAAAGTAGGGAGACCGCAGTCAAACTTCATAGGTATCTTTATAAAACACATCAATCATCATCAATTTGTACTGAGTAGGCGTCCATGTTACCTAAATTCAGGTAAGATAACTATACGTACATAACAAAAATGTGGTGATGGAATTAATATCTGACGTTTCTCCGTGTACTTGAGAGAATTCGTTTCGCGAATTATATCACTGAGAGCCTGTCATTTTTACATCTTTATTTCAATTATACTTCTTTTATTTTCCTTTCATTACGCTTAAGACGCACTCGAGCGAAATTAAATTATTTCCCCTCTCGCTCTTGCCTTATTTCCTCAAAAGGAATAATGTATTTTCGCTCGGAGATATTTAAGAATCAGAAAACACGATATTTGGTGTTTTTTTACGACGGGAGGAGGCTACGGCGGCAGCGCAGAGTCGTCGGTTATTAAATCCTCCGGAGACTTTGATAATTTAATGTGATGATGATGAAATTTGAGGCGCGGCAGAAAAGTTTTTACCCCGAGCGGAATTAGCATTGTTGCTTATTTCGGGTCATAATTAAAATATTTCCAGGGGAACCGGCTATATGACACGCGGGCAAGGGTGAGCGAGCGGTAACTTCGGATTGCGTTGAGCTTGGCCCTCGTGGAATGGAAAACGATTGCGAACTGTGATTATTGGAAAATTCACATTGCTCTGGTGTCCATTGTCCAACATTAAAATACTGATAGCGCAAAGTTACAGAATTACTTTGAAGTTAGTTATTACAGATTCAGTCGTTTCGGCGAATAAAGCACCTCGTTCAAATCGTATGTAATACGTGATATTTCATACAGGAAGGCAGGGGAGGAGGAAGAAAAATGGTTCTACACCTATAATAATGGTGTGTTTTGCAGGCAGTCCATTATCGGTGGTGCCTTAATGTGGGTGTTGTCTACATATCTCGCGTGTAGGTCGCTTGACGGTTTGATTTATAGCCTGAATTGACAATACAATTATTTGCTCTCTTATACCATATTTTGCTCTATTATCTAGGCGAACTGTGTGGGAATTTCAAGTCTATATGACTTATGCCAACGTTACAAAAATGCTTGTCCTGAGTTCTGCTTTTTAAACCTCACCAGACTCCAGACCAGACATAGTGCCGGAGGCTATTTGGCTGTTTTTTTCAATTCGTAATTTTCATTTTCCTTCTTTCCTAGCACAATCCTAAATTTTCCATATCCTCAATCTCCCGAACGGTTTAACATAATCATCAAGTTTGTTCCTTCATTAATCGAATCTTATATACACTGAGGGACGAAAAAAGTGGCGTACCCAAAATTTTCCTCAAGTTTGATGCATGGTAACTTTTGAATGTGCAGATGGATTTTGATAATTTTTCCCTGGTGATAGAAGGATTCATCCTAAATACTGCTGTGTTATTCATTTTCAAATTTTCTCAACTCTGATCAAAATACGTATGGGTATTTTTTTTATGATTTTCATAACATTCTGTAGAGTGCAATAGTAATGTCAAAATATTGAGTCTGATGTTATATTCTAGCCTATTCTTTTCTTAATCATCTCCTTTCAGTTTCACTATCCTACCTCTATTCTTGACGATGATACACGTTAAAATGAAGATACCGAAGGTGAGGTGAAGTAGGCAATGGAAATTCAAAAGTGGGCTGTGTAGGTACTTCCAAAAAAATGTCATAGATAGTATCATAATAAACTTACCAGTTCAATAATGCCAAGGCAAATTACGGCGGAGCAAGTCGCAAGAATAATGGCTCTTGTAGACGACGGCAGGAGTCAAAAGTATGCAGCACGTACTTTAAATTTGCCAGAAAGTACGGTTATAAGAGCAATCAGAAGATTTCGGGAAACTGGACGGTGTGAAAGAAAAGCTGGATCTGGTCGTCCCAAGTTTACAACAGATGCTGATGATCATTTTATTGTACTTCAGACCTTGAGGAATCGATTCCAGACTGCTGTTACGACCAACAGTCGCTTAAGACAAGTACGGCAAACAACGTCAGCGTGAAACAGTTCGCAGGAGGTTGAAAGAAGTCAACCCACAGGCAAGAAGACCGGCAACGGCACCGAAACTGCTTCGACGTCATCGCGTAGCACGGTCACGGTTGGAATTTGCTCGTCAACGAGAAAATTGGGACGTTCAGCAGTGGTCTTAACTTTTATTTTCCGACGAATCTCGATTCTGTCTACGATTCTCCGATGGTCGACAAAGAGTCTGGAGAAGAACTGGTGAAAGGTACGAACAGGAAATGTTCAAAGAGAAGATAAGCTTTCAAGGTGAATCCATTCTGGTGTGGGCTGGCATCTCACTGGAAACTCGTACCGAACTTTGCGTGCTACCACAAAATTCTTTGAACGCCGTAGGGTATATCCAAGTACTGGAACAACATCTTCTTCCCACTGTACCTCTTATCGGTGACGGTTTCATTTTTATGCAAGATAATGCCAGGCCACATGTTGCTCGCATTGTGACTGATTATCTGGCCAAGGCTGGCATCGAACGACTACCCTGGCCGGCTATAAGCCTTGATATGAACCCGATAGAGCATCTATGGGATCAGTAAGGTAGACGTGTAAGAAGCCGCAATCCTGCCCCTGATAACCTCGAGAAGCTCTCAGCTGCGCTCATAGAAGAATGGAATAACATTCCCCAAGAAGATATTGGTAACCTAATACGAAGCATGCCGAGGCGCCTAGAGACCTTGATTAGGGCTAGGGGAGGAAATACCCGGTATTAAATTATTGATAAAATTGTTTGCTTCTGAAATTTGTACAATAAAACTCAGTTCCGTTTATTTATTTATTTTTCAAAATGCAAATGCAAATTGAGAAAACAGTATATTTCGCAATAATAAAGATAAAAGAGAAAAATAAAGAAAATATTGTCAAGAAAACATGAGGCTGAAAAGTAACGTTGGATTGTATATTTTGTCTTCACTAGTACACTCTACAGAGTGTTTTGAAAGTCACTGAAAAAATACGCATACGTAGAACACCCTGTATTTTAGTCAGGGTTGAGAGAATTTTGAAATGAGTGACACAGGAGTATTTGAGAAGAATTTTTCTATTGACGAGAAAAAGAATTATCAAAGTCCATCTGCACGTTCGGAAGTTACCATACATCAAACATCATTAGATGATTAAAGCTATAAGGATGATGATCGCCTATCTAAATCACACTGTCAGCCGCAACCTAATAAATTGGAACCAACAATAAAATCTGATGGATGTCACTTTTTTGCAATTCTTGAATAATAATCAGCAAATTATGATGCATGCTGGAAATTTTCCCAGATAATTAGGGCCAAGCGTGTTTCCTCAGGCTGACTGTCCGTACATATCGTTACAACCAGCACTCGCGATCGCTTGGCCAACATTATCATGGAAACCTAAGCACTTGTAATATTACTGATGATAATAATTCTGTACCAAAATTTGTATACTAACTTGTTTATCGGTTTATTGACAGTCAGTTTACGATCGAAACTTTGTGCTTCGATGCTAAATGTGCATCAGAATAATCATCATCAGCATCGGTTGTAACATACCTAATCATAACGTTGTTGATTGTATGATCTTCCAAATGGTGCTGTAAGCAGAAAGTTTATTCATTTACTTGCTGATGAAATCGAATCGTTAGTAAAGTCGATTTTTCCTTCAGAACGTATGCTAATCCTTGTTGCCGTTACCTTACAAAGAGATAAAATGATTCACCGAGCTAAAGATATTCGTCGATTGTTGGAACGTCGTTTAAACCTATGGGGAGACCAACAATATGACATACTTATCAATGAAACTATCAAAGCAGATCAACAGTTACGAAGAAAATATGGAAAAAATATTAATACAGATCACATAATTCAGGTATTCAGCCGTTTAATACTACGTGGTAAAGTACGTGAAGCAGTTAATTGGCTTATGACAAGTAACAGAAACATAGTCCTTTCTCCAAATGATGAAATCAGTGATTGCGGAAAAACTGTTGAAGATATTCTAAAAGAAAAACATCCTATTTCATCAACTCCTGATTCATCATGGTTCACACTGCCCGATGATTTTACTGAAATACCACAGTTGTTACAAGTTGATATAACCGGTGACCATGTAGAAAAAGTGGCAAGAAAATTAAGAGGTGGTGGTGGTCCCAGTGGCTCTACAGCTGAACATTGGAATGACTTTTTGGTGAGGTTTGGTCAAGCAAGCTTTCACTTGAGAGAGTCAGTTGCTAGTTTGACAATGAAACTAAATAATCAATCTGTACCCTGGGAAGAAATCCAAGCATTGATGTCAAGCCGTCTTGTGGCACTTGATAAATGCCCAGGCGTTCGTCCAATTGGGATTGGAGAATGCTTAAGACGGATTTCATCAAAATGTATGATAGAAGTTACTGGCTCAGATGTTACAGAAGCCTGTGCTCAGCTCCAACTATGTAGCGGAATAAGTGGAGGAATTGAAGGTGCAATACATGCCATGAATACTTTGTTCCAAGGTAATTGCCGTCCAAATTCTAAATGGGGGATGCTTTTAGTTGATGCAAATAATGCTTTTAATTCTGTAAATAGGCAACTAGCATTATGGCAAGCAAGAATTTACTGGCCACGTTGTGCACAATTTTTATATAATACCTACAGAGGTCATGCTGAGCTTGTTATTCGGGATAGTAATGTTCGGTTATATAGCAGAGAGGGGGTTACTCAAGGGGATCCTCTTGCAATGCCTTTATATGCATTAGCTACTTTACCCATAATCAAAAAACTCAAAAATACAAGTAATATCACTCAATGCTGGTATGCAGATGATTCATCGGCTGAGGGTACATTCAGTGATCTCAGAAATTGGTGGGATAGATTGAATAATCTAGGTCCTTCTTATGGATATTTTCCACAAGGCAAGAAGTCAATCATTATTGTTGCTGAAACTGAAAAATCCGAGGCTTTGAAAATTTTTAAAGGGACTGGAGTGAGCGTTGCAACTGGGGCACGATTTTTGGGCGGTTATATTGGCGAAGGAAAAGATGAATTTGTATGTAATAAAATTGAAAACTGGATTTCGGCTGTTGAAAAACTAACAGTAGCTTGTAATGAATCACCACAAGCTGCCTATACAGCCATCACTAAATCTGTCCAGTTTCAATGGTTATTCTTGCAACGTGTAACCGAGGGATTGGAAGATTTTTTTATACCTTTAAACATTGTTCTGAGAGAAAAATTTTTACCAACTTTATTAGGTGGGAATATTTCTTCAGAAGAAGCTGATCTATTTTCCTTGCCTGTTAATAAAGGGGGTCTTGCTATTGCAAATCCAGCTCATTTGGCAAATATACATTTCGCGAATAGTAAACAAGGCAATAGTCATCTTTCATCTTCTATTCTCAATGGCACTCCTATGAACATTAATCAACATGATGAATTTTTAAAAAATGCTCACAAACAATGTCGTACAGAAAAAGAAATTCAGGCTGACATTCTTTTAGATGAAACCTTAACAAAATTGAATCCGATCCAAAGAAGAGCGATTGAACGATCCATCTTTTCAGTAATGAAATCTAAATCTTCAATCTGGTTGTCAATGGTGCCCTCTCGAAAAGATCATTTTGACTTGTCACCAATGGAATTCAGAGATGCGTTAGCAATACGTTATCACAGAAAGCCTGTTTTGATGCCAAAATCCTGCGACGGATGTGGAAATGATGGATTCAATTTGGATCATGCCCTGTGCTGCAAAACTGGTGGATTGATTGTCAAAAGACATAACGAAATAAGGGACCTGTTTGGTGAATTGTGTGATGCAGCATGGGGACATGTTACCAAAGAACCCATCATTTCCGAAGAAAACGGGGGTCTACGTGGGGACCTAGCTTGTCGCGGAGTATGGGATGTACAGAGGGAGACGTTGTTCGATATACGTGTCGTTGACACTGACGCTCCCTCGTACATCGCTAGATCTGTAGCGGCTGTACTCGCGACAGCTGAAAACGAAAAGAAGCGAAAATACTCCACAGCTTGTGAATTACGTCATGCCACTTTTACGCCACTGGTACTTTCTGTTGATGGAGTATTTGCACCCCAAACTTCATTTTTTATCAAAAATCTGGCAGAAAGATTATCAGACAAATGGGACACAAGATTGAGCAAAATCACTGGATGGCTCCGGGCACGAATTGCCATTGCTACTTTACGTGCAAGCAGCATGTGCATTCGTGGGACACGTCAAAAATGGAGAAGAGCGGGACTTTTTGGTTTTGAAGATGGGGCTGGTGTCAAATTCTAAATTCTAAATTCAAATTTATACCTCAGTTATACAAAAATTATACATAATATTATATCATTTATATTAACTATATCATATACATTGTATAAAGTAATAATTGTGAAATAAAGTTCTTACATGATAAAAAAAATCATAACGTTGGAAGAGTTCAAAAATAAATCACACAAAAAAACTTCACTTACGTACCTATTTAGCTTTCAAGATTCGCCTTCGTCATTTCATACCTGAAAAGAAACAAAAAAAAGTGGAATTAGTGACACTATCATTCATTCATTGCAAATACAGAAAGGATGAAAACCCAGGTACAGGGCATTCCTATCCTGGGTGGAAAACGCGGTACGTGATGCTTGGTATTCTATAATAACTGCCTATGCTTGAGAGTCAAGCAGACCTGTCAAGTCAAGAGAATATTTTTGATTTGTCGTGCGTGAAGTTGGTTTGGTGAACACGCTAGAGGACATCAACTGCAGAAATTCTTGCATTTTTTGCAGAGATTAATATAACAATAATTCAAATAAAATTGATTTGGTTCTCAAATTCTGCTTTAGAAATTGGTTTTTGCACAGCGAAACTTTCCACCTTAGCCTTGACATTATAGTAGGTTTGAAACTACCATTTCAAAATTGTTTAAATGTTCAGCATCAATCGCTGAAAATGGATTATTACCTTGAATCGTTTTCCGTGTACAATTTTATTTCGCTTGTGAATAATGAGCGATTCCGTAACTCGTTCGGTATTGTTGGGAGTTATCTCTTGCATTACCGAGCTTGAGGTAAAACCTCGGATATCGTAGGAATTAACTCACGATTCTTGAATGAGTGACATTCACCGGAGACCGGGGTGCTTATCAAGGAACAAATTAGAAAATATTTGAACTTCACAACACTGCCAAGAGATACATATTCTGAAATATATTAAATCTACTTTGGTTAACCAATGGAGACACTTCAAGATACGGAACTCTTGATACGGAGCATAATATTAAACCGCTTTTTAACCAATAAAAACAATTTACTGCTACTAAAAGGTGGGCGAACATTCATATTTTCAGCAGCTAGACTGTCGAATTTCAGAGCAATTATCAGGTCAAAGTAGATAAATACACTCGTTTTAATCAGACGTATTGTCACACTCCTTCCTTTGGAGCACTCCTCGCAAGCTTGTCGTGCCTCAAAACCATTTGTGTGACAATATTCGTCCTAATTAACTCGTATAATAATATAGTATTATTGAGCAAGTTTGCTTCTTCACAGTTTTCTATCATTTCCTGAAAGGACGCACGAATAAAAATTGAGAACTTCTGTATAGGTACTGAAACTGTCTGAGGTATAGTGAGCTCCAATGGGGCCTTGCACTGCCACTTTTACACACCGAGGGCGCCACGACCGTTGGGGGCAAATTCGACGATTTTGACGGCGTTGACGCTTCAGCGACCGACGTCCGTCATTTTATGTCTTGATTTGAAATTTGGATAACCTCTGTTTCTTGCTTGACGTCTCCAGTCACTGTCAGTTACTGGTCAAACTACTCAAACTCCCCTGTTTTTCGCGTCGTTACGGCCGCTTTATCGAAGTAGGCGCCCCCTACAGTAGTGGCGACCTCACGTTGAGTTTTTCAATTGCAAGGCCCCATTTAACAAGTATGTTTAAATGCTGGGATACTCTGTAGATACTGCGATCAGACAATAATTATTGTTTTCAACAATTAAAACCTGAACGCTTCTGAATGCCGAAAAAAAAAAAGAAATTGGATAAAGGGAAAGTACCCAAATGATATCAATCCCTCAACTTTCTCCGTGCAATATAATGTTCTAATGGAGAAGATGTGTCAAAGTAAACGCTCGGTGCGTGGCGATGAAAAATTGCGGGTGGCAGATGCACTTGACTTGGAGCGAGAAGGAGAAGCATGAAAAAATGATTAAATCTATAAAATTGTAGGGGTGATAATCGAGAAATCGCTTTGGTCGCTGCTCTCTGGCCCTCACTTGCCTCCCACATAAGAGGGGCCCCACATTACAATCATAATAAACGATGTTATTTCGATGTGATTTACAGCCTCAATGGTTTGCGGATTCATTTTCATTGATTTCGATAGTTTGATTCGCTACTTCTATTTTATATTGGGTTGATATTGCTTTGACTCTGCTTTCAAACTGGTATGCGAGTCGGTGTTTGCCAGTATTCGATGCATTTGAAACGCGGCTGCATATTTTTCCATTAGGTTCTCATTTTTCTGAACTACATACTGCCAAAAACATAAGCTGGGAAAAGTGAAACCTCGTGACGTCACGATCAGTCGCCATTACGGACCAAAGAAAAAAAGTAACAAGCCTGCTAAATGACTGCCAGGTAATTGAGTGCTTTGTGCTTGTCCAAAATAATATTGTAGATGCGGGGCATGGGGCTACTATCCAAGTGATAGGGCGTTTGAAGAATTTTAAACATTCAGCTCGAATTAAACACGAAGCACAAGTCGTGTTTTGCTGATTATTGCCCAAATGTACCATCATTAGAATTGGTAGTTCCAATGTACCTATTATTGTATCATCGAACTGCCTAATATCAAAACTAATTATGTTTCACTGATACCTAAGGTGCGTACAGACCTGAGCACTTTTTCGCGGACGAACAGTGCTCGCGGACACGTGCGTGCGTGTGGACGGGACACACGCACGCATGATGTTCGCGGACGCACAGTTTCAACGCACAGAGCCCGTTCCGAGGCACGGATTCGTGTTCGCGACGCACAATGCCGTCCGCCCATGAAAAACGCTCAAAATTCATGATGGACTAGGAAACCCAAAACATACTCATTCGATAGGTATTCAAAATGGGCTTGTACCATCTTCTCATCTTTCACTCACCTTACGGATTTCCGTTGGAATTACCGTTTTTAGGTTCTTCTAGAAAATATCACGAAATCCCGTGAATTTGAACTAAACTCGTCGAATCTCAAGAACTAAAAGCAATATCAGAAAAATTTCTTCGCTGGCGCTTAGAGCCAAGTTCTGCGGTGCTCACGTTGAGAATATTTTCAGGTTCACGTTAATAGGTGGCCCCACAAAAATTGGAAATCAAAGAATTGCACAGTCAAAAAATGGAAAAGACGCAAAATCTTTGACCAGCGATGGACTATGTTAAATTTTCAAAATAGAAGGGTATATATGCGACGTTATATTTGAAGAAGACATTGAAAAAGTTTTATCCTCAAAGAAAATGCCAATTTGGTGTGTCCTCTGGAAGGTACTGATTTTCAAAGGTAGATCTCGGATGCGTAATTTTAGGTTTTGAAATATTCCTTGTTTCTTGGATCAATATTCCAAGTAGTTTACACCTAAAGATGCCAACACGTTTTCTGAAGAATAGAATAAATGGTGGAATAAGTGAGCAGTGGTTCTCTGATCCAAAGATGGCTGGTGGCGTATGTCTTCATGTTAAATAATTCTTCAATAAAGAATTAATCCTTCCGCCAAAGTTAGAATGATGAGCAATTTTTTTCCAATGCCCAAAGTGTTATTGCCTACAGAGTTGAAACGTCCATTGTCCCTCAGGCTCTTTTGTATTTTCTTGTGTCATTATTAGTGTTATCAATATTTTGTGCTTTTGCGTTCCATTTTGCTTTCCTAAATTTCTTTCAAATACATATTTATGCAGTGGAGACATAATAATTGGAACTTGACTGCTGAATCATTATCATAAGTATGAAGGCTGACTCTTTGTCAAATGGACTTGGCAGAGTCCTGAAAAATTTCAACACTAAAATTGAACCAAAAGGTCATCGATGGTATTTCATTGTACAAGCTAAGCGCCACAAATTTCCGGCTAAGCACAAATTTTGGTCATTACTCGTTACTGAAACGATTTTGATCTGCTTGAATTGCCTCTGTGCAGTGTTAGACAATGTGGTGTATTTGAATTCCAGAACAAATGAGGTTACGTGAAATTGTTTCGAAATAGGACAATGCAACTTTTAATCAAAAACACCATGCGATACAGGCCCTGCTAAGGATGATTTGCAAATATTAGGCCTCATACATCACATAGCTTCGATAGGTTATATTATTATATAGAAAAAAGCTTCTTGAGTACAAAAATGTAAGTAAAAAGTCTTCATTCAGTGCCACAAATGAGTACTGACGCTGTAATCAAATTGTTCACGAAGAAATGGGCGGCTCTGCACCAGATCAAGCAAATAATGTTATTGGATGTTATTGTGTCGGTCCTTTTCTCAGGTATTATGTTGTAAAGGAAGGTGAAGGATTAAGGCTCTTTCACAAGGAACACTGAACATGAGTCCCATGAAAATACGCAAGAGGCAAAAAAAAAAGATTATTTTGCCATAATTTTTTTGAGTCTGTGAGAGAATCTTTCATATATAAACTTTGAAGGGAACTGGGGCATAAGTTAATCTCACATCATACAACTTGAACGACCTGGAAAATTCATTCCAGTTGAGGAATCATGAGTTTTCTTGGATTTTAATTTTTAGGCATTTGAAAGTCGCGATTTCGATGCATTTTCCAAAGTTTCAAACCCAAATATCTCGGAAATGGAGCCTCTATTCAACATTTTACTGAAGTTACTTTTTCTTCTAAATTGAACAAGGAATTCAAAAAAAAAGTATAATTTCTCAAAAATATCCAGTGGCGTAGAAAATGGGGTGGGAGAAGTTGAACAATTCCTCCGTATCTACACCACTGGACAATTTTGACAAAAGTTATCTACGTCAAGTGATGAATATCTATTCCGTGAGCATTTGTACCAAATTTGGTTGAAATCGCTCAAATGACTTGAGAGTTATTGTAAAAAAAGATTATAAAAACAGAACTTTGAAGGGCTCTATCTTTCTTAGGACGCGTTTTGGAGCAAAATTAAATTATGCATGTCGACCTAGTGTTCGACGTACCATCGAATGGTGAATTATTGCTACTATAACCTGGACCGCCCTGTATAGCGTCTTGTAATCGAGAATATTCCAGCTTTACTCAGAAAAGCCGCCAAGGTTCTCGTCGCTCCCGATGTCGTTGCTGTGTTCTCCAGCATTAAGCGGCAATCCATTCGCAATAGCCCTGGAAAAGTCGATTAGCTTCGCGAATATTCTGGCAAGTTTCAGATGCACGGCTGCTTCGCCATTTATAATTGTGTAGGTACGTGTCTTATTCGCGCGTCGTGGTCTCCAACAAGTTTCGTATCAATATTAACATTGTTGTTATGTCCGCTTGTCTTCGGATGATCTTCAATCACCTACTTTTAAATGACATTTCCTATTTCCATAACCATAATATCGATTCATGGCCGTTTGGGAAGAGGTGATCAAAAACCTTATCTTTTTTCTACAGACCCGTTGGTTGGCGTCTTTGGGTTGTCGAAATAATTGCCAATGACTTAATATTGGTCTATTAGGAGATCACAAAATATTGTTTCTCAAGGTAGGTACCTACTTATTTTTCAGATGGTCTAGGAGGATACAAAATACCGTTTCTGATGTTCTTCTTCAAATGGTCTTTCAATCATTTGAAATTTTCGGGAACATAGTTTTCTGAGCCATTGGGTGTTCTTGACAAGTTTAACCACTCGCTGATAACTAACTTGCAAGTCCATTTCATGGCTCCGCAACCGCAATGCGTTCCACCGCCATCATATGGTTTACTGGAGATGTTCAAAATTATATTTTCAGGGCCGTTGGTGTCATCCGATGCCCAGTCATTTTACCTCCAATAGCCTTCTTCAGATGGTCATTCTCTCCATTGACAACTTCTCCATCCTCTCCAGGATGGCTAGTTTTTTGGACGGCACTCGTGTAATATTTTCAAGTAAGGTACATACGCGTCGAACACCCAATTTTAAGTTCTGCATGTCCCATTTCTTTGGTCTTCCGCAGATGGCTTTTTTATGGTTACTTTTTCTTCTTCACAGCCATTGGCTTTTTCGAAAGGTTCAATATTGGTGAAACCACTCTGGTTCTTCTGCTTTCCTTTGTTACATACACTGAGTCGTTGAAAATCTGGTTGACGCCAAGTATCAAGTATCACTCCACATGACCTCAGCTCTGCCTTCTTTTATTTTGTAAGCTTCATTTTTTTCTCTTCAGTAAGGTTTTGAACTTTTTAAGAAAATTATCATGCGCTCAATATATCGAGAAAAGCCTCGCACTGAACCTATTGGGCATCTTCATTGAGGCAACGGAATCAATATTAAGACCCATCAATAACACCAGACCTCTCACAGTTGAGTTGAATCGGAATAATTACTGAAATTCGGCATCAATTTTTGCACGCACATAACAGCGTTCGCACGCACACAAAATGTGTGTTTGTTGTTTCCACTCCACGGAATGTCCGCCGCGAACAGTGTTCGTGCGCGTTGAATTCCGTATTTACACGTCCAGACCTGAGCATTTGTACGCGCACGAACACTGTTCGCACGGACGTTCGTCCGCGAAAAAGTGCTCAGGTCTGTACGCACCTTTTAGACACACTAATCTTATTATATACTCGTAGTTTGCTTCAATGAGGTCTAGTTGATTTGCTGGATGCATAATTATCGTGAATTGTAAAAATAAATCTGATTCTGATCCTGAAATGCAGTCGTTTTAATCTCAAATTATTCGTCTGTGTCTTGCGGATCGCATACACAATTCCTTGGCATACCCCTTTGTGGCTTCAACTTACACCGCCGAGAAGCAAAGTTGTGCTTCCTCCTACTATAATTATAGCCTCCTTAGTTGTGGTAGATATAATACTTTGCCGGCGGTATCCAGCAACGTAGATAATGAACTTGATCAAAGGGTTCCTTCGGGAAGAGAGATTTGATTGGAAAATTTGAGGAAAACACCTACAAGTTGAGCAAACATTCTGGAAGATGAACTTTGCGTATACAACCACATCAAACAGCACTGTGGCTCAAGAAGTCTCAGGGGGCTGCAAAACCTCAACCCAAAGAAAACCCAGTTTTATTTGCTAGTTCCGCCATCCTCCTCAGAAATCACCTCTCCTCTACCTACGCAATGCCGGTTCATCTTTCCATGTTCCCTAAGAGCATCGTAGTGGCAACGAAGACATTTTTTACAAACATGAGAAATGGTGGAAAACTCCGACTGCTGATTCAAGCTTTCTCTTCCCGTTTCCTTGCTTTTTGCTAAATTGTTCTAAAATAATCGGACATTTCTTTGAGTTATTATCAACTTTTGACAAATGACAGATGGATCATTACTTCTAACAATTGTAAATACAGTTTTTTATAGATAGTGGATAGATCATCCTATTCTATATCCGTGCAAAGTCATCTCAATTTTATTGCGCGATCACAGTACTTTCCCTTCCATGTTGGTGGGAGCCGAGAAAGTAGAAATCTATTCAAATTATTATTCATTTGTCATCAGCAGCATAATCATAACCAAATTTATCTTAGAACATACCTTCCGGTCGGTAACAGAGCATATTATTTAAATTTCCCGTGGGTTAGGGTTAGGAAAGGACTAGTCGTCCGCAAAATATGGAATGCCTAATCCAATTTATCGGACTTAACTCGTAGATACGGGGTTTCCCAAACGGTTTGCTTGAGGCGCATGCATGCTCACCTAAATAGGATTAAACTAATGTGGCGCTCCCAACACCTAGCTAATCAACTAATCTGCCTAATTAATGTTCTCCACATTAATCTCGACCGATAATGCCGCAACGATATGTCTCGAAGATAATACTTCAAGTGGCGTTTTTCATCGGTCTGCTGGACGCCAAGCCATATTTCAGTATTTTGTACGAAGAGGATCCTAGGGTGGTTTACGCGACCGCAAGGATCAGTGTGGATAAATTTTCCCTCAGACACTCGCCGACGCCAAATTAGAATAGAGTCGGTAGAGTTGTAGACGTTTCTGTCATTCTATTTTTCATCGCAGGAGTAAAGCAATTTAACTTATACATATTGTTACGATATCTCGCGTACGGGTTCGAATATAATTGAGACGATCGTTTGACATCGCACACTGTTTATTTCTGCGTACTGCAATGAATACACGCCAACAATTATTTACTTGGAATTATATCGCAGGTACTTCGCTTGTTTCGCACCCGTTACCACTTCGCATTTCAATTCAATACTGCCGCGAGCTGCCGGCTGATGCCTTATAGGTATAAGGCCTCCGAATAGTGTTCCCGAACTTTTTGTCTACTTCCAGCAAATTCCATAGAGGTCCGGCATATGCGATTTCTAGATCATTCCTGAATAATCACACACGTTACCCGTATAATTCTGCCGGGTTCTGGAGCGGCGCCTCCGCCAAAATGGACAGATCTTTCTCGATCGAGCATTGAGTCTCCCTTCAGTTTCACATGCACGAACGCTTTGGAATGCACCAGATCACTCCAGACTTCTACACTGCGATCTAATGGATGGAGGGATCCAGAAATATCGAGTGTTTACCAATATGTACGGGATCGCCGATCGTAACAATATGATCATGAGAGTTACAAATCTTCATATTGGAAAAATTATCTTCAACATCGCAACAAATCGGACAAACTCAACCTTGTGGTTTTTGGTTGAACTCTCTTGACAAGACAGATACGTTATCTTGTATAAATCGGCGTCTAGCATAGACTTTCGATCAAAAATATCTACATGAGATATGGTAGATTTCAGTAGAATCGAATCGCCGGAGCAATTAGACTGAACAGCGGGCTTCCTAGACAAATTACGAGTGCACAAAAAGTATTCTTGACCCTCGCTTGTACTTGAATGAGATCTCCCAAATTTTTGTAGTTATACTAGGTACATCTGGCTCTGTCATCAAAGAGCGCGTGATAAAGTACTACTTAAACAGTGTTAGACAAAACCGCCCTTGGACAAAAGAATCGCCGGCGCCGGAGCGATCACTCTGAAGGACAGGTTTCTAGATAATTTACGACTACTTACATAAAAAGTATTCTTGTACCACCGCTTGTACCTGGAGCCTCCCAAATTTTTGTACAGAAATACTAAGTATATCTGGATCTGCTATCAAATAGCGCGTGACAAAATAGGGCACCAAAACAGCGACCGACAAAACTGCGCCTGCGGACAAAAGAGCGCGTGAGCAAGATAGGTGAGATACTGTTGACAAAGGAGCGCTTGTAAAGACGCTTTACCGCGGAGTAAAGCGTCATTACAGCTCTATCTCACCTCGGCACGCCCCGGTAATATATTGAATCTCTTGGCTGTAATGAGACGCTTTCACGCGTCCCTTAGTACTGGGGCATCTACTACCGTGCGGTGATACGTGCGGTGATACCCCTGGAAGAGGGATGAAACGAGAAAGCCATCGAAAAAACCCACACTGAAATCCCCCACTGTTTGTTCCAAACACAGGATCGTCGTTGTTATAGTTACAGTAAAACTCATCTAGAAAATATCCTGCTAATAACCACAGTAGTTGATCCAAGTGGAAACAAAAATCGCCGCCCGCCTCATGCAGGGCTGGGCGGTATTTCAAATACCAAATACATAATTTGAGTATTTTGTATCTGAATACATTTGACAGAGAAATATTTGTATTTTGTATTCTGGTATAGTTCAGGTAGCTAGTGCATTTTGTATTTCAAATATTTTTCAGAAAAGTATTTTGATTTCCAAAATACAAAGTACAAAATATATTTATTTCCGTCGTCTCGACTGTTTCGAATGCTGCGACTGAATCAATTGAGTGTTTTGATCAAAATCTTTGCTTCTCACGTTTTTTCTTCTTCAATAAAATTGCTGAAATATGTGCCTATAATCAATTTCACGGCTTTCTGCATTAGAGCAAGCTATGGAAAAATTGTGTTATGTTGGTACGGATGATACGATGACAGGAGGATGCGCCGGCCACTTGTCTACACGTGCAATTTTCAATGTGACAACCTGTCACTTGTCGAGGTATCATGTACGCGAAAGTGAAAATTCTTGAGCATCCGCCAGGAATCGTGAGTTTCTTTGGATTGCTTTGCAGTGTGGACGATAAGGGATATTGTCTTCACTGGTTGATGGGTCTCCGCCAAGGTTGTTAGGTTTTTGGCGGCTACTAATGAATGATGTCGAAGATCGGCAGGATACTACTCGCTACATCTTCTGATGCACATCACTGGAGTAGTGAGTACCAGATATCTACTCTAGCTTTAGCTTTACCTATTATACCAGCTGCAACAGAAAGCAAGGTATGAAGACACATGCTGGCATACCATACAGCACAGTGTACCTACCCACTCACGCCCAAATCGTCTCGTCTCCGTACAGTTGAACTCCATAAATTATTGTCCTACTATCGTACTATCCATATTGTCCATCTAAAGAATAGGTTTCCTCTTGGGCAGTGGGTTTTTCATCGGGTTTTTCCTTTCAACATTCCATTTCTTCACGGCATCACGGACTTTCGGCATAATTGTCTCAGTGGCCGGCAAAAGCCTAATAGCCTTGGCGAAGACTCACCAAGTAGTGAAGACAATGTCCCTTGTCGTCCACACTGCAAATCACTCAAAGGGAACTAACAATTCCTCGCATATTGTCTAAAATTTTCACTTTTGCGCACATGACTCTCCAAGACGGTGACAATATCAAATTGAAAATTGCACATGAAGACAGCTAGCTGCCAACAAGTCGTCAACGTGCCATTCGTACCAACGCAACCAATTTTTTCCATAGCTTGCTCTAATGTAGAAAGCCGTGAAATTGATTCATATGTATTTTGCATTTCAATGTAAATAGTGTTACGATATCTCGCGTACGGGTCCGAATATAATTGAAACGATTGTTTTAAAACAAACACTGTTCTACTACAATAAATACACCAACAATTATTCACGCTTGGAATTATATCGCAGGTACTTCGCTTGTTATCACTCGCTATCTAACTCAATACTGCTGCGAGCTCCCGGCTAACGCCTTATATAAGGCCTCCGAGCAGCGTTCTCGAGCTTTCTGTCTACTTCCAGCAAATTCCTTAGTGCCTGGCATATGCGGTTTCTAGACCATTCCTGAATAATCACACATACTGTAAGACACATGAATTTTCAATGGTAAATTTTGGTATTAAAATGAAAAAGATTCAAAACACAAAATGCATAACAGGTGCACATTGCGGAGAATTCCAATCCACGCACCCTCTTAACTAAAACTCTCGAGCTTTCGGGTGGCGAAAGGTCACGCTGATTTCATGGGCCTTCCGGTCCTTTGGGTCGGGTGTGTATTGATACACATTCAAAAGAGCGCATTAATGCGGAAGAAGTCAAACAGAGAAGCTGTGTTGTTGTTTTGTGCATTGTTGGTACCTCTGTGAGTTATTTTGTGTGAATCGAGTACTACGATTATTACGATTATTTATCAATGAGTTTATCTCATTGAGCATATCCTTTTGTTTGTATTGTTTTAAGTATCATTGCGTACGCGCATATTTAAATGGCATAGTTTTGAGCAATGCTCTTGCCTAAAGAAGTACACATTCTTGTTGTTGTTTGTCTTGTTAGTGACAGGAGAGAACTACCTAGGGGTGCCATTTTAGCCTCTGTAGCTTCATGGCACACTCTGCACTAGCTCCTGTAGCTGGAGCGGTACTTTGCTTGACCACGAGGAAGTACCATTGCACCCTTCAGTACAGGTTAAGTGGCGTTCAGGCTGATCACCTGGTTGCTGACAAATTTGGTATTTACTAGAGCTGGTCCGGGACCATTGCACAGCCCACTGTAAATACTGGCCATGTATGTGGCGTAGCCTAGAGTTGTTGGGCTGGTGTACGACTTCTGGGGGAGGGGTGCCTGTACTGAGTTGAGAGTACAGACCCATTGCACTACCGAAGTGGGGCAGAGAGTAGCGCTCAAGTCTGAAGTTGAGAAGTCATTTGACACCGCATCAGGTACTCTTACCTTGCTCTGCGTAACATGGTGTCGTGGAATGACCAGTAATAAAGTGTGAATAAAACGCTTAGAATGAAAGGGTTGCTCACAGCGGTTTTTATTTTCAGGTAAACGCAATCCAGAGTCATCCTGAGTTCAGTCCTGTCTTCCACGGGCCTGGTTATCAAGTATTTTTAGTATTAATGTAATTTTAGTCATTGAGTTACCCGTGCATTGCCATTTTTATTAATAGAGTTGAATTAGCGAAAGTGATTGCATTCATTATTTTTGATTATCTGCAGTCACCCTCAACACATCGACAGTAATTAATTCACATTTATTGGGCATCAATCAAATATGTTGCCTCTGCAAGTTTATTTGCGCTACAATACCTTCCGCGTGCTTTCCATGTGTTCTGGAATCTACGCCTCCGCCAAAGTGGACTGATGTGCCTTGACCGAACGTTCGAGTCTCCATTGAGTTTCACATACACGAACGCTCTGGAATGCACCAGATCGCTCCAGACTTCTACACTGCGATCTAATGAATGGAAGGATCCAGAAAGGTCGAGTGTTTACCAATATGTACGGGGTCGCCGCTCGTAATAATAGTTTGTATTTTGTAATTAAATACATTTTCGAAGTATTTTGCCCTGCTCATGACAGCCCATATCCAATTTTCATAAAGATTGCAAAGATGTGGTTTAACGAGAAAAGTTTATTGTAATTAGGAGCAATCTCGCGTCAAGTTTATATTGGGTCGGTGACCGAGAATTTCTAAACAGTTTATATCCACACGTTCGACAACAATTTATAATGTATTTCAGCCGCACACGCATGCACTAACGGCACACAAGTTCAGGGGGTGATTTTATTTGGCGGCTCCCAATTTAGCGGGACGCTTGTTTAACATGAACTCCCAAACACTCTGGCCAGGCCGTAGGTTTATAAACAATATGTAAACGGTCAGCAATGTTTGTTGATGGGAACTTTCGTGAGTGAAACGTCAATACAAAGGGTAAGTTTCCGGCGGTTTTGCATCTAAATTTTGAACAAATCGAATGTGGAGTTTCTGACAACCAGTTTACCAGCTCGTGTAGCAGCAACTAACCGGGGGTTGGGAAATGGACTTTTACAACTAAATCTCACGCCGCCTCGGACCCGAACAATTTGCTCGCTGGAATGTGACGGAGTGTTTCTATATTTTAGGGCATGTATACCTACTAGCTAATATAATTTCAACTGGTTTGAATCAAGTATAGTAGGTACCTACCTAGATATAATCAAGATTGAGTATACCTACCTAACCGAGTAAGATATTCAAATAGCGCTGGATTTTTCATCAACCACAACAATAATTACTCCATTTTAATGACCTATAGGTTTTCGACAAAATCTACCAATTAGATTAAACCAAAAATCCTTAGTCAGTGTGAACTGGCGTGCGCAAGCGCAATGTAGCTTTCGTCAAAATTGTGGTTCCCATGCAAAAATACTCCAGAAAAGTGAGGCAAATCTGCATGTTTGCATGTCTTCGACGGATATGAGACAGAGAGCGAGGTTCGGTTGATGGTGAAAAATATCATTGCTTCTCATATTGGCACGGTTTTGGTATGCAAATGTCATAGGCAATGCGAAAATCTCAAATCAAAAGTCTTAGCTGACTGGAATTTGCTACCAATAATTTATTTGAAGCAAGACAGCCCTCTTTGCAATATTTCTACTCAGTATTATCTTTCAGTTCAACTTCATTCATTTTGTACTTTGTAGGTTATGATTTAGCGCTCTAACCTATAAACGTATCCAGTCGTAACGGTTGATATAAGCTGTTCTACCATTTTCTGGCAATTCCAAAATTGACGTTTTGTGTAACAACCGAAAAAGATGCCCTTGTTCTTGTCCACAGGATTGATAAGTTCCGGAGCTACTTGAGGAGACGAGAAGTTGAAATTGCTTGTGACTATGTACCATTAGGCTCATGTCCTTGCGCAGTTGCGAGATCAGTGCAGAGTCCTGGTCATATGGGTCCTTCATTTTTTCCAACTCTTTTTGAACCCCAAAAATCGATCGCTTTTGTTGGCAGATCAAATATTTTTGCCGACGCCTTGTCAAGATCGGCGTCTTGGACTTCCGAAGTCAGTTTCATTACGTATTGCGCTAATCCATACCTGTAGCAAAAAAGTTCTTCTCCACTTCAACTTAAGAGCACTACAAGACAAGGCAGTAGCTCAAAGCTCTGTAAAGTTGAGGTGAAAGACAAAGTGCCGAACCGCGGCTCCATACTTACTTCGAGTAGCCACAGCACAGTTTACAATCTACAAATCTACAGCGCAGCGATCGACTTTTTTTTTTACCACAGGTATAGGATTTTGCATTAATGATATTAGAGTAAATAATACTCAATTATGGAAAGCGAACTTGAGCAGGTACCTACACCTATAATTCCTAAAACACACAAGCACGTGCGACAATACGGATAATACCCACGGTAATAAAAATTTCATTAAAGAAAATGTGTATAAGAAGTCATTAGCGAGATTGCCCTAGGAGAATGCCTCTGACGATTATATTCCCATTATGTTTCGTTAAAAAAATTATTTACCACGGGGAGCGAATAGCATATCCCATGCAAAGAATCAAATTGGTTAATGTTATTCGTATGTATCGGGTATCCTTAGTACTTCCAATTTAAAGTACAGTCATTTTTATTGATGATTTTTGTGTCTATCAGATATTATACATCTAGTAGAGGAAAAATGAGACTCTATTGTGACTTTCGTGTGCACGGAAAGGTAAAAAGCTGGGGTGCATTTTTTATGGTGTAGTATGGCTTGGGGATGAAGAATCCACTTGTCGTCAAAAAATCGTCCAGTGTGGGGGCGGTATGGGGGCGGTTTTGTGAAAAAACAGTTTTTTTTTAAAATGTTCTACAGTTTGTCAGCTTTTGGCTGATATTAGCTTGGAACAAATCCGTCAACTGTAAGTTGTCGTAAATAATATATGAATAAAAAGGTGATCATTTACTTTGCCATTAGAATACACGTAAAACTTGACTGCCTCGTGCGCAAAGAACGTTGAATATCTCAGTAACGTGTTGAATGACATTTTTCATTCCACTCCCACTCGATTATCTCCGTAACCACTAGTTCAATCAAAAAAGTTCCTTCTGTAAACCATGTTACCTATTCCATTGCGATTCTTGCGGTTTTTTCAGATTTGATTTATCTTGAATAGTAACTGAGCTAGGGACGGAATTGTAATGTACTGCATGCAGCGGACAACTGCAGCGCTGAGGCCCTCGCGTACCCCTGCCATCCGCGCACCCCCGCGAAGGCCTTGGTGTATTGAGGCGGGAAATCTGCAGACTTATTATTGTGGCTGATGATCGAAACATTGTAAAAGTGTAGTCGGTAAATTTGCAATATAAATAAATATATACCCCTTGAATTACGACGTACGTCTTCACATATTATAATAGTCCAGTCAAAATAGGTTTTAACCGGAAATAAATTCGGAAATTGACGAAATTTGGTCGATCGATGCAGAATTGAACGTGGAATAACAAACTGAAATTCCCAAAAAGCTTGTTTTTTTTTAGGACCAATAAAAAAGGGCCATCCTTGAAAATTTTCTTTTTTTCTGAATGGCTTGTGAACTATTATCTCTTCAGAACACAGCACCAGCACCAGCAAAGCAAATGTAGCCCGTTAAATTCCCAAGAGATCGTACAAAACTCATCACTTTTTGGTCAATAGCCTCTGTGATATCGCGTCTACAAAAACGCAGTGAAAATTACTCAAAATATATTTCCGGATTTTATGTAAAAATATGCATGGTGTCAATTCAGGGGCTGTAACGTGGACAGCGAATGTGCGAATTTCAATGTGTTTTTTCTACATTCGGTATCACACTTTTGTTTAGAAGTCACCAACTTCAATATGGTACTTTTTCTCGACCTTTGAAATCGATACTTGATGTCCCAAAGAATCCGCAAAAATCGATTTTTTTCATAAATAAAATGATCTGCACGCAGTCTTCCTTCAAATTGATTGTTTTTATTTCTGACCGGTTTCGCAGGTCTCTGGCCCTTCTTCATCAAAGTGTGGAGTCTAAAATAAAATACATAAAACAAGTAGGTAGGTACATAAAAGGTGAACGATAACACACCGAATCACCGACATTGTATAAATGGTGAAGATAAAGTTTGTGTGAATGATAAGTGAATTGTTTTTAAATTCTTCAGATGTCAGTATAACATTTGTGATGTTGTCATGGAAGAACGGAAAAAAGAACTTGATGGAAATGTATGAAATAATAATAGAGCTAATAAAAATGGTACAAGGTGGGTGATGAATTAATGAAAGGATGGTTGAATGGAAAGAAAGAAGCTTATTTAAATCAAAGGCGTTGTAAAAATGTTTAAAAAAGAAATCTATACAATCTTTTAGGCAATTTCGGACAGAATTATTAGTTGCTTTACAATTTCAAGAACCTCTATACTATCTAAAAGCCGTCCTTTTTTACAAACATGTAAAATTTCAAAATTAGTTCCAAGGACGAAGTTATGATTTTCTGAGATGATTTTGATGATTAGATGATTATGATTAATAATTTTTTCCAAAATTGTCTAAATGATTGTATAGATTTCCCTTTTAAACATTTTTACAACGCCTTTGATTCAAATAACCTTTTCTCTATCTAGTCAACCATCCTGCTTTCATTATTTATCACCCACCTTGTACCATTATTATTAGCTCTATTATTCCATACATTTCCATCAAGCTCTTTTGTCCGTTCTTCCACGACAACATCACAAATGTTATATTGACATCTGAAGAATTTAAAAACAATCATCAAATGCAAGTACAATATTCAGCAGTTAGTGTCCGGACTACCTTTTTTTTTCTGAACAGGTCGTTTTAGTCTTTCAACCCATACAACTCAGAAACCATCACAATAGGATAAATATTCCGAAACATGTTATTTTTTCTGTATTCAATTCTTTATATTTTCCCTGGATGGTTTTGCTCTACCTAAGTGAAAAATGAGGCAAATAGTATGGTATGAAAAAAATCGATTTTTGGGGATTCTTCGAGACAGCAAGTATCGATTTCACAGGTCGAGGAAAAGTACCATTTTGAAGTTGGCGACTTCTTGACTTCTAGACAAAAGTGTGATACCGAATGTTGAATTAGCTTTTCCCGCATGTAAAACACATTGAAATTCGCACATTCGCTGTCCAGGTTACAGCCCCTGAATTGACACCATGCATATTTTTACATAAAATCCGGAAATATATTTTGAGTAATTTTCACTGCGTTTTTGTAGACGCGATATCACAGAGGCTATTGACCAAAAAGTGATGAGTTTTGTACGACCTCTTGGGAATTTCACGGGCTACATTTGCTTTGCTGGTGCTGGTGCTGTGTTCTGAAGAGATAATAGTTCACAAGCCATTCAGAAAAAAAGAAAATTTTCAAGGATGGCCCTTTTTTATTGGTCCTAAAAAAAACAAGCTTTTTGGGAATTTCAGTATGTTATTCCACGTTCAATTCTGCATTGATCCACCAAATTTCGTCAACTTCCGAATTTATTTCCGGTTAAAACCTATTTTGACTGGACTATTATAATATGTGAAGACGTACGTCGTAATTCAAGGGGTATATATTTATTTATATTGCAAATTTACCGACTACACTTTTACAATGTTTCGATCATCAGCCACAATAATAAGTCTGCAGATTTCCCGCCTCAATACACCATGGCCTTCGCGGGGGTGCGCGGATGGCAGGGGTACGCGAGGGCCTCAGCGCTGCAGTTGTCCGCTGCATGCAGTACATTACAATTCCGTCCCTAGCTCAGTTACTATTCAAGATAAATCAAATCTGAAAAAACCGCAAGAATCGCAATGGAATAGGTAACATGGTTTACAGAAGGAACTTTTTTGATTGAACTAGTGGTTACGGAGATAATCGAGTGGGAGTGGAATGAAAAATGTCATTCAACACGTTACTGAGATATTCAACGTTCTTTGCGCACGAGGCAGTCAAGTTTTACGTGTATTCTAATGGCAAAGTAAATGATCACCTTTTTATTCATGAATTATTTACAACAACTTACAGTTGACGGATTTGTTCCAAGCTGATATCAGCCAAAAGCTGACAAACTGTAGAACATTTTTTTAAAAAACTGTTTTTTCACAAAACCGCCCCCATACCGCCCCCACACTGGACGATTTTTTGACGACAAGTGGATTCTTCATCCCCAAGCCATACTACACCATAAAAAATGCACCCCAGCTTTTTACCTTTCCGTGCACACGAACTTCTCAAATAAGCACATTTTGCTTCATATTTTCCTCTACTAATCTGTACATTCTAGCGCCTAGAATTTTTCATCCTTAAGGCTGTATACGCAGGGTATCAATATTTCTCCCACAAAAATAAAGATGAAGAGATATAGAGATTTTGATAGGATTCCATGAAATGTTTGTCCACCTTGTTTCCGTTAGGATTACCCCATATTTTTTTAGGAGCCCAATAGCCCCAAAACACTAAAAAAGTTTCTGAATGAGAACTGGGACTTTTTTCAACAAACAAAACAATTATAGTGTATAAATATGATGAATACAAAGAAAGGAAAAGAAAAACATGCTAAAGAAAAGAAAAAATCTCGTCCAAATTATCTGTCAGCGGTGATGTGCCTGGAACGCTGATAGCGTTTCCACGCTAGATCGTAAGGCTGATTCGCTGCATTACAAAGGAGCTTGATTCATGGGATGGTGACTCTTCTGATAGCAACTTTTTATTGTCGTTGAAAATTGCTTCTGTGTCAGGGCTCCAAGGCTCAAAAGTTTTAACAGCAATACCAGCGAACTCGTGGTCCTCCTTGATTTTGACGTACTTCTTGTGCTTCAGTTGTTCTGCTGACTGTGCAGCGTAACCAGCGTTCATATAACTTCAAAGAGCAAATATCTGATTATTTCTGTAAAAGCCCAGAGCGTTCATATAACTTCAAAGAGCAAATATCTGATTATTTCTGTAAAAGCCCAGCTTTATTCGGGAAAGGCCCACCTCAGTAGTAATGTAGTGCATTTTGCATAGTAAATATAAGTGGCATGTGCGCACCACTTCTTCACAGTTGTTAGTTGCGTCAAAAAAAAATCATATCTAAAAAACTATAAGTCCTAGATCAAAATTTTTTGTTTTAAAAAATTCTGCAGCACTTTGGCCCCAGTGCTTCGCTAGTTGTATATAGAAAACTGTGAAAACAAAAATTTCCCTCGCTGACTGAAAATCATGATGCATTCATAGCCGATAAAAATGTTCATAAACTAAATAAATGAATGAATAATAAGGCATTGTTTCTCAATCGCGGTCACACTGTAACAAAGGTCTGGATATGTACTTCAATTAAAAAAAAAATAAGTACATAGCTTCATTAGATCGAAAGATATGATGATGGAAAGGCTGGCATCTATGCGTTTTCTCTATTTTAAATGTGTTTTGCTAGTTGTCCATTCTTTATTGTTGTTAAAGATTGTTTATATTTGACCGATCATCTTTGAACGTCGTCGGTATCAACCTGCAATAGTTGAGATTCGAATAGCGAAAGAATGAACTGGATATATTGAACCGTTCAAAAGATACGGAATATTTAGGTGAATTTTGTTAAATAACGAGGAACGAGGAGAAAAAATCACGGAAAAAAAAAAGAAAAAGCGCGGCCACAAATAACCTCCGCCACCACGTCTGGCGAGGGTTAAAAATGTAGGTAGCGGCCTTGCTTTTCAAAACTTAGAGATGAAACTTGACACGATTATAGTCAAATTTGAGACCAATATGGATCCTTACAAGAAATTCATTTTATGGGGCCGTTGACAAAAAAATCAAATTTTATGATTTTCAAAGTATCTACCTATTATAACTCATTTTTTCAAATGGCATGCCCCTAATTCCATAAGCTATTCGATAGCTTTTTTAATCCTCTGTCATTTTTACTAAGAGTACCCTACCCTTAATCCCTCAAACTTCATATTTTTCGAGATAATTTGAAGTTTTCACGAAATTTGCTACGTTTTTGAGTTTTTTCGAAAACCAAGTTTGCCGTGATGAATGGCCGACAAGCCAAAAAGTACGCAGCTGTCAGATAGTTGGCCTGAAAATTGTCGAACATAGAAAAATGGCTTTACGCGAGAGGAAATGATTGATTATGTTATTTTGGTATGAATCCAGATAGCCAGGATTCCACTTTCATTTCTTTTTGCGATTAAGCCATTTTTCTTTGTTCGACAATATTCAGACTGACTAAATTACAGCTGCGTACTATTTGGTTCGTCTCTTATTCATAACGGCCGACTCGATTTTTGAAAAAAAATCAAAAGAATGAAAAAATTCGTGAAAACTTCCGATTATCCCGGAAAGTATTGAGTTTAAAGGTGGGGTACCCCTAATAAAAATGATAGAGAATAGAAGAGCTATCGAACAGCTTATAGAATTAGTTTCATCTCTTAGTTTCAAAAAGTAAGGTTGCTACAATTTTTTTAAGCAAACTGAAAATGCGATGAATACAGGCATAAAACAATTGAAAAAGCTGAACACAAAAATGCAGAAAAATGTAGAGTATTCCATTAAAAAAAATTGACGTTTCGTTTATCCTGTTAAAATGGGATATTCTAAATAGCTGAAATTAATTTTAGTTCATAGGTCCCATCAAACCATATAACTTTTCGATTACATATTTTTTTCTATCTTGAACGGTAAGACCCCTAGTAAGACCGCTATGGGATAATTACGCTCGACCACCCTGTACTGCCTGATATCCTGATTTTGTCGACTGCTTTGCATTCTTGTTTCGCATGATTATAATTTATGAACAATTTGATTTACTAACTGGCTTTGACATCAGAAGCATCGGGATTTTTTTTATCAAACACGTAAGTACCTACCCTGATCTGAGCAAAAAATATGGCGACAAGACGAAAGGCAACATTGTTTTGAAAAGGCGGTGCGGAATCAATTCCAGTGGGGTTATTCCTTTTGACAGAAAAATTATCATTCAGGTCTCCATCGGAAGCTACAAGGAGATACTTCGGTTTGAGCCTAAAGACATTTTCAAAATCCAAAAAACGCGAAATTTGAATTTTTTGGATTTTGAAAATGTTTTTAGGCTATAGTAAATTCTTTGGGATATATTTCGGACTGAGAATATTTGTAAATTTTTGTCAACTTGCCGACGTTTCGACGCCTATGTCTTCAGGCTCAAACCAATAAAGTACCTGCTTTGTAGCTTCCGAAAGAGACTTGAATGGTAATATTTCTGCCAGGTGGAATTGATTCCGCACCGCCATATTTCACCAATTCAACTCCGTCCTTAACACTGACACTTACTGTGATAGATGGAGTGTCAAGTTATGTCCAGGTAGGTATTTCTTATTTTGGGAAAACCTTAAAACAAATCCCAGGCCCTGCTGTGTTCAGAATAAAAGCTGAACGGATAATATACCTACGAATTTTTCAATATTCAACCTATAAAATCGTTATTTTCCATCCCAGAACATTTTTAAAAGCACCGTTATATGTTTTCATGCATAATAGAAGTGTTTGAACAAAAACCGATGTTCAAAATATACAGTGTTCTATTTGAAAATCAAAAGTTGATGTCACTTCCGGTGGCTTTGACAGTACAAGCAACTCTTATCTATTGTATATTAAAATGTAGTATGTTAATAGTAAAAGTTATAGGCCAGGGCGTGGTTTTCAAAAAGCACAGGTTATAACGATCTATTAAAATGTTAACGCATTACGCAGATTGTGTGAATCTTGTGGACACCTAGTGCTAAAAGCCGTTCTATCTCTACATGCGGGGGGAAAAGCTTGATATTTTGTCAGTACACTGTATCTGCAAAAACCTCGCGCTATATGGTGTTGTATGATCCTCTACTTTTTACACGCGAGTGGATGACGTGAACACGATAAGCCTGTCCGACAATACCTCAAATATTTCACTGGCTTTATGAAAAAGAATCCGCGAACAATTTGGAAGGAAGTCCCCGCACCGTCGGACGCCCATTGCACATGGACAAGTGGCGACCAGGACCAGGCAGTGGCAGCAAGGCAACGCCATGAATCAACCTGCAATCATAACACAATACTTTTGCCAACGCACCCACCAGTGATTTAACGAGTCAAGCTAGTAAATTGAGAATTGGCCAACATTTTCATTCATTAGATAAAATCCACCGGCTGCGCCAAAAACAAACATTAACCTATAAAGTCCACTTATTTCTCTAACCTCTGGTTGCACCAAAAAATTTAATCATGAAATAAACTGCTCAACGAAAAATAAGGATATTGAAAATTGTCGCTCAAGTTTAAATAAAGATAACTGAAGGAAAAATTGACCAATTTGAAAAAAATCAACACTGCCTGATAGAACTATTCTTTGGCTACAAGGTTCTGTCCTTAGTTTGATCATACATCGCATTTTGCAAGATATACAGGGTGCCAAGGGAAGAGGTGAAAATTAGTGAATTTTCGAAGTGGTCTACCTGTTTTAGAAAAAATGTCAGATTTTTTCTCAGTTCATTTTTTGAAAGCCTGCATCAATCTGTCAACAAATTTTTTTGAATCAGGTTTTTTTTTCAAAAAGTTTTGATTTTTTTTCATGAAATCAAATAAAAATCGATGTCGATTCTGTGAACGGCTTCTATTGAAATTTGATAGTAAAGTATGATTTCACTTCACAAACCGTCTCATTGAATCATTAAACCAACCGATGCAAGTGACTTCCCAAGGAGGTATCCGTCAATACTTTGTTACATGTTGGATTTATCAGATCAGGATAGTTAGGTCAGAGAAACATCACAAAGCCTGATTCTAGATTCTAGTTCTAGACTTTTATGGAAGTACAACATGGACACTGCTGGTGTCGCTAGAAGACCTGGCTCAAGTCAAAGACAAAAGACAACTGCACTGCAAGGCAATCGTTCTATCGTTCAGTGCTCGAATAAATCCCTTCGAGAATGCTACGATTTTGAGAAGTCGATTATGAAAGTTATTGATTGTTTGATGTTCTTGCATTGTATAGGTTTATTGTTGCAATAAATTTCTTCCCAACCATCACCAGTATAATTTTTGACATATTTGTCTTGTTCTTTGGACAGCACGCATAAGAATGTTTGTTGATTGAAAATGTCCAAACCATCCTCCATCCCAGTCGGGTTTGCTCTGAGAAACATCCTTGCTATGAGAATATGGGTATGCGCCTTCTGTCCTGTGATTCAAAACAAATTTCGATTCTAGGCCCATGTGTTCTTCAGCTATAGATTTCTCAAACAAACATAAGTGAAATCATACCTCATTACCAAATTTCAGTAGAAGCCGTTTGCAGAATCGACATCGAATTTTTTCGATTTCATGAAAAAATTCTAAAATTTTTGAAAAAAAGAAAACTGAATAAAAAAATTACCATTAGTCGACAGATTTTGACGCAGACTTTCTAAAACTTGACTCAGAAAAAAACTGACATTTTTTCTAAAGCAGGTAGATGACTTCGAAAATTCACCGATTTTCACCTCTTCCTTTGGCACCCTGTATATCTTGCAAAATGCAATGGATGATTAAACTAATGAAACCACCTTGTAGCCAAAGAATAGTCCTATCAGGCAATGTTGATTTTTTTTTGAATGGGTAATTTTTCCTTGAGTTATCTCTATTTGAACTTGAGCAACAATTTTCAATATCCTTATTTTTCGTTTAGCAGTTTAGCTAATTGAGGATTTTCTCTGGTGAATTCCAGGTCAATGCTAGGTGTGTGATCACAAAAAATGGATAGAAACTGTTGTGAACTGAACATTTTCCCATGATTTTTTGTAAAACTGCGTTTTCCATCAGGCACTACGGTAAAATTCACCATAGAAAATACTTAAGTACCTAATTATTTCATGATTAAATTTTTTGGCGCGACCGCAGACGTAGGGATAAGCGATCAAATAAGGCTTTCCAAATTCGAAAACTCATGGATTTTTTTTCCCTGCATCAACAGCTAGGTTATTGGCAGGTTTTTGCCGTCAGGGTTTTTCTTTAACGATAACAATGAGGACGATATCAACGAAGTACTGTAAGATTTGCATCTTTGGATCAGTGGGGGATTTATCAGTGGAGTTTTATTTCGATGGCTTTCTTGTTTCATGCCTCTTCCCGGGGCATCATCGCACGATAGTAGATGCCCCAGTACTAAGAGACGCGTGAAAAAGTCCATCTGGCCCCGTGCGGATTTGAACCCGGGACCTTCGCCTCTGAAAGCGAGGCCGAGCTCACCGTGCTACGAATGGATTTTGTTTGCTCGATTGTACGGAAATTCATATCACACAATAGATCATATCACACGAAAGCATGATTGGCTATTCAAGGATTCTATAGATTTGCCGATGTCAAATCACTTTTTCATTGATGAGAAGAAATCCACTTCATGTGGTGGTGTAAGACTTAACGGCGCGGCGGTTGGCTTAAAATCGTGTTAAATGTTTTTGTGGAACTTGACGGTATTGATTAACATCCTGTTATTTTCGTTCGGTCAGCCAAAGAGTTGTAGGACACACCCTTTGTGAAAAAACTGGGATTCGACTCGGGAAATGTTTCCATTTAGAAAATCGGACAAGTCCTCCTTTGGCCTTTGAAGGATTCAAACTGTGTTGTTCAAATGTCAACAAACATTTTCTGGAAGTTTAATTAAGTTTTAATGAAAAAGAAAAGAAAGGAGAAGCACACCCCCATATAATACGCAGGGTCCAAATTACATTTGTAATTTTCAGCTTTTGCACGCGTAGGTATATTCGGTGGGCGAAGAATAAAGCGAGATTGTCGGACGAAAATAATTGTTTAGTATTCCCGAAAGGAGTCCTGCTTTCCACCTTCCGCACACAATGCACGCACCATCTTCATCATGCGACCCTTGCCGCTATGTTATTAATTACTAGGCACTACGTAGACTAGGAAGGCGACAGACTTAATTCCGTTAAAAAATTAGAAGTTTGCGAAACTTTTATTAAACAAGTGCAAGCAAAAATAAAGCGAATAAATGAATATGTTTCTAAAAAAAAATGTGATACTTCATGGTTGGAATCCCGCTGGGGCAAGTGGCTTTTCTTTATGGTATATGCGCTCTCAAGTACTTTGGCGTGTACCTACCAAGACTCGTTGAAAAGCTATGGAAAAAATTCAAAATTCGTAAGTATGGTGTTTTTGTGTGTGATACACCGATCAGGGGCGGACTTGGCTTTCATGGCGCCCTAGGCATGACTGAATTGGCCGCCCCTTCCCCTTAGAGAAGTGTGTACCAGATAACTAGTTTGTGTTTATATTCTTAGAGCACTAACTGCTTTTAATGATAACAAGTGGTTTTTCATCAATAGTTGACACAAATTAACAAAAATTGAACAGAAAAAAATTATGCGAACGCGATTTCGACAAAATCGATGAAGAAAACGATGTCGATGCCGCCCCCTTGGATCTGCCGCCCTAGGCACGTGCCTACTTTGCCTATTGCCAAATCCACCCCTGAAACCGATAAGTGAGGTGTATTAGTTATCGCACAGAGTAAGTTATCGCTACATCGAGGATTTTCACGAGAGGATCCGAGTGTAAATCGAGATGTAAGCGATAATATATCGAACCTAGAGGTGTATTCGTTGAGGCAATTAACCAAACAACACTGAAAATTCCTGAAAAAGCGAAAACTACTTGAAAGTTTAAAGTTGGTCATTCTGGAGGGGTGTTTTCACCAATGACCTTGGTGGTAATTTACTTGTTTGGTCTACTATTTTGAGGAGTGAGCTGAATTGTCAAGTTAATTGTTCATTGCTTCCCAACGAGCTTATTTCGAGAGTAGGTAATCGCTTGTGCGTTCTTCTCAAACTATGACTGTCAGCAAAACGTCTCATTTTTGACCAATGTTGCAGCCATCTTGAGAAGACATTTTTGAATAAATTGTTTTGAGGTTTCTGTACACAGGTAAAATACACCCCCAGTGCTGTTGTTCCTCCCTTATGATTCTGTCACCAAGAGTTCACTATAATCTGTAGAAATAACGCAATTACTAGAACGCTTCGAACCACCACCCTTCGACCTTCCATAACTAAAAAAAAGTCGAGGCATTTTTTATATTTTTTTGTGGGCGTCGATAAGGTTCCATTAACGTTATACTGTTCTGATGCGACAGTCAAGGAACACCTCGAGGAACACCTTGTATACACCCTGTAGTATCTTACCTCGTTTTACCTTACTGTTTACAGCAGTTTCCTCCTTCAGCTGGGTTAGAGGCTGGGAAAGTGAAACGTGGGTATTACAAGTTTCCATCTTTACGTCCGTCGTTTGTAATAATTTTAGTCTGTTCGCAAGATTTAAAACTCTGAATCTTTTCTCTTCCAGTCGGTAAAAAATCCATTAGGCACTATTCTCGAGTTATAGTCTAAATCTCTACCCACGTTATATTGCGTGCCATAAATGTCATTCTTTCAGGAGAAGAAATCTGTTTTGTTCCACACAATTTCGTGCTGAGATCCCGTGCAGTAGCAACTACGAGTATTATACACCGCACGAGTTTCATTATCAAGAATTTGAATGTTGCCAGCGTGTAAAATGGCGAGTATTCAAGAGAAAACTCATAGGCATAAGTCCATAGACCACTTCAAAGTAACATGATCTTGTCCAAATTAAACAGCGTGTCCAAAACGAAATAAATTGAAACGTTCGATGTACGAAATTGGAAACCGTTGAGCTGGATTCATAGTAGCCATGATAGTAGCATCAGTGAGGTAAGAAATAAAAACAGCAGTGAGAAGTGAGAACAATAATAAACATGTGCAAAAGAGTATCACCATTCATAGTTAGCAGTAAGAAATAAGAAGTTAGTAACGAATTGGTGTAATTTCATTTCTTACTTAATGATGTGAAAAAAAAAATCCGTGGAATTTTGAATGAAGTAGCATAGCGACCATGTGGAATACATTCCTTGAATGGGCAATCACACCTCACCGGGTGGTTTGCTTGAATTTCTTGCAGGTGATTTATACAGGGTGAAACAGGACCAAACCAAAAAATATATACCATGAAGTATAGAAGGTGGAGCGATACAAATCACCAGATGGATGCTCGACTTTACGCTTCCGAAAGTTTTGCTTTAAAAATTGACAATCGTGGTAAATAGGGTGAAAAACAAGAAAACTTGAAAATTAAATATAATATTTTGAAAAAATCACAGTTGAAAAACTGAAACCGTGCCGTCTTTGAAAATGACCCTACACGACGCCCAATGGAATCTATTTCCGATATCAGTTGTGATTTTTTCGAAAACAGTCAATCTCTACCAGGAAAAGACGGCCGAGTTGAGTCCTGCCCAGACACGGGTCGTCCTGGTCAAATCCGAGCGAGCGGCCGTCTCCCGTGGTAACGGCCAGGAAAAAATTTGAAAACTCGTAACATCAAACTGAGAATTGATGGAGAGCTGCAACTGCGGGCTCAATTTGATCCATTTATTTCCTTCCTTCCTACCAAATTTGGTTCCAATCCATCGGGTAGATATTGGATAATTGAATCGCAAAGTTTTTTAGAGAACATTACGGATACGGAGCTGTGTGTAGCTGTGTCTATAATCTTCCACGATAACAGCCGCAACGTTAATCCGATCGACTTAATATTCGGTATGCGAACATGGTTTTGCTGTCGAATGAGCCTATCACGTTTTGGTTGTCATCTGTCAAACGGAAATGTCACCATCAAAAATGACAGAAATTATATCTCACGAAACTTGACTTGCAATGTCACTTGAAAGCCATCGAAAAACTGTTTTTAAAACTGTTGAAAATATATCTGCGTTCCTTTTATCATCTGAACTGAGAATTCTCACTTCAATTGCTAGTTGTGCCTCTCTCCCTCTCATGCAATTCTCGCTTTTTCTCTCTCTAACTGAGGTGAGATTATCTGAGATTTCGTGAAAAAGGAATGCAGCTTATTTCTCCGCCTGTCATCTGTCAAATATTGAAAAATATAAAAGTTCAAAGCTCTGTTATTCAATTATTCACAATTCATCCGATGGATTGAGACCAAATTCGACAGGAATCAACATAACAACAGAATCAAATCACGCTTGCAGTTTTCCCAGTCTGGAGTAGGGTTTCACGAGACCAAGACCAAGACCAAGACCCGCTTGGTCTTGGTCTTGGTCTCGAAAATGTCTGAAAATCTGGTCTTGGTCTTGGTCTTGGTCTTGGTCTTGACAGCAAGAGTCTTGGTCTTGACGTGGAGGTCTTGGTCTTGGTCTCGAGTCTCGATTCCCCAATCCCCAAGTCCAAAATAAAAATACAACAACAAGAACAATAATTTAAAAAACTATTGCCTCGACTATTACGAACCCTATCAAACTAAATTATTATTTTTTATCAACAATTTCCAAAGCTACAATGCCTTGAACGAATTTTAACTAGTACTCCAAGCGTCTCCAAGCGAAGATTAAGATGGAATTAGAAAATTTTTGTTTGTTCTTTAAATAAAACACAATACATAAACTTTGGATTCTTTGTATTTTTAAGAAACACCCTCAAACAAAGTAGTTTTGAAAACCCCCGCAAGTACCTACTATATGGGAAACAGAGAAAAGCAAAGAGGCTATGCCGGGTTGTAATTGTGGGTAGGTATACATATAGAAAACGATGTATTTTTATTTGGGCTGGTTATTCAATACGTCCTACTAATTTGTTAGATTTTACTTTTATGACTTCACTTCAGGGCCTGGGGTAGGTATGTGTTGCCTGCCAAATGGAATAGTATCCCGTATTAGTAGGTACCATAAATCAAGCACTTTGTCACAACTATACACTATTTACGAGTTGAACCATAAAAACTGTTGAACTTAGCCACGGCACCTCGCACATCCACAATAAATTACCTTCATGCAATAACTAATAATAAAAGTAAAAGTTCTAATCGAGGCAGTGTTCTTAAGTCAATCACATAATATTTAACATTCCTAAAAATGAACCTGACCACAGACTTGCATAATATGGTATATACTGTTGCTCGCATCTAGCTAGATTTTTTTTCTTTGAATTAGTTAAAATACGGAAAAAAAGTCGAGACTCGAGACCAAGACTTGAAAAGTCTTGGTCTTGGTCTTGGTCTTGGGGGCCAAGTCTTGGTCTTGGTCTCGACAATAAAATGATGGTCTTGGTCTTGGTCTTGGTCTTGAATTCGAGACCAAGACCAAGACCAAGACCAAGACCAAGGCCGGTCTCGTGAAACCCTAGTCTGGAGCTTCGAGTTTTCATTTTTTTTTCCTGTTTCATCCTGTATAAATCCCCTGCAAGAATTGCAAGCAAAACACCTGGTGAGGTGTAATTGCTGGCCATCTAAGGAATGTATTGCACATAGTCGCTATGCTCCTTTATTCAAAATCCCACGGGATTTCGGGATTAGATAATAAGCTTACATTTGAAGACTACGACAAAATATGATGACCACCTTGACGAACAGGAAAGTCTCGTAACAGTTCAGCACTCGGTTCAGCACCGGGATCAGGATGGTAAATCTTCTGATCAAGCTCTGATCAGTGATCACGCCTCCTTATTGCTGCGTTTACGGTTTAAATACAAAATGTATCTAATGTAGTTATTAGTGTCAGTATACTTAGCATAAAATATATTTAGAAGTGTGGAAAGTAAAAGCTAAAAGACGAGCTTAGACGTGGCCCATGTGTATCAAGTTTCTTTGCTGCCAAAATCAGACCCAGACGAAATAATTAGGATTTTGGGATGAAAGGATTGGATCTTTTGATGCGATTCCGCTTGTTCTCGAGCGTATAAGATGTTCCCAGACATCAAGGAAAATTACCAATTCTTTGTGCACCGGTTCTATACAAGAAAGACGTACCTACATTGCTTGTTTGTTACATACTTTCTTTGTTATGTTTGTGAGTGTATGTGTAGGTATGTTTATATTACGTAGAATGAGTGGAGGGTATTTTGGCTTCTCCCAATGTGATTATGTTTTCCCTGGAAAACCCGGGAAACCGTTCTCCCAGATTTCCATTTCAAAGTGCTCCATCATCGACAAGTTGCTTTGTATAATACAGAGGAGGGAGAAATACATCGAAGGAAAAGACGCAGCGGATATTCCTTTGGATAACTATAGATCTTTTGACTCCCTTCTGATTATTAAGGGCGATTGGAAGCTGATGGGTGCATCAATAACAGGATGGGCTGAAAATAGTGTTGGAAAGTTCACTAAGATCATGTTCGGAACTTACTTTTACTATTTCCTGGGATGAAAATCTTTTGTTCTTGCGAGAAAAAAAATAAAAAGTCAGATCTCGTTCTCAATGGTGATCGGGTCTCGGTCGGGCACAACAACAGCGCAACAATCTAGTATCTCCTATAACTAGTTTTACAGTCACTTGTATAGACAATACAAATAGAAAAGACACATGTCGTCACGGATTTTTACGGTTGCGTAGAAACCAGGTGAGTCCATCATTCAAAAAAAGGTTGGCTGATTTTTGATGCCCCAATATCCGTGACGACGGTGGTGATAACATATGGTCTTCTCTATTTGTATTGTCTATACCGCCCTGGCATGTTCAGGGTATTTTAGACTACGCTACTGGTATAGATTTGAATTTTGATGAGGTTGAAAGTGTCGCGTAGGTATATAGCATTATCTTGGAGTGCTGAACAACAACATATTTGAAGAAGAGGTACAAATAGAGTCAAGAATGGCGAAAAGTAACAAATCTGTGAGAGATTTATTGATTGTGCGACAAAGGATAATTCACGACAGACCAAAATACGAATTTTGAAAAACAGTCCTCCGACCTCGCTGCAGGCCCGCTGGGCCGTATACAGGGCAATATCTACTGAGACCAACAATGACTGATTGATGTGAAACTTGGGCAATGGATAGGACGACATAATACACGTTATCAATAAAAATTGTCTTACTCTAATCGTGACATCACTGAATTAACGCCGGCACTGGCAAGAAATGGTCGTTTTGTTGGAGACATAAGCACTGGGGATACATTACGCGAAGGGCCAGTTTCTCCAGAATCTTGATGTGCTCTTGCTTTTTTCACCATCTCTGCTGCTAGAACAGGAGGTTACTAAGACTACCGTATGGAGATACATCCTTGGATAAACACAACATTTTTGTTTCACACGTGACAATTGGCTGCATGTTACTGGCTGCACCGTACCAGGAAAAGATCGTTAGTTGGAAACGTGTATTGATATACTGATAACTGGTACATGGACATGGGAAAGAAAAATGCTCCGAAGAATGTTTGGTTGAAAAAAAGAGAAGGAAAGCGTTTGGGAGAGGAGAGCAAATGCTCAGTTGAACGCGCTTCACGATGAGCCTCTGATCAGCGATTTTGGTTAGATCGAGAAGATTGCAATGTCTGAGACATTTAGGAAGGATGAACGACGGTAGACCAGCGAAGACAATTAAATAGAAGTGCTGGAAATGGAAAAAGCAAGGAAACGAGAAGGACCAAGAAGAAAACTGAGAGAAGCTGTGACAAGAGATTTGAAGCAGAAAAAGACTAAAAACTGAAGGAGCACTGCGAAGGACATCAGAATCGAATAAAGAAACATCAACAAATCAATGAAATAAGCCTGCCTATTTTTTTGTACTTGAAAGTTTTTGTACTCGCTTGTGTTTATATACAGGATGATTACGAAATGGCGCATGAAGAACACTACTACGGTTAATGGAAACTTTTTACTTATGTCGCCCACAAAAATCAATAAAAATATTTTTTGACTGTTATTTTCGAAAATTTGAATGAATAGCCAAAGTTTGGTCCTTTGAACCCTTCTAGTTTCGTTAATCCAAAATATTGTAGTGAAGTGTTGGTGGCAGAATTATGAAAAAGAAAAATCAATCACTGTGTATGTGGATTAAATGCCCATTTACTATACAGGGTGAGTCAGAAAGTTCGAGGATCATGTTTCTACAAGAATGCTTCCAAACTATTTCACTGGTCCCTCAACCGATGTAGAGTGGATGGTTGACATTTTTATCACATAGGTATTTCTGCCACTAAAAGTTCACTGAAATTATTTGAATTCATTATTAAAATTCCTGATCCCAAAAATCCAAATTATTACATTTCCAGATCACCTGTGTAATGGATTACCTGCTTATCCAGGAGTTCAAGAAGATCGCTGATCGCTAGGGTATTGTCAGCGTCCTTTCTATTTTGGGAGAGAGAGCTAAAAAAAAAATGTTGAAAGAAACATAATTACTTACCAACTTGCCTTGTAAGGTAAACTTATAAAATTCCGTTATTAAAATCGGTTTATATTATGTCATTAACGGGTTTCACTGTAGGATTAAAGTGAATTTATAGTTTAAAACCCGACAGTTCAATATGGATCACAAAAAAATCGGCGGTGTCGGAGTGGAGCCTACGATGCATTATGGTCAATTATTTGAAATGCAGATTTGCATCAGTCTGTGTTTGACATGTAAATCAAAACAGAACTCGCACTCTTCTCTCTCTCTCTTCCTCTCTCGACTAAATTCTAATAAATGCGGGTGTGATTGATTCGCAATTAACACTCGCTCGTCTAGACTAGACATGTTTTTGTTAGGGCTTCTGTGTTAAAGTGTTAATTTGCTCCGATTGTTCCAGGAATGAAATTAATTAATTTGCTTCAGTCCGAATAAGCGGGTTCGCAGAAGTGGAAACGTTTCACGTGTGAGGGGTTGTACAGAAAAATTGCATGCCAGATTACCCTTTGAACATTGTTATGGATATACAATCATACGACAGAGACCGCCTGAAGCCCAAAAAAGAAAATTAAAATGTTAACATTTTCAACAGTGAACATAATCGGGATCCAAAGATTATTCGTCAAGTAATTCAAATGTAAAACCCAGAAAATTTAATTAAAATACCTCAATGGAACTTCATGTCGATAAATTCAATTTTAATTTCAAATAATTGCAAATATCAATCTGTTCAATATTCTGTTTCAACCTAAATACTGAATACCTACTAAATCATTGATGGAAACAAACTGTCGGTCCTTTTACCTCGAATGTCGGTGGTTTTTTGTTGTACCGCGCAGTTTCGGCTTCATTACATCTTCAGGTCATCCGCTTAGGTACATAAAAAAGTTAGTCACTCGGAATGATAGTTTTTGCATTTAGACTATATTATTGTGTATGACCATTATCACTGGTACCAATTTGCCCGCTTATTCAATAATGGACAAATTGAAAACGATGGATAGCCCATAAGAAAAGGAGCTGTTAACAGTGTCATGTTTTCGAAAAGACTAGGCCAGACGGTGGCACTACACATCGCATTTCATTCCAGACGTCAAACAACCAATTATTTGCAACATAAAATTTCCGCTAACTAAAACAATATCTCAAATCAAGTTTATCGTGAGTGACATTTCAGGGAGATACTAGATCGTACACCCTTCTGATTTGAGCAGACGCATGTGTATATGTATATGGTGGTTATATGGGTGAGTCATACACATACAAAACTGCAACTGTTTTATTCTCATTGCCGAATTTTCTGGGTTTTTTTTCGGCTGATTTTGACAATTTTAATATTCATTGTAGCCAATTGAACAGACTACAAAAATCCCATATGAATACATACAACCAGCCGATGATAAGATGTAATAAGGAACACACACATTCGATCATCGTCTAAATTAGGAACTTTCAGCTCGACAAAGCTCATTAATGATTCATGATCAGTACCTTATGACTCGATGATGCTGTTGAAGAAGGCAAACCAAATACAAGGACACCGATGTTTCGACGTTCCTACGTCTCGTCAGCATGGTTATCGCTGGGACGCCCCTCCAACAGCCTTATGATGCTAGTATTGCTAGTTGTATTTGTATTAGCATCTAAGAGCTAAATTTCAAGTTGGCGGAGCAACTTACGCCACTCATTTACGGCATCGATAAGCCAATCATCACGTCAAATTGTATTATGTTGCCATAGTGACCGAACTACCACTACACTTGCGCGGGCGGACCTCCGACTTGAAATGTAGCATGTAGCCCTAACTACACAAACTAGGCGACGTTCACAATTAATTGGTTAACAAACTGCGGTGTCCAGAAACGTAATAATTAGTCATTGATCATTGATCATTGAACATCAAGCTTTGTCGGGCTAAAAGTTCCTAATTTAGGTAGTTTTTGATGATGTGTGTTTCTCACATCTCATTGTCAGTCGGCTGGTTGTGTATAAAATTTTTGTAGCCTATTGAATTGGCGATTCAATTATGTAGTGAAATATCAATCAACTAGCATTATAAAGGCTGTTGGAGGAGGCGTTCCGGCGATGACCACTTTGACGAGACGTAGGAGCGCCGATACATCGGTGTCCGTGGATTTGTTCACCTTTTCCAACAGCATCACCGTAAACGACTTGGATTATTCACTTGTTATCACAATTAATTGGTTAATTCCAAGATATTTTGATATTTCACAAACGGCTGAAGATATACAGATGAGGTTTGTTTAATAAGCAATAAATTGCGAATCTACGTGATTTTCATGACTCCAAGTGGCTAATGAGCTGGATTATTCATTTCTGTGCGCCCAGTAGGTATACGGAGTCTGCACAGACCGCCGTTTTGACAACGCCTCTTGAAATGAAGGCATGGATATGTATAGACAATACAAATAGAGAAGACCATATGTTTATCACCATCGTCGTCACGGATATTGGGGCATCAAAAATCAGCCAACCTTTTTTTGAATGATGGAGTCGCCTGGTTCCTACGCAACCGTAAAAATCCGTGACAACATTATGTCTTTTCTAGAACATTTTGTATCCAACGGCATCAAGTAGTCATTAATTGCAAAGTAGTTGGCGCCTAAAAATCTTTCCCGCAAAAGTCGCAAAACTCTATATTTAAAGCCTCAAATAAACCCGCGGCTTCCACTTGCAGAGGTAAATACGTATTGGAAACAAATAAAACTATTATAGTTTCGAGAAAACAAATTTCCAGAGCATGTTTTTGTTTTAACAGGTTTCCCCCCAATCGATAACCCGATTGTTTCAAAAGCAGAACTGCGAGTTTCTAACCACGTCTCTTCAATCACCCGACCGGAAATTTCCTGACAATCTCGCGCCAAATTCGGACACAGTGTAGCCAACGCATCACCGGAAAAGTTACCAAACCAGACTCCGATTTCACACCATTAAATCGGTCGGACAGATAGGGTACGAGCAGGCCATTGTCAATTTATGAAATTCAGGTTTGCACATAACATTACACACACACAGAACCGAGGAACGAGGCCACATAGATGGTTGCTTGCTGTTGGACGTTTGTAATGCGATAGCTAGCTACGCACACAATCAGATGCGGCATCCATCGTCAGAATTGAACCATCCCCCAGCCCCCTTCCTCTGGTGCTTTTGTGTCCTGCATTCAGTGGCGTACGCGTTCAAATTTAATATCCGCAACGTGACATTTGAACGGTTCCAACACAAAGCTCGTAGTGTTGATGCTGTGTGTTCATCAACTAACCCGTCGTCGTCCCAGTTGATTAGATCCAAAACCGAACTAAAACATCCCTGCTAATGACAGACGCTCAACAACGTATAATGTACGTACCATTTGTATTTCCAGCAGCCAAAACCCAACCAACGAACAGTGTATGTACCTATCTATACCTAGGCAGTTATTGCGTTAGTATGTGCCTGCTGCGGTAGTTCATTTACTTATTTGAAACAAAACTAAATTTCATTTTCACACGTCCAGCACAATGTCAAAATACTTATCACTCACTAGTCACCAATCTATACCAGTATCTAAGTCCACCAGTATAGACTTATTTGATTGTTGGTGCTTCGTGGATCTATTCTATTCTATAAGCATAAAATTTAGCATAAAACCTTACCAACACTAGAGATTGGCATTTTTTCGCTCGGCCGCCATCAATATTTTTTGTCCATCATTATGTTCGCAAAACGAGAATTTCCATAAAGACAATGCTTTCAGCCCTTTCCCTTTTACCCAAGTGCCCCATTAGCGAAACTTCATTACAAAGGAGGCGGTGCATGCAGGGGTCGGTGTTAAATTCAGTCGCCCTAAATCAAACGACACGTACCTACTCTAAAAAACAATGGATATGGGAGGATACAAAGACCCCTTGTAATCACTGACTTCAGCCTGGTTATATTTATGTTAAAAACTTTCGACATCGTACATTTTACATGTAAAAACATCTTTGCATCATTGCGTCACACTCGAGGGAACCTTGGAGCTTCCCGCCTGTTCATGCCAATTTCATTGGTTGAAACCAAGCATGAACCAGCCAAGAAGATCAGTACCCTCGTCAGTACCTATACAGTAAAGATAGGTATAATAGATAGGTACCACGTCCAGACTTCAAGATAATAATTTGATTACGTCGCACTATTTTTTGTCGAGCGGACGCCACACCCACACAATAAGATTGAGTGGGGCGTGGTCCCTTCCCTTTTTTCCTTTTTTCCCTTCCTCTAGTTGCTCCTTTTCTCCTAGACGCTTTGTTACTATGAACATCAGCATCACAGTAAATAGGGAAGAACAAGAAATTGCATAAATGGTCCACATTTTTTCTAAGTGGTTCATGATTTTGTTCAGCAAACTATGAAAGATGAACTGAAAATAACTGGCACCAGGAGGGCTCTGGGAAGCAAAAGTGAAATCTTCCAAGAACCTGCTGTTGAGAAGAGTAGGTGAACTACAAGGAATTGAACACCGTGATCGAGACCGTGATCCTACAAATCTAAGTAGTATGACGACACAAGGGTGCTTACTACTCCGAAAGTAGCGGAAAATGCAAAGAAACTCAGCAGAGCTTCAAATTATATTAAAGACACAAAAAAGGGGGCCTAATGGAGCTCTGGATAGCACGGTGGGATAGCACAAGATGATGGAAGCGAGGGCTTACTAGAAATCGGAAAGACAAGAAACACGTGAGGGGTTCATTAGGGGCTTCAAATTACACTTGAGACTCGACTTGAGAACACACAAGAAAGTCCGATAGAAGGCCGAATATCATATGAAGGCACACTAGTGTTCCGAAAGCTTCGTAAGAAATAAAGGTAGCTCAACAGAGCTTCAAACGATATTAAAGACACAAGGGGCCCAACGGAACTGTATAACAAAATAGGCTTACTGGTACCTATTTCCTCTGAAAGTAATAAACAAGCGAATACGCCTCATAGGCATGAGGCTCAGTAGCGCACTTCCTTTTTGGAGGATTAGTGAACGCAAGATGTTAAGTAATTAGGGTTCTACCGTCTTGGGCAAAAAATTCCAATATGGCGGCCAAAATATCGACAGAATCATGAAATTCGGCTTGAAAATCAGAATGATTGTACTAGATAAGGGTAAGTTCCAAGTTTCATGAAAATCGTTCCACTAATAAGAGATTTCAATATGGCGGCCAAGATGGCGGCAGAATTATGAAACTCAGCTTGAAAATAGGAATGATCGTACGAGATAAGCGTAACTCCCAAGTTTCATGAAAATCCTCCCACTTATAAGAGATTTCAATATGGCGGCCAAGATGGTGGGGCAATCATGAAATTTGGCTTGAAAATAAGAATGATCGTACTAGACAAGGGTAAGTTTCAAGTTTCATGACAATCGTTCCACTAATAAGAAATTTCAATATGGCAGCCAAGATGGCGGCCGAATTATGAAAGCCATTCTGCCTATTTGGTCCTTGAGAACCTAAGCTATCCACTGGATAAAGTTCAATCTTCAAGGGCTGTAGCTTTAGTTCCCGAAAAGAAGTTCAACTTCATCGAAGTGCACAGGAGATCTCTGTTTTTTGAGAATAATGATAACGATGTATGGATAACAAAAATAGTGCCCACTGGCCACCCTTGGGGACATCAGCTATTAATCGGAAAGAAGTTCCAAGACTCTTGTTTCAATTCTCGAGAAGGAGTACAGCGTCTTAATTTCTGCACGGACTCGGACAGACAGACAGACAGATAGACAGACAAACCGGCCACATAAGCGTCATTCTGTTACTTATATAAAAAAATGTTCTCCAACTGATTTCGACCTCCTGAACACGAATATCGGGTTCAGTTTTGAATTGGAACATTTCTTTTTTATCGAAAAACCGAAAAAATGGTAGCCTGTCACATGATTTTTTGTGATGCCTACCTACTTTTTTTTTGTTATTGAGCGAACATGTTTCGTAATTTGAGTGCCATTATCCTTTAGGTACCTAGTATTGGCTATTTCAAAATGGTCAATTACTATTTCGGCACGTCTGATTTTAAATTTGTAGGGTCGTGTAATATGCGCCAAGCCGTGGCTTTGCGGTCGTTTTCAAAAATTGATAACAATTGACCTGACGGTCGGATCGAAGTGGGGTTTTTGTCAAAAGAAAGTTCAAATTGTTCTCTAAATATAATGCCGTACATGCAGTGATGTATTTCATTAAGAAATTGTAGTTGCCTGCATATCGCAACTTTCTACATCTTACCGCGAATGCCAGCACTTGATTGGCGAAGCCGCCCTACACCAAAATGTTATTTTCGTAATTGTTCATGATTATTCCGGCAAAATTTTTCTTGTTTCGCGTACCAAGGCCATGAGCTACCCATTCGAGTTGAAATATTTTCTGTATTGAATTTCGTTTTGTTCGGAGGAAAGGATATCAAGCACCAGCAAGCAACGAATAAATCATTTGCGGCCGAGCCGTAGTTTCGGAGTCATTCTCAAAAATTATTAACGATTGGCCTACACCTCGCATCAATGTGAAATTTTCATTAAAATAAAGTTCAAATCATCCTCTTAATATAACTCCCCATATGTATTATGGTAAAATGATAAGATCGGGTACTTCCTCGCATGTGATAACTTTCGAGATCAGGCCGGCTTCTGAAATGCAGCATTCAACGGCGATGCCGCGTCACACTAAATTGTTATTATTGTCATTGTTTATTATTATTTCGTCGAGATTTTTCTTGGTTCGGGATACAAGGTCATGAGCTACCCAATGGAGTTAAAAATTTTCGCAAAAACCTTTTCGTCTAGGACTAGATGCTGTGACTGACGGACGATCGGACGGACGGACGGATGGACGGACAAAGCGAGGACAAAAGCGCCTTCCCGTTTGGAGAAGTGCGCTAAAAAGATAGGGGGCTCATCATGATTGTCTCCAAATCGACACATAACGTATCGTCAGTTTTAATACACCGATAGGTGAGGTGTATTATCGCTACATCGAGGATTTTCACGATGGTAACCGAGTGTAAATCAATATGTAAGCTATAATACATATATCGAACCTAGAGGTGTATTGTCGTATGCAATACACCGATAGGTGAGGTGTATTATCGCTACATCGAGGATTTTCACGGGGGGATCCGAGTGTAAATCGAGATATAAGCGATAATATATCGAACCTAGAGGTGTATTTGTTTAGACAATTAACCGAAAAACCACTGAAAATCTTTCTGAAAAAGTAAAAACAATCTGAATGTTTGAGGTTGGTCATTCTGGAGCGGTGTTTTCACCAATGACTTTGGTGGTAATACACTTGAACGGCCTACTATTTTAAGTGGTGAGGTGAATTGTCAAGACAATTTATCGAACAACACTGGAAACCTTGCTGGCAATGTGAAAACTAAATATTTGAATGTTTTAGGTTGTTCATTCTGAAGGGGGGTTTTCTCCAATGACCTTGGTGGTAACACACTTGTACGGCCTACTATTTGAAAGAGTGAGGTGAGTTTCCAAGGTAATGTACAGTTTTACTGCGTCCAGTTGTTGAAAGGCACTTTTTTCATTTCCAGCAAAACCAGGGTCAAGTGGAAAAACAGAGAGTGTGGTGGAAACATCGCACTTCATCGAATTTTGCCCTTAGATTTAATTCTTCAATTTTCTTATAGGTATTACGTATCTACTTTGTATTACATTAGTACCTATACTTATTTATTTGTACATTGTTCATTCATATATTTATTTTGGTTTTGTACATCTTTTTCTTTCTATGAGGGATCAAGAGACATTTATTATTATTATTATTATCATCGAATGTTCCAGTTTTGATCCCTCCTCTCGATTGGAAGTTTCTGTTAATATTTTGACTTGGAAACAGCGATTTCCGTGTTCAGCGAAGTCCAACATCCAAATACCCTAGAGAGTCTTGTTGCTCAACTCTTTCATGAAATATTTACCACCTATTGTGTCATCCATAGCAGATTTTCCCCAATATGCCGCCAAATTCAAATTGTTTGAAGGGCTGGCGCCCCTTCCAGGGGACTGACCCGAAGTTGGCACATCCACAACGGGGCTCTTCTTGTCCCCTTGTAAACACATTACAGGACAATCTCGGAGACATGTCTGCCTGTTGGTTTATCGTTGGGCCACTCTGTAGATCTAGAGCGCTCTCACTAATTAATGGCCGGTACATCATGCGCCACCTATAATTTCCACGGCATTGCCCACGTTCTTCGCCGTGGAATGCACCTCCCGCGAAAGAGGGGGCAGAAGAAGAAGACGAACATTTTTAATTACTGCTCGCAGCAATACTGAAGAGGCAATCAGATAAAGGATCACCTAGCAACGCGCTGCCACCTACTAGACATGCCGACAGGCTTTTACTTAATTATCCGTCAACTTGATTTTGAGAAGTTTGTTGTGTACTTACACTTGTACTTGTGTCTTGTAGGTACATTACAATCTTGGGATCTTGCTATTAGGTATGGTAGCACGTTACAGGGTGTTCAAGAAAATAAGAAAACTGAAACGTCAATTTGTCGACTGAACTTGTGCGTTTCCACTCCAAAGAAATGTCTGCAATCTGTGGTGGTCAATCGTCTGTTCAAATTTGATGAGCTCGGTTTTTCTCACACTATTTGACCGATTTCAGCTGGGTCTAGAATACGAATGGAGTTTCTCTGTTATCGCTGTCAGCAGAGGTGTCACTTGCCAATAAAAAATAATGCCATCATCGACTGATGACTTGTCCGTTGAGACGCACACTGTATTATATACCGGGTGATCATTTCAAGACGATCCACCCGACCCGTATAATAACTTCCGATTCCTAGTGAATATTTCTTCGAGCAAAAACAGGTCAAACTTAAATCAAGGGAGACACCCAAAACATATATTGGCGAATTTCAATATTGAGTTTTTGGCCCCACTCACCACAAATGAAATTTCAAATGACACTACCTACTCTGCGTCACATCAAATTGAGGAGAATGCAATTCTCTTTCTGACAGAAATATTTTGGAAATTCAACCCCACCCCTCTTTTTCCTAAAATTCTCTGAGTGTCCAATTCAATAATAGCGACCCTTCGATTCTCTTCAATGTAGTCACCATCATCCTAGGTAGCATCGAGGGAAAAAAATTTGGTGGAAAAATGCAACTACCCAGATCACCTCTTTGCTCTCCCGCACCCCAACTTCAAAATTCAATGAGACTTTGTCGTACATTCAGTTGAAGGGAATTAGATTCTCTTCCTGAGAAGAATGCTTTGAAAATTTTCGAACGCGTCACCTATCATTTATTATTCCCATAATTTAAAAAAGAAAAGGGGGGTTTTGAGAATTCTGAAAACATTTTTTCGGAAATTCTCTTAAGTTTGATAGTAATTATATCACGAAGTAGGTAGTGTCATTTTAAATTGTGAATTTGGGGTGGGGGGCAGTGAAGGGTTGAACTTAGGTGGCCCCTTTTATCATAGAAAATATGTTTTCCCTTGATGCTATACAGGATGATGTTGACTATATTGAAAGAAATTGAGGGGTCAAGAATAAGAATAAATTGGACATTCAGAGAATGAAAAAAAGGGGTGGGGTTGAAATAAATTCAAAATAGTTTTCCAGAAAAATAATTCAATTCCCTTCAATTTGATGTAGGTATCACAAAATCGGTAGTGCCATTTGAAATTTCAAATTAGGGTGAGCTTCATGTTTTAGATGGCCTCCTAGCTCGATATGAAAATCAACCTATTTTTACTTGATGCAATATTCGCTAGGAATCGGTAGTTATTACTTATTAAGGGTAGATAGTTTCCAAATAATCACCCAGTATATATTTCCCTGTACCAATTTTATCCATACGTCGACGACCGACAGCGTTTTCTCTTTCCGGAGAATATCCTCCGGTGTAATAAATAAGTCGCGACTTCCGATAAGATCGCCACCTCACAACTCCCTAGTAAGTCTTAGCGACGAGGTGTGTATCGCACTCGTAATTTCGACGCTCGACTTAACGCCTGACACAAACTCGCCGGCTTATGCCCCGCCGAACCTTTCCAGCCGATAACAAATTGCCCGTGTAATTTGAGTATACACTTTTCCTTTCTTTTTTCGTTTTCGTCTTCTGCTTCTTCTTCGATGGCTTCTCCTCCTCCGCCTCCTTCTCCTCCACCTCTTATAATGCCTTGGCGGCGTCGTTTTTCGCCAGATTCCACAACATACCCCGAATAAGGAGAGCCATTCGGGATATTAAGACGTATAGGAGAATAACGCTCAACTTTGTTCGCGATTGAATGCGTTACAAATGATTGTGTGATAGAACTGACGTGCGGATTTCCTTGTGCCTGCAAATCGCATAAATTTGAAGAGGAAACGCAAAGTTTTCGTGCTTGTGGGAGCCCGAACTGGTATAGCAAATTAAAAGAGCGTCAAGAATTTCATCAATTTTGCACTCAGTAGGAGGCAGGTACTTCAGAATTTTGTTCTGGACCTAGCATTTTCTTGATTGAAAACGAAAAGTGATTACTTTTCTTTTAGCCCAATGTTCATTCAGCTTGATACGTATACATGGTGTTCCACTTTTTTTGTCAATATTTCAGGAGATGATAGAGCATCGAAAAATAAGTACTTTCGCCGAAAAAAAAAATTGAAAAAAAAAAGAAGAAGAAATAGTTTTTTTTACAAATGTGGCAAAAGTCAATGTGACAAGCTTGTAGGTATGCATCAACTTACTTTGAGTAAGTACATCCTTCGTATTTTACGTGCTTTGCGACACGCGGCGCGTCTTGCATTTAGCAAGCAGTCCAACTAAACCAGGAAGCTTGTTTCCGAGGCGAAAATCCGTCCCCGGCGGAGATCCAACCCGCGACCTCTGGAGTGGTAGTCGAATGCGCTAACCACCACACCACAAGCTCGTCCCAGTAAAAAGCTATAGCTAAAGTAATAACAAACCAAGAGTATAATACAGGTTGTCTCAGAAGAATCGCATTCCGAGTCCAGAGTGAGCGGTATAGTAGAATCCACTCAAGAACGCAAAAAACCTATTGAAAAAAAAATTTATGACGTTTATTTTTGAAGATACAAAGGGGCAAAGGTTAGAACTTTGCCCCTCACTATTTCCGTTATTCAAGGACGGCATTTCCTAGCATAAAAAAAAATGGCTGAAACAGACTGCGGATTAGTTGCAGAGCGAAAGAGAAACAGATAGATTCTTGTGGCGTGAGTTTCTGCCAAATCTAAGCAGCTAAAAATGTAACAAAAAAATGAGTTATCCAAATTTGTGGTGGCAAAGGAATGAGGGACTTCTTTTGAAAAAAATATGGGAATTTTGTAAAAAAATCGAGAGTTTTTCGAATTTTGAAATTTTTAAATACTTATTGATTCTTATTCTAGTTTTAGATTACTCTCCTTTTTTCAAGTCTCCTACTCCACTGATTCTCATGAAACTCACGTTTAAATAAAAAACACTAGGAAATGACCTCCCTTGGGTGCTTTTTGGGAACTCTTTGTGACAAACCAATCAGTAAAAATTATCAACTAATAGTAGGTGTGCACCAAGGTGTGCACTGAATTTCTGCTAGCAATACAGGTTGAGTCATAAATATCACAAAAATCCATTTTTATTCATACCCGTAAAATACTCCACTGGCCCCTAAAATAATTTAGAACAAGATATGACTCTTTCTGCTTTCCACGAAACCACGTGGAGGGTATTGGTTGTCCAGTATAGAACAAACCGCTTTCAAAAATCTCTTCTGAACTCTCTCCAAATCACTGATGAAGTGAGTCATAAATCGGACTCCAGACAAGAGAGGCGTATTCAAGCTTGACCGGACGAAAGAAACATACAAGGCTTCTAGTGTTTCAACGTTGGAACTCAACACTATTTTGAGTTTCTCAACACAAAGCCAATAAGGCTCTTGTTTGCCGAGCTCGTGATAGAACTGAATGATGTGCTCTTTGAAGGATAGACCGCTGTCAAAAGCTCTTTTGATCCAGGAATCAAGATTTATATATCACCCTGTGCCTATATTAAATAGAATGTTTGGTACACAGTCAGTGGTTGATAATTTTCACTGATTGATCTATCATAAACAGTTCTCAAAAATCACTTTAATAACGGAAATAGTGAGGGGTGAAGTCTCAACTTATGACCCCCCCCCAATTATCTTGAAAAGTAAACGTCAATTATTTTTTTAAATATTTTTCTCGTGTTCTTGAGTGGATTCTATAATGCCGTTCTGGACTGGAATGCGATACTTTTGAGACACCTGTATACATATAGGGGTGGGAGAATTAGGCCAAAAAGTTTCAATGTTTGTAGATAGTCTAGGATCTTTTCGGATAAAAAGCAATGCTAGAGGCAAGTCATGTTAAAGTTTGGCAACATACGTTTTAAGGGTATTTGGACCCCGCTGAATACGAAAACCATTGTTGCCAAGCCGAATCTTGCACCGGAAGCCCGCAAGGGGGGGGTAAAGGGGAGGGAAGGCCAATAATCACTATTTTTCATCATTTTTGATGTCGGGACTGCGACCTGTCATTAACATAAAGTGAATTACATCATATCTTGATCCACTGAGGTCTTATACTACCATATTGACATAATACTGTCAAAATTTCTAGAGGGTGAAGGCTGGTGGGGGGAATGTTGACTGTGTAGATGATTCTTCTTTTCTCTTGATTTTGAGTAAATATAAACATGTTTGGTATCGTTTCCGACTAAATTCCATATTCCCTATTCAACTAAGGTGTTCAAATTGCAATAGAAGCGAGTTTGAACAAGTTTCACAAGATAAAACATGTTTTTTGTCAATATTTTTTTATTTTTTTCAACTGTGCTATTTTACTGCAAATCGGCATTTTCTCTCAAAATTCTTGCGTAGTTCGTTGGTCTCATGTATTTACCATGATATAGGCATCCAATTGATTTGCCCCTACTTTTTTAAATATTAAGAAAAAAAAAGTTTGTGGAAATTGTTTGGCCCTACTTTTCAACTTTGTTTTTTGCTGTATGATGTATGTATGATCAAAACTCAAGTTTTTCATATTTGAAAAAGTGAAGACACACTTAGTATGTGAATGTATTGTGTAAAATACACCAGACTAACGAATTACGCAAGAATTGTCGGAAAAAACTCCGATTTGCATTGAGATATCATAATTTATAGAATTAAAAAAAATACGCTAATGGAACTGATGAGAACTTGGTGCAACTGAAGGCAGATACGTACATTACCCTAAACGTTAAGTTGAATAATACGATTATAGGTTTCATCATTCACATTTATTACATTCGATTTCAAAATCTCTTTATCTACCTCTTCCCTGGGTAATATTAGAGGAATGCGGCTTTTTCGAATATAGGTACATCTCATGAACGTAAATTTTGAGGAGTTGTTCTTTTTTAGAGGTTGATGGTAGAGAACACCTGCCCAAGACGTTCGAAAAAGGAAACTTTTCTTGAAGGTTTGATAGATCATCTCACGGAAATCCAAAAAAGGTAACCTTTTTCAGAGCATAATAAAACATACCAAAGAAATTTATTTTTTTTGAGCTGAAATAGAACTTCGCAGAGAAGTTGGAGAAAAGTAACCTCAAGAGTAACCTTTGGAGCTTTATAATTTCATAAAACATTTTGAATAAGTTCTAAAAAAATAACCTTCTTTGGAGCTTGAGTGAACATCATAGAGAAGTTGGAAAAAGGTAACCTCTTTGGAGCTTAATAGAACATCTCAAAGAAGTGCAAAAGTGGTAACATTTTTGGAGCTCAAGAGAACATCACAAAAAAGTTGGAATAAGGTAACCTCTCTGTATCTTAATAGGGCATATCAAAGCCGTTTGGAAGAGGTAACCGTTTCTCGAGCTAAATAGAACATCTCAGGCCTCTCTGAGAGGACTCTTCCCCACTGGGCATCAGGTTCTGACATGAAAAACTCTTCTTTTGAACAAAAGTATATTCTAGAATATCTCAGCTGAGGTTTTCTTTATAATTATGAGGTGGAGGACCACAGGTTTTCATCATACAATAAAATAATAGCAAAAAATAAAGTTGAAAAGTAGCGCCAAACAGTTTTCACAAAAAAATATTTTTTCCATATTTTAAAAGCTAAAGGCACATCAGCTATATGGCTGTATTGTGTGAAATACACCAGACTAACGAACTACGCAAGAATTTTGAGAAAAAAATGCCGATTTGCAATAAATAACACAGTTCAAAGTGGTAAAAAAATATTGACAAAAAACATGTTTTATCATCTAAAACTTGTTCAAACTTGCTCCTATTGCAATTTTGAAACCATAATTGAACTGAGAATATGAAACTTGATAGGAAAAGATACCAAACATGTATATATTCACTCAAAATCAAGAGAAAATAAGAATCATCTTCACAGTCAACATTCCCCCCCCCCCCCCAGTCGCCCCCCTATGGAAATTTTGACAGTAATCATGTCAAGATGATAGTATAAGACCTCAGTCAATCAATAGTGGAGGGGTTAGCGGAATGGTCTGTGCATTTTGTGATCAAAGCATGAAATTTGGCATACTTGTTCAGAAGACCCTCCTTCGCATTTCCAGATGTGGCGCCACGCGAGATTTTGCGCCAGAGACACTGTATTGCGGTTAATATACCTGCTAGGGGTAAATTCTGCAAAAATGGTTCCTGGCCGGTCTCTGGTACCGCAGTCGGTATTTTTTAGTTCTGTTTAGTTAAAACTACTTGTAGAAATGAGTGAGGAGTACATTTTCACAAGCAAAGTTCCAAATGCTGCCGTTATACGTTGTTCCAATACATTTTAAGGCCAACTTTGTTTTAGTACAGGAAACTTGGTAAAAAAATTGCCAAAACCTTGGCAAAGATATGAACGTCTTGAAAATTTGACATTCTGTTCAGAATTAAGTGCCCTACTACATATCTAAAACTGCCAAATATCGCTCCCCAAGGCTTCGAGTTATTGGAGGGGGGGTAAGAAATTGCAACTCAAAATGAAAGGTATAGAACCCGATGGAACCCGTCAATCCAATGAATGCAAATACGTCGTAGTTCGGCACATCACAACCAGTTGATACAATTTTGGCACAAAAAGTGTCGATCATTGTTGAAGGGGGGTCGTGGGGAAGGGCGAAACTCGGCTGGGTGGCTCTTTTTCTTCCTGGGCCATGAAGAATTGATCCCGACAAGATTGGTATCTTTTCCGACTAAATTCAACGTCCTGAACTTGAATCCGATGTGTAAATTTGGATAAAAACAAGTTCGAACAAGTTAACTTGAGAAAACCTGTTTTTTCTTTGGCAATTTTCACGAAACTTTTTTTTACTGTTAGAGGTATTCATCTATGAAAATATTTCAGAGGTCATTAGATTGAACTGTATTCTTAACGAAAATCATCTATTCGATCTGTAATTTTGTTTTCCGACATAGAAAAAACCGATTTGAGTTTTAGTCGGCACTGCCCGGCGTCCACTAATGACCAGAACACTACAGCATGCACCTTCAAGTAATAACTCAATACCCTGCATTGCGATTTATGACGATTTTGTTTATGTTATAGGGAGTTCAGTTCTGCACAGATCCTCGAACTTTCAAAGATGAGTTATGATTTTTCAGATACATAGGGCTATTTCCATTCAAAAATGCATGATGTAGTGTTCTGGTCAGTAGTAGACGACGGCCTGTGCCGACCAAAGTTCAAATCGATTTTTTCTATCTCGAAAAACAAAGTTACAGATCGAATGGATGATTTTCGTGAAGAATACAGTTCAATCTAATGGCCTCTAAAATATTTTCAAAGATGAATGCCTCTAACAGTAAAAAAAAGTTTTGTGGAAATTGTCAAAGAAAAAACAGGTTTTCTCAAGTTAACTTGTTTAAACTTGTTTTTGTCCAAATTTATACATCGGATTCAAGTTCAGGACATTGAATTTAGTCGGAAAAGATACCAATCTTGTCGTGATCGATTCTTCATGGCCCAGGAAGAAAAAGAGCCACCCAGCCGAGTTTCGCCCTCCCCCGCGACCTCCCTACAACAATGATCGACACTTTTTGTGCCAAAATTGTATCAACGGGATGTGATGCGTCGAACTACGACGTATTTGCATCCATTGGGTTGACGGGTTCCATCGGGTTCTATACCTTTAATTTTGAGTTGCAATTTTTTACCCCCCCTCCAATAACTCGAAGCCTCGGGGTGCGATTTTTAACAATTTTAGATATGTAGTAGGGCACTTAATATTGAACAGAATATCAAATTTTCAGGGCGTTCATATCTTTGCCGAGGTTTTGGCAATTTTTTTACCATGTTTCCTGTCCTAAAACAAAGTTGGCCTTAAAATGTATTAAAACAACGTATAAAGGCAGCATTTGGAACTTTGCTTGTGAAAATGCACTCTTCACTCATTTCTGCATGTAGTTTTAGCTGAACAGAACTAAAAAATAGCGACTGCGGTACCAGAGACCGGCCAGGAACCATTTTTGCAGAGTTTACCCCTAGCAGGTATATTAACCGCAATACAGTGCCTCTGGTGCAAAATCTTGCGGGGCGCCACATCTGGAATTGCAAAGGAGGGTCTTCTGAACACGTATGCCAAATTTCATGCTTTTATCACAAAATGCACAGATCATTACATTTTTGGCCGTTAACCCCGCCACTACAAGATACGATGTACTTTACTCCACATTGATGACAGGTCTCAGTTCCGGTATCAAAAATGGTGGAAAATGGTGATTTTTGGTCTTTCCCCCTCTTCACCCCCCCATCGCGGGCTTCCGGTGCAAAATTCGGCTTGGCAACAATGGTTTTCGTATTTAGCGAGGTCCAAATACCCTGAGAACATTTGTTGCCAAACTTTAACATGACTTGCCTCTAGAACCACTTTCCAGGCCACTTTTTCAAAAATGATCCTAGTCTAAGACAGGAACTCCAAGTTTTCCTTTTTTTTCCACAACCTTGAATTAGAGCCGGAACTCAACAGGCGAATCTTGGAATTCCACACAAAAATACACAAAAGATTGACATAAATACATGCATTTATTTGATACGACAGTCACTCCAGTTTTGACTAGGTACTACAGGTTTCAAATTCTTTTTGCATCAAAATGCGAAATTTACAACTTCACTGTGAGACTAGAAAATAAAAAGCTCCACGTTTTCCACTTAGACATTATAACGCAAATTTAGACTTTACTCCTAATAGGCCTAGTAGGCCTAATCTGGTTGAAAAAACTCATCGAACTTAATATAACCGTTGCAAGCCTCTTTCAGTGTCTCGTACTGCTTGGGTGTCACCGGCCCCACGTACGACAAATGAAGAAACTTCCCGTGCGGGTACCTGCATTTCGCCATCAGCGTGAAGAATCGACAACTTCGAATTTTGACTTTTTTGAAGTTAATGTTGACCAGCTTCTTGCAGCGCAATAGTAAATTGCACAGAGGTTTGCTTTTGAGTGAATATGACGCTTTATGTCCCCAACAGTTTTCTATGGAAAGTGACTGCAGGTCTTGCAGGTGCTTTCCGGCGGCTATCAGGACTGTGTCTGCATCGATTCTGTTCAGGAGCGTTAGATTTTTAATCGGCGCCACGCTTATCCACTTTGTCAGGATGTTCGTCGGTATGTCATTGGAGGCGATGAGCCGGTTCCAAGGTGAGGCCGTCATGGCCATTCGCTGCCACAATCTGCACACTGGTCTGGCGCAGAAATACAAGTCTTCGGTCGGGAGGAACGAGAAGATATGGTAGATCATCTCTTGGGGCAGTGAGGTTATGTATTCAAAATTCCTGAGGCGCTTCTTTTTAACAGGAGAAGACGAAACCGAACTGCTCCGCTTGCGGTTTATGGAACGATTTCTCAATGAATAAGTATCGCCTTCGTTGTACAACATATTTCATTGGAAAATTTACTGAACATTGACTAAAATTTGACATTTCTTGAAACCTCAAACGATGACGCTGATGTTGCCACTGACAACGCTTGGCTTGCCGTCAGGTTTTACCGGTTCCACCTGAAGGTCCACAGTTACTGAGCAATCCATCAACAATGTTCGTTGATGAGTGGTAGCGCGTGGGTAGCGTCAACACGAGTTCAACCAGGTTGACCGGTTTTCATATTCAAGATCGGATGTGCCAAGCAGTAGCAAGTACCCAAGCATTAAGCAAGTCAACACAACAACATCAGCGATAGTTACAGTACTATTTTTAGCCATCATGCCCAGAGCTCCGGGTTTTTTGGGGGCTCCACTAATGACTTTTTTGTAAAAAAATATTCTTCTTATACCTCGTTCACGACGTTTATTCAGTTATGTCGTTTTCAAAGCTGATCGTGCGATTACATAAGATTTACAGCTTTGAAAAAAATTATCCAAGGAAATATACTGAAAACTGAACATCTGGGTTCAGTACCTATGTTAAAGGTTAACCCTCTAGCGGACCGATGCTACGTTCAAAAACTTTTCTCTCACATTTTCACAGCAGATTACCGTTAGACCATAATAAAGCACATGACTGGTTCAGAATACCTATAACTTGCTATAACCTAGTTATAAAAACGAAGTTTGCAGTTGTAGCTTCAAAGCAATATTGACCGTTCATGGGTACTTCTGGTTGTAGAGCGAGGGTTGTAGTTTATAAGGTAGGTACAGGGTGTTCACGATAAAGGTCACCCACCTCCAGTAGATTTTCCTTTAAGATATTTCGAAGAGCTAAAAACTTTTTCTTCACGATTTTTCCCAGGGACCTTAAATCGATCCTCTTACCTTAATCGGAGACGTTGGAAAATTCAAAATTAGGTGTCGAATCAGACATTTTAGGTACTTACCTACGCATAAAAAGATGCAAGTAGTTCAAATGTGTGACAACCTTAGCCACAGCCTGTTTGCTACCGTGTTTGATACCCTGTTCCTGCAACCCGATTCAATTGACTACGTCGCAAAATTAGCTACCACGTTCCTGCAATCGGGCATAAAAGTTTCTAATTGGTACCGTATACAGGGTGTGATACGTAACTTTTTTATTTTAAATGTGACACCCTATATTTTATTCCGTTATTTGGTGGAGCCTTTCTTTCTGATTACAAATATATATGAGACTTATGATTTATTTTGACAAGTAAGTTGTCGGAAAAATAATACAATAGGTAGTCAAATAATTTTGTTTCGCGGCAAGATGGCTTTGGTTTCTACAGTTCACTTAAAAAAAAGTTATGCTCGCAGCATTTTGTCTGCAGAATTCAACTCCGTGTGAATAAATAAATGGTCTAATTCGTTCCTAATACAGGGAGTCGCGAAATTTTCAATTTTTAATTTATTTGGCTACCTATTTTATTATTTTTTTGACAGCTTCCTTGTCAAAATAAATCATAAATGTTATTATATATCTTTGTTATCAGAAAGAAAGACTCCATCAAATGATGTAATATAATATAGGGTGTTGCGTTCGAAATAAAAAAGTTACATGTCACACCCTGTATACGGTACCAATTGAAAACTTTCAGACGATCGATTCAAGATCCCTGGAGAAGCTCGTTGAAAAAAAGTTTTTATTTTTTCAAAATATTTCAAAGGGGAATCTCCTAGAGCCTAGAGGATAGAGGAGGGGTGAATTTTATCGTGAACAGCCTGTACATCGACAGTTTTCGACGTAAAATTGATATTTTTTGTCAAAAAAAAGAACATTTTATGACTATTGGGTCATTTCCTTATATGTGAAATAACTTATCATCAGGGATCGACCGATACCGATATAGTATAAGTAGTATATCGGCCTATTTTTGGATTATATCGGTATCGGCCTATCGGCCGATATGTCGCCGATATTTAAATGGGTAGCACGCGTCTTAAAACACTTGGAAAATACATAAGCCGAATGATCTTGAAACAAGTAACACTCAAAAATCATACCAAATTATTATTCTTCGTTATTAAACTTGTACTCACGTACTTAAAATTCGGAAATGAGAAAAAAAATATATATTCGAGAAGACAATCATACTTCATTCATTAATTTACCAATATCGAACTACAAAAACTTCTGCCAGTAAAAAACAATAATTTGGAGATTTTTCAAAATGTTTGTGATAGGTAGAATTCATTGGAGACTAAAACATCGAAAAACCTTCGGCTGATGCGGAAAAAATCCATTATTCCATACACATTGAGTGAGGATATAATAAAGGTACAGTGTGGTGATAAAATCCTGCACAAAATTCATATCTCCGTTAATGATTTTTTTTCGGAAAAATCCTGCAACAGGTCGATTTTGTTCTAATCCAACCCACTATATCTACTGTATACAAAAACACTTTTTTCGTTGGCTGTTTTTGAGTAACGATGACGTCATTTTTTTTTTAATGACAACGACAACCCCCAAATTTCTTTCGTGAAATTGTAAGTTTTGGTTTTTCTTTAAATAACAGTGTGGAAATGTTTATGTCTTACGGCTTGATCCAAGTTGGGGCTGAGACCGCCGTAAGTGCGGTTACCATAGCAACGACGAATACCAACCAATCAGACCGCTGTATTTGGCGAGTTAAGCCGTCCTAAACTTTGCGCCTGCAACTTGGTATCGAGCCATAGATAACAATTCCTTTGAATAAAATGCACACAGAGTTGGAAAACGTGATATTTATCATTACCAAAAAAATACTTGTTCTAATTACAGAATAGTGTTTGGATAAAAACAAAATCGACCTGTTTCCGAATTTTTCCAGAAAACAAAATCGTGAACGGGAGTATGAATTTTGTGCAGGACTTTATCACCACACTGTATATCAACTTGCGTGATGTATCTCATACGGAAAAATTCGAAATAAATAGTAATTGAAGGATGAAAATGTCGAGGAAAATGTTTAGGCCGATATATCGGTATTGGCCGATATGGATATCGCATATATCGGTATCGCCAAAAAAATCCATATCGGTCAATCCCTACTTATCATGCATTCAAATTAGTAACATTGATCCAGGTCATAACTAGAACTTCCAATAAAATCGTAGGTATAAGCTGGCCAGTGGCCTGCCGTATCAAGTCTAGTTGCACTGTCCGACCTTGTTTTGATCGGGTAACATATCTTGAAGAAACTACTTGAAGTGTCCATTGACGATTTACTCGATGATGTACGGCATGGATTGTCCATTGACCGACGACCTCTTTGATTATAGGTTTATATTGAGCCCTATATTGCAACAACTCAGCCAAGTCAAGTCTGATTTTTTTCAATGAAAGCGGTCACAAAATAATGAGCAACATCATATCGTAAAACAATTCATGAAAAAGTGTAGTTGCTCAAAAAATCATGACGAAATAAGCTTATTTACTTACCAAAATCTTTATTTCACTAGAAGCGCATTGCACCCTGATCAGCTGATGAGGAGCCGCCATCTTCAAAGTAACAACTGGCTTGAAACTGAGTTCACAGATGGCGCAACTTATCAGAATAATGTCTCTAGAATAATGGGTGGGAAGTGGCTTGCAGGTGACATTGACTCAACATTCGGAAGTAAATACCTGCTCAGGTATTTTTTTATTTTGAAAAATCCATGTAGCTTGATAGAGACAAAAGCCGCTGATGAGTTTTAATCAATCTATAAATAGATGACATGAAGGTCCTAGCCTGTAGTTCTTAAACTACAGTGCAAATATGCGCGTCGTTATTCCAGACAAGTTTCGCGACCTCTTCACATTTATTGTTGCTGAAGGTTGTTTATATTTGACCGACCGTCCTCAAATGTCGTCGGTATCATGCCAAAACATCCAAATAACTAAAAAACGGACTTGATCTAGACTCTGAAAATTCTACAGGGAAACGAGGGAACAAATATCACGTAAAAAGCAGCCACACAGTCCGATAGCCGTAAATTGAGTCTGTAAGATGACTAAGATGCAACAGATTTTTGAACAGAAGCATGCTCGGGAGCATGCGTCAGTTATCAGAAAGATGTCGTGTTGACACAAAACAGTTTTCATGACTAAACACTTCTATATGATCTTGTCAACACAAGAAGCATATTTAATGATGTTTTTACAGTCGTAAAAAGCTTCAAAGTCTATCCCGTTCACTTTTTATTCTCAGTAGAATGACTTGTTGGAGCAAAACTGAAGTGACATGCTGGACCGCCAGGAGGATACGGCTGATGGCCGCTGATAGTTTCGCTCCAAAACTTGTATCAGCTGCAGCCGTAGCTCCTCAGCTTGTCAGTTCATTTTTGCTCCGAAAAGTCATTAAAATGGATATGGATCTAACCAAAATCAATGAAGTTGAAGCTCGAGTTGAAGTTTAATTTCAGAAACATGTTTTTTCATGCATATTTGTTTGGACAAGTTTCTAACGTGATTCTAACACTTTATTAGAGCTCAGAACGTCGATTGCAAACAAAAATGATGCAAACTCCTTCATATTCATCCAGTATAATTGGGAAAAAAAATTTGTTTTCTCCTTATCAGCCTTTTTTTTGCTATAGGAGCTCGCCTTTATTTTTGTTACATTTTATATAATTGAAAAATTGCAGTTTGAGACGAATACAACACCCAGACTACAGCGGGAATCGAACCCGCAAACCTCCGCACCACAGGCAGATACTGACCACCTGTGCTACGGGGCCGTCCATCCAGTATAATTGAAAAACATAAATCGCCATCAAAGAAAAAAACTGCCTTCAGAGTCTTCTCCCCAGCCCCTCTCACGTGATGAATATTGACATTATTATGTCAATTCCGTCCCATAAGCAGTGCCGTTCTTAGGCATGGGCCCGAAGAGCCTGTGTCCAGGGCCCCGGGTTTTTTTGGGAGTCCCCAAGCCTCCATAAATTTACAAAACTGATGACGATTTTTGTAAAATAAAATTGTTCTCATATCCCATTCAGGACGTTTATTCATTGTGGTTTTTTTCAAAGAGCGTGATAAAAGAAATCAAAAACTCCCAGAAACTCCGCGCAAAGGCAGTTGGAAATTCAGTCTAAAAAATAACCGCTATCCGCTGTTCTGGCGGCTAGTATTGGCCCGCTCTTGCTGAGAAATCAACAGGAAGGAGCCCCATCATCATCAATATTTGGTTTTCGTGCTCATGATAGTTTTCTCAAAGCAAGAACAAAATTGAATATATTTCTCTTGCGACTTCTGTATGCGAGAATGCGGGGCCCCTCATAGACCGAGTTTTGGGGCCTTTTTTGGCCAAAAGGCTACGCTACAATTGCGGCCCAGCGATCCTGATCAGTCCATATCCTGTCGGACTGAATTATAGACGAATAAGCATGTAGGTTCAAAAATTTCCATTCTACACACATCAAAAGAATCTAGGGGACAAGCAAATTCAGACGATTTCTAAAATCATCATAACTTTTGATTTCCGTGAGCGATTTCATATCGGTTTTCAGTGTTCGATTGCCCAATCTTTCGTTTTCATGCCTTGATGACGTCAAATACGTACAGTGTTTTATAAGGTTGCTACAGGGTGATCAATGGAACAGTGTAAAATAGCCGAAAGTTCAGTACGAGCGCGATTTCCCCAAAAAAATATTTCATGCATTCCAATAGCACAGTTATGAAGATCGGTGTTTCAGCTTCAGTGACGTTTTTGAATTTTGAAAATCGAAGGTGAATTGCCAAAGATATTGATCATTTTGTGCCGCCGTGTTGAATTTCCAAGAAAAAAGAAAGTGGTCCGATTTCATTGAAACTTGGAACACACTCATGTCTGGCTCAAGTAATTGGAATTTCAAGGTTAAATGTCACTTTCAATCACTTTCGAGCCGCTATATTGAACTTTTTACATAAATGATTCAATTTGAATGAAACTTGAAACACATTAAAATCGAATCACTCACATAAAAGTTATATATGGCGGCTTGGAAGTGACCGAGAAAGACATTTGACCTTGAAATTCCAATTACTGAAACCAGACATGAATGTGATCCAAGTCTCAATGAAATCGGATCACTTCTTGGGAATTCAACATGGCGGCACAAAATGATCAATATCTTTGGCAATTCACCTTCGATTTTCAAAATTCAAAAACGTTACTGAAGCTGAAATACCAGTCTTCATAACTGTGCTATTGAAATGCATGAAATATTTTTTTTGGGAAATCGCGCTCGTACTGAACTTTCGGCTATTTTACACTGTTCCATTGATCACCCTGTAGCAACCTTATAAAACATTGTTCGTATTCGACGTAATCAAGACATGGAAACGAAGGATTGGGCTATCGAACACTGAAAACAGACATGAGATCGCTGACGGCAATCAAAAGTTATGATGATTTTAGAAATCGTCCGAATTTGCTTGTCCCCTAGATTCTTTTGATGTGTGTATTTAGGTACTGTAACTCCCAATTCGCGAATTTAAGGTATTGTAATCCTGAGAAATAAGATGACCATTCCAATTTTCCCAGGAGGCTTTAGCCTGCATGCAGTACCTAATGTTCGCTTTACTCGCGTTCTTTTTTCTTCACATGGGTACCTAGGTACCTTTTTATATAAGAGGGCCCCCATTTCCCCATTACCTTGTGCCCGGGGCCCCACTTATATAAGAGACGGCATTGCCCATAAGAACCCACTGCATATTCTAAGTACCTGTGATATATTATTTGAAAGCATCCAAGGAACATGGGACATTTTGGTTCGTTTACACTTTGGGATAGTTCTTGTGCTCTTGAGGTCGCCTCAGTTGGCGCCATATCTGAAATTTTCAAGATTAGTCCCAAGAATGTGGATTCAGAAGCCCTCGGCTTCATTACAAAACGCATAGTTTAGGTCTATTGCGTTCCATTCATTGGTTTTGGCAATAAGGGAAGAGTACAAAGTTGTCGCTGATTTTTAGGTTAGGTAACTACAACCACTTGACATTATTCTCAAAACAAAACAAACATAAGAAGCAACTCTTGCTCAAGTTTTTGGACTGGTGGTTGAACAGAAAAAAAACTATTGTGTTATTATTACTGTTAAACGAGAATCTTGAAAAATTCTGTCTTAAGACAACATGCAAAACAGAAATTTAATAAAATTGCTGATGGGTAGGTACCTACCTACCTACTTTCATTGCAGTTTCGCCGGGTTATAAACGCAGAACACAAACAATTTACCTTGAATTATCCTGCGGCGCGCTATCCAACAGCAGCGTGGCAATACTCTTTCAGGAAATGGTTATATTAGTCGGACACTCACAATGTTTCATAATTATTCATCTATGCACGAAAAATGCTAAGCCCACCCCAAAATTTGCCCTAGCGGTTCATGTTTTTGGAACAAACATCAACAAGAATTTTCGAGTTCCAAGTTCTTATTTTGGCATGTGGACGATGTTCGGTTTACTGTTCTTATGCCATTTCCGGAGATTTTGGGTGCACCATGTCCAAGACCCCGGCTCTGGGATGATGCCGGTCTGGTGGAACGGAAGGACGGAGTCCGGAAGGATTTTCAAAGAGCCCCAGCAGGACAGCTGAAAACACGTCCGGTGGCGGTGTCAGCACGCGAGGGTATAGTATTACCTATATCAACGACCGCAACCCGCAAGACGTGGGACCGAACTGAGTGCCAGATGGCGCTAGGAGCTGGCTCTCCACGCGACCTGCAAGCTTAAGCCTGCGCCCAAACTCGCAGGGACCGTGGCAAAAGGGAGTCCCCGGCCTGGCGGAACGTCTCTCGATTCCGGCCGAGCGACCGCCGTTCGATCTGCGGAGTGCCCGCGATCAAAATACTGCAAGATTAATTATTGTTTTCCAGCTGGGATTGCTGATAGAGAGAGCGGCGATGATTGATTCCGTGGGAACGGGGCGCTTTTATAATTGAAGGGTGGGTGACGATTTTCACGGGAAAAACAAGCAGATTGGAATGGACTTTTCTGGTTAGTTTTTTTTTATTGAACTGACAGAGGCTGCGAGTTTCCGAGAGCTAAGAGTGTAGGTCACCTGTTTGATTGATTGGAAATGAACGAAATACAGAGTGATTCGAAAATAACGTAATAACGTGGACACGGACAATAGTGTGTGTATCCAGAACCGAGAACAGGATTCTGTACCACTTCCTGAGAAATGGGAACTTGGTTCTTCCCTCGGTTCTTTCAGTAGTAATAAGCCAAAAAGTTGAGCTTTCAATACACAATAACGTATCAAGTGCGCCAGATTTCAATTCAAAGCCCGTAGAGTAGTAGAGTTTTTCATGATTTTCCAATGGCCTCAGTAACAAAAAACTCTTGATCAGATAGTAAATTATCCACAGGAAATTAGCATTACGAAATATACAGATGCAGCTAGAAATAGTTATTTTCCTACGACCACCTGAAAGAGTGACGTTTTCTACATGTTCTTGACTCTTCGAAAGTAGGTACCTACCAAATATCACCGAAGTGTGATTTTTCGAAATCCGCGCGCTACTTGGTTATCTAGACATCTATTATCTATGAGATTTATTACCTGCAAAATTGAGATTTTCCAGCTTCTCCACAACAATTATACACCGATACGTACTTTAGCTAATACATAGGCTCTTCTTCAAGTACCTATTCAATCGTAAATGGTAAATGACACCTTTCATGATCATTTGAAGCTTTAAATCATTCACCGAACACATAATTTTGAATCGAGTCTCATTCTCAAAGGGCAAAATGTGAAAGGTGTTGAGTTGTTCAACTTCTCTTGTTTGTTCGAATTCTCACCACGGGTTCCACCAAAAAATTTATGAGCGGTTTAAGCTAAACCGAGATTAAACGGATTTTTTTCTGGTCAATGTTGGTAGATTCATTTTGGAAAATACGTTAAATCGCAAGTATACCACACTTTAGTTAATTACTCAGCGTAAAACCTGAATTTACATTGATCATTTGACCAGAATTGATCAAAATAAATCTCGAGTTAGCTATCAGCTGGTTAAATATTTTGGTGGAACCCACGGTCAGTGATTCAAAAACAACGTAATGGGATGGTTTCCATGAATCCGAATCCCACACTAATCTTCTCACTTTAACAAAAATTATGTAATTAATAATACATAACATATATATAAACTACTCAAGAACTGGAATGACGGTATCGAAAATTTAGCCCTTTTTCAAAATGACGTAACTTTGGATTGACACAACCGATTTTGGATTTGTTTTCACAGTTTTTTAGATCCATCTTTCAGCAATCCATCCCATTGACGAGATGTTATTTCCAATTTCAATTACTTTCTTTACATGGTGGAATGTAAAACATTGCAAAATTGTGCTGAGTTCCACCGTTTCTGTGGAATTAATTTTTTTTTTATTCTTATGAATTATTCATGAAGCCTGATGTCTAATCTCGAAACGGTCTTTGAACTTTCCAAATCAGATGTCCAACAATTATGATATTGATTTTTTTACTCTCCCGATCCACCAAAATTATTTGTTCACGAGATAAAAAGCTGGAAAAGTTGTAGTTTTTCCGAGAGGAAAACTCGAAAACCGTGAGTCCGATTTCGGAAATTTTGCCTCTAAGAATCAATTCAATCTTTTCACTTTTGTTCCCAGCATGTCTGCACCTAAAATGGATATTTCGTGGGGCTCACCGCATGTCGAAGTTTGCATTGCAGTTTATTCAAATTCATGGAATGTGCAAATTCCATTTTGAAAAAACTACCGTCGGAAAACCTAAACCGTATCGATTTTAAAAATGGATCTACACGTTGGAAATGGTCATAATCGTCATAGGAGACCTCAAAACGGATATATCCGTCGAAATAGCAAGAACAATTTTGAGCGCTTTCACAATACTCCCCCTCCTCGTTGGGTGGTGAGTCGGGAAAGTAAAAAAACTATATCGTCATTGTTGGACTTGTGACCTGAAAAATTTAAAAACCGTTTCGAGATTAGCATCAGGGTTCATGACTAATTCATTAGAAATAAAAAAAATTACAGAAACGGGGATCGGTCGAACTTAGCACAGTTTTGCAATGTTTTACATTCCACCCTGTAAAAGAAGTAATTGAATTCAAAAGCCTAATCACCCCATTTGGCAAAGGGATCGATTGCCAAAAGATGGATCTGAAAAATCGTGAAAACAAATTCAAGATCGGTTGTGTCAATCCAAAGTTACGTCATTTAGAAAAAGGGCAAAATTTTCGATACCGTCATTCCAGTTGTTGAGCAGTTTAGTCATCGTTAATTCATGTTTGCATTGTTGCATTATCTAAAAACTTCAATGGCTAAAATAGCTTAGTATATTGTGACGTCTACTTTGAGTTTAAAAGCAAACTATACTCATGTAAAGAGTAATTCAAACTGAGTTTCCACCGAAAATGCACAGCGCCGCTCATAGTCCCTGGACTTTATTTCTTGCGTAACTTGGATGAAGATTTCGCTCAAATTTTTTGTGATGAAATTCTGAATTGTGCACTCGAAAGGACGAAAGTGGATTTTTAAAACCGAAATTATTTTCCTATACAGAGAATTAAACGCACTCTTTCTAGAACCTTCATTCACGTAATAAACTTGGCCAAGTTTCACCGAGACGAGCGAATTGGATGCACGGACGGTGAGAAGCTCTTGAGTTCATTGATAACACAGGTCAACACCAATTTTGTGCTTGGGATAAGTATACCAAATTTCTGTAGCTTTAGTCAAATCAACCTTAAAAAAAATAATATCCGATGAAAAAGTTTGCTTTTGACATATTTAAAAATTTATGAAAATGTCGATTTTGATAAATTCACTTGTTGAAAAAAATTTAAAAAATTTTGTTGTTGTTCTTTTTATGAGGTTTGACACAAAATTAATACAAAATAATAAAAAAAAATCAAAAATGAAGTCACTGACTCTTCCTATTATGATCATGAGAACTTTGACATTTTTAAATTTTTTTCGGCATTTTCAATTTTCTACAAACGTCAAATAAAACACTTGACTATCGTTTTTGCGACCCCAGAGCACTCTAGACTCTAATGTAGATGGCATATGAACGTCAGAACTTCCCCCCGCCTCCCTATACACTGATTTTCTTATTTTATTCACGATATAAAATCTGTTCCATTTTTACCTACCAATATTACAAAAGCAAACTTTAATGAGAATGTGGTTATTTTTCCATTATTTTGACTCATGACATTTAATAATATCATAAAATAAACCCAGGCACAAATTTTTTTTTTCACTTTGTTGACCTGTGTAATGAACAGTGCAAGAAATAGACGATTTGTCTAGCAAACTGATCTTACTACACTATGTTCATTGATAACTTATGTTTGTGTATTTTTCTCGTTTATTCACATTTATTCAACTATTTCCGCAACGAGGTCCAACACCGACGATGGTAAATGCTTTCCTCCACTACACCGGATATTTTGCCAAACCCCTGTGTGTTCCAACACAGGAAAGGGATTTTCAACGACCACCACCATCGCATGGGGTCGGCACCATCGTTTACATTTTAGGTAAACACACCGCATTTCCTTCAGCAAACATCCCAACTAAATCAAGAAGCTTGTTTAGAGACGAAAATTTGACCGCCCCCGATGGGAATCGAGCCCACGACTCCTGGCATGACAGTCGGACGCGCTGACAACCACACCACAACCTCTTTGTGTATAGTAAACTAGTTCCCTTTTAGTTTCACCTTGACAAAGTGTCCCATTCTATAAAGACTGAAAAAAAACACAGCTCGCCGCCATCTGAAAAGACAAAATTTCTGTTTTCATTTCATACTGTGTAACTAGGAGTCCGCTGCCTGGTCGAAGTGAAATTTCAGAAAAAAAAGTTTTTCGAAAATGAACATCCTACGCGTATGATTTATTCTTATGAATAATTGAACAGCTTGGGAAAAAAAGCAAGAGGAAGGAGGGTAGCAGTTTTTCAAGGCTGCAATCTGCAGTGATGAAGTCCGGCTTCGGCTCTGAACATTACTTATTGTCATCTCGTCTCGAGCTTCATCGTATCGGTAACATGCCAACGTAAGCTTAGCCGGCTTAGCTAGAGGCAGGTATAGCAGGTATAAGTAGGTACTCTCTAATAGATACGAATCACGCATTTTCTGATACAAATGAATGGAACAAAGAATCAATGTTTCTATCCCCTATTGTGCTAAACAGATTCAATTTTTGCATGTTCCAACTTAAAACAGCTCCAAAACTTGCCTTATTGTTACCAGCCCCTATCCTGCCAATAACTCTCCGTGATTAGCATCTATTAAATTTGGAGAGAAAATAAATCTAGTTAAGAAAAGCACCTCAATAAGCAACAATCCAGTGCCAGTAGTGCCACCTCCAAGGACATACAAACATACAACATAGAACAGGCTAGCCGATTAGTCGAGCCTTAGTTTGCATACTCGCCAAACAAAAAGCGAAGCTCTCACGGGGTAAGTTAGGTACTAAATAAAGCGCATTTGTAGTGAATAATGATGGAAAAAGTTCTACTTGAGTAGATATGAACAAAGTTCAAGTTTTATTAAAATCGGTTCAGTTGTATACAAAATTATTCATAATTGCACTGGAGGATTTTCTCTCTCTCTCTCTCTCTCTCTCTCTCTCCTTCTCCCTCTCACAAGACCGTGTCCTTTCGATCGAGTCGAAGCGCCACGCAGATTTTTTCTCGGGGGGTCGCCAGGGGGCTCCTGAAATTGGAAAAGGGTGGAGCCCCTACGGAACCACTTTTTAATATCGCTATATCCAATGGAAAAGAAACGTATGACTCTACTATAAACCTTGGCAACATCAGTCACCATGTCGCTATCGTTCTTCACTGTTGAAAAAAATAAAGTCTCCGACCAGTACAAAAAATTTGTTTTAATTTTTTTTCCACCTATAAGAACATGGAAAATTGGCGCGTTTGATCTTTTTTCCCACATTTCCGCATCAGCTTATTCCATGTATGAAGTCGAAAACGCGAGAGACCAGTTTTCGGGAGAACGCCAAGCAAAGAAGTGAGCAATTTTCACTGCCCAGTTCAACAGCGGTTTTTTCAATATTACCAGTCGATATTACTGATACCATTACCAGGGAAAAATAGGTTGGACCATCCTCCACCGATATTTCGAAATTTTAAATGCGGAACTACACGTAAAAACCCTGTAGAATTTTTTTCATCAACAGCGGTAAGTATTTTCAGCTCTCAGTTGTACCCATTCCGGGGAAAATGAAGCAGGTAGCTGCAAAAGTTTTCTGCACAACTGGTTTTCACGGCTAGCAGTGCCATTATTATTTTGGACCGGGATCCTCTTTTTAGCGCACTTCTCCAAACGGGAAGGCGCTTTTGTCCTCGCTTTGTCCGTCCGTCCGTCCGTCCGTCCGTCCGTCCGTCCGTCCGTCCGTCCCCGCATCTAGTCCTAGACGAAGAGGTTTTTGCGAAAAATTTTTACTCCATTGGGTAGCTCATGACCTTGTATCCCGAACCAAGAAAAATCTTGACGAAATAATAATAAACAATGACAATAATAACAATTTAGTGTGACGCGGCATCGCCGTTGAATGCTGCATTTCAGAAGCCGGCCTGATCTCGAAAGTTATCACATGCGAGGAAGTACCCGATCTTATCATTTTACCATAATACATATGCGGAGTTATATTTAGAGGATGATTTGAACTTTATTTTAATGAAAATTTCACATCGGTGCGGGGTGCCGATTAGTAGTTATTAATTTTTGAACATGACTCCGAAACTACGGCTCGGCCGCAAATGATTTATTCGTTGCTTGCTGGTGCTTGATATCCTTTCCTCCGAACAAAACGAAATTCAATACAGAAAATATTTCAACTCGACTGGGTAGCTCATGGCCTTGGTACGCGAATCAAGAAAAATGTTGCCGAAATAATCATGAACAATTACAAAAATAACATTTTGGTGTAGGGCGGCTTCGCCGATCAAGTGCTGGCATTCGCGGTAAGATGTAGAAAGTTGCGATATGCAGGCAACTACAATTTCTTAATGAAATACATCACTGCATGTACGGCATTATATTTAGAGAACAATTTGAACTTTCTTTTGACAAAAACCCCACTTCGATCCGACCGTTAGGTCAATTGTTATCGATTTTTGAAAACGGCCGCAAAGCCACGGCTCGGCGCATATTACACGACCCTACAAATTTAAAATCAGACGTGCCAAAATAGTAATTGAACATTTTGAAATAGCCAATACTAGGTACCTGAAGGATAATGGCACTCAAATTACGAAACATGTTCGCTCAATAACAAAAAAAAAGTAGGTAGGTATCACTGAAAATCATGTGACAAGGCTACCATTTTTCCGGTTTTTCGATAAAAAAGAAATGTTCCAATTCAAAAGTGAACCCGATATTCGTGTTCAGGAGGTCGAAATCAGTTGGAGCACATTTTTTTATATAAGTAACAGAATGACGCTTATGTGGCCGGTTTGTCTGTCTGTCTGTCTGTCTGTCTGTCTGTCTGTCTGTCTGTCTGTCTGTCTGTCCGAGTCCGTGCAGAAATTAAGACGCTGTACTCCTTCTCGAGAATTGAAACAAGAGTCTTGGAACTTTTTTCCGATTAATAGCTGATGTCTCGAAGGGTGGCCAATGGGCACTATTTTTGTTATCCATACATCGTTATCATTATTCTCAAAAAACAGAGATCTCCTGTGCACTTCGATGAAGTTGAACTTCTCGGGAACTAAAGCTACAGCCCTTGAAGATTGAACTTCATCCGGTGGATAGCTTAGGTTCTCAAGGACCAAATAGGCAGAATAGCTTTCATAATTCGGCCGTCATCTTGGCTGCCATATTGAAATTTCTTATTAGTGGAACGATTGTCATGAAACTTGAAACTCACCCTTGTCTAGTATGATCATTCTTATTTTCAAGCCAAATTTTATGATTGCCCCACCATCTTGGCCGCCATATTGAAATCTCTTATAAGTGGAAAGATTTTCATGAAACTTGAGAGTTACGCTTGTCTCGTACGATCATTCCTATTTTCAAGCTGAGTTTCATAATTCTGCCGCCATCTTGGCCGCCATATTGAAATCTTTTGTTAGTGGAACGATTTTCATGAAACTTGGAACTTACCCTTGTCTAGTACGATCATTTTGATTTTCAAGCCGAATTTCATGATTCTGTCGATATTTTGGCCGCCATATTGCAATTTTTTGCCCAAGACGGTAGAACCCTAATCACTTAACATCTTGCGTTCACTAATCCTCCAAAAAGGAAGTGCGCTACTGAGCCTCATGCCCATGAGGCATATTCGCTTGTTTAACTTTACTTGAGTAGACCCTTTTATGAGGTCCTGGTCCTTGACAATGAGTGCTTGAGCCGCATGTCCTGAGCAAAGTACTTTTGGCAGTCCCTATTACGCACTCGCACATACTAGAGGAGGCATTTTACCGCCCTCAATAAAAATAAGTCTACGGACGGGATTTTGCTTGCGGTTCCGCATTTAAAATCTTGAAATATTGTTAGAGGATATAGTCCAATCTATTTTTCTCTAGTAATGGTATCAGTAATATCGATTGGGAATATTAAAAAAAACCGCTGTTGAACTGGGCAGTGAAAATTGCTCACTTCTTTGTTTGGCATTCTCCCGAAAATAGGTTCCACACATTTTCGACTTTATACATAGAATAAGCTGATGCGGAAATGTGGGAAAAACATCAAACGCGCCAATTTTTCATGTTCTTGTGGGTGAAAAAAAAAATAGCTATTAATATAACAAGAATATTATGCGATTTATAATAAACGAGGACGTTGTCAGGTGACGAGGCGACAGCCGAGTCACCTGGACAACGTCCGAGTGTGTTTAAATCGCTAATATTCGAGTTATATTCAAAGCTTTATCGTATCATCACAGAATTAGATTCAAATTGTATTTCAGTTCAGTCAAAAGCTGCATCATCATCATGCGTGGAGAATGGCGATGCAAAATGAGATGAACAGTCATATAGGTATTCATTATCTCCTGTCATAATGAAAATTCGACAGTTTTCAAAGAGAAAAGTCAGTTCGTGCATTTTTGGGATTTATCATGGAAAATTATGATGTTCCCGCGAATATTTTGAAGGTAGCAGATAGTGCAAGGTTAGATTTGCTGCCAGACAAGTCAATAGTATAGGTACTATGAAAAACAATATCGGCTGTGCTGTGAGTGACGAGGCGAGAACAAGCGTGCAAGATGCAGGGGAAAGGGGAAACTATTGTACCTATATAACGTATTATGAGTATCTAACGCATTATGAGTTACTGTACAATTATGTTCCTAATAATTATTAATAAAGGTTCAACATAAAGCGATCATAATAAGTGATGATACGATAAAAACAAATTTTTCGTATTAGCCGAAGACTTTATTTTTTTTAACAAGAAGAATGACAGCGACATGATGACTGATGCTGTTGAGGTTTATAGTGGAGTCATACGTTTCCTTTTTATTGGATATAGTGATATTAAAAAGTGGTTTCGTAAGGACCCAACCCCTTTCAAATTTCAGGGGCCCCCTGGCGACTCCCCAAGAAAAAATCTGCGTGGCGCTTCGACTCAATCGAAAGAGCAAGGTCTTGTGAACTATCCTACCAATTTTTGTGCTTTTGTCACCAAATGCAAGTTTCACTTGATTTTTGGTCACTAACCTCCGGACCGAGCTCCGGGCTATTTGGACTCCTAGAATTTGCGTGCGCTTGTAGTGTGGAGAAGGGAGTAGTAGGAAATGCCACTTTTTCCCACGACCACCCACGAAAACGTTACTTTCTGTACGGTATAGTAGGCGCGAAACTTGCCAATTGCAAACACTGTGCACGAAAGTGAAAATATCGTCACTAGTGCCTTTTGCTTTCGCTTTTCAATGCCAAACCTAGTTCCATGGCAAACGATCTTCCATTATCCAGCATTTGGAGGGCGTCTCTGGGCCTCATACTTCCCTGGGCATGCCACTGGTGCTTCTTCGTTCTCAGTAGGTGGTATTAATTTGTTTTAAGTCGAGAGCTTCCAGTAATCATCAATAATAATAGAAGTAAAACAAATCGCGTCAGAATATTGGCTGAATCCGTAACATTGAAATCAAGAGAGACTGACGATTGAAATAACTTAGTTTTAGTAACAAGGTAGATCTGAACAAAACATCTAAAAATTCCTAGCAACTGTCAATGTCGAGCAGCGTTGCCGGTTATTGAGAAATTTCTCAAAATTGGAGGAGCTTCATCTGGTTTTCGGTAATTCCATTTTATTTACAAAAAAATGGAAAAGTGGCAATACAACATTCGAAAATATACATTAGAAATTAGGATATCAGTAAGTAGACTCGGTAAGTGACGCCTTCTGACATAAGTATATTTTGATATGTCGATCGTCAATGAGCAGACGTCGGACAAAGAAAATAGGTCGGTCGAAGGAAAAATAGTGTACACAAATCGCAAGAAAGTGTCTGTTCTTGCATTCGTGTGATCACCGCACTCACTGGCGCTCGTGCGCAATTTTCCACACTCATGCGAAAAGTATCACTTTCGTTGCTTATTATGTATTATACTATTGCCACGCCCTAGCATCGGCACTGAAAATTGCATCTCTTCGAAAACTGGACAAATCGCACCGGAAAAACGAAGTGTTTTGCGCTCATACACCTATTATAAATTCAAACTACCTAATGCTCTTTTTTGCAACATTTCAAACCAGCTGAATATCTATGCGAACAATTCCACCATATGCGTTTTCACATGCAACTGATGGAAGATTCATACTTTGTGGGTCCGCTGAATATACGAGTAATGTGTTTAAACATTAAAATTGGCATGCGAACGTGAACAGGTGAACGAATTTCAGAAAAAATGTAACAATCATTGTGTATTTGTGCACTGTATCTAATTGGACGATGGACGTACATTGTAGATAGGTACCTACCTATAGTGGAATAGTTTGCGCTAAAAAGACATCATTTTATCCAAAACAACAAACGAGTCAATGCTCAAGTCAGTGTGTTTTAACAAAAAGAAAAATTACAGCTGTTCCAGAAGTGAGTGTGAGAAAAGACACCCTACATAGATATTCTATGTCCTGGCTGCCTTTGAAGTTGGTTCCAAACAAATGAGCTTCACAATATCACAATCATAATATAGACACAGTTGACTTTTTCTATTGGTTTTTGGCGTGATAAAACTTACGATTCCTCATGTCATCTCAAAAATGTGTCTCGACACTAGCGGAGGTTGAATTTACACATTAAAAGATTGTACTGCGGGACATTTCGATCATAATCGTAGGTACCTACTTACAAAGTTGGATTGAAAAAAACGTCTTTTTGAGGTGATTTTTACACTGTTCAAGGTTCAACCGATTTTGTTCAACTCTGACACAGGTGAATCAGATGATTATACGATACATTTACATCAACAGCTTGAGATGACTGTTCAAAATAATTAGCTAGTGAGTGGCGTAGATAATGAGGGGTCCACCCCTATTAGTCCCCGATTTTCTCCGCAAATGAACATTTTGCAAAAAAAGACCCAAATTATAGTTTTTGCATTCAATACCAAAGAAAAACTCACCCATGGTGAATCTTGTTTCAAGGTTTCGTTTTTAAGATATTGAAGGACGCCATTTCTTAGTATTTTCTTCCGACGTGACCGTCGGTTAAACCTGCCTGCTGAAAAAACTAGCAAAAATAGGTTCAAGTATGGCTTTCACAACATAGGTAATGTATATTTGAATATTCCAATTTTGGAAAAATTAAAAAAATTTCTAGAAAATTCTGTTTTATTCAAAAAATGCTCTTATTTTCTTGCCAGTTCTCGACAGCGTGCCTGTAGTTTTTTGAATTTTTGATTTTTTTTTGGCAGACATGTTTAACCTTACTAACTGAGGGCCACGTTCTGTGTGTTTTTCACACTGCCCGGTAGTCTATCCTTCTGATGGAAATGACAACCTTAAGTTTGAAAATTTCGAGCACAGTTACGAATCAAAATCATCTACTGAAAATTTTATTTTTCACATCACTTCAGATATTGCTTCAAAAATGTATGTGGCTGCGATGTTAAAATATCCAGCTCCATAAAAATAATCATGACTTTAGTCAGAACAGTCCAGTAAGGTATTAGAGGGATTGACAACTATTAGAGGAGATCTGCCTAAAATGGCATACTTGGGTAAAATGACATACTAAGCTTATTTTACACAGGATGCACAGGAATCGCCGCTCGTAACAGTATTACAACTGAAATTATTTCAAGCGAATTTTATTTAAGTAAGGGGCATTTATTGCAAGTAAACATTCCAGCGAAATTCATTTCAGAAAATTATTTCTAATGGGAGTCCATTCTGATGAAATTTTTTCCGGGGAAGTTGTATGCGGGGGAATTTGTTTCGGTGAAATCGTGAAATTGTTTCTGGGAAAATTCTTACCGTAATTCTTATCGAAGTATTTCTAATTTGCAGAACAAGATCGTCCTTACAGCTGAAAGATTACATGAATTCAAGTTCTGGACCCCTACTCCTTTCACTTATATTCCTCACATTTCGCCTTTTTTGTCGGTGAAAAAAAAAGTAGAAGAGCAAAGGACCCCCTCTGAATACCGACCTGTTACTCTCACATGTTGCGGATGCCGGTCAGCAGTCATCCTTCCTTCCTTGGCTTGATAAATTCACTTTATTCTATAATGTAGCCGTGATTCATGACGCTTAATGGATGTAAAGTACGCAAGATTTCATTTATAACCATACAAAGCGTCATCTGTAGCTGACAGCTTTTTCACTTCATCAACCGTCCGCTGCTTTTTGTCCAAAAACAATAATCGGCCGGCCGACGCCTCGCATGACAACGCACTAACTGCAGTAGTTTTATGTGTCCAATAAATTGTATATCCCATACACTTTCTATTTTCAGTAGAATGAACAGACTTTGCGCTGAGTTCCTAGGAGTTTTTGATTTCTTTTATCAGCGCTGTCCTCGGCGCTGTCAAAAAAACATTATAGGGGGAAGGCGCACGATCAGTTCAAAAAGTGACATAACTGAATAAACGTCGTGAATGGGATATGAGAACAATTTTATTTTACAAAAATCATCATGAGTTTTGTTGATTTATGAAGCCTTGGGGGCCCCCAAAGAGCCCGGGGCCCTGGGCACAGGCCCTTTGGGCCCATGCCTAAAGACGGCACTGTAAACCCGGCGATCTTCACTCTTGCGGCAAGTACATTTCTCTGATGTGAAAAATACAGCGGTTAGATACCAGTTGCGGTTAGTAAGCTAGAGGCAATTATCGCTCCAGTACAATGTTGGAAATTTAAACTTATTTTATGCATATACAGGGTGGTCCATCCTAGCGTAATTATTCCATAGCGGTCTTACCGTTCAAGATAGAGAAAAAGATGTAGAAGTAAAGTTATATGGTTTAATGAGACCTATAACCTAAAATTATTTTCAGCTATACAGGATGTCCCATCTTGACGGGATTAATAAAACGTCAATTTTTTTAAATGGAACACCTTTATTTTTTTGCATTTTCATGTTCAACTTTTTCAACTGTCTTATGCCTGTATTTTTGTTTTCCAATTGTGTGGCAGTGCTACCAACAAAAAATTAAAAACTAAAAAAATCGCATTTCCACAGTTTTTTTAGAAAAATCGTAGCGGCCTTGCTTTTTAAAACTAAGAGATGAAACTTGACATGGTGATAGTCAAGTCAAAGACCAATATCTCAATGTCAAAAAATTGGGATTTCTTGATACAAAAAAACATCAAACTTCATAATTTTCAAAGTATCATAACTCATTTTTTTCGAATGGCATGCCCCTAATTTTATAACGTTATCTGATAGCTTTTATTTTACCCTTTTTCATTTTTACTAGGGATACCCTACCCTTGAACTTCATTTTTTTCGAGGTAGTCGGAAATTTTCACAAAATTTGCGCTTTTTTTTTGGTTTTTTCCAAAAATTGAGTTGGCCGTGATGAATGACAGACAAGCCACATAGTACGCAACTCTCAGTTAGTCAGTCTGAATATTGCCGAACAAAGCAAAATGACTTTACGCGAGAGGAAATGATTGAAATGATATTCTGGTAATAATCCAGATATCCAGAATCCCAGTTTGTTTTCTTTTTGCGTTGGAGCCATTTTTTTTGTTCGACAGTATTCAGACTGACTAACTGACAGCTGAGTACTATTTGGCTCGCCTGTCATTCATCACGGCCAACTCAGTTTTTGAAAAAAAACAAAAAAATGGCGAATTTTGTGAAAATTTCCAATTATCTCGGAAAAAAATGGAGTTTAAGGGTAGAGTACCCCTTGTAAAAATGAAAGAGGATAAAAAAGCTATCAGATAACGTTATAGAATCAGGGGCATGCCATTAGAAAAAAATGAGTCATGATACTTTGAAAATAATGAAGTTTATTGTTTATTTGTGAACGGCCTGTATCAATAAATCCCAATTTTTTGACATTGGGATATTGGTCTTTGACTTGACTATCACCATGTCAATTTTTATCTCGTAGGTTTAGAAAGCAAGGCCGCTACGATTTTTCTACGAAAAACTACTGTGAAAATGCAAATTTTTTTAGTTTTTAATTTTTAGTTGGTAACACTGCCACACAATTGAAAAACAAAAATACAGGCTTAAGACAATTGAAAAAGTTGAACATGAAATTGCCAAAAAAAAATAGGGTGTTCCATTTAAAAAAATTGACGTTTTGTTATTCCCGTCAAAATGGGACACCCTGTATAGCTTAAAATAATTTTAGGTTATAGGTCTCATCAAACCATATAACTTTTCCCTTACATCTTTTTCTCTATCTTGAACGGTAAGACCGCTATGGGATAATTACGCTAGGATGGACCATCCTGTATAATATACAGGGTCTCCCATCATTAGGCGTCGATACTTTTTTGCTAACCTATTCTACCGAAAACTAAGAAAAAAGTTCTCATGAACATAGCTCGAAAAATGCTTTGTATAAGGAAGGTGCCCCCTAATTTGTACCAATGAAAATGGTTTTCATTTAGGAGGTACCTCCAAAACAAGTCAAGACAGAATGATGAAATTAAGCATAGGTACTTTTAGGGTGGTCTTAAAGAACCGTTGAAAGTTGTTCTCGCTGGGTTAAAAATGAATTTACAAAAAACCAATCAAAGAAAAAAAAATTGAGGTATCCCAAGCCAAGCGAATTTTCATGTTTATCGATGAATTAAAAAATAATATGTATTGTACTTTATCTACAAGCGTTAAATAATACCCGTCACTTTTAGCACGTCGTCATGGGCAACGTGAAAAAATGATGATTCTGCGCATTCCTGTCATATTTTCAATAAATTCTGACATTTACCAAACATTTCAAAGACCATTGTAGATAAAATCCTGTACGATACACGCGTTAAAAGTGTCTTATTTTGTTCGCGGGGTTGCTCTACTCGCTAATGCTCGTTTCGCAAGCGTCCCCGCTCACAAAATAATACCTGTCACTTTTAACACTCATATCGTAAATAGCTATTTTCTCATGTGCCAAACTCTATTTGAATAATGGGCCTTATGAATAAGGATTAAGCAATTGCTTTTGCTTGATTTTTGTTTCTCCTATAAAATTTAAAAAAAAACTCAGAAACTTCAAGGAACTTATTAATTTAGGTTTCACTGAGCATTTGAGGAGTAAGTCTCATTTCCAAATGTTTCTCAGTTTTGTGCTGGTAGATGGTAGAGCAAAATCAATTGCGCAATCTCCATTCATAAGGCCCAATATATTGAACAATAATTATAATACTATTGATTGAAATTCGGCTTCATTTCTCTTATAGCCTCCTTTGTGCAGTCATGCAGAATAAGCCTTTTGTAGTGGGGGGGTTAGCGGAATGGTCTGTGCATTTTGTGATCAAAGCATGAAATTTGGCATACTTGTTCAGAAGACCCTCCTTCGTAATTCCAGATGTGGCGCCACGCGGGATTTTGCGCCAGAGACACTGTATTGCGGTTAATATACCTGCTAGGGGTAAATTCTGCAAAAATGGTTCCTGGCCGCTCTCTGGTACCGCAGTCGGTATTTTTTAGTTCTGTTTAGCTGAAACTACATGTAGAAATGAGTGAGGAGAACATTTTCACAAGCAAAGTTCCAAATGCTGCCTTTATACGTTGTTTCAATACATTTTAATGCCAACTTTGTTTAAGTACAGGAAACATGGTAAAAAAATTGCCAATACCTCGGCAAAGATATGAACGTCCTGAAAATTCAATATTCTGTCCAGAATTATGTGTCCTATTACATATCTAGAATTGCCAAAAAACGCACCCCGAGGCTTCGAGTTATTGGAGGGGGGGTAAAAAATTGCAACTCAAAATGAAAGGTATGGAACCCGATGGAACCCGTCAATCCAGTGGATGCAAATACGTCGGAGTTCGACGCATCACAGCCAGTTGATACAATTTTGGCATAAAAAGTGTCGATCATTGTTGAAGGGGGGTCGTGGGGAAGGGCGAAACTCGGCTGGGTGGCTCTTTTTCTTCCTGGGCCATGAAGAATCGATCACGACAAGATTGGTATCTTTTCCGACTAAATTCAATGTCCTGAACTTGAATCTGATGTGCAAATTAGGATAAGAACAAGTTCGAACAAGTTAACTTGAGAAAACCTGTTTTTTCTTCGACAATTTTCACGAAACTTTTCTTTACTGTTAGAGGTATTTATCTATGAAAATATTTCAGAGGCCATTAGATTGAGCTGTATTCTTAACGAAAATCATTCAGTCGATCTGTAATTTTGTTTTCCGACATAGAAAAAACCGATTTGAACTTTAGTCGGCACTGCCCGGCGTCTACTAATGACCAGAACACTACAGCATGCACCTTTAAGTAATAACTCAATACCCTGCATTGCGATTTATGACGATTTTGTTCATGTTATAGAGAACTCAGTTCTGCACAGATCCTCGAACTTTCAAAGATAAGTTATAATTTTTCAGATAGTTTGGGCTATTTTCATTTGAAGATGCATGGTGTAGTGTTCTGGTCAGTAGTAGACGACGGGCTGTGCCGACTAAAGTTCAAATCGATCTTTTCTATCTCGAAAAACAAAATTACAGATCGAATGAATGATTTTCGTGAATAATACAGTTCAATCTAATGGCCTCTGAAATATTTTCAAAGATGAATGCCTCCAACAGTGAAAAAAAGTTTCTTGAAGATTGTCAAAGAAAAAACAGGTTTTCTCAAGTTAACTTGTTTGAACTTGTTTTTGTCCAAATTTATACATCGGATTCAAGTTCAGGACATTGAATTTAGTCGGAAAAGATACCAATCTTGTGGTGATCGATTCTTCATGGCCCAGGAAGAGAAAGAGCCACCCAGCCGAGTTTCGCCCTCCCCCGCGACCCCCCTTCAACAATGATCGACACTTTTTGTGCCAAAATTTTATCAACGGGATGTGGTACGTCGAACTACGACGTATTTGCATCTATTGGATTGACGGGTTCCATCGGGTTCTATACCTTTGATTTTGAGTTGCAATTTTTTACCCCCCCTCCAATAACTCGAAGCCTCGGGGTGCGATTTTTGGCAATTTCAGATATGTAGTAGGGCACTTGATTCTGAACAGAATATCAAATTTTCAGGACGTTCATATCTTTGCCGAGGTTTTGGCAATTTTTTCACCATGTTTCCTGTACTAAAACAAAGTGGCCTTAAAAATGTATTAAAACAACGTATAAAGGCAGCATTTGGAACTCTGCTTGTGAAAATGCACTCCTCACTCATTTCTACATGTAGTTTTAGCTAAACAGAACTGAAAAATACCGACTGCGGTACCAGAGACCGGCCAGGAACCATTTTTGCAGAATTTACCCCTAGCAGGTATATTAACCGCAATACAGTGCCTCTGGTGCGGAATCTTGCGTGGCGCCACACCTGGAATTGCAAAGGAGGGTCTTCTGAACACGTATGCCAAATTTCATGCTTTGATCACAAAATGCACAGATCATTCCATTTTTGGCCGTTAACCCCGCCACTATTGAGGCTCAGATACCACTTGTGAAAGAAATTGAAGTTGATCTTCGTCCTGGGCGAAGTCCTGGGTTATTTTGCGATTTAGTTTCTGAATTAGAGCGACTCCTCTTTCAGTCACATCGCTGACTACACGAAGGCTCCTGTAACAGTATAGTATTGTACGAATTGAATAAGACCTCATATTATCACATGACTGGTTTTGGGACACGATGAGCTTGCGAGGAGTGCTCCAAATGAAAGAGTGTGACGATACATGTTATTAAACGAGTGTAATAATTATACTATTTTATAATACATATCTATTATTTTATATATTTATTAAATAATACCTATAATATATACATTGTCATTATGTTGTGTGCATTTCTGGTCAACAATAATCTGCTGCCACTGCTAGATTTTCTTTATGTCAAAAAACAAAATAAAATACTGATTAAAGGAGAAGGAGGCGAGGAGAAGGAGGTGAGGATAACATGCTTGGTGTGGAGTGGAGACATGCACATTGCACATCAGGCTGCGACAAGTGCGACGGCGATGGTGGTATGGTGGTAATGATGGTGCAAGTTAGTGTGCAACTCCTCTCTCGTCGAACCCAAAAGTAGGAACATAAATATGCAGCTTCAGTCAACAGCATCCCGTGCAGTAATTTATGGTCAACTGGGCCGTTTATTTTACACCGACCGACCTCTGAAACAATGGCGCTTTGAGATAATCCCGAATACCTCAAACGCGGTATGACCGGCGCGCACAGCGCCTCATAAATTGTCCGTTATGTGGTAATTATACAAAACATTGTCTCTCAACAATGTGCCCCTGGGTTGGTCAAGAGCCCGAGCCGCCGCCGTTGCCTTGCGGCCGCTGCAGTTCGCCTTCTGGTCAGTCGAGCTCTTATAAATGAGTGTTTATCATTAGCACTATCATACTTACTACTACCATTATTCTATAGGTGCTTCATTTTATTTCATTTATTAAAGGCGATGAATCACTTGGAAGCTTTTTTAGGTTTTGAGATTCATTCACGTCTGTGCTTTCATACAGGGCGATCCATGAGTGACTTTACATACACCCTTGGTAGACAGAGAAGAACCCCCAGGCGAGTCAAGATCCACAGAAGAAATTTTTTTCACAAAATTCAAAAATAATATTCCTTTGTTGGAACCTATCTACCACTACCAAGATGCCATCCTAGGTGAATAAGTTCAAGACCTAACTAGAAAAAAATTGCCCCTCCCTCTGTAATTTGGCCCGAAAGTACATTTTCTAACCGCTTTTCTGGAAAACTGTTATCGGATTCGAGAAGCTGAGAAAAAATGTTATAAAATCACTTTCCAATTTGAAAGGCGCATCTAAACTATTCCGACAAATGAATGTCAAAGTGAAATTTGAACGTTTAAACACACACTGTTAATTACTGCGTACTACTCTAAATACACGTCAATTATTATTTGCGCTTGGGTTAATCGCTTTGATTAACTTCACCGAGCACTCGCTGTTGACACTCTGAATTTAAATCTGTTATCAGTTGGCTCGTCTGTGCTCACATATCTACTCTGACACAAACATTCTACCGGTTCTCTGAGAAATAGGCTCTTGACCTCAATTTTTCGGCAATTATTTATATGATTTATGGCGAAAACCGCAGCGCGATATCTCAATTCTAAAAGCCTCAAAAAAATTGGAATAGAACGCTGGTGACGTCACTGCCTCCTCATATCTCCATCCCTGCTCCTCTCACCAGTCTCGACGCGACATTCGCATGCTGTGCTCGTTCCACGCGCAGCGGTTATGGAAGAGATTATGACGTCACTCATAATCGTTTTGTTCTCAAAATAGGTCTACTGAAAGCCCGATTACGGTAAAATCCCAAAATGGTACCAGGGGTTCATCTCGAAAGGTCCATCACATCCGCGCGCGTATACCGGCACGCGCTGGAGGCGTCGCACGTTCGCCAACTGTGATGTAGAGGTGTTCTACTCGCCTATTGGGGTCTCCAGCCTGTGGAAACAATCTGGAATTTATCGCGTATACTTTCGAATGTATTGGAGTCGCACGAGAGCTTCACAAGTCGTAACAATATATTTAAGGTGGGCAGGGTAGTTCACAGTGGAACCCTGAACTCACATACTGCCGGGCAAAATTAACTTCACACTTTTTGAAGTACTGGCATAAACGAAGCCGTCAACAGATTTTTTTGAAATTTTTCTAGAATCAAGCTTAAAGGACATGGCCACAAAGATATACAAGCTTACAAGCATATACCAACGAAGATCCGTAACCTCCTTCTGAATAAAACAAAAACTTACCTCAACAAGACACTGACCAAAGAGGCCTCTACAGCTTAAAATCTACAATATTTCGCGGATAAATATTTTATTTTGTGAATATTTAATACAACGATTTTATTATGTCATGCTGGATTCATCCAGCACAAAATTCCACTTCAATTCCAACTCCAACTTAGAATCCACTCATTAATTTGATGATAAACTCTGGCTAATTATTTCGAATCAACCAATATTTTAACTTGGAATTGGAGTTGAAGTTAAATTTTTTGCTGCATAAATCCAGCGTTAGTTTCAAGGGTCTATATTATCTGTACCCATATTTTGTATTTTTGCATGTTTGAGATTTTATTTTATTCATTTATTTCATCTACACTCTTGAGCAAACGTTGAGGACCACTTTTTCAAATGTCTATAACTTCCAAATGCGTTTTTCGGCTTAGACAAATTTTTGCACAGAGGTGGTCTAATGTATTGTAAAGACAAGCATGAAGTGGCGCACTCATCAATGCGTAGGTTTGCGGTAGAGAGGTCTTCGACTGTTGCTTTGCAGAAATGCATGATTTTTACTGGAATCAAAGCATTGAATTTTGGATTAAATGGAGGTTCATCCAATAAAAAACTTCTAGTTTGCTTTGTTACAATGTGCTTTAGCAAGTACTCATGCTTATAGTTTGTTCAGTGACATCTTTTGTTTCCAAATCTTGACCATCAATCTCTCCTTATGGCTCAGCAATGTATGAGGCACTACTCTGCGTTGATTTTGATTGTGAACAGTTGATTCGCAGGCCCAGGGCCGGCAACTTTGGATTTGAACGTGTGGTGCTGACTGTTGAATATTTCAGAAAAAGAACTGGGGGGGGGATCAGCGTCGCAGGCAATTTTTTTTTGTTTTATCAAAACTTAAAAAAAAATATTCAGGCACACGTCATATTTAAATACAATATACTATACAGGCTGTCCCAAAATAAAGTAGCCGAACGCATATGGGAGATAGCCCGGAAGAGATTAGAGGCCCCTACATAATGTTTCTCGGCATTCGAACTTTTTTTATTTTAATTTTTTTATTTGTTTCACTACTGATTGGATTTAAGTAAAATTATGCCAATAGGTAAGGAATCATTCAAAACAAGTCTCTGGCAAATTTCAGCCAAACACTTCGACCCGTTTATGAATTATTTCTGAAAAACCAATGAAAAAGTCAAATTTTGAAGAGCTGTATCTCAGTTAATATTAAGCTTTCGCAAAAAAAATAATGTGGAGGTCTTCAAGTGTCTTCTGGACTCCCATACACCGTTACTTCATTCTGGGGCACCTGTATAATATAGGGGTAATGATACATAAATAAAACTTTCAAAATAAAACAAAAATTCTCGAAATTAGTAAACTGGAGTGCTATGACGCTGATTTCAAATTTTGCATTTTCAACATGTGGTGCTCAGCACCACCTCTTTGGGTTACATGTGGTGCTCGAGCACGTCAGCACCACTATTGTTGCCGGCCCTGCGCAGGCCCGTTCCTAACGGGGCGTTCAAGGCGTGCGACGCACGCGGGCGCACTTTGCCAGGGGCGCAAAAATTCGACCGACTGAAAAAAAAATCGAAAAGGCGCTTTGCGCCCCCCGTTATAGCCGGGCGGCGGTTTAGCACCCGATGCGAAAACCAATTATACCAATATGAAGCAATTTTCCGTTGTTGAGCTCAGTTTATAGCCCACGCAAGCGGATACGGAACCGCATACGGTTATGCAAACGGTAGCGTAAGCAAAACCGCTAGTTTATAGTGAACGCTCCCATAGACGCACGTCAGCGTCGTAGGAGAAGGAATCATAGGTGATTTGTTTGCCTGAGTGTGCCGCTTCACTCCACATTGACATTGTTGTTCACTAAGCCATCCAAACTCAAATTCTGATTGGTGGAAACCAAGCCGCATACGGTTACGGAAGGCTATACTGCGACCAACTGAAAACGCCGCAATCGTTTATAGTGAACGCAATACTTGCAACCGTATCCCGTATACGCAAGGAGTTGGTCAACATCCAATTCTTGCGTTGCGGATACGTGAACGACCTTGGTTTCCACCAATCAGAATTTGAGTTTGGATGGTTAAGTAAATAACAATGTCAATGTGGAGTGGAGCGGCACACTCAGGCAAACAAATCCCCTATGATTCCTCCTCCTACGACGCAGACGTGCGTCTATGAAAGCGTTCACTTTAAACTATCGGTTTTGCATACGCTACCGTTTGCGTAACAGTATGCGGTTCCGTATCCGCTTGCGTCAACTGAACTGCGCAACAAATATGTTGTCGCAAGGGAAAAATTGGTCCGACTCTGGACCACAATAACTTTTGAATAACGTAAACCATTTCGATTCTGTTTTGACGGTTAGCGAGCTCAGTCTTTCCGTTATTCATCTTCAGGGGGTGAGGATCAGGAAGCTCCATGTAAAATATCTACAGGGTGAAATGTAAAACAGTACAAAATTTTAGCAAATTCAACGGACCCCCATTTTCAGAATAATTTTTTTTCTCAAATGTAAATGAAAGGATCATAAAGCGTGATGTTTTGGCTTGCGCCCAGTTTTGAAATTTTTGGAATCGGAACTCTGGTTCTGACTTTATGATTTTTTTTCTCTTGGAGGATGCTGATTTATCCTATCGCTACAAAAAAGACTATGTTAGCCTAAGGAGCCTGTCATCATCAAAAACTAAAACTGACCATCAGCATCAAGTTCAGGAGGTCAAAATCACAAAGAAAGCTTGTTTCAGTTGGGGAAATCTGATCAAATTCAATTTTTAAGGAAAACTCCTGTGTCGCCCATTTTGAATGGGCCCCCTTTTTGAAGCCTTGTTCAAGGTATTCCAGATGGTCTGCGAGTTAAGTTGCTGAGAACCGTTCAAGAAACAGTATTTGTGAATTGCAACCTCCTATCGTCAGAATAACATAGGCTCAAAATGGATATTTCCGTATTCATCTCGAAAAATGTTTTTTAGCGCCTTCACCATACTTTTTTTCCTCTTTGGTTGGTGGATCGGGAGGGGGGAAGTCAAAGAATTCTGTTCTGAAATGTAGATCAGCATTGCTTGAAAGGCATTCAGACTACCCAGGGTCCTTCAAAATTTTGAGGAAATCAAATTTTACAGAGTTACCACTGTTGCGGAACTTACTCCCTTCTTGCTCATCAAAGACTATGACGCACACATTTCAAGGCCTGAATCTTTTAGTACATTGATCAGCATTGCTTGAGGGACACGTTGGTCAACGTTGAGACTTACAGTACCCTCTTCTGAACTACAGCAAGAGTTAATCTGATTTGGCGGCACTTACTCCTTTCTTGCCCAAAAAAACTATGTTCCGCACACTTGTTGGATCGGAGCTTTTAGTATGTTGTTCAGCATTGATCAAAGGCCGTTTGTGCAAAATTTCAAAAGGGACATATTTATTTCAGGGTCAAACCCTAAAATGCCTGGGCTATAAGCTTTAGTCGTAGAAAACCGTATCACAAGACAAAGACAGTCATAGACCACGGTAACTATGGCAGCCAGTTCCGCCCCAGATGAGGAGAATAAACAGAATGCAAAGGAATGGCCCAATCCCTAGTAGCATGAGAACGTTCATATGGTTTTTGGTTCGAATTGAACCTTCCATATCGAATGGCTAAGTCACCGAACGTTTCGCGAACGTTCTGCGAACGTTTTTTGCTGACAGATCGAATGCTTCTACCTAACAAGTATAAAACTTAGGTATTTACTTGTGATCCCTGAAAGATAATGAAAAGTTCCCAGCAAAAATGCAGAAATGTATTTGAGAGCCCAAGATTTATTGTACGATTTCTTGTACAATCTGTCAGTCAAACAATCAAGTTCATTGTCTTTTGACAGTATTTTGGCAGATTGTTGAATAAATTGTACAATAATAGTTATACAGCAATTATATTACTTTTGTGAAAAAATAGAAAATAGAACAGTAACATGAATTCTGAATTCTTTTATCTTTTTGGTCGGGTATAGAATTAAGGGGGGGGGGGGCGCAAACTAGAAGCTTTGCACACGGGCGCTCAAACCCCTAGAAACGGCCCTGTTGATTCGTGTATTTATTGCGATTTTGCGTCAACATTTTGTGATTGCGGACTCTTCATGCGGACTGTTACTAAAGAACAAAAACAAGAGGAAAAGCTCACAAAGATGTCGAAACCTTGAGCATTGACAAGAAAGAAGTTAGCAATTCCATCACATGCCGATAAAACACCTCTGCAGTGATCAAAGAAGAAATGGTCAATTTCTTCAGTTCTTTTCAGGAAAAGACAGTTGCGTCGTATCGCCAAGAGACCAAGCGCACAAGCGATGAGTAACAACCTTCACTAATCATTTGTCATCAATATTCAAGAGTTTAAATCACTCTAACGCCATCAGGCCCTTTCAAATGCGAAGAAGTTGAAAAACTAACTTCAAGTTTGTTGCGCTGCATACTGAGTGAACCCAAGGACGGAAATGGATGGTGGCCATACTCAGAAATGTGTACCTATAAGCCTTGTGTCCAAGTGTAGAAACAACCAAGAGGATCTGATGACTCAAAAAATTGAAAATCGGTGTTTGTTTGAACCTCTGCAGTGTGAAAAACAGCTCAAATCAAATGATGTTCTCAATCGGGATTGTCGTCTTTCGTAATGGGGTATATACTCCAATTTGAAGAAATGGACTATGTAGTTACTTATTTTATATATCAACATCCCCTAATAAGCCTGTGATAGCCTATTTCACCATGAATATCACAATAAGGCGGTAATTCTTCTTTTGAAAAAAGCAGGAGGGGACCGGTTCGTTTGAAGAGACGACCTAGTGACGTCATTGAACTGGCAGCCCCGAGAGCAGGGATCACGCCCGCGAGTTGAGTTCCGATAGCAACGAAGATCTGTTCCAAACATTCAAACCAGTTGTCAGACTGTCAGCTCTGACTGCAAATCCGTACTTACTGTTATTATTTTGTTCTTTCTTGTACACGGTCTGCCTCTGCTTGTCTTCATAACAATATGCCAAATAAGGCCCTGGGAAAGACAAGACATGTTTTTTTGCTAGTTGCTCCAATACCAAAGAATATGCACCCCAATCAGCGGTGAGCGTCGACTGTATGGAAAGCTGTGTACATTCAGTGAATACCTACCCTAGCTGAGTGGTCGGTATCCAGAACCCTTCCACAGACGAAGACAGTGGAAGTGATACTAGTTCTGATGCTTACCACTTTAAAATAACTGAACTAACTTCATCTTCCGGTGTCACCTTCGCTTTTATTTTGCAAATTGGATACTTTCTTTTCAGTTGAACATATCCGACAGCATCGTCCAGATTGCTTTTTTACCTGCTTTGTAATGCACACAGTAAGTACTTACCTATTCCTAATAGTTCTGTCAAGTCTGGAGTCTGGCCGATAAAATTTGGGTGACTGCGAGGGTGACTGTCTTATACGCCAGCATCAACCGTACTTTTTACAGTAACGAAAACGATACTTACCAGTCACCACACACCACGTTCCGTTTTCTAGCATTTTTGATGAGGACGAATGTTCTTTTCCGATAGATTAAAAGTTATTTACTTATTCTGGACGAACTAAATGAGAGCTTCACCACTTCGCTTTCACGTTTGAAAAATTTGTATTTGTGAACGTATATCTGCCATGGTCGTCAACTTAAGTTCCCTTCCTCAAAGCCTCTGTCCTCTGTCCATAACAGATAATAACGGCTGAGTCACTTATTTCATCCACCTCAATCAGATCAAACTCCAGTTTGACGTCTAATTCGACGTCTGTTACGAAATTGTTTCAAACAGAAATAAATAATTATTGGTTACCATCGCACCCAAAACCGCGATGTTGCCAATCAGGGTATAACCTGGCTCGACCTAGTGACGTCACTGGCTGCGAAAACGAATTCTTTGCGAATTTTTTCCCGCCCTATTATGAAGATAACAGTGAAACAAATCACCACATGCTTATTAGAGAATGTTCAGCTCCTTGTTACCAATTAAAGAAAAAAATTGGATTATACCCCATTGTACAGGAACTGATCAAAAAGATTCCTGCCCACACCATGATGGAGCCACCCCCAAACGGATTCCTGATAGTACAAGAAAGATAGATTTCAACCTCGGAAAAAATATGGACGTCCTGGAAATTTGATATTTTGTTCAGAATTGAGTGCTCTACAACATATCCAAAATCGCCAAAAATCGCACTCGGGGGTTTTAAGTTATTGGAGGGGGGGTAAAAAATTGCAGCTAAAAATGGAGGGGATGGAACCTGTCAATCCATTGGATGCAAATACATTATGGTTCGACGTATCATATCCTGTTGATACCATTTTGGCACAAAAAGTGTCCATCATTGTTGAAGGGGAGTAGTGGGGGGGCGAAGCTCTGCTAGGTGGTCCATTTTGTTTTTCTGGCCATTTAGAACCAATCACGACAAGTTTGGTATCTTTTCCGACTAAATTCAATCTCCTGAACTCGTATCCGATGTGTAAATTCGGATGAAAACAAGTTTGAACAAGTTAACTTGAGAAAACTTGTTTTTTCTTTGACAGTTTTGACGAATTTTTTTTTTTCTGTTGGAGGTGTTCATTTCCAGAAAATATTCAGAGACTATTGAATTGAAGTGTATTCTTTTCGAAAATCATCCAATCGATGTATAGCTTTGTTTCTCAAGTTAAAAAAAATCGATTTGAACCTGAGCCGGCGCGGCGCGTCGTCTACTACTGACTAGAACACTACAGCATGCACCTCTTAATGAAAACACCTCAATCTATTGAAGAAATAACAACTCATCTTTGAAAATTGGAGGATCCGTGCAGAATTGAATTCCCTATAACACGAACAAAATCGCCTTGAATCGCAATGCAGGATTTTGAGTTATTCGAGGAGGAGGATAACATTTTGGCAAGATTCATACTCTATGAACTGTTACCGCTCCCCTCAAATAACTCAAAAACCTGCAGTGCGATTTATGGCGATTTTGTTCATGTTATAGGGAATTCAATTCTGCACAGATCCTACAATTTTCAAAGAGGAGTTCTTATTTCTTCAATAGTTTGAGGTGTTTTCATTAAAAGGTGCATGCTGTAGTGTTCTGGTCAGTAGTAGACGACGCGCCGCGCCGGCTCAAGTTCAAATCAATTTTTCAAACTCGAGAAACAAAATTATACATCGAGTGGATGATTTTTGTGAAGAATACACTTCAATTCAATGACCCCTGAAAATTTTTCGAAAATGAATACCTCTAACAGTGATAAAAAAATTCGTCAAAATTGTCAAATAAAAAACAAGTTTTTCCTAATTAACTTGTTCAAACTTGTTTTCATCTGAATTAACACATCGGATTCGAGTTCAGGAGATTGAATATAGTCGGAAAAGATACCAAACTTGTCGTGATCGGTTCTAGATGGCCAGAAAAACAAAATGAACCACCTGGCAGAGCTTCGCCCCCCCACGACCCCCCTTTATCAATGATCGAGACTTTTTGTGCCAAAATGGTATCAGCGGGATATGATGCGTCGAATCATAACGTATTTGCTTTCAATGGATTGACAGGTTCCATCTCCTCCATTTTAATTTGCAATTTTTTACCCCCCCTCCAATAACTCAAAACCCCCGGGTGCGATTTTTGGCGATTTCGGATATGTTGTAGAGCAGTCAATTCTGAACAGAATATCAAATTTTCATGACGTCCATATTTATTCCGAGGTTTTGCAGATTTTTTTACTATTTTTCCTGTACTATGAGTGAAATTCAATCTGCATGAAACCGCTGTCCACGACGATATCACACACGACCCCACCAGTCATTTCCTGTCAGGGTGATACGTGTTTTATCATTGTCGTTTTTGACCAGACCCTGTACATTTACGAAAAACGAACAATCCCGATTAAGGACTCATTCAATTTTAGCTGTTTTTCACACTGCAGAGGTTCAAACAATTACCGATTTTCAAACGTTTGCGTCGTCAGATGCTCTTGGTGGTTTCTACACCTAAACACAAGGCTTATACACATCTCTGAGTATAGCTATCATCCATTTCCGTCCTTCGGTTTACTCAGTGCAGCGCAACAAACTTGAAGGTATTTTTTCAACTTCTTCGCATTCGAAAGAGCCTGATGGCGTTAGAGGGATTTAAACTGTTGAATATCGATGACAAATGATTATTAAAGGTTGTTACTGATCGCTTGTGCGCTTGAACTCTTGGCGACACTCCGCAAATGTCTTTTCCTGAAAAGAACTGAAGAAATTGGCCATTTATTTTTTGGTCACTCTAGAGGTGTTTTATCGGCATGTGATGAAATTGGTGACTTTCATCTTGTCAATGCCCAAAATTTTGACGTCTTTGTGAGCTTTTCCCTCTTGTTTTTCTTCTTCAGTAACAGACTAGGTACATGAAGAATTTCTTGTATTTCAGGCTCAAGAGTGGCCACAGTTACAAAATGTTGACGCAAAATCACAATAAATACACAAATGAACTGTTTACAACAAAAATCAACGCAAAGTATTACCTCATGCATTGTTGCGCCATAAGAAGAGATTGATGGTCAAGATTTGAAGACGAAAGATGTCAATGAACAAACTGAGCATGGTACTTGCTCAAGCACATTGTAACAAAGCACACTAGAAGTTCTCTATTGGATGAACCTCCATTTAATCCAAAATTCAATGCTTTGATTCCAGTAAAAATCATGCATTTCTGCAAAGCAACAGTCGAAGACCTCTCTACCGCAAACCTATGCATTGATGAGTGCGTCACTTCACACTTGTCTTTACACTACATTAGGCCACCTCTGTGCAAAAATTCATCAAAACCAAAAAACGCGTTTGGAAGTTATGGACATTTAAAGAAGTGGTCCTTAATTTTTGCTCAGAAGTGTATATTACGGGTGTTTTTTAAAATCTGGCGTCCAAGCATGCTGTGCTCCGGCCGAATTAGGCTATTTTCGGCTGGAGCACAGCATACTTGGACGCCAGATTAAAAAAAAAAACACCCCGTTACCTACATGACACGGCACGTTCAACGCCTCAATTGAGGCAACGAGATGTACATACTTATCATCCGCGAACATTCCGAACAAATACTTAAACTATACTTTGTTACTTACATCGGTGGCACTCTGAACTGATTTTCTCATTTCCCCTCCTCTACGGCACCCCCTCCTCTACGGCACCTCTAGGCTCCATCACCCTCCTGGGCCTTGTAACCACCATCCGGCATCTTACAAGAGAAGGTATTGGTTCCTATCTACCTTCAACCCGCGAAATAAAAAAGAGGATATTGTTGTGTTGTGTTGTGATTATGAAGAGCAAAGGTTTTAATAGACACAAAGTCATGTCGCTTTCCTACGCCCCTGCATTCTGATCAGATCCAGATGCAGGCTGCCGCTTCCAGAAAACATGCAGTCAGTGTAGGCGGAGAACTAAGCGTTGGGTGCCGTCGGTATACGCCGAGACTTCATAAAAATGCGGAATTTTCAACGACCCAAAGGGTTGGGGTCCGTAAATTTAATTATTTCACCCGCAAGTAATTACAAATTCAATTTTAAATAGAGATTAATAGAGTCTCGGTATTTATATGACTTTAAAAGTCGAGGCTTTATTTTAATTGAGGGCGTCCGTGGAATTCATTCATTATTTCGAATGTACAGTTGAGTGCGAGATAATTCATACGGCAAATTGTCCGCAAGTGAAGCTGGTTTTCGTTTGTCAGTGCTCAGTGGCATGGCAGTTCGATAGTCAGTAACCGCTAATACCGTATCATGGACTAATACCAGATCATGAAAAAGCAATCGCCATTGCGAAGCTGGTGATTGGTGGTCTTTGGCGAAGGCAGTGGCGGACTAAGGGAATTGGGGGCCCGGGGCGGAATTGTGAGATGGGGCCCCTAAGGAGTGAAAGTTGAGAATATGAAGGGGGGCCGGCAGATTTTTTGGCCCGCGCCCTGCCCCGCCGTAATTTTGCAAAAGCCTGAGAAACAAAAAATGTGTTGTTAACTTGACTATAAAACACACAGTAGCGCAGTCAGAATTTAAGGGCGGAGAGGGCAAAGGCAACGGTGAGGGTGCATGTCAGGGAAAAGTAGCGCCGCAGGCGAAATTTTTTGGGCATAATAATAATAATAATGATGCTGATGATAATCGGTATATTTCGTGCGTTTTGCGATTTTGGTTCTCGACGTTTTCACCAAAATTACTTGATGATCAAACTTCTTTTCAGAAAATTTTTGCGCTTCTTGAAAATTTTCGCCAGAATTTTTTCTGTATCGGTCTAGTGTGGAATGAAGTGCCATGGGCGCTTGGGAGGTAGGGGGGTGGTCTCATTCGTCCACTTTCGCCTCTCCCTTGACTATGCCACTGACCACCAGTACCTACAAGAAGTTTCCGGTTCCAGCTTCAGATGTTGAATTGGATTTGGACTGTTGACTCAATGCTTAAACCTACTCGTATATACCAAATTAAAAATGATACGATTTTCTACTACCTGCAGCGCGCAGACAAAATACTTTTGTTGTTTTGTCTTTCCTTCTTTTTGAAAAGAAATGATAAAATTCAAAATTTCAAGAAGCTTGAGGCCCCTGGCACTGTGATATCCGAGTTCGGGGCCCCTAAAGCCTAAAGTGAAAATAATCCGCAAAGACTCCGTGATACAGACACACCTCTATTGCCTGTGTGTAGGCCCCCAAACCTGTTGTCATGGGGCCTGCCAAGGTAACTTTAAAATGGAAAAAATAGGAAAACAATATTTCTCACCTGAGTAATATGCGAAAAAAAATGATCAACGAGGGAAAAAATTTAAATTTTTGGATATTATCCCAATTTTTTGCAGTATTTTTCACAAACAAGAGGAATTGGGGGCCCCATCAGATGATTGAGGCCCCGAGGCCCGGGGCGGACCGCCCCCGCCGCCCCCCCCTTAGTCCGCCACTGGGCGAAGGTAGCAGAGCAACTTCAGTTCTACAAAACCCACCAAAGAAAAAATTGAATCAAATTAAACGCAACCCATTGCTGAAGGTGGACGCAAGTATGAAAGTCGCAAGTCGCAGGAAGACGAAGCTCTGGTAACTGGTAATGGTAACCATCGTCAGAGATCGTTCCTTCACCAATGAAATGGAAGCCCAGGAAGAATCCAATTTTCCGTCTAGTTAATGAGTGGCAAAAAGGAGAATCAAGAAAGCGGGCATGAGGAATTCGGCAGCCACTCAAACGCCTTTCCTTACCGAAAATAACAAACGCTCTGGAATAGACTTCGCTGCAGACTTTGTTGGTAGGAACGATGTTTTTTGGTGATTATAACAAGTACTTATAGCCAAAAATTTGCACGTGGATGCACTTGACATAATACCGGGTGATCATTTGAAAATTATCCACCTGCAATAACTCCCGATTCCTAGTCAATATTTCTTCGAGCAAAAACAGGTCGATTTTTATATCGAGGGGGGCATCTAAAACATACATTGGCAAATTTCTATCTTCAGCCCTCTCGCCCCCACCCATCCCAAAAATAAAATTTCAAATGACACTACCTACTTTGCGATACAAACTGAAGAAAATTAAATTCTCTTTTTGAAAAAAATATTTTCAAAAATTTTAACTCTACCCCCCTTCTCCCTAAAAATTCTCTGAGTGTCCCTTCCAATATTCTGAACCCCTCAATTCTCTTCAGTTTGGTCAGAATCATCCTGAATAGCTTCAAAGAAGAGAACTTTCGGTGGAAAAAGTGCTACCCAAATTGACCCCATTGCTCTCCCCCACCTCAACTTTAAAATTAAACAAAATACCACCCACTTTGTGATACATTAAATTGAAGGAAATCAAATTCTCTTTCTAAAAACAATTGTTTTGAAATTTTCAACCCCTCCTCCATTTAACTGGACATTTGGAGTATTTTAGTAGGAAAACGAGGGTTTTAAAAATTCCGAAAAAATTGTGTTAAGGGAGAGAATCCAATTCCCTTCAATTTGATGTATCACAAAGTAGGTATTGTCATTTTAGATTTTTAAGGTGAGGAGGGGGGAGCGAAGGGGTGAATTTGGGTGTCACTTTTTCTATAGAAAATTTTCTCTTTCGATGCTGTGCAGGATGACGTTGACTGCATTGAAGAGAATTGAGAGGTCAAGAATATTTAATTGGACACTCAGAGAATTTGAGAGGGAAGAGGGGTGGGGTTAAAAATTTTAGGAATATTTTTTCAGAAGGAGAATTTGATTCTGTTCAATATTGTCATGATAATGACATAAAGGCCCTGGGTAAAAGCTTATCCCTTGAATATTGTCACGAGGTAGATAACCCCGTGTCAGGCCCTGGCCCCTTGAAGGGTGGAAGCTTGCATAAGGAAACGTTCACCTAGATTAGCTAGCCGCTTCTCTATACGTCACTGATGCAAGGCAAGCATTTTTGGGACCAGGACGGGCACGGCGGTGTAAAAGCAAGGATTGACGAGTTGGCCACCGGCGAGGCCGGTCAAGCGCGAGTCCTAGACTCCGACTAAACAAGCGAATATGCCTCATGGGCATGAGGCTCAGTAGCGCACTTCCTTTTTGGAGGATTAGTGAACGCAAGATGTTAAGTGATTAGGGTTCTACCGTCTTGGGCAAAAAATTGCAATATGGCGGCCAAAATATCGACATAGTCATGAAATTCGGCTTGAAAATCAAAATGATCGTACTAGACAAGGGTAAGTTCCAAGTTTCATGAAAATCGTTCCACTAACAAGAGATTTCAATATGGCGGCCAAGATGGCGGCAGAATTATGAAACTCAGCTTGAAAATAGGAATGATCGTACGAGACAAGCGTAACTCTCAAGTTTCATGAAAATCTTTCCACTTATAAGAGATTTCAATATGGCGGCCAAGATGGTGGGGCAATCATAAAATTTGGCTTGAAAATAAGAATGATCATACTAGACAAGGGTGAGTTTCAAGTTTCATGACAATCGTTCCACTAATAAGAAATTTCAATATGGCAGCCAAGATGGCGGCCGAATTATGAAAGCCAACCTGCCTATTTGGTCCTTGAGGACCTAAGCTATCCACCGGATAAAGTTCAATCTTCAACGGCTGTAGCTTTATTTCCCGAGGAGAAGTTCAACTTCATCGAAGTGCACAGGAGATCTCTGTTTTTTGAGAATAATGATAACGATGTATGGATAACAAAAATAGTGCCCATTGGCCACCCTTGGAGACATCAGCTATTAATCGGAAAAAAGTTCCAAGACTCTTGTTTCAATTCTCGAGAAGGAGTACAGCGTCTTAATTTCTGCACGGACTCGGACAGACAGACAGACAGACAGACAGACAGACAGACAAACCGGCCACATAAGCGTCATTTTGTTACTTATATAAAAAAATGTGCTCCAACTGATTTCGACCTCCTGAACACGAATATCGGGTTCACTTTTGAATTGGAACATTTCTTTTTTATCGAAAAACCGAAAAAATGGTAGCCTTGTCACATGATTTTTAGTGATACCTACCTACTTTTTTTTTGTTATTGAGCGAACATGTTTCGTAATTTGAGTGCCATTATCCTTCAGGTACCTAGTATTGGCTATTTCAAAATGTTCAATTACTATTTCGGCACGTCTGATTTTAAATTTGTAGGGTCGTGTAATATGCGCCGAGCCGTGGCTTTGCGGCCGTTTTCAAAAATCGATAACAATTGACCTAACGGTCGGATCGAAGTGGGGTTTTTGTCAAAAGAAAGTTCAAATTGTTCTCTAAATATAATGCCGTACATGCAGTGATGTATTTCATTAAGAAATTGTAGTTGCCTGCATATCGCAACTTTCTACATCTTACCGCGAATGCCAGCACTTGATCGGCGAAGCCGCCCTACACCAAAATGTTATTTTTGTAATTGTTCATGATTATTTCGGCAACATTTTTCTTGATTCGCGTACCAAGGCCATGAGCTACCCATTCGAGTTGAAATATTTTCTGTATTGAATTTCGTTTTGTTCGGAGGAAAGGATATCAAGCACCAGCAAGCAACGAATAAATCATTTGCGGCCGAGCCGTAGTTTCGGAGTCATGTTCAAAGATTAATAACTACTAATCGGCACCTCGCACCGATGTGAAATTACATTAAAATAAAGTTCAAATCATCCTCTAAATATAACTCCGCATATGTATTATGGTAAAATGATAAGATCGGGTACTTCCTCGCATGTGATAACTTTCGAGATCAGGCCGGCTTCTGAAATGCAGCATTCAACGGCGATGCCGCGTCACACTAAATTGTTATTATTGTCATTGTTTATTATTATTTCGTCAAGATTTTTCTTGGTTCGGGATACAAGGTCATGAGCTACCTAATGGAGTAAAAATTTTTCGCAAAAACCTTTTCGTCTAGGACTAGATGCGGGAACGGACGGACGGACGGACGGACAAAGCGAGGACAAAAGCGCCTTCCCGTTTGGAGAAGTGCGCTAAAAACTAATATAAGAAGTGGCGTACTCCGTAGGTACTCGATGAAATAGTTCCAACCGAAAGGTAAGCCAAGAAATGTTACCTTGTGTTTGATTATCACTTGGGTTATCTCTGATTTAGATTAATAAACCTGTATTATATGGTACTTTGGGGAAGGCCCAATGGGCCATACGTGACAATATAATGTATCGCAAAATATAGGTAGTGTCATTTGAAATTTCAAAGTTGGAATAGGTGGGGGCGAGGGGGCTAAAGATAGGAAATCGCTAATGTATGTTTTAGTTGTCCCCCTCAATATAAAAATCGACCTGTTTTTCTCGAAGACATTTTCACTAGGAATCGGGAGTTAATGCAGGTGGATAGTTTTCAAATGATCACCCGGTATATTCAAAACTGGCAAGCAGTTGAAATCTTTGAAATCCATCAGCCAACTTCCTTGTGAAGCCGTATGAATTATTTCGCACTCAACTGTACCTACCACTCGTAGTATAGTAATAAAACTCGCTAGGTTAAGACGACTAACGAACGGACTATGGGCTACAATTGATACAGCGCGCACCTTCTATTTTCAAAATATCATTACTCATTAGGTACTCCTGAACCAGAGCGCTTATTGCCTTGCTATTTTGCCCAAAACTTTTTCGAACTTCTTGAACTTATTTTGAACTTTTCACATAGTTCACCATAGATTAAAGTTTTTGTGTTGTTTTTGCAGTTCCTCCGATCTTGATGGATCTGCAAAGGTAATGGTTGAGAATAAAAAGCAAAAAGTTGCCAGGGAAGCTTTCACTGATCATTGGGTGAGGCAACGGTGAAAGATGTTCCACTTTATCTCTCACGCTCATCGAGATATGACCTGTTGAACTAAAACCAAACGGAGGCTGTTTAAATGTTTGGAAAAGTCAAAAATGGGGTCCTCGGAGCCCAACGATCTAAATTTCTAGGTGGTAGGTGATTTTCGTAATCAGCGAGGTCCAAATACCCTAGAAAGCCTGTTGCCCAACTACTGTTACATGAAATGCTTCTTGCATCATTGGGAGAGCGATTCATGAAATTTGGTCCTAGTGTTTTTGCTCCACATTTCGATTCTGCTCTACTTACAACTGATAGCCAAAACCAATGTCACATCACTGATGACACCTTGCTACGGGAGATATGAGGCAAATCTCGCCAATAGATGGCGAGAGGAGGCTAAATGGGCGTGTATAAGAAATAGGTCTATTGACGCTTTCTGGAATACTTTAGACTAATCTGAAATGAAATTGATACTTTCTGAACTACAATAGAAAAAGCTGGAATACAACTGAAGCTTAGTGGATTACAACTGGAAAAGGTGTACCTTTAGGTAGTTGTTGCTCGCTTCTCTATTGTCATAGTGTCGTCAAATCAAAGCTAATCCTGATTCGCCTAGTAGCTTTGTGGGTTTAATTAAAAGCGCGCGAGGGTGCTTTTCTCCTGGAATGAGACTGTGTTGTTGAGCACGCCGGCGTTTAAAATACCGGATATTAATTAAATTTATTGGTTAATTAGAACAGTAGACATGCAAATATGGAAGTGTGTATGCGGAATGCGTCCGTATGAATATTCAGGCGCTAACTACGATGTGATTTACATGCTAAACTGTTTAGAGCCGGCAAATATTAATAAGCAAATTGCGAGGAAACTTGGCAAAGCAACATCTTGATGGCCGCCGCCGAATTCAACGACATGCAGCAAGAAAGCAACTCCCGGCGGTAGAGTTTACTTATATAAATTGGTGTTAATGTGATAAACGACTGGTTTCTTATTGTAGACGCAATAAATTGGAACGCGAGCTCGAAGCGAAAGCTCGCCTTCGCAGCTAACTGCGCTGCAATGATCATTAGCTATAAAACGGAGGTCTTGCCAAATAGTATACACCTACCTGCCTAGGTTTTTGGGGCTGTAATTACTGCAATCAATATTTTTCAAGCAAATAGTGGGAGGGGGGGTAGCGAAATGGTCTGTGAATTTTGTGATTTAAGCATGAACAAGTTCGAACAAGCTAACTTGAGTAAACCTGTTTTTTCTTCGATAATTTTCGCAAAACTTTTTTTTACTGTTAGAGATATTCTTCTTTGAAAATATTTTAGAGGCCAATTGATTGAAGTGAGTATATTCTTCACGATAATCATCCACTCGATCGAAAATTTTGTTTTCCGAAATTGAAACACCGACTTGAACTTGAGCCGGCCCGGCACAGCGTCTACTAATAACCAGAGCACTACAGCATGCACCTTCAAGTAATAACTCAACACCCTGCAGTGCGATTTATGACGATTTTGTTTATGTTATAGGGAATATCAGCTCTGCACAGATCCTCGAACTTTCAAAGATGAGTTGATGAGATAATTTTCCTGATAGTTTGAGCTATTTTCATTTAAAACACGTTAAGCGCCAGACTAAAAAATCGAGATGTTTCCTGTAGTGCCATGTGAGACGCGGCGGGACACAAAAATTTTCTTGTCCCAGTGCGCCACGTGACACGCCTGGCGGGACACTGCCGCAAAATTTCAACTGATGATATAAAATTTAAAAAAAGCTTGATATTGGTATTGATGCTTGCATGAGCTTCTAGAAACTCCATAATTTATTCATGCATTACACATTCCCAGTCTTTGCATTCCTACAGGGTGTAACAGAGAAGTGAAAACTCCTATATATTTTTTTCCCTGGCACTTTTTCAGAAAATTCTTTAAAAGGGTATAACGATTTTGGCTATTGCGGAGCTGTCAGTGTCAATAGTTTCTTTTTTCTCCTTCAATTTTTTGACAAATGACGAGTTTTTGACATTTTTTAGAACTTTTTTTTTCAATTCGCAGCAATGAAGACTGCGTGTTTTTATCCCTGTGGTAGCATACAATTTTTGTTCCTGTCATTACCGTTTTGTTGTAGTAATACAGATGGAACTGGCTATATTTTTTCCTATTGCTTTTTTTCAAAAATCTTTCCCAAGGGGTGTAACAATCTTGATTTTTGCGCATCTGTCAGTGTCAATATTTACATAGTCCTCTAATTTTATAATATAAACTGCTCAATATTTGAAATGTCGGTATCGAAAATTTTACCCTTTTCTCAAAATGATATAAAACTGACACAACCGATTCCAATTTCTACATTGAAGTCTGTCTGTCTGTCTGTGTGTCTGTATTCCTGTCTCTGTGTAATTTGCAATGATAACTTCTAAACGGTTGATCCAAGTGAGCCTCAATTTGGTGTGTGCGCATGGTTTAGGCGTCCAATGAACTTGAAATAGATTTCAGTTGAAATTCGCCTCCAGAGGGCGCACTTGCACCGTCTCAATTTTGGAATTTTTGACATATGAACCTCAATTGAGGTCTCCAATTTTCCGTTGTCTCTCTTTACTGTGACGTCATGCGTATAAGATACGGTTAATCGAGGTCATTGGGCGCTTCCCAATAAGGCGTATAAGGACACAATTGGACACATATGGACACAATTCGACACAGCTAGCGTTCCAATAGCAGTAATAGCACCACATGTCGACACAATCGAAACATTGGCGAGGCTGAGTTTAGAATTGAGCTGGCAAGTGCACTTTGACATTGTGTATCCGTCTTGTCGCAGTTATTGGAAAGCGCCCTATGTTTCTTGAGATATGACATTTCGTTTCTGACAATGGGAAATTTTTCGAATCTGACAAGCGCTCTGTCGTGTATTTATTTGATTTCAGCACGGAATTCATGATTTCACTTGTTCTTACTCTCGTTCTTACCAATAAGTGTGTTATATGTAGTGGAAAACTGAGAAGACTTACAGAAATGGTTCAAGGGTGTTGTGTCGCTCTATGCGAGTGCGAGAATAAGACGAATACACCCGGCATCACCATGCACCGGTTCAGGAAAGACCCAAACTTGATGGAAGTGTGGCTGCACCAGCACCACCAGGGATCACGCTGCACCAGACACGTGCATCTTACTACTTCGTCCATTAAAAACTCTCTTATGGGCTCTAGTGACTTTCCCCACATGATAATGGGAACAGTATAGCTAACCGATTCAAAATTCCCGCAAAAGTCAGAAACGAAACGTCCAAACGTCATAAACGTCAAAACGTCAAAGGTGACCTCGAAAAACCATGTACTTTCTATCTCCTAAAATTGGAAAGGTCAATTTAGATATCTTTGCTGATCCTCCGTTAGTTGAGAAACACATTGTAACATTTTGATTTGGAGATGTCTCACAATTATAGCTTTAATTTCTTGTTTTCCAAAAATCTGTGTTTATTTTACAAGTTCGTGTTGAACCATTACAGAAACGGGCGAGTAAAAAAAGGCAGTATGTAGGTATTGTTATACAATTTTTTGCAAAAAAGTCCGTGAAGGCTGACTTTAGAAGTGATCACTACTTGTTCATATCTGTAATGGTTCACCCATCAGCGCTTGAAAGAAGAGTCAGAGCAGAGATCTTTGAAAAATAAGAAATGGAACCTATATTTTTATTTTTGAGACATATGCAGACCAAAATTTTAAAATGTGTGTTTGGACTAACAAAGAATCTAAAAATTTGATCTCAGATCCGTACATCAAAAATTCCGATATTGATACGGTGCAAATGTAGTGCTTTCTGGAGGCGGATTCCAGCCAAAATCCGAGAAGCTCATTGGACACTTTGACCATTCGCGCATATCAAATTTCAGCTGAATCGGGTCAACCATTTGGGAGTTTCATCAACGATTACACAGAAATAGAAACACAGACAAACAGACAGACATGCTTCAATCTGGAAATGGTCTAAATAAATCGTCTGGGAGACTGAAAAATGGATATATTCGTCAAACTCCAAAAACAATTTCCATGCGCATACACAAGATTTTCTTTTTCATTCGAGAATGACAACCAAGAAAGTAAAATAGGGTTCCAGAGGGCGCGGATGTTATCAACTGTTCAAGCAAAAAGCATGCAAAATTACAGGTTCTTATCAACAAAAATTAGATTTTATCGACGCGACGACCAAAATAATTACTGAATTACAAAAAAAAAATCATAAAATATTTTTCTCACGGAAACGGGGATCTGTTGAGCTAAGCACAATTTTGCAATGCTTCACATTACACCCTGTAAAGAATGTAATTGGGTTAAAAAAAATTACCAACAGGGGAGATTGCTGAAAGATGTACCTATCTACTAAAGAACCGTGGAAACGAAACCGAATGATATTATTTTGAAAAAGGGTAGAATCCCCGATACCAACATATCAAATGTGCAGTTGAGGTGACACATTTTCCATTTTTTTTGCATTTTTTTATTCCGGGCAATGAAAACTACGTATTTTTCTCCGTTTGATAACATACTTTCTGTTACTATCATTATCCTTTTATTCTTATAATAATTTAGAAGTGTCATCGATTCTTCCCGAAAATTGCTTTCGGAGTAGGTTCAGAACTTTGTATAAACGCACAGGGTAACTGTCAGTGAAAATGTCACTTCGGATTCATAAACACGAACGGGCTGTTACGTGGTAACGTCTGAATAGGTTAGCAGTACACCCGGTATACATACCTTGTCAATTTCTTTTAATAGCGAACGTTCTTCATAGTTTTTTGTTTTAAAATTCAAACTGATACGAAATAAAAATTCTTATCACTTCTCTACGCCGCACCAAAGAAGTCGCTTCGCAAGCTAAAATAATTTCGAACAAATTCACGCGCTTCTCAAGCAACCCGGCGATATTATTATTTTTCAAGATTAATTCTAGGTCGCAGTCCACGAAAGGTAAAAATTAAACAGTCAATCGTATTTTTCATTACCAATTTTAATATTTTAGGAATCGTTTTCCATCGCACTTGAGCTAGTTGCTAATTGATATTCGCCGTGTGCGAAAGAAACAAAGGCAGAACAGGAAACCCTTACGGTGTAAGGTACGGTAGCTCTGAATTTAAGTGGGAAAACTAGGTAGATCAAATAGGTTTATCTTTTAGGGTTTTTTTTTCTCTTCTTCTTTCCTTCTGATTGCTGTGAAATCAATCAAGTCTTCGTGGATTTGGCAAACAACACCCGCCACGGAAAAGTAAAATCACCGACAGCTTGGAAGCATCTTTACTGTGAGAGAACGACGCGGAGCCGGAAGACGCGACCCTACCAGCCACGTTCCAGCCTAGGCTGAGTACATTTTTTTGATTCCAAAACCACGTGTACCAAATGAAAAACCAAAATACTAATAACTTGAAAAGAGTGAACCAAGTTTATTGAAAATCTGTAACAAAACGGAACATAAAATATCCTTTTTTTTGTATACAAAGTATACTTATCAGGTGAAGTAAAGTTAAATTTTGTCAAACGCAGTTCGGCCGAAGTACGTTAGTTCTTAGCCCTTCAGGCACCGTCTCATATAAATGTTTAATTCTTAATTTATTCTACCATCAATTATTTTCTTAAATTTGCAATTTGTCAGCATTTCAAACGTTAGTAAATATAACCTATTATCTCACCCTAGTAATTTTTTTTGCGTTGCTATTTTGATCATTATAAGATTGCATCTTTTCTTTTGCCATAACAAAAAAATAGTAAGGTAAACGACACCCACCCCTATTCAACCATAACTTTTAATGTTAACCATAACATTTGGCGCCCAACTTTGTTTCATTCAACTAGGGTAGAATTTTGGAAAGTATAGAAAAATAACAAAAAAAAAAAAAAAAAAAAAAACTGGTTTTGGTACACTTGGTGCTTTTTATTTGATTTGTTCGTTCTCTATTTATTTTGAGAAACAAATGGTTTCTTAAATACATATTGTCACGTGTCTTTCTCTCTCGCGCGATTTGTATTGCGGCACCGCCTAATAACCATCGTTTTTTGGCGCAGTGCGTTCTTTTTCTTTTTTGTTGGAAAAAGACCGGGTTTTATTGTTTTCATAGTTTTGAAACGTTTTGGTGTACATTAAATGTTTCATTATTGCTCGTAAACAATTATGAAAACTTGATTGATTTTGCAGGAGGGAAAATCATTCATTAGATTTAGGTGTACAGATTTAGTTTAGGCATTTTAGGTATAGTTAGATATAGACAGACTCGTATAGGTAGTGCTAGGTTTATTAGAACGTTCCCTGGTTCCTTACGTTTCTGAATTCTTTAAGTTTAATTTTCTTGATAGAAAATTCTTGAGGAAAGGGAGGAGATTTATAAATAGACGTTTTATAAATACATTTTTTCCGTTCATTCTTTTTTTTAAGAAGCTTACAATCTATCTTGTAGATTTTGATTGTTCTTTTTTCCTTTAAGTTTTCTCATCCAATTGGGGGGTGAATAAAAGCTAGTTTGCTAGTTTGTAAAGGAAAACAATTTGACTAAATTGCTCATTAAATTGTTTATTAAAAGCAAATTATCTCATTAATCTGATCAGTACTTTTTTGCCAAGGTTTAAATCTAGCTTATTTTTTTTTATTAATATTTCTTTTATCATTGTGGTGTTGATCAATCTAAAGTTATTTTTCTTACGTAATGGAGGAAAACAGGAATCAACCACTCTTACCAAATCGTCTTTTAAAGGAAGAATTAGCGCACGAATTGCTTATTCGGGGAATAAAGTCAACAGGTAGAGTAGAGGATGACAGAAAACTTTTGCGTGAAGCCTATAGTGGGAATGTAGGTGTTCAAAAAGTGGATTTGGATCCATTCTGGGAATTAACAGTGATAAAACAGATTTTGACTGAACTGGTGGGGAAAGTTAGACAGTTTGACGTCGCGAACAGGGTGAATGAGTATGAGCCCAATGAACATTTTTGGTTATATTAAGGTGATCATTACATTTTCTTCACTAGTTTATGAAACTATAGGTTATATTAGTTTGCGTTCGTTACTCCTACATAACTTTTACAAACCATCTATATATCCAAAGTGGAGAACCCTATAAAGGTTACCGTCACGTATCAGGAGTACCCGTTAGTTTTATAGTCATGGTTATATTATTGTAATCAGCGTATCTTACAAACCTCTTATAAAACCTCTTATATAACTCTGCACAAGTTATTTGTGATCACTATAGGTGATGATATAGTTATTATCACTTACTAGTAGTGATTATAAACTTAGTTTATAGAAGTTGTTATCATGTTTATATAACTACGTGACTGAGCTACTTCACAAAAAAACTATGCCTCTCTCTTGCTCGCAATATTTATTCATAATGTTGTCTTCCTTCCAATCCGGCATAAGATTTTTGCTAAGACAAGTCATGAATCCTGATTATTACAAATCTTTTCATCTACTATTATGATGGTAATGACCAATTTCTTGCCAGTAGACTGGCGAATAACACCTGGGAAGTACAATATATCGAGTAATTTTCTGACCTACCTCGATAAAAATCACGCGCTCCAAATATAATTAGGTTTTGATACTTTTTCATAGAAAATAGTAAAAATTATCATTGAAAAATTTGTTTTTTTTTTTGTTTTCCTTGAATGGCATTCGATATTCAGACCTCTTTCCAAGAATAAATGAATTTTCTATGATTTCTTCAATCAAAATATGCATTTTTACGAAATGTTCCAAACAAGCTCCATTATTTGAACAAACAAATATGGCCGAAATTACAAGTCGTCAGCTATCACTCTTAAATAACAATTATATCACATGTATCGCAAATTTTAGACCTATTATACCCATAACAAACATTCAAGGAAGCATTGACACCAGTATATGCCTTCAGGTTATATAGGAGAAGTACAAATTACCGCAATATACCCGAAGATTATAAGTGGTAGCATCTTATCGTAATAGTAACAGTTTGATGCCTTCAAGTTTTATAGCAGAAGTACAAATGACCGTGATATACCCGAAGGTTATATAATGGTGACATCTAGTCGTAATGGTAATAACTGATCTCTTTATGAAACCTGCAGTAGCAACTGGGTTTCTCCCGCGCCAACTGCATTATTTCCTGTGCGACGCAAAATTTTGTGAAAATTCTGGCAATGTCGTCCAAAATTGTACTTGTGAGATGTTGATTGTAAGATGTTCTCGTAAGAATGAGATTCAGGTTTTGTTTCGCTCTACAATGAAACGAACCCCTTCTTTCACTTTCTTCCAATTATTTTTTATTCGCGAATTCACTTTCTTAATCTCTCCCGATCTGTCATCCATTTTGTTTCGACTTCAAACGACCACATATCACTCGACATATTATAGAAAGACCCCACTGTAAAACTCAGTGTTTTGTAATTGAAGTTATAGGTACTTTTGGTTTTCTAACAGTATTAGTCGGCACTAATCCTTTACTTTTGTCACTAGGAAGATTTCAAATTGGTTACTTATATACCATTTATGAGAGTTGTTTTATTGAGGTTACAGTAATTCTGGGAAGATTTATAGTTGTGTGTTGTTACACCGCTATAAAACCAGATTACCCTCAGTTACATAAGGTGGTAAATGGAGACAACTATATATCCACTTTTATAAACCTATTAGGAATTAAACTTGAAGTGATCATGAACATGGTAACAGATACGTTTATGTCACCATTTTAAAAAACTGTAAGGTATATAACACTTCAGGGTTCTTGAAACTCTTAATATAACAACAAGTTGTTCAAAAAACCCTTATATATCTTTTATAAAACCAACATCCCTTTAGGTGACCCGAAATGTTCATTGGGAGAGCATTTATACTAGGTTGAGACATGTCACGGGGAGGCTTAGTAGAGTAGAATCTAATTCAGCAAGTACTCAAATGAAGAAAAATGAACTGACTAATGCATGCGTAGGTTTAATGTCACATTTGACTCACATTTATGAAGAAACAGAGCCGGATTCTGAAAATGAAAAGCAGGATGACAAGGAACTAAAAGAACTGTTTGAAAATTTGGAAGGTGCAAGCTCGTCAGTACATGAGTTACTGGACAATCTAGATTTGGACACTCCCATTGTGAAGACTGCGCCTAGTGTGACTACAACCTCTAGCTTGATTCAAAATAATCCCATAACATCAGTTGTGACTACTGGATTTCCTTCTTCTAGTACAATAACGTCTCAAGTAACATTACCACATAGCTTTTTTCCTTCTACTTACAGCTCAGTTCAATTTGTTTCTAATGTTCCTTATTCAGTACCAGCAACTGTACCACCAGCGTTTTCATTTCCTCAACCTATTTCTTCTACAGGTACTTTTACCACAGGAAGTCAATTTGTTTCTGATGTCCCTTATTCAGTACCAGTAACTGTACCACCAGCGTTTTCATTTCCTCAACCTATTTCTTCTGCAGGTACTTTTACCACAGGAAGTAGGTATAATTCTGTGATGACAGGTATGCAGCAGTATCCCTTTCAGAATTTTCAAACTGTTAATCCACCTCCAACTCAAGCGTACTTTCCACCTCTATTCACAGCTCAAGCGAATCAATCAAGGTATGGTTTTGGACCTGGTCAGGCAGCTGGAATGGTTGTTGGCAATCCACCTGCAACATTCTCAACTTTTGGACACAGTAACATTTCCAAATGGAATATCAAGTTTGATGGAAAGTCAAGTGTAACAGCCTTTATCCAGCAGGTAGAAGAACTGTGTGCTGCTCGCGGAATTAGTCATGATCAACTTTTTGTCTCGATAGTTGAGTTACTTTCGGGAGATGCATTGAATTTTTGGAGAGCGAACCGTCATTCATTTGCTAGTTGGTATGATTTCGTGGGTGGATTGAGAGCTGCTTTTGAGCCTTTTGATTATTCTAGACGCTTGTGGGAAGAAATTCAACAGAGGACACAACATCCTTCAGAAGGTGTTGTAGGTTTTATATCGGCCATAGAAAATTTGTTTTTGCGCTTACCGGCATTACCTACTCCAGATGTCCGTTTACACATGATAAAAGCTAACTTATTACCGTACCTACAATTCGAAATTGCGAAATTTCAGATTTCATCTGTTAGCGAGTTGATTCAGCTTTGTCGGTCGATTGAAGAAAGCCGCGCCATAGCTAGTAATTACAAGCCACCTCCCACATGTACCGCACAGTTGTTGGAACCGGACTTAGCATTCTCGGGGTCTCACTCGCGTGCATCTGTTGCACTTTTTACAGGCGTTCCGAGGATGGGGCAGAGTACGAAGCTGTCTGCAGTGGAGGCACGAAGTGGTGATGACACAGCGAGGGCTAAGGATCGTAAAGAGAGGGTGTGTTGGAACTGTGGAGGGGCAGGGCATTACGCGTCATCATGTAATGAGAGTGCGATAAGATTTTGTGCAAAATGTGGCAAAGAGGGAGTCTCTGTCGTGACTTGTCCATCTTGCCGCCTCAACAAACCCAAGTCGGAAAACTTGCGGGGGGATCGGAGGTAGGCCGTGTTCCGATTCTACCCTTAGACTTATCCACGGTCAAGGCACGCACTGTCAAGCAGAAACTGGTCAGGTTGCAGGGTGACAATCGTCCATATCTCAGGTTTAGAATTTTTGGTTGTTGGTTTTCAGGATTGATCGATACAGGTGCTTCGAGAACGTGTGTCAATGCGCAGGGAATGGGTATTCTGGGTGGATTGGGTGTTAAGCAGCATCCGTCACCGATCACGAATTGCCGAGTAGCGAATGGTCAGACGATGGATACAGTTGGTTCTTTTACAGTGCCAATTAGAGTGGGTTCCATGGAAAAGGTGTTCGATGTGTTGGCCATCCCATCGCTGTCGAATACGTTCATTCTAGGTGCAGACTTCCTACGACGCATGCGCTTGGTTCTCGACTTATCGGGAGATTCGCTAGATACCTCTTGTTCGTTTCCAGATGTCGCAGCCGTTACTGCTGAACCTGAGCTCACTAAAAAGGAGCGCGATCGTTTACAGGAGTTGCTTGGAAGGGTTTTTCCAGCGGAGTCTACAGCTACTTTGGGATGCACTAGTCTGGTCGAGCATCGCATCAAGGTGAAGCCTGGTACTGATCCGATTAAACAAAGGTACTACCCCCTGTCACCGGCCCTTCAGCGCCACGTGAATGCTGAATTGGATAAAATGCTGGAGCTTGGAGTCGTGGAGCCATCCAGTTCCGCTTGGGCTTCTCCTATAGTCATGGTTCGGAAGGGGCAGGATCAGTATCGGTTTTGCGTCGATTATAGAAAAGTGAACAGCGTCACCGAGAAGGATGCGTACCCTTTACCTTTTATCACTAGCATACTCGATCGTCTGGGGAATGCCCGGTATCTAAGCTCGTTAGACATCAAAAGCGCATATTGGCAAGTCCCTGTGGAGAAGGAATCGCGGCCTGTCACAGCGTCTCTTACCGAGGTCTTTTCCAGTTCACCCGGATGCCATTTGGTTTACATACGGCGCCGGCGACGTGGCAGCGTCTAATCGACAGGGTGATTGGAGCAGATCTCGAACCATTTGTTTTTGTGTATCTGGACGATATAATTATTGTGACTGAATCGTTCGACAAACATCTCGAGATATTGGCACAGGTTTTTGAAAGACTGGGAAAAGCTGGACTGATGGTTGGCCGTGACAAATGTAAATTCTGTCGGTGCTAGGACAATTCTTCGCGCGGACAATTCTTCGCGGACAATTCTTCGCGGACAATTCTTCGCACGGACAATTCTTCGCAGGACAATTCTTCGCCGGACAATTCTTCGCACGGACAATTCTTCGCCGGACAATTCTTCGCAAGCATTGCGCCCGCGCACGACCGGGCTTATTGGGGCTCTGAAAGACACTTTGAGACACAAGGGGGCTCAGCAGGACTTGAAATCCTAAAACGTAGACACAAAGGAGGATAGGGCTCTTAATATCACAAGAAGACCTGGCAGGGCTCAATAGGGCCCCCAACAATACTTGAGACACAAGGGGGCTAGCGGAGCTCAAATCGCCACAGTGTAGACACAAGGCTATTAAAAAAAATAGATAGGGCTTCCGAGTAACAAAAAAAGGCATAAGGGGCTCAATGGAGCTCCAAACGACACTTGAAGGCACAAGGGGGCCTATAGGGCTCCGATCAACACATGAAGACAACAGGAGCTTACTAGAGCACAGAAACAAAGACAGGTCAAAAAGGGGCTCAACAAGGCTACAAATGACACCCAAAAACATAAGGGGGCCTAATAGGGCTCTGAGAAATCTGAGAAGGCACAAGGGAGCTTTCTTAGATGCCAGAAATATCGCTAAGTCAGAAGGGGATCACCGGGGCTACAAACAACAATTGAGGACACAAGGGGGCTCAATAGGGCTCAAAACAATACTTGAAGATACAAGGGGGCTCAGCAGTGCTTGAAATGCTTCAATGTAGACACAAGAGAGCAGAAGCCTCTTAAAATCGGACGGAGGCCTGGCGGGGCTCACTGGGGCTGCAAACAATAATTGAAGACACAAGGGGGCTCGATAGGGCTCCAAACGATACTTGAAGATACAAGGGGGCTCAGCAGTGCTTGAAATGTTCTGATGTAGAACACAAAGGAGAATAGGGCTCTGAAAATTGCAAGAAGGCTTGGCAGGGCTCACTAGGGCTCCAAATGACACTTAGAGACACAAAGGGGGCCCTGTAGAACTTTAATCAATACATGAAGAGTCACAGGAGCTATCAAGAGCTTTGAAAAATTACACACTGTACAGAGGAGCTCTGCAGGGCTATAAATGAAACATGGAAACGCAGGGGGCCACATAGGGCTCCAAGAAACCCAAGAAGGGGCTCAAGGGAGCTTCCAAAAATTCCAGAAACTTGAGAAAACAGAAGGAGTCACCTGGGTTGCGAACGATAATTGAAGACACAAGGGGGCTCAATAGGGCTCCAAACGATACATGAAGACACAAGGGGGCTCAGTAGGGCGTGAAATGTTTTGATGTAGAACACAAGAGAGAATAGCGCTTTGGAAATCGCAAGGAGGCTTAGCAAGGCTCACTAGGGCTTCAAATGACACCAAGAGGCACAAAGGGGGCCCCGTAGAACTTCAACCAACACATGAAGACTCACAGAAGCTAACAAGAGCTTTGAAAAATGACACAATATACAAAGAGGCTCCGCAGGGCTATATGAAACATGGAAACACAGGGGGCCCACATAGGGCTCCAAGAAACCTGAGAAGGGGCACAAGGGAGCTTCCAGAAAATTCCAGAAACTTGAGAAAACAGAAGGAGTCACCTGGGCTGTAAACGATAATTGAAGACACAAGGGGGCTCAATAGGGCTCCAAACAATACTTGAAGACACAAGGGGGCTCAGCAGGGCTTGAAATGTTCTGATGTAGAACGCAAGGGAGGAGGGAGCTCTGTAAATCGCAAGAAGGCCTGGCGGGGCTCACTAGGGCCCCAAATGACACTTGAAGACACAAAGGGGGCCCTGTAGGACTTAAACCAACACATTATGACTCACAGGAGCTAACTAGAGCTTCGGAAACTGAAGTAATGAAAAAGTGGCTCAGCAGGGCTACAAATGAAACATGAAAACACAAGGGGGCCACATAGGGCTCCGAGAAACCTTAAAAGGAGTGAAAGAGAGCTTTCTAAGGTTCCAGAATATTCTAGAAATCAGAAGGGGGCCACCTGGGCTGCAAACAATAATAAAAGACACAAGGGGGCGCAATAGGGCTCCAAATGATCTTGAAGACACAAGGGGGCTCAGCAGGGCTTGAAATGCTTTGATGTAGAGCACAAGGAAGTAAAGAGCTCTGAAAATCGCAAGGAGGCCTGGCGGGGCTCACTAGGGCTCCAAATGACACTTAGAGACACAAAGGGGGCCCTGTAAGACTTAAACCAACACATAAAGACTCACAGAACTAACTAGAGCTTCAGAAACTGAAGCAATGAAAAAGGGGCTCAGCAGAGCTACAAATGAAACACGAAGACACTAGGGGGGCACATATAGGGCTCCGAGAAACTTAAGAAAGAGCACAAGAGACCTTTCTAAGCTTTCAGAATCTTCGAGAAATCAGAAGGGAGTCACCTGGGCTGCAAACGATAATTGAAGACGCAAGGGGGCGCAATACGGCTCCAAACGGTATTTAAGACACAAAGGGGCTCAGCAGGGCTTGAAATGCTTTGATGTTGAACACAAGTGAGAATAGGGCTCTGAAAATCGCAAGAAGGCCTGGTGCGGCTCACTAGGCCTCCAAATGACACTAATAGACATAAAGGGGGCCCTATAGGACTTCAACCAACACAATAAGACTAACAGGAGCTCACTAGAGCTTTGAAAACTAAAATAATGAAAAAGGGGCTCAGCAGGGCTACAAATGCAACATAAAGACAGGGGGGCTAAAAGGGCTCTGAGAAGCCGTCCAAGGCATAAGGGCGAAGCAAATATCCAGAAAATTTGGAGATACCCAAGGGGGTTCATCAAGACCCCAAACGACACTTGTAGAGACAAGGGGGCTCAGCAACAGCAAGGCTTGGAACTCTACGTTGAAACTCAGTGGGGGATAGGGCTCTGAATATCACAATCACACTAGGCCTCATAAGAGCTCCAAAGTTCCCCGCGAAGAATTGTCCGGCGAAGAATTGTCCGCGCGAAGAATTGTCCGGCGAAGAATTGTCCGGCGAAGAATTGTCCGTGCGAAGAATTGTCCGCGAAGAATTGTCCGCGAAGAATTGTCCGCGCGAAGAATTGTCCGGTCACCATTCTGTCGACCGGAGCTGCGTTATTTAGGGTATATTGTTGACGGTAGGGGTCTTAGAGTAGATCCAGAAAAGGTTCAGGCCATTCTAGATGTACCGGTTCCGACTAAGTTACGCGAAGTTCGTCGGGTCTTAGGTATGGCAGGTTGGTACAGGCGTTTCGTGCCGAATTTTTCCACCCTGGTAGCGCCAATCAACAACTTGCTGCGCAAGAACCAAAAGTTCGAGTGGACTCCTGCTTGTGACGCCGCCTTCAAAGCCCTCAAACAGCACCTGGTTACAGCGCCAATCGTTCAATGCCCAGATTTTTCATTACCTTTTCAGATCCAGACCGACAGTAGTGACTTTGGTCTCGGAGCTGTCTTGACGCAGGTCGATAGTGAAGGTCATGAACACGCCATCAGCTATATCAGCCGCTCTCTGACGGGTAGTGAACGTAAGTTCAGCGCAACAGAAAAAGAGTGCCTTGGGGTGGTGTGGGCCATTGAACGTTTCAGACCCTATGTCGAGGGTGCTCATTTCGTAGTGATCACGGATCACTTTGCACTTCAATGGCTACACAGCCTCAAGGACCCCAATGGACGACTGGCTCGGTGGAGCGTGCGCCTTCAGCAGTTTGACTTCGCTATCATTCATCGACGGGGAAAAGATAACGTTGTCCCTGACGCCTTAAGTAGATCGGTTCCGGTGGTTGATGGTGTTCAGTGTGGCGTACTAGATTTTTCAGGTGTAACAGACCCTTGGTATCTATCTATGATTTCCCGAATTGAGAACGATCCCTTGAAATATCCTCTTTGGAGGGTAGATCAGGGGCGACTTTTCAAAAACTGCCGTGATGCCAGCACAAATTTAGGATATTCGCGAGGGTGGAAACTTGTGGTTCCTTCAGAGTCTAGGCAGGAGATTTTATCGTCAATGCATGAGTCTGAAACTTCGGGCCATGGGGGTATATCAAAGACTTTCTTTCGAACCTCGGAAAAATACTATTGGCCACGAATGCGACGTGATATTGTCTCCTTTGTTCGAAATTGCCGTTCTTGCCTCGCCTATAAACCAGAGCAGAAACCCGCAGCTGGACTGATGTGTGGTAGACCTGACGTTTCTCGCCCTTGGGAACTCATATTTGTTGATCTGGTAGGTCCGTTACCTAAGTCGAGGGCTGGCAACTGTTATATCCTCTCTGTGATGGATTATTTCAGTAAATTCTGTCTCTTTTTTCCTGTTCGAACCGCCGTAGCTTCTAAAATCGTCACTCTCTTGGAAGATCAGGTATTTCTTTTATTTGGGGTTCCAAAGATTCTACTTTGTGATAATGGGAAGCAGTTCACAGGGAAGGAATTTACGTCACTGGCAAAAAAATATTCCATCTCTATATCCCACACAGCTGTTCATCATCCCCAAGCTAATGCAGTTGAGCGTTATCATAGAACCCTGAAAGTGATGTTGTCGGCTTATGTAAAGGAAAACCACCGAGATTGGGAATTGTATTTGCAGAAGTTAGCTTGTGCGATGCGAACTTCTAGAGGTGAGGCCACGGGTGCGACTCCTTACTTCATAAATTTTGGCAGGCAAATGTGCGTAAGTGGCTCTGATCATGATCTGGTGCGGGATTTGGGTGGAGATGACTCATCGATTATTCCTAGGGATGATTTGTTCACGAAGATCTACGCAAGGGTACGGAAGAAGTTGGATCAAAGTTTCGAGAGAAGTAAAAAGTATTATGACCTACGGAAAAGGGATGTCCAGTATCAGGTGGGAGATGTCGTCTGGCGACGTAATTTTGCTCTTTCTGATGCGGGTCGATACTTTACTTCTAAACTTGCTCCGAAATTTTTGGGCCCTTGTCGGGTAAAGAAAAAATTATCTCCCTGGACATATCAGCTTTCCGATGAAAACGATAAAGTGGTGGGCGTGTACCACAGTAAAGATTTGAAACCTGACACTCAAGGTGAGGTTGGTCAGAACCAGTAGACTTCTTTCCATCGCTCTCTTGACGGGGCATTCAGAATACGTCAAAGGTAGGCCAAACCAAGGGTAAGAGTCCCGAAATTCTCCCAGGCGCGAAAACTTTTAATACTTACCTTCTAGTATGACGTACATCAAGTCAAGGTACTATTATAAAATTTGTATATATATTTTTTTTTGTAAGATCTTTTCCTTCCCCTAAAAGATCTTTAGAGAGGAAAGGGGGGGAATGTTACGTGGTAACGTCTGAATAGGTTAGCAGTACACCCGGTATACATACCTTGTCAATTTCTTTTAATAGCGAACGTTCTTCATAGTTTTTTGTTTTAAAATTCAAACTGATACGAAATAAAAATTCTTATCACTTCTCTACGCCGCACCAAAGAAGTCGCTTCGCAAGCTAAAATAATTTCGAACAAATTCACGCGCTTCTCAAGCAACCCGGCGATATTATTATTTTTCAAGATTAATTCTAGGTCGCAGTCCACGAAAGGTAAAAATTAAACAGTCAATCGTATTTTTCATTACCAATTTTAATATTTTAGGAATCGTTTTCCATCGCACTTGAGCTAGTTGCTAATTGATATTCGCCGTGTGCGAAAGAAACAAAGGCAGAACAGGAAACCCTTACGGTGTAAGGTACGGTAGCTCTGAATTTAAGTGGGAAAACTAGGTAGATCAAATAGGTTTATCTTTTAGGGTTTTTTTTTCTCTTCTTCTTTCCTTCTGATTGCTGTGAAATCAATCAAGTCTTCGTGGATTTGGCAAACAACACCCGCCACGGAAAAGTAAAATCACCGACAGCTTGGAAGCATCTTTACTGTGAGAGAACGACGCGGAGCCGGAAGACGCGACCCTACCAGCCACGTTCCAGCCTAGGCTGAGTACATTTTTTTGATTCCAAAACCACGTGTACCAAATGAAAAACCAAAATACTAATAACTTGAAAAGAGTGAACCAAGTTTATTGAAAATCTGTAACAAAACGGAACATAAAATATCCTTTTTTTTGTATACAAAGTATACTTATCAGGTGAAGTAAAGTTAAATTTTGTCAAACGCAGTTCGGCCGAAGTACGTTAGTTCTTAGCCCTTCAGGCACCGTCTCATATAAATGTTTAATTCTTAATTTATTCTACCATCAATTATTTTCTTAAATTTGCAATTTGTCAGCATTTCAAACGTTAGTAAATATAACCTATTATCTCACCCTAGTAATTTTTTTTGCGTTGCTATTTTGATCATTATAAGATTGCATCTTTTCTTTTGCCATAACAAAAAAATAGTAAGGTAAACGACACCCACCCCTATTCAACCATAACTTTTAATGTTAACCATAACAGGGCAGAGTCTGAGTACGCCTAGTTTACACTACATGAGCAGAGAAAAAAATGTCCCAGTGGGAGATTAGCGCGGAACATACAGTGCTGTTCACTAATTTATTTAAATTTTTCAATAAAGAAATGTGCCACTGTTCCGCGACCTACTAATTTCTGAACGTTCTCCAAGGAGAGAGCTGTGAACATTTTGACTGAAGTTGCGCTACTACGGATCTGTCAGTGTTAACATGTTTTCCGAACAATGCACTCTTTCACCTGCATACCTAACCACGACAACAAGAGATGAATAACAGAAGCAAAAAAGTATATATTAATCTGAGAAAATACGGATTGTTGTCATTGGCGTTATTAAGAGTCTATCAATTTGAAACTTGTCATCAGAGTTGTCACCTGTCAAAAAATTGCCAATGACAATGATCAAAATCCTTCTATCCCTTGAAGTGTTAAATTTTGAAAAATTCAACACAAAAAACAAGTCAAAAATTTCTAATTTTTTTGGCATCACCTATCCACAACAAAATGGTGATGACAAACAAAAATCCTATGCTTTATACAGAATCGTCGTAAAATAAAATGCATGCAAAGACCATTTTGGTAGGCGAGATCTAGTGACGTAATCAGTTTCACGGCTTCCTTCATTAGAGCAAGCTATGGAAAAAATGTGCTGAGTTGACACAAATGCAACGATGCTAACTTGATTCTGACGCCTTGATAGATGTGCTATATCCCATACACTTTCCATTTTCAGTAGAATGACTTTTTGGAGCAAAAATAAAGTTGGAGCAGCACTGGGAAAATACGGCCGATGGCCGCTGATAGTTTCGTTCCAAAACTTTGCAGGTGCCATCAGCCGTAGCCCCCCAGCTTGTCACTTTATTTTTGCTCCAAAAAGTCATTATGCTGAAAATAGGAAGTGTATAGAGGGTGATGTTAAAACAATTCGGTCTTCTAAATAATTTTGAAGTTATAGAGAAACAAAAGTTGGTCCTTCGATTGCTTCTATTTTCGTTGTTTCAAAAGATTTTAGTAAACTGTTCATGGAAAAATAATGAGTACAAAAAATCAACCTCTGAATCTATATTGAATTTCTCTTTTCTATACCAGGGTGATTCATAAACTACAAAAATTTTGTTTTCCTAAAAAAGAAGAAGCAACAAAATTCTATTGAAACGAATTGTGTTTTATAGTTTAATTGTGCTCTACTTAGGTTATGGGACCAATGTGGCTGTTTGCAAGTACTTTGACGAAAAAATAATTTTCAGGATTCATGATCCACCCTGTATAGAAAACAGAAACTCTTTGCAGATTCAGAGGTTGATTTTTTGTACTCATTCTTTTTTCATGAACAGTTCACTTCAATCTCGAAACAACGAAAATAAAAGCAATCGAAGGACCAACTATTGTGCCTCCATAACTTCAAAATTAAAAGACAATTGTTTTAACAGCTTCCCAGCACTCTTCCACACTCCCATATTACGCACCTTCAAGGTGGTCCGACACTTTTGAATCACCCTGTATGTATAATGATTATACATACTATAATGTGACAGTTGTCACCGTCATCTCGACGCGCGATGCATCCGCTAGAGGAAATCTCCAAAAGTACGCCGCGAAAGTAGGAAAACGTGATCCTCCAAGATTGGCGGCTCCTCGCTGACGGTGCTAGGTGAGCGGTGGTCACTGAAGAGAATGATGGCCAAGCGGCCAAGCGCGATAGTACTATGTGGAACACAGTAAAATGTCTACTGTCCAGTGGCTTCTGTGAAGCTGAGAAAACTTCCTTAGATGGACAATAATCTATGGAGTTGGATTGCGCGAGACAAGACGCGCATGAGTAAGTGCAATGTGTTGGCCACTTGTCCATTTCCTATATCTATCCATCTTCTTTTTCGTCCATGTTTGCTTTTTCAATAGATGAAAGCTAGATTAAGAAGTCCTCACTACTCAGTGATTTTCATTCCATTTCTTTTAGTACTGCCGCGCTTGCTCGCTTGACATCTTTTTCTTCAGTGACCACTGCTTACCAGTAGGGTCAGTGAGGAACCACCAACCATGGTACAGACGATGTCTCTTGTCGACCACAGCGACTTCCACTGTAGGGGGGCTCACGTTTCCCTACTTTCGCTGATTAGCCTCAGAAATTGCCACTAGGGGTGCATCGCGTGCATGACGATGACAACCTCGATGACAACTGTCACATTATACTTGTCACATCTATTAAGACGTCAAAATCTAGTTAGCACCGTACCATTCGTGTCAACACTAAATATTTTCCACAGCTTGCTCCAATAAAGTGAGTCTTGAAATTTATTATAGTTGTGTCTTTTAGTGGATGTATATTGCCGAAATTCAAGTCGGCCATGGAAGGCACCATAGTTTCGTCGACTGCCAATAAAATTTCCAGGATGCAGTAGGAATGCGCGAGATATGGCATAGAATATCTTGAGGTGATAGGATGGGATTGCATCAGATAGTGAGGGATTGCGTGATCACGTTCAATATCGTGATTATTACGTAGCAGTCATAGCATAGCATATGATCACGTGGGATAACGTAAATTGACTTGTCATCGCGTGAGATGATAGCATGATTACGTGTGGGAGCATAGGGTGGGTTTGCGTGATAGTGTGGGATCACGTGAGATAATTCCTTACGACCAGCATTTGATCAAGTTCGGTAACGTGAAATAATTTAAGATTGCGTGGGTTCGCATAGGGTAGGCGAAATGGTATGACAACCCGTGGGGTGGGATAATGATAATGCCGTGGAACCATGGGAAAAGAAGCGTGGGATTGCATATCATCGCTTGGGACTGATGATATGAAATAGAGCGAGATCGCATGGAACATTGACGGAGGATCACTTGAGTAGATGGGTAATATCGCGTGAGATGGCGTGAGATAACGTGGTACATTAGCGTGCAAGATTGCTTATGAAAATGGCGTGAGATAGCGTGGCACATTAGCTTGAGATTGCGTATGATAGTGGCGTTAGTTGGCGTTTTCATATAGTGAAATTGCGTGGAATGACGTACGATCGTGTGTTATCATGACGTGAGAATACATAGGATGACGTACGTATCATTCGCTTCGGATGGCGTGAAAAGGCTTGCGATACAGGCGTGCGATCACTTGGGACGATGGCGGGGAATTACGTCGAAATATAGCGTAAGATCGTGTGAAGCGAGGTATAAGGTCTTGTGTGATATGGCGTGATATCGCGTGGGGTATCTAGCGTGATAAGTTGTCGAGCGTGGGATCACGAGAGATAACGTTCGATATCTCCTGGGGTTATTGGCTTACGATCACACGAGATTGCAACGAACGGCGGTAGGATATCCTAATAGGGAGTTTGCGATTTCACGCAACGTACGACGTAACGCGACGTAGAACGTAAAAATTCCCCTGTAACTAAGGAATTACAAATAACAAACTCGTCTGTTTTCACGTTGAAAGTTACGTTACGTCGTACGGACGTGTGCACGCAATCTCCCCTGTGGAAATGTAACGTGGAATGACGTAAGATTGCGTGCGATGACGTAGGTCGCTTGGGTGCACCGAAATGTCCCTTCGAATAAAAGTTCCAGACAATAATATTTTGCATCAGCTGACAAACTCTCAACGAAATCAGTACTGCAAAGTGTATCAAGAATGTCAAAAAAATTGACATCCGTAAAAAAATATGATAAGGAAAAACTAAGATCACCATCAGATCCACAATGGTCAAAATAGATACATAATTTGACGGAACTTTCTGAAAAAATGTCAAGGAAAAATTTACACTTCCCTATGACAAGCAGATTTTGCTTACAACGCTTTGAGGTTTGATATACGGGCTTTTGTTCGGATGTATGTCGTTGAGATATCACAAATTTCTCATTGAGATCTTCTGCGAATATCAAATTCAACAAACACAGGATCATGACAGAACCAAAAGAATAAACCTTGTGGAGAAACATAATCAATTCAATTGCGGCGATTGAAATGAACGTCGTCAAAAAAAAAGTGTCATAAGTCAAAAAAAGTGCCAGAGAAAAATTATGGAAGGGATTCTACTTCTCTGAGACATCTGCATACAATTGGTGCTACTTGAAAAAATCAAGTTATAGGCTGCTCTGTAAAAATGGGGCACCCTGTATAAGGCAAAAAAAATTTGAAAAATGCAGTTCGACCTATCATTTATAATGACCTTTAGTTCACTTTAGTATCAAACGGCGCGGCGTAGGTGCAGTCGAGGTGTCCCATATCAATGGCTCACCCTGTATAGGCAAAGAAATAAATACAAACTGATATCAAAAATGTAAGATAAAGTTCAGTAATAGTAACACTAGTAACACTGAATGAATGCAGGGTAACTGTTCGTCACCAAAAAGATTTATTGAAAGTGAAATTTCGAAATTTCGTAGCCTCCGAGTTACATTTTTGCCGGTCACATGAGGTCCATATTCTCACTCAGGATTATCGTGGAAGACTTACCCATGCGTAAAACGTGATATTTCCAACAACAAAAAAATTGCATTCCCCCAGTGCCACGTGACCTGCCAGGAGGGTCACGGCTTTTTTTTCGATTTCTGGAACCATTAACACAAATAAAACGGTATGGTGTACTTCAAAAAATTATTTACTGCATGGAATGGTGGGAAAGAGCTTGCACTTCCTAACGACCCTTTCAAAAAAATGTAGCGCGGCACCAGCGGAAACGCGCCGGCGTGAGACGCCGCAGGTCACATGGCACTCAACGTGTTAAAGATTCTTTTCAACATTAAATTGACACAAAACGCTCGCGTCAGCGCATGATGGGGTGCCAAGGTACCGCTGTAGAGATTCGTTTGTTTTTAACATTACTCAGTCAAAAATCTTGAGTTTAGCACAATTATTATATTTTGATGAAGCGACAATGTTCAATAAATTATCTATTTACATTATTTAGTACAACTAAGGAAAATTCTATTGACAAGTACTAGTGAAAATAACATTATACCATATGTCCATCTTTAGGGCGCCATTCTTGCTTCCGCGACCTATAACATTTCACTGATGGTTTAAAGCTGTTGTTCTCGTTATCCAAAATACTAACACCTATAAAATTAAAAGCCTGGAGATTTTCACAATGATGTTTGCTTGCAGCGGTTTTTTCGGAAGATTAATATTTGTCAGGTTTGCAGTTGTTTCAACTTTGTTGAGAACATACCTGAAAACTGCCAGTGACAATATTTATCAAAATAACCGATATATCCAAAATAACGTTATACACCTACATTTATCTCCGTTATCATGCGCTTCAGATAATGAAGTTTCTTAGAAAGTGTTCTTTTTGGATTCTCTACCGATCCTGAAAGTTTTACTACTAAAACTTGAACCTCGAATGATCTCGTTCTCGCTCTCTTTTATTATTTATTGTTCTCGCTTGTGGCATATTCCCAGCGTGGCGTTGGTTGCTGAAGATTGAATGCAGCCGATCGCCTGCAACTAAGCTGCTACCCCTACCATAAGAACATGAGCACTCTGCTCAGGTGTAGGGCGTCTAAAACAAACCTTACCCACAATTAAATGTGCAGAATATATTATAGCTACTATTCGCGACAGCATCCGTAGCGACAGCTCTAGAAAAGTCTATTCCCGCAAATATTCCAGGAAACTTTCGACGCACAGTTCTTCCACCAATTGTGCAGTCACGTGTCTTACTCGCGCATCGTGATCTCCAGCAAGTTCCGTAACAATTCTAATACTTACACACATTTACGATGCAGGATTGCAGGTTGGAGTTTTTGCGGTTGGTCTAACATAAAACCCATCAAAAATGTTGAATACTTCATTAGCATCAATCACGAAGAGTAAAATAAAAAAGCTTTTATAAATGTCAGGAGAGGACGGTTCATCGCGCCTCCGGCTCGACAAGCGAGGACTGAATATGATTTATAGATGACCGGAGTCGAAAAACAAAGAGTCTACCCGTACCTACCGATACATATGTAAATATGTACGTACTCCGCGTCGTGTATTAGAAGAAATATGAACTTCAATAATTCAAAATTCTGAAATTAAGCAATTAGAGCTCAATTTGCTATACCTTCCTGAGTTCAGGGTGCTTTCGCTATAGACTCCAGGCTCTAATAGATGTATATCATATGTATGTATGTATTATACTCGTAACTATATGTATTGGATGTTCATCTTATCATTTTAGTCCACTCTTATCTCGTCAGTTTTAACGGAGACAAATATTGACACTTCTTCCCGATGGCGCCAGTGTAGCTCGAGTACTTTAAAAATGGCATCTAAATGTCGTCACTGTCATTTGGCGCCGCCCTCCCCAAATTTGCCTGAGGCAGATGTCAATTTTCCACCATTTTTTTCTTTTGATCTTTGACATCCCAGGAACCGATTAAGATGTAGCCCCATATATCTTCACGAAGCTGGACATCACCAGGTTATTTGATACTTTTTGCCCCTAGATAATATCCGCCATTAAAATCCTAAGCGACGAGAAGAAAGCACTGCAGGTCAAATTGTTATTTAGGTCTTAGTTAGATCCTGCAAAGTCGTTTTTCTCCTACCACGTCCACTATGTTATTTATCGTATCTTATATCTCTCTAGGATGTCGCTGCTGAATTTGAATTACCCATTTTCAAAATTAGCTCTCAAAAGCGGGATACCGTAACACACCTTTGAAGTCACTCCAACGGCCAATATCACAAACAGATTTAAATGCGCCTTTAATTTAAAGGACCACCAAGATGGAGAGCAGTAGATACGCTTTGGGAAAATGCACCTTTCCCATAAACAAATCACTTATGCGCATACCCGTGAGTGCAGATTCACGCTGATACAAACTGGGACTACAGACCGCTAGTTCTACGCTCACATGTAGGTCTGCGTAATAGGCCATCCGAAATGATGTTAATGTTAACGTAATGTTATCGGCAATGGTAATGTTAGCATTTCAAAGCAACGAGTTCCATTGGTATATGCTTACCATCGCCACTAACATGATTTAGTGCAGTAAAGATAGGTTTTGGGGTTGAAAAAATTAATTCATGAAATTTTAAAGCTGTTATCGATTCAGAATTTCATCCTCTACCATGTACTTGAAATCCCCGAAAATCCCATTTGAGCATTTTTCTTGCGGCGCTGTCAAAGTATATCATGTTTGCTGCAACAAGTCCGAAAGTTGTATCCTCGCTTTTGTCACATTAGAGCTATATTGTTAGTTCATAGCTGTTGGTATATACTCCAGGGCATGACCAGAACGTCATCTGAACCGCTGAAATCCTATTTCCCGCAAAAGAGAACACGTAACTCGCTTTAATCTGCAATTACCAGTGGTAATCAAGTGTAGTTCGGGGATTAGTGACCAAATTCAATAAAATCTGTTCTTTTTGTGATAAAGGCATGACATTTTGTATGAGTGGTCTTCATGGTCTTCTTTTCAAATGTAGACATGGCGTCTCGCCACATTTTGGTTAGGGGGGCTTAGGGACCCCCTTGAAAATTGAAGTTGCAGAAACTCATGCAAACCACCATTAAAATAATTGTCACGCATCTCAAAAAGTAATCATTCGACTCTACGTTAAATCTTAACAAGAGACACACCAGTGTCACCATGTACGCACTGATCGCACTGTTCTTCATAATGAAAAAAAAAATTCTTCGGAGTGTCAAAAAAAATCGGGTTTTTTATAATTTTTTTATGTAATGGAGGGATAAATTTGTCTTTCGCATATCAATATCCACTAATTCGTATTTGCCGAAGCCATTGATGAAGTCCATTTCTTCATATTGACATCTAGAAGCAACAATTCCAGATGAAACCAGCTAATTCAAGTGCTCAGTTCAGCAGCGTTTTTTTCAATGTTACCAATTGATATGAATGATAATTTATTATTGGGTGGATAGCTTCAACTGCTTTATAATTTTATTGAGTATAACTAGATGAAGAGTGATGCGCGAAAGCCCCGAAACTTTTTTTTTCAACCGCCACCTATCACTGTTAGAATTGTACCAAATTTCATGCTATTTTGGCAAAACAACAGCAAATACAGACTAAAGGGTATAGACAAACGTCAATACGATCTGCAGTTGTCAAGTAGAAGGCACGAAGAATAAGGATTGAGGCGTGGAATACTTCAAAGCACTCAGTTCGAGTGAATACACGGTATAGAAATATTTTCAACACACCCTAGGGGCACAAATTTTATGATGGTGAGCAATGCGAAAAAAAAAATCCTATGCTTTTGCGCTTGGTTCCGCGTGTAGTCAAATGAAATTAGGTTACAGAACAGTTCTAGCTATCCATTCATTCATAAATTGTCGATCATATTGATTTGGAACAATTAAAAAACGCTGTTGAACTTCACACTTGAATTGGCTCATTTCTTCGGGAGCTGTCTTCCCTAGAAGGACAATATCAAAAAACAGACTTCATGAATAGCTTCGGCAAATACAAATTAGTGAATAATGATACACAGCAGAATCACTCACCGTTTCTTAGATTAAAAAATCATTAAAAACTGTGTTTTTTTTTGACACTCCAAAGAATTTTTTTTAACACGAAGAACAATGCGTACATGGCGACAACTGTTGTGTCTCTTGTCAAGGTTTGGTGTAGAGTCAAATGATTACTTTTTGAAATATGTGACGATATTTACCGGTGGTTTGTGAGAGTTCCTGTGAGTCCTGAGACTTCAAATTTTCAAGGGGGTCCTTAGGCCCCCCAACCAAAATATGGCGAGGCGTCATGTTTATATTTGAAAAGAAAACCATGAAGACCACTCGTACTAAATTTCATCTCTCTATCACAAATCAAACAGATTATAATAAACTTGGTTACTAACCCTCGGATTATACTTAATCAACACTGTTAATTGGACATTAAAGCGACTTCTGTGTTTTTTTTTTCGGGAAATACGAATTAGAAGTTCAAACGAAAGTCTGGTCATGCCCTGCAGTATATACCAACAATTCTAAGCCACCAATGTACCTCTAGTGTGACAAAAACAAGAATACCATTTTCGGACTAGTTGCAGCAAACATGATATACTTTGACAGCGCCGCAAGAAGAATGCTCAACTGGGATTTTCGGGGATTTTGAGTATGTGGTAGAGAATGAAATTCTGAATCGATATCTGCTATAAAATTTCATGAATTAATTTTTTCAAGGTTTGGGGTCTTTTTTGACTATCTTTACTGCACTAATTGTGAATGTCACCATTTGAAACTCATTGCTTTGAATGCTAACATTACCATTGCCGATAACTTTACGTCAACATTAACATCATTGTGGATGTGGATGGTCTATAAAGCTGTCATGAAACAGGTGGATTGATGGATCAAAGAGTCGTGGCGCTTTTTCTGCAATAGGTGTGCTCAATGGTAGGATGGTTAGGCGGTCGTGTGCTAAGTGGGTTCCTCAAATTATGTTATGCAGCGTTTGTAAGCGGTGTTTTCACAAGAAATTCAAACTTATGGTCAAAGATCTATCCGACTTTGTAGTTCTCACTTCAAAGGCTAAAAGTTGGGACAACCTGGTATAACATGCACGTACAGCGTACAGGAGATAGTTTGGATGTTTTCCCTATACACTTCCGGTATTGATTACAAATTGCCCCATATCACATTACAATACTTTTCATTCCATCCACGTTTCATCGCAAGTTCGCTAACGAAGCTAAGCCTAGCACAGCACACATGCATAAGTTGGAACACCGTTTTGTTCTGTAATACATCCTTTTTCATTTCACCACCAGGCAACACTTATGAAGATTATATCTTAATTTTTCCCCAAGTTTATATAATGCTCTTTAGTAACCTTTACTGATAAAACTTCAAGAAAACACCCTCTGCGCTTCGAGTACCGAGTACTTGATGAAACTAAACCTTCTTGAGCTTCCTTCAACATTGCATGACCGATTTTTTTTTAACTAACATTACATAAAAACGAGATCGCAGGAATATTTCATATTCAGTGAAATTGGGCCATCAAAAGACGTCGCCGTCGCGTCGTAAAAAAATCTATCGTCGCTAATTAGGGGTCCTCATAATGACTAAGCAGCCTAATTGATCAATTGATGAACTTACTCTACTATAAGTATTATACCGGGTGATCATTTTTGAATAGTAACCAATAACTCCCGAATCCTGGTGAAGATTTCTTCGAGTAAAACCAAGTCTACTTTTATATCGAGGGGAAGGGGGAACATCTAAAACATACATTGGGGAATTCCCATCTTTGCCCCTTCGCCCCCATCCGGGGTGTTGGGATAACTTTGGAAATCTCACCACAATGAACCACCTACTTTGCGATACATTTAATTAAGAGATATAAATTATTCTTACATAAATTAGGGCCTTAAGATAGAAATTCATCAATACCATGATTCACTAGTGCTCGGTTTGACAAATGTGAAATTATGCATTTTTATCAACTTCTAGTCAATAATCTGGCTAATTGACAAATAAAATGAAAAAAATTCCACTTTCGGAAAAATATCCCAAGTGTATTTTTTAAGCAAAATAGGGAAAAAAAATGAGAAAACCGTTTCGAGATATTGACCTCAGCTATCAAAAAAAAAAGTTGAAAAAATTCTGGATTTATTTTTTGAAAAGTTGCACAACCTTGGAAATTAACACTCTTGACCACTCTCCTGTTGGCGTTCTGTATAACAAGTATATGATCAACGATGGCGTGATCCGACATGGCACTAGATAGCCGAAGAAATGCTCTACAAAGCATTTTTCGGTTTTTCAGAATCGGTTACTTTTTCGTCGATATACTCGTATACGTGTTTGAAAAAGGCCTAATTTTGGAATATCCCTATTCACTTTTGAGTACTTAGTTTAGATATGTCGTCCTATGATAGGTGAAGAAATAAGACGACACAAATTTGTGTAGTGTCATAACTGACATGGCTATTGTCGGACCTTGGCCACATCCATTTTGTGCGCACTTGGATGATCATCTGGTCTGGTAGACAGACCATTTCAAGCGAGGACTTCGAAGTCCTCGGACCATCTTTTAAAATATAATGGAAAATCCTCAAAAATGATTTTCAGACATAATTATCCACTTTCCAGAGTATTCCACCCTTAATCTTAGGACCCACATTTATGTAGGTATTGAGAAGGCTCTTTAAGCTTGCTCCACGAAAAATTTCGAGAAAATCGGTCCTAGGATTCACAGTAATGCTAATACGTTGAAAATGTGTAACGTCAATTTTACCAATACATACTGGTATAATAAATGAGTAATTAAATAAATAAATAAATAAATAAATATATAATATTGGTTATATAAGGTACCTGTTGGTTAGAGTGTCCCTCATACCTAGCGTCAAATTTTAAATTTTTTCCACAACTCCTTCAGAAGTTTTTTATTCCTTTTCATTTTCAAAACAAACTTTTTGTGCAATCACTCAGCTCCATCAATTGATTGTGGAAAATGCCTCCATAGCCGACCCCATCTTTGTGTATCGTAGCCGGATCCGGCTATTTGGAGTAGCCGAGCGCCGGCTACCATATCGTAGCCGTCACGAAGTGAGCGACAGAATATTCGTGCCGGCTATTCGTAACAGTTTATTGATTTGAGACAATATTTTGTACAAAGTATCATTTTTGTACATAGCTCTTTACTGAGTGAGCATTACCAACTACATGACTACATGCCGCCGTTCACTCGACATCCACTTAATAATTGTTAATTTGTGCCCTTTTGCCATAATGCAATGCAACGATGGAAAGAGCGCGCGGTTGTGATCTGGGATGTTATTTTTTGGGACGCCACTTTCACATGAGAACTGGAAAAAACAGAAGAGACACACACTGAGTCTGACGGATATGTCATTTGAACATAACCACAAGACATGAACAGAGTTTGATATGTCACCTCTCTGGCAACGTTTCCTGGCTCTCTGCTGCAAAATTGCCGGATTTATAGCAAACTGCCAACACACACAGAAAATTAAAGTGTTTCCTGCTGATACATAAATTCCACAACATACAAAAACAAAAAGATGCTGCATTTTGTTGTTTGGTTTTTACGTGATTTTTAATCATAACTAATGAATATTCATGAACTGTCGAGTGAACTGTAGACCACCTATCAGACACAACCTGACAACAACGGTCAATGCATATTATGACACGATGACCTACCTAGTGCGCAAGTGCAGCACAGGTTTACTACGTCATGGGTCTTCTAATTTGAACTCCACTTGTTCCCGTCCAATATTTTTTTCCGAAAATGTAGGGGATTTTGAGACGAATAATTTTATGTCCGTAGTGTAATTTTATTTGAACAAATCAATATAAAAAGTAGTGAGACCTCATTCTCAAAGTGCGACTTCGCTGTAGACGTTAGAAATCACCTATAAACTTTCGAAAATATTGGCCTGAAATCCTTCGAATGATCAAATGTAGCTGTTTTATCCTACATTCTGTTTCACAGGAGATGAAAGACGATCTTTCTAACGTAGTGACGGTAAGTTTCTAGGGTACATTCAAGAGTAAACTGCATAGAATAAACGATTGTACCTACCAATAGTTGTTTCCATGGCATTGATTGATTTGAATCTTTGAATCCAGGATTCCAATGAAACCTCTTGATTTGTTGAATTAAATCTAGAACATCCAATTTCACTACTGAAATGATTGAGTTTGTTCAACTTTTGTTGATAGGTACATGTCGACGTTGATAAGGTAAAACGGCGTAAACGCCAAATGATTCAAAATTGAGTTATACACATCGTTGAAATCGCCATTGAATTTCGCATCGTTTGGTACCACTGGCATAATTAAAATAAAATAATATTTGAAGATATCTTGGTTTAAGTCTTGCCTAAGCGCCAACATATCCCTTCCGTTCGGATCCGTTTGGCTTATGCGCCAGTATGCCATAACGTTAGCACGGCGAATTCAATTCCAAGAAGTTATTGGAAAAAAGTGGTGAATGTAAGCCAATTTTTATGATAATAACAAAAACATTTGTCTTTATCCATAGTCATTGAACACAACAAGATAAAACGTCTCTTTCCCTGCCTGAATCCACGTTAAAAAAATTGCGTTTACGTCATTCCATAAGCTAAAATACTGAAAGGCGTAAACGCCAAAGCCCCATGTTGAATAAATGCAGACATTTTTGGTGGATTCTGAAAAATGCTTTTACAATTTCTATTTCAAAACATTCTCAAGCTCTCAACATAATTAATATCGCCCATCAAAATGATTCACATCTCTCAAAACGGATATTTCAGCGAACATAACGCTAATTTATTTTGGGCGTTTACGCCGTTTTTCCCTTATAAACGCTAATCATAATCATGATATTGCTGCTACGGTTAAAGTAAGCGCCGGCGTAAACGCCAAACGTCACTAATGTTAGTTATGTCCGATTGGCATAAGCGACGAACATATAATGGCGTAAACGTCAATGGAATAGAGCTTCTGGCGTAAGCGCCAATTTTTTGATTTTATTTATTTATTTCTTGTTCAATTTACTCAATGACAGATATTTTTGTGTGTAAAATTGCAAAAAAAAAACATCCACCCTCCAGTGTTTTTCATTGGTATTGAGAGCAAACAAATTTCTGTCAATTCAGTTTTTTCTGCTTCCTGCAAATTGAGGTAAATGTCGCTTACGCCGTTTTACCTTATCAACGTCGATGTATAGTCCGGATGTTAAGAGCAAAAAACAGGGGGTACCCTGCATTTTGAGGTAGAGCGAAGCCCCTTTGCATGTGTGATGCTTGGACCCTACCGGATCCATAATCATCGGTAGCCACCGGCAAAAATCGTGCAGGCACTGTATACAGGGTGAAGCAGAAAAAAAATTAGGAAAATTTGTATTTCGTGAACCAAAACGGATGGAGTCGCGTGAAACACCATATCTGTTCCAAATTTTGCGCTTATTAAGCTAAAGAAATCCGTTTTCGATTATCTTGTGCCATTTTTGAAATATCGGAGAAAGAAAAAAAAAAGAAAGCTGAAAATTGCCTTTCCATAAATGGCTGAAAATTCAAGATAAAGAGATGCGATTTGGTTTGTATGCTCTGAGTGATGTTTCAAGTGAAATTCGAGGAGTAGCCACCTGGGAAATCACTGCGGGCGCTGTTACAGGGTGAGGCAGAGAAAATTGAAGATAAATCGTATTTCGTGAACCAAAACAAATGGACTCACGCGAACCACCAAGTTATGTTCTAAATTTTGCTTTTGACAAGGTGTGAGTGATAGTTTTTGAAAATCTCATTCATTTTTTGAAAAATCATCATAAGAACTTTTTCTTTTTTGAACTTTATTTTTTTTTTGTATGGCTGAAAACCCAAGATATAGATGTGCAATTTGGTGAGTATGTCAATAGTGATGTTTTACGTGAAACGCGGTTGAAAGCCACCGGCGCCAGTACTGCAGGCGCTATATACAGGGTGAAGCAGAGAAAAGTCTAAAAAAATCATATTCCGTGAACCGAAATGAATAAAGTCGCGTGAACCACCATATGTGTTCTGAATTCTACTCTTGAAAAGATGTGTGCAGTAGTTTTCAAAAATCTCGTCGACATTTGTGAAAAAATTGACATAAAAACTTTTTCGTTCTTGAATTTCTGTTTTTTATGAACGGCTGAAAATCAAGGATAAAGGGATGCAATTTTGTAAGTATGTCGATAGTGATGTTCTACGTGAAACGCGATTGATAGCCACCGGCGCCAGTACTGCAGGCGCTGTATACAGGGTGAAGCAGAGGAAATTCTTAAAAAATCATATTTCGTGAACCGAAATAAATAAAGTCGCGTGAACCGCCATATGTGTTCTGAATTTCGCTATTGAAAAGATGTGTGCAGTAGTTTTTTGAAAATCTCGTCGACATTTTTGAAAAAATTGACATAAAAACTTTTTGGTTCTTGAATTTCTTTTTCTTATGAACGACTGAAAATTAAGGATAAAGGGATGCAATTTTGTGAGTATGTCGACAGTGATGTTTTACGTGAAACGTGATTGGTGATCACCGGCGCAAACACTGCAGGCGCTGTATACAGGGTTAAGTAGAAAAAAAATTAAAAAATCGAACCTAGTAGTTCGACAGGGATGATGTCGTGTGAACCACCATATATATTCCTGATTCTGCAATTATGATGATGCAATAAACCATTTAGATAGCCTGTTTCGTTTTGAAAGAATCGCGATTAAAATTTTATTATTGATATAAATTTTTGATAATAAAAATTGTAATATTATAATGTGTATAATGAGTGAAGTCGAATTAAAAATATTTTATCTTTGGGAAGGGAATGGTCGACGGCAACATGCCAATGATGCTCACAGCATTTCCCCGTTGAATGGCAAGACTGATTCTTGAATTAGGTAAATTTTTGAACGTGTTTTCCCAGTCACAGCTTTCAATCTTTTTCCTAATTGGTCCACAAATTGTACGCTCTCTTTGGACCAAGGACCGAGCGTTTTCACAGAAAAAGCTAAAAACCGATAGCCTGCGTCAATAATTTATCAATATTTTCTCCGTTTGTTGTTGGCAGCGATATCGGCTACGTCCCCAGTACATTTTTATAAGTTTTCTAAATGTGAAGGCGAAAGCGTATCTGCACAGGTCGCGTCCCAGACCAAATGTATTCCGTGAGACCAAGGTATTAGCGTCATACCGTCTGGTCTCTTCCCGTCAAGTCTTGACAATCCGATAGGCTCTAAAGTTGACGGAATTTGAGCCAGTAGAAAGAGCTTTCTGGATGATGTTGTTGATTTCACGATGACGCGATTGTCTATGTTCCGGCCGCGCGTTCACTCTTGAATTTAGGACACTTATTGACAAACACTGTAGGCAACCAACAATACATCCTTGCTTTCCGTGTCCCCCTCCTGTTTGACCTTCAGGAGGCCCGCAGCGCTTTGAGAGGGAAAAACGCTCCCAGCGCGAGAGCTTGTGCGGTCCGCCGCAAGTTAAGTTCCGTTTCCGCAAGAAAAAAAAAGCTCAAGAAAGATGGTGGTCGACAACGGCGAGTGCACGACGAGGTCTTGAAAAATAGCCATTTTTCCGTTGCCATTTTCGCTGCTGTCGATAGTGCCAGTCTCCCGATACTGTTAGCTGTTCGCCGAATCGGTGAGAGATTGTGTCGAGACGCTCCGCAGCACCTAGCAGCCGCATTCCGCACCACGTCAGAATTCAGCGGTGCCTTGGAGGCCTCAAGAAAGGTTTTTGCGTCGTCGTCTTCGACCAAACTCCACATTGGAAGCTCCAGGCCACCTCGCTTCGGGCGCTGTTCATTTTGGCCTCATGTGAGTACCTTTCTTGCCTCCTTCCTTCGTTTCCGTTTGTTGGGCGACGCAGTGTTTGTCAATTTGTGTCATTACAGTGCCCCGTTGCCCAGTTGGACGGAGCAGGCCCCCCTTCGGAAATTTCATTTTGTCAATAAAGTACCGATGCGAATAGCGTGGAACAGTAAAGTTTCGTCTCGAGCGTTTTGAGTTTCTTTTCTCCTTTTAAATCTTAATGTTCCTGCGACAGTCTACCAGCGCTTTTCGAGCAAGAAAGACCATGTGTACTTTTAAGATCTACCGTCCTCCCACAGACACAACGATGGGTTTACATATTTCACATCCTAAGCGCAAAGCAACTGATATGCGGAACACGTTGTCGTTTAAAGGAGTCTCAAGATTTTCACACGGTAACACATTTAACCAAGCACCAGAGACGGCAGCTGTCGAAGCCAGGTATCTTGTTTTTTCTATCCTTGAATTAGTTGGATTCGACGTCAATTCTTAAGTTATTATCCTGATGTTAATGGTATCCCAGAATATGTGACAACTCAGGAACCTCATGACTGACTAGAAGCCACTCTGCTAAAGATTCATTGCACCCACTGATCCAAGTCAAGTCTTCTTCTTCGGGAAGGAACATAGAAGAAAATACCAAACGAGAAACAGAAACTACAGATGAGAGGAAAGCGACTCTATATGGATGTCATCAATTTTTTTTTATCCCAAGTCCTCCATATTGGATATTGGACTGGTAAGGAAGCCATTCGTAATTGGTTCCGCTCTAATTTTATATTCATCACTTTCTCCAATGTTGCAAATATGTGGCTATCGAGCTTGTTGATTGAGTCATGGAATCCATTCAAAGGCGTAGTCCGAAGAAGGTAGTTCAATTTCGGGATGGCCAAGCAGTGGCGAAGCAGATACTATGCTGTGTGCGTATTTAGAAGCTTTAATCGATCGAGTAATAATTTGAGTTCTGTTATTTTTTCAATCATGATAATTTCTGTAGATTCAGCGCTCTACGGTCCACCTAGTAGTCTGAGATTTTTTGAAACTACTTTGATCCCAGGTAGGTGGTTTTCGAAGGATTTTAAGGTTTCACAGTTGAAAGATGAGCAGAAGAAAATTTCACATTTTTGATCATTGATGTTAGGTCTAAGATTTTCACAATTTTCAGATGCAATTTTGAAATTTGCAAGAATTAAATCTGGAGCTCCTCCTAAGGTACCATCATCTAAGTACCATGCATTAAATTTACAATCAAGTTGATTTAAAATTGGCTGAATGGCAAGGTAGAAAAGCACTGGTCCAGTGGGATCCCCAGGGATCCCCTTGTTGAGCTCCAACTTCTGATAAAATCTTCTCATCCCCAAATGATAAATATGATACATTTCTGTGATACTGGAATAAATGAAAACAGAATAGGAGTATGTTTTGAAACTTCGTTCAACATGCTGTCACGTTCTATTAAGTTCAAGGCATTTTGAAAGTCTATTTTGAGTATCACCTTATTTTATGTTGTTATATTATTATCTTCAATGAAGCTTCGGCACACATGTATGATCTGATTCAGATCCTCCTTTGGTTGCAAAACCGACCTGAGCGGGACGAAGGTAGTTTCCCACTGATTCACGTACCATTTGGCAAGCAAGCTTGGCTGCTAAACGTCGAAGAGTTGTGCCCACAGCTATGGGACGTATCCCTACATCTCTTTCATTTGAAGCACATAGTGAGGCTCCATAAAGTACACATGTTTGGATGAACTTGGCCCGATAACATGATCTTTATTTTATTTTATTTATTGACTTATCAACGATTTTCAATTGAATATCAACAAGAACCAGAAAAATCACACGTATAGGGTACCGTCAGAAGTCAGAAGCACAATATCACATACATTAAAATTTTTGTCGTTGAAAAAACTCGAAAAAAAAAGGACTTCATGGTGAATGAACTCCGTAAGGGCTCTTTCATAGCCTTGTCACTTTTTTTGGATTTACAAAAAAATTGTTGTGTGTGATACAGTGCTCCTGACAGTACATATCAAATTGAAATTATATTCCTATATACATAGATATAATAACCACATATCTTGAAATTTTTCACCATTTGCATTCATTAAAGAAAGAATTTTCATAGAAAAAAAATCTATGCGCAATAACTGTAGTACCTATTTAAAAACGGAACTGAAACAGTGTTTTGCATCTTAATAATTTTAAAAAAGGAATATATACCTATAGTGCTTCACGCGACTTTATTGGTTTCGGGTCGCGACTCACCATGAGGTATAACTTTATCTCTTTTTTTTTCTGCTGTATCCTGTATATAGTCCCCACATTTCTGACACCGGTGAAAACCTGTTGCAGTTAACTTGGAATATACTTTTTGACATAGGTGCGTGACGAATGGCATCTCTACAGCTTCAACTTTCTGCCAATACAATCACTGGAAAAAAATCAATAATAAAATTTTGATCGCGATTCTTTCAAAACGGAACAGGGTATCTCAAGTGGTTTTTTGCATAATAACAATTGTAGAATCAGGAAAATATTATGGTGGTTCACACGACCTCTCCCCTGTCGAACTACTATATAGGTACGATTTTTCAATTTTTTTTCTGCTTAACCCTGTATACAGCGCCTGCAGTGTTGGCGTCGGTGATCACCAATCGCGTTTCACGTAGAACATCACTATCGACATACTTACAAAATTGCATCTCATTATACTCACTTTTCAGACGATCATAAAAAAAAAGAAATTCAAGAACGAAAAAGCTTTTATGGCGATTTTTTCAAAATTGTCGACAAGATTTTCAAAATCTACTGCCCACATCTTTCCAAGAGCAGAATTTAGAACACATAAGGCGGTTCACGCGACTTTATTCATTTTGGTTCACGGAATATGATTTTTTTTTAATTTTCTCTGCTTCACCCTGTATACAGCGCCTGCAGTACTGGCGCCGGTGGGTATCAATCGCGTTTCACTTAGAACATCAGTATCGACATACCCTACAAATTGCACGTCTATATCTTGGGTTTTCAGTCATTCATAAAAAAAATAAAGTTCAAAAAAGAAAAAGTTCTTGTGATGATTTTTCAAAAAATGAATGGGATTTTCAAAAACTATTGCTCACATCTTGTCAAAAGCAAAATTGAGAACATAATTTGGTGGTTCGCGGGACTCCATTCGTTTTGGTTCATGAAATACGATTTATCTTCAATTTTCTCTGCTTCACCCTGTAACAGCGCCCGCAGTGATTTCCCAGGTGGCTACTCTTCGAATTTCACTTGAAACATCACTCTGAGCATACAAACCAAATCGCATCTCTTTATCTTGAATTTTCAGCCATTTATGGAAAGGCAATTTTCAGCTTTCTTTTTTTTTTCTTTCCCCGATATTTCAAAAATGGCACAAGATAATCAAAAACGGATTTCTTTATCTTAATAAGCGCAAAATTTGGAACAGATATGGTGTTTCACGCGACTCCATCGGTTTTGGTTCACAAAATACCAATTTTCTTAATTTTTTTTCTGCTTCACCCTGTATACAGTGCCTGCACGATTTTTGCCGGTGGCTACCGATCATTATGGATCTGGGGGGGTCCAAGCATCACACATGCGAAGGGGCTTTGCTCTACCTCAAAATGCAGGGTCTTTCCTCTTAACATCCGGACTAGTAGGTACCATTGCGCGCAAAAAAACGGAGACACTGAAAATACTTTGTTAACCTTATAGTTTCTAGACTTCTAGTTGTGTAGTGGTGATGTTTGTATGCATTTTGCGTGCCACTAGTGTGATCAATCAACATGGATAAATATATCAACCTCACACAACTAGAAGCCCATAAACTAGGGCCTCAAAGTATTTTCGATGTCTCCGTTTATTTTGCGCGCGATCGTACATTTTGAGTTGATGGTGATATTTTAGTGTAGATAGTTAGCTTGCAAGGACAAAACGTATTTCACAAAATACATAGTAATATATCAAAATGTTTTGTATATTGTAGGTGTAATTCCACGTGCCGCCATTATTGGGGGGCGGCTTTCGTGTCATCCCTGTTGGTGTCAGTTCGGCATTAATTCGTAATTGACGTCTGCACATAAAATTTTACGCTGCTGCAAACACAACTGCAGTATAAACTGTCGTAACAACAGGCCGGTAATTTGTTGTTGTTGTAGACAAACCGATGAAACAAGTTGTAAATTCTTTCTTTAATCCCATCAGTTATGGCACATAATAGAGCAGGTTTAATGATCCGGAGCTGGACCCGCAGTCGTATAAGTTGATTGAGTTTTGTTAATTCACCCACTGCTCTGTTTATGTCGTCACATCCCATTGCCAGCCATTCGAATGATCCGCGCAAGCTAACAATTTTCAATTTACAGCACTGCTTCTGCACGCTGTAAGCCTGTAAATATCGCATTTAGTGCAGTAAGCTGAGAGGAATGCAATTTCTTCTGTCATCGAAACCGGCATTGGCAGGGTTTTGGGCAAGAAACACCTCTTTCCACAACATAGGTATTATACAGGTGTCTCGAAATTCCCGCCCACACACGGTGCCCGTGGCAGTTCACAGAAATGATTGAAAAGTGCCAAAAATAAATATGTTGAAAAAAAATTGGTCTTTTATTTTTGAGGATATACAGGGTGTCCCAGCTAAAACAATCCAGCGCGATTTTCTCAGGAAATATCAAGGCAAGAAAAATTGTTTTGCAATTGAGGGAAGCCTGACCTTTTTAGCTTTCTTTGAGGGGGCGCCGATGCTTGTAGATGCTCTAGTTTCCAAGAAAATGCAATTTTAATCGGGCGAGTCACAAGAATTCGAAAATTTATGATCGACTAAACAAAATACTTCAGATGAAAAAAAATCCTTTTTCTCTGGGCTTTTCTTTGATGTTTCGCCGATGTCTGTACCTGGCCTAGTAAGCTAGGTATTCTGCTTCACAGTCCAGCAAAACACAATAATCAAAATCATGACGTCACCGACCACACACTTGTTGATTTTGACATCAGCCAGTATTCATTGCTATGGTGAATCCAGGAATGGTAAGTGAAAAAGCCCTAGTAACCACTAGTGTTAGTCACCAATCACGATTATATTTTCAAATTACCAAATTTCACCAAATCACCTTCAAAATTCTTTCCAACAATAAAATTTTCACGATGAAAATCGCTAAAATGGTTCAATATTCTTTAAGCCGGTTTGCTAAGCTTTCATTGGCATAAAAAGACGAGCATGTACGGTAAGTTTCATGATTCTACCCTCGATTCTACCTCTTTCGGTTCATGATTTAGCACTTGTCATCTTTTCAGCATATTTATTTACCTACCTCCCATCTCCCATCTCGCTGCCCTTAGCCGGCGCTCTGATGTAAATAAGGTACGAAATAGGTAGCACGACGATAAAGTCTTCCAGGATTACCTTTACCTATCTATTCCTCGCGGTTTTATTCTTAGCATGTGCGGCAGAAAAAGATTAAAATGTCACTGCTTCTGATGCATCATTTGCATAGCAGATGCAATGCTTAAATACATAAGGTAGATTTACTTCCTGAAATAAATTCCATCCCGGAGAGAAACTTGTCGCCATTACCACTACCTTCGCCAAAGGAGGTAATTTTCTCTGGACTACCGCAAAACAACCACCCTTCCATAGCAAAGCAACGCGCTATACCTATACCTTTTGTGAATATCTAGGAAATGCATTATTCAGCTTTTTACAGATAACTCGCTGATTTATACTTGGTGAAACATTGTGTGCTCGGTAACCCCCTGAGAGAAGAAAACGTAAACTTGTATGAATGTAATCTAATGCGCTTACTGTACCTACTATCAACATATGCTCTACACTTAGTGATTTACGTGAAAAATGTGCAAATATATTTGCATTTCTGCGAGTACCTACAACAAGAATTTATCTGGAAATGTGACCAACAAATATTAGTTTGGAGCGTCAAAACTGCATGTTGCATAAAGTACACAGAAAAGTCCTCTAAAATAATTTAGATTTATATTATTATGTATGATGACTGTATTACACTTTTATATAGGTACGCGTTCCCGTCGGTATTATCTGTTCAGCTTTCTAGTTTTCAACACAGCAGGGTCTGGATTATGTTTTAAGAATCAATTAAATCACCTAGGTATCACTTGACTCATCAGATATTGCAACTATCAGTCAGTATCATTGCTATGGATATTTCGTAAATTTGTATCAGGTGTTGCAAAGAACGCAATGTTGCTTTTTCACTAGCTGCGGTTTTTTGACAAATGTGCCTGAATGCGTCACAGATCACGGTTTTCGTAAGCGCCTTTGATGAGGTTTTAGGAGTGAATCCTATTTTCTCCATATAGGTCCCGACTAATTATCTCGAATGTTCCATGGGTCTTCCAGCAAATTCCACAGTGGCCCGGCATATGGTTTCTAGACGACGCCCGAATAATCACACACCTTTCGTGTGCTTTCCGTGTGTTCTGGAATGATGGCGCCTCCGCCAATTCGGCTGATGTTTTCTGATCAGCCATTCAAGTCTCCCATTCAGTTTCGATTGACAAGTCACCACGTATACTCTGGAAAGCACTAGAACGCTCCGCACTTGTACACTGCAACCTAATGGAAGACTCTAGAAAGATCGCGTGTTTACCAGAATGCACGGGAATCGCCGCTCGTAACAATATACAGGATGTCCCAGCTTGAACACTCCAGTGCGATTTTCTCAGGAAATATCAAAGCAACAAATTTTTTTTTTGGGGGGGGGAAGCCTGACCTTTGAGCTTTCTTTTGAGGGGGCACCGATGCTTGTATGTGCTCTGGTTTCCAAGAAAAGAAAATGTAATTTTAATCGGGCGAGTCAAAAGAACTCGAAAATTCATGATCGGCAAAACAAAATACTTCAGATGAGAAAAAAATCCTCTTTCTCTAGGCTTTCCATTGATGTGTCGCCGATGTCTGTACCTAGCCTAGTAAGCCAGATATTCTGCCTCACAGTCCAGCAAACACAATAATCAGAATGATGACGTCACCGATCACACACTTGTTGACTTCAACACTAGTCGTTACTGGGACATTTTCACTTATAATACCTGGATTCACCATAGCAATAAATACTGGCTGATGTTAAAATCAACAAGTGTGTGATCGGTGACGTCGTCATGAATTCTGATCATTGTGTTTGCTGGGCTATAAGGCAGAATATCTGGCTTCACTTTAGGCTCCATCAGTGAATTCCGGTCTCGATAACTCAGGCCGGTTTTAATTTTCAACAGGGAAATTCCCAGGAAATTGGAAAAAAATTGTTGGAAGATGTTCAAAAACCAGTAGCTTCTTGCTTAAAAAAAAAGAGGTGAAATCTATTAACGTGATAAAAAGTTGGAAAATGTGCAGTTTTTCCATAGAGGAAAACTCGAAAACCGTAGGTCCGATTTAGAAAAATTTTCCTTCAAAAACTGATTCAATCTTTTCTCTAACTTTCAATTTTTGCATGTCTGCACCTAAAATTGAGCCCATGGAAACCACAGTGGTGTAAGTTACGATTTTGAGTTTTTCTATTTTTGACATATTCAGAATCTCCATTTCTTGCTCTATTTTTGATGCTTAGAATAAAAAACGCAGCACTTTTGGCAAAAAAATTACACGCCTCCGCTTCCCTGCCTCGCTGTACATTCAAATGGGATCTCCTAACTTCTCAGGGCCATATCTCAAAATGATGTTTTATGACTTACACCATTCTGGTTTTGACCGGCTCAATTATTGTTTCGTGGAGCTCTCCGCATGTTGAAGTTTGTACTGCAGTTTTTTCAAATTCACGGAATGTGCAAATTTCATTTTGAAAAATTACCGTCGAAAAACCGAAACGGTGTCGATTTTGAAAATGGGTCTACACACTACACGACGCCGACGCCCAATCTAATCTGCTTTCGACATCAGTTAGAATTATTCGAAAAAAGTCCATCCCCGTGCAGGAATGGACTTTTGAGTGGAGTCCTGCATCAAAACCCGGGTAAGAGACCCTCTTCGGGTGGCAGCGGCTGGAAGAAATTTTGAAAATTCATAACGCATGACTTGGAAATGGTAGAAGACTGCACCTGCAGACCTAATTTGACTTTTTTGTAGTGTTGCTTTCTGTCAAATTTGGTTCCAATCCATTGGATAGATTTTGAATAATTGAATGTTATGTTTCAAATTTTTTGACATTTTTCAATATTTGACAGATGACAGATAGACACAAAAATTTAGCAGCTTCAAATTAAGTTTTTTGAGGACTTTCAGATGGTTGTAAGTTAAGTTCCGTGATATACATATACAGGGTGTCCGTTTTTCGAGGCTAAGCATGGGTATCTCGCTTATCTTTAGAGATACAGAGTCGGTTAAATTAGAAAAAAGTTGCGAATTTTCATGACGATCAATGATCCAAGAAGATATTTGACTTGTCAGTTTTAGTTCTTGAGATATCGAGAAAAAACAGAAATTTGTAATTTTTGTTTTTATTTTTTATTTGAAAAACGGTTGAAGGTAGCCTTTTCTAGTTAAGACATTATGAAGGCACTTTTTCAAGGGGAATTCAATGTTGCCAAAATCTTCATTCTAGCCTTCAAAACAACCGAGATATGACATTCAACTTTTTTTTCTCTTATGGGCGCCATATTGGATTTTGACATTTTTGAATACAATTTTATTTTCTGGTTACAACGATGTGTCACATGCCACTGTTGAATTCATGCTTTAGAGCAAAAAAAATTTAAAATTTTTCAAAGAGTGCTTTGGAAACAAAATCAGCATCGACAATAAAAAAAAAACGTAAATGTCAAACATTTATTCAACAATGACATGTGGCACATCGTTCTAACCAGATAAGAATACCGTATTCAAAAATATCAAAATTCAATATGGCGCCCATTAGAGAAAAAAGTTGAATGTCGTATCTCGGTTGTTTTGAAAGCTAAAATAAAGATTTTGGCAGATTTGGATTCCCCTTGAAAAAGTGCCCTGACAATGTCTAGATTAGAAAAGGCCACCTTCAACCGTTTTTTGAACAAAATATAAAAACAAAAATCAAAATCCTGTTTTTTCACGATATCTCAAAAACGAAAATCGATACTTCAAATTTCTTTTTGGATCATTGATCGTCATGAAAATGCGCAACTTTTTCCTAATTCAACCGACTTTGTATCTCTCAAGATAAGCGAGATACCTATGCTTAGCCTCGAAAAACGGACACCCTGTATAGCTTCCATTATTTTTTCATTGTGACATTTCCGTTTGACAGATGAAAGCCAAAAGCTGATGGGTTCATCCGACAGCAAAACCATGTCTGTATATCAAATTTCAAGTCGATCGGATCGGTTGCTATAGGCACTCTGCGGAGTGCGAATTTGCTTCGGCGCCAAAAGTAGCTGTTGTTTTTACACTTTCTGCAGGAAGTGATCTGTTTCCAACAACAATGTCATTTGAGCAGAAGCGTATCTACGGGGGGAGGGGGGAGATTTTTCCATCTGATCCAGGTATAACCTGAGAGAGGGGCCCAATTTATCGTTATAGTGCTAGCGGTACGCAAAAAAAAGTGGCATTTGATGATACAAGCAAGCCACTTTGCATATTTGTTGTCCACACCCATTAGAAAAATTTGACTCGCAGTTCCTAAAAATTCATCCCTTAGGACCCAAGATTTGGGGAGGGGGAGGGAATACTATAAAAAAATACCAAACTTTTTAGTCCAAACCTGCTGAGGCGTGTTTGGTGCCAAAACTATATAACTCAGACCTCCTCGATACAATGAAAATGTCCAAACTCTCGTGCGGTCACCGGAAGTCGAGTTAAGTCGTCATTTTTGAAAATTTGAGCTGAAGGTCAAAATTACCAAGTAAGCGTCAATTACCCATATGTTGGGTATCGATTCTTAGGTTTTCGGGGTCGCTGAAAACGTATGAAATGAAACAAAAACGATTGGGTACACCGTCCGCCCATATGGTCTACCTATGGGCCTAAAAGTCAGGTAATCGAGAAAAATCCTACAAATTTTCGAAAATAGAAGTGAAATAAAAATGTGAAATAGCTTCAATCTGTACTTGGTGATGATGCTGTACCAGCTATTCTATGTGAAATTCATGATGTTCACCTGTGAGCTGTCAAAAATTCAAAATGGCGCTTATTTAAAACACGCAGGGGAATAATTTATCGTGATTTTCTTTAGGGAGCTCCTGCGTGTCACTAGCTTAGCACATGTTGCTCGTCAGTGAACAACGACTAAGAAAGTTCCTTACACTCTATTGGTGGTATCTTGCATCGTTCAAAAGATATCCGCCGCGAAACTGTTTCCGAACCGTTTTTGGACAATAGATTGAATACTTGAATAGGAGGAAAAACTTTGCATGTAGAATTGAAATAACCGACCTAAATATATTGTGTCTGTCCCATGCAATCATGCCTTATGATGTATATTTTGCCTGATTTGTCATTCCTGGTCTATGCATGGAGAGGGTCATAAATCATAAATCCAAGATGTCCACCGCTGTAAGTTTAAAAATTCCATACCAACTTTATTGTTGAATTTAGATAAATAATAAATATCTACCGCACCTGTACATTACTTATATCTTATATAGTTCTGAAGAGTTCCTCACAATTTTTTTTTCTTAGATAATTTGAGAGATATAACCAACTACCCAAAGTAAATGTACATAAAATTTGAATTAAAAAATGACCTCACATAATAAAAACTAATGAAAAATTTTTTTGCTCTGCTACCGCCTTATTCAATAATGTTGCACTGTTGCAGAAAACAGGAAGAAATAGAGTGACGGAAAAAAGATCTAATTACAAAAAGTCTAAGAAAATATCTAATGCGTTTGATCCAAAATATCTAAAATATAAACACAAACCACCAAAAATAGAAAGAGTAAAGGGTCACAAGTTTCCTCCTTCTTTTCAGATCCACTGGATCAAGAATTGCTTTTTGTTTTGACTTGAGTTTCCTCCGTTTGTGTTCAATCCACCAGATAAGGAGCTGCTTTTTGACTCGAGTTTAGTCTTTTTGTTTGAACTTACTAAGCAAGACTTACTAGAGTCTAGACATATCTAGAGGGCCTGAAAAGATATAACAAACCTGAATCATTGAGCAATTTTCATCTGGTGGGTCTGGAAAGAAGGTGGAATCAGAGTCAAACACCAACTTCTTCTGGTAGGTTTGAAAAAAGGCAACTTGAGTCAAAAGCCAACTCCTCATTTGGTGAGTCAAAAAAAAAAACGATTTCCTCATCTGGTGGATTTGAAAAAAAGGGAGGAAACTCAAAACCATTATTATTTTTGACATTTTTCTACATTGTACGAATTGTGCTACAGATCTTTCGAATTTTAGCTCTTATGTAATGTCGATTTTTTTACTTTGTAACTTTTCTACTTGAATAAAGTCTTTATTGCAGGAATGAAGTTTTAAAAATATATAAAATGATATAATAAAATTTAAAAGTTAGGTAAGTGCTACGTAGCAATATAAAAAATTTCTTCTAGTTTAGTAGAAGGAATGGAACGAAGAGAACCTAAAACACTAGCTGCATTCCCACGTTGTATTGCAATTGAGATTTTTTGTTTGAGGTATCTCGCAGAACGAGGATCACCAGTGGTAAACTTTAATTTTGAACCTAAAATATCAATGAAATCAGAAGCTTCTCTACTCCAAGGACCGAATGTTTCTACTGAGAATGCTAAAAAGGTATAAGAATTTTTGATGATTGAATATTTGCGGTGTTTCTTTTGTGCAGCTGTCTCTGCTGCTGAACCTGCCTTAATAGAGGTTGAATGTACATAAGATGCTGCCACTTGAATTAGATATTTTGCATTTTGGATCTTTTGTATTTTGTATATTTTGCGCTTTGAACCAAATGCATCAAACCTATCGTTTGTAGACATTCCATTCCAAGTTTTTTCTCCTCCTCCTTCGCTTTTGGACAATGTTAGCACGAAATTTTCTGAATAACCCTACAGCAGCGGACATCTTGGATTTATGAGCCTCCATATACCAGGAATGACAGATCACGCAATCTAAACCATAAAACATGACTACATAAAACAAAACAAATATCTTCAGGTCGGATATTTCAATTATACATGCAAAGTTTTTCCTCCTATTCAAGTATTCAATCTTTTGTCCAAAAACGGTTCCGAAACAGTTTCGCGGCGGATATCTTTTCAACGATGCAAGATACCATCAATAGTGTGAGGAACTTTCTTGGTCGTTGTTCAATGATGAACAACATGTGCTTAGCTAGTGACACGTAGAAGCTCCCTAAAGAAAATCACGATAAATTATTCCCCTGTGTGTTTTAAATGGGCGCCATTTTGGATTTTTGACAGCTCACAGGTGAACATCATGAATTTCACATAGAACAGCTGGTACAGCATCATCACCAAGTACAGATTGGAGCTATTTCACATTATTATTTCACTTCTGTTTTCGAAAATTTGTAGGATTTTTCTCGCTTGCCTGACTTCTGGGCCTATAGGTAGACCATATGGGCGTGAGGTTCACCCAATCGTTTTTGTTTCATTTCATACGTCTTCAGCGACCTCAAAAACCTAAGAATCGATACCCAACATATGGGTAATTGACGCTTACTTGGTAATTTTGACCTTCATCTCAAATTTTTGAAAATGACGACTTAACTCGATTTCCGGTGACCGCACGAGAGTTTTGACATTGTTATTGTATCGAGGAGGTCTGAGTTATATAGTTTTGACACCAAACACGCCTCAGCAGGTTTGCAAGAAAAAGTTGGGTATTTTTTTATAGTATTCCTTCCCCCTTCCCAAATCTCGGGTCCTAAGGGATGAATTTTTAGGAACTGCGGGTCAAATTTTTCTAATGGGTCTAGACAACAAATATGCAAAGTGGCTTGCTTGTATCATCAAATGCCACTTTTTTTTTAATAATCCTGGTGTACCGCTTGCACGAAAAACTGCCTGCGGCGCCTTTTCCAAGGTTTCTAATCCAAGGGCGCAAATTCATGTTTTGCCCTAGACGCAATTCACCCTAGATACGCCACTCCCATTTGAGTAATCATACGACCTGCAAATGTCAATTTCAACAATCCTATAGACTTCACTAGTGACAAGTTTCCTTATAAATATGTTCGCAACTGCCGCATGAGGGTGCTGAAATGGGCGGGATATTCAAAATGTGCAGAGCGCCTATTGCTTCTCCAAGTCAGTCTTGGTTTTTTTTTTTCAGTTCGCATGTTATTCGTAGTAGGTATCCTCGTAGGTATCTACTAGGTAGATTCTACGGGTTCTACCACAGGTAATACTGTAAGTTTCAGGTCAATTATCAGATAATTATTCAGTAGCTCTTTTATCTTCTCTTTCACAATCTCTCCCCCGTACTTCAAGTTTTCTGCAACAATACCGTTCTCTCCCGGGCTCTTGTTGTTCTTCATTGAATACACAATACTCTCTATTTCTTCAATGCTCGGCTCATCAAGGTCTTCGCCATAGAACACCTCTTCTCCGGCCCCAGTCTTCCCTTCTTCTGACTCCTCACTTTCCAGTAATTCCTCAAAATATTGTTTCCATCTTTACGCTTTCCCCCTTTCTCCGCCTACAAGGTTTCCATCTTTGTCCCTGATATATGATGCTTCTTGTCGGTAGCCACTTCTTACTTTCTTCACGTCCTTATAGAAATTCCTGATCTCTTTCTTTTTGTACTTTGTTTCCATATCTTCCATTTCCTTTTCCATGTAATCTCTTTTTCTGGTTCTGCACATCTGTTTTACTTTCCTCCTTTGTTCATTATACATTATTTTGTCTCTTTCTGTCCCTTTCTGTAGCATCTTTTGTCTAAGCATGCTTTTTTTCTTCATTTCCATTTTACACTCTTCGTTGAACCATTTTGTTCTTCTTTGCGGTTTTTTCTTTTTCAAATTTTCTTCTGTTGCTACTAACATTGCCCTTTCTAGTTTCTTCCATCTTTCTTCAACTCCTCCTTCATCATTCAGAGCCATGTCGTTATAAATTTTGCTTATCGTGTCCGTGTACACTTGCGCCTTTTCTTCGTTCTTCAGTTCCTCCACATTGTATCTCAAGTCTGTCCTTCTTCCATCCTTCCGTGTTTTTATGTATGGGCACTTCAGTCTTCCTCCCACTAAATAGTGATCCGAGTCAACATCTGCACCGCGGTATGTTCTTACATTTGTCATCAATTTTGCATATTTATCTTTGATCAGTATGTGATCTACCTGATTGGTTTCATTTCTACCCGGTATCAACCAAGTTCCTTTGTGAATGTCTTTTCTTTTAAAATGAGTGCTCATTATCTTCATATCTCTCTCTATCGCTGGAGATATCAACCTCAATCCATTGTCATTGCTTACTGCATGTTTGCTCTCACCTCCTGTTACCATATCATATACTTCTTCTCTGCCTACTTTTGCATTAGCATCTCCCCTTATCATCAGAACATCCTGTTTTAGTATATCATCTAATAACAATTTCAATTCTTCGTAATATTTATCTTTAGTATCTTCATCTTTTTCTTCTGTGGGTGCATGTATATTAATCACTGAAATTGTTTTACATTTTCCTTCAATTCGAATACTACACAAACGATCCGATCGTGCCTGGAAGTCTTTAACTGTACCTTGTATGCTATTCTTTATCATGAAACCAACTCCAAATCTTCTGTTGTCTGAGAAATATGGAAGTCAGAAACAATGCCTGAGTCATGGAACCGAGCGAATATTTTGCCAATTTACAAAAAAGGAGATGCAACAGAATGCAATAATTACCGAGGAATTGCTTTGCTGGATGTAACTTACAAGATACTCGCAACACTAATAAAACAAAGACTGAATAAACATGCAGAGACGTTACTGGGAGAGTATCAGGGAGGTTTCCGAAGAAATAGATCAACAACGGACCAAATTTTCATGCTTAAGCAAATGATGACAGCTTCCTACGAATATGAGATACCGACGTTCATGTTGTTCATTGACTTCAAGGCAGCATACGACACAGTTAAGAGAGAGAAATTGTTTGAGGCGCTTGAAGAATTTGGAATACCAAGTAAATTGATCAGGTTGGTGAAGATGACCATGAAAAATACGACCTGTGCGATCAAGGTAGGCAGCGGAAGATCAGAGGAGTTAGAAGTGAGACGAGGGTTACGACAGGGCGATCCGCTATCTACGATGATGTTTAACATCGTCCTAGAGAAGATAATGAGAGATAGTGAAGTAAACAGGACAGGAACGCTTTTCAACAAAAGTCACCAATGCCTAGCATACGCGGATGATGTGGTGTTAGTAGCCCGAAGAATGAGAGAACTGAGAGAAATAGTTGAGAAATTTATAATGGCGGCGAGAAGGATGGGATTGAGTATTAATAAAAACAAAAGTAAATTCATGACAATCAAACAGAAAAATGACAACACAAGAGGAGTACTGGAAGTCGAAATCGATGGGGAGGAACGGATGGTTTTCGATGAGGTCGAGAGTGTCACGTATCTTGGAGTGCTGGTTAACAACAGATGTGAAGAGGAGGCTGAGGTGGAGTTGAGAATGGCGAAGAGCAACAGATGTGCGGGAAGTTTTCACAGAATCATAACATCAAAAAATATATCACGACAGACCAAAATCCGACTATACAGAACGGTGACGAGACCAACGATGACTTACGGCTGCGAGACTTGGGTGATGAACAAAACGACACAACTGAGACTTGAAACATGGGAAAGAAAAATGTTGAGGAGAATGTTTGGAGGAAAGAAGTCGGAGGAGGGCGTATGGGAAAGGAGAACAAATGCTGAGTTGAGTGAGCTATACGATGAACCACTGATAAGTGATTTTGTTAGATCGAGACGAATGCAATGGTTGGGGCATTTAGAAAGGATGAGCGACGACAGACTGGTGAAGACAATTGGATGGAAGGTACCGGAAGGAGTAAGAAAACGAGGAAGGCCAAGAAAGAAATGGAGTGAAGCTGTAATAGAAGATTTGAAGTACAAGAAGATTGAAAACTGGAAGCGAATTGCAAAGAACAGAAATGAATGGAGAAACGTCACAAAGCAATGGGCCTAGAAGGCCTGTGGAAGCTTATAAATATATATTCAGTAGCACTAGAATTATTTTGTTCTATGAATTCAACCTGTGAAAATGAGAAGATTTCAAATGACGTAAGTGCTTTGTCTATTTATAGCAAGATTTGTGATAAGTATCACTTGAAGCTTGTCTCAGTGAATAATTCAAGTGCATTTGTGATAATCTGAAACAATATTGATTCATTAGGTACTGCATTCAGTTATAAGTGGCAATATTTGTTTCCTGTAATAGGTAGGTATTAATGGACTTTTCAGGACTTTTGGCACTTTACGCTAAGCACATGTAGCTTGTGCCGAACTGGCGTAATTCATCACCCTGTACCGTCGATGGTCGGTGGTAAAATTGTGAACGAGATGAGCTCTCCGACGCGACGACGCAATCAGATCTATCAAACTTTCATTCTTGACGGTTTCAATTAACCCTATTGATTATCTCAAAAGCGAAATGCTGTTATTTCCTTTTCCGTCTCTTGAGTCTTAATTTCACTAACTTTTAAAAGAGTTTGCTTCACTTTCGAGATCGCTTGTCTCCGCCACATTATGAATGAGACAGTCATCCACTGAATAGATTTTTATGCTTTCTCGCACGAACGTTCCTCTCATTGCCACCTCCTGGAGCATATCACGAGATTCAAAAAAAAATTATTGCGGCGCGATCGATGAAAACCGAACTTTTTTAATTAAGTTAATACTCACTTCGTCATTTTTGAGAAGAGCCGGATTCTGAACTACATAACTCAGTCGGGAGCAAACTTTGGGAATCAACAAAGGTGATAAAAACACGCAAAATTAAGGACGGTGTTGAATTGGTAAAATAGGCGTTGCGAAATCAATCCGTGTGGGTTTGGCTTATTTCTTTTGGAAATACCAATGGGCTCAAACCAAAGTACATCCTTGTAGCTTTCGAAAGAGACCAAAATGGTAGAATTCCGTCAAGGAATAAACCCACACGGATTGATTTCGCAACGCTTATTTTACCGATTCAACTCCGTCCTTAAGGAGTCAAGTTCCGTGAGATATAGCTTCTATCATTTTTTGATAGTGACGTTTTTGTTTGAGAGATAACAGCCAAAAACTGATGCGCTCATTCGACAGCAAAACCATGTCTGCATAACAAATTTCAAGTCGATCAGATTAACCATTTGATCGTTATATCGTGAAATATTACAGACGACACACACACAGCCAGGCACAAACATAGTCAGACACACAGACAGACAAACTTTCATCTGGAAATGGTCCTAAATCGTCTCAGGAAGGCTCAAAATGGATATTCCCGTGTTCATCTCGAAAAATGTTTTTTTAGCGCCTTCACAATATACTTTCCCTCCTCTTTAGTTGGTGGGTCGGGAGGAGGGAAATCAAAGAATTCTGTTTTGAAATGCGGATCAGCATTGTAGTTGCGTGGCTAACCTCGGGTTCCACCAAAGTTTGATCAACGCGATAACTTTATCACTCTGATTGTCAACTAAGCAACTGGCTATCCTATTAGCTGGTGCACAGCAACTATCAGCGTGATAGATTTAATCTGCTCTTAAAATTTTGGTGGAACCCGAGGTATAAGTGACATAAATTGGACGAACCCTGCAAATTTTGAAGCCGCGATGCCACTTGGCAGAACTGTTCTATAGAACATTATCTCAATTTCAAGATGTGGTGCCACGATGGCGGTCGGTGCAGACGCTGTAGGGATCAAAAATGTAAAATTCAAACTCAGGAACCAAAAGAGTTGGAGCCATGAAAATCACCACTAGGCCAGTAGCAGGAATATTCGAGATTGCAAAAGGTCCCATAGAAAATGTTTCTCTTGATATCAGTTTACTAGGAAGTCCTGAAGAAGAATCCAAATTTGTGACCTTGTGTGACTTCCGGAACCATAGTAAAAAAAATGAAGAAGTTGAAAATTCGTAAAAATTGTCCGTTTTTCTTACATAACTTGTAAACGGTGACTTCAGGTACAACTTAGGACTTCACGAACAAAGTGTTCAATAGTCATTGAAGAGCATTACATTTTGAACAAAATGATGCCAAAGCCATTGCTGTGCAATAAACGGTTACCGAAATACACAGCTTTCGGAATTCTACCTTTGAAATCGCTCGAAGCTGTCAGATGAATTCTGGCTGTCAAACTGCAGGTTCTCGCTCAAGGGGCTATACTGTCATTGTCCGTGAACGGACATAGTTGCCTTAAACATTTATTGAAAGACAATTGAATCGGCTTCAATATGCTTCGACTGCAGTGTCTTCACAATTTGTATCTTGGATGTAATCAGCAGTCAAAGTCGGTACTTGATCAACCGCGGGACCTCCGAAAGGCGCACATTTGATCGCATAGATCTTAAAAACTACAAATAGGAGAAGTTTTCTGTAACCAGGGTTCTGTTGAGCACACTTTGTTCCACATATTCCGTCAACAACGTTTACCTGCAAGAAAAGCAGACCTTATGACAGGAACGGAAAAAGTGCGCTTTTTGAAGGTACCGCGGTTGATCCACTATCGACTTTGACCGCTGATAACATCCAAGATACAGATTTTAACGGAAGTGCATTAAGACCATATTGAAGCCGGTTCAATTGCCTTTCAATAAATGTTTGAGGCAAGCATATCCGTTCACGGACAATAACAATATAGACTCTTGAGTAAAAAGCTGCAGTTTGACGGCCAGAATTCAGCTGACAGCTCTAAGCGATACTCAGGGTAGACTCCCGAGAGCTGTATACGTTGTTCCAGAAATATTGCTATCCCAGTAGGTCATGAAAATCTAAATGCAGCTTTAGATTTAGTTACAAAAAACGTCATATCAAAAGTGTAAATATCATGGAAACTTCATTATTTATTTTCAGGTTATAGGTCAGATCTTTCACTCCTTTCAGTCAGAAAGTATTTCTTCAGTTTTTTATCAAGTATCACGTGCGGCACCCCATTCAAGGTGCACTTGAAGAAAGATACATGCAGTTTTGATGTCGAACCGTCTCTGTTTCCGATTTCAGGACTAAAAAAAATAGGCACCTGGGGAGTCAGCAGATTTCGTTCTTGCCACAGTCTCAATCAACATTGTGCACATATCACACAGGTAGATAGTAAAGCAGTAAAGCAAACTCCATGGCCTTGAGAGGATCAGATATCAAGGAAGATCTGCTTCTAAAGCCGAGTTTCGCTGTTCTACTTCAACTGAGCCTTTTAGTGAAGACAGAAGCACGAAATCTGGTAGGATATGACACAACAGACTGTACTATACCTACTCTTTTGATTGAGAACGGGCGCCTGGCTGATTTTTTTCTCGACTGGGCTCAGGGATCCACAGCCACTTTTTGGTTTAAGTAGTGACGATCTGGCTTCTTTTTGCCAGTATGCGTTTGACCGTGCAAAACGTTACTAAAGATCAAAGCAACGCGCTGAATGCTGGCAGCTGCATTGTTGGAATCTCTGAAGAATTCTTCGTAACAGCGTCAAAGTATTTCACGTTCTCTCGCAGATAAACGAACTGGATCCCCACATATGGCGTGAAAATTATCAGGTAATCAAAACCAATGAAGGAACAACACAACAGTAACAGTAGGTATAACGTAACAGGAACAACGATAACTGTATAAGTAACACGTACAGATTCTTAAAACTTGCGTCGATAGGTGCTTATTACGGTTTTTTTTCCAAAAGCTATCTAGGTGGACAGAAACATGACAGTTTGGATGACAGTAAAAAACTTCGCGGTTGAATTTGATTGAGATGTCACACTGACTTGGGACTAAAACAATAAACGTTTTAGAACTAGACAAAGCTAAAGCGACTTTTACCATATACTTCCAATGCCTACTGAGATAGCAATCAATCTGAAACAACGTATATTTAGGTGATCGTTTATTACACAGAAATGGCAATGGCATAATTTTGTTCAAAATTTGACGATCTTCAATTTGACTGCTAGACATTTTGTTCGTAGAATCACCGTTCACGAGTTATTCAAGAAAAACGGACGATTTTCACGAACTTTCAACTTCTTAATTTTTTTACCACGGTTCCGGAGGTCACACAAGGTCACAAATTTGGATTCTTCATTAAGACTCCCCAGTGAACTAATATCGAAAGAAAAATTTTCTATGGGACCTTTTGCAAGCATAATATGTCGCTTTTTCGCTTCCTGCTACTGGCCTACACGTAGATTCGCAATTTGATGCTTATCAAAATGAAGCAAACTGCGTCTGAATGTCTTCAGACGTTTCCGAAATATCCTGAAAGTAGTGGTCGGTTTCTTGAAAATTGAAATTTTCAATAAATCAGGGATTTTTCAAGATTCGAATGAAATTTGATATTTCCGCCAAGATTGACGTCAGAAATGCGATGCGGTGTGGTGCCACCGTCTTTGACTACTATTATCAAAAATAGGACAAGCAATTTTAATGTTTTTCATGACCGTCATTTTGAGCTCACTCAGTATTCAATAAGTGGAAAATCAATTGGTACTAGTAAAATTGGTCATACCGGGTGATCATTTGAAAACTATCCACCTGCAAGAACTCCCGATTCCTAGTGAAAATGTCTTCGAGCAAAAACAGGTCGATTTTTATATCGAGGGGGACATCTAAAACATACATTAGCGATTTTCTATCTTTAGCTCCCTCGCCCCCCCCTACCTCAACTTTGAAATTTCAAATGAGACTACCTATTTTGCGATACGTTAAATTCAACAGGATTGAATTCTCTTTCTGAAGAAATATTTCTGGAATTTTTAACCCCACCTCTCTCCCCCCCTAAATTCTCTTGAGTGTCCAATTAAATATTCTTGACCTCCCAATTCTCTTCAATGCAGTCAGCGTCATCCTGCACAGCATCGAAAGAGAAAATTTTTTATGGAAAGAGTGCCACCAAAATTCACCCCTTTGCTCCCCCCTCCTCACCTTAAAAATATAAAATGACAAGACCTACTTTATGAGACACCAAATTAAAGGGAATTGAATTCTCTCCCCGAACACAATTTATTCGAAATTTTTAAAACCCTCGTTTTTCTACTAAAATACTCCTAATAATGGCAAATTATACATGATATACCATGCGAAATAGAAAAAAAAAACTCCAAATGAATGGAGGAAGGGTTGAAAATTTCAAAAAAATTGTTTTTAGGAAGAAAATTCAATTTCCTTTGATTTGATGTATCATAAAGTGGGTGGTATTCTGTTAAATTTTGAAGTTGAGGTGAGGGAGAGCAATGGGGTGAACTTGGATGGTACTTTTTCCAGTGAGTCCAGAAAATTGAAAGGGACACTCAGAGAATTTTTAGGGAGAAGGGGGGTAGAGTTAGAATTTTTGAAAATATCTTTTTCAAAGAGAGAATTCAATTTTCTTCAATTTGATGTATCGCAAGGTAGGTAGTGTCATTTGAAATTTTATTTTTGGGATGGGTGGGGGCGAGGGGGCTGAAGATAGAAATTTGCCAGTGTATGTTTTAGATGTCCCCCTCGATATAAAAATCCACCTGTTTTTGCTCGAAGAAATATAGACTAGGAATCGGAAGTTATTGCAGGTGGATAGTTTTCAAATGATACCTATATGCATAATCCAAAGGCAAACATAACCATTCCCAGCAAGCCACTTCGTTTTTATTGGCCGTAAGGTGATGTTGAACCCGTTTTTACGAGTTTTGCAGCCTCGGCCCTCACCATGGTCCATTAAAAATATGAAAGAGTTTTCAAAAGAATTCAACTTAATTTTTGATGTGAATTACAAACACATTTTGGATTATCTTGAGTCCTGTTTGATATATCATGGAAAAAACAGCACTTTGTAAAACTCGTAAAAATTGGCTCAACATCACGTTATACGAGTACCTCGCGTTATACCCAATAAAAAAGCGACTTGCTGGAAATGGTTATGTTTGTCTTCAGATTATTGCATATGACCAATATTACAAGTACCAATCGATTTTCCACTTATTGAATACTGGGTGAGTCAAAAATGGCGGTCACGAAAAAAAACAACAATTGCTTAATTTATTTTCGAAAATAGTAAGCGGAGACGGTGGCACCGCATTGCATTTCTGACGTCAATCTTGGCGGGAATGTCAAATTTCGTTTAAATATCTTGAAAAATCACTGATTTATTGAAAAATTTGATTTTCATGAAACCGACCACTAGGACTTTCAGGATATTTCTGAAACCGCTGAAGATATTCAAACGCGGTTTGTTTTTTTTTTTGTTTAGCATCAAATTGTAAATCTACAAGGCGATTTTCATGGATCCAACTCTTTTGGTTTCTGAGTTTGAATTTTTTTATTTTTGATCACCCGCATACAGCGTCTGCACCGATCGCCATCATGTCACCACTCCTTACAAAGACATTGAAACACAAACAGAAGACAAAGACATTAAGACAATGTTCCATAAGAACAATTCTGCCAAGTGGCATCGCGGCCTCAAAATTTGCAGGGTAGCAACGGCTAACGACCGGACTATTGCTTGAAAGGCATTCAGACCAACCAGGGTTCTTCAAAATTTTGAGGGAATCAGGGAATCAAATGTTACAGAGTTACCACCGTTGCGGAACTCACTCCTTTTTTGCTCATCAAAACCTATGACGCCCACATTTCAAGGCGTGGAGCTTTAATGCCCGTATTCATAGTCGTTGTCAAGTGCACCTTGATAAGCACATTGTTACTTTTAATCAAGCTGTAACTTAAGTACGAATTCTGTTTCATAGACACAAGTTCGGCTTTCCTCGAGGAATACTATTTCACGGTTATACCTAGCCAAAAATATGTCCATGAAACAGAAATCGTACTTGACTTATAGCTTGATTAAAAGTGATACTTGAAGAAGGTGCACTGACGACGACTATGAAAACTGGCATTAGTGCATTGATCAGCATTGCTTGAGGCTCGGTTGAGAGAGACGTTGGTCAACGTTGAGACTTACAGTAGGTACCCTTTTCTGAACTACATTGCAAAATTTCAAAAGCGACATATATTTATTTCAGGGTCAAACCCTAAAATGCCTGTGTTATCATGTTTCTGTATTTACCGAGGTATTCATGAGAATAAATATTAGGTAAATCTGCAACACTCATAATAACTCTGATTGCAGTAGTTACAAACAAACACAACTGCAATCATACATCATACATCATGTTTTATGGCCAATCCGGTACAGACGCATGTAAATTAAAAAGTGGGAAATAATGTTAACGAAATGGCCGTATCCGTGGATTATTACCTATGGCTTACACTAAATGAGATGAGAGTGGATTTTATACAATTTGTCTGCGGAAAAAAACAAATTGGTCTGGTTGCTGTTAATGCTGTTTAGTATATTGGAATAGAAAACAAGTGAATATGCCTTCACGTGCGTGAGTCTGAGTAGCGCATTTTCTCAAAGAGGCATATTGTGAACGTGAAAAAATGTGGTTGAAGGAGAAACACCATTCCTTGCCCACTTTCTTCATTCGAAACTCATTGTGATATTGTGTTATCAGAATGGGGTACTTGCCAATGAAATAGATTTGAATGAAAATTCTTTCACTCATCAATATATTTCTTTTTTGAAGGCGGGAGCTGGGAGCGGCGACTAATCAACAGTAGTCTATTCTTTCCCATTTTTAGTCGGCTATCCATATAGCGAAAGAATTAGATCGCTATGTCTTCGTGTTTATGTTTTCCATTTATCTCTTACTTAAGGGCAGCGTGTGGGGGTGGCAGCATTCGACAAAGTAACTGTTGCACAGTTTGAGTCAAGAGTTTCTAAATGTTTAAGGAAATATGACAATCAGTGAAAATTGTGAAAGTTGCATTTTTTTGTTTGGGGGCGGGAGCTGGAGGCGGCGACTAATCAAAAGTGGCCTCTCTTCCCATTTTTAGTCAGCTATCTATATAGCGGAACAATTTAATCGCTATGTCTTAAGGGTTATGTTTTACATTTATCTCTTACTTTGGGGGCGGCGTGTGGGAGCGGCAGAGTTTGGCAAAGAAATTCTTCCACAGTTTGAGTTGGGAGTTTCTGAATGATTGAGGCAACATTAAAATGTAATTCAGTGGAAATTATTGAAAGTTGCACTTTTTCTCTTTTGGGGGTGGAAGTTGGAGGCGGCGCCATGTCAAAGGTAGCCTATTCCTTCCCATTTTTAGTTAGCTATCCATATAGCGAAAGAATTAGATCGTTATGTCTTCGGGTTTATGTTTTCCATTCATCTCTCACTTTGAGGGCAGCGTGTGGGGGCGGCAGCATTCGGCAAAGTAACTGTTGCACAGTTTGAGTTTGGAGCTTCTAAATGTGAGGGAAATAAAACTATCAGTAAAAATTGTGAAAGTTGCATTTTTTGTTTGTTTGGAAGCGGCAGCTGGAGGCGGCGGCTAATTGAAAGTGGCCTATATTTTTCCAATTTCAGTCAGCTATCAATATAGTGAAAGAATTAGATCGCTATGTCTTCAGGTTCATGTTTTACATTTATCTCTCACTTTGGGGGCGGCGTGTGGGAGCGGCAGAGTTTGGCAAAGAAATTCTTGCACAGTTTGAGTCAAGAGTTTCTAAATGTTCGAGGTAACAGTATCAGCTATATCAGTGAAAATTGTTGAAAGTTGCACTTTTTTTCTTTTGGGGGCGGAAGCTGGAGGCGGCGCCATATCAAAAGTAGCCTATCCTTTTCCATTTTTAGTCAGCTATCCATATAGCGAAAAACTTGGATCACTTTGTCTTTGAGTTCATGTTTTTTATTTATCTCTTACTTTGGGGGCGGCGTGTGGGAGCGGCAGCGTTCGGCTGAGCAAATGTTGCACAATTTGAGTTGGCAGTTCCTAAATGTTTAAGGGAACATCTCAATCAGTAACATTTGTGAAAGTTGCACTTTTTATCGTTTGGGGGCGGAATCTGGGGGCGGCGACTAACCAAAAGTAGCCTATCCTTTCCCATTTTCAGTCAGCTATTTATATACCGAAAGAATCAGATCGCTATGTCTTCGGGTTCATGTTTTTCATTTTATTGCACTTTTTATCGATTGGGGGCGGAATCTGGGGGCGGCGACTAACCAAAAGTAGCCTATCCTTTCCCATTTTAAGTCAGCTATATATATACCGAAAGGATCAGATCGCTATGTCTTCGGGTTTATATTTTTCATTTTAAAGTGATTGGGGGCGGTTTTTAGCAGTTTTTTCATGTCGGCGGCGCATATTGATGACGGAATGTTTCTTGGCTTACGTTTATAAGTGGCAACTATGTATAATTCAAAAAATAGGAGCACCAGAGCATCAGGTCTGGTAGAAAGTGCAATATTATGTTATTTCAAGTTTATCGGGGGCGGTTTTCTCTATGTTGGCGGCGCAATATAGACATCCAATATAGCCTAGCCCTCCTTTGAGAGTGGCAGCTATGTAACAGCGAAAAAATTAGAAAGCTAGGTCGTCTAGTTTGGGAGGAGTTCGAGGAACGGACGGACGGACGGACGGACGGACAAAGCGGTTGCAATAGCGATTTTCATCAAGATGGAAAATGCGCTAAAAATAGGTACTTTGCTGGATTCAAACAAAAACGATTTTTTTCTCATGGCAAGCTTATTTCAGTCCTTTCTTCAACATATTGTTACGAGCGGCGATCCCGTTAATATTGGTAAACACTCGATCTTTCTGGACCCTTCCATCCATTAGATCGCAGTGTAGAAGTCTAGAGCGATCTGGTGCATTCCAGAGCGTTCGTGTATGTGAGGAGACTCCAACGTTCGATCAAGGCACATCAGTCCACTTTGGCGAAGGTGCAGATTCCAGAACACATGGAAAGCACGCGGAAGGTGTGTGTGATTATTCAGGAATGGTCTAGAACCCGCATATGCCAGGCACTATGGAATTTGCTGGAAGTAGACAGAAACCTCGGAAACGCTGTTCGGAGGCCTTATATAAGGCGTCAGCCGGCAGCTCGCGGCAGTATTGAATTGGATAGCGAGCGATAACAAGCGAAGTACCTGCGATATAATTCCAAGCGTGAATAATTGTTGGTGTATTAATTGTAGTACGCAGAAATAAACAGTGCTTGTTTTAAAACAATCGTCTCAATTATATTCGAACCCGTACGCGAAATATCGTAACAATATCAAAAGTCTTCAACTTTGGGACTGCTACAAATCAGTATACAGGGTGAAAGTTTATAATTTCTCTATACTTCCTTTCTTTCTTGAAAAACTGATGACCGAAAAAAAAACGGTTTTAGGCTAGTTTGATAGGCCATAGTCTTCCAAAAACATATAAAAATACCACCCAGCAACTGCTGTGGATCAAGTTAAAGGGTGAAAACTATTTTTCATCTTTGATGTTTTTCCTTGATGGAACTGATCTAGATTGAAGCCGGTTCCAGTTCTTTTACAAGCTTATAATGCCATACTGAATATATGAGAAGGGCACATCTCTGCATCTTCTACATTTCAATTTACAGGGTGAAAAGTTATTTTCACGTTTTAATTTGTTTCTTGATGAAATCGACTCACACAACAATTGCGGCTGGTTCTTCTGTAAACTTGAAGTTTCTAGTCAAACATCAAAATAATATATTTCTGCTACCGCTACGTTTTCATTTACAAATTTAAATGTTTGGTTGTGTTCCAAGATTTTATGAATTTTTGATGCAATATACAGGGTGGTCCATCCTAGCGTAATTATCCCATAGCGGTCTCACCGTTCAAGATAGAGAAAAAGATGTAAGGAAGAAGTTATATGGTTTGATGAGACCTATAACCTAAAATTATTTTCAGCTATACAGGGTGTCCCATTTTGACGGGATCAACAGGACGTCAATTTTTTTAAATGGAACACCCTATATTTTTTTGCATTTTCGGATTCAGCTTTTTTAATTGTGTTATGCCTGTATTTATGTTTTTTCATTGTGTGGCAAAGCTACCAACTAAAAATTAAAAACTGAAAAAAATCGCATTTCCAGTTATCTTGAAAAAATCGTAGCGGCCTTGCTTTCCAAAACTAAGAGATGAAACTTGACATGGTGATAGTCAAGTCAAAGACCAATATCCCAATGTCAAAAAATTGTGATTTCTTGATACAGGGCGTTCACAAAAAAAAATCAAACTTTATAATTTTCAAAGTCTCATAACTCATTTTTTTCAAATAGCATGCCCCTAATTTTATAACGTTATCTGATAGCTTTTTTTATCCTCTTTCATTTTTATTGGGGGTACCCTACCCTTAAACTTGATTTTTTTCGAGAAAATCGGAAATTTTCACAAAATTTGTGATTTTTTTAATTTTTTTCACAAATTGAGTTGGCCGTGATGAATGACAGACAAGCCCAATAGTACGCAACTCTCAGTTAGTCAGTCTGAATATAGTCGAACAAAGAAAAATGACTTTACGCGAGAGAAAATGATTGATATGATATTCTGGTAATAATCCAGATATCCAGGATCCCACTTTATTTTTTCTGCGTTGAAGCAATTTTTTTTGTTCGACAATATTCAGACTGACTAACTGAGAGTTGCGTACTATTTGGCTTGTCTGTCATTCATCACGGCCAACTCAATTTGTGAAAAAAAAAATAAAAAAATCACAAATTTTGTGAAAATTTCCGATTATCTCGAGAAAAATTGAGTTTAAGGGTAGGGTACCCCCGATAAAAATGGAAGAGGATAAAAAAAGCTATCAGATAACGTTATAAAATTAGGGGCATGCTATTTGAAAAAAATGAGTAATGAGACTTTGAAAATTATGAAGTTTGATTTTTTTTTGTGAACGCCCTGTATCAAGAAGTCGCAATTTTTTGACATTAGGATATTGGTCTGTGACTTGGCTATCACCATGTCAAGTTTCATTTCTTAGTTTTGAAAAGCAAGGCTGCTACGATTTTTTCAAAATAACTGTGGAAATGCGATTTTTTTCAGTTTTCAATTTTTAGTTGGTAGCACTGCCACACAATTCAAAAACAAAAATACAGGCATAAGACAGTTGAAAAAGCTGAATCCGAAAATGCAAAAAAATATAGGGTGTTCTATTTAAAAAAATTGACATTTTGTTGATTCCGTCAAAATGGGACACCCTGTATAGCTGAAAATAATTTTAGGTTATAGGTCTCATCAAATCATATAACTTCTTTTTTACATCTTTTTCTCTATCTTGAAGGCTAAGACCGCTATGGGATAATTACGCTAGGATGGACCACCCTGTACCTGAATATACCCAAACATTTAAATTTGTAAAAAAAAAAACGTAGCTGCAGCAGAAATGTATTATTTTGATATGTTTGACTGGAAACTTCAAGTTTACAGAAGAACCAGTCGCAATTGTTGTGTGAACAATTTCACCAAGAACAAAATTGAAACGTGAAAATGACTTCTCACCCTGTAAATTGAAAAGCAGGAGTTGCAGAGATGTATTTTTTTCATATGTTCAGTATGACATTATAAGCTTGCAAGAGAACTGGAACCGACTTCAATCTAGACCAGTTCCACCAAGAACAAAAATTAAAGATGAAAAATAGTTTTCACCCTGTAACTTAATACACAGCAGTTGCTGGGTGGTATATTTTTTGTAAGTTTATTGTAAGACTATGGCCTATCAAATTAGCCTAAAACCGTTTTTTCCAGTCATCAGTTTTTCAAGAAAGAAAGGAAGTAAAGAAAAATAATAAACTTTTCACCCTGTATACTAATTTGTAGCAGTCACAGAGTTGAGGACTTTTGGTATGTTGAAGAGGGAACTGAAAGCTTGCCATGGTAAAAAAATCGTTTTTGTTTGAATTCATTCCAGAAGATATTCTATTTCCCAATATACTAGTTGATGCAGCTTGGAAGCTTAGGCTTTTTGCGCCAGAACGAGCTTTGTTATATTCGCCAAAACTGTTCCGCATCACAGCAGAAATTCGTTCCTTTTTTATATTGAATATCGAGGCTGCTAGAGATTCACCCGATAAAAAAAACACGCATTTACACAGAGGTGTGCGGAGGTAAATACACGGCCTCACCTGAAACAATATTTTGTTTATTGATCGTTGCCCAAAGCGTTGACCACGCATATCGCGTAAATATTGTGTACTCCTACAGGAAAAATGCAATAGCATCTAATTAAATAAATGGAAGTTGAAGAAATAATATTATTTGACACTACTAGGTAGATGCGAACCTACGAAGGTACAAGTACTTATGTTATTACCTATGTTGATCTTACCCCACTAACAATGCTTAAGCATGTTGATTCAGCATTTTTAAACCACAAAAAAGCCGCTAGAAGGCAAAAGATAAATTATTCGCTCGAAATAAAGCGTTTCTGCAAAGCAAGCAGAGACGTGGAAACGGTAAAAGTTATTAGTTCGGTTAAAAAGAACCTGTCCTAATTTTCCGTGTCATTACATGTAAACATCAAGTCAGGTACGGCGACACGTAATAATTTAAAGGCAAGCAAGGCATGTTCTCACAGAGGAATTTTCGTATTTGCCTAAGATGGGTCACGTGAATGGTAAAAAATTGGAGGCATGGATCCGAGTCAGAAGAGCGACACTGTGACAAATCGAGTCATCTGGTTGGAGACAGCTGCACCCCTCGACTCCATCAGTTTTCATCTAGAGCGCTACTCTTGGTTTCATGGATTGCTTATTTTCTACTTTTTGCTTTCATTTATGTATGAGCTGAAATGGCCTTGAATTTCAAATTAAACTAAGTGTGGTTTTTCATTTTTCCGCCTATTTTCGCTCGGACTAGAGAACACAAGAAAAAAATCGGTTGTGTCACGCCAGAACTTTCCTGACTAGGATCCAGGAACCTATGGAAAATTTTGTTCGAAACGTTCCTTCGGGTGGGAATTACCATATTATGTTACAAAGTAAGAGTATCTCATTTTTAATTGTGCCAAATAAGAAAATTTATAGATAACAATAAAGCGTTAATCCGTGGAGCTACATTTTTAACCATAATTACCAGACGTTCAAGGAAGCACGGAATTGTTTTCAATCATTTCATCATGTTTTATGATCAACCAAATCAACCACCGAAACGTCGTGCCAGTCTGGCCACATATGCGGCGAATCATGGTTCATCATGGCGTCATGGATGATGTGCCCCAATTTTGATAGCGCTCCACAGCTAAGTCGAAAAAGATGCATACTCACATGACATAACGGGATTTTCTATAGTTGATTCAATCCTCTTCAAGTTTGTTTGTGCACATTTTTCATATTTATTACGTTCATTTCAGTATTCAATAAGGAAGCTGGGAGTGTAAATCGCTATTTTTCAAGTTTTTTCTTCTTAGATTTTAGTCCGGATGCTAGTTGCATAAAATGGAATGGACCTTGCATTTTTTGATGAGAAGATGCTACTTGGTGAAAATGTTCTTTGCATCATATTACTCTTCCGATTCAGAAAGGTAGCCATCAGCGCTATCCATGCCGGCGGCGTATACAGGGTGAAACAGAAAAAAAAGTTGGAAAATCATGAGAATTCTTCATTTGAGAGTAGTGATCGGTTTCTTTCTGGATGGATGCTTTCGACTTGCCAGAATTGACTCAATGAATGATTAAATTCTTCGTTGGCGATTTTATCGTTGATTACAAAGTTTGAACATACAATGTTCGGAATGGAGGTTGGAAATGAATTTTGTAGGGATACGTTTCCCGAAATAACCCAACAGAACAGGGTTTTCTTGAGGACTGGTTGATTTTTTCCCAGAGATATTTGACCTATGCACATCAAGTTGTAAAAATGTGAGGCACCTATTAGAAGATCGACAGGCTTCGACTGGTTGAAGCTTGCATCGGCCAATTTCACATTGCTGGGAATATTCAAGGCTGATTTATTGAAGCTTTTCAAAGGAAGGCATTCTGTAATCTTAGGAATCACCAAGCATTGTAGCTCCGTTTGAAAGTTGTTTCGTAAATATGATGGACAGGAAGCTGGTGCCTCAAAACTTACATAAGACAAGTTTGAAATTTTCAAAAAGGGACCAAAATTTATCATTTTTTTCACAGGCGTTTTGTTGACTAACCCACCAAGTGTGATATGTATTTGTAATCAGGATGAGAAACGAAATCGATTTCGATGTTAAAATACAGGGTGTACGATTTGAGAAAAAATTTCCGATGTTGCACCCTGTAAGCGATATACCAATGAAAATGTTTGTGGACAGATTCGAAACCTGCGTAAAAAATCATGTGAGAATCGTTTTTCATTCCTAAAATCATGCCAAAGGAGAAGTCTCCAGGAGGAGGTAAATTTTGGCCTTTTTTGAAAATTTCAAACTTGTCTTACGGACTGAGAGCCCCCAAAAATGTTGTCTTATGACCTGATTTTTGATTAGGAGATGTTCCCACACAAAAGCCCGTTGGTTTCATTCATGTACCTCATGACATAAATTTTTGACATTTTTCGAAAATTGACAAGCCTATACCAGCCTAAAGCCCCCGGTCTGACATGTAAGGCAAAGAAATTTTCAACAACCTTATCAACGCACATCAGACCTATAGGGTTAAAAATCATGTACCTTATGACGTAATAAGTTTTTAGGCACCAGCTCCCTGTCCATGAAATCTGTACCTTTACAGATCCGCTAAATTTTGACAAATTTGAGTTTATTTCCACTACATAGCTTTTTTAGGTTTTAGCCCAAGCCTCAAGACCAACTGCTCCGTTGCAAAGCAAGATTGGGAGCCGGAATCAAGTAAGCATCTGGCTTGTTGCCATTTACCGTTGCTCGATGTTACTTGAATGAGGGATGTGGATAACAAACTTTGGTCTGCTGTGACACAAGACACAAGATAATGTAATTTGTTTTGACTCATCAGAATTTGTAGACTCAGGGCTCGATACCAAGTTGCAGGCGCAAAGTTCCGGACGGCGTAACTCGCCAAATACAGCGGTCTGATTGGTTGGTATCCGCCGTTGCTATGGTAACAGCACTTACGGCGGTCTCAGCCCCAACTTGGTATCGAGCCGTTAGCCGTTTCAGGCTGCTCGTGAGGTTGATCCGCAGGAGAATTCGGATTGGAATCTTTCTCAGCTCTGCCCTTTCTTGCGAAGCATAAAAGAGTGTTAGGATCTTGTGGCGGCTCTCATATGGGCATGTGGCGGAGGAACTGTTGTCTCCTCGGTAGCTTAGCGGTAAGAGTACCCATCCCGCAAATGGAAGACGCAGGTTCGATTCCCGCTCGAGGCAAGACACTTTTTCTCCGTCACATCGCGCCATAAATGGTGACCCCGAACAACAATAATGCACAAGTATGGGTACGCGATACGACAAAAGACTGCTCAGTGTGAGCGTGAGGTTTTGCATTGTACGCCTTGGGAAGGCTTTTTTGATTCGCTGCATTGGAAGCATTTGCGTGCTCGAGTAGCTCGCATCTCTTATAAGTTATTACACATTTCGTCTATGTCTGGAATTTCTATTTCAATTTCGTCTATGTCTGTATCGACATGACAGCACTCAATGACAGGAGAAAGGAGAGACAGCTTAGGCAGAAATGGCTAGATACCAAGTTGGGGCTGAGACCGCCGTGAGTGCAGTTACTATAGCAACGGCCAATCAGATCGCTGTATTTGGCAAGTTACGCCGTCATAACTTTTGCGCCTGCAACTTGGTATCGAGCCCTTAGTCTCTGGCTTAGGTGACATTACTTCGCAGAAGGGGTTAATTTCAGAAAAATACGGCTCATTTCTGATGATAAGCTGTGCTCTCATCATCAAGAGCTTTGTTTTAACAGTTTTGTTAGCAGAGGCACATATTTTACATTTTTTTATGGAAAAAAAAAGCATGTAGGTAATAGTTGCAAAATAGAAAAAATTGTACCTATTATGCATTCAGCTTTTATTTGCAACGCAGCAGGCCTTGGAATTTTGTTTTTACGTTTTTTTAAATTAAAAATACCTAGATATCACTTGACACTTCAGCTATTACAGCTGCCAGCCAGTGTCAGTGTTGAAATTCTGTCAATCTACCCAGCTGATATGAAGCAATGTTGTCTTTCCCCTTGCCGCTTAATTTTTGTGCTCACATCAGGGTAGGTGCTGATAAAAAAAGCCTGATGTTTCTGACAATTTCTGATGTCAAAGCAGTTACACAGTTGGTGTGAGGCTGGTGTAAGGTGGATTTTGATCTCTGGGTGTGGTTGAAGGAAGATTGGAATAACATGAGAAAATCTTTTTGAAGATCACCAGAAGTGAAAGCTATATTATTCTGCCTACACACATTTTGTGAAACTCCTTTCTTCAGTACTTTTCGGCTAGCTACCTACAGTGCTCAGTAAAGCTAGCAGCGAAATGGAAAAATCAATGAAGATGAAAACGGAGCGAGGACCTAGCTGATGGAAGTCCGTTTCAGACAGGATGGCTGAAAAGAAACTAAGAAGCTTATTGTTCATGTTGCGAGCTCAAGTGATTTACAGTCCCTACCTATCTCCACAAATTTCCGGAGTCCGAAATGTTCCGAGTTCAAGTACCTTGTTTCTAAAAGTACCTACCGTAATAAAAATTAATAGGCCAGAGCCATCATTCGTTTCAATTCAAAGGTCTTCACTTTTATTGTTATTGGTAAATGCCAGAACCAGATCGATCTCTATCAACTGAAAGAAACACGGCTTTCATGACACATCTTCCTCGTTGTCAGTGCCGTCTTTTGAACAAATGGAGCCCTGGGCACAAAGCAGTGATGTGTCCCCAAAAAAGCCGAGGCCCTGGGCACAGGCCATTTGGGCCCATGCCTAAAGACGGCACTGCTTGTTGTTAAATACAGCCAAATTTGAAATTTCTCTTCTTACTTTGTATAGCACCCTCTGTACAACTTCGTTTGTTCCGTATGTAGATTTAAGGACGGAGTCATATTGGTGAGATAAGCGTTGCGAAATCAATCCGTCTGGGTTTATTCCTTGACGGATTCTTACCAATTTGGTCTCTTTTGAAAGTTACAAGGATGTACTTTGGTTTGAGCTCATTGGCATTTCCGAAATAAAAAAAATTAAATAAATTTTGACATTTCAAAAAATTATTTTTGGATTTTGGAAATGCCAAGGGGCTCAAACCAAAGTACATCCTTGTAGCTTTCGAAAGAGACCAAAATGGTGAAAATCCGTCAAGGAATAAACCCAGACGGATTGATTTCGCAACGCTTATTCTACCAATTGAACTCCGTCCTTAACAAGAACTTTTCCACTGCTCTTGAAGAACGACAAGCGGTTGATAGTCTTAGTCATTCGGACATTCAATCAATCAGAAATGAACTTGCAACGCTGTTCTGGATTTTGAAGTAAAGCGATAACCACAGAAAATAATGCATGCCTAAAGTGTGGCATTGGCATTCCACTGACAGCGCTTTTACAGAGTGGATTCTGTCAAACTAGGCTCGCCTGCTTCGTTGCAAATAAAAGCTGAATGCATAATAACACACGTTTTATAAGACCTATTGTCACACTCGTCAATTGAATCTTAAAAATGACGCGTGTGACAATACGATGTCTTATAATCTTATAAAACTTGTATTATAATATACTATTTTAGGTGTGGCATGTAGAAAACTGGAAATAAAGTTGGCCGAAACAAAATTCGGTACCTATGGAAGAACGAAAGCTGTAGGTTACGAAGCAGATCGAGTCTGATTCAAAAAAGAGAAGGTTTTCGCTTTTATATTGAAGGTGGCAAGTAATTAGGATATGGAAATATGGAAATACCTGGTCACTTCCCAAATTGCTGTAAGCGTCCGGCCGAAGGTCCAAAATGGTGCTGCGTTTTACTTCGATTTATTCGAGGTTCGAGGATGTATTGCTCAGTCGTGGGCCGGTCAGCACCTTCGTTTCTGTAGTTTGGTGTTGGTTAATAAAATAGAAAATACCAAGAAAACCGCTTTGTACGCTTTTAACATGCTTTATTTATTTTCACTTTTCGCCATCTTACATTCTTACGTCTCGCGCGCGCTCCAGCCAGGAAGTGAACAAGTATAATTGGTTGCATATGTATGTATATGCTGCCACCGCAACACACACATTGAAGAGTACTACCCACTGAACCATTATCATAAAAATTTCGGAGACTTTCGGTCTCAGGCTATCCTCAATGGGGGATCAAATAAGGGTGAAAGACCCAATATTTTGTATTTTTCATAAAAAAATCGACACAAATTTTGTTCAAACAGCTTTTAAGAAGAAACCTCCCAATTGATAACGGTGAAACTTGATAGGCTACCTTAAAGTACATCAAGGTTCATAATGCGTAACATATTTCACCATTCCAGATGTTTCAAATGCCATCATGCATGGGCACTAAAGCTTTGAAGAGCCAAAAAATTCATGAATGACAAGTCTTTGCTTTCCCGCCGAAGAGGTCACTAAATTATGATGAGGAGGTTGCTTCTACGATGCAATGATTACATGTCATCATTATTATGATAACCAATCAGTTTTTCAACCGATGTCTCACAGGGCAGATTCAAGATGGTGCTCAAGAGGAAAAAAAAAGTTGACAATCGTATTTCTGGAAATATTTAGTTGGCTTAGAAATTGGCTACGCAGCTCATATCGTTTCTAATATTACTTTTTGTAGGAATATCAAGTATTGTGTCAATATCTCGAAGAATCACTTATTTATGAAAAAAAAAGCGTTTTTTTTGCTTCTTTTTTTTCCTACATTCCAAAGACGGTTCAAGATAATCAAGAACAGTTTGCTGTGACTTTATAAGCATAAAACAGTCAATGCATGTGGTGAATTACACGTCTCCACATGCTTCGGTTAATTAAATATAATTTTTCAACTTTTTTTCTGTTTCACCCTGTATACGCCGCCGGCATGAATGGCGCTGATGGCTTCCTCTCTGGATCGGAGGAGTACAATGCAAAGAACATTTCCACCAAGTGGCATCTTCTCATCAAAAAATGCAAGGTAGGTATGTACTTTCAACTAGCATCCGGACTATTTCCCCAAAAAGGTGTGGAATGAAACTTTGTTTTTTTAAATCCAGTCTTTCATCCTTTACGATGTCATATTTTTTTCATCGAGTCTAGGATTTTTGTTAAATTTCAAAAAAAAAAAAACAATTGTTCAAAGTTGCGCGACAGTCCTAGGACTGTCGCGCAACTTTGAACGTGGTTTACGGCTGAACTAGAACAGCTAATAATTGGCCTCGAAGATTTTCTAGTGAATCATCCAATTCTCTACAACTTTTTCGCTCACAATTTTCAGATATCCCTTATCGTTCTCGCAACATTCAATAAGGATAGTATCACGCGGACAGTTTTTCCACTTCAATGGACCGGCGCGCAACCATGAGCGCGCAACTTTGCCTGCGATTAACGGCTGAACTGGAGAAGTTAGACATATGCTCCCGGGAATTTTTTTGTAGATTATTGAATTTTCTGCAACTTTGTTCCCGACAGTTTTCATACATCTCTCACCGTTCTCTCACCGTTTCAAAAGAAAGACCGCGGCGCATGTTTTTTTCATCTTCTCCATTTTTTTCCATGGTTCCCGGGATGACTGGAAATTGAACTTTGCTTTCTCTTATTCAGTATATCTTTTTTATTTTGCCCCTCATTATGTTCCAAAATAACCATAATTATTTTACTGGAATATTCAGCAAGCAAGCAGGGAAGCAAAGCAAGGCAACGGGCAACCATCTTGCTTGTGGAGACTGTACCTTCAGCCTTCAGCTGTTGCTGTCACCTCACCACATCATGCTGTCACTTGACTTGTCCTGTCCTGCTATCATGTTTGACGTTGACGTTTACATCACAATGAGATGAGATTTGTATGACGGGGCTGGCATAGCCTACTGTTATGATTCTGATTCAGTAAGTAGGCGATGTGCGAGGTAATGTGCATATTCGGGCCATCCGCTGACGTAATCAGTAACCAGTGTGCAATGTGTTTTAGTGTAGTATGTTCTCTGTGCAGTAAGTACTTAGGTACTAGCAAAATATTATTCTAACTTCAGGAGCCCTATTCTCAGAACTGGGGAAAATTCCTCGTGTGCGTGTGATCTTGCCTAGATGACAGCCAGTCACAGCCCCCATTGCCTAGTTAGGTACCTACTTTACATTCTACCATGCGATCAACAAAATTCGGAATTGGGGTAGGCTGTGACCTGGTCAAATTTCAAGATGTCAAGCTGCTTTCGTCCAGGCCACAGCCTACCCCAATTCCGAATTTTGTTGATCGCATGGTATATTTTCCACATGTGAACAGATCAGTGTTTTAGTTTGTGATTACATAGTTCACAATTCAATTAGTTACATGAAATCAACCTTCCAATAATAAACAATTATATTTCCAAGCTCACCAGCCGGAGCTACCGATCAAACCAGCAAAAACATAGTGGGCCGTCTATGACTCATTATGCCTCAAAAAAACAGCTAGCTGATAACGAAGGTGGCGACTTGCGACTTCTGCATTTTGCTGCATTTCATCACCGCACATCGCGCAGTCGAAATTTAACGTGCAGAGTGGTTTGTTTCTTCACTTCTTCAAAGTTCTAATTTGAGCAACTGCAGTTCACGGGTAGATTAACTAGTTAGGTACCTATCTTTTACCTAATAGAAAAGTGCACCGTTTTGGTTTTGCCTTTTGCCACTACTTGACTGAACTATACAAACTATGGTGGGGTGTGATGTGGTGACTTTGTGTGACGTGCTTAATCAACGTGAATATAAATGAACTCAAGTTGCAACTTGCACGTGAAGCTCGCCAGTGAGGGACCGGCCAGTCAAAACTTCTGTGTCATAAGGGTAAGTTTTATTTTTATGTTTTCTGAAAGTTGGACATACAAGGTGAGTCATTGATATGGGCGAACTCAATTCTCAATTACACCAACGCCCTTAATGATATCGAAATGAATCAAACGGCACTGCAAACGGGAGGTCAAAGTGCAGTTTGTAGAATTATTTTGCCCTATGCAAGATGCCCCATTTTTGCAGAGCAGTTTGTTCTTAAACCAATTTTTTTAAACGGCATCCCCTGTATATTTTTACATATTTGGATTTGCCTTTTTTCCGGCATTACAAATTCGATTAGTTTTCGCAATTCGCTTCAACCGTTCAGAAGTTTAAGTTATTAAATTTTTTCTAAAAACTAATGCGTTCATTGTCGGCACTTCTAGGTACTAAAAAAATCGCAAGGCACTTGGTTTTCAGGATATCAAGTTGGGACTTTGCCTATGTCTGAGCAATAGCTTGGGGCACGGTTGGGTAGATAAATTACGTGGTTTTATCTACCATGTAATTCACCTCAAGGTTTAAAAAACTCACGTAAAAAACTAAAATAATATCAAGATGACAGGGGAAACCAGAGTAACAAAAAATCTTTGATTTGTTTGAATTTTATGGTTAATATGTCATTTGTGAGAAACCAACCATTCAGACCATTCAGAAATAACACAATGTATTGAAAAAAAAAACATGAAAACAGGTCGTGCGCAAAGCAGCTTGAAAACGACGCACACAGAGATTAGAATAAAGAAACGACGTTGTCTGGATGTTTGACAGATGATTGACATTGGTATTTGACGCGTTTTCTGTCTAATTTGATGGGTAATTCGCAGCCAACTGACAGCTGTGCGCCGGTCACGTGGGTTTTTTGCGTTTTTGACATATTTTACGTTTTTTTACATGGTTTTTCACGCGTAACGTAAAAAAGGTTCTACTTTCCCGACCCGTCCCCTCACTCGGAAGGGAATGTTACGTGATGATGCAGGAAAACCCTGAGGAAAACCGTTCTGACAAGATAGCTGCCGAACCGTTAACCCGAGCGTTAACCTGATATGATCGACTTGGACTTTGGTATACAGACAAGGGGTAGTAATAATAAACTCGATAATAAAAAATATGCATAAGCATTTGCTTGGATTTCATAGGCGTTGCTAGGGAAAGTCTGCTTAGCAACTCCTCAAAAACCCAAGCAAATGCTTATGCTTATTTTTCATCAACACTACCCAAGGTTTTGCTGTCGAATGAGGTGATTAGTTTTTGACTGCCATCTGTCAACAGACGTGTCACTTTCAACAACTGTCAGAAGCTATATCTCAGGGAACTCGACTTACAGTATGTCATTTGAAAGCCCTTGAAAAACTGTACTCAGAACAGTTAGAAGTATTGGCGCTATGTGTCATCCTGTCAAATATAATAAAAAATGTCAAAATTCAAAACTTCACTATTTAATTAGTCAAAATCCATCTTATGGATAAGAACCAAATTTGGCAGGAAGCAACACAACATAAGACCATAAGAGTCAAAGTAAGCCCGCAGTTGCAGTTTTCCACCATTTTCCAGTGAAGCGTTATGAATTTTCAAAAATTTTCCCGGCGGTTGCCACCCGAGAGGGGGCCTCTTACCCGTGTTTTTGCCACGACGACTCGCTTTTGATGCAGAACTTCACTCAAAAATTCATTCCTGCTCGGTGGTCGACTTTTTCCGGAAAGTTCCAACTGATATCGAAAGTAGATAGGATTAGACGTCGTGTAGAGCTATTTTCAAAGGCTCCGGTTTTCCAAGGTTAATTTTTTCAAATTTGCACATTCCGTGAATTTGAAAAAACTTTTGTGCAACCTTCGACATGCGGTGAGCCCATATACCGGTGAGCCCCACGAAATATTCATTTTAGGTGCAAACATGCTGGAAATGAAAGTTGCAGAAAAGATTGGATTATTTTTTGCAGTAAAAATTTTCGAAATCGGACTTACGGTTTCCGAGTTTTCCTCTCTGGAAAAACTGCAAATTTTCCAACTTTTTATCCCGGAAACAGATTTCCACAATTTTTTTCTAAACAAGAGGCGAGACAAGAGGTAACTGGTTCTTGAACATTTTCCATCAAGTTTTTTACGATTGCCCGGGAATTTTCCGGTTGTAGATGTAAATCCTTGGACCTGGGTTTCGAGACCGGGCATAAATCGCAGGGCACAAAGTGAAGCCTTGATTGACGTTTCTCACAATAAGATGATAAGGAAAAAAATTTGAGGTTCTCCTAGAAAATTCACATTTTCGTAACAAAACTTCCATTTTACTGCAAGATATTTTCAAATTTTCTACCTAATCACAACTTCTTACCCGAAGGGACGTTTCGAACAAAAATTTCCACAGATGGATACTAGTCGGGAAAGCTCTGGGGTGACACAACCGATTTTTTTACGCGAACTACCAAACCCTGGCCTAGGGTATCTTTTGGCGGTAAGATGGCCTATTTTCGTTCTGGCATCACCTTGCTGTGACACATTGATTTTGGTAAATTTTTAAGGGCCATAACTTCATTTTACTTCCCTCACCCCCCACCAACATGGAAGGGAAGTATTGTAATCGTGCAGAAATAAAATTTTGAGATTTCACCGGATATATCCGTTTTGAGGTCCCCCAAGACGATCAAGACCAGTCAGGCGTTATGAGTTTTCAAAATTTCTCCTGGCCATTGCCACCCGAAAGGGACTCTTGCCGGTGTTTTGACCAGAACGACTCGCTTTTGTAGGAGGACTCCACTCAAAAATTAATTTCTGCTTGGGGATCGACTTTTTTTGGAAAATTCCAACTGATATCGAAAGAAGATTGGATTGCGCGTCGTGTAGGCCTATTTTTAAAATCGACACGGTTTTGAAGTGAAATTTGCACATTCCGTGAATTTGACAAAAACGTAGTGCAAACTTCTACATGCGGTAGGCCCGAGGGTAGGCCCCACGAAATATCAATTTTAGTTCCAGACATGCTGCGATTGAAAGTTGGAGAAAAGATTGAGCCAACTTTTGGAAGAAAAATTTTCGAAATCGGACCAGCAGTTGCCGAGTTTTCCTCTCTGGAAAAACTGCTTTTTCAACTTTTTATTCCGTGGACCAATTTCAACCATTTTTTTTTTAACATGAAGTAACTGGTTCTTGAACATCTTCCAACAACTTTTTCAAATTTCCCAGTTGAAAATAATTTTCTCCAAATTATTTTCAATTTTTTTCTGTAATTTCAACTTCCCAACCGAAGGGACGTTTCGAACAAAAATTTAAATAGGTTCCTGGATACCAGTCGGGGAAGTTCTGGGGTGACACAACCGATTTTTTTCCAAATAGCACCCCCTGTTTTTTATTTCTTATTCGTATGAAGCGTCTCATTTCAAATAAGCAGGTGATCAATTGAACGGGTATCCCGGCGGTAGCTCGGTGGGCTCCGTCTCTGGCTTTAAACCCAGAGGTCCGGAGTTCAAATCCCACTGGGGCAGGTGGCTTTTCTCTATGCACTCTCAAGTACTTTGGCGTGTGCTAACCGAGCGGTCACGTCAAGGAGAAAAGGGTGAAACGGAGGAAGTCACCGCAAGGGCGCTAATGAGCTAGTACTCGATGCGCCCATAAACACCTATTAAAAAAAAATTGAACTTGTCCACCTAGGGGTCCACCCAAAAATTTCACGCTACTTCAAGATCGAAAGTCTCGTCAAAAAACCAACCGATTTCGGAGCAGAATGTGGTCATGCGGGATAGGCCATTTCTCTGGCTACAAAATACCACCCACGCTCTGTCCACGCCTTTGCCAATTTTCAACAGTGCATAACTTTTCGAAAAAAAATTGTAGATTCTTTTCCAATGAATTTTTAGAAAGCTTATTACAATATCTCGTAATGTTTTTTGACTCATGTCCCCCACACAGGTGTCCTCAAGTAGAAATGAGTTTAACAAAATTGTCATCAAAAACTGTTGATGGGACCTTGTAATAGAGGTTCTGGGGAGCACAGAAATGTATCTAACAAAATCGTAGCTGATCCCGAACGGAAATTATTCAATTTTTAAGATTATTAGTTAAAAATGTAATAAAAATTTGGCTCCGGGTTTTTTCAAATTTTTAGAATAACTAAGATTGTCTAAACGGTTAATTTTGCATCTCACAATATCTAAAAAAATCTCTGTGGATAGATTCATACCCTTCTGTTCTAATAGGAGTCCAAGACCTCCATTGTTGAGGAACTTCAGCAAGTTTTTGAGGTGACATGAATTTCCAAAGCTTCTTATTACACCCTTGTCCCAAAACACTTTTATAATATATTTATGCCCTCATCGTAAGGTCCAGCTATAACCTTTGCAGTGCTGAAACACTTTCCAACAATTTTGTTCATCGTTTTGAAGCCAGACACAAACGGAATCACGCAAAATAGTCCCACATTTTTTACGGATCATTGCGACTGTCGCTTTCCTTTGAAAGTTTCCGACAGGAGTCTCTTCAAAAATCTTATGTTGGTAACTTTTGGCGACCAAGTTTAGTTCCTTGGGCCACAGCAAACTACATCACACCCAAGTATCGGCACAAGACCATTCCAAAATAAATGGTTCACAAACCCTTAAAGGAGATGCTTCGAAAAGAGGGGGGTAATTATGCTGTGACAATCTTTCGCAAAGTTCTTCTTTTTTCCTGCAGAGCAAAATTTTCAATCAGCGCTCAAATCTCCGTAAGTCTTCATACTCGTAACCATCTCTTTCTGTTTATTTTCTTCACAAACCTTATTCAACGTAATTTCATCGAATTTTCCTCGTAAGTCTTTTAGAGTGATGAAGCAGTACGGACATGGAAGTAGCCGTAGTTGTTTGCTGGTCATAGATCAAAAGAACTTAAAATTCCTGAACAAATTTTAAAGGAATTGCATTGATATTAGTCATTTCAAACATCAATTTGATTTTAATTGGTCTAGAAGATGCGGAAATAATTTTAGAGAAAGAGGAAAAGAAAAATTACATAGGCAGCAAAAAAGTCGTTACATAGATTGACGATCGATTGAAAAAAAAAAAGGGGGGAATCAACCAGTTTCAATAGGCTTATGAATGGTTTGCATTTTACCCCAGGTGAAAAAAACCTATATGAAAATATCGAGTTGATGTTTCAAATGGCCAACATCAATGGACTTGGGTTTAAATTTGTTTCGGATATTGAACTTATTCTCTTGATCAATGACCAGCGAATGGCTGCACGGCAACCATCCCCGTACTGCTTTGTCACTCTAAAAGACTTACGAGGAAAATTCGATAAAATGACGTTGAAATGAGGTTTGTGAGGAACACAGAAAAAAAATGGTTACGAGTATGAAGACTTATGAAGATTTGAAGGCGCATTAATGAGAAATTTTGCTCTGAAGAAAGAAAGAAGTTTCCAAAAGAGTATCACAAGCTCAATCAACCCCCCCTTTTTTCGAAAAAAGACTTTGCATCATTCCAGAGTTGCATCTTTTCAAGGGTTAGTAAACTATTTGTTTTGGAATGATCTTGTGCTGATACTTTGGCGTGATGAAGTTTTGCTGTGGCCCCAAGAAGTTGAACTTAGTGGCCAAAAGTTACCACGACGAGATATTGAGAAGGAACACCTGCCGAAAACTTCCAAAGGAGAGCGCCGGTCTTACTTGTGGGAGTACTTTGAGTGATTCCGTTTGTGTCTGGCTTCAAAACGATGAACAAAATTGAAGTGTTTCAGCGCTGCAAAGGTTGTAGCTGGACCTTACGAAGAGGGCATAAATATATTATAAAAGTGTTTTGGGACAAGGGTGTTATCAGAAGCTTTGGAAATTCATGTCATCTCCAAAACTTGTTGAAGTTCCTCAACAATGGAGGTCTTGGACTCTTATTAGGTATGAATCTATCCACAGAGATTTTTTTGGATATTGGGAGGGATGCAAAATTAACCGTTTAGACAATCTTAGTTATTCTAAAAATTTGAAAAAACCCGGAGCCAAATTTTTATTACATTTTTAACTAATAATCTTAAAAATTGAATAATTGCCGTTCGGGATCAGCTACAATTTTTTTAAATACATTTCTGTGCTCCCCAGAACCTCTATTACAAGGTCCCATCAACAGTTTTTGGTGACAATTTTGTTAAACTCATTTTTATTTGAGGACACCTGTGCCCATCTGACCTTGCAAGGGAGTTATGGCAATTTTTCACGTTTCATGATGCCGGTTATATCCAAGGTCATGTTCTTGGCTCAGATGTAGTAGAAATGCATTTCCAAAAATCGATTTATTCTCAAAAATTTATTTATAGCGTTTTCGGGTCACTAGAACCGAACCAGTTCAGCTCTAAAATCAGGGGATGCAATTGGTTTTCAAAAATCCTTGACCAATCAGTGATAGCGATTTTCGAGCTGAACTGGCTCCGTTATGGCCAGTCGAAAACGCCATTAATCCTTTCTCCAATCATGACTTAAAGGCAGTAAGTCTGGACCTAAAATGAATATTTCGTGGAGCCCGCCCACGCAGTTTTTTGGAGATTACGAAATGTGTAAGTTCCATTTTGAAAAAATCACCGCTGGAAAACCGGTACCGCGTCGCATTTGAAAACAGACCTACACGACCGACGCCCAATGCAATCTACTTTTGATATCAATTAAAATGTTTCTAAAAAAGTCGATTCTCAAGCAAGAAAGAGCGTCTGACTGAGGTCCTGCATCAAACGCGGGTCATTCTGGTCAAAACCCGGGTGGGTGGCCGTCTCTGGTGGTAGCGGCCAAGATAAAATTCAAAAATTCGTAACACCCGACTGGAAAACGGTGGACAACTCGAACTGCAGTCTGAGTTTGGTTCTTATGTTATGTTGCTTCTAGTCAAATGTGGCTCCAATCTGTCGGATAGATTCTATTAGTGGAGCGAAATCGGCCTGAAAAGTCGTCGTTTTTTTTTTGAAGGTATAACAGCACCAAACCTTATAGGTCTTGTAGAGAATTAAATTCCACGTATGTATGGTCATTTTGGGGATGATCTTGTGGTAGGGACCTTTTTTATGGGTAAAAAACCTCAAAAATTGAAAAGGAGCAGTTCAGCATTCACAACGTTATATTTCTGGATCCAGTTGAGCTATCGGTCTGTTCTTTTTTTTAAATAAAAGTACATGGGAAAACCTTTCCAATGGTACATCACGTACTAAAGATAATTGTTCACGAACGTGTTTATAGAACAATAAACACTATATTGACCAAAAATGCAGTCCCTTTTTGACCATGCGAAGAACTTCTTTCCTCGTAGGAATTTCTAGATACAACCTGCGAGGAAAATGAAGCCGAAATATCAGAGAAAATTTTAAAGAAAGTTTCATTGATCTAGGCCGTATAGTTTGTCAGTTATGATTTTTTTTCTGGCGCATTGAGTTGGAACGTCGCCTGGCGTGTGCTTGCATACAGTAAATCGCCGCGCGCCGTGCCGCGTTCACTGTTTGTTATGCGGCGATTTACTGTATGCAAGCACACGCCGAGCGACGTTCCAACTCAATGCGCCAGAAAAAAATTCATAACTGACAAACTATACGGCCTAGATCAATGAAACTTTCTTTATAATTTTCTCTGATATTTCGGCTTCATTTTCCTCGCAGGTTGTATATAAAAATTCCTACGAGGAAAGAAGTTCTTCGCATGGTCAAAAAGGGACTGCATTTTTGGTCAATATAATGTTTATTGTTCTATAAACACGTTCGTGAACAATAATCTTTAGTCAGTGATGTACCATTGGAAAGGTTTTTCAATGTACTTTCATTTAAAAAAAAGAACAGACCGATAGCTCAACTGGATCCAGAAATATAACGTTGTGAATGCTGAACTGCTAATTTCCAATTTTTGAGGTTTTTTGCCCATAAAAAAGGTCCCTACCACAAGATCATCCCCAAAATGACCATACATACGTGGAATTTGATTCTCTATAAGACCTATAAGGTTTGGTGCTGTTATACCTTAAAAAAAAAACGACGACTTTTCAGGCCGATTTCGCTCCACTATATTGCAAGTCAAGTTTCGTGAGACAAACCTTCTGTAATTTTTGTTAGTGTCACTTCAGTTTAACAGATGACAGCCAAAACTAATCAGCTCATTTGACAGCAAGACCCTGTCTGTATGTGAAATTTCGAGTCGATCAGGTTAACGGTTCGGCAGTTATCGTGGAACGGCCCCGTAGCACAGGTGGTTGTGCATCGGCCTGTGGTACGGTTGGTCCTAGGTTCGATTCCTAGTCATGTCTGGGTGTTTTGTGCTGTCCACAATTTGCATTAATTAAGGTTTTTTGAATTGTACAAAAATTAAATAAAACGTAAATAACTCCTATGGCGTTGAAGAAGCCGATAAGGAGAAAAACAAACTACAACGGTTCGGCAGCTATCGTGTCAGAACGGTTTTCTGCATCATCACATAACTTTCCCTTCCGAATGAGGGAACGGGTCGGGAAAGTGAAATGCTGAAAAAAATTGAGGGGTTTTTAATTTTTGAAAATATGGAGGGTTAAAAGATGGTCCGTCAACCACTCGATAATAATAGTTGGCATTTTTAGATCTTTCACACCTCTTCTCCCAAGCGATATAGTTTTGGTCCGGCCCTGTAGCTGGGGCTCTAAAGCATAAATAAGAATATACAGGTGCTTCAGCGATGATAGCAAAAAATTTAACTGTAAGTAGCTGTAAGTAGACTTCGTCAAAATATGACGAAAACCCTCGCGAAAACCTGTACACCATTTTGCAAAGTTCGGCCTAATGACGAAGATACAGCTCTTCAAAGTTCGCTTTTTTCGGATTTCAAAAATTTGTAATTCAGGAACGTTTAGACAAATTCAGCTTCAATTTAGCATACGGTGGTTTGTCATAGTTATCTATCAACTTGCCATATTTTGAAAGAATGCAATCAGTAGCGTAAAAGTGATGAGGGGTCACCTTGAGTCAACTTTTATTCGGATGCTTCTAATTTATTGACCCTCATTACTCCTACACCACTGGTTGGATTGTTCCAAAATTTGGCATGTCGGTAGATAGCTTCGATAAATCAGTGTATGCTGAATTTGAGTCGTTTTCGTTGAAACGTCACTGAGTTACAATTTTTTTAAATCCGAAAAAAGCCAACTCTAAAGGGCTGTATCTTCGTTATTAGGCCGAACTTGGCAAAATGGTAGGTAAATAGTATTTAGGTTTCCGTCATATTTTGACGAGATCTACCCACACCGTTAATTTTTTTGCTATCATCGTTGAAACACCCTGTATAAGGGGATTCGCTGAAGTTCCAAAATCCTCAAGAAAACACAAGCACAAGGGGGTCATGGAAACTCGAAACGACACAAAGCACAAGGGGCCCGTTGGGGCTGCGATTGACAAAGCAAGACAAAGGCGTATCGTTTTTGTAATTTGACCGACTTTGTCTCTAATACCGTTTCCGAAATACCAGAAATGCCCCTTTTGCCTCTTCCCCCTCCCTCCTCCGAGCGCCCATGGTAGGTACCTATTACCTATTTATTTAGTTTTGTTGTCACCTTTTGAATGCATCCGCCATCCAGGCGCAAAAAATTAGGTAGTTAGATAATTTACACTCGAACACTACTTCTTACTAGGTGGCTGATGATGACTCATCCCGCAAAAAATTGGGCGATAACGCACTATAACCGCAGCAGCTCAGTTGTCAGTTATGTGCATAGGTGCAACGTCTTTAAATTTTCCTTCGATTTTGTGATGATTCTTGGACATTTTTGTTTTCTATTCATTCGCGTTTCGATAATGCCTTTGTGTAAGCCTCGGTGTAAGCCATAATTTGTTGTTGCTCGTGTTTGGTGGATGCACTTTAGCATTAATCTAGTCAGTTAGATTAGAACAGTGAAAAATAGTGCTTATTCAAATTCAGAGGGCCTAAATTGGCATCTCGTTTTTACATACATAAATAGTCTTTGTTTCTAAAAATCAAAATATGTGCCTAATGTGTTTTAAAAATTAATCTGCAGTGAATACAAGTGCAACATGATAACGATCCTTAGGAGAAGAGGACTGGGGATTGTCTAGAAAAGTGAGTTTGGTTTTTTGCATTTGTTCCAAAAGTTTAAATAAGAATAAGTCCAATTTGGAGTTGTCCTTAGAACGGTGCAGGCAGCAAGCTTTTGTTTGCTACAGAGAAAGAGTGCTCTTACGGCAGGCGCGCGCTGACCCACCGGGCATTCGCCAGTCGGGCATGATGTGCTTCTCGCATGGCCATCAGCCGTTAGGCCCTGGTGGGTCTTTTCATGTTTTTTCAACTTTTTTTTTTCAAAAAATTGTAAGAATTTTTTCTTCAAGCATAACAATGAGCCTCTGCCTACTAATTTCCCGACTTTTGAATTTTTTAAGGATAATTTGAAAACATTAATCCAAAATCGAATCGCAATCGGTCGCGGCGTGGAATAGTAATAGAAAGAGCGTGTGGTATAATTGATACCTATACAGGGTTTCTCAACGGAAAATCCCTACTTATATTTTTTCCAAGAAAAACATTCAAGGAAGAACGCCGAGACAGGTTGATTTTTTTTCATTTCTAAGTGTATGGCCATAACGGCGCACCGACCATCGCCTGGTACTATCGCCTCGCCCATAGCCTCGTACCCTCGCCTCGACCATAGCACCATAGCCTGGCACCTTCGCCTAGACCATCGCCTCGTCCTAAAGCTACCTACTGTTATTATACGTTATTATACGTATAGGTAGTGCCCGAAGTCTTGACTTTCTGATTATTTGGCGATTGTTATTAGGAAGAAAATACGCAAATACAGGGTTATTCAAAAGTCCGGAATAAAATTCATAACTTTTTTTCATATTTATTTCGGAAAAAATGCTCGAACAGGTCGATTTCTAAAAACGGTAAGCCGTTTTTTCATGTCACGTGTCATGTTCTACCGTCAATCCCCTAGCCTCAAGCCACCATTAGTATTTTTTATCAAATGGCACCTTATGTCTTGTGGGGGCTCGTTGGAAAGCTTGTCGAAAACTCTATTCAGATCTACCATTGAAAATTAGATCGGACGTTTCACCATGAAGCTTTGAGGAACCCCAGTTTTACTTAGCGGTCTGGAATAAAATTAATAATTTTTTTCCATATTTATTTCGGAAAAAACGCTCGAACAGGTCGATTTCTAAAAACAGTATGCCCTTTTTTCATGACACGTGTCATGTTTTACCGTCAACCCCCTAACCCCAAGCCACCCTTAGTATTTTTTTTCAAATGGCACCTGGCAAATGGGTGGCTTGGGGTTAGAGGGTTGACGGTAGAACATGACACGTGTCATGAAAAAACGGCTTACCGTTTTTAGAAATGGACCTGTTCGGGCGTTTTTTTTTTTTTAAATAAATATGGAACAAAATTATGAATTTTATTCTGGACAGTTAAGTAAAACTGGGGTTCCTCAAAACTTCATGGTGAAGCGTCCGATCTAATTTTCATTGGTAGATCTGAACAGAGTTTTTGACAAGCTTTCCAATGAGCCCCCACAAGCCATAGGGTGCCATTAAAAAAAAATACTAAGGGTGGCTTGGGGTTAGGGGGTCGACGGTAGAACATGACACGTGTCATGGAAAGACGGCTTACCGTTTACCCGTTCGAGCGTTTTTTCCGAAATAAATATGGAAAAAAATTATGAATTTTATTCCGGACTTTTGAATAATCCTGTATATCTACCACAGTTATGGACTTGAATATTGCACTTAGCAGCCCAAACATGAGAAATTGGCGAATGCATGCAATCACAAACTCAAAAAAAATCGGTTGTGTCACCCCAAAACTTCCCCGATGAGTAGCAAGGAACGGATGGAAATTTTATTATGAAATGATGTTCCTTCGGGTGGGAAATTGGAGAAAAAGATTGAAGAATTGAGATATTTTCTCTAATTAGGGATTCATTTAGAGCTCCATCATTTGAGTCTCGTCTTGATGAGCTAGGCCGGTGGATTTTAAAGCGAGAAACTCTCGGGAAACTTGGAGAATTTCAAGAGAAATTGCCTGAAAATGTTCAAGAATCAATTACCTTTTGTTTGAAGAAGGTTAGTATAAATCTGTTCACAAGCGAAAAAGTTACAAATTTGCATGTTTTCATTATAGGAACCAAATAATGTAAAAGAAAAGCGAGTGAGGCAGTCAGACGCATTAGTAGGTGATCGATTCGAAACTGGCACCACAGAAACATTGAAAATAGTTTGCAGGAAATTGAAAATTTTGAAAACTTGAATTTACCGGGAAAACCTCCAAAAAAAATTTACAAATCATCTTATTATGAAGATCGTCAATTACGGCTTCACTTTAAGCTCCATCATTTTATCCGGTTTCGATAACCCAAACCTGTTTTACATTTTCAACAGGGGAATTCCCGGGAAATTGAGAAGAAAATCATTCAAAAATGTCCAAGAGCCAGTAGCCTCTTGTTTTAAAGAAAAAGATAAAAATCTGTTCACGGGATAAAAAGTTGGAAAACTTGCGGTTTTTCAAGAGATGGAAACTCGGAAACCGTGAGTTCGATTTCGAAAATTTTCTTTCCAAAAATTAATTTAATCTTTTCTCCAACTTTCATTCCCAGCATGTCTGCACCTAAAATGAATATTTCGTGGGGCTCACCCATACTGCTCACCGTATGTCAAAGTTGGCATAGTAGTTTTCTCAAATTCACAGAACACAGAATATATTTATTTCATTTTGAAAAAATTACCGTCAGAAAACCGGAACCGTGCCGATTTTGAAAATGGGACTACACGACGCCCAATCAAATATACTTTCGATATCAGTTTGACTTTTTCGAAAAAAGTTGATCGCCGAGCAGTATTGAATTTTTGAGTGGAATCCTGCATCAAAGGCGAGTCGTTCTGGTCAAAATTCGGGCGAGAGGCCCTCTCAGGTGGCAACGGCTAGGAGAAATTTTGTAAATTCATACCGCTCGATGGAAAATGGTGGAAGATTGCAACTCCAGACTTGATTTGACTCTTTTGTTTTGTTGCTTGCTGCGAAATTTGGTCCCAATCCATCTGATAGATTTTGAATAATTGAATGGTGAAGTTTTGAATTTTGACATTTTTTATTATTTGACAGATGACAGATAGGGGAAAACTTTTAACTGTTCTGAATACAGTTTTTTATGGACTCTCAAGCGGTATATTGCAAGTCAAGTTCCGTGATGTATAACATCTATCATTCTTTGGTAGTGGCATTTCCGTTTGACAGATAAGAGCCAAAAACTAATGGGCTCATTTCAGGGACCAACAATGTCCGCATGCCGAATTTTAAGTCGATCCGATCAACGCTGCGGCTGTAATCGTAGAAGGTTACAGACAAGACACACAAACAGACACACATACAGACAAACATCACTCCAAAAATGTTCTTAATCGTCTTGGGGGACCTCAAAATGGATATATCCGTCTTCATCTCGAAAATTTTTTTTAGCGCGTTCACAATACTTCCCCTCCTCGTTGGGTGGTGGGTCGGGGAAGTAAAAAGAAAACACCAATATGAAATGAAAACCAAATAGAGAAATTACACGTTTCAACTAGGTACCTATATTTCGCGACTTTCTTCCCGTTTTCTGTGTTTTATTCCTTCTTTTTGAACGTACTTTAACTATTTCTGCGCGATACTTTCCATGCGTTGTTATTCTTTCTTTGCGCTCTTCCGCTATTTTTCCTGCATTTCATTCTTTACTTACACACTTTGCACTTACACTTTTTTTGCAACTTTCTTCCCTTTATGTGTGATGTATTCCTTCTTCTCAATTTTTTTCAATGATAACGATTTCTGTGATTTTTAGCCCCGTTCTTTGTTTTACAACGCGTTCTTCTTAGCTTCTTCCCGCCCAACACCCCCATTTTGCTCCTCAGTCCCGTTGGTGTCTATTGGTAGCATATTGCCACAAAACCAATGTCTTTTGGTGGTTTTATTACTATTTCTTGCGATATTTCGCCCTTTTTTTTATAAATTTACGACGCGTTATTTTTAGCTTCCCCTTCCCAACACCCTTTTTTTGCTCCCCAGCTCCGCTGGTGTGTTTTATCTTCCTTTTAGTTCCATTTCCATTTCGTTCGGGGGATTGCATATCCACCTGGCGCCAAAAAAAATACACTGCGCAGCTTTCCATACTTCAGATTTTTTTTCTCGAAAGTTTGTGGATCTCCAGCAAAATTCCCTTTGAAAAAGCTTCTTGGTCACTGTTTGTAGTCCATTCCTTCTTTTGCGATGATCAGAATCGAGACTCCCTTTATGACACGGTTACCGTCGTTTATTACTTTCTACCCCTCTACTTTCTGCCTCGACGAATATTTTTGAATTCTAGTCACATCTTCAGATTCTACATTGAATTTAGAAAGGGAAAAATGTCCTTGATATTTTTTATTCGGAGGCTTCGTTTTCGAGAATTTGAGTTTCGATGTCTGGAAACATGGTCAAAAGAGCTGCTTTCATTACTGAACTTTGAAATCAAATTGAAAAACCCAACATATTGCTGCAAAAATCGCGTGCGATGGGCGATGGTCTGAACAATACCATGCTCTATTTCTCGAGGCAAGGCTATGGTGCCAGGCTATGTGCGGTGCGCTGTGCGAGGCTCCACTTTGGCCACGTACATTTAAAACAACGCATGTATTTTTTGCGTGTGCGAGGCGATGGTGCCAGGCTATGGTACAAGGCGATGGTCGGTGCGCCGTTGTGGACACGAAAAGCCAGGCGATGTGCGAGGCCTCACTAGTGGAGCGAAATCGGCCTGAAAAGTCGTCGTTTTTTTTTTGAAGGTATAACAGCACCAAACCTTATAGGTTTTATAGAGAATCAAATTCCACGTATGTATGGTGATTTTGGGAATGATCTTGTGGTAGGGACCTTTTTTATGGGCAAAAAACCTCAAAAATTGAAAATGAGCTGTTCTGCATTCACAACGTTATATCTCTGGATCCAGTTGAGCTATCGGTCTGTTCTTTTTTTTAAATAAAAGGACATGAAAAAACCTTCCCAATGGTACATCATTGACTAAAATTTATTGTTCATAAACGTGTTTATTGAACAATAAACATTATATTGACCGAGAATGCAGTCCCTTTTTGACCATGCAAAGAACTTTTTTCCCCGTAGGAATTTCTAGATACAACCTGCGAGAAAAATTAAGCCAAAACATTAAGAAAAATTTCAAAGAAAGTTTCACTCATCTAGGCCGTATAGTTTGTCAGTTATGAATTTTTTTCTGGCGCATTGTGTTGGAACGTCGCCTGGCGTGTGCTTGCATACAGTAAACCGCCGCATAACAAACAGTGAACGCGGCACGGCCGCGGCGGTTTACTGTATGCGAACACACGCTAAGCGACGTTTCAACTTAATGCGCCAGAAAAAAATTCATAACTGACAAACTATACGGCCTAGATGGATGAAACTTCCTTTAAAATTTTCCTCAATGTTTTGGCTTGATGTTTCTCGCAGGTTGTATCTAGAAATTCCTACGAGGAAAAAAGTTCTTTGCATGGTCAAAAAGGGACTGCATTCTCGGTCAATATAATGTTTATTGTTCAATAAACACGTTCATGAACAATAATTTTTAGTCAATGATGTACCATTGGGAAGGTTTTTCCATGTACTTTTATTAAAAAAAAAGAACAGACCGATAGCCCAACTGGATCCAGAGATATAACGTTGTGAATGCTGAAAAGCTCATTTTCAATTTTTGAGGTTTTTTGCCCATAAAAAAGGTCCCTACCACAAGATCATTCCCAAAATCACCATACATACGTGGAATTTGATTCTATATAAAACCCATAAGGTTTGGTGCTGTTATACCTTGAAAAAAAAACGACGACTTTTCAGGCCGATTTCGCTCCACTACACTGCGGACACTTACATTTGAAACAATGCATCTATTTTTTCTAGAGTACGAGGCTATGGGCCAGGCGATGGTACCAGGCGATGGTCGGTGCGCCGTTATGGCCACACACTAAGGGAACACCTAGAATGGTGTCTGCCAGCTTGCCATGGTGAAAAACCTCTTTGTTCAAATCAATTCCAGCCAAGCACCTTTTTTTTCTATTTTCAATATAGTAAAGGGAACACAACTTTTCTTCTGCTGGCTGTCAAATTTTCAGCTATCTATTGATTTTGAAGTAGAGGTGACACGCGCAAATAAATTCGATCTGGCCAGGCGGTTTGGTTCTAGCGGAAAATACACCTACTCAAACCCAACGGCTCTGCGTTTTGTTGTACTGCAATAAAACACGGCATGGAAGATATTTTCCGCTAAAACCAAATCTTCTGCGCCTGCGGACTGAATTGAATTTTGGTCCGCGTCTCTCCTGCTATAAAATCAAAATTCTGCAAAGTTGACGGTCCAGCGGAAAAAAATCTTTTTGACTCCCTTGAGCGTTTTAAAGTTATTCTGCGTCGAAATACTAAGAAAAAAGTTGTCCGTTCCTGCAACAATTACGCGTAATATCCAGTGGCGACATATACAAAAATCGGTTATGTCACCCCAAATCTTTCCCGACTAGTATCTAGGAACCTGGATACTTGATGGAAATTTTACTCGAAACGTCCTTCGGGTGGGAAGTTATAATTAGGGAGGAATATCGAAAATAATTCTCACGAAATTTAAAATTCAGGTCAGGTCAACTTGAATTTCCTGGGAAAGCCTCAAATCTTATTCCAAATCATCTTATTGTAAAAAATCGCCAATAAAGACTTCACTTCAAGCTCCATCATTCGAGAATTCCCAGGAAATTGGGAAACAATTGTTGGAAAATGTTCAAGAACCAGTTGCCTCTTGTTTAAAAAAAATTAAACGTTGGAAAAAAAAAAGTTGTTTTTCCAGAGTGGAAGACTCGAAAACCGTAGATCGGTCCGATTTCAAAAAGTCTTTCTCCAAAAATGATTCAATCTTTTCTCCAACTTTCATTCTCAGCGCCTAAAATGATATTTTGTGGAGCCAACCGCATGTGGAAGTTTGCACTGTATTTTTTTTCAAATTCATGAAATGTGCAAATTTCATTTTGAGAAAATTACCGTCGGAAAACTGGAACCGTGTCGATTTTGAAAATGTGTACACGACGCCCAATCCAATCTACTCTCGATATCAGTTGGAATTTCTTGGAAAAAGTCGATCCCCGAGCAGTAATGAATTTTTGAGTGGAATCCTGTATCAAAAGCGAGTCTTCCTGGCCAAAATACGAGCAAGAGGCCTTCTGGGACGGCAACGGCTAGAAGAAATTTTGGAAATTCATAACGCCTGACTGGAAAATAGTGAAAAACTGCAACTACAGACTTAATCCGACTATTTTGTTGTGTTGCTTTTGCTTCCTGTCAAATTTGGTTCCAATCTATCGGATAGATTTTGAATAATTAAATGGTGAAGTTTTGAACTTTGACAATTTCATCATTCGCCAGGTGACAGGTAGGGCAATACTTCCAACTGTTTTGTATACAGTTTTTCTTTCGATTTTTCCAGCTCCGTGAGATATAGCTTTTGACATTTGTTTAAAGTGATACTTTTGCTTGACAGATGACAGTCAAAAACTAATGGGCTCATTCCACAGAAAAACCATGGCCGCATACGAAATTTCAAGTCGATCGGGTCAACGGTTCGGCAGTTATCATGGAAAATCACTGACACACACACACAGACACACAGACACCCACTTAGACAGACATTATTCTGGAAATGGTCATAATTAGTCTTACGGAATATGATTTGGTTGGGAACGCAACAAAACATGTGAATTTATCGTTTTCTTGCATATACAGGGCGTCTCAAAAGTATCACATTCCGAGTCCAGAGCCAGAGTGGTATGTAGAATTAATTCACTCAAAAACAGGAGAAAAATGTTGAAAAATATTGACGACGTTCTATTTTTGGGGATATGGGGTTTCAAAGGGTGGAACTTTGCCCATCTCTATGTACGTTGTTAGAAGTAATTTTTGCGCACTGTTTGCGATAGATTAGTCAGTGAAAATAGAATTGTATAATACGAGAAAAAACCGCTCTTTTGATCTCCGCCAAAAAAGTTTTTCAATTGTGAAGAATGGGACTGACACGACGACAATTGCTGGAAACAGTTTCAATAGACCCATAAGCATCTTTTATGACATTATTGAGGGCATTTCAATCAAACTGCCTTGGACTCTTCCACGGTTGGTCCGGAACACCCTGTATGTATATTGTGATCAAATGAATTTCCGATTCAGGCAGGCTGTGCTCTGGCCAAACGCAGCTAGGCACCCTCAAAGGCCAGGCCACAGTCGGCCTTAATTGAGAGTCCATTCGATCACACGGTAGAACTTGAACATGAACTTGAACATTAATAATAATTGAGACGTTAAGCTCTTCAAACAATCCAAGATGTTCACCTTCTCATTTATGTGAAATCAAACTATTCAGTTTTTCACGGTTTTTATAATAGAAACGCAAATCTAATGCTCGGTTTCACAAAAGCTTCATCCGTATACGACGTACGTGTTTATACTCGAGGATTTCACAACCACCGCCGTATAGCTCCTATAAGTGCGCACAAAATAGATGGGGCTAAGGTCCGATAATAGCTATAACACAACACTTTGTGTCGTCTTATAATTAGGACGATGTATTTTTTTACCTTTGTGAAACCGAGCGTATGATTTTTCAAGCCAAAAAATTTCTACGTTCAAAGGTGTAGGTAGGTACTTTTACCTGCGCGTCATAATACTTGCTGATAAGGAACACTCACAAAATACTATTTGACTCATCACTAGACATGCCTCGATGTTATTGCACATCGCGCTGTATTGTAGTCGGACGTATCGAGCATTGTGTTGACCGCTAGTGTCTAATTCAAGATTTTGTTTTAAAATAAGTGCCTTAAAATGTATGATTCCGTTTCCGGGTATCGGTTGGTTATGAATATGGGTTCGTCATGGAAGCACAGCAAGAATAAAAACATGGAAAACACATGGACACAATTTTGGTCTCTCAGTTTTAATTTTCAACGCTCACTTTCAATTTTTAATTCACATAGCCATCGCAGTGCATTTTCCGCTTTGAAAAATTGTCAACTCCACAAAAAAAAAACTGAACAAAGTTCGAACCTTTTCAATTCCATATAATATACCTACCTACCTACCTACCTACCTACCTACCTACCTAAATGATCATCCATAATAATTATGGATGGCCGCATGCTTTTTCAAAGCTAGTTTTTTTATGCTCAGTGCTTTTGCGATTTTCCCTAGTTTTCGTTGTTCATAATTAAACGTTCAATATAATTTCAAATTATTGACTCCTGTGACTCAATACATGGTGCTATACTGTTACATTCATTTGAGAATCAAGAGGTGAGTTCGTGATTTTTTTTGTATTCAATACCTAGCAATTCACAAGACCTTGTTGATAACACTAGCAGCGAGCCACAAACTATAAATAACTATCAATAATACTAATGCACATTAGTCTAGAGAGCAGGAAATCGACTATTTGCTTGTTCAGGTTATTGGTTGTTCAGTAAAGTATCGAGAATCTAAACTTGGCTTTATAATGTAACAGTGGTCTCTAGCTGTTTTTCTTTCAATTTTTGTTGCTTAGTTATCTACTCAAGAACTTCACATTGCCGCTTAGTTCCTGTTTTAATATTGAAAGTAGGCTCTTTACTTGTTATTGTTCTCACATTTCAATTTTTTTGGCTGGAATAAGATTCCTGGTTGATTTCTGGTAGCAACATCCTATTTTCACCAAAAATTTCACGTGGTCTTTTTTAGTCATCATACAGTTATACACGCCTTCCACAATAATCGATCAAAATAAACTATCGCTTGATTTATTCAAGAGAATATCTTTTCAATTTGTGCCAGGCTTCAGCTATCTTAAGATAAATGCTCGGATAAATGTCGTATGTATATCACACCTGAGCGAAATGCCATTGTAAGCATGCGGGAATTCACCACCCTCGCGCAAGTCCTTGTGTGCCAAACATCTCACTTGCTTAAATATCTTATTCACTCTTCTTAAAAATAGCATTGGTGAAAATTATCTTATTTTCATGAAACAATACTAATATTAAATTCTTTTGTTGCAGTTATGAAACAACGGTGATGTTAGTTAGCAGTGAGTGATTAATAAATAGCCGAAGTGTTCAGTGAGTGACCGGTGAGTGACCAGTGAGTGACCAGTATCGGATAAAGAGCCAACCGGAGGACTTTGTAAATGAGGGTGAGTGTGACTATTCATTTTCAAAAAAACTCACAAACTGATGCGTACTAACTTCAATCAATATGAGAATGTATATTTGACCACCAAATAGTTTTCAACATGTTCGGCTCGATGTTCTGGCTCTACTTATCAGTAAAACATTCACCAGGGAGCTGATATAATGCTACTTACACATTGTACAGTATAGAAAATGTGATGTGAGGGGACTTTTGGGGTAGGGAGTTTATGGTTCTTACTACAGTGATATTTCTTGTAATTTTCCATTTATTCATGATTTAGCACTTACAGCCTTTTAAAGGCTGCGCTTTCTTTTATTTGCCTCTCCCATGTTGTTCGGTTCATTGCTTGGTTTGAAACTTGAATTCAGGAATAACGCCTTCAACTTAATCGAACAAGGTGAAACCAGAGTACCTATTATACCTCGGAAATTCTGACTTGAACTTTAAGAGTAATTTTTGATTTAGGCTCAGCATCTCTTTGATTATCTCGGGAACTCTGACTCGATCACTTAAGTCAGACTTTAACTCGCTTCGTTCGGGCACAACTTATACAGGATGGTCCAGGTTTCAGCAGAAAAATTTTCAGGGTCGATAGAAAATTAAACAAGAAGAGGACCTGATCCAAAAACTATACATCTGAAGCGCATAAGAACGGAGCTGAGCCTTGAAAGTTGAGCAGGAAATTTCGATTTTCTGGAATAACTTTTGAACCATTGAACCGATCGAGCCCAAATTTGCACAGATATTTTTTGTCGAATATCTCTGCAACGTATCCAGTTCTCTGAACTAAAACTATCTCTGAACTGAAAATTGTTCAGTGGCGTAGGTGAAAAGGCTGACCCCTTTTTTACCCAGATATCTTCGACGCCATTGGATATTTTTAAAAAATGATCAATTTTTTTTATTTTCTGGTCGATTTTGAAAAGAAAATCTCCGTGGTTTTTCCATGATTGGTGCAACCGTTCTCGATATTATATTCCAGTATGAATGAACCCCAGAATGAACAAAAACACTCAATTAAATCGGCACTTTCTCCGTCGAGATATTTTAATCTGGAACGCTTTTTTTTTCAAAAGGCAGTTTCAAAAATGATATTATGTGAATCACAATGTTTTTTCTTTATTGAACGATTTTTGGAACCCCATAAGTGTGTTGGTTTCAAAAAGTGGTACGAAAGTGCCGATTGAATTGAGTGTTTTTGTTCATTCAAACTGAAATATTCCGAAACGGTTGATCCAATCATGGAAAAACCGAGGTTTTCCCTTCAAAATTGACCAGGAAATCCGAAAAATTGATCACTATCCAAAAATATCCAGTGGCGTCGAAGATATCTGGGTAAAAAGGGGCTGACCTCCTTTCACCTAGGCCACTGAACAATTTTCATGAAATTCATTCCAAATACTAGCTTAATATGTATTTGAAAAATATCCGGGCAAAATTTAGGCTCAATCGATCTAATGGTTCAAAATTTATTCGGAAAACACGAAACTTTTTGCTCAACTTTGAAGACTTATGGTTCCGTTATTATGCGCTTCAGATATTTAGTTTTTGGGACAGATCATTCCTTTTTTGATTCTCCATCGACCCTGAAAATTGTTCTATCAAAACCTGGGCCACTCTGTGTATAGTCCACTCGGCCCAAATAGTCCGGCGGATTAGCTGATGAATCGTGCATTTCGAGTAAAGGCTAGGGTCATAGTGCGGCGGTTAGTAAGAACCACTTTGCATTTTGTGATAAAAGCATGAAATTTGGCACATACGCTCTACAGACTGTCCTTTACTATTTACGAGGCGGACCTACGATGGAACCGCCGTGCAGCTGTCAAAATTGCCATTTGCCTACTTTCCAGGGGCAAAAACTGAAGTCGGTTATCAAGCTGATTCAAAAGTGACGTCTATCAATGCAGTAGCCCTTCACAGTATAACTTCACCAAAACAGTTGTTAATATTACAAAAAGAGGCGGAATGGGAGGGGATAGTTCTAGCCGCGGCACAGATTTTTTTATTTGTCAATTTCGGACCAAATCGACAAATTTGTTGTCGTTTCTGAATAAATTACATCTTCTGAGTTCAAATTGAATGTCATGATTGCAGTTTGAAAAATAAAAGATTCTGTTTTGTTGAAGAAAAATATATTTCAGAAAAAAATTGTAGTCTTTTTTTATTTCGACTTTTAACCTAATTCCGGGCATTCGAAGTGGAAATCCTTATTAAGTTCACTTCTTCAAAGATTCCTGTACATAAAAACCCTGTACGAGACCTGATTTTTACTTTGACAAGATCGTGAGCCTTATTTGTTCCTAAAGTCGTAGAAGTAATATTCAATAATTTTATTAATATTCATGCACGAATGGAGGTGTGCATGTAAAGCCTTGCAGTTGTGATAAAAACCTGAAACTTGGCATACATGGTCTAGGGACTGTCCTTTACGATATAAGAGGTGCACCCATTACGAAACCGCTGCACGCACACTTCCACTCGTACATGAAAATGATTGCATATTGCTTTCACGACTTCAAGGACAAATGAGGCTCACGAACTTGTCAAAGTAAAAATCAGGTCTCGTACATGGTTTTCATGTGCAGGAAGCTTTGAAGAAGTGAACTAAATAGCGATTTCCACTGCGAATGCCTTGAATTAAGATAAAAGTCAAAATGAAAAATCCTAATTTTTTTTTTGAATTATATTTTTTCAACAAAACCAAATTTTTTTTTTCAAACTGCAATCACAACATTCAATTTGAATTCAGAAGATGTGATTTAGTCGGAAACGACACCAAACTTATCAATTTGGTCCGAAATTGACAAATAAATAAAACTGTGCCACGGCTAAAACTATCCCCTCCCATTCCCCCTCCTTTTGTAATATTGACATCTGTTTTGATAAAGTTATACTGTGAAGGTCTTCTGCATTGATAGACGTCACTTTTGAATCAGCTCGATAACTGACTTCAGTTTTTGCCCCTGGAAGGTAGGCAAATGACAATTCTGACAGCTGCACGGCGGTTCCAACGTGGGTCCGTCTCGTAAATAGTGAAGGAGAGTCTGTAGAGCGTATATGCCAAATTTCATGCTTTTATCACAAAATCCAAGGTTTCTCTGAAAAATGGTCGTTGAAGCCTCTGTCACACGGTCATTGAAATCATACTTGTCATTGACAATCTGGGACGAGATCAATGATGAAAGCGAGGATGAAAACGAGTATACTTGCGAGTATGCCAGAAATCTGGGATAAAAGTTTTCACACGGTCATCAATCCTATGCAGGGTGGAAGGTGTAATCTGACTGGATCAAGATGAAGTTGAAGATTTGAAATAGAATGCGTTCAATCATAGATTTCTGGCATACTTGCGAGTATACCTGCGAATATACTTGTTTTCGTAATTGATCTCGTCCTAGATTTTCTATAACAAGTATGATTCCAATGATCGTGTGACAGGAACACCACCACTTCCATCGTGCCTGGCAAACAGCTTGTTGCCTTTTTGCTTATTCTCTTTGCTTTGTGTAATTGTGTATAATTATAACGTTCACACCTCGGTTCACACTGTTCAATCCAAAGAACGGTCCAATCGTTTTTGAGCCATATAAGTATTTTATTGAACAGTTGTGCATTTCGTGTAAAAGGCAATTTTCCTGATCTACGATTGAAATGGAAATTTTTGAGAGTGGGAGGCATTCTGGCTTTCCACCCAGGGGGGGGGTGAGTGGGGATTTTTTTTGGGCCCTTGCACAGTGGGACAAAATCAGTTGTCGGCGGCCAAAAGTCTGAAACTCACCAGATCGTCTCAGAATATTGAGGTCATTATAGAAAAAATATTGAAAAAATTTCAATTGTGCTCGGGGGGTGAAATTGGGGTTTGGGGTTGGAAAAAATAAAAGAACAACAGAAAAATTTCCAGTTCAGCGAATTTTTTCAGCATATCAGGGCGATTAAGGGAAAAATATTGGATAAAATTTATTGACCCTTGGGGGTGAGATTCAAGGGTTTAAAAAAAAAACGAGAAAAAAAATTTAAATTCATCAAATCGTCCTAAAATATTGAGGTGAATATAGGAAAAATATTGGAAAAAATTCTGACTTCAATTACTTAGTGATAATAGAATTCAAACTAGAAAACATGTTCGTAACGAAAAAACAGAACTTTTCACATTTATGTAAAACACCCCTAGAAACAACCCTGCTCTTCCAATATCATTGAAATAATGTCTTGTTGAAAATCTTAACACTATTTCACAGCAGTCCAGTGAAATTCAGCGTTCTCCATAAATTTTGAATTTTTGTCTCCTTATACATATATTTGGAAAAAAAATTGTTAATCACGGGGACGCACGTGGACGCATACAATTCCTTTTGAAATCAACTTGAAAAAGGTGTAGCTTTTTGTGAAAGAAGTTGTAGGCTGGAGCAAGGTGGAACATTTTTTGTAAGCCACTGCAAAAGTGGAACTCTTGGAAAACAAATTGACCGAACATCGCCATTCGAAATAATTTATAATTCTGAAACAAGTGAACATATATCCTGTGTGAAGTATGATTTACTTTCAAAAAACTTCAAGTGAGCTATGGTAAAATTTATAGAATGATACCTGGCCTCTGAAAAGCACAGTCGGCAATACCACTTCAGTCACAAAATGCTATGAAAGTGTTATCAGTAGAGCTATTTTAAAGTCCTATGTTTGAGGCATCACACAAAAGTTATAAATTGCTTTGGAACCTCAAAACTTTGGTAACTTATAAATCAAATATTTGTCTAAATAATAGCAAAAATTTGGACCGAAATATCAAAATGACCTTGCTCGACTTTTGGCCACTTTTTACGGCACTTGACCCACTGTGCCTTGGGGTAATTCACTTGTTCTTCAGTAAAGAAGCCAAATCCATAATTTTTTTAACTCTGTGATTTGTTACAGAATTTTTGGAATGTTCACTTACCCCCCCTCCAACCAAGAGGCCCTGGTCGTACTTTTTGAGATTGTTCCCACGATTTCTATTTTTTGCCAAGTTAGGATCTATACTGACGTGCTTGGTATCGTTTCTTACTAAATCTCATCTTCTAAATCCAAATCTGATGTTGGAAATACGATAGAAGCAGGTTTTAACTAGTTGTGCGAGAAAAAGCAGGTTTTATGGATCCACTTTTTTGACATACCCTAATTTGGGCTCAAGGTTCCAAAACCAAAGGCGCATTGAGTGCATGCTTTTCATGTTGTTGATACTTGAAACTTATGATTGTGAGGAGGATTTTGATCCTGAAGCCTTAGGCCCAAATTAAAGGATGTCATAAAAATGGACCCAAAAAACCTGTTTTTTTAAATAACTGATTCAAACCTCCTCAAATCGTATTTCCAATACCAGATTTGGATTTAGAAGGTGGGATTTAGTAAGAAACGATACCAAGCACGTCAATATAGGTCCTAAATTAGCAAAAAATAAAAATCGTGGAAACAACCCCAAAAAGTTTTCCCAGGGCCCCTTGGTTCAAAATTGGGGGTAAGTAAGCATTCCGAAAATTCTGTAAAAAGTTATAGAACTAAAAAATGATGGATTTGGCTTCTCTCATGAAAAATAAGTGAATTATTCCAAGGGTCCCAAAAAAGATCACCTCTCAGACCCCCCTAGGTGCAAAGCCAGAATGCTTCTCACTCTCATCAATTTTCATTTTAATCGTAAAACACAAATTTTAATCGAACACAATCAGAAACGTTGCGCCTTATTGCGTTGCGGCTGTGTTGCGTACTTTCATAGAGCGGCCATAAAACGGCGGCCATTTTATGCCCTTGCTACATAAACATCTATTGAACACGTTCCCATGACGACACGTTTAAAGATCAACAAATTTAGTTTCTTTCGTGTTTGTTATTCAATTTTGACATTTCTCAACAGTTCCGAGTTTTCAAAAACCATCGTAGATAAAATACAGAGTGATTCGTGACTGACCTCACTGTTTATTTTTGCAAATATGGTGGGTCAAAAGGTGGTAATTCGCCCCCCTCCATTATCGTTAATCGATGTGGTTTTGGGGAACTGTTCCTAAAAGACTAATTAGTGGAAATTATCAACCACTGGATGTGCACTGAGCTTCTGTCTAATATACAGGGTAATTCAGAAATCTTGAAAATTCATTTTACTTTGAAAGATCGGTAAATTTTCACCCCTTTTTATTGTCGTTATTCGAAGTGGTTTTGGGGAACTGTTTCTGAAAGACCAGGGAAAGACCAATTAGTGAAAATTACGAGGAAAATTATCAACCACTGGATGTGCACTGAACTTCTATTTAATATACAGGGTGATTCTGAATTCTCAAAAATTCATTTTTCTTCAAAAAAATAGGTCAATTTTTCCTCCACCTATTGTCATAAGTGATTGAGCCCGAGTGGTTCCATGAAGTTTTGCAATAACATTAACAAGACACTATAGAGGGTGTTGCACTTTTTTGTCAATATTTTAGGAGATGGTAGAGCATCAAAAAATGAGTAGACTTTCTCGAAAAAATGTACAGGGTGGTCCATCCTAGCGTAATTATCCCATAGCGGTCTTACCGTTCAAGATAGAGGAAAAGATGTAAGAAAAAAGTTATATGGTTTGATGAGACCTATAACTTGAAATTATTTTCAACTATACAGGGTGTCCCATTTTGACGGGATTAACGAAACGTCAATTTTTTCAAATAAAATACCCTATATTTTTTGCATTTTCATGTTCAACTTTTCCAATTGTAGCCCAGTCATCCTAGCATTCGAGGTCGGAATCTCTCCCATAAAGCTGGATTTTTGCATACATGTCCAGAAAACAGCTCTCTTTCTATTAGTGATAAAAAAAATTTCTGAGACCCGGAGCGTTTTCCGCCATTTTGAAAAAACTGTCAATTTTTTCAGTTTTTCTTGAATAACTCTGTGAATATTCAACTTATTGGCATGAAAGTTTTTGCAGTGATTAGAGCTTGAAATTTTTCATCCAATGTTGCTAAAAATATTTTTTTAGGATCTATGGTTTCTGAGAAATGTCAAATGAGTTAAGCCACTTTATTCATTTTCATCATTACACTTGACCAATTGAAAAAAAATTATCCTATTTTCAACAGATCTGCACTCTTTTGCATTCGAGTATACATAAAAAAGACTTCCAAAAAATATTCATATATCGGTCGGTCTACAGGTCTAACGGTCAGTCTGGTGGTCGGTCTGTTGAATTTTGTGCTCAGATTTATTCTCAAGCTGTTGAACCAATCCCAACCAAATTTGGTAGATTCATAAGTGACAAGTTTTGAACGACAAAATCCAATTGTCATCCTGATCTGTCACTTGGAAATGTCACTACAAAAAAATGACAGAAGGTCTATCTCACCGAATGCAACTTGTGATACATCATTTTAAAGCCCTCGGAAAAATGCATACAAAATAGCCAATGAGAACCTCCAATGTTGCGTCTGTCAAAAAATCACAAGCTGTCAAACTTTAAATTTCAACTTGTCATAACTCTTGCAGTACGGAACGGAATTGAACCAAATTTTGTCCCCAACAATAGTGCCTCACAATAATTTGATGGATCATGAAATGTACCGGCAGCAGACAGGGATGCAACCTGAGAAAAAAAAATTGCTTAGTCATCCGAGCCTGTAGTGTACCTACTTGAAATAGTCAAAAACTCATCTCTTGCTTGAAGAAAGTAGTTCTCAAACGGTTTTCTTGCTATATGGTTAGCTCTTCCCCACCTCTTCAACATGGTAAAAGCAAACAGCCCTGTGACGTGTACTATTTAGTATACAGGGTGAAGATTGAAAAATAAATATTTAAAAATGTTTGTTCCGTTGGAGTAATCCTCGAGAAAAACAGGCTTTCATTATTTAGCAACTTTATAGTGTCCTGTTGAACATGTGAAAAATGTACCACTCCATAGCCGCTGGTATTCTACGTACAGGGTGCAATCGATTTTTTCCAATATTTTCTATCTTTATCAAATAAATCAAGACAAAAACCACTTCCAGCTCTATTACAAGCCATTAGTCTCTCGGTCAAGATACAAAAATGTCAGATTCCTCAAACTGCAAAAAACAACATACAGGGTGAAACAAAAAATAGATTTCACCCTGTACGTAGAATACCAGCGGCTATAGAGGGGTACATTTCTCACATGTTCAATAGGAGACTATAAAGTCTATAAAGTATAGACTATATACTGCAAGTAAGTATATATCTACTTATACAAAAAATATAAGACTAGAAGCTTTATCAGTGAATAAAGGAACGTATAAGAAGTACGGCTGAGGATTGACTTTACAATCAATAAATCTACAATCATTTCTGGCGTACAAACGGCTTCCAGATAGAAAAAAGCCTTTTTTGCAGTTTTTTTTGACGGCAAATAATAACCATAAAAAGTTCATATCCAAGGTGACATGCAGAAGCAAAAATAAATACATTTCTCAATACATGCGAGAAAGTGGACTTGACTACTCTCTAACCCTTAAACACACAGCATTCTTTTCAAGTGTACCATCAGGTACAAACATGGCGTGATGGACGATGGACGTGATAATCTTTGGACGTGATGTGAAGAACAAGTTTCTGGATTAGGGCTGGAAAACTACACCCCATGGTATTCAATATATCCCAATGACCGAGGCCCCTGCCTCATAAAGTCTTTTGTCGCAAATCTCCTGAAAACTGTAGGTATGTAGACAGAATTCTCGATGGAAATGTAACTACAAGCAACTGTGAAAAGATGGCTCTTGTCTTGGAAATGGTGTTGTATCCTTCGGGCCCTAGATGTTTATAGTGAGAGGTCTTCTCCACACATATCTTTCGTCATCTCACGTAGTGTTGTAACTGAGTTTTGGTATTTTTTCTCATGTCCTCTTCTGAAAATTCTTCATGCAAAACTGGCGATATTATCTTACAAATGTGTATCGAAAATGAAATAAAAAGGACATGCAAAAAATATCAAAAATCAGTTACGAAACTACGTGAGATGAGATGACGGACGATATGTACAGATGTTGAGCTCGATCCAAGTGCGATTTAGAAATTTCTGTTTCACAGCTAGGCTCAGATGACTAGTTCAAACGGTTTGCTGCTATATGGTTAGCTTATACCTACCTGTTTAACATGTCAAAAGCATACATCCCTGTGACGCGTCAACTTAGTAGGTATACAGGGTGAAAATAATAAAATAAATCTTTTAACTTTTTTATTCAAGGTCAAATAATTCTCGAAAAAGACAGTCATTCATTGGTCAGCAACCTTATGATCCCCTATCGAACATATGAGAAATGTACCCCTCTATAGCCGCTGGTATTCTACGTACCAGGGTGAAATCAATTTTTTGTCTCACCCTGTATGTTGTGTTTCTGCAGTTTCAGAAATCTGACATTTTTGTATATTGAATAAAAGATTATAGGCTTGTAACAGAGCTGGAAATGGTTTTTGTTTTAATTTATTCGATAACGATAGAAATATTGGAGAAAATCGATTGCACCCTGTACGTAGAATACCAGCGGCTATGGAGTGGTACATTTCTCACATGTTCAGCGGGAGACTATAAAGTTGCTTAATGATGAAAGACTGTTTTTCTCGAGGATTATTTCAACGGAAAAAACATTTTTAAATATTCATTTTTCAATGTTCACCCTGTATACTAAATACTACACGTCACAGGGATGTCTGCTTTTACCATGTTGAAGAGGTGGGGAAGAGCTAACTATATAGCAAAAAAATCGTTTGAGAACTACTTTCTCCAAGCGAAGGATGATTTTTTTACTATTTCAAGTAGGTACATTACAGGCTCAGATGACTAGGCAATTTTTTTTCTTCAGGTTGCATCCCTGTCTGCTGCCGGTACATTTCATGATCCATCAAATAATTGCGAGGCACTCTTGTTGGGAACAAAGTTTGGTTCAATTCCGTTCCGTACTGCAAGAGTTATGACAAGTTGAAATTTAAAGTTTGACAGCTTCTGATTTTTTGACAGACGCAACATTGAAGGTTCTCACTGACCATTTTGTATGCTTCTTTTTGAGGGCTTTAAAATGATGTGTCACAAGTTGCATTCGGTGAGATAGACCTTCTGTCATTCTTTTGTAGTGACACTTCCAAGTGACAGATCAAGATGACATTTGGTTTTTGTCGTTGAAACCTTGTCACTTACGAATCTACCAAATTTGGTCGGGATCGGTTCAACGGCTTGGGAATAAATCTGGGCACAAAATTCAACAGACCGACCACCAGACTGACCGTTAGACCTGCAGACCGACCGACATATGAATATTTTTTGGAAGCTTATTTTATGTGTACTCGAATGCAAAAAAGGGCAGATCTGTTGAAAGCCCGATAATTTTTTTTCAATTGGTCAAATGAAATGATGAAAGTGAATAAAGTCGCTTAACTCATTTGACATTTCTCAGAAACCATGGAATCTAAAAAAATATTTTTGGCAACATTGGTTGCAGAATCTCAAGCTCTAACCACTGCAAAAACTTTCATGCCAATAAGTTGAATATTTACAGGGTTATTCAAGAAAAACTGAAAAAATTGACAGATTTTTCAAAATGGCGGAAAACGCTCCGGGTCTCAGAAATTTTTTTCATCACTAATAGAAAGAGAGCTGTTTTCTGGACATGTATGCAAAAATCCAGCTTTATGGGAGAGATTCCGACCTCAAGCCCTGAAATGAGCTAGGATGACTGGGCTATTGTCTCATGCCTGTATTTTTGTTTTTCAATTGTGTGGCAATGCTACCAACTAAAAATTGAAAACTAAAAAAAATCGCATTTTCAAAGTTTTCTAGAAAAATCGTAGCGGCCTTGCTTTTCAAAACTAAGAGATGAAACTTGACATGGTAATAGTCAATTTAAAGACCAATATCCCAATGCCAAAGAATTGGGATTTCTTGATACAGGGCGTTCACAAAAAAACATCAAACTTCATAATTTTCAAAGTATCATAACTCATTTTTTTCAAATGGCATGCCCCTGATTTTATAACGTGACCTGATAGCTTTTTTTATCCTCTTTCATTTTTATCAGAGATACCTTACCCTCAAACCTCATTTTTTTCGAGATATTCGGAAATTTTCACAAAATTTGCTATTTTTCTTGGTTTTTTCAAAAATTGAGTTGGCCGTGATGAATGACAGACAAGCCAAATAGTACGCAGCTGTCAGTTAGTCAGTCTGAATACTGTCGAACAAAAAAAATGGCTTCAACGCAAAAAGAAAACAAAGTGGGATCCTGGATATCTGGATCATATAAATTATTTCCTCTCGCGTAAAATCATTTTTCCGAATACACGTCTCCCAAGCGAAACGTCTGAGACGCTAACGGGCTGGGAACGTCTCTCGCGCGAAAGCACGTTTAGCGTCTCTCGAGCGAAAAGGCCGTTTCGACTATTTGGCGATTTAGTTTGGCAACGTGGCCGTATCTTTGACGGAAATAAATTCGTAACGTCTCTCGAGCGAACACAGTGGTAACGTCTGTGGCGCGAACATATGAGTAGCGTCTCTGGAGCGAAAACCCCGATAGCGTCTGTCGAGCGAACACCAACCATGGCAGCGTCTGTGGCGCGAACATTTAAGCAGCATCTCTGGAGCGAAAAGCCCGACAGCGTCTCTCGAGCGAACACTGTAGTAGCGTCTGTGGCGCGAAAAGCTTGACAGCATCTGTCGAGCGAACACCATGGCAGCATCTCTGGAGCGAAAAGCTCGACAGCGTCTCTCGAGCGAACTATAATACCTACACCAGCACGGTCGAGATTCACCAAAACGGTGTTTCGCGCCACAGACGCTGCTATGGTGTTCGCTCGAGAGACGCTGTCGGGCTTTTCGCTCCAGAGATGCTGTTTATATGTTCGCGCCGCAGACGCTGCCATGGTTGGTGTTCGCTCGACAGACGCTACTCACACGTTCGCGCCACAGATGCTGCTATGGTGTTCGCTCGAGAGACGCTGTCGGGCTTTTCGCTCCAGAGATCCTGCTTATATGTTCGCGCCGCAGACGCTGCCATGGTGTTCGCTCGACAGACGTTCTGAATATATTTCCGTCAAAGATTCGGCCACGTTGCCAAACTGAATTGCCAAATAGTCGAAACGGTCTTTTCGCTTGAGAGACGCTAAAAGTGCTTTCGCGCGAGAGACGTTCCCAGCCCGTTAGCGCCTCAGACGTTTCGCTTGGGAGATGCTTCACCATTTTTCCTTGTTCGACAATATTCAGACTGACCAACTGAGAGTTGCGTACTATTTGGCTTGTCTGTCATCCATCACGGCTAACTCAATTTTTGAAAAAACCAAGAAAAATTGCAAATTTTGTGAAAATTTCCGAATATCTCGAAAAAATCGAAGTTTAAGGGTAGGGTATCCCTGGTAAAAATGAAAGAGGATAAAAAAAGCTATCAGGTCACGTTATAATATTAGGGGCATGCCATTTGAAAAAAATAAGTTATGATACTTTGAAAATTATGAAGTTTGATGTTTTTTTGTGAACGCCCTGTATCAAGAAATCCCAATTCTTTGACATTGGGATATTGGTCTTTGACTTGACTGTCCCCATGTCAAGCTTCATCTCTTAGTTTTGAAAAGCAAGGCCGCTACGATTTTTCTAAAAAAACTGTGAAAATGCGATTTTTTAATAGTTTTTAATTTTTAGTTGGTAGCACTGCCACACAATTAAAAAACAAAAATACAGGCGTAAGACAGTTAAAAAAGTTAAACATGAAAATGCAAAAAAGTATAGGGTATTCCATTTAAAAAAATTGCCGTTTTGTTAATTCCGTCAAAATGGGACACCCTGTACAGTTAAAAATAATTTTAAGTTATAGGTTTCATCAAACCATATAACTTTTCTCTTGCATATTTTTCTCTATCTTAAACGGTAAGACCGCTATGGGATAATTACGCTAGGATGGACCACCCTGTATATCGGAAACAGATTATATTATAACGGTAAATAAAGGCAAAACTCCTATAACCAATGTGCGCCTATAAGGAGAAAAACAATAAAAAAAACAGATTATATTATAACGGAGATAGAGGCTTTTAAAGTTGACTTTTAAAAATGGCTTTTGTGTTATAATTCCAAATTTAATTACTGGATTTTGACCAAATTTAGTACACAAAATAAGTTGATGCAGTCACAAACAGGCTGGTCACATTGACTTTTGTCAAATGTGTAAAGAACAATTGATTTTTATTTTTTATTAATTTTCTTATCAGCAATTTTTCGTTCTTTTGCGAAAGTACTTTTACCATTACGAAAGTACCATTTTTTGAAGCACTAACATCTCCTAAAATATTGACAAAAAAATGTAACACCCAGTACAGGTGGCCCCCAAGGTGGCCCAATGAAAACTTAACAGATTTTCGAGCACTTGACCTCATTCGTGTGTATACTGTAATATGTTCACTAGAGGGAAATAAGCTCCTTCGGCAACTTCGAGCCAGCCTCTTAGAAGGGGCTGTAACCCTTCAAAAACACTGAAATTAGCATTATCGTAGAAAGTTTACATCGAATCGAAAAAAAAATGCACTGCTGTAAAGACAGTTGTATGTACCAGCTTTGAAATGATGTATCACTCAACCCCACTTGTTATTTATAATTTTTTAAGAGGCTACCACTCTGACTACGGGGGTGCAACTTCACGGTTAAAATAATAGCACTTGAACATCCCCCTTGAAAACAAAGTTGACCTGTCTGGGCTTATCTCGGAAAAATGCCTGAAAATTTGTCTGTTCCGTTTTCGTTGGGCCACGCTGTATAAGATCATCTACAGTTGGGATTATTCAAAAAATTGTAGAATTTCCTAGTAGGGATGTTCACACGAAACTGATGCCATGCCCCCCATTTGAATTCTTTCAGTTTTCTCAGGCCCAGTTCCAGTTCAACTTCAAACTTGGTTTTGTAACTGTGGAAATAGTTGTGGTGTTAATTACATCTATAACAATCAAACCAGGTTTGAAGTAGTTGGAATCGAAATAAGCAACTGGACATAGACAATTTCAAAACTGCAAACACTCGAGCAAACACTTTCCTTGAGAATTTTCAGTGGTTTCATACCGAACGTATCTATTTTGAATATTCGAATGAATGCAACATTCTCAAAGATCAATAGTTACAGCATATTATTGACTATAGGCGATTGACCTTATTGGGGAAAATGGCCGTTTCGTCGAGGAAGTTTTAGGGCATTAATTTTTAGAACTGGTGTAAGTTGCCGTTCGGCAACGGCGGTGGTTACGTCAATTGGTGGCATGTCAAAACTGTCACTTTGCTGTCTTGTGCAGTATGCTACAAGCAAACTTTCGTTCCTGTGAACCCTTGGGACCCCATAGGCTCGTTATTGGGCCCCATGTTGATGACCAGCGTCGTCGCAGACCTTTCTCTAAATCATCCATAGCTTCCGCCCAAGGAAAAGCAACAGACTCTGTCACACCCGCACGAAGGGAAACACACAAGCCCGTCGACCAGCCTGCCAGCCAAGAAAAAATCACCTCGGGCTGGCCGTGCAGAGTCAACCACCACCTACCTTTTTTCCTCGCTTTTTTCTAAAGATTTCCTGCTTCGACTTCAGCTGGAGATCCGCATTTTTCATTCCAACAAGCTCGCCGTAGCTACCTCTGTGTTCGCGACGTAAACGTTGTCTTTTTTTATCGCAATAATGTAGTGCATTGCTGGGGGCGTAGTCTTTCAGCTGCGCACCTCTAGAGCTAGATCTAAAAACCTGCTAAATACGCTAACCATAACATGAAATAAGAGACACAAATGCAAACCCCTTTTTTTGATTATTTCTACTTGTCAAATTTCCATGTCAATATGTGGGTATTACAGGTATCCACTAGTGCCCACCTAGGCTACTAGACGTCGGAGTAGGTTTTCCTCGCAAAAACGTCCTCGACGATCAAGTACCGAGCTCTACACCAGGTGGCGTTTTTCTAATGTAAATCGCCTATATTCCAAAAAAAATTATATTATTTATTGTATAAAAATAATTAGTCCAAGAATTTTAGCTGTTTCAATCGCAAATAGCGAACAAAAATGAAAGTCAGCCGGATTTTTGTATATATGCTCAGTGAAGCATGTAGTTCAACATACTAAAAGTCCTCAAGAATCTGGTGTGAGCTCCGGCCGTTGTGGCCTCGAGAAGAACTTGAGGATCAGTTTTTCGCGTATATCTCGTGAACGATAGCACTTTACCATGGGTTCCACAAAACAGATACTACGAGATTAGTTGATTCGCGATTTTTGTCTGTCAATTTGTAGCTGACTGATCGATGGAAATGCTGGTTTATCCCTCAATAATGAAAAGATGATGGGTCTAGTACAGATTTCAGGCATTTTTTCTGGGTAATCGCCTAGCATTCAGCAGAAAGAAGTTCAGTTAATCTGCAATCAACCTTGATTGCTGATCATCTTTTTTGAGGAAACCGTCTTGGGAAAAAAGTTCCCGGAAAAAAATTGTTGGAAATTTTATTGTCTACAAGAAAGGTCCTTGCACATTTCATCGTCAGTCCTCTCCTTCTTCGTCAAAACACAAGAAAATCAGAATAGTCCTAAATTCCTAAGGATTGCGTTGATAAAAATTTGCTTATTTTAATGAAACAATACTAATATCAATTTCATTTGTTGCAGTTATGGAACAACGACGATGTTTGTTAGCAGTGAGTGATTTATAAATAGCCAGTGAGTGACCAGTGAGTGACCAGTGTCGGATAAGGAGCCATACGGAGGACTTAGTCAATAAGGGTGAGTTTGGCTATATTTATTCTTTAAAAAACTAACAAACTGATGCGTACTAACTGCATCCAATCAATTTATGAATCTATAATAGACCCTATTCACCCCTCAAATACTTTTCATGTATCATGGGTAGAGGATACAGGATATACCTATACATTATACAAGAGGATTCAAGTTGAAAAGTTGAAAAACCAAGGAAACCAAAATTTTCAGTTGCTCTTTCCAGATAAAAAAGTAACAAGACTAACAAGTAGGCGTCAGTTCAAATCTCACTATCTCCTTAGCGGCTCAACCGATTGATTGGAGAGCTTGAAACTTCCCAATTTAAAGCAAAAATGAACTACTTTTTAATACACAAAGCCTTCTACAGCTGGGATGAGTTTAGAATTAATATTTCAAGCTCACGTGATGTGGTTACAACACATCACAAGACGTGTGATGTGTTGTAACATGTGTAACTATATCCCATACACTTTCTATTTTCAGTAGAATGACTTTTTGGAGCAAAAATAAAGTGACAAGCTGAAGCGCTGGGAGAATAAGACCGATGGCCACTGATAGTTTTGCTCCAAACTTTGCATATGCCATCAGCCGTAGTCGTAACCCCCCAGCTTGTCACTATATTTTTCTTCAAAAAGTCATTCTACTGAAAACGGAAAGTGTATGGGCTATATGTACGTTATTATTCATTGGTGGCTATGCCAGTGTTAATTGTCGCTATTGCTATCATTATTTTTTTCTATGGCGTGTACTGTCAGGAGCACTGTAGGGGAAGGTTACTTAAAATGGGATACTTAAGGTTTGAACCCTCAGAAATAATAGCTGAATGAAGCAAACCTCATCTAATTATGTCTAATTATTCCTTGCTCAGTTTTATATCATAACCCCAAAGAGTTTTTTGAAACGAAAATGTATTTTCCGAAATACTTTTTCAAAAAATTTGCAAGTATCCCGTTTTAGGGAACCCATACGGTAAAACGGGATACCCTATATCCTTAAAATGGGAAAGTAATTAAAATTGCTAGATTTAACTAGCCTATTGAGAATATGATAACCGGACATATTCAAATTCCAAGTTATTGTTATAGGAACTTCTGGGGAGGTGTAACAAACATATAAAATATGAAAATAAACAATCATTCTTAGGTAACAAAACAAAAACAAAATGAACATTCTAAAATTATGCATAAGACAAGAAAGAAGAAAAAGAAGAGAAAAATCAGACTTCAAGGCAGAAGTCACAAAGAAAGTCTCCTCTTTCTTCATCTGCCCTTGCGCAGGCATCATGGACCCACCTTTTGCACCTCACGCATCTGGGATATCCCGTTTTACGGGATGACAAAAATCCCGTTTTACCCGAACACTCATATTTGACATTCGAATTTTTTTCTCACGTAACCTCCAAATAATTAAAAAAAAATTGTTTGTCAAATCAATAGTTCATATCTCAGCTTGAGGTAAATAAATAATGAACAAGTTCTCTCTATCGCTTCGCACGCAATTCTCACTAATATGAACCCTTGATATTAGATCAAAAAATCTGAAAACCATAAAACTTACCTGGTACGGCTCGCGCTTCAGCTGTCAACTCGAGAGTACGTTTGACCCTTGGATTAGACTAGAGCTTGAGTTCGGTGAATATTGGGTTAGATGGCGATACTTGGTTTTGTCAGAACCCTTGGTATCCCGTTTTAGCTGAGTATCCCATTTTAAGTAACCTTCCCCTATTACATACTTCAAAATTTTTGTCACTCTAAAAAATATGACATAGCCATGAAGGAGCCCTTACGTAGTACATTCACCATGAAGCCAGGAACCAAGCCTTTTATTCGAATAGGCTAAAACTGCAATAAAGCAAGACCTTGTCGCTTTTTTTCTAATGACAAAAATTTTCATGTATGCAATATTTTGCTCCTGACGGTAGAATCTATACTATTGGATCAAAATATTTGAGAGTGACTCATTCACATCCACAGTGGGTGTGAGTGAGTAAGTGGACACTTGGAACGTTGCGGTGAAGAACGTGGAACTAGGATGAAAAGTATGAGTCACTCTCAGTTATCCACGCTCCAAGTGTTCACTTACTCACACCCACTGTGGATGTGAATGAGTCTCTCTCAATTATTTCGTTCCAATAGTATACAATGAAACGGACAAATAAATACAAATACAAATCACGTTCACTTTAGTCTCGAATTGTCAAGAAATGTCTGTTCTTTCAAAATAATCAATAGCGCCTACTTGAAAAAAAAAGTGGAAAATCTAGGCGGGAATAACTTAGACTCAGTTTCAACGTCTGGTGACGTAGGCGGGCGATGTCAGTTTGCGTAATGGGATGATCGTAGTGTTCGTATAGCTGGAGCCTTGTTGTCAGTTTGTGTGACAGGCAGTCAAGATTTTCGTTAATATTTTGGTTAAAAAGAATCAGTTTGACAATAAAATAGCGCGTTACGTGGTATGTTTTTATATCAATGGTATACATTTTCTTAGCAATAAACAATCAATTTTTGTGTGTTGCAATGAGAGCCCATTTTAAATCCGGCAACTTTTCAACAGAGATACGTCATTTGAACGACACCATTGCCACCTTGTTTATTGTCACTATTCTAGCTCCTTGTCATTACTGTTATAAGTGGTTGATCGAAATTATTTATTTGATACGTTCTGCAAACACAAGAATGTCAAAAGTCATCTAAGAAGTGCATTTTCATAAGATGTTGCAACACCTTCCGAAGTGCTTTCTGAAAATTTTGATAAGCGCATTTTCACCTTTTTACCATTGAGTCTACCATAGACCCTATGTGCATACAAAATTTGGTCAAAATCGGTCTAACTGTTCAGAAATGAATCGAGGGACAAAAATGTTTCAATTATAAAAACAAATTATTCACCCTCAAGAATTATTGGTTGAGAAAGAAATAAGGTTGTTGGAAAATTATCAAAATCGGTTTGATTGTGATTTTTCTATATTTTAAACTGTTACATTAATAATATTTCGACAGTTTGTTTGTCAAGTAAACCTATAAGTGTTATCTTTATTTGGTTGTAATCAGGATAAAAGTCTGCATCGACTGCGACTGCATGTTAATAAAAATATTTTTTTGCGACACCCTTAAATTATTGGTTAAGAAAAGCAAATTGAAAGAATTCGGCAAAACTTCTTCAAAAATCAGTTTTTATTTCTAAAATTGCCCCAGGGTTATAGCAGCTAGTGAGGGGTCAATCTTAACATGATCAGTACATATTAAGGACGGAGTTCGATTGGTAAAATAAGCGTTGCGAAATCAATCCGTCTGGGTTTATTCCTTGGTGGATTTTAACCATTTTGGTCTCTTTCGAAAGCTACAAGGATGTACTTTGGTTTGAGCCCATTGGCATTTCCAAAATCTAGAAATAATTTTTTCAAATGTCAAAATTGAATTTTTTTTTGGATTTCGGAAATGCCAATGGGCTCGAACCAAAGTACATCCTTGTAGCTTTCGAAAGAGACCAAAATGGTAAAAATCCGTCAAGGAATAAACCCTGACGGATTGATTTCGCAACGTATTAAAGGAAAAAACATAAGATCTAAACGTCTTGTCTCCGCAAATAAATAGTTGGTCTGATGGATACGTCATATGCTGTTTATTGTACAGGGTGATCCACCGAGATTTTCCCCCCTCCCTGTTTGTTTTCTTCGTTGGAATAAATTGGTGGGGAAAGAATTTTTCCCATAGAATTTAAATTGGGCACTATCGAGTTTGGGCATATTTTCGGCCCCGTGAGAACAGTTTTTTGCTGAATTTCGCCTTTGCTTTACCGTAATGGTCGGAATCGACAATGTGATGTATATAAGAATGTAATTTCACGTATTCAAGCAAATATTTGTAATGATTGCTTGTTTTCTTAATGATTTATTTGAAGACAATATTAACCGAAAATTCGGCCCCACCTAATTTCCCTGATTTCACTGATGCCCGATTGCACAAACGTGGTATCAAATTTTAGTTCGGTACCAAACAGCGGATTAAATATTTAAAAGTGAAACAAAATGCAAATCCGATTACTTCAAGGAAAGAAAATGATGGGAATACAAAATATGCCCCCTTACGATTATTTGTATACAAAAAAAAACTTGAAGTAACACGCACTTGTCGCTTTTTTTTTATTCCAAAGAAAAGATCTGACAGCTCCCGCAAGATTTGTTCCACAAGCCAAAATAAAGGCTGTCTCACCTGTGTTTTGGTATCCAAATAATCACTTGGAGTCATATTTTGTGTTTCCATCATAATCTCCCCTTGAAGTAACTGGGTTTGCATTTTGTCCAACTTCAAAAATTTGATCCCGTGTTTAGTACCGAACTAAAATTTGAAATCACCTTTGTGCAATCGGGCATGAATGTTGCAACTGCTTCTCCTGAACCAAAAAGCATAGCATCCTAATTCTTTAACTGATGTATAGTTGACATCAAACAGAAGAATACAAGCTGTTTTTCATTTGTGGCCGCCCGGCCCCCAGCCGCCGATCCCGGCCGCCGCCTCCAAAAAAAAGATGCCATATTTCCAAAAGTTCGCGGACTCTTGCTTTCTGGAGCAGTCTATAGGTCACCCAAATACAGACTATGTGACATTTATTTATTTTACGCCAAAAATCTGAACCTTTAGTTCAAGAATCAAGATGGCGGCCAATATTGGTATAATATTGCCAATTTCGCTCATTTGTGGGCTTATGAACTGGCTGTTATCTATCTTTCTACCTTCACCGACTGAACACCGCTGAACCAGAATCAGAAAGTCAATGTTGAGATCAAAATATTTGCATGAGAAGTCCAGAAATCAAGATGGCGGCCGATATTTCTACAGCATTCCCGATCTCGCTCATTTGTGGGCTTATGAACTGGCTGTTTTTCATCTTTTTATCTTCACCGACTGGACTCTGCTGAACCAGAATCAGGAAGTCAATGTTAGGACTAAAATATTTGCATAGGAAGTCCAGAATTGTAAATGGCGGCCGATATTGCAACAGCACTTCCGATCTCGCTCATTTGTAGGCTTATGAACTGGCTGTTTTTTTATCTTTCCATCTTCGACTAGACTTTGCTGAACCAGAATCAGAAAATCTAATGTTAGGATCAGAATATTTACATAGGAAGTCCAGAATTGGAAATGTTGGCCGATATTGTAACAACACTTCGGATCTTGCTCATTAGTAGGCCTATGAACTGGCTGTTATTTATCTTTCTATCTTCACCGACTGAACTCTTTGGATCAAGAAAAAAAGCTAATGTTGAGGCCAAATATTTGCATGAGAAGTCCAGAAATCAAGATAGCGACCGATATTGCTACAGCAATTCCGATCTCGCTCATTTGTAAGCTTATGAACTGGGTGTTTTTCCATCTTCCCATCTTCACCGACTGGACTTTGCTGAACCAAAATGAGAACGTCAATGCTGAAGTGAAAATATTCGCATAGGAAGTCCAGAATTGAAAATGGCGGCCCAGTTACTGAAACTTGAAACTTACCCTACACGTCATAAAAATTCATAATGAAAATAACAAAAAAATAAATAAAAATTGAGCGTAGGCCATGGAACACGACTACTATGTGTGGAAAAAAATAATCGAGACAGGTGACAGGCCAGAGCACGACCACTACAGAAGCCATACACGAAGTGCATGTCTGCCAGCTCTTGGTTTGTGAAACGTTCCATTTTCACAAAACAGTACCCGCAATAAAACTTCTTTAATTAGCTTTAAAGGGTTTCTGATTCGACTAAAGAAGTTGTTGACGGGAACCGGTCTTATTTTATTTTTTTCGTCAAATAGAAACTCCTCCAAAAAAAAATGTACGGGCATTGCTATCAAATTTTGGAAATTTCCAAAAAAAATTGAAAATTTTTGATTTTGATTTTTGAAAATTCAAAAACTAGATAGCATCGACAATGCATCTTTCCCCAAGAAAGTCGAATGCCAAATTTGAACTTTCTATTTTCAAAAAAAAAGTGTACCAAAAATGATTTCTCGTAGACATGAAAAAGTGAATTTAGTAGAAATCATTTTTGGTACCTTTTTTTGAAAATAGAGAGTTCAAATTTGGCATGCGACTTTCTTGGGGGAAGATGCATTGTCGATTTTATCTAGTTTTTGAATTTTCAAAAATCAAAATCAAAAATTTTTGAATTTTTTTTGAAATTTCCAAAATTTGATAGCAATGCCCGTACATTTTTTTCTTGGAGGACTTTCTACTTGACGAAAAAATAAAATAAAACCTATTCCCGTCAACAACTCATTTAGTCGCATAAGTAACCCCTTAAACACAACTTTCAAACACATTGTCACTTATTTCATGAATCTGTCACCCTGTCTTAGTTATTTTCCCCCAAACATAGTAGTCGTGTTCCATGGCCTACGTTCAATTTTTTCTTTTTGTAATTTCATTATCAATTTTTATGACGGGTAGGGTAATTTTCAAATCGATTTTACTCGAGAACGGTGCTTCCTATCGGAGTTGAACAAGAGGACCTTTTCCATGCAAAATGCTTTGACGTTTCATAACTCCATGCTAAAGTTGCAAAAAAACGACACTTGAAAAAGTTGGAGTGATTTCACCTCCCACCCCCTACAGTCTGACCCATTTCTGGATAGAATTTTGAAATTATTATTATTGTATATTATTAGACATCAAAAGATTGGCCAATGTGCAAAATTTCATGATTCTGCTGTCAACGGTTTCGAAGATATTAAATAAAAACCATCTTCAGGGTACTACCTTTAGAGGGCTGTAGCTCGCTTGCGGAGCATTTTTTGAACTATGTTTATAGGAACTTTTTTTCTTATTTTCAGCCGTAGAATCTGCTGGTGAAATATTGCATGCTAATTATGGGACACCCTGTATAGGTACTCGGACTTTCGAACAAAAGTTTTAGTGAGATCTCGGCATTTCACATCTCTCTTGTTTTGCACAAGTGATGGTTGAGCCTAAAGGAGTGTATGTTCAAAAAATTGTGGATAGGCCATGCTTACTTCTTTGGGGCCTTGATGCAAAAACATTCCGATATATAGGTACTCGGACTTTCGAACAAAAGTTTTAGTGAGATCTCGGCATTTCACATCCGTCTAATTTTGCACATGTGATGGTTGGGTCTCAGGGAGTGTATGTTCAAAAAATTGTGAATAGGCCATGCTTACTTCTTTGGGGCCTTAATGCAAAAACATTCGATGTATAAGTACTCGAACTTTCGAACAAAAGTTTCAGTGAGATCTCGGCATTTCACATCTGTCTTGTTTTGCACATGTGATGGTTGGGCCTCAAGGAGTGTATGTTCAAAAAATTGTGAATAGGCCATGCTTACTTCTTTGGGGCCTTGATGCAAAAACATTCCGATATATAGGTACTCGGACTTTCGAACAAAAGTTTTAGTGAGATCTCGGCTTTGCACATCTGCACATTACATCTTAATCACATCATGATTAAGGCGACGCAATATTCCCAAGTTGTGATTGCTGTTATTTATCATACAGGGTGATTAATTGATAGATTACTTCTGTAAACGTTTTTGCGCAATATTGGGCGCCATCTTGTACTCTGGACTTTTGGTCAAGATTTACGACCGGCAACCTTCACTCCATGATCCACTACAGCCAGGATAGGTTCAGTTCATGAGAAATAAGAAATTATTTGCTGGTTGTTGAACGGACAATAACCCATATCGCCTTAGCTGAGATTATATTCCTTTATGTGCCTCCGCCTTGGATTTCGGACTTTCGATCACAGTCAGTTGGTCTGTTGACATCGCTCTTTTTATTCGAAAGAGGAATTCTACGAGTTGATTAAAACTGAATCGATGGTTGCTGCCAAATGCTTCGGTTTAATTATGGTGGATCACCTAGTCAATAATATTGAGTATTTTTGTTTGTGCGGTAACGAAACCGTACATTGTGTACCTAGTGGCACTTCCCCAAGCCAAAAGTACATTTGTGTCTCAACCAGAGAATAATAGACTGTTCTTAGTGTCTCCGCATCAAGAATGCTTTCCATGATCTTGAATATACAGCTAGGAAACTTTAGTCTGTTTGAAGGACTCCGCACATTCCTTATGGCAATAGGCTCCTCGGGAAATTTGGGTCAAATTTTGATATATTGTAGCCCTTGTTGAGGTGATCAAACTTTATGGTTGCGCAAATCCTCTAAACTCAACGGTTCGCCCTCTAGAGGGGGTAGAGTGCCGGTGGTCACGGAGCTAATTTACTGCAGTTACTTACCGGCTCAAATGAGCAGAAGGTGGATCTATTTCGACGGCACAAGGTGCTCCTAGGGTTGAACTTGCCATAACTTTGAGCTGGTCATAGTATCTCACAGACCCCTATTCTTAATACTACCCCTAGCATTTCGAAAAATGACTGAAAATTCAAAGTCGAATACGACCAAAATGAACGGGGAATTTTTTTGAATTTCTGAAAAGGTATATTCAAAGTGTTGCTGATTAAGTATTTTTGCGTGCCAACCTCTAAAATCTGACGTTCACCCTCCAACAAATTATAAACTTTTGCTTTGCGCTACTGGAAATAAATTGTTTCTTGATGAGTTGAAACTTTCTACTATTTCAGCATATTAAAGCTAGGAAAGGGTGATCACAACCATCCCTTATGTATATCCACCCTTGCTCTTATAGCCCCTATACCCTGGCAGTTTTTTAAGAAATGGTTAGTTCAACTTATTAACTGATGTAGAAAATGTGCAACGAGTGCTTCCGATTCGTGAAAAACTACTAGGGTAGAGGGGCATTTTGCCAACAAGTTTACGCCAGCCAATTTCAACATATATCTAAGAACGCAATGAACGATTTTTGACAATCAAAAGTGTTTATTGAATGCCGTCATTTTTTGTGAGGCAGGATTTCAATTGTTTTTCTAGATTAGATAGAGAATCAAATGAAGATGAAAATGACATTTTTTTAACTCCCATTGTATTCGAATAAAAATGGCTCCTGCCCCTTGCAATGTCAAGGTCACGGAATTGATATCAAAAGGTGGCATTTTAAATTCAAGAAACAAAAAAACAGGAGGCGATTCAAGTGTTGAAAGATCTCTTCAACACTCTTAGATGTCGGTCAGTAATTAATACTCCCATTTGACTTTTTCCGTAATTTCAATGCTCAGGTCTTTGTCGATTCCAATAGTGGTATAATTCGGAGCAATTTTCTGAGTATTCATCAATGGGAGACACTGCGTCTTTTGTGCGTTGATTGTCAGCTACTCGTGCGAGAGCCAGATTGTATATACATCCTTCATATCTCCATCAATCAGTTTTTCCAGCTCTTCCCAGTTGTCAGCTCCTTAGAATATAGCAGTAGCCGTCGTCAGCATATGTAAAAATATGTCACCTTGACTTGGAATGTAGAAAAGTTCATTGATATAAATATTGAACAAGATTGGACCCAAAACAGTTCCCTTAGGGACACCACACTCCATGTATCTCACCGCGCCGATCCGTCCATTCACTCGGAATGTCTGCGGCCTCTTCCTCAGATATATCTGGAACAACCACCATAAGTACGACACCCCTTATGACTATTTCCCTCAAAAATTTTATTGCGATTCACATGTCTTCACCTATTTTGATTAGTTGGTACCGGTGGCTACAAGTCTCAATCGTAAGAGAATGGATCAAACAACATCGCTACCAACACTGGCATCCTGCCATCATAAAACTCATCATCATAAACATCATGTAAGCTCCATACAATTTTCAGTATCGAACATCTGGTCCATTATACTTCTCTTGTGTTTTAACGGGACAGAAGTGGACTGGCGATGTAATATGGTACCTCTCTTGTAGACAATACAATTTCCAACAATTTCTCTTGAGGTACTATTTCTCAAGTGCCATCGTTCACGAGATAAACACATAAAACTGATCCCTAAGTTCTTTTCAAGACCACAACAGCCGAAGCTCACACTGGATCTTTGAGGACTTTTAGTATGTTCAACTACATGCCTGAGTTTGAATCCAGCTGGGTTTCATTTTTGTACGTCATTTTCATTTTCAACGTTCGAAGTTCCTGGATTATGAAAAGACATATTCGTTGTTGTTATTTATGTTAGTTAGGTACCTACCGGGTGGGCCATAATAAACCGGAATACTTTTTTTTGCCTATAAAATTTTTATTCCCTGACCGATTTTGACGAGAATAGTACCAACGGAAAGCCAATAGACTAGGTCGTACACCACAAAAGTCAAAATGGACGTCACTTGAAAATTCAAGATGGCGGAAATGTTTGAACATACACCTTCTTTTGTTTTCGTTCTTTTTGTTCAAAAGTTATGAAAACTGTGAAAACAACAACATAATCGGAAAGAATGGAGTTTTTCTCACAATTCAAGACTATTCCAAGCTTATTCGGTCCATTCGTTCTGGAGTTATAGCGAAATTAAAAAGAGCCTACTTCACATGTTCTGACCAGAAATGATGGTTTTAAATTTTGGTTTCCTGCCTATAAAATTTTCATTCCCTGACCGATTTTGACGGAAATGGTACCAACGGGAAACCAATAGACTAGATCGTACACCACAGAAGTCAAAATGGACGTCACTTGAAAATGAAAGATAGCGGAAATGTTTGAATATACACCTTCTTTTGTTTTTGTTCTTTTTGTTCAAAACTCATGAAAACTGAAAACAACAACATAATCGGAAAGAATGGAGTTTTTCTCACAATTCAAAACCATTCCGAGCTTATTCGGTCTATTCGTTCTGAAGTGATAGCAAAATTAAAAAGGCCTACTTCACATGTTCTGACCAGAAATGATGGATTTAAATTTTGGTTTCCTGCCTCCCAAATTTTTGTTTTTCGGGGCCGATTCCACAAAAATTGGTGTCAATGGATACCCAATAATTACCTAAATGAGTTTGATGGACAATATCATGGCGATCAAGAGAATTTTTGTGGAATCGGCCCCGAAAAACAAAAATTTGGGAGGCAGGAAACCAAAATTTCAATCCATCATTTCTGGTCAGAACATGTGAAGTAGGCCTTTTTTAATTTCGCTATAACTCCAGACAAATTGACCGAATAAGCTCGGAATGGTCTTGAATTGTGAGAAAAACTCCATTATTTCCGATGATGTTGTTGTTTTTACAGTTTCTATAACTTTTGAACAAAAAGAACGAAAACAAAAGAAGGTGTATGTTTAAACAATTCCGCCATCTTGAATTTTGAAGTGACGGCCATTTTGACTTTTGTGGTGTAAGATCTAGTTTATTGGTTTTCCGTTGGTACCATTCTTGTCAAAATCGGTCAGGGAATAAAAATTTTATAGGCAGGAAACCAAAATTTAAAACCATAATTTCTGGTCAGAACATGTAAAGTAGGCCTTTTTTAATTTCGCTATAACTCCAGAACGAATGGACCGAATAAACTCGGAATGGTCTTGAATTGTGAGAAAAACTCCATTCTTTCCGATTATGTTGTTGTTTTTACAGTTTCCATAACTTTTGAACAAAAAGAACGAAAACAAAAGAAGGTGTATTTTCAAAAATTTCCGCCATCTTGAATTTCAAATTGAGGGTCATTTTGACTTTTGTGGTGTACGACCTAGTCTATTGGCTTTCCGTTGGTACCATTTCCGTCAAAATCGGTCAGGGAATAAAAATTTTATAGGCAAAGAAAAGTATTCCGGTTTATTATGGCCCACCCGGTACTTGACTTTTCCCACTAACCTTATAATTTTGATTATCACTAAGAAAATCAAATAGACAATTTGCTAGGAAGTTAGAAACCTAGATATTTCTTGTGAAAAATTGATAATAAAAGTTCCAATAAATAATGTATATTTTTGTTTCAGTAAGTTCCACTGACGAAGAAGAAGGACGGATGCGCCAAGCTGCCGGGTAGTAAAGAAGATTGAAGCGATATAAAGGTAGGATTTTTCACTCTTTTAGTTCAGGGGAGAAAATTTGAGACTAAAAGAGACTACTAGTTTGGGCTACAGTTTGGCAGCCATTATCACATCCTAAAAATCTGTTGTGGGGCGACACAAAACTTTCCCGGCGGTATCCAGAGACGTCAGTAATGATTTTGATCGAAGTGTCCCTTCGCGAGGGGGAGGATTTGATTTGAAAATTGATTGAAAAATAATATTGAGTTAGGCGTTGAGCAAGCATCCTGCTTCTATTGTTGGGCCGACAAAACCATCAGTGACAGGTTACATTTCCAAGGTGATGAAATAATTCAAAAGGTAGAACTAGGTAGCTAACTGTTGTGATATCTCAAGAATGCAATGCTAGTTCCACACAAGGGGGTTTACGGAGCCCCAAACAACACGTGAAGACACAAAAAATCGGGGCGCACTGTTGCCTTTAATGATGCCACTTACATTATTGTTCAAAAAATAGCTGGAGAAAATCAGTTCACGGATTGAAAACCTGGGGCAGAGTTCTCATTAACTGCAATTCAGGGCCTGAGTAGGGTTGCCAGACCTCATATATTTGGTAAATTGTTGAAAATGCCCGACAGTAGGTTACCAAAGATTTGTTTTAAAAGACTGCAACAACTAGACGCTACAACCGCAACCTGTAACATCAAGTACAATTGGGTTGCTCAAGTGAAAGTTCTACTTACAAAACATAATCTGTCGTACTTACTCGACCGCGGCTTTCTTTTTGTTGAGGAGAATCTAGAGTCAATTTTGGACGATTGCAGACGGGTCATGATGGCAGCCGATCTAGAAATCTCATCTGAGTCGCACTACAGTAACATCTACAGGGAGATACTCAGCAGCGACAGCTCAGAACACTCGCTTGGCTACAGCGGGTATCTTACGCAGAATGTTTCTATAAGAAAGATCAGGCTGATTGCGCAAATCCGGTTGGGGTTTCATAGGAAATTAAGGCTTTATGTTAATGGGACCAAATTTGTATTTGATCAGGGCAAAACCTGTTCTATTTGCAACACCGACGAAGTCTATGACCTCTACCATTTGGTTTGTAACTGTCCTATTTTTACAAGATCGAGGAATCGCTGGCTGGTCGGTCATATAAGTCTTCAAGCTACGCGCGAGGAATTTCACTTTTTGTTCGTCAATATTTGCATTGAAAAGCTCATCAATATTTTTCACTTTTTCTCGGCAGTCAAGAAGTTCCTGTCTCTGATTGAGGAATAGTGCTCGATGGATCTTGCTGGGCCTCTTATTCTGTGGCTCCTGCGGTTGGACATAATTCTTGGCACACCTCCATTGTTTTGTCCCTACTTTATTTTTGTTAATTGAGTACATAATATTTAGTTACTTTTATCAATTATTATCATTGTATTTACCTAATTTTTAAGTTAATTGCTGAAGAAGATTGTGTACCTGCCTATTTATTTTATTTTTTACTTTACTTAGTATACCCCAAGGGTTTAAACAAATCAATTACATACATACATACATACATACATACATACATACATATATTTGGTAAGAGACTCATATTATTTGAACAAGATCTCATACCTCATACCACACATCAAATATATGAGCAAATCTCATATATTTTGAGCTTTTAGCTGTTTCAGACATAATTTTGTTAATTTTCATCATATTTTTTCAATTTTTGCGCTGCAATTTGAGTATAACATTCCTCGAATGGAATGTTAGGTATATTCTTTCTCAAGTTGAAAGAATTTTTCATCATGGGAAACTAATGGACTGATGTCCATTGTCCAGGACAAGGCATCAGCAAGAAAGCTACTGAAAGTCGGCAACTGCAGCTGCAAAATATTTTTGAATATATCTGTACTCAGTTTTGTGTTTATTTCAAGGTTTATTTTCCCAAAATTACATGGAATTACGTCATAAAATGATACGTAAAAGCTTGTTTGACAAAGTCATCGAAAAATTGGCGTATAATATTGAAATAGTTGATTATTTGAAAGACAAGTACAGCTTTATTTGGGACCGAAAATTATCAGAGGTTTCTATAAGAATTCTGAATGTGTTGTTATGGCCAGAAAGCTTGTCAATTTGTTTATTTAATAAGACTTGGTTTTTGTTGTCTAAAGCTTTAGAAATCTCTAACGATTAAATGGTAGAAAGTGCACCGTTTTCCTTACGTCACAAGCAACATGGCCTAGCACTTGGACTGAACTACTCGAATGTGTATTCTCAGCAGGCCAAAATTATTTTGAGGATTTCTCCGTCAAAAATAAAGATAACAACTCAATTTCTTTTACACGGTATACTGACTGTATTGAAAATTTTGATCTCTATTTTTGAGGGGGAAATATTGATACCCTGCGTATACAGCCTAAACTGTGGTGCGGTGTAGTGTGCTGACGTGCTAAATCGAAGCGGACGTGAATAAGCTCAGGTTGCAACTTGCAAGTGAGCTCGCCAGTGAGAGACCAGTTGGCGAGATCAAGGATCTGGCCAAACGGTACTTCTGTGTCATGAACAGTAAGTTTGCTTGTAAATGGATCGATACAACATTGAAAATGACTGTTCCTCACTACTGCTTGATCTAAGTCTGCTTCTTTCTAGGAAATGTTTTTTGACTGGAAGGAAATCCAAGATCTTTACTTATTGTACTCTGGCTGTGGTTGGCATTGGAACTAATTCACTTGAGTAAATCCATTACATTCTGCATCTGCTATAATATTTCTGGTATAGTTTCTTCCCTTCAAAAAACCGATAAGCCAACTAAAGGGACATGGACCAGAGTTTGTTGCCCCATGCATTTCAGTGCACAAACTTACTTTTCCTGTTGTTCATTAACGATCTGCCGCACTTTCTGACGAGGGGTAGAGTTTTAATGTACGCTGACGACACAACTGTCCTACTGTCAGCCGGTGACATGAGTGAACTATCGGAGCAGATCAGGGGAACTTTGAAAGAGTTCCACAACTGGTGTTTCAAAAATAGGCTCATAGTAAACCACGACAAGACTGTACTTGTGAATTTCACCCACAAAATTAACAAAACACCGGTAAATTTAAATTTCAACTTTGGAGAGCATATTTTAAAAAACAGTTTTTCCGCTAAATTTTTGGGCGTTCTGGTGGACAGTCACTTGGGCTGGGATTGTCACATCGATGACGTCTGTAAGAGGGTCTCACAATCAAATTTTGCTATCGCAGTGTTGAGAGACCAAATTGAGACTGCCGGCCTGATCAGCGTTTATTACTCACTGGTATACTCGTTCCTATCTTACAATATCCTGGCGTGGGGTCAGGCTGTGGACGCTCACCGTGTGTTTGTGATGCAAAAGCGGGTTATTCGCAATATGTTTGGCCTTACGCCTTTGCAGTCATGCAGAACGGTTTTCAAAGAGAGAGAACTACTCACCCTTCCGGGGATATATCTGTTCAAGTTGTTGCAGTTCATTCATGCGAAGCGAGCGGAGCTGCGCGCACATGCGGACGACCACGACTATTTCACGAGGAACAGGAAAAATCTGAAAATTCCAAAGCACGCGACAGCCTTGTTCAAAAGGTCCCCGATATGTGCCGGCAGCTCCCTCTATAACATTTTACCATTGGATGTAAGGGATTCAAAGTTTTTCAGGAGCTCCCTTAAAAAATTTCTCATCGAAGGCTGTTTCTACAGTATTGACGAATATGAGACCCGGTGTTTGAGAGCGGCTGTGTAAGTCTTTGTTGATTCTGTGCCTATTTTATTGTTGTTTTATCTTTATCATTTGTCTGTTTGTAAAATTTGTGTGTGTGTGTGTCTAAAATCAGTGGTACAATCTACATTCATACTTGCTTGTTAAATTATTATTATTCTCAAAAATGACATTTCCAAAACATGTATATGTAAAACGGAAGCAATAAACAATATAGTATAGTATAGTATAGTAAATAGATTCTTGAACTTGTTCTTGATGACGGGCCGAGATCTGACGACGGTGTCCCGCCTCCAAGTGGGTCCAATCACAGCGTCACGTTGGAGAAGTCATCTATGTGAAGGGCCGGGTTATGCTTGATCCATGTTGTCTGCAAAAAAAATCCCTGAAAAAGAACAAGGGTCAATATTAGAAAAATGAATGTTTTCGTATCATTTATTTTTTCTGTCGTATCGTCAAGTCGTACATGTCATTGTCATAACATAACATTGAAATAACATCTTAGATGCTCTTTGAAACCAGCAATATATCATTTGACATTGAAACTGTGTCAAATGTCTAAAAATGACGTTCATGCTTTTGCTATGAATGTTTCCGTATCATTTATTTTTTCTCAGTCGTACGGTTGCGGCCATTATAAAGTGGACGACAATGTCAACGAGTTGGCTTGCTGTCATGCGACGTTCAGGACAAAATCGTAAGAAATCTGTCAACTGTCGCCCACTTTATAAAGGCCGCAACGGTACATGTATGTAAATAAAGCATTACAAAAACCATCAAAAATTAGTTTTTTTATATTGATCCTTGTTCTTTTTCAGGGAACTTTTTTGCAGAAATAACATCTTAGATGCTCTTTGAAACCAGCAATATATCATTTGACATTAAAACTGTGTCAAATGTCTAAAAATGACGTTCATGCTTTTGCTATGAATGTTTCCGTATCATTTATTTGTTCTCAGTCGTACGGTTGCGGCCATTATAAAGTGGACGACAATGTCAACGAGTTGGCTTGCTGTCATGCGACGTTCAGGACAAAATCGTAAGAAATCTGTCAACTGTCGCCCACTTTATAAAGGCCGCAACGGTACATGTATGTAAATAAAGCATTACAAAAACCATCAAAAATTAGTTTTTTTATATTGATCCTTGTTCTTTTTCAGGGAATTTTTTTGCAGAAATGAAATCTTAGATGCTCTTTGAAACCAGCAATATATCATTTGACATCAAAACTGTGTCAAATGTATAAAAATGACGTTCATGCTTTTGCTATGCATGTTTCCGTATCATTTATTTTTTCTCAGTCGTACGGTTGCGGCCATTATAAAGTGGACGACAATGTCAACGAGTTGGCTTGCTGTCATGCGACGTTCAGGCCAAAATCGTAAGAAATCTGTCAACTGTCGCCCACTTTATAAAGGCCGCAACGGTACATGTATGTAAATAAAGCATTACAAAAACCATCAAAAATTAGTTTTTTTATATTGACCCTTGTTCTTTTTCAGGGAATTTTTTTGCAGAAATGAAATCTTAGATGCTCTTCGAAACCAGCAATATATCATTTGACATTAAAACTGTGTCAAATGTATCAAAATGACGTTCATGCTTTTGCTATGAATGTTTCCGTATCATTTATTTTTTCTCAGTCGTACGGTTGCGGCCATAATAAAGTGGGCGACAATGTCAACGAGTTGGCTTGCTGTCATGCGACGTTCAGGCCAAAATCGTAAGAAATCTGTCAACTGTCGCCCACTTTATAAAGGCCGCAACGGTACATGTATGTAAATAAAGCATTACAAAAACCATCGAAAATTAGTTTCTTTTATATTGATCCTTGTTCTTTTCCAGAAATTTTTTTTGCAGAAATGAAATCTTAGATGCTCTTTGAAACCAGCAATATATCATTTGACATTAAAACTGTGTCAAATGTATAAAAATGACGTTCATGCTTTTGCTATGAATGTTTCCGTATCATTTATTTTTTCTCAGTCGTACGGTTGCGGCCATAATAAAGTGGGCGACAATGTCAACGAGTTGGCTTGCTGTCATGCGACGTTCAGGCCAAAATCGTAAGAAATCTGTCAACTGTCGCCCACTTTATAAAGGCCGCAACGGTACATGTATGTAAATAAAGCATTACAAAAACCATCAAAAATTATTTTTTTTATATTGACCCTTGTTCTTATTCAGGGAATTTTTTTGCTGAAAAAACATTTTAGATGCTCTTTGAAACCAGCAATATATCATTTGACATCAAAACTATGTCAATTGTATGAAAATGACGTTCATGCTTTTGCTATGAATGTTTCCGTATCATTTATTTTTTCTCAGTCGTACGGTTGCGGCCGTTATAAAGTGGACGACAATGTCATTGAGAGGGCTTGCTGTCATGCGACGTTCAGGCCAAAATCGTAAGAAATCTGTCAACTGTCGCCCACTTTATAAAGGCCGCAACGGTACATGTATGTAAATAAAGCATTGCAAAAACCATCAAAAATTATTTTTTTTATATTGACCCTTGTTCTTATTCAGAGAATTTTTTTGCAGAAAAAACATCTTAGATGCTCTTTGAAACCAGCAATATATCATTTGACATCAAAACTATGTCAATTGTATGAAAATGACGTTCATGCTTTTGCTATGAATGTTTCCGTATCATTTATTTTTTCTCAGTCGTACGGTTGCGGCCGTTATAAAGTGGACGACAATGTCAACGAGTTGGCTTGCTGTCATGCGACGTTCAGGCCATAATCGTAAGAAATCTGTCAACTGTCGCCCACTTTATAAAGGCAGCAACGGTACATTATGTAAATAAAGCATTACAAAAACCATCAAAAATGAGTTTTTTCATATTGACCCTTGTTCTTTTTCAGGAATTTTTTTTGAAGAAATGAAATCTTAGATGCTCTTTGAAACCAGCAATATATCATTTGACATTAAAACTTTGTCAAATGTATAAAAATGACGTTCATGCTTTTGCTATGAATGTTTCCGTATCATTTATTTTTTCTTAGTCGTACGGTTGCGGCCATTATAAAGTGGACGACAATGTCAACGAGTTGGCTTGCTGTCATGCGACGTTCAGGCCACAATCGTAAGAAATCTGTCAACTGTCGCCCACTTTATAAAGGCCGCAACGGTACATGTATGTAAATAAAGCATTAATAAAACCATCAAAAATTTTTTTTTTTATATTGACCCTTGTTCTTTTTCATGGAATTTTTTTGCAGAAATAACATCTTAGATGCTTTTTGAAACCAGCAATATATCATTTGACATCAAAACTATGTCAATTGTATGAAAATGACGTTCATGCTTTTGCTATGAATGTTTCCGTATCATTTATTTTTTCTCAGTCGTACGGTTGCGGCCGTTATAAAGTGGACGACAATGTCAACGAGTTGGCTTGCTGTCATGCGACGTTCAGGCCAAAATCGTTAGAAATCTGTCAACTGTCGCCCACTTTATAAAGGCCGCAACGGTACATGTATGTAAATAAAGCATTACAAAAACCATCAAAAATGAGTTTTTTTATATTGACCCTTGTTCTTTTTTAGGGAATTTTTTTGCAGAAATAACATCTTAGATGCTCTTTGAAACCAGCAATATATCATTTGACATCAAAACTGTGTCAAATGTATAAAAATGACGTTCATGCTTTTGCTATGAATGTTTCCGTATCATTTATTTTTCCTCAGTCGTACGGTTGCGGACATTATAAAGTGGACGACAATGTCAACGAGTTGGCTTGCTGTCATGCGACGTTCAGGCCAAAATCGTCAGAAATCTGTCAACTGTCACCCACTTTATAAAGGCCGCAACGGTACATGTATGTAAATAAAGCATTACAAAAACCATCAAAAATTAGTTTTTTTATATTGACCCTTGTTCTTTTTCAGGGAATTTTTTTGCAGAAATAACATCTCAGATGCTCTTTGAAACCAGCAATATATCATTTGACATCAAAACTATGTCAATTGTATAAAAATGACGTTCATGCTTTTGCTATGAATGTTTCCGTATCATTTATTTTTTCTCAGTCGTTCGGTTGCGGCCGTTATAAAGTGGACGACAATGTCAACGAGTTGGCTTGCTGTCATGCGACGTTCTGGCCAAAATCGTAAGAAATCTGTCAACTGTCGCCCACTTTATAAAGGCCGCAACGGTACATGTATGTAAATAAAGCATTACAAAAACCATCAAAAATTAGTTTTTTTATATTGACCCTTGTTCTTTTTCAGGGAATTTTTTTGCAGAAATAACATCTTAGATGCTTTTTGAAACCAGCATTATATCATTTGACATCAAAACTATGTCAATTGTATGAAAATGACGTTCATGCTTTTGCTATGAATGTTTCCGTATCATTTATTTTTTCTCAGTCGTACGGTTGCGGCCGTTATAAAGTGGACGACAATGTCAACGAGTTGGCTTGCTGTCATGCGACGTTCAGGCCAGAATCGTAAGAAATCTGTCAACTGTCCCCACTTTATAAAGGCCGCAACGGTACATGTATGTAAATAAAGCATTACAAAAACCATCAAAAATTAGTTTTTTTATATTGACCCTTGTTCTTTTTCAGGGAATTTTTTTGCAAAAATAACATCTCAGATGCTCTTTGAAACCAGCAATATATCATTTGACATCAAAACTATGTCAATTGTATAAAAATGACGTTCATGCTTTTGCTATGAATGTTTCCGTATCATTTATTTTTTCTCAGTCGTTCGGTTGCGGCCGTTATAAAGTGGACGACAATGTCAACGAGTTGGCTTGCTGTCATGCGACGTTCAGGCCAAAATCGTAAGAAATGTGTCAACTGTCGCCCACTTTATAAAGGCCGCAACGGTACATGTATGTAAATAAAGCATTACAAAAACCTTTCAAAATTAGTTTTTTTTTATATTGACCCTTGTTCTTTTTCAGGGAATTTTTTTGCAAAAATAACATCTTAGATGCTCTCTGAAACCAGCAATATATCATTTGACATCCGAGTTGGCTTGCTGTCATGCGACGTTCAGGCCAAAATCGTGAGAAATCTGTCAACTGTCGCCCACTTTATAAAGGCCGCAACGGTACATGTATGTGAATAAAGCATTACAAAAACCATCAAAAATTAATTTCTTTTATATCGACCCTTGTTCTTTTTTAGGGAATTTTTTTGCAGAAATGACATCTTAGATGCTCTTTGGAACCAGCAATATATCATTTGACATTAAAACTGTGTCAAATGTATAAAAATCACGTTCATTCTTTTGCTATGAATGTTTCCGTATCATTTATTTTTTCTCAGTCGTACGGTTGCGGCCATTATAAAGTGGACGACAATGTCAACGAGTTGGCTTGCTGTCATGCGACGTTCAGGCCAAAATCGTAAGAAATCTGTCAACTGTCGCCCACTTTATAAAGGCCGCAACGGTACATGTATGTAAATAAAGCATTACAAAAACCATCAAAAATTAGTTCTTTTTATGTTGACCCTTGTTTTTTTTTCAGGGAGTTTGTTCGCAGAAATAACATCTTAGATGCTCTTTGAAACCAGCAATATATTATTTGACATTAAAACTGTGTCAAATGTATGAAAATGACGTTCATGCTTTTGCTATGAATGTTTCCGTATCATTTATTTTTTCTCGGTCGTACGGTTGCGGCCGTTATAGAATGGACGACAATGTCAACGAGTTGGCTTGCTGTCATGCGACGTTCAGGTCTAAATCGTCAGAAATCCGTCAACTGTCGCCCACTTTGAAAAGGCCACAACGGTACATGTATGTAAATAAAGCATTACAAAAACCATCAAAAATGAGTTTTTTTATATTGACCCTTGTTCTTTTCCAGGGAATTTTTTTGCAGAAATAACATCTCAGATGCTCTTTGAAACCAGCAATATATCATTTGACATCAAAACTATGTCAATTGTATAAAAATGACGTTCATGCTTTTGCTATGAATGTTTCCGTATCATTTATTTTTTCTCAGTCGTACGGTTGCGGCCGTTATAAAGTGGACGACAATGTCAACGAGTTGGCTTGCTGTCATGCGACGTTCAGGCCATAATCGTAAGAAATCTGTCAACTGTCGCCCACTTTATAAAGGCAGCAACGGTACATTATGTAAATAAAGCATTACAAAAACCATCAAAAATTAGTTTTTTTATGTTGACCCTTGTTTTTTTTCAGGGAGTTTGTTTGCAGAAATAACATCTTAGATGCTCTTTGAAACCAGCAATATATCATTTGACATTAAAACTATGTCAATTGTATAAAAATGACGTCCATGCTTTTGCTATGAATGTTTCCTTATCATGTATTTTTTCTCAGTCGTACGGTTGCGGCCATTATAAAGTGGACGACAATGTCAACGAGTTGGCTTGCTGTCATGCGACGTTCAGGCCACAATCGTAAGAAATCTGTCAACTGTCGCCCACTTTATAAAGGCCGCAACGGTACATGTATGTAAATAAAGCATTAATAAAACCATCAAAAATTTTTTTTTTTATATTGACCCTTGTTCTTTTTCATGGAATTTTTTTGCAGAAATAACATCTTAGATGCTTTTTGAAACCAGCAATATATCATTTGACATCAAAACTATGTCAATTGTATGAAAATGACGTTCATGCTTTTGCTATGAATGTTTCCGTATCATTTATTTTTTCTCAGTCGTACGGTTGCGGCCGTTATAAAGTGGACGACAATGTCAACGAGTTGGCTTGCTGTCATGCGACGTTCAGGCCAAAATCGTTAGAAATCTGTCAACTGTCGCCCACTTTATAAAGGCCGCAACGGTACATGTATGTAAATAAAGCATTACAAAAACCATCAAAAATGAGTTTTTTTATATTGACCCTTGTTCTTTTTTAGGGAATTTTTTTGCAGAAATAACATCTTAGATGCTCTTTGAAACCAGCAATATATCATTTGACATCAAAACTGTGTCAAATGTATAAAAATGACGTTCATGCTTTTGCTATGAATGTTTCCGTATCATTTATTTTTTCTCAGTCGTACGGTTGCGGACATTATAAAGTGGACGACAATGTCAACGAGTTGGTTGGCTTGCTGTCATGCGACGTTCAGGCCAAAATCGTCAGAAATCTGTCAACTGTCACCCACTTTATAAAGGCCGCAACGGTACATGTATGTAAATAAAGCATTACAAAAACCATCAAAAATTAGTTTTTTTATATTGACCCTTGTTCTTTTTCAGGGAATTTTTTTGCAGAAATAACATCTCAGATGCTCTTTGAAACCAGCAATATATCATTTGACATCAAAACTATGTCAATTGTATAAAAATGACGTTCATGCTTTTGCTATGAATGTTTCCGTATCATTTATTTTTTCTCAGTCGTTCGGTTGCGGCCGTTATAAAGTGGACGACAATGTCAACGAGTTGGCTTGCTGTCATGCGACGTTCAGGCCAAAATCGTAAGAAATCTGTCAACTGTCGCCCACTTTATAAAGGCCGCAACGGTACATGTATGTAAATAAAGCATTACAAAAACCATCAAAAATTAGTTTTTTTATATTGACCCTTGTTCTTTTTCAGGGAATTTTTTTGCAGAAATAACATCTTAGATGCTTTTTGAAACCAGCATTATATCATTTGACATCAAAACTATGTCAATTGTATGAAAATGACGTTCATGCTTTTGCTATGAATGTTTCCGTATCATTTATTTTTTCTCAGTCGTACGGTTGCGGCCGTTATAATGTGGACGACAATGTCAACGAGTTGGCTTGCTGTCATGCGACGTTCAGGCCAGAATCGTAAGAAATCTGTCAACTGTCACCCACTTTATAAAGGCCGCAACGGTACATGTATGTAAATAAAGCATTACAAAAACCATCAAAAATTAGTTTTTTTATATTGACCCTTGTTCTTTTTCAGGGAATTTTTTTGCAAAAATAACATCTCAGATGCTCTTTGAAACCAGCAATATATCATTTGACATCAAAACTATGTCAATTGTATAAAAATGACGTTCATGCTTTTGCTATGAATGTTTCCGTATCATTTATTTTTTCTCAGTCGTTCGGTTGCGGCCGTTATAAAGTGGACGACAATGTCAACGAGTTGGCTTGCTGTCATGCGACGTTCAGGCCAAAATCGTAAGAAATGTGTCAACTGTCGCCCACTTTATAAAGGCCGCAACGGTACATGTATGTAAATAAAGCATTACAAAAACCTTTCAAAATTAGTTTTTTTTTATATTGAACCTTGTTCTTTTTCAGGGAATTTTTTTGCAAAAATAACATCTTAGATGCTCTCTGAAACCAGCAATATATCATTTGACATCCGAGTTGGCTTGCTGTCATGCGACGTTCAGGCCAAAATCGTGAGAAATCTGTCAACTGTCGCCCACTTTATAAAGGCCGCAACGGTACATGTATGTGAATAAAGCATTACAAAAACCATCAAAAATGAGTTTTTTTATATCGACCCTTGTTCTTTTTTAGGGAATTTTTTTGCAGAAATGACATCTTAGATGCTCTTTGGAACCAGCAATATATCATTTGACATTAAAACTGTGTCAAATGTATAAAAATCACGTTCATTCTTTTGCTATGAATGTTTCCGTATCATTTATTTTTTCTCAGTCGTACGGTTGCGGCCATTATAAAGTGGACGACAATGTCAACGAGTTGGCTTGCTGTCATGCGACGTTCAGGCCAAAATCGTAAGAAATCTGTCAACTGTCGCCCACTTTATAAAGGCCGCAACGGTACATGTATGTAAATAAAGCATTACAAAAACCATCAAAAATTAGTTCTTTTTATGTTGACCCTTGTTTTTTTTTCAGGGAGTTTGTTCGCAGAAATAACATCTTAGATGCTCTTTGAAACCAGCAATATATTATTTGACATTAAAACTGTGTCAAATGTATGAAAATGACGTTCATGCTTTTGCTATGAATGTTTCCGTATCATTTATTTTTTCTCGGTCGTACGGTTGCGGCCGTTATAAAATGGACGACAATGTCAACGAGTTGGCTTGCTGTCTTGCGACGTTCAGGTCTAAATCGTCAGAAATCCGTCAACTGTCGCCCACTTTGAAAAGGCCACAACGGTACATGTATGTAAATAAAGCATTACAAAAACCATCAAAAATGAGTTTTTTTATATTGACCCTTGTTCTTTTCCAGGGAATTTTTTTGCAGAAATAACATCTCAGATGCTCTTTGAAACCAGCAATATATCATTTGACATCAACACTATGTCAATTGTATAAAAATGACGTTCATGCTTTTGCTATGAATGTTTCCGTATCATTTATTTTTTCTCAGTCGTACGGTTGCGGCCGTTATAAAGTGGACGACAATGTCAACGAGTTGGCTTGCTGTCATGCGACGTTCAGGCCATAATCGTAAGAAATCTGTCAACTGTCGCCCACTTTATAAAGGCAGCAACGGTACATTATGTAAATAAAGCATTACAAAAACCATCAAAAATTAGTTTTTTTATGTTGACCCTTGTTTTTTTTCAGGGAGTTTGTTTGCAGAAATAACATCTTAGATGCTCTTTGAAACCAGCAATATATCATTTGACATTAAAACTATGTCAATTGTATAAAAATGACGTCCATGCTTTTGCTATGAATGTTTCCTTATCATGTATTTTTTCTCAGTCGTACGGTTGCGGCCATTATAAAGTGGACGACAATGTCAACGAGTTGGCTTGCTGTCATGCGACGTTCAGGACAAAATCGTAAGAAATCTGTCAACTGTCGCCCACTTTATAAAGGCCGCAACGGTACATGTATGTAAATAAAGCATTACAAAAACCATCAAAAATTAGTTTTTTTAAATTGACTCTTGTTCTTTTTCAGGGAATTTTTTTGCAGAAATGAAATCTTAGATGCTCTTTGAAACCAGCAATATATCATTTGACATTAAAACTGTGTCAAATGTATAAAAATGACGTTCATGCTTTTGCTATGAATGTTTCCGTATCATTTATTTTTTCTCAGTCGTACGGTTGCGGCCATTATAAAGTGGACGACAATGTCAACGAGTTGGCTTGCTGTCATGCGACGTTCAGGCCAAAATCGTAAGAAATCTGTCAACTGTCGCCCACTTCATAAAGGCCGCAACGGTACATGTATGTAAATAAAGCATTACAAAAACCATCAAAAATTATTTTTTTTATATTGACCCTTGTTCTTTTTCAGGGAATTATTTTGCAGAAATGAAATCTTAGATGCTCTTTGAAACCAGCAATATATCATTTGACATTAAAACTGTGTCAAATGTATAAAAATGACGTTCATGCTTTTGCTATGAATGTTTCCGTATCATTTATTTTTTCTCAGTCGTACGGTTGCGGACATTATAAAGTGGACGACAATGTCAACGAGTTTGCTTGCTGTCATGCGACGTTCAGGCCAAAATCGTAAGAAATCTGTCAACTGTCGCCCACTTTATGAAGGCCGCAACGGTACATGTATGTAAATGAAGCATTACAAAAACCATTAAAAAATGAGTTTTTTTTATATTGACCCTTGTTCTTTTTTAGGAATTTTTTTGCAGAAATAACATCTCTGATGCTCTTTGAAACCAGCAATATATCATTTGACATCAAAACTATGTCAATTGTATAAAAATGACGTTCATGCTTTTGCTATGAATGTTTCCGTATCATTTATTTTTTCTCAGTCGTACGGTTGCGGCCATTATAAAGTGGACGACAATGTCAACGAGTTGGCTTGCTGTCATGCGACGTTCAGGCCTAAATCGTCAGAAATCCGTCAACTGTCGCCCACTTTTAAAAGGCCGCAACGGTACATGTATGTGAATAAAGCATTACAAAAACCATCAAAAATGAGTTTTTTTATATTGACCCTTGTTCTTTTTCAGGGAATTTTTTTGCACAAATAACCTCTTATATGCTCTTTGAAACCAGCAATATATCATTTGACATCAAAACTATGTCAATTGTATAAAAATGACGTTCATGCTTTTGCTATGAATGTTTCCGTATCATTTATTTTTTCTCAGTCGTACGGTTGCGGCCGTTATAAAGTGGACGACAATGTCAACGAGTTGGCTTGCTGTCATGCGACGTTCAGGCCAAAATCGTAAGAAATCTGTCAACTGTCGCCCACTTTATAAAGGCCGCAACGGTACATGTATGTAAATAAAGCATTACAAAAACCATCAAAAATTAGTTCTTTTTATGTTGACCCTTGTTTTTTTTCAAGGAGTTTGTTTGCAGAAATAACATCTTAGATGCTCTTTGAAACCAGCAATATATTATTTGACATTAAAACTGTGTCAAATGTATGAAAACGACGTTCATGCTTTTGCTATGAATGTTTCCGTATCATTTATTTTTTCTCGGTCGTACGGTTGCGGCCGTTATAAAATGGACGACAATGTCAACGAGTTGGCTTGCTGTCATGCGACGTTCAGGTCTAAATCGTCAGAAATCCGTCAACTGTCGCCCACTTTAAAAAGGCCGCAACGGTACATGTATGTAAATAAAGCATTACAAAAACCATCAAAATGAGTTTTTTTATATTGACCCTTGTTCTTTTTTAGGGATTTTTTTTGCAGAAATAACATCTTAGATGCTCTTTGAAACCAGCAATATATCATTCGACATTAAAACTGTGTCAAATGTATAAAAATGACATTCATGCTTTTGCTATGAATGTTTCCGTATCATTTATTTTTTCTCAGTCGTACGGTTGCGGACATTATAAAGTGGACGACAATGTCAACGAGTTTGCTTGCTGTCATGCGACGTTCAGGCCAAAATCGTAAGAAATCTGTCAACTGTCGCCCACTTTATGAAGGCCGCAACGGTACATGTATGTAAATGGAGCATTACAAGAACCATCAAAAATGAGTTTTTTTATATTGACCCTTGTTCTTTTTTAGGGAATTTTTTTGCAGAAATAACATCTTAGATGCTCTTTGAAACCAGCAATATATCATTTGACATCAAAACCGTGTCAAATGTATAAAAATGACGTTCATGCTTTTGCTATGACTGTTTCCGTATCATTTATTTTTTCTCAGTCGTACGGTTGCGGCCATTATAAAGTGGACGACAATGTCAACGAGTTGGCTTGCTGTCATGCGACGTTCAGGCCAAAATCGTAAGAAGTCTGTCAACTGTCGCCCACTTTATAAAGGCCGCAACGGTACATGTATGTAAATAAAGCATTACAAAAACCATCAAATTTTTTTTTTTTATATTGACCCTTGTTCTTTTTCATGGAATTTTTTTGCAGAAATAACATCTTAGATGCTCTTTGAAACCAGCAATATATCATTTGACATCAAAACTATGTCAATTGTATGAAAATGACGTTCATGCTTTTGCTATGAATGTTTCCGTATCATTTATTTTTTCTCAGTCGTACGGTTGCGGCCGTTATAAAGTGGACGACAATGTCAACGAGTTGGCTTGCTGTCATGCGACGTTCAGGCCATAATCGTAAGAAATCTGTCAACTGTCGCCCACTTTATAAAGGCAGCAACGGTACATTATGTAAATAAAGCATTACAAAAACCATCAAAAATTAGTTTTTTTATGTTGACCCTTGTTTTTTTTCAGGGAGTTTGTTTGCAGAAATAACATCTTAGATGCTCTTTGAAACCAGCAATATATCATTTGACATTAAAACTATGTCAATTGTATAAAAATGACGTCCATGCTTTTGCTATGAATGTTTCCTTATCATGTATTTTTTCTCAGTCGTACGGTTGCGGCCATTATAAAGTGGACGACAATGTCAACGAGTTGGCTTGCTGTCATGCGACGTTCAGGCCAAAATCGTAAGAAATCTGTCAACTGTCGCCCACTTCATAAAGGCCGCAACGGTACATGTATGTAAATAAAGCATTACAAAAACCATCAAAAATGAGTTTTTTTATATTGACCCTTGTTCTTTTTCAGGGAATTTTTTTGCACAAATAACATCCCATATGCTCTTTGAAACCAGCAATATATCATTTGAAATCAAAACTATGTCAATTGTATAAAAATGACGTTCATGCTTTTGCTATGAATGTTTCCGTATCATTTATTTTTTCTCAGTCGTACGGTTGCGGCCATTATAAAGTGGACGACAATGTCAACGAGTTGGCTTGCTGTCATGCGACGTTCAGGCCAAAATCGTAAGAAATCTGTCAACTGTCGCCCACTTTATGAAGGCCGCAACGGTACATGTATGTAAATGAAGCATTACAAAAACCATTAAAAAATGAGTTTTTTTTATATTGACCCTTGTTCTTTTTTAGGAATTTTTTTGCAGAAATAACATCTCTGATGCTCTTTGAAACCAGCAATATATCATTTGACATCAAAACTATGTCAATTGTATAAAAATGACGTTCATGCTTTTGCTATGAATGTTTCCGTATCATTTATTTTTTCTCAGTCGTACGGTTGCGGCCATTATAAAGTGGACGACAATGTCAACGAGTTGGCTTGCTGTCATGCGACGTTCAGGCCAAAATCGTAAGAAATCTATCAACTGTCGCCCACTTTATAAAGCCGCAACGGTACATGTATGTAAATAAAGCATTACAAAAACCATCAAAAATTAGTTTTTTTATATTGACCCTTGTTCTTTTTCAGGGAATTTTTTTGCAGAAATGAAATCTTAGATGCTCTTTGAAACCAGCAATATATCATTTGACATCAAAACTTTGTCAAATGTATAAAAATGACGTTCATGCTTTTGCTATGAATGTTTCCGTATCATTTATTTTTTCTCAGTCGTACGGTTGCGGCCGTTATAAAGTGGACGACAATGTCAACGAGTTGGCTTGCTGTCATGCGACGTTCAGGCCATAATCGTAAGAAATCTGTCAACTGTCGCCCACTTTATAAAGGCAGCAACGGTACATTATGTAAGTAAAGCATTACAAAAACCATCAAAAATGAGTTTTCTTATATTGACCCTTGTTCTTTTTCAGGAATTTTTTTTGAAGAAATAAAATCTTAGATGCTCTTTGAAACCAGCAATATATCATTTGACATTAAAACTTTGTCAAATGTATAAAAATAACGTTCATGCTTTTGCTATGAATGTTTCCGTATCATTTATTTTTTCTCAGTCGTACGGTTGCGGCCATTATAAAGTGGACGACAATGTCAACGAGTTGGCTTGCTGTCATGCGACGTTCAGGCCTAAGTCGTCAGAAATCCGTCAACTGTCGCCCACTTTTAAAAGGCCGCAACGGTACATGTATGTGAATAAAGCATTACAAAAACCATCAAAAATGAGTTTTTTTATATTGACCCTTGTTCTTTTTCAGGGAATTTTTTTGCACAAATAACCTCTTATATGCTCTTTGAAACCAGCAATATATCATTTGACATCAAAACTATGTCAATTGTATAAAAATGACGTTCATGCTTTTGCTATGAATGTTTCCGTATCATTTATTTTTTCTCAGTCGTACGGTTGCGGCCGTTATAAAGTGGACGACAATGTCAACGAGTTGGCTTGCTGTCATGCGACGTTCAGGCCAAAATCGTAAGAAATCTGTCAACTGTCGCCCACTTTATAAAGGCCGCAACGGTACATGTATGTAAATAAAGCATTACAAAAACCATCAAAAATTAGTTTTTTTATATTGACCCTTGTTCTTTTTCAGGGAATTTTTTTGCAAAAATAACATCTCAGATGCTCTTTGAAACCAGCAATATATCATTTGACATCAAAACTATGTCAATTGTATAAAAATGACGTTCATGCTTTTGCTATGAATGTTTCCGTATCATTTATTTTTTCTCAGTCGTTCGGTTGCGGCCGTTATAAAGTGGACGACAATGTCAACGAGTTGGCTTGCTGTCATGCGACGTTCAGGCCAAAATCGTAAGAAATGTGTCAACTGTCGCCCACTTTATAAAGGCCGCAACGGTACATGTATGTAAATAAAGCATTACAAAAACCTTTCAAAATTAGTTTTTTTTTATATTGACCCTTGTTCTTTTTCAGGGAATTTTTTTGCAAAAATAACATCTTAGATGCTCTCTGAAACCAGCAATATATCATTTGACATCCGAGTTGGCTTGCTGTCATGCGACGTTCAGGCCAAAATCGTGAGAAATCTGTCAACTGTCGCCCACTTTATAAAGGCCGCAACGGTACATGTATGTGAATAAAGCATTACAAAAACCATCAAAAATTAATTTCTTTTATATCGACCCTTGTTCTTTTTTAGGGAATTTTTTTGCAGAAATGACATCTTAGATGCTCTTTGGAACCAGCAATATATCATTTGACATTAAAACTGTGTCAAATGTATAAAAATCACGTTCATTCTTTTGCTATGAATGTTTCCGTATCATTTATTTTTTCTCAGTCGTACGGTTGCGGCCATTATAAAGTGGACGACAATGTCAACGAGTTGGCTTGCTGTCATGCGACGTTCAGGCCAAAATCGTAAGAAATCTGTCAACTGTCGCCCACTTTATAAAGGCCGCAACGGTACATGTATGTAAATAAAGCATTACAAAAACCATCAAAAATTAGTTCTTTTTATGTTGACCCTTGTTTTTTTTTCAGGGAGTTTGTTCGCAGAAATAACATCTTAGATGCTCTTTGAAACCAGCAATATATTATTTGACATTAAAACTGTGTCAAATGTATGAAAATGACGTTCATGCTTTTGCTATGAATGTTTCCGTATCATTTATTTTTTCTCGGTCGTACGGTTGCGGCCGTTATAGAATGGACGACAATGTCAACGAGTTGGCTTGCTGTCATGCGACGTTCAGGTCTAAATCGTCAGAAATCCGTCAACTGTCGCCCACTTTGAAAAGGCCACAACGGTACATGTATGTAAATAAAGCATTACAAAAACCATCAAAAATGAGTTTTTTTATATTGACCCTTGTTCTTTTCCAGGGAATTTTTTTGCAGAAATAACATCTCAGATGCTCTTTGAAACCAGCAATATATCATTTGACATCAAAACTATGTCAATTGTATAAAAATGACGTTCATGCTTTTGCTATGAATGTTTCCGTATCATTTATTTTTTCTCAGTCGTACGGTTGCGGCCGTTATAAAGTGGACGACAATGTCAACGAGTTGGCTTGCTGTCATGCGACGTTCAGGCCATAATCGTAAGAAATCTGTCAACTGTCGCCCACTTTATAAAGGCCGCAACGGTACATGTATGTAAATAAAGCATTAATAAAACCATCAAAAATTTTTTTTTTTATATTGACCCTTGTTCTTTTTCATGGAATTTTTTTGCAGAAATAACATCTTAGATGCTTTTTGAAACCAGCAATATATCATTTGACATCAAAACTATGTCAATTGTATGAAAATGACGTTCATGCTTTTGCTATGAATGTTTCCGTATCATTTATTTTTTCTCAGTCGTACGGTTGCGGCCGTTATAAAGTGGACGACAATGTCAACGAGTTGGCTTGCTGTCATGCGACGTTCAGGCCAAAATCGTTAGAAATCTGTCAACTGTCGCCCACTTTATAAAGGCCGCAACGGTACATGTATGTAAATAAAGCATTACAAAAACCATCAAAAATGAGTTTTTTTATATTGACCCTTGTTCTTTTTTAGGGAATTTTTTTGCAGAAATAACATCTTAGATGCTCTTTGAAACCAGCAATATATCATTTGACATCAAAACTGTGTCAAATGTATAAAAATGACGTTCATGCTTTTGCTATGAATGTTTCCGTATCATTTATTTTTTCTCAGTCGTACGGTTGCGGACATTATAAAGTGGACGACAATGTCAACGAGTTGGCTTGCTGTCATGCGACGTTCAGGCCAAAATCGTCAGAAATCTGTCAACTGTCACCCACTTTATAAAGGCCGCAACGGTACATGTATGTAAATAAAGCATTACAAAAACCATCAAAAATTAGTTTTTTTATATTGACCCTTGTTCTTTTTCAGGGAATTTTTTTGCAGAAATAACATCTCAGATGCTCTTTGAAACCAGCAATATATCATTTGACATCAAAACTATGTCAATTGTATAAAAATGACGTTCATGCTTTTGCTATGAATGTTTCCGTATCATTTATTTTTTCTCAGTCGTTCGGTTGCGGCCGTTATAAAGTGGACGACAATGTCAACGAGTTGGCTTGCTGTCATGCGACGTTCAGGCCAAAATCGTAAGAAATCTGTCAACTGTCGCCCACTTTATAAAGGCCGCAACGGTACATGTATGTAAATAAAGCATTACAAAAACCATCAAAAATTAGTTTTTTTATATTGACCCTTGTTCTTTTTCAGGGAATTTTTTTGCAGAAATAACATCTTAGATGCTTTTTGAAACCAGCATTATATCATTTGACATCAAAACTATGTCAATTGTATGAAAATGACGTTCATGCTTTTGCTATGAATGTTTCCGTATCATTTATTTTTTCTCAGTCGTACGGTTGCGGCCGTTATAATGTGGACGACAATGTCAACGAGTTGGCTTGCTGTCATGCGACGTTCAGGCCAGAATCGTAAGAAATCTGTCAACTGTCACCCACTTTATAAAGGCCGCAACGGTACATGTATGTAAATAAAGCATTACAAAAACCATCAAAAATTAGTTTTTTTATATTGACCCTTGTTCTTTTTCAGGGAATTTTTTTGCAAAAATAACATCTCAGATGCTCTTTGAAACCAGCAATATATCATTTGACATCAAAACTATGTCAATTGTATAAAAATGACGTTCATGCTTTTGCTATGAATGTTTCCGTATCATTTATTTTTTCTCAGTCGTTCGGTTGCGGCCGTTATAAAGTGGACGACAATGTCAACGAGTTGGCTTGCTGTCATGCGACGTTCAGGCCAAAATCGTAAGAAATGTGTCAACTGTCGCCCACTTTATAAAGGCCGCAACGGTACATGTATGTAAATAAAGCATTACAAAAACCTTTCAAAATTAGTTTTTTTTTATATTGAACCTTGTTCTTTTTCAGGGAATTTTTTTGCAAAAATAACATCTTAGATGCTCTCTGAAACCAGCAATATATCATTTGACATCCGAGTTGGCTTGCTGTCATGCGACGTTCAGGCCAAAATCGTGAGAAATCTGTCAACTGTCGCCCACTTTATAAAGGCCGCAACGGTACATGTATGTGAATAAAGCATTACAAAAACCATCAAAAATGAGTTTTTTTATATCGACCCTTGTTCTTTTTTAGGGAATTTTTTTGCAGAAATGACATCTTAGATGCTCTTTGGAACCAGCAATATATCATTTGACATTAAAACTGTGTCAAATGTATAAAAATCACGTTCATTCTTTTGCTATGAATGTTTCCGTATCATTTATTTTTTCTCAGTCGTACGGTTGCGGCCATTATAAAGTGGACGACAATGTCAACGAGTTGGCTTGCTGTCATGCGACGTTCAGGCCAAAATCGTAAGAAATCTGTCAACTGTCGCCCACTTTATAAAGGCCGCAACGGTACATGTATGTAAATAAAGCATTACAAAAACCATCAAAAATTAGTTCTTTTTATGTTGACCCTTGTTTTTTTTTCAGGGAGTTTGTTCGCAGAAATAACATCTTAGATGCTCTTTGAAACCAGCAATATATTATTTGACATTAAAACTGTGTCAAATGTATGAAAATGACGTTCATGCTTTTGCTATGAATGTTTCCGTATCATTTATTTTTTCTCGGTCGTACGGTTGCGGCCGTTATAAAATGGACGACAATGTCAACGAGTTGGCTTGCTGTCTTGCGACGTTCAGGTCTAAATCGTCAGAAATCCGTCAACTGTCGCCCACTTTGAAAAGGCCACAACGGTACATGTATGTAAATAAAGCATTACAAAAACCATCAAAAATGAGTTTTTTTATATTGACCCTTGTTCTTTTCCAGGGAATTTTTTTGCAGAAATAACATCTCAGATGCTCTTTGAAACCAGCAATATATCATTTGACATCAAAACTATGTCAATTGTATAAAAATGACGTTCATGCTTTTGCTATGAATGTTTCCGTATCATTTATTTTTTCTCAGTCGTACGGTTGCGGCCGTTATAAAGTGGACGACAATGTCAACGAGTTGGCTTGCTGTCATGCGACGTTCAGGCCATAATCGTAAGAAATCTGTCAACTGTCGCCCACTTTATAAAGGCCGCAACGGTACATGTATGTAAATAAAGCATTACAAAAACCATCAAAAATTAGTTTTTTTATATTGACCCTTGTTCTTTTTCAGGGAATTTTTTTGCAGAAATAACATCTTAGATGCTTTTTGAAACCAGCATTATATCATTTGACATCAAAACTATGTCAATTGTATGAAAATGACGTTCATGCTTTTGCTATGAATGTTTCCGTATCATTTATTTTTTCTCAGTCGTACGGTTGCGGCCGTTATAATGTGGACGACAATGTCAACGAGTTGGCTTGCTGTCATGCGACGTTCAGGCCAAAATCGTAAGAAATCTGTCAACTGTCGCCCACTTTATAAAGGCCGCAACGGTACATGTATGTAAATAAAGCATTACAAAAACCATCAAAAATTAGTTTTTTTATATTGACCCTTGTTCTTTTTCAGGGAATTTTTTTGCAGAAATAACATCTTAGATGCTTTTTGAAACCAGCATTATATCATTTGACATCAAAACTATGTCAATTGTATGAAAATGACGTTCATGCTTTTGCTATGAATGTTTCCGTATCATTTATTTTTTCTCAGTCGTACGGTTGCGGCCGTTATAATGTGGACGACAATGTCAACGAGTTGGCTTGCTGTCATGCGACGTTCAGGCCAGAATCGTAAGAAATCTGTCAACTGTCACCCACTTTATAAAGGCCGCAACGGTACATGTATGTAAATAAAGCATTACAAAAACCATCAAAAATTAGTTTTTTTATATTGACCCTTGTTCTTTTTCAGGGAATTTTTTTGCAAAAATAACATCTCAGATGCTCTTTGAAACCAGCAATATATCATTTGACATCAAAACTATGTCAATTGTATAAAAATGACGTTCATGCTTTTGCTATGAATGTTTCCGTATCATTTATTTTTTCTCAGTCGTTCGGTTGCGGCCGTTATAAAGTGGACGACAATGTCAACGAGTTGGCTTGCTGTCATGCGACGTTCAGGCCAAAATCGTAAGAAATGTGTCAACTGTCGCCCACTTTATAAAGGCCGCAACGGTACATGTATGTAAATAAAGCATTACAAAAACCTTTCAAAATTAGTTTTTTTTTATATTGAACCTTGTTCTTTTTCAGGGAATTTTTTTGCAAAAATAACATCTTAGATGCTCTCTGAAACCAGCAATATATCATTTGACATCCGAGTTGGCTTGCTGTCATGCGACGTTCAGGCCAAAATCGTGAGAAATCTGTCAACTGTCGCCCACTTTATAAAGGCCGCAACGGTACATGTATGTGAATAAAGCATTACAAAAACCATCAAAAATGAGTTTTTTTATATCGACCTGTTACGGCTGAAATTTCATTTGGGGTTTGTTTACTTCTGGGTGACCTTTGGTGTTCTCAGCGATTAAACTTTGCGTTCAAACAGCTGATCGAACAATACCTGGGAGCGATGACCACGCATCTTATTCGTCTTCGACGCTGGCCCTTTAGGCGGAACGAAGAGAACCGTATGCGGCAAGAAATAGGTGCGAGTGTGCTATCATGCCTTCTCCTACAATAGTCGGTAGGTACCAACTTCCGCACCTCTTCGTTTGAGCGGCGATGGACTTCCCCTCTCGTAATTACCACGTGTAATTGGAAGATATCGGTAATCCAGAGTCATCCAGGGTTGATCGGGGTTTTTCATCCCCCTGAAACGGTTGGTCGTATCGTTTTCTCTCGTTTACTGTGTGTTGCCTCGTATATTTTTGTTGTTTAGTCCGTCCATTTTTGGATATTTCAGAAGGTGGGCATTGTCTTTGATTTGAAATGGACGTTGGAGAGGGGAATTTGATAAGAGAAACATTATTATTTCTGTCGAGTAATCGAGTGGTGTGTGCTGGAGATTTTGGAAAAGCGCTAATCGCGGATTTAATCAGCCACCACTTTCCGATTAAAAGATCATCGCAGACTCGATCGCAGATTTATTTATTATTCTTTGAGGCCACACAACAACCGTCGTAAGTTTGTTTTTGATGATTTCTCTGAATAGCCTCTCACGATTATTTTCTTCAGGGCCTCCATTTCTTCATCCGTCCAGTTATCCATTTCGGATGCTTTGAATGTTTTTCTTTGTCCGTCCCAACATCTTCTTCATCGGATAAATTGGGGTGCTTCTTCACTGGTGTGGATTCCTCAGCTGCTCCGTAAATCCATCAATAGCTGCATCTGTGACTTCACCGCCACTTTTTGTGCTTTCATCAAACCTCGTGTTGTCTGGAGAGAAGTGCCCAGTCTTGTGTTTCTGGTACAGCCACACCCAGTGTCTGTCTGTCCAGTCTGGAAGAACCCTCGATGGGAACCCGAGGCGAAAGTTAGGTGATAGAATAAGTTGTCGGTTGATGTCCAGATTATGGAAATTGCCAAACTACAGCACGTCGCAAACTTATAATTGTGAATTGTGAAACTTATTATTATTGTGAATTTCATAGCCTTCAGCTCTAAAAGCCTTCAGCCTTCTCAATTTTCATTATTATTTTTCTTCAGTAATTCAAATACCAAATTCTTTATCATTCATTATCTCCATTTGTTAGTTTTTTTTTTTTTTTTATTTTGTCAAATAAGCTTATGTCCAGGAAAAGCAACGCACACAAGTTCTCAGGCAGAGTAGTGATTCACTACCTGTGGATTTTTGTGGAGATTGCGTGTGCCTGGTTAGATCGTGCGGGACAGGACCGGGTTTGGGGTGAATAGGGCCCATTGTTAGCGACCCCCCATTTCTCTGTGCACGGATAGTTGGGTAGGTAGCTAGGCTAGAATACCATCCTTTTCCTTGCTGCGTTCTGGCCGCTCGCGTTGATCCATCAGATCCCTCTCTTTTGTTTCTTATTTGTTTTGCTTGATTGTTTCTTTTCTTTTGGACGCCCGCTTAACAGTATGGCTATTTTTCCTTGAACTTAACTAACTTTCATATTTCTCAATCTATCTAATTGTTACTTTCTCACTATTTAAAACTTGTTATTTCTATTTCATTTAATTGGCTTCAAATATACTTCAGTACCTCTCAACTATTTTTATTTTTTTTTTATTTTTTTTTTTTCGTTCTATTCTGGATCCATGATATGCCAGCAACCGGACCTCACGAACCCCTAAAGAATCTCAACCGGGTTACGCAATTCGGGGCGTAACATTTGGCGCCCAACGGTTTTTTTGAGTTTGCAACGTAAATAAGTTAGTAGGTACCTACTATTTGGCATCCAACGCGATTTTTGTTTGTGTTGTTTTTGAGAAGGCTGGAAAAAGAAATTCACCATTGGCATCTGACATCTAGCACTTTACTGAAAATACTTTGTAATTATTTTGGCCGATGTTGGTAAAGGATAATGTTAGACTTTCGAACTGGAGAAATTTCTTTGGGTGAACGTTAACCATAGCGGTTAATTTTTTTTTTTGCAGCAGCAGCAGCGCTTTTGTAATATTTTTTCTGGTCTAGGGTGACGAAAAATAATCCGGCCTGGAGAATTTTCGTGGTTGTAGTATACAGAGTGTACGCTAGAGCGCGCATTACCTGTTTCGATACTACCTACGCTGTATATAGAGGGTTTATTAGGTATTAGTTATTACTTTAGGATTAGTATTAAGATTTATTGGGTTTCCGCTGGCAGTGCTAGGTTGGAGACGTCCTCCCTAGTAGTGGTGCTTCGCGTGATTGGTTTTAATTTTTCTTGCGAAAAATTGTGCAGGTACGGGGGGAGTTCGGTTTCGGACAAACCTCAAGTTTTCCTGGAATTTTCCGGAGAGTGGACCGTGCAGTCTCATTTGAAGAAGGACTATTCCTTCTTATCAAGTTTTTTTCGATAAATCTTGAAACCTTTTGGGTTTATTTATTGGGTTATTTTACGCACAACGAAGCGTAGTGAATACCCACAATTGTGTTGTTTAACAATAATAAACAAATTTGTGGTTTTTATATACAGGGTGTATACCTAACCTACAGAGTGTGCATATATAGTTCCTATATAAATACAGGGTATATCAACGTTTTTTTGGCGGTCTTTCACTTGGTTTTATTGCTTGTAGTAAACAAAGTGTAATACCAACGCATTTATTCGGACACTTGGTCGTTTTTTATTTAAGAACTATACAGGGTGACCTCAAATATGGTGGAACAATTGAAGCCAAACCGTTTGTTGAAGGATGAACTTGCTCATGAACTCCAGATTCGTGGTGTGGCGTCTTCTGGATTGGTCGAGGAAGACAGGGTTCTTCTTCGTGAAGCATATCGCTCAGGCCTGGAGGTTAGACGATTGAGACTGGATCCAGAAGAAGAGTTCGAGATCATTCGGCAGAAGTTGAATGAGCTCGCCCTACGAATTCGCAATTTCAACTTCGAAAATAGAGATAATGAACATGAAAGCATTTCCACTCGCCTGAGACATTTGACAGGTCGACTGGATCGTCTCTGGTCGGACTCTGAGATGATGGAAAGACTTCATGTGGAACTCAAGTCGAAATGTATTCGATTGAACGCACTGTTGTTGGCCGTGTTTGAAGGCGAAGCTTCTGGTGGGGGCGATGACGGTCCAGAGGTGGAGGAAGAACAGAATCGGTCTCGAGATGCTCTCATACAAACGGCAGAAACCGTGGTGGGAATGCTATCGCGTATCAACATTGACTCATCGAGCGTAGACGAGGAGGGACCCCCGGTGACGGAGAATCAGGCAAGTCTCTATTCCCTTTTGGATAAAATATCCATAGCGGTCAATTCGACTGCACCAACTTTGCTACCATTCGTAACCTCTAGCACAACTTCAGGACTATCAAGTTCACAGCCCCAGCAAATCATTTCTACTGGCACATGCGCAACGTTTTCGGGAGGAGGGCCGATTTCATCGGTTACAGTTGGTACTTCAGGTGTTCAGAACATGGCACAACAGGGTATTCTGTTTCCACCAACCACTAACGCTGCACCATACCAACCTTATTACGGTCCTTATCGTCAACAACCGCAACACCAGCAACCACAACGATACTATCATCAACAACAACAACCACAACAATATCATCGACAACCACAATACCAGCAACAACAGCAATGCAATCTTCAACCACTACTAACACAACAACAACCACCACTACCATTCGCTCAGCAACCTGCGTATTTCGGATTCCCGAGCGGACTGACCTCTACTCAGCCGTTCCAGGCGTCCCACCACATGGGACAGGGATCCATTGCGAAGTGGAACGTGAAGTACAGCGGATGTACGAGTCTGGCTTCATTTATCCAGCGAGTCGAAGAGTTAGCGGTAGCGAGAGGAGTATCGCAGGACCAACTTTTCGTCGCGGCAGTGGACCTACTCGAGGGAGATGCCCTAAATTTTTGGCGAGCGAACCGAGTTCACTATCGGAGTTGGACGGATCTGGTGCGGGGACTTCGAGGTGCTTTCGAGCCGATGGACTATGCGAAGCGACTTTGGAGCGAGATAGAACGGCGCACGCAGCATCCCTCGGAGGGAATAGTGGCATATGTTTCGGCCATGGAAAATTTATTTTCGAGACTTGCGGTGACTCCACCGGAAGAGGTTCGTCTGAGCGTGATCCGAGCAAATCTTCTGCCCTATTTACAATTTGAGCTGACCCGAACGCCGTGTCACACGGTCGCCGATTTAATGTACGTAGGAAGGATGTTCGAGGAGACTAGGATAATGGCCGCTCGTTATCAACCTCCCACAACCGACACCTCTTCTATGCTGGAGCCAGACCTGTCGTGTCCAAATCTTGCACCTTCGAAACAGCGCACTCGGCCACCATTATCGGTGTTCACAGGATTCCCCGAAGGAAAAATGGCCCGAACAAGTGTGGTGGAAGCTGCTGATCAGAAGCAGGCAGAAAGAAACGAAAGTCGCAGCCGGCCTAGGGGACTTTGCTGGATTTGTGGCGGGACAGGCCACTACGCGTCGACGTGCCCGGATGGCCAGGCGAATTTCTGCTCCAGGTGTGGAAAGGAAGGCGTTTCCCTGAAGACATGTCCACGCTGTCGCACCAACCCTGGAAATCGAGGTCGTGGTGGATCGAATGCGGGAAACGGAAGGATGAATCAGGAGTAGGTCGACACCTCGATTCAAACCCTTCTCAGTCGACCAAAATTCTAGGATGGCGCCAGCTGGCGCGTACGAAAGGAGACAACCGGCCACACCTTAAGGTGGAGATTCTGGGAAGGGAGATAGTTGCCTTGCTGGACACTGGAGCATCGCGCACATGTATCGGAGAAGAAGGAATACGACTTTTTGAGGACATGGGGTACCATATTGGTGGAACGCGCTTCGAAAGCTGTCGCGTAGCTAACGGCAGCAGACTGGAGACTATCGGTGCCTTCTCCGTCCCCATCCGGTTGGGAAAGGTGGAAAAGCTTTTCGAAGTTCTAGCAATACCATCACTGACGAATACAATGATCCTCGGCGCCGACTTCTTCAGACGTATGCGACTCACCTTGGACCTGTCCCGTGGATGTCTGACTTTTTCTTCTGCCCAACTTGATGTCTCCAGTGTAACTGTTCGATCGGATTTGACCGCTTATCAACACCAGCGTTTGGAATCGTTGTTGAATGAGGCTCTCAGCCACTCCGACTCCGGTTTGGGGAAAACCAACCTGGTTGAGCACCGTATCAAACTAAAACCGGGCACAGAGCCCATTAAACAACGATATTATCCCTTGTCACCAGTGCTACAGCAACATGTCAACGCCGAGCTTGAGAAGATGTTGGAGATGGGAGTGGTGGAGCCTTCGACGTCCCCTTGGGCCTCCCCAATTGTGATGGTCAAGAAGGGACCCGACCAATATCGCTTTTGTGTGGACTTCCGCAAGGTGAATCAAGTTACCGAAAAGGACGCTTATCCACTACCTTTTATTTCGAACATCTTGGATAGGCTTGGCCAGGCACGCTTTTTGTCATCTCTGGATATAAAGAGCGCTTATTGGCAGATTCCCATGGAGCAGAATTCAAAAGCCCTGACGGCGTTTACGGTTCCAATGCGTGGGCTCTTCCAATTCACACGCATGCCATTCGGGTTGCATAACGCCCCTGCGACGTGGCAGAGATTGGTCGACCGTGTCCTGGGTCCAACTTTGGAACCGTACGTTTTTGTTTATCTGGACGATATAATCGTCGCTACTCCTGACTTCGATGGGCATCTGGAGGTTCTGGCTGAGGTTTTTCGTCGGCTGCGTCACGCGGGATTGGTTGTCGGTCGTGACAAATGTAACTTTTGTCGGCCGGAACTTCGGTATCTGGGTTACGTGGTGGATGGTCATGGATTACGGGTCGACCCAGAAAAGATTCAGGCCATTTTGGAAGTGCCAGCACCGACCAAGGTCAAGGAGGTTCGTCGCGTCCTTGGAATGGCGGGCTGGTACCGCCGCTTTGTGCCGAATTTTTCTACACTGGTAGCCCCCATGAACGGACTGTTGCGGAAGGGTGTTAAGTTTGAGTGGACACCGGCTTGCAAACTCTCCTTCATGGCCTTGAAGCAGCATCTTGTGACGGCTCCAGTGGTCAGGTGTCCGGACTTCTCACAACCCTTCTCGGTTCAAACTGATGCGAGCGACTACGGACTCGGCGCAGTTCTCACGCAGACGTTTGATGGCACTGAGTGTGTGATCAGCTACATTAGTCGTTCGCTGACAAGCAGCGAGCGCAAGTTCAGTGCGACCGAGAAGGAGTGCTTAGCGGTTTTGTGGGCAATTGAGAAGTTCCGGGCATACGTGGAGGGCAGCAGGTTTGTCGTCATCACGGACCACTTCGCCTTGCAGTGGCTTCACAACTTGCGTGATCCAAATGGGAGACTGGCCCGCTGGAGTGTGAGGCTCCAGCAATATGATTTTTCTGTTGTCCACCGTCGGGGGAAGGATAATGTGGTTCCAGACTTCCTCAGCCGATCCGTCCCTAAGACTGAGGCGCAGGCCAGTGGCCATGTCGACGCATTGGACTTCACCGCTGTTCGGGATCCGTGGTATCGGCGGATGCGGAATCAAGTTCGTGAGCATCCCCTATTGTACCCAGTTTGGAGGCTGGATGGAGAACAGCTAATGAAGAACTGCCGAGACATGTCTACGGGTTTTGGTGCTACTCGATCTTGGAGATTGGTCGTTCCACAGGATCACCGACAGGAAGTATTGTCTTCTGCTCACGACTCACCGACATCTGGTCATGGAGGCATAACGAAAACATTCTTTCGACTGGCTGAGACTTACTATTGGCCAAAGATGCGGCATGATGTGGCGAAATTTGTCAAGAAGTGCGAAATCTGCCATGCTCAAAAGCCGGAACAGAGACCTCCGAGAGGACTGATGAGTGGTAGAGCAAATGTCACTCGTCCATGGGAACTGATCTACATCGATCTTGTTGGACCATTGCCAAAATCAAAATCGGGGAACATCTACATTTTCTCGATACTGGATCATTTCAGTAAATTCTCGATTTTTCTGCCTCTTCGAACGGCCTCAGCCAAAAATGTTTGTCGTCTTTTGGAGGACAATGTTTTTCTATTGTTTGGCGCCCCTAAGACCATGGTTTGTGACAATGGCAGACAGTTTGTCAGCCAAGAACTCGAAACCTTGGCCAGACAATATGGTGTCAAAATCTCTCATACCGCCGTACATCACCCGGAGGCAAATGCTGTTGAGAGATATCATCGTACTCTCAAGGTGATTCTTGCATCATATGTGAAAGACAATCATCGTAGTTGGGAAGAACATCTACAAAAAGCGGCTTGCGCAATGAGATCTTCACGGAATGAGACGATTGGACTTACTCCCTACTACGTCAATTTTGGCCGTCGGATGTGCCTCAATGGTGAAGACTTCGATCCATCGGAAGATGTACAGAACGACGACGCCCTGAGACCAAGAGAAGCGGTGTTTCGCCAGATTTTCGATCAGGTGCACGCAAGACTCAACAAGGCTTGTCGACAGTCTAGGGAACGTTACAACCTACGGAGGAGACCAGAGTCATTTTCAGTTGGAGACCGGGTCTGGCATAGGCATTTTGCACAGTCTGACGCAGCTCGCTACTACTCGGCCAAACTTGCTCCAAAATTCGTCGGTCCATTTGTGATCTCAGCGACAATTTCTCCTTGGACATACGAGCTTTCCACTGAGGATGGACGCCGAATTGGAGTTTACCATGCTAGTGACCTTAAAAGAGCTCTACCGAACACTTGAGGTAGCTCCTGTTCCTATTGTTTTTTTGTATGTGTCTGTCAAGTTTGTTGGAAGATTTTCCTTCCTAGGAAAGATCTTCGTGGAGGTAAACGGGGGAATGTTACGGCTGAAATTTCATTTGGGGTTTGTTTACTTCTGGGTGACCTTTGGTGTTCTCAGCGATTAAACTTTGCGTTCAAACAGCTGATCGAACAATACCTGGGAGCGATGACCACGCATCTTATTCGTCTTCGACGCTGGCCCTTTAGGCGGAACGAAGAGAACCGTATGCGGCAAGAAATAGGTGCGAGTGTGCTATCATGCCTTCTCCTACAATAGTCGGTAGGTACCAACTTCCGCACCTCTTCGTTTGAGCGGCGATGGACTTCCCCTCTCGTAATTACCACGTGTAATTGGAAGATATCGGTAATCCAGAGTCATCCAGGGTTGATCGGGGTTTTTCATCCCCCTGAAACGGTTGGTCGTATCGTTTTCTCTCGTTTACTGTGTGTTGCCTCGTATATTTTTGTTGTTTAGTCCGTCCATTTTTGGATATTTCAGAAGGTGGGCATTGTCTTTGATTTGAAATGGACGTTGGAGAGGGGAATTTGATAAGAGAAACATTATTATTTCTGTCGAGTAATCGAGTGGTGTGTGCTGGAGATTTTGGAAAAGCGCTAATCGCGGATTTAATCAGCCACCACTTTCCGATTAAAAGATCATCGCAGACTCGATCGCAGATTTATTTATTATTCTTTGAGGCCACACAACAACCGTCGTAAGTTTGTTTTTGATGATTTCTCTGAATAGCCTCTCACGATTATTTTCTTCAGGGCCTCCATTTCTTCATCCGTCCAGTTATCCATTTCGGATGCTTTGAATGTTTTTCTTTGTCCGTCCCAACATCTTCTTCATCGGATAAATTGGGGTGCTTCTTCACTGGTGTGGATTCCTCAGCTGCTCCGTAAATCCATCAATAGCTGCATCTGTGACTTCACCGCCACTTTTTGTGCTTTCATCAAACCTCGTGTTGTCTGGAGAGAAGTGCCCAGTCTTGTGTTTCTGGTACAGCCACACCCAGTGTCTGTCTGTCCAGTCTGGAAGAACCCTCGATGGGAACCCGAGGCGAAAGTTAGGTGATAGAATAAGTTGTCGGTTGATGTCCAGATTATGGAAATTGCCAAACTACAGCACGTCGCAAACTTATAATTGTGAATTGTGAAACTTATTATTATTGTGAATTTCATAGCCTTCAGCTCTAAAAGCCTTCAGCCTTCTCAATTTTCATTATTATTTTTCTTCAGTAATTCAAATACCAAATTCTTTATCATTCATTATCTCCATTTGTTAGTTTTTTTTTTTTCTTTATTTTGTCAAATAAGCTTATGTCCAGGAAAAGCAACGCACACAAGTTCTCAGGCAGAGTAGTGATTCACTACCTGTGGATTTTTGTGGAGATTGCGTGTGCCTGGTTAGATCGTGCGGGACAGGACCGGGTTTGGGGTGAATAGGGCCCATTGTTAGCGACCCCCCATTTCTCTGTGCACGGATAGTTGGGTAGGTAGCTAGGCTAGAATACCATCCTTTTCCTTGCTGCGTTCTGGCCGCTCGCGTTGATCCATCAGATCCCTCTCTTTTGTTTCTTATTTGTTTTGCTTGATTGTTTCTTTTCTTTTGGACGCCCGCTTAACAGTATGGCTATTTTTCCTTGAACTTAACTAACTTTCATATTTCTCAATCTATCTAATTGTTACTTTCTCACTATTTAAAACTTGTTATTTCTATTTCATTTAATTGGCTTCAAATATACTTCAGTACCTCTCAACTATTTTTATTTTTTTTTTATTTTTTTTTTTTCGTTCTATTCTGGATCCATGATATGCCAGCAACCGGACCTCACGAACCCCTAAAGAATCTCAACCGGGTTACGCAATTCGGGGCGTAACAGACCCTTGTTCTTTTTTAGGGAATTTTTTTGCAGAAATGACATCTTAGATGCTCTTTGGAACCAGCAATATATCATTTGACATTAAAACTGTGTCAAATGTATAAAAATCACGTTCATTCTTTTGCTATGAATGTTTCCGTATCATTTATTTTTTCTCAGTCGTACGGTTGCGGCCATTATAAAGTGGACGACAATGTCAACGAGTTGGCTTGCTGTCATGCGACGTTCAGGCCAAAATCGTAAGAAATCTGTCAACTGTCGCCCACTTTATAAAGGCCGCAACGGTACATGTATGTAAATAAAGCATTACAAAAACCATCAAAAATTAGTTCTTTTTATGTTGACCCTTGTTTTTTTTTCAGGGAGTTTGTTCGCAGAAATAACATCTTAGATGCTCTTTGAAACCAGCAATATATTATTTGACATTAAAACTGTGTCAAATGTATGAAAATGACGTTCATGCTTTTGCTATGAATGTTTCCGTATCATTTATTTTTTCTCGGTCGTACGGTTGCGGCCGTTATAAAATGGACGACAATGTCAACGAGTTGGCTTGCTGTCTTGCGACGTTCAGGTCTAAATCGTCAGAAATCCGTCAACTGTCGCCCACTTTGAAAAGGCCACAACGGTACATGTATGTAAATAAAGCATTACAAAAACCATCAAAAATGAGTTTTTTTATATTGACCCTTGTTCTTTTCCAGGGAATTTTTTTGCAGAAATAACATCTCAGATGCTCTTTGAAACCAGCAATATATCATTTGACATCAAAACTATGTCAATTGTATAAAAATGACGTTCATGCTTTTGCTATGAATGTTTCCGTATCATTTATTTTTTCTCAGTCGTACGGTTGCGGCCGTTATAAAGTGGACGACAATGTCAACGAGTTGGCTTGCTGTCATGCGACGTTCAGGCCATAATCGTAAGAAATCTGTCAACTGTCGCCCACTTTATAAAGGCAGCAACGGTACATTATGTAAATAAAGCATTACAAAAACCATCAAAAATTAGTTTTTTTATGTTGACCCTTGTTTTTTTTCAGGGAGTTTGTTTGCAGAAATAACATCTTAGATGCTCTTTGAAACCAGCAATATATCATTTGACATTAAAACTATGTCAATTGTATAAAAATGACGTCCATGCTTTTGCTATGAATGTTTCCTTATCATGTATTTTTTCTCAGTCGTACGGTTGCGGCCATTATAAAGTGGACGACAATGTCAACGAGTTGGCTTGCTGTCATGCGACGTTCAGGACAAAATCGTAAGAAATCTGTCAACTGTCGCCCACTTTATAAAGGCCGCAACGGTACATGTATGTAAATAAAGCATTACAAAAACCATCAAAAATTAGTTTTTTTAAATTGACTCTTGTTCTTTTTCAGGGAATTTTTTTGCAGAAATGAAATCTTAGATGCTCTTTGAAACCAGCAATATATCATTTGACATTAAAACTGTGTCAAATGTATAAAAATGACGTTCATGCTTTTGCTATGAATGTTTCCGTATCATTTATTTTTTCTCAGTCGTACGGTTGCGGCCATTATAAAGTGGACGACAATGTCAACGAGTTGGCTTGCTGTCATGCGACGTTCAGGCCAAAATCGTAAGAAATCTGTCAACTGTCGCCCACTTCATAAAGGCCGCAACGGTACATGTATGTAAATAAAGCATTACAAAAACCATCAAAAATTATTTTTTTTATATTGACCCTTGTTCTTTTTCAGGGAATTATTTTGCAGAAATGAAATCTTAGATGCTCTTTGAAACCAGCAATATATCATTTGACATTAAAACTGTGTCAAATGTATAAAAATGACGTTCATGCTTTTGCTATGAATGTTTCCGTATCATTTATTTTTTCTCAGTCGTACGGTTGCGGACATTATAAAGTGGACGACAATGTCAACGAGTTTGCTTGCTGTCATGCGACGTTCAGGCCAAAATCGTAAGAAATCTGTCAACTGTCGCCCACTTTATGAAGGCCGCAACGGTACATGTATGTAAATGAAGCATTACAAAAACCATTAAAAAATGAGTTTTTTTTATATTGACCCTTGTTCTTTTTTAGGAATTTTTTTGCAGAAATAACATCTCTGATGCTCTTTGAAACCAGCAATATATCATTTGACATCAAAACTATGTCAATTGTATAAAAATGACGTTCATGCTTTTGCTATGAATGTTTCCGTATCATTTATTTTTTCTCAGTCGTACGGTTGCGGCCATTATAAAGTGGACGACAATGTCAACGAGTTGGCTTGCTGTCATGCGACGTTCAGGCCTAAATCGTCAGAAATCCGTCAACTGTCGCCCACTTTTAAAAGGCCGCAACGGTACATGTATGTGAATAAAGCATTACAAAAACCATCAAAAATGAGTTTTTTTATATTGACCCTTGTTCTTTTTCAGGGAATTTTTTTGCACAAATAACCTCTTATATGCTCTTTGAAACCAGCAATATATCATTTGACATCAAAACTATGTCAATTGTATAAAAATGACGTTCATGCTTTTGCTATGAATGTTTCCGTATCATTTATTTTTTCTCAGTCGTACGGTTGCGGCCGTTATAAAGTGGACGACAATGTCAACGAGTTGGCTTGCTGTCATGCGACGTTCAGGCCAAAATCGTAAGAAATCTGTCAACTGTCGCCCACTTTATAAAGGCCGCAACGGTACATGTATGTAAATAAAGCATTACAAAAACCATCAAAAATTAGTTCTTTTTATGTTGACCCTTGTTTTTTTTCAAGGAGTTTGTTTGCAGAAATAACATCTTAGATGCTCTTTGAAACCAGCAATATATTATTTGACATTAAAACTGTGTCAAATGTATGAAAACGACGTTCATGCTTTTGCTATGAATGTTTCCGTATCATTTATTTTTTCTCGGTCGTACGGTTGCGGCCGTTATAAAATGGACGACAATGTCAACGAGTTGGCTTGCTGTCATGCGACGTTCAGGTCTAAATCGTCAGAAATCCGTCAACTGTCGCCCACTTTAAAAAGGCCGCAACGGTACATGTATGTAAATAAAGCATTACAAAAACCATCAAAATGAGTTTTTTTATATTGACCCTTGTTCTTTTTTAGGGATTTTTTTTGCAGAAATAACATCTTAGATGCTCTTTGAAACCAGCAATATATCATTCGACATTAAAACTGTGTCAAATGTATAAAAATGACATTCATGCTTTTGCTATGAATGTTTCCGTATCATTTATTTTTTCTCAGTCGTACGGTTGCGGACATTATAAAGTGGACGACAATGTCAACGAGTTTGCTTGCTGTCATGCGACGTTCAGGCCAAAATCGTAAGAAATCTGTCAACTGTCGCCCACTTTATGAAGGCCGCAACGGTACATGTATGTAAATGGAGCATTACAAGAACCATCAAAAATGAGTTTTTTTATATTGACCCTTGTTCTTTTTTAGGGAATTTTTTTGCAGAAATAACATCTTAGATGCTCTTTGAAACCAGCAATATATCATTTGACATCAAAACCGTGTCAAATGTATAAAAATGACGTTCATGCTTTTGCTATGACTGTTTCCGTATCATTTATTTTTTCTCAGTCGTACGGTTGCGGCCATTATAAAGTGGACGACAATGTCAACGAGTTGGCTTGCTGTCATGCGACGTTCAGGCCAAAATCGTAAGAAGTCTGTCAACTGTCGCCCACTTTATAAAGGCCGCAACGGTACATGTATGTAAATAAAGCATTACAAAAACCATCAAATTTTTTTTTTTTATATTGACCCTTGTTCTTTTTCATGGAATTTTTTTGCAGAAATAACATCTTAGATGCTCTTTGAAACCAGCAATATATCATTTGACATCAAAACTATGTCAATTGTATGAAAATGACGTTCATGCTTTTGCTATGAATGTTTCCGTATCATTTATTTTTTCTCAGTCGTACGGTTGCGGCCGTTATAAAGTGGACGACAATGTCAACGAGTTGGCTTGCTGTCATGCGACGTTCAGGCCATAATCGTAAGAAATCTGTCAACTGTCGCCCACTTTATAAAGGCAGCAACGGTACATTATGTAAATAAAGCATTACAAAAACCATCAAAAATTAGTTTTTTTATGTTGACCCTTGTTTTTTTTCAGGGAGTTTGTTTGCAGAAATAACATCTTAGATGCTCTTTGAAACCAGCAATATATCATTTGACATTAAAACTATGTCAATTGTATAAAAATGACGTCCATGCTTTTGCTATGAATGTTTCCTTATCATGTATTTTTTCTCAGTCGTACGGTTGCGGCCATTATAAAGTGGACGACAATGTCAACGAGTTGGCTTGCTGTCATGCGACGTTCAGGCCAAAATCGTAAGAAATCTGTCAACTGTCGCCCACTTCATAAAGGCCGCAACGGTACATGTATGTAAATAAAGCATTACAAAAACCATCAAAAATGAGTTTTTTTATATTGACCCTTGTTCTTTTTCAGGGAATTTTTTTGCACAAATAACATCCCATATGCTCTTTGAAACCAGCAATATATCATTTGAAATCAAAACTATGTCAATTGTATAAAAATGACGTTCATGCTTTTGCTATGAATGTTTCCGTATCATTTATTTTTTCTCAGTCGTACGGTTGCGGCCATTATAAAGTGGACGACAATGTCAACGAGTTGGCTTGCTGTCATGCGACGTTCAGGCCAAAATCGTAAGAAATCTGTCAACTGTCGCCCACTTTATGAAGGCCGCAACGGTACATGTATGTAAATGAAGCATTACAAAAACCATTAAAAAATGAGTTTTTTTTATATTGACCCTTGTTCTTTTTTAGGAATTTTTTTGCAGAAATAACATCTCTGATGCTCTTTGAAACCAGCAATATATCATTTGACATCAAAACTATGTCAATTGTATAAAAATGACGTTCATGCTTTTGCTATGAATGTTTCCGTATCATTTATTTTTTCTCAGTCGTACGGTTGCGGCCATTATAAAGTGGACGACAATGTCAACGAGTTGGCTTGCTGTCATGCGACGTTCAGGCCAAAATCGTAAGAAATCTATCAACTGTCGCCCACTTTATAAAGCCGCAACGGTACATGTATGTAAATAAAGCATTACAAAAACCATCAAAAATTAGTTTTTTTATATTGACCCTTGTTCTTTTTCAGGGAATTTTTTTGCAGAAATGAAATCTTAGATGCTCTTTGAAACCAGCAATATATCATTTGACATCAAAACTTTGTCAAATGTATAAAAATGACGTTCATGCTTTTGCTATGAATGTTTCCGTATCATTTATTTTTTCTCAGTCGTACGGTTGCGGCCGTTATAAAGTGGACGACAATGTCAACGAGTTGGCTTGCTGTCATGCGACGTTCAGGCCATAATCGTAAGAAATCTGTCAACTGTCGCCCACTTTATAAAGGCAGCAACGGTACATTATGTAAGTAAAGCATTACAAAAACCATCAAAAATGAGTTTTCTTATATTGACCCTTGTTCTTTTTCAGGAATTTTTTTTGAAGAAATAAAATCTTAGATGCTCTTTGAAACCAGCAATATATCATTTGACATTAAAACTTTGTCAAATGTATAAAAATAACGTTCATGCTTTTGCTATGAATGTTTCCGTATCATTTATTTTTTCTCAGTCGTACGGTTGCGGCCATTATAAAGTGGACGACAATGTCAACGAGTTGGCTTGCTGTCATGCGACGTTCAGGCCTAAGTCGTCAGAAATCCGTCAACTGTCGCCCACTTTTAAAAGGCCGCAACGGTACATGTATGTGAATAAAGCATTACAAAAACCATCAAAAATGAGTTTTTTTATATTGACCCTTGTTCTTTTTCAGGGAATTTTTTTGCACAAATAACCTCTTATATGCTCTTTGAAACCAGCAATATATCATTTGACATCAAAACTATGTCAATTGTATAAAAATGACGTTCATGCTTTTGCTATGAATGTTTCCGTATCATTTATTTTTTCTCAGTCGTACGGTTGCGGCCGTTATAAAGTGGACGACAATGTCAACGAGTTGGCTTGCTGTCATGCGACGTTCAGGCCAAAATCGTAAGAAATCTGTCAACTGTCGCCCACTTTATAAAGGCCGCAACGGTACATGTATGTAAATAAAGCATTACAAAAACCATCAAAAATTAGTTATTTTTATGTTGACCCTTGTTTTTTTTCAAGGAGTTTGTTTGCAGAAATAACATCTTAGATGCTCTTTGAAACCAGCAATATATTATTTGACATTAAAACTGTGTCAAATGTATGAAAACGACGTTCATGCTTTTGCTATGAATGTTTCCGTATCATTTATTTTTTCTCGGTCGTACGGTTGCGGCCGTTATAAAATGGACGACAATGTCAACGAGTTGGCTTGCTGTCATGCGACGTTCAGGTCTAAATCGTCAGAAATCCGTCAACTGTCGCCCACTTTAAAAAGGCCGCAACGGTACATGTATGTAAATAAAGCATTACAAAAACCATCAAAATGAGTTTTTTTATATTGACCCTTGTTCTTTTTTAGGGATTTTTTTTGCAGAAATAACATCTTAGATGCTCTTTGAAACCAGCAATATATCATTCGACATTCAAACTGTGTCAAATGTATAAAAATGACATTCATGCTTTTGCTATGAATGTTTCCGTATCATTTATTTTTTCTCAGTCGTACGGTTGCGGCCATTATAAAGTGGACGACAATGTCAACGAGTTGGCTTGCTGTCATGCGACGTTCAGGCCAAAATCGTCAGAAATCTGTCAACTGTCACCCACTTTATAAAGGCCGCAACGGTACATGTATGTAAATAAAGCATTACAAAAACCATCAAAAATTAGTTTTTTTATATTGACCCTTGTTCTTTTTCAGGGAATTTTTTTGCAGAAATAACATCTTAGATGCTCTTTGAAACCAGCATTATATCATTTGACATCAAAACTATGTCAATTGTATGAAAATGACGTTCATGCTTTTGCTATGAATGTTTCCGTATCATTTATTTTTTCTCAGTCGTACGGTTGCGGCCGTTATAAAGTGGACGACAATGTCAACGAGTTGGCTTGCTGTCATGCGACGTTCAGGCCATAATCGTAAGAAATCTGTCAACTGTCGCCCACTTTATAAATGCAGCAACGGTACATTATGTAAATAAAGCATTACAAAAACCATCAAAAATTATTTTTTTTATGTTGACCCTTGTTTTTTCTCAGGGAGTTTGTTTGCAGAAATAACATCTTAGATGCTCTTTGAAACCAGCAATATATCATTTGACATTAAAACTATGTCAATTGTATAAAAATGACGTCCATGCTTTTGCTATGAATGTTTCCTTATCATGTATTTTTTCTCAGTCGTACGGTTGCGGCCATTATAAAGTGGACGACAATGTCAACGAGTTGGCTTGCTGTCATGCGACGTTCAGGACAAAATCGTAAGAAATCTGTCAACTGTCGCCCACTTTATAAAGGCCGCAACGGTACATGTATGTAAATAAAGCATTACAAAAACCATCAAAAATTAGTTTTTTTAAATTGACTCTTGTTCTTTTTCAGGGAATTTTTTTGCAGAAATGAAATCTTAGATGCTCTTTGAAACCAGCAATATATCATTTGACATTAAAACTGTGTCAAATGTATAAAAATGACGTTCATGCTTTTGCTATGAATGTTTCCGTATCATTTATTTTTTCTCAGTCGTACGGTTGCGGCCATTATAAAGTGGACGACAATGTCAACGAGTTGGCTTGCTGTCATGCGACGTTCAGGCCAAAATCGTAAGAAATCTGTCAACTGTCGCCCACTTCATAAAGGCCGCAACGGTACATGTATGTAAATAAAGCATTACAAAAACCATCAAAAATGAGTTTTTTTATATTGACCCTTGTTCTTTTTTAGGGAATTTTTTTGCAGAAATAACATCTTAGATGCTCTTTGAAACCAGCAGTATATCATTTGACATCAAAACCGTGTCAAATGTATAAAAATGACGTTCATGCTTTTGCTATGAATGTTTCCGTATCATTTATTTTTTCTCAGTCGTACGGTTGCGGCCATTATAAAGTGGACGACAATGTCAACGAGTTGGCTTGCTGTCATGCGACGTTCAGGCCAAAATCGTAAGAAGTCTGTCAACGCTCGCCCACTTTATAAAGGCCGCAACGGTACATGTATGTAAATAAAGCATTACAAAAACCATCAAAAATTTTTTTTTTTATATCGACCCTTGTTCTTTTTCATGGAATTTTTTTGCAGAAATAACATCTTAGATGCTCTTTGAAACCAGCAATATATCATTTGACATCAAAACTATGTCAATTGTATGAAAATGACGTTCATGCTTTTGCTATGAATGTTTCCGTATCATTTATTTTTTCTCAGTCGTACGGTTGCGGCCGTTATAAAGTGGACGACAATGTCAACGAGTTGGCTTGCTGTCATGCGACGTTCAGGCCAAAATCGTAAGAAATCTATCAACTGTCGCCCACTTTATAAAGCCGCAACGGTACATGTATGTAAATAAAGCATTACAAAAACCATCAAAAATTAGTTTTTTTATATTGACCCTTGTTCTTTTTCAGGGAATTTTTTTGCAGAAATAAAATCTTAGATGCTCTTTGAAACCAGCAATATATCATTTGACATTAAAACTTTGTCAAATGTATAAAAATGACGTTCATGCTTTTGCTATGAATGTTTCCGTATCATTTATTTTTTCCAGTCGTACGGTTGCGGCCGTTATAAAGTGGACGACAATGTCAACGAGTTGGCTTGCTGTCATGCGACGTTCAGGCCATAATCGTAAGAAATCTGTCAACTGTCGCCCACTTTATAAAGGCAGCAACGGTACATTATGTAAATAAAGCATTACAAAAACCATCAAAAATGAGTTTTCTTATATTGACCCTTGTTCTTTTTCAGGAATTTTTTTTGAAGAAATAAAATCTTAGATGCTCTTTGAAACCAGCAATATATCATTTGACATTAAAACTTTGTCAAATGTATAAAAATGACGTTCATGCTTTTGCTATGAATGTTTCCGTATCATTTATTTTTTCTCAGTCGTACGGTTGCGGCCATTATAAAGTGGACGACAATGTCAACGAGTTGGCTTGCTGTCATGCGACGTTCAGGCCATAATCGTAAGAAATCTGTCAACTGTCGCCCACTTTATAAAGGCAGCAACGGTACATTATGTAAATAAAGCATTACAAAAACCATCAAAAATTAGTTTTTTTATGTTGACCCTTGTATTTTTTCAGGGAGTTTGTTTGCAGAAATAACATCTTAGATGCTCTTTGAAACCAGCAATATATCATTTGACATTAAAACTATGTCAATTGTATAAAAATGACGTCCATGCTTTTGCTATGAATGTTTCCTTATCATGTATTTTTTCTCAGTCGTACGGTTGCGGCCATTATAAAGTGGACGACAATGTCAACGAGTTGGCTTGCTGTCATGCGACGTTCAGGACAAAATCGTAAGAAATCTGTCAACTGTCGCCCACTTTATAAAGGCCGCAACGGTACATGTATGTAAATAAAGCATTACAAAAACCATCAAGAATTAGTTCTTTTTATATTGACCTTTGTTTTTTTCAGGGAATTTGTTTGCAGAAATAACATCTTAGATGCTCTCTGAAACCAGCAATATATTATTTGACATTAAAACTGTGTCAAATGTATGAAAATGACGTTCATGCTCTTGCTATGAATGTTTCCGTATCTTTTTTTTTTTCTCGGTCGTACGGTTGCGGCCGTTATAAAGTGGACGACAATGTCAACGAGTTGGCTTGCTGTCATGCGACGTTCAGGCCTAAATCGTCAGAAATCCGTCAACTGTCGCCCACTTTTAAAAGGCCGCAACGGTACATGTATGTGAATAAAGTAGTGATGTGAGTCGGATTTATATCCGCAGGATATATATCCAAAATAGCATAAATAGCCGCTAGATATAAACGTTTGTAGCCGGCTATAAATCCGATTTTTCCCGCGCAATAAATAATTTGAAAAAAGTGACAAGTGAGTATTATATCCCGTTTATTTTGATATGAAAATGATCGCCTAAAACTACATTTTCATTTCGATTATGTTGATTTCACATCAATTTCTTTTGGGGTAACGGATTTTTCTTTTAATTTCACTTTATTTGATGCCTTGATTCGATAGGAGCCAAGCTAAAATCTGATACCACATTTGTGCAATATCGGACACAATAAATACTTTTTTTTAGTATTTATTCAATTGTTTCCAACATCTTTGTATTTGGTGTCAAAATGACCGAAAAAATACAACAAATACAAAAAATCACTTTAAAAAAAAATTCCAGAAATAGCCAAAATAGCCTGCTATATAGCAGCTATAAACTCCGGATATATATCCTCAAATATAAATAGCGGCTATTTTACATCACTAGAATAAAGCATTACAAAAACCATCAAAAATGAGTTTTTTTATATTGACCCTTGTTCTTTTTCAGGGAATTTTTTCGCACAAATAACCTCTTATATGCTCTTTGAATCCAGCAATATATCATTTGACATCAAAACTATGTCAATTGTATAAAAATGACGTTCATGCTTTTGCTATGAATGTTTCCGTATCATTTATTTTTTCTCAGTCGTACGGTTGCGGCCGTTATAAAGTGGACGACAATGTCAACGAGTTGGCTTGCTGTCATGCGACGTTCAGGTCAAAATCGTAAGAAATCTGTCAACTGTCGCCCACTTTATAAAGGCCGCAACGGTACATGTATGTAAATAAAGCATTACAAAAACCATCAAAAATTAGTTCTTTTTATGTTGACCCTTGTTTTTTTTCAGGGAGTTTGTTTGCAGAAATAACATCTTAGATGCTCTTTGAAACCAGCAATATATTATTTGACAATTAAACTGTGTCAAATGTATGAAAACGACGTTCATGCTTTTGCTATGAATGTTTCCGTATCATTTATTTTTTCTCAGTCGTACGGTTGCGGCCATTATAAAGTGGACGACAATGTCAACGAGTTGGCTTGCTGTCATGCGACGTTCAGGCCAAAATCGTCAGAAATCTGTCAACTGTCACCCACTTTATAAAGGCCGCAACGGTACATGTATGTAAATAAAGCATTACAAAAACCATCAAAAATTAGTTTTTTTATATTGACCCTTGTTCTTTTTCAGGGAATTTTTTTGCAGAAATAACATCTTAGATGCTCTTTGAAACCAGCATTATATCATTTGACATCAAAACTATGTCAATTGTATGAAAATGACGTTCATGCTTTTGCTATGAATGTTTCCGTATCATTTATTTTTTCTCAGTCGTACGGTTGCGGCCATTATAAAGTGGACGACAATGTCAACGAGTTGGCTTGCTGTCATGCGACGTTCAGACCAAAATCGTGAGAAATCTGTCAACTGTCGCCCACTTTATAAAGGTCGCAACGGTACATGTATGTAAATAAAGCATTACAAAAACCATCAAAAATTAGTTTTTTTATATTGAGCCTTGTTCTTTTCCAGGGAATTTTTTTGCAGAAATAACATCTCAGATGCTCTTTGAAACCAGCAATATATCATTTGACATCAAAACTATGTCAATTGTATAAAAATGACGTTCATGCTTTTGCTATGAATGTTTCCGTATCATTTATTTTTTCTCAGTCGTACGGTTGCGGCCGTTATAAAGTGGACGACAATGTCAACGAGTTGGCTTGCTGTCATGCGACGTTCAGGCCATAATCGTAAGAAATCTGTCAACTGTCGCCCACTTTATAAAGGCAGCAACGGTACATTATGTAAATAAAGCATTACAAAAACCATCAAAAATTAGTTTTTTTATGTTGACCCTTGTTTTTTTTCAGGGAGTTTGTTTGCAGAAATAACATCTTAGATGCTCTTTAAAACCAGCAATATATCATTTGACATTAAAACTATGTCAATTGTATAAAAATGACGTCCATGCTTTTGCTATGAATGTTTCCTTATCATGTATTTTTTCTCAGTCGTACGGTTGCGGCCATTATAAAGTGGACGACAATGTCAACGAGTTGGCTTGCTGTCATGCGACGTTCAGGACAAAATCGTAAGAAATCTGTCAACTGTCGCCCACTTTATAAAGGCCGCAACGGTACATGTATGTAAATAAAGCATTACAAAAACCATCAAAAATTAGTTCTTTCTATGTTGACCCTTGTTTTTTTTCAGGGAGTTTGTTTGCAGAAATAACATCTTAGATGCTCTTTGAAACCAGCAATATATTATTTGACAATTAAACTGTGTCAAATGTATGAAAACGACGTTCATGCTTTTGCTATGAATGTTTCCGTATCATTTATTTTTTCTCAGTCGTACGGTTGCGGCCATTATAAAGTGGACGACAATGTCAACGAGTTGGCTTGCTGTCATGCGACGTTCAGACCAAAATCGTGAGAAATCTGTCAACTGTCGCCCACTTTATAAAGGTCGCAACGGTACATGTATGTAAATAAAGCATTACAAAAACCATCAAAAATTAGTTTTTTTATATTGAGCCTTGTTCTTTTCCAGGGAATTTTTTTGCAGAAATAACATCTCAGATGGTCTTTGAAACCAGCAATATATCATTTGACATCGAAACTATGTCAATTGTATAAAAATGACGTTCATGCTTTTGCTATGAATGTTTCCGTATCATTTATTTTTTCCCAGTCGTACGGTTGCGGCCGTTATAAAGTGGACGACAATGTCAACGAGTTGGCTTGCTGTCATGCGACGTTCAGGCCATAATCGTAAGAAATCTGTCAACTGTCGCCCACTTTATAAAGGCAGCAACGGTACATTATGTAAATAAAGCATTTCAAAAACCATCAAAAATTAGTTTTTTTATGTTGACCCTTGTTTTTTTTCAGGGAGTTTGTTTGCAGAAATAACATCTTAGATGCTCTTTGAAACCAGCAATTTATCATTTGACATTAAAACTATGTCAATTGTATAAAAATGACGTCCATGCTTTTGCTATGAATGTTTCCTTATCATGTATTTTTTCTCAGTCGTACGGTTGCGGCCATTATAAAGTGGACGACAATGTCAACGAGTTGGCTTGCTGTCATGCGACGTTCAGGACAAAATCGTAAGAAATCTGTCAACTGTCGCCCACTTTATAAAGGCCGCAACGGTACATGTATGTAAATAAAGCATTACAAAAACCATCAAAAATTAGTTTTTTTAAATTGACTCTTGTTCTTTTTCAGGGAATTTTTTTGCAGAAATGAAATCTTAGATGCTCTTTGAAACCAGCAATATATCATTTGACATTAAAACTGTGTCAAATGTATAAAAATGACGTTCATGCTTTTGCTATGAATGTTTCCGTATCATTTATTTTTTCTCAGTCGTACGGTTGCGGCCATTATAAAGTGGACGACAATGTCAACGAGTTGGCTTGCTGTCATGCGACGTTCAGGCCAAAATCGTAAGAAATCTGTCAACTGTCGCCCACTTCATAAAGGCCGCAACGGTACATGTATGTAAATAAAGCATTACAAAAACCATCAAAAATGAGTTTTTTTATATTGACCCTTGTTCTTTTTCAGGGAATTTTTTTGCACAAATAACATCCCATATGCTCTTTGAAACCAGCAATATATCATTTGACATCAAAACTATGTCAATTGTATAAAAATGACGTTCATGCTTTTGCTATGAATGTTTCCGTATCATTTATTTTTTCTCAGTCGTACGGTTGCGGCCATTATAAAGTGGACGACAATGTCAACGAGTTGGCTTGCTGTCATGCGACGTTCAGGCCAAAATCGTAAGAAATCTGTCAACTGTCGCCCACTTTATAAAGGCCGCAACGGTACATGTATGTAAATAAAGCATTACAAGAACCATCAAAATTTTTTTTTTTGTATTGACCCTTGTTCTTTTTCATGGAATTTTTTTGCAGAAATAACATCTTAGATGCTCTTTGAAACCAGCAATATATCATTTGACATCAAAACTATGTCAATTGTATGAAAATGACGTTCATGCTTTTGCTATGAATGTTTCCGTATCATTTATTTTTTCTCAGTCGTACGGTTGCGGCCGTTATAAAGTGGACGACAATGTCAACGAGTTGGCTTGCTGTCATGCGACGTTCAGGCCAAAATCGTCAGAAATCTGTCAACTGTCACCCACTTTATAAAGGCCGCAACGGTACATGTATGTAAATAAAGCATTACAAAAACCATCAAAAATTAGTTTTTTTATATTGACCCTTGTTCTTTTTCAGGGATTTTTTTTGCAGAAATAACATCTTAGATGCTCTTTGAAACCAGCATTATATCATTTGACATCAAAACTATGTCAATTGTATGAAAATGACGTTCATGCTTCTGCTGTGAATGTTTCCGTATCATTTATTTTTTCTCAGTCGTACGGTTGCGGCCATTATAAAGTGGACGACAATGTCAACGAGTTGGCTTGCTGTCATGCGACGTTCAGACCAAAATCGTGAGAAATCTGTCAACTGTCGCCCACTTTATAAAGGTCGCAACGGTACATGTATGTAAATAAAGCATTACAAAAACCATCAAAAATTAGTTTTTTTATATTGAGCCTTGTTCTTTTCCAGGGAATTTTTTTGCAGAAATAACATCTCAGATGCTCTTTGAAACCAGCAATATATCATTTGACATCAAAACTATGTCAATTGTATAAAAATGACGTTCATGCTTTTGCTATGAATGTTTCCGTATCATTTATTTTTTCTCAGTCGTACGGTTGCGGCCGTTATAAAGTGGACGACAATGTCAACGAGTTGGCTTGCTGTCATGCGACGTTCAGGCCATAATCGTAAGAAATCTGTCAACTGTCGCCCACTTTATAAAGGCAGCAACGGTACATTATGTAAATAAAGCATTACAAAAACCATCAAAAATTAGTTTTTTTATGTTGACCCTTGTTTTTTTTCAGGGAGTTTGTTTGCAGAAATAACATCTTAGATGCTCTTTGAAACCAGCAATATATCATTTGACATTAAAACTATGTCAATTGTATAAAAATGACGTCCATGCTTTTGCTATGAATGTTTCCTTATCATGTATTTTTTCTCAGTCGTACGGTTGCGGCCATTATAAAGTGGACGACAATGTCAACGAGTTGGCTTGCTGTCATGCGACGTTCAGGACAAAATCGTAAGAAATCTGTCAACTGTCGCCCACTTTATAAAGGCCGCAACGGTACATGTATGTAAATAAAGCATTACAAAAACCATCAAAAATTAGTTTTTTTAAATTGACTCTTGTTCTTTTTCAGGGAATTTTTTTACAGAAATGAAATCTTAGATGCTCTTTGAAACCAGCAATATATCATTTGACATTAAAACTGTGTCAAATGTATAAAAATGACGTTCATGCTTTTGCTATGAATGTTTCCGTATAATTTATTTTTTCTCAGTCGTACGGTTGCGGCCATTATAAAGTGGACGACAATGTCAACGAGTTGGCTTGCTGTCATGCGACGTTCAGGCCAAAATCGTAAGAAATCTGTCAACTGTCGCCCACTTCATAAAGGCCGCAACGGTACATGTATGTAAATAAAGCATTACAAAAACCATCAAAAATGAGTTTTTTTATATTGACCCTTGTTCTTTTTCAGGGAATTTTTTTGCACAAATAACATCTCATATGCTCTTTGAAACCAGCAATATATCATTTGACATCAAAACTATGTCAATTGTATAAAAATGACGTTCATGCTTTTGCTATGAATGTTTCCGTATCATTTATTTTTTCTCAGTCGTACGGTTGCGGCCGTTATAAAGTGGACGACAATGTCAACGAGTTTGCTTGCTGTCATGCGACGTTCAGGCCAAAATCGTAAGAAATCTGTCAACTGTCGCCCACTTTATGAAGGCCGCAACGGTACATGTATGTAAATGAAGCATTACAAAAACCATTAAAAAATGAGTTTTTTTTATATTGACCCTTGTTCTTTTTTAGGAATTTTTTTGCAGAAATAACATCTCTGATGCTCTTTGAAACCAGCAATATATCATTTGACATCAAAACTGTGTCAAATGTATAAAAATGACGTTCATGCTTTTGCTATGAATGTTTCCGTATCATTTATTTTTTCTCAGTCGTACGGTTGCGGCCATTATAAAGTGGACGACAATGTCAACGAGTTGGCTTGCTGTCATGCGACGTTCAGGCCAAGATCGTAAGAAATCTGTCAACTGTCGCCCACTTCATAAAGGCCGCAACGGTACATGTATGTAAATAAAGCATTACAAAAACCATCAAAAATGAGTTTTTTTATATTGACCCTTGTTCTTTTTCAGGGAATTTTTTTGCACAAATAACATCTCATATGCTTTTTGAAACCAGCAATATATCATTTGACATCAAAACTATGTCAATTGTATAAAAATGACGTTCATGCTTTTGCTATGAATGTTTCCTTATCATGTATTTTTTCTCAGTCGTACGGTTGCGGCCATTATAAAGTGGACGACAATGTCAACGAGTTGGCTTGCTGTCATGCGACGTTCAGGACAAAATCGTAAGAAATCTGTCAACTGTCGCCCACTTTATAAAGGCCGCAACGGTACATGTATGTAAATAAAGCATTACAAAAACCATCAAAAATTAGTTTTTTTAAATTGACTCTTGTTCTTTTTCAGGGAATTTTTTTGCAGAAATGAAATCTTAGATGCTCTTTGAAACCAGCAATATATCATTTGACATTAAAACTGTGTCAAATGTATAAAAATGACGTTCATGCTTTTGCTATGAATGTTTCCGTATCATTTATTTTTTCTCAGTCGTACGGTTGCGGCCATTATAAAGTGGACGACAATGTCAACGAGTTGGCTTGCTGTCATGCGACGTTCAGGCCAAAATCGTGAGAAATCTGTCAACTGTCGCCCACTTTATAAAGGTCGCAACGGTACATGTATGTAAATAAAGCATTACAAAAACCATCAAAAATTAGTTTTTTTATATTGAGCCTTGTTCTTTTCCAGGGAATTTTTTTGCAGAAATAACATCTCAGATGCTCTTTGAAACCAGCAATATATCATTTGACATCAAAACTATGTCAATTGTATAAAAATGACGTTCATGCTTTTGCTATGAATGTTTCCGTATCATTTATTTTTTCTCAGTCGTACGGTTGCGGCCGTTATAAAGTGGACGACAATGTCAACGAGTTGGCTTGCTGTCATGCGACGTTCAGGCCATAATCGTAAGAAATCTGTCAACTGTCGCCCACTTTATAAAGGCAGCAACGGTACATTATGTAAATAAAGCATTACAAAAACCATCAAAAATTAGTTTTTTTATGTTGACCCTTGTTTTTTTTCAGGGAGTTTGTTTGCAGAAATAACATCTTAGATGCTCTTTGAAACCAGCAATATATCATTTGACATTAAAACTATGTCAATTGTATAAAAATGACGTCCATGCTTTTGCTATGAATGTTTCCTTATCATGTATTTTTTCTCAGTCGTACGGTTGCGGCCATTATAAAGTGGACGACAATGTCAACGAGTTGGCTTGCTGTCATGCGACGTTCAGGACAAAATCGTAAGAAATCTGTCAACTGTCGCCCACTTTATAAAGGCCGCAACGGTACATGTATGTAAATAAAGCATTACAAAAACCATCAAAAATTAGTTCTTTTTATGTTGACCCTTGTTTTTTTTCAGGGAGTTTGTTTGCAGAAATAACATCTTAGATGCTCTTTGAAACCAGCAATATATTATTTGACAATTAAACTGTGTCAAATGTATAAAAACGACGTTCATGCTTTTCCTATGAATGTTTCCGTATCATTCATTTTTTCTCAGTCGTACGGTTGCGGCCATTATAAAGTGGACGACAATGTCAACGAGTTGGCTTGCTGTCATGCGACGTTCAGGCCAAAATCGTCAGAAATCTGTCAACTGTCACCCACTTTATAAAGGCCGCAACGGTACATGTATGTAAATAAAGCATTACAAAAACCATCAAAAATTAGTTTTTTTATATTGACCCTTGTTCTTTTTCAGGGAATTTTTTTGCAGAAATAACATCTTAGATGCTCTTTGAAACCAGCATTATATCATTTGACATCAAAACTATGTCAATTGTATGAAAATGACGTTCATGCTTTTGCTATGAATGTTTCCGTATCATTTATTTTTTCTCAGTCGTACGGTTGCGGCCATTATAATGTGGACGACAATGTCAACGAGTTGGCTTGCTGTCATGCGACGTTCAGACCAAAATCGTGAGAAATCTGTCAACTGTCGCCCACTTTATAAAGGTCGCAACGGTACATGTATGTAAATAAAGCATTACAAAAACCATCAAAAATTAGTTTTTTTATATTGAGCCTTGTTCTTTTCCAGGGAATTTTTTTGCAGAAATAACATCTCAGATGCTCTTTGAAACCAGCAATATATCATTTGACATCGAAACTATGTCAATTGTATAAAAATGACGTTCATGCTTTTGCTATGAATGTTTCCGTATCATTTATTTTTTCTCAGTCGTACGGTTGCGGCCGTTATAAAGTGGACGACAATGTCAACGAGTTGGCTTGCTGTCATGCGACGTTCAGGCCATAATCGTAAGAAATCTGTCAACTGTCGCCCACTTTATAAAGGCAGCAACGGTACATTATGTAAATAAAGCATTACAAAAACCATCAAAAATTAGTTTTTTTATGTTGACCCTTGTTTTTTTTCAGGGAGTTTGTTTGCAGAAATAACATCTTAGATGCTCTTTGAAACCAGCAATATATCATTTGACATTAAAACTATGTCAATTGTATAAAAATGACGTCCATGCTTTTGCTATGAATGTTTCCTTATCATGTATTTTTTCTCAGTCGTACGGTTGCGGCCATTATAAAGTGGACGACAATGTCAACGAGTTGGCTTGCTGTCATGCGACGTTCAGGACAAAATCGTAAGAAATCTGTCAACTGTCGCCCACTTTATGAAGGCCGCAACGGTACATGTATGTAAATAAAGCATTACAAAAACCATCAAAAATTAGTTTTTTTAAATTGACTCTTGTTCTTTTTCAGGGAATTTTTTTGCAGAAATGAAATCTTAGATGCTCTTTGAAACCAGCAATATATCATTTGACATTAAAACTGTGTCAAATGTATAAAAATGACGTTCATGCTTTTGCTATGAATGTTTCCGTATCATTTATTTTTTCTCAGTCGTACGGTTGCGGCCATTATAAAGTGGACGACAATGTCAACGAGTTGGCTTGCTGTCATGCGACGTTCAGGCCAAAATCGTAAGAAATCTGTCAACTGTCGCCCACTTCATAAAGGCCGCAACGGTACATGTATGTAAATAAAGCATTACAAAAACCATCAAAAATGAGTTTTTTTATATTGACCCTTGTTCTTTTTCAGGGAATTTTTTTGCACAAATAACATCCCATATGCTCTTTGAAACCAGCAATATATCATTTGACATCAAAACTATGTCAATTGTATAAAAATGACGTTCATGCTTTTGCTATGAATGTTTCCGTATCATTTATTTTTTCTCAGTCGTACGGTTGCGGCCATTATAAAGTGGACGACAATGTCAACGAGTTGGCTTGCTGTCATGCGACGTTCAGGCCAAAATCGTAAGAAATCTGTCAACTGTCGCCCACTTTATAAAGGCCGCAACGGTACATGTATGTAAATAAAGCATTACAAAAACCATCAAAATTTTTTTTTTTGTATTGACCCTTGTTCTTTTTCATGGAATTTTTTTGCAGAAATAACATCTTAGATGCTCTTTGAAACCAGCAATATATCATTTGACATCAAAACTATGTCAATTGTATGAAAATGACGTTCATGCTTTTGCTATGAATGTTTCCGTATCATTTATTTTTTCTCAGTCGTACGGTTGCGGCCGTTATAAAGTGGACGACAATGTCAACGAGTTGGCTTGCTGTCATGCGACGTTCAGGCCAAAATCGTCAGAAATCTGTCAACTGTCACCCACTTTATAAAGGCCGCAACGGTACATGTATGTAAATAAAGCATTACAAAAACCATCAAAAATTAGTTTTTTTATATTGACCCTTGTTCTTTTTCAGGGATTTTTTTCGCAGAAATAACATCTTAGATGCTCTTTGAAACCAGCATTATATCATCCGACATCAAAACTATGTCAATTGTATGAAAATGACGTTCATGCTTCTGCTATGAATGTTTCCGTATCATTTATTTTTTCTCAGTCGTACGGTTGCGGCCATTATAAAGTGGACGACAATGTCAACGAGTTGGCTTGCTGTCATGCGACGTTCAGGCCATAATCGTCAGAAATCTGTCAACTGTCACCCACTTTATAAAGGCCGCAACGGTACATGTATGTAAATAAAGCATTACAAAAACCATCAAAAATTAGTTTTTTTATATTGACCCTTGTTCTTTTTCAGGGATTTTTTTCGCAGAAATAACATCTTAGATGCTCTTTGAAACCAGCATTATATCATTTGACATCAAAACTATGTCAATTGTATAAAAATGACGTTCATGCTTTTGCTATGAATGTTTCCGTATCATTTATTTTTTCTCAGTCGTACGGTTGCGGCCGTTATAAAGTGGACGACAATGTCAACGAGTTGGCTTGCTGTCATGCGACGTTCAGGCCATAATCGTAAGAAATCTGTCAACTGTCGCCCACTTTATAAAGGCAGCAACGGTACATTATGTAAATAAAGCATTACAAAAACCATCAAAAATTAGTTTTTTTATGTTGACCCTTGTTTTTTTTCAGGGAGTTTGTTTGCAGAAATAACATCTTAGATGCTCTTTGAAACCAGCAATATATCATTTGACATTAAAACTATGTCAATTGTATAAAAATGACGTCCATGCTTTTGCTATGAATGTTTCCTTATCATGTATTTTTTCTCAGTCGTACGGTTGCGGCCATTATAAAGTGGACGACAATGTCAACGAGTTGGCTTGCTGTCATGCGACGTTCAGGACAAAATCGTAAGAAATCTGTCAACTGTCGCCCACTTTATAAAGGCCGCAACGGTACATGTATGTAAATAAAGCATTACAAAAACCATCAAAAATGAGTTTTTTTATATTGACCCTTGTTCTTTTTCAGGGAATTTTTTTGCACAAATAACATCTCATATGCTCTTTGAAACCAGCAATATATCATTTGACATCAAAACTATGTCAATTGTATAAAAATGACGTTCATGCTTTTGCTATGAATGTTTCCGTATCATTTATTTTTTCTCAGTCGTACGGTTGCGGCCGTTATAAAGTGGACGACAATGTCAACGAGTTGGCTTGCTGTCATGCGACGTTCAGGCCAAAATCGTGAGAAATATATCAACTGTCGCCCACTTTATAAAGGCCGCAACGGTACATGTATGTAAATTAAGCATTACAAAAACCATCAAAAATTATTTTTTTTATATTGACCCTTGTTCTTTTTCAGGGAATTTTTTTGCAGAAATGAAATCTTTGATGCTCTTTGAAACCAGCAATATATCATTTGACATTAAAACTGTGTCAAATGTATAAAAATGACGTTCATGCTTTTGCTATGAATGTTTCCGTATCATTTATTTTTTCTCAGTCGTACGGTTGCAAACATTATAAAGTGGACGACAATGTCAACGAGTTTGCTTGCTGTCATGCGACGTTCAGGCCAAAATCGTAAGAAATCTGTCAACTGTCGCCCACTTTATGAAGGCCGCAACGGTACATGTATGTAAATGAAGCATTACAAAAACCATTAAAAAATGAGTTTTTTTTATATTGACCCTTGTTCTTTTTTAGGAATTTTTTTGCAGAAATAACATCTCTGATGCTCTTTGAAACCAGCAATATATCATTTGACATCAAAACTGTGTCAAATGTATAAAAATGACGTTCATGCTTTTGCTATGAATGTTTCCGTATCATTTATTTTTTCTCAGTCGTACGGTTGCGGCCATTATAAAGTGGACGACAATGTCAACGAGTTGGCTTGCTGTCTTGCGACGTTCAGGCCAAAATCGTAAGAAATCTGTCAACTGTCGCCCACTTCATAAAGGCCGCAACGGTACATGTATGTAAATAAAGCATTACAAAAACCATCAAAAATGAGTTTTTTTATATTGACCCTTGTTCTTTTTCAGGGAATTTTTTTGCACAAATAACATCTCATATGCTCTTTGAAACCAGCAATATATCATTTGACATCAAAACTATGTCAATTGTATAAAAATGACGTTCATGCTTTTGCTATGAATGTTTCCTTATCATGTATTTTTTCTCAGTCGTACGGTTGCGGCCATTATAAAGTGGACGACAATGTCAACGAGTTGGCTTGCTGTCATGCGACGTTCAGGACAAAATCGTAAGAAATCTGTCAACTGTCGCCCACTTTATGAAGGCCGCAACGGTACATGTATGTAAATAAAGCATTACAAAAACCATCAAAAATTAGTTTTTTTATATTGAGCCTTGTTCTTTTCCAGGGAATTTTTTTGCAGAAATAACATCTCAGATGCTCTTTGAAACCAGCAATATATCATTTGACATCAAAACTATGTCAATTGTATAAAAATGACGTTCATGCTTTTGCTATGAATGTTTCCGTATCATTTATTTTTTCTCAGTCGTACGGTTGCGGCCGTTATAAAGTGGACGACAATGTCAACGAGTTGGCTTGCTGTGATGCGACGTTCAGGCCATAATCGTGAGAAATCTGTCAACTGTCGCCCACTTTATAAAGGCAGCAACGGTACATTATGTAAATAAAGCATTACAAAAACCATCAAAAATTAGTTTTTTTATGTTGACTTTTGTTTCTTTTCAGGGAGTTTGTTTGCAGAAATAACATCTTAGATGCTCTTTGAAACCAGCAATATATCATTTGACATTAAAACTATGTCAATTGTATAAAAATGACGTCCATGCTTTTGCTATGAATGTTTCCTTATCATGTATTTTTTCTCAGTCGTACGGTTGCGGCCATTATAAAGTGGACGACAATGTCAACGAGTTGGCTTGCTGTCATGCGACGTTCAGGCCAAAATCGTAAGAAATCTGTCAACTGTCGCCCACTTTCTAAAGGCCGCAACGGTACATGTATGTAAATAAAGCATTACAAAAACCATCAAAAATGAGTTTTTTTATATTGACCCTTGTTCTTTTTCAGGGAATTTTTTTGCACAAATAACATCTCATATGCTCTTTGAAACCAGCAATATATCATTTGACATCAAAACCATGTCAATTGTATAAAAATGACGTTCATGCTTTTGCTATGAATGTTTCCGTATCATTTATTTTTTCTCAGTCGTACGGTTGCGGCCATTATAAAGTGGACGACAATGTCAACGAGTTGGCTTGCTGTCATGCGACGTTCAGGCCAAAATCGTAAGAAATCTATCAACTGTCGCCCACTTTATAAAGCCGCAACGGTACATGTATGTAAATAAAGCATTACAAAAACCATCAAAAATTAGTTTTTTTATATTGACCCTTGTTCTTTTTCAGGGAATTTTTTTGCAGAAATGAAATCTTAGATGCTCTTTGAAACCAGCAATATATCATTTGACATTAAAACTTTGTCAAATGTATAAAAATGACGTTCATGCTTTTGCTATGAATGTTTCCGTATCATTTATTTTTTCTCAGTCGTACGGTTGCGGCCGTTATAAAGTGGACGACAATGTCAACGAGTTGGCTTGCTGTCATGCGACGTTCAGGCCATAATCGTAAGAAATCTGTCAACTGTCGCCCACTTTATAAAGGCAGCAACGGTACATTATGTAAATAAAGCATTACAAAAACCATCAAAAATGAGTTTTCTTATATTGACCCTTGTTCTTTTTCAGGAATTTTTTTTTTTGAAATAAAATCTTAGATGCTCTTTGAAACCAGCAATATATCATTTGACATTAAAACTTTGTCAAATGTATAAAAATGACGTTCATGCTTTTGCTTTGAATGTTTCCGTATCATTTATTTTTTCTCAGTCGTACGGTTGCGGCCGTTATAAAGTGGACGACAATGTCAACGAGTTGGCTTGCTGTCATGCGACGTTCAGGCCATAATCGTAAGAAATCTGTCAACTGTCGCCCACTTTATAAAAGCAGCAACGGTACATTATGTAAATAAAGCATTACAAAAACCATCAAAAATTAGTTTTTTTATGTTGACCCTTGTTTTTTTTCAGGGAGTTTGTTTGCAGAAATAACATCTTAGATGCTCTTTGAAACCAGCAATATATCATTTGACATTAAAACTATGTCAATTGTATAAAAATGACGTCCATGCTTTTGCTATGAATGTTTCCTTATCATGTATTTTTTCTCAGTCGTACGGTTGCGGCCATTATAAAGTGGACGACAATGTCAACGAGTTGGCTTGCTGTCATGCGACGTTCAGGACAAAATCGTAAGAAATCTGTCAACTGTCGCCCACTTTATAAAGGCCGCAACGGTACATGTATGTAAATAAAGCATTACAAAAACCATCAAAAATTAGTTTTTATAAATTGACTCTTGTTCTTTTTCAGGGAATTTTTTTGCAGAAATGAAATCTTAGATGCTCTTTGAAACCAGCATTATATCATTTGACATCAAAACTATGTCAATTGTATGAAAATGACGTTCATGCTTTTGCTATGAATGTTTCCGTATCATTTATTTTCTCTCAGTCGTACGGTTGCGGCCATTATAAAGTGGACGACAATGTCAACAAGTTGGCTTGCTGTCATGCGACGTTCAGACCAAAATCGTGAGAAATCTGTCAACTGTCGCCCACTTTATAAAGGTCGCAACGGTACATGTATGTAAATAAAGCATTACAAAAACCATCAAAAATTAGTTTTTTTATATTGAGCCTTGTTCTTTTCCAGGGAATTTTTTTGCAGAAATAACATCTCAGATGCTCTTTGAAACCAGCAATATATCATTTTTTTTTTTTTTTTTTTTCCCTTAGGGTTTATCTTGCTGCATCAACCGTAATTGGTTATTAGCAGCTCACATTGTTTGTTTTTTATTTAGGGCTTATATGGAATCGTATATATCAATATCTTTCAAAAAGTTTAGTACAGAGTTGTATTTGTCTGGGTCTATCAAGTTGATTTCACTTTCGGTTATGTTGTGCATGGTTCTTTGGATGTTGTATTTTGGGCAGACATAGAGGATATGCTCGATGGTTAGTATGACGTTGCAGATTTCGCACTGCACACGGTCTTGTCTAGACAATAGGAAGGAGTGTGTCAGTCTGGTGTGTCCGAGCCTGAGCCTAGAAAGTTTTATTTGGTCTTTTCTTTTTTCTGGGTATTTAAGAGTAGTAGAGACGGATGGTTTAATCTCTTTGAGGTGGTTATCTTTTAGGTTCCAAGTTTGTTGCCAAAGTGTGACTATTTTGTTTTTTATGTAGGTCTTGATATCATCTGGAGGATTTACTTGGCAAGATGGGAAAATGATGGAGGCCGTCGCGCTTTTTGCCAGATCGTCCACTTCCTCATTTCCTTCAATTCCAACGTGCGCTGGAGTGTACAGAAATTTTACCCTATCAGCTACGTCAAAGAGCTGATCTTTGATGTTTTGTATAAGGGGGTTGCGGGGATATAATTGCTTTAAGGCGTGTAGTGAGCTCAATGAATCTGAGCAAATTATATACCTTTGTTCCGGGATGGTTTTTATATAGACAAGTGCCTGCGAGATAGCATAAAGTTCTGCTGTGAAGATGGAATTGTGGTTTTGGAGGTGGTAAGCTTCTTTGGAAGATGGAGTAATTATGGCTGATGCCACCTGATTGTCAATTTTAGATCCATCTGTGTAGATCAACTTGTGGTTTGGAAAAAAGGAGATGATTTCCTGAAAGTTTGCCCTGATCAGAGTGTGGTTCATTTCCGATTTTTTGTTCTTCGCGAGGTCAAGAATTGTTTGTACTACAGGTAGTTTCCAAGGTGGGTTCGAAGAGTTTTGCCAAGGCGAGGTTTCAGGAATTTTGAAGTCAATTTCTAGTTGGATGCGATTGAGTCTTTCGTGCAGGGGTGGGATTATGTTCCTGTTAGAGTTGTAAAGATCTTTGTGTCTATCTGAAAATACCAAGTCATAGTTTGGGCTTTTTGGGTTGGCTGAAATGTTTATTGCGTAGTTCAGGGTCATACGCTTGGTGCGTAGTTCAAGAGAAGGCTCATTGACTAGTGCGAGTAGACTTTCCACCGGTGTTGTGCAGAAGGCCCCAATCGCAATTTTTATAGCCATTGATTGTATAGTTTTGATGGATTTGAGATATGATTTTCTAGTGGTCATATATGCAATGGCACCATAGTCCAGCTTGGACCTTATCAGACTTTGATATATCATCAATAGGGTCCTAGAGTCTGCTCCCCAGGAATGGTTGGATAAGACCTTCATGAGGTTCAAACCTTGGATGCAAGATTTTTTTACTTGACTTATGTGGTTTTTCCAGGACAATTTATGATCAAAAATGACACCCAAGAACTTTGCTGAGTTAGAGAATTTCAGGCTTTTGCCGTGGAGGCGAAGAAGTGGTGATCTTAACTGCTTGGACTTGCTAAAGTTGATGCAGTGTGTTTTTTGAACAGAGAATTTGAAGCCTGATGTTTTGCTCCAATTTTCGATGGTATGTAAGGTGGACTGTAAGATTCTTTGCGTGGATTCAGGATCCTTCCCCCGAAGATATATAATTAGGTCATCTGCAAACAGGCCGCAGCGGACGGGAGATTTGATCTTTTTAAGTATCTCGTTGACCGCTATCAAAAAGAGAGTCACACTTATTACAGACCCTTGGGGAACACCGTTTTCTAGACCTTTTGTTTGTGAGAATGTGCTATTAACTTTTACCTTGAATGTCCTGTTTTTCATAAAGTTTTGGATAAAGGCAAGAATGTTCCCCTTAATTCCCCACTCAATCAATTTGTCTATGATTGGTCGAGTCCAAGTCATATCGTAGGCCTTCTCTACGTCGAAAAAGATTGCCAGCAGACTTTGTTTCACAGCGAAGGCTTCACGTATTTCCGACTCAAGTTGCACAATGTTGTCAATAGTTGAACGATGCTTTCTAAAACCATTTTGCCCGGGATGGAGTAAATTTGATTTTTCCAGGTGCCAGTTCAGGCGATTGTTGATGATTCTCTCTAAAACTTTGCACATTGTGCAAGTTAGCGATATTGGACGGTATGAATTTTTTTCATCGGTTGGTTTATTAGGTTTTAGGATTGGCAGGACTGTAGAATGAGACCAAGAGTTCGGAAATTTTTGGGTTTGCCAGATTTCGTTGTAAATGTCCAGTAGTTTCAGCTTAGCACTACATGACAAGTTTTTGAGAAAGGCGTAGGGGATGTCGTCAGGGCCGGGGCAAGTGTCTTTGGATGATTGTAATGCTTCTTCGAGATCTGCCGAAGTAAGTGACAAATTTAAGGGATGTAAGTTGCTTGTAAGGTGTTCATCTACCCCTTGAGATTCCCTGTTTCTTTTGTACTGCAGGAAGTCTTGGTCAAAGTTTGAATCACTGGAATTTGCACAAAAGTGTTCGGCCATGATTTCAGTTATGTCGTTGTCGGTGTCGTATATTTGGTTGTTATTTTTAATGGTTGCAATTTTGGGGCGAGTTATAGACTTGAGTTGTCTTACTTTATTCCACACCTCTGACGCTGGAGTAGAGGGATTGATAGTCGAAACATAGTTTTCCCAAGATTCTTTCCTGCTTTTTTTAACTACATACCTTGCTCGTGCTCTAAGTTTTTTGAAGATCAATAGATTTTCTGGGGAATTAGTTCTTTTAAATCTGTTAAATGCATTTTTGCTGTTTTTGATTGCTTCTGCAACTTGTTTGTTCCACCACGGTACTGGTTTACGATTTTTTGGAATAGAAGATTTACCTATATGATTGTGGGCAGCAGACAGCATGATGTTAGTAAATTCTTGGACGGACTTATTGATGTCTTTTCCGCTGAAGGATTTGGACTCAAGTTTACTATCAATTTCGTCAGAATACTGGAGCCAGTTGGCGCTTTTAAGATTCCATTTAGGAGAGTTGTTCGAGGTGTTTTCAACATTGATTAGATGGTTCTTTATTTTAATAGGGTAGTGATCACTACCATACAGATAAGAATAAGTTTCCCATGTTAAGTAGGGAGTGAGTGTGGGGCTGCATGCTGTCAAGTCAAGAGCGCTGTGGTTTCCAGTGAAGGTATTCAGTCTGGTTGGAGATCCGGTGTTCAAAAGTGTTAGGTTAGAGGAGTCGAGCAATTGTTCAATTTTTTGACCTCTTTGATTTGTGTATTGTGAGCCAAATATTATGTTATGGGAATTGAAATCACCTAGTATTATGCGTGGAGTAGGTATTTGATCAAGGAGGTCTGATAGTTCTTGTTGGATGATTTCTCTGTTGGGAGGAATATAAATGTTGCAGATGAAGATTTTAATTTTGAGTTGGATGGAGAAAGCGACAGCTTCCAAGTTGGTGTTCAGATCAAGTTCATGCGTGGTGTAATTCGAACTTACAAAAGAGGAGACTCCACCACTTGATCTTTCTCTGTCAAGACGATGTTTAGAGAAACATTTATAACCCTTGAGTCTGGGATCACTTTTTAAGTGAGTTTCCTGTAAGCAAATTATGGGAGGGTTATCATCAGCGATTAGTAGTTTAAGTTTCGGTAAATGGGTATAATACCCATTCAGATTCCACTGTAAAATAAACATGTTGAATAAATATTAGAATAAATCGAGATCAGATTGGGATAGATTTTCTTCTCGTGAGTCAAGAGAAGTATTACTTTGTGTTCGTGGATGATTCATTGTGTTTTCCTCGCCTTTCATGAGATTTTTGATTTTTTTCTGGATGCGGGTGAACTTTCCTTTCATAGATCTGTTTTCTAGATTGGGGTATATTTCAAACATCATATTTATCAGCGAATCAACATCATTTGTGCACCGTTTAGCTTCGAGTAGTGGGTTATTGTTTCCTTTACAATTCTCAAGGAAACCCTTGAAAACGTCAAAGGTCAGGGGAAATGCTTTGGGGTTTTTATCAATAAGAGTTTGGATGATTTCGAAATCTGCGTCCATGCTGAGAGATTCCGAGGAGCTGGAAATTTTGTTTTTCGTGAGCTCGGTGTCAGGTTTCGAGATTTTCTGCTTTTTGGGTAGATTTCTAGGCTTAACAAAGGGGGCAGATGAAGATTCCTGAGATGCTTCCATTTCATCGAAAGGGTCTTGTGATTTATCCATCTGTTCGTCTATTGCCGGTGAGTCTAAACTCTCTGATGGAGGGGGGCGTTTTCCTGAACCTTTTTGTAAGTCGACTTCAAGATTTTCCAAGGTCTGCGATACTGAGGGTTGTTGCTGTTGTTGTTGGGTCCGACAAGAGCTAGAGATATGCCCCTGCTGACCGCAGATGAAACATGTAAGGTCGTCATATGTTAGGAAGATGCGATAATTGGTATTTTCATAGTTAATGACCAAAGATGGAGTTAATTCAATATTCTCATCGGGGGAGGCATAAACGTGCCTTCTAAAACTCAAGACGTGAGTGTACTCTTCATCCTCATAACCATAACCTGCTCTGAGAAAAGATATTGGTGAAACCAGTTTCAGTCCAGTGTTCTTAATCTCTTGTTCAATGATTTCATTCGGGATTGATGGGCAAACGTTTGATATTATTATTCTTTTGGAGGGAGTAATCAGTTTTCGGATTCCTATGTCGACACCTTTTATAGTAATAGACTTGTACTTACTTGTTAGATCATTAACCATCTGTGGGGATGACAAATAAATGCACATGCGATCGTTTGAAATCCGAGAGGCAAACATGATGTTTTTAGGACCCACAATCTTACCAACAGATTTCACATAATCGATTCTTGTTAATTCTTCGTTGATGTTCATAATAATTGCTTGTTCTTTTTTTGGGTAGACTATTGAAGGGCGAGTCTTGGCAGCGTTAACATAAGAAGGGGTGTTGTTTTGTGTACTGTTTGTGTGTGTGGATGAGCTTCTGTAGTCAGAAGCCATCTTATTCAGTTTGGGAGCGTAGTGGATTCAATTGTAAACAATTGGCACGCCACTGCCGGGCGCACCAGGCATCCAGCAAAAAGTGATGTTTTTGCCGAGATATAAGTTTGGATAGATACCACTGACCTGTTTCTGTTGAGAATAAACCTGCTTTAGGAGGATGTTTCCATAGATGGTTTGGTCCAAGACGAGTCCTGGGTGCAAAGAATGGCAGGTTGGTCGAAAAAACAGGATGAAAACACTACTGTAAACACGTGGTTTTCGCGTATTCTTAGGAGAGCACTCAAATGCGTGTTCACTGCGATAACACCAATATATATCATTTGACATCAAAACTATGTCAATTGTATAAAAATGACGTTCATGCTTTTGCTATGAATGTTTCCGTATCATTTATTTTTTTTCTCAGTCGTACGGTTGCGGCCGTTATAAAGTGGACGACAATGTCAACGAGTTGGCTTGCTGTGATGCGACGTTCAGGCCATAATCGTAAGAAATCTGTCAACTGTCGCCCACTTTATAAAGGCAGCAACGGTACATTATGTAAATAAAGCATTACAAAAACCATCAAAAATTAGTTTTTTTATGTTGACCCTTGTTTTTTTTCAGGGAGTTTGTTTGCAGAAATAACATCTTAGATGCTCTTTGAAACCAGCAATATATCATTTGACATTAAAACTATGTCAATTGTATAAAAATGACGTCCATGCTTTTGCTATGAATGTTTCCTTATCATGTATTTTTTCTCAGTCGTACGGTTGCGGCCATTATAAAGTGGACGACAATGTCAACGAGTTGGCTTGCTGTCATGCGACGTTCAGGCCAAAATCGTAAGAAATCTGTCAACTGTCGCCCACTTTCTAAAGGCCGCAACGGTACATGTATGTAAATAAAGCATTACAAAAACCATCAAAAATGAGTTTTTTTATATTGACCCTTGTTCTTTTTCAGGGAATTTTTTTGCACAAATAACATCTCATATGCTCTTTGAAACCAGCAATATATCATTTGACATCAAAACCATGTCAATTGTATAAAAATGACGTTCATGCTTTTGCTATGAATGTTTCCGTATCATTTATTTTTTCTCAGTCGTACGGTTGCGGCCATTATAAAGTGGACGACAATGTCAAAGAGTTGGCTTGCTGTCATGCGACGTTCAGGCCAAAATCGTAAGAAATCTATCAACTGTCGCCCACTTTATAAAGCCGCAACGGTACATGTATGTAAATAAAGCATTACAAAAACCATCAAAAATTAGTTTTTTTATATTGACCCTTGTTCTTTTTCAGGGAATTTTTTTGCAGAAATGAAATCTTAGATGCTCTTTGAAACCAGCAATATATCATTTGACATTAAAACTTTGTCAAATGTATAAAAATGACGTTCATGCTTTTGCTATGAATGTTTCCGTATCATTTATTTTTTCTCAGTCGTACGGTTGCGGCCGTTATAAAGTGGACGACAATGTCAACGAGTTGGCTTGCTGTCATGCGACGTTCAGGCCATAATCGTAAGAAATCTGTCAACTGTCGCCCACTTTATAAAGGCAGCAACGGTACATTATGTAAATAAAGCATTACAAAAACCATCAAAAATGAGTTTTCTTATATTGACCCTTGTTCTTTTTCAGGAATTTTTTTTTTTGAAATAAAATCTTAGATGCTCTTTGAAACCAGCAATATATCATTTGACATTAAAACTTTGTCAAATGTATAAAAATGACGTTCATGCTTTTGCTTTGAATGTTTCCGTATCATTTATTTTTTCTCAGTCGTACGGTTGCGGCCGTTATAAAGTGGACGACAATGTCAACGAGTTGGCTTGCTGTCATGCGACGTTCAGGCCATAATCGTAAGAAATCTGTCAACTGTCGCCCACTTTATAAAAGCAGCAACGGTACATTATGTAAATAAAGCATTACAAAAACCATCAAAAATTAGTTTTTTTATGTTGACCCTTGTTTTTTTTCAGGGAGTTTGTTTGCAGAAATAACATCTTAGATGCTCTTTGAAACCAGCAATATATCATTTGACATTAAAACTATGTCAATTGTATAAAAATGACGTCCATGCTTTTGCTATGAATGTTTCCTTATCATGTATTTTTTCTCAGTCGTACGGTTGCGGCCATTATAAAGTGGACGACAATGTCAACGAGTTGGCTTGCTGTCATGCGACGTTCAGGCCAAAATCGTAAGAAATCTGTCAACTGTCGCCCACTTCATAAAGGCCGCAACGGTACATGTATGTAAATAAAGCATTACAAAAACCATCAAAAATTAGTTTTTTTATATTGACCCTTGTTCTTTTTCAGGGAATTTTTTTGCAGAAATAACATCTTAGATGCTCTTTGAAACCAGCATTATATCATTTGACATCAAAACTATGTCAATTGTATGAAAATGACGTTCATGCTTTTGCTATGAATGTTTCCGTATCATTTATTTTCTCTCAGTCGTACGGTTGCGGCCATTATAAAGTGGACGACAATGTCAACAAGTTGGCTTGCTGTCATGCGACGTTCAGACCAAAATCGTGAGAAATCTGTCAACTGTCGCCCACTTTATAAAGGTCGCAACGGTACATGTATGTAAATAAAGCATTACAAAAACCATCAAAAATTAGTTTTTTTATATTGAGCCTTGTTCTTTTCCAGGGAATTTTTTTGCAGAAATAACATCTCAGATGCTCTTTGAAACCAGCAATATATCATTTGACATCAAAACTATGTCAATTGTATAAAAATGACGTTCATGCTTTTGCTATGAATGTTTCCGTATCATTTATTTTTTCTCAGTCGTACGGTTGCGGCCGTTATAAAGTGGACGACAATGTCAACGAGTTGGCTTGCTGTGATGCGACGTTCAGGCCATAATCGTAAGAAATCTGTCAACTGTCGCCCACTTTATAAAGGCAGCAACGGTACATTATGTAAATAAAGCATTACAAAAACCATCAAAAATTAGTTTTTTTATGTTGACCCTTGTTTTTTTTCAGGGAGTTTGTTTGCAGAAATAACATCTTAGATGCTCTTTGAAACCAGCAATATATCATTTGACATTAAAACTATGTCAATTGTATAAAAATGACGTCCATGCTTTTGCTATGAATGTTTCCTTATCATGTATTTTTTCTCAGTCGTACGGTTGCGGCCATTATAAAGTGGACGACAATGTCAACGAGTTGGCTTGCTGTCATGCGACGTTCAGGACAAAATCGTAAGAAATCTGTCAACTGTCGCCCACTTCATAAAGGCCGCAACGGTACATGTATGTAAATAAAGCATTACAAAAACCATCAAAAATGAGTTTTTTTATATTGACCCTTGTTCTTTTTCAGGGAATTTTTTTGCACAAATAACATCTCATATGCTCTTTGAAACCAGCAATATATCATTTGACATCAAAACTATGTCAATTGTATAAAAATGACGTTCATGCTTTTGCTATGAATGTTTCCTTATCATGTATTTTTTCTCAGTCGTACGGTTGCGGCCATTATAAAGTGGACGACAATGTCAACGAGTTGGCTTGCTGTCATGCGACGTTCAGGACAAAATCGTAAGAAATCTGTCAACTGTCGCCCACTTTATAAAGGCCGCAACGGTACATGTATGTAAATAAAGCATTACAAAAACCATCAAAAATTAGTTTTTTTAAATTGACTCTTGTTCTTTTTCAGGGAATTTTTTTGCAGAAATGAAATCTTAGATGCTCTTTGAAACCAGCAATATATCATTTGACATTAAAACTGTGTCAAATGTATAAAAATGACGTTCATGCTTTTGCTATGAATGTTTCCGTATCATTTATTTTTTCTCAGTCGTACGGTTGCGGCCATTATAAAGTGGACGACAATGTCAACGAGTTGGCTTGCTGTCATGCGACGTTCAGGCCAAAATCGTAAGAAATCTGTCAACTGTCGCCCACTTCATAAAGGCCGCAACGGTACATGTATGTAAATAAAGCATCACAAAAACCATCAAAAATGAGTTTTTTTATATTGACCCTTGTTCTTTTTCAGGGAATTTTTTTGCACAAATAACATCTCATATGCTCTTTGAAACCAGCAATATATCATTTGACATCAAAACTATGTCAATTGTATAAAAATGACGTTCATGCTTTTGCTATGAATGTTTCCGTATCATTTATTTTTTCTCAGTCGTACGGTTGCGGCCATTATAAAGTGGACGACAATGTCAACGAGTTGGCTTGCTGTCATGCGACGTTCAGACCAAAATCGTGAGAAATCTGTCAACTGTCGCCCACTTTATAAAGGTCGCAACGGTACATGTATGTAAATAAAGCATTACAAAAACCATCAAAAATTAGTTTTTTTATATTGAGCCTTGTTCTTTTCCAGGGAATTTTTTTGCAGAAATAACATCTCAGATGCTCTTTGAAACCAGCAATATATCATTTGACATCAAAACTATGTCAATTGTATAAAAATGACGTTCATGCTTTTGCTATGAATGTTTCCGTATCATTTATTTTTTCTCAGTCGTACGGTTGCGGCCGTTATAAAGTGGAGGACAATGTCAACGAGTTGGCTTGCTGTGATGCGACGTTCAGGCCATAATCGTAAGAAATCTGTCAACTGTCGCCCACTTTATAAAGGCAGCAACGGTACATTATGTAAATAAAGCATTACAAAAACCATCAAAAATTAGTTTTTTTATGTTGACCCTTGTTTTTTTTCAGGGAGTTTGTTTCCAGAAATAACATCTCAGATGCTCTTTGAAACCAGCAATATATCATTTGACATTAAAACTATGTCAATTGTATAAAAATGACGTCCATGCTTTTGCTATGAATGTTTCCGTATCATTTATTTTTTCTCAGTCGTACGGTTGCGGCCATTATAAAGTGGACGACAATGTCAACGAGTTGGCTTGCTGTCATGCGACGTTCAGACCAAAATCGTGAGAAATCTGTCAACTGTCGCCCACTTTATAAAGGTCGCAACGGTACATGTATGTAAATAAAGCATTACAAAAACCATCAAAAATTAGTTTTTTTATATTGAGCCTTGTTCTTTTCCAGGGAATTTTTTTGCTGAAATAACATCTCAGATGCTCTTTGAAACCAGCAATATATCATTTGACATCAAAACTATGTCAATTGTATAAAAATGACGTTCATGCTTTTGCTATGAATGTTTCCGTATCATTTATTTTTTCTCAGTCGTACGGTTGCGGCCGTCATAAAGTGGACGACAATGTCAACGAGTTGGCTTGCTGTGATGCGACGTTCAGGCCATAATCGTAAGAAATCTGTCAACTGTCGCCCACTTTATAAAGGCAGCAACGGTACATTATGTAAATAAAGCATTACAAAAACCATCAAAAATTAGTTTTTTTAAATTGACTCTTGTTCTTTTTCAGGGAATTTTTTTGCAGAAATGAAATCTTAGATGCTCTTTGAAACCAGCAATATATCATTTGACATTAAAACTGTGTCAAATGTATAAAAATGACGTTCATGCTTTTGCTATGAATGTTTCCGTATCATTTATTTTTTCTCAGTCGTACGGTTGCGGCCATTATAAAGTGGACGACAATGTCAACGAGTTGGCTTGCTGTCATGCGACGTTCAGGCCAAAATCGTAAGAAATCTATCAACTGTCGCCCACTTCATAAAGGCCGCAACGGTACATGTATGTAAATAAAGCATCACAAAAACCATCAAAAATGAGTTTTTTTATATTGACCCTTGTTCTTTTTCAGGGAATTTTTTTGCACAAATAACATCTCATATGCTCTTTGAAACCAGCAATATATCATTTGACATCAAAACTATGTCAATTGTATAAAAATGACGTTCATGCTTTTGCTATGAATGTTTCCGTATCATTTATTTTTTCTCAGTCGTACGGTTGCGGCCATTATAAAGTGGACGACAATGTCAACGAGTTGGCTTGCTGTCATGCGACGTTCAGACCAAAATCGTGAGAAATCTGTCAACTGTCGCCCACTTTATAAAGGTCGCAACGGTACATGTATGTAAATAAAGCATTACAAAAACCATCAAAAATTAGTTTTTTTATATTGAGCCTTGTTCTTTTCCAGGGAATTTTTTTGCAGAAATAACATCTCAGATGCTCTTTGAAACCAGCAATATATCATTTGACATCAAAACTATGTCAATTGTATAAAAATGACGTTCATGCTTTTGCTATGAATGTTTCCGTATCATTTATTTTTTCTCAGTCGTACGGTTGCGGCCGTTATAAAGTGGACGACAATGTCAACGAGTTGGCTTGCTGTGATGCGACGTTCAGGCCATAATCGTAAGAAATCTGTCAACTGTCGCCCACTTTATGAAGGCAGCAACGGTACATTATGTAAATAAAGCATTACAAAAACCATCAAAAATTAGTTTTTTTATGTTGACCCTTGTTTTTTTTCAGGGAGTTTGTTTCCAGAAATAACATCTCAGATGCTCTTTGAAACCAGCAATATATCATTTGACATTAAAACTATGTCAATTGTATAAAAATGACGTCCATGCTTTTGCTATGAATGTTTCCGTATCATTTATTTTTTCTCAGTCGTACGGTTGCGGCCATTATAAAGTGGACGACAATGTCAACGAGTTGGCTTGCTGTCATGCGACGTTCAGACCAAAATCGTGAGAAATCTGTCAACTGTCGCCCACTTTATAAAAGTCGCAACGGTACATGTATGTAAATAAAGCATTACAAAAACCATCAAAAATTAGTTTTTTTATATTGAGCCTTGTTCTTTTCCAGGGAATTTTTTTGCAGAAATAACATCTCAGATGCTCTTTGAAACCAGCAATATATCATTTGACATCAAAACTATGTCAATTGTATAAAAATGACGTTCATGCTTTTGCTATGAATGTTTCCGTATCATTTATTTTTTCTCAGTCGTACGGTTGCGGCCGTCATAAAGTGGACGACAATGTCAACGAGTTGGCTTGCTGTGATGCGACGTTCAGGCCATAATCGTAAGAAATCTGTCAACTGTCGCCCACTTTATAAAGGCAGCAACGGTACATTATGTAAATAAAGCATTACAAAAACCATCAAAAATTAGTTTTTTTATGTTGACCCTTGTTTTTTTTCAGGGAGTTTGTTTCCAGAAATAACATCTCAGATGCTCTCTGAAACCAGCAATATATCATTTGACATTAAAACTATGTCAATTGTATAAAAATGACGTCCATGCTTTTGCTATGAATGTTTCCTTATCATGTATTTTTTCTCAGTCGTACGGTTGCGGCCATTATAAAGTGGACGACAATGTCAACGAGTTGGCTTGCTGTCATGCGACGTTCAGGACAAAATCGTAAGAAATCTGTCAACTGTCGCCCACTTTATAAAGGCCGCAACGGTACATGTATGTAAATAAAGCATTACAAAAACCATCAAAAATTAGTTTTTCTAAATTGACTCTTGTTCTTTTTCAGGGAATTTTTTTGCAGAAATGAAATCTTAGATGCTCTTTGAAACCAGCAATATATCATTTGACATTAAAACTGTGTCAAATGTATAAAAATGACGTTCTTGCTTTTGGTATGAATGTTTCCGTATCATTTATTTTTTCTCAGTCGTACGGTTGCGGCCATTATAAAGTGGACGACAATGTCAACGAGTTGGCTTGCTGTCATGCGACGTTCCGGCCAAAATCGTAAGAAATCTGTCAACTGTCGCCCACTTCATAAAGGCCGCAACGGTACATGTATGTAAATAAAGCATTACAAAAACCATCAAAAATGAGTTTTTTTATATTGACCCTTGTTCTTTTTCAGGGAATTTTTTTGCAGAAATGAAATCTTAGATGCTCTTTGAAACCAGCAATATATCATTTGACATTAAAACTTTGTCAAATGTATAAAAATGACGTTCATGCTTTTGCTATGAATGTTTCCGTATCATTTATTTTTTCTCAGTCGTACGGTTGCGGCCGTTATAAAGTGGACGACAATGTCAACGAGTTGGCTTGCTGTCATGCGACGTTCCGGCCAAAATCGTAAGAAATCTGTCAACTGTCGCCCACTTCATAAAGGCCGCAACGGTACATGTATGTAAATAAAGCATTACAAAAACCATCAAAAATGAGTTTTTTTATATTGACCCTTGTTCTTTTTCAGGAATTTTTTTTGAAGAAATAAAATCTTAGATGCTCTTTGAAACCAGCAATATATCATTTGACATTAAAACTTTGTCAAATGTATAAAAATGACGTTCATGCTTTTGCTATTAATGTTTCCGTATCATTTATTTTTTCTCAGTCGTACGGTTGCGGCCATTATAAAGTGGACGACAATGTCAACGAGTTGGCTTGCTGTCATGCGACGTTCAGGCCAAAATCGTCAGAAATCCGTCAACTGTCGCCCACTTTATAAAGGCCGCAACGGTACATGTATGTAAATAAAGCATTACAAAAACCATCAAGAATTAGTTTTTTTTTATATTGACCTTTGTTTTTTTCAGGGAATTTGTTTGCAGAAATAACATCTTAGATGCTCTTTGAAACCAGCAATATATTATTTGACATTAAAACTGTGTCAAATGTATGAAAATGACGTTCATGCTCTTGCTATGAATGTTTCCGTATCATTTTTTTTTTCGGTCGTACGGTTGCGGCCGTTATAAAGTGGACGACAATGTCAACGAGTTGGCTTGCTGTCATGCGACGTTCAGGCCAAAATCGTAAGAAATCTGTCAACTGTCGCCCACTTTATAAAGGCCGCAACGGTACATGTATGTAAATAAAGCATTACAAAAACCATCAAGAATTAGTTTTTTTTATATTGACCTTTGTTTTTTTCAGGGAATTTGTTTGCAGAAATAACATCTTAGATGCTCTTTGAAACCAGCAATATATTATTTGACATTAAAACTGTGTCAAATGTATGAAAATGACGTTCATGCTCTTGCTATGAATGTTTCCGTATCATTTTTTTTTTCTCGGTCGTACGGTTGCGGCCGTTATAAAGTGGACGACAATGTCAACGAGTTGGCTTGCTGTCATGCGACGTTCAGGCCTAAATCGTCAGAAATCCGTCAACTGTCGCCCACTTTTAAAAGGCCGCAACGGTACATGTATGTGAATAAAGCATTACAAAAACCATCAAAAATGAGTTTTTTTATATTGACTCTTGCTCTTTTTCAGGGAATTTTTTTGCACAAATAACCTCTTATATGCTCTTTGAAACCAGCAATATATCATTTGACATCAAAACTATGTCAATTGTATAAAAATGACGTTCATGCTTTTGCTATGAATGTTTCCTTATCATGTATTTTTTCTCAGTCGTACGGTTGCGGCCATTATAAAGTGGACGACAATGTCAACGAGTTGGCTTGCTGTCATGCGACGTTCAGGCCAAAATCGTAAGAAATCTGTCAACTGTCGCCCACTTCATAAAGGCCGCAACGGTACATGTATGTAAATAAAGCATTACAAAAACCATCAAAAATTAGTTTTTTTATATTGACCCTTGTTCTTTTTCAGGGAATTTTTTTGCAGAAATAACATCTTAGATGCTCTTTGAAACCAGCATTATATCATTTGACATCAAAACTATGTCAATTGTATGAAAATGACGTTCATGCTTTTGCTATGAATGTTTCCGTATCATTTATTTTCTCTCAGTCGTACGGTTGCGGCCATTATAAAGTGGACGACAATGTCAACAAGTTGGCTTGCTGTCATGCGACGTTCAGACCAAAATCGTGAGAAATCTGTCAACTGTCGCCCACTTTATAAAGGTCGCAACGGTACATGTATGTAAATAAAGCATTACAAAAACCATCAAAAATTAGTTTTTTTATATTGAGCCTTGTTCTTTTCCAGGGAATTTTTTTGCAGAAATAACATCTCAGATGCTCTTTGAAACCAGCAATATATCATTTGACATCAAAACTATGTCAATTGTATAAAAATGACGTTCATGCTTTTGCTATGAATGTTTCCGTATCATTTATTTTTTCTCAGTCGTACGGTTGCGGCCGTTATAAAGTGGACGACAATGTCAACGAGTTGGCTTGCTGTGATGCGACGTTCAGGCCATAATCGTAAGAAATCTGTCAACTGTCGCCCACTTTATAAAGGCAGCAACGGTACATTATGTAAATAAAGCATTACAAAAACCATCAAAAATTAGTTTTTTTATGTTGACCCTTGTTTTTTTTCAGGGAGTTTGTTTGCAGAAATAACATCTTAGATGCTCTTTGAAACCAGCAATATATCATTTGACATTAAAACTATGTCAATTGTATAAAAATGACGTCCATGCTTTTGCTATGAATGTTTCCTTATCATGTATTTTTTCTCAGTCGTACGGTTGCGGCCATTATAAAGTGGACGACAATGTCAACGAGTTGGCTTGCTGTCATGCGACGTTCAGGACAAAATCGTAAGAAATCTGTCAACTGTCGCCCACTTCATAAAGGCCGCAACGGTACATGTATGTAAATAAAGCATTACAAAAACCATCAAAAATGAGTTTTTTTATATTGACCCTTGTTCTTTTTCAGGGAATTTTTTTGCACAAATAACATCTCATATGCTCTTTGAAACCAGCAATATATCATTTGACATCAAAACTATGTCAATTGTATAAAAATGACGTTCATGCTTTTGCTATGAATGTTTCCTTATCATGTATTTTTTCTCAGTCGTACGGTTGCGGCCATTATAAAGTGGACGACAATGTCAACGAGTTGGCTTGCTGTCATGCGACGTTCAGGACAAAATCGTAAGAAATCTGTCAACTGTCGCCCACTTTATAAAGGCCGCAACGGTACATGTATGTAAATAAAGCATTACAAAAACCATCAAAAATTAGTTTTTTTAAATTGACTCTTGTTCTTTTTCAGGGAATTTTTTTGCAGAAATGAAATCTTAGATGCTCTTTGAAACCAGCAATATATCATTTGACATTAAAACTGTGTCAAATGTATAAAAATGACGTTCATGCTTTTGCTATGAATGTTTCCGTATCATTTATTTTTTCTCAGTCGTACGGTTGCGGCCATTATAAAGTGGACGACAATGTCAACGAGTTGGCTTGCTGTCATGCGACGTTCAGGCCAAAATCGTAAGAAATCTGTCAACTGTCGCCCACTTCATAAAGGCCGCAACGGTACATGTATGTAAATAAAGCATCACAAAAACCATCAAAAATGAGTTTTTTTATATTGACCCTTGTTCTTTTTCAGGGAATTTTTTTGCACAAATAACATCTCATATGCTCTTTGAAACCAGCAATATATCATTTGACATCAAAACTATGTCAATTGTATAAAAATGACGTTCATGCTTTTGCTATGAATGTTTCCGTATCATTTATTTTTTCTCAGTCGTACGGTTGCGGCCATTATAAAGTGGACGACAATGTCAACGAGTTGGCTTGCTGTCATGCGACGTTCAGACCAAAATCGTGAGAAATCTGTCAACTGTCGCCCACTTTATAAAGGTCGCAACGGTACATGTATGTAAATAAAGCATTACAAAAACCATCAAAAATTAGTTTTTTTATATTGAGCCTTGTTCTTTTCCAGGGAATTTTTTTGCAGAAATAACATCTCAGATGCTCTTTGAAACCAGCAATATATCATTTGACATCAAAACTATGTCAATTGTATAAAAATGACGTTCATGCTTTTGCTATGAATGTTTCCGTATCATTTATTTTTTCTCAGTCGTACGGTTGCGGCCGTTATAAAGTGGAGGACAATGTCAACGAGTTGGCTTGCTGTGATGCGACGTTCAGGCCATAATCGTAAGAAATCTGTCAACTGTCGCCCACTTTATAAAGGCAGCAACGGTACATTATGTAAATAAAGCATTACAAAAACCATCAAAAATTAGTTTTTTTATGTTGACCCTTGTTTTTTTTCAGGGAGTTTGTTTCCAGAAATAACATCTCAGATGCTCTTTGAAACCAGCAATATATCATTTGACATTAAAACTATGTCAATTGTATAAAAATGACGTCCATGCTTTTGCTATGAATGTTTCCGTATCATTTATTTTTTCTCAGTCGTACGGTTGCGGCCATTATAAAGTGGACGACAATGTCAACGAGTTGGCTTGCTGTCATGCGACGTTCAGACCAAAATCGTGAGAAATCTGTCAACTGTCGCCCACTTTATAAAGGTCGCAACGGTACATGTATGTAAATAAAGCATTACAAAAACCATCAAAAATTAGTTTTTTTATATTGAGCCTTGTTCTTTTCCAGGGAATTTTTTTGCTGAAATAACATCTCAGATGCTCTTTGAAACCAGCAATATATCATTTGACATCAAAACTATGTCAATTGTATAAAAATGACGTTCATGCTTTTGCTATGAATGTTTCCGTATCATTTATTTTTTCTCAGTCGTACGGTTGCGGCCGTCATAAAGTGGACGACAATGTCAACGAGTTGGCTTGCTGTGATGCGACGTTCAGGCCATAATCGTAAGAAATCTGTCAACTGTCGCCCACTTTATAAAGGCAGCAACGGTACATTATGTAAATAAAGCATTACAAAAACCATCAAAAATTAGTTTTTTTAAATTGACTCTTGTTCTTTTTCAGGGAATTTTTTTGCAGAAATGAAATCTTAGATGCTCTTTGAAACCAGCAATATATCATTTGACATTAAAACTGTGTCAAATGTATAAAAATGACGTTCATGCTTTTGCTATGAATGTTTCCGTATCATTTATTTTTTCTCAGTCGTACGGTTGCGGCCATTATAAAGTGGACGACAATGTCAACGAGTTGGCTTGCTGTCATGCGACGTTCAGGCCAAAATCGTAAGAAATCTATCAACTGTCGCCCACTTCATAAAGGCCGCAACGGTACATGTATGTAAATAAAGCATCACAAAAACCATCAAAAATGAGTTTTTTTATATTGACCCTTGTTCTTTTTCAGGGAATTTTTTTGCACAAATAACATCTCATATGCTCTTTGAAACCAGCAATATATCATTTGACATCAAAACTATGTCAATTGTATAAAAATGACGTTCATGCTTTTGCTATGAATGTTTCCGTATCATTTATTTTTTCTCAGTCGTACGGTTGCGGCCATTATAAAGTGGACGACAATGTCAACGAGTTGGCTTGCTGTCATGCGACGTTCAGACCAAAATCGTGAGAAATCTGTCAACTGTCGCCCACTTTATAAAGGTCGCAACGGTACATGTATGTAAATAAAGCATTACAAAAACCATCAAAAATTAGTTTTTTTATATTGAGCCTTGTTCTTTTCCAGGGAATTTTTTTGCAGAAATAACATCTCAGATGCTCTTTGAAACCAGCAATATATCATTTGACATCAAAACTATGTCAATTGTATAAAAATGACGTTCATGCTTTTGCTATGAATGTTTCCGTATCATTTATTTTTTCTCAGTCGTACGGTTGCGGCCGTTATAAAGTGGACGACAATGTCAACGAGTTGGCTTGCTGTGATGCGACGTTCAGGCCATAATCGTAAGAAATCTGTCAACTGTCGCCCACTTTATAAAGGCAGCAACGGTACATTATGTAAATAAAGCATTACAAAAACCATCAAAAATTAGTTTTTTTATGTTGACCCTTGTTTTTTTTCAGGGAGTTTGTTTCCAGAAATAACATCTCAGATGCTCTTTGAAACCAGCAATATATCATTTGACATTAAAACTATGTCAATTGTATAAAAATGACGTCCATGCTTTTGCTATGAATGTTTCCGTATCATTTATTTTTTCTCAGTCGTACGGTTGCGGCCATTATAAAGTGGACGACAATGTCAACGAGTTGGCTTGCTGTCATGCGACGTTCAGACCAAAATCGTGAGAAATCTGTCAACTGTCGCCCACTTTATAAAAGTCGCAACGGTACATGTATGTAAATAAAGCATTACAAAAACCATCAAAAATTAGTTTTTTTATATTGAGCCTTGTTCTTTTCCAGGGAATTTTTTTGCAGAAATAACATCTCAGATGCTCTTTGAAACCAGCAATATATCATTTGACATCAAAACTATGTCAATTGTATAAAAATGACGTTCATGCTTTTGCTATGAATGTTTCCGTATCATTTATTTTTTCTCAGTCGTACGGTTGCGGCCGTCATAAAGTGGACGACAATGTCAACGAGTTGGCTTGCTGTGATGCGACGTTCAGGCCATAATCGTAAGAAATCTGTCAACTGTCGCCCACTTTATAAAGGCAGCAACGGTACATTATGTAAATAAAGCATTACAAAAACCATCAAAAATTAGTTTTTTTATGTTGACCCTTGTTTTTTTTCAGGGAGTTTGTTTCCAGAAATAACATCTCAGATGCTCTCTGAAACCAGCAATATATCATTTGACATTAAAACTATGTCAATTGTATAAAAATGACGTCCATGCTTTTGCTATGAATGTTTCCTTATCATGTATTTTTTCTCAGTCGTACGGTTGCGGCCATTATAAAGTGGACGACAATGTCAACGAGTTGGCTTGCTGTCATGCGACGTTCAGGACAAAATCGTAAGAAATCTGTCAACTGTCGCCCACTTTATAAAGGCCGCAACGGTACATGTATGTAAATAAAGCATTACAAAAACCATCAAAAATTAGTTTTTCTAAATTGACTCTTGTTCTTTTTCAGGGAATTTTTTTGCAGAAATGAAATCTTAGATGCTCTTTGAAACCAGCAATATATCATTTGACATTAAAACTGTGTCAAATGTATAAAAATGACGTTCTTGCTTTTGGTATGAATGTTTCCGTATCATTTATTTTTTCTCAGTCGTACGGTTGCGGCCATTATAAAGTGGACGACAATGTCAACGAGTTGGCTTGCTGTCATGCGACGTTCCGGCCAAAATCGTAAGAAATCTGTCAACTGTCGCCCACTTCATAAAGGCCGCAACGGTACATGTATGTAAATAAAGCATTACAAAAACCATCAAAAATGAGTTTTTTTATATTGACCCTTGTTCTTTTTCAGGGAATTTTTTTGCACAAATAACATCTCATATGCTCTTTGAAACCAGCAATATATCATTTGACATCAAAACTATGTCAATTGTATAAAAATGACGTTCATGCTTTTGCTATGAATGTTTCCGTATCATTTATTTTTTCTCAGTCGTACGGTTGCGGCCATTATAAAGTGGACGACAATGTCAACGAGTTGGCTTGCTGTCATGCGACGTTCAGGCCAAAATCGTAAGAAATCTATCAACTGTCGCCCACTTTATAAAGCCGCAACGGTACATGTATGTAAATAAAGCATTACAAAAACCATCAAAAATTAGTTTTTTTATATTGACCCTTGTTCTTTTTCAGGGAATTTTTTTGCAGAAATGAAATCTTAGATGCTCTTTGAAACCAGCAATATATCATTTGACATTAAAACTTTGTCAAATGTATAAAAATGACGTTCATGCTTTTGCTATGAATGTTTCCGTATCATTTATTTTTTCTCAGTCGTACGGTTGCGGCCGTTATAAAGTGGACGACAATGTCAACGAGTTGGCTTGCTGTCATGCGACGTTCAGGCCATAATCGTAAGAAATCTGTCAACTGTCGCCCACTTTATAAAGGCAGCAACGGTACATTATGTAAATAAAGCATTACAAAAACCATCAAAAATGAGTTCTCTTATATTGACCCTTGTTCTTTTTCAGGAATTTTTTTTGAAGAAATAAAATCTTAGATGCTCTTTGAAACCAGCAATATATCATTTGACATTAAAACTTTGTCAAATGTATAAAAATGACGTTCATGCTTTTGCTATTAATGTTTCCGTATCATTTATTTTTTCTCAGTCGTACGGTTGCGGCCATTATAAAGTGGACGACAATGTCAACGAGTTGGCTTGCTGTCATGCGACGTTCAGGCCAAAATCGTCAGAAATCCGTCAACTGTCGCCCACTTTATAAAGGCCGCAACGGTACATGTATGTAAATAAAGCATTACAAAAACCATCAAGAATTAGTTTTTTTTTATATTGACCTTTGTTTTTTTCAGGGAATTTGTTTGCAGAAATAACATCTTAGATGCTCTTTGAAACCAGCAATATATTATTTGACATTAAAACTGTGTCAAATGTATGAAAATGACGTTCATGCTCTTGCTATGAATGTTTCCGTATCATTTTTTTTTTCGGTCGTACGGTTGCGGCCGTTATAAAGTGGACGACAATGTCAACGAGTTGGCTTGCTGTCATGCGACGTTCAGGCCAAAATCGTAAGAAATCTGTCAACTGTCGCCCACTTTATAAAGGCCGCAACGGTACATGTATGTAAATAAAGCATTACAAAAACCATCAAGAATTAGTTTTTTTTATATTGACCTTTGTTTTTTTCAGGGAATTTGTTTGCAGAAATAACATCTTAGATGCTCTTTGAAACCAGCAATATATTATTTGACATTAAAACTGTGTCAAATGTATGAAAATGACGTTCATGCTCTTGCTATGAATGTTTCCGTATCATTTTTTTTTTCTCGGTCGTACGGTTGCGGCCGTTATAAAGTGGACGACAATGTCAACGAGTTGGCTTGCTGTCATGCGACGTTCAGGCCTAAATCGTCAGAAATCCGTCAACTGTCGCCCACTTTTAAAAGGCCGCAACGGTACATGTATGTGAATAAAGCATTACAAAAACCATCAAAAATGAGTTTTTTTATATTGACTCTTGCTCTTTTTCAGGGAATTTTTTTGCACAAATAACCTCTTATATGCTCTTTGAAACCAGCAATATATCATTTGACATCAAAACTATGTCAATTGTATAAAAATGACGTTCATGCTTTTGCTATGAATGTTTCCGTATCATTTATTTTTTCTCAGTCGTACGGTTGCGGCCGTTATAAAGTGGACGACAATGTCAACGAGTTGGCTTGCTGTCATGCGACGTGCAGGCCAAAATCGTAAGAAATCTGTCAACTGTCGCCCACTTTATAAAGGCCGCAACGGTACATGTATGTAAATAAAGCATTACAAAAACCATCAAAAATTAGTTCTTTTTATGTTGACCCTTGTTTTTTTTCAGGGAGTTTGTTTGCACAAATAACCTCTTATATGCTCTTTGAAACCAGCAATATATCATTTGACATCAAAACTATGTCAATTGTATAAAAATGACGTTCATGCTTTTGCTATGAATGTTTCCGTATCATTTATTTTTTCTCGGTCGTACGGTTGCGGCCGTTATAAAATGGACGACAATGTCAACGAGTTGGCTTGCTGTCATGCGACGTTCAGGTCTAAATCGTCAGAAATCCGTCAACTGTCGCCCACTTTAAAAAGGCCGCAACGGTACATGTATGTAAATAAAGCATTACAAAAACCATCAAAATGAGTTTTTTTATATTGACCCTTGTTCTTTTTTAGGGAATTTTTTTGCAGAAATAACATCTTAGATGCTCTTTGAAACCAGCAATATATCATTCGACATTAAAACTGTGTCAAATGTATAAAAATGACATTCATGCTTTAGCTATGAATGTTTCCGTATCATTTATTTTTTCTCAGTCGTACGGTTGCGGACATTATAAAGTGGACGACAATGTCAACGAGTTTGCTTGCTGTCATGCGACGTTCAGGCCAAAATCGTAAGAAATCTGTCAACTGTCGCCCACTTTATGAACGCCGCAACGGTACATGTATGTAAATGAAGCATTACAAAAACCATCAAAAATGAGTTTTTTTATATTGACCCTTGTTCTTTTTCAGGGAATTTTTTTGCACAAATAACCTCTCATATGCTCTTTGAAACCAGCAATATATCATTTGACATCAAAACTATGTCAATTGTATAAAAATGACGTCCATGCTTTTGCTATGAATGTTTCCTTATCATGTATTTTTTCTCAGTCGTACGGTTGCGGCCATTATAAAGTGGACGACAATGTCAACGAGTTGGCTTGCTGTCATGCGACGTTCAGGACAAAATCGTAAGAAATCTGTCAACTGTCGCCCACTTTATAAAGGCCGCAACGGTACATGTATGTAAATAAAGCATTACAAAAACCATCAAAAATTAGTTTTTTTAAATTGACTCTTGTTCTTTTTCAGGGAATTTTTTTGCAGAAATGAAATCTTAGATGCTCTTTGAAACCAGCAATATATCATTTGACATTAAAACTGTGTCAAATGTATAAAAATGACGTTCATGCTTTTGCTATGAATGTTTCCGTATCATTTATTTTTTCTCAGTCGTACGGTTGCGGCCATTATAAAGTGGACGACAATGTCAACGAGTTGGCTTGCTGTCATGCGACGTTCAGGCCAAAATCGTAAGAAATCTGTCAACTGTCGCCCACTTCATAAAGGCCGCAACGGTACATGTATGTAAATAAAGCATTACAAAAACCATCAAAAATGAGTTTTTTTATATTGACCCTTGTTCTTTTTCAGGGAATTTTTTTGCACAAATAACATCTCATATGCTCTTTGAAACCAGCAATATATCATTTGACATCAAAACTATGTCAATTGTATAAAAATGACGTTCATGCTTTTGCTATGAATGTTTCCGTATCATTTATTTTTTCTCAGTCGTACGGTTGCGGCCATTATAAAGTGGACGACAATGTCAACGAGTTGGCTTGCTGTCATGCGACGTTCAGGCCAAAATCGTAAGAAATCTATCAACTGTCGCCCACTTTATAAAGCCGCAACGGTACATGTATGTAAATAAAGCATTACAAAAACCATCAAAAATTGGTTTTTTTATATTTATAATTACGTTTATTATGTACAATTTTACAATATTAACAAATGATTTTACATTTTTACAATAAACTCAACTAAACAAGCCAAAAAATTTCATCTAAATATCTACTAAAATTAACCGTGCCCAATACCGAACTAGCATTACCACGTTGAATTTCGATACCTAATTTTTGAAACAAAAATTCTGTCGATCTAGGTTCGTCTGTCACGTCGGTTAGTCTTTTCCCAATTTTTCTGATGATGGCTTTCGCAGAATCACCCCAGCTGCCAATCGTTTCAAAGCCAAGCGGGTCGAAAATATAGTTGGAGTTGAGGAAAAGGTATTTGGCGGCTTTTTCCGCCTCTGCTTGGTTTGCAGCTGACCCAGGAGACCGACTCGTATGGACAATGTGGGATGGTGCGAGTGTGTCCACGCATGTCGCGTCCCATACCAGTAGCTTTCCAGTATTCCAAGCATGAAGAGTCATACCATCTGGGCGTTTTGCGTCTGTTGGAGAAAGACCCGATGGCTCAAGAATAGCAGGACAACCAGCAGTGGTCAGGCTACGTTGAATAATATCATTCAACCCGCTGTGGCGTCTGCGACGACCTGCGCTGAAGCGACAGCTGAGACCATGAGTTCCAGACTCGTCCACTTCAAAACCACAGAGGCATTTATGTGGGTGACACATCGAACATGAAAGGCGGAGGGCTATAGCTATTCTCAATGTAGACCGATCGAGCAGATTACCTGTAGAAGAGCTTGGAAGGGCGTTAAGCCATGCGCTAGATTCTACAGAAGCGGCAGCTAGCAGGGTTGCAGTTTTTTTTGCGTTGGGTTTTAAGTCGGAAAGTAGAATGTTGAATTCGGTCGCACACATTATGTCATCCCATGTCTTTTGAAAACCACGACGAGATGGGCACGGAATGGGACATCCGGTTAAACTTTGCCAAAGTTGGGTGGGCGTTTCGAGTTGAGGTAGCGTAGATAGCGGGGAAACATGGAGAATCTCGGCAATAAGAGGAAGAGCGGCACTGATAGAAGCCAAATTGGCTGAAATTGATAAGAGTTCCGCACGTCTAATACCAAGACCACCCCAACGAGGTGGGAGAGAAGCCTGTCGCCATGAATTATCAACAATTAGTGAATTCGTTATTGTTTGTAAAGCGGTTTGCTGTATGACATCGAATCTTCGCAGGGCGTCTGGTTCTTTCCAGGTCGGTGATGTTCGTAGGACATAGGTAATTTTGGCAACGCTGAAGCAATGTGACAGCAGATAAAGTGCCTGGTGAGGCTCTAAACATGAAAGTCGTGAAATCATTCTATTCAAATCCTCAGATTTCTTATCAATTACGGAGGCGATGCTACGATCAAGTAACGGTGCTCCTAATAAAGTTAGTCTGTCTTCAGATGTTTCGCAAAACTGAGGATGAATCTGACTCATTTGGGAAGAGATGTGTGCTCGGTCTTCAACACTGCCGCCCCATACGTGGAATTCACATTTTGCCTGGTTAAGGGATAAGCCAAAGTCTGCGCCCAATGTAATGACAGTACTGATGTCGCTCAAAACAGTAGCAAGATCACCTCCGAGAGTGCAATCGTCGAGGTACCATACGTTTAGAGGGGCTTTTAACTGACAAGCTATGGAGGCGGTGGACAGGGCAAACCAAGCAGGACCGAAAGGGTCGCCTTGCTGCACACCGCGCTGAGAAGGTAAAATTTTATATTGACCCTTGTTCTTTTTCAGGGAATTTTTTTGCAGAAATGGAATCTTAGATGCTCTTTGAAACCAGCAATATATCATTTGACATTAAAACTGTGTCAAATGTATAAAAATGACGTTCATGCTTTTGCTATGAATGTTTCCGTATCATTTATTTTTTCTCAGTCGTACCGTTGCGGCCGTTATAAAGTGGACGACAATGTCAACGAGTTGGCTTGCTGTCATGCGACGTTAAGGCCATAATCGTAAGAAATCTGTCAACTGTCGCCCACTTTATAAAGGCAGCAACGGTACATTATGTAAATAAAGCATTACAAAAACCATCAAAAATGAGTTTTCTTATATTGACCCTTGTTCTTTTTCAGGAATTTTTTTTGAAGAAATAAAATCTTAGATGCTCTTTGAAACCAGCAATATATCATTTGACATTAAAACTTTGTCAAATGTATAAAAATGACGTTCATGCTTTTGCTATGAATGTTTCCGTATCATTTATTTTTTCTCAGTCGTACGGTTGCGGCCGTTATAAAGTGGACGACAATGTCAACGAGTTGGCTTGCTGTCATGCGACGTTCAGGCCATAATCGTAAGAAATCTGTCAACTGTCGCCCACTTTATAAAGGCAGCAACGGTACATTATGTAAATAAAGCATTACAAAAACCATCAAAAATGAGTTTTCTTATATTGACCCTTGTTCTTTTTCAGGAATTTTTTTTGAAGAAATAAAATCTTAGATGCTCTTTGAAACCAGCAATATATCATTTGACATTAAAACTTTGTCAAATGTATAAAAATGACGTTCATGCTTTTGCTATGAATGTTTCCGTATCATTTATTTTTTCTCAGTCGTACGGTTGCGGCCGTTATAAAGTGGACGACAATGTCAACGAGTTGGCTTGCTGTCATGCGACGTTCAGGCCATAATCGTAAGAAATCTGTCAACTGTCGCCCACTTTATAAAGGCAGCAACGGTACATTATGTAAATAAAGCAAATCAAAAACCATCAAAAATTAGTTTTTTTATGTTGACCCTTGTTTTTTTTCAGGGAGTTTGTTTGCAGAAATAACATCTTAGATGCTCTTTGAAACCAGCAATATATCATTTGACATTAAAACTATGTCAATTGTATAAAAATGACGTCCATGCTTTTGCTATGAATGTTTCCTTATCATGTATTTTTTCTCAGTCGTACGGTTGCGGCCATTATAAAGTGGACGACAATGTCAACGAGTTGGCTTGCTGTCATGCGACATTCAGGACAAAATCGTAAGAAATCTGTCAACTGTCGCCCACTTTATAAAGGCCGCAACGGTACATGTATGTAAATAAAGCAATACAAAAACCATCAAAAATTAGTTTTTTTAAATTGACTCTTGTTCTTTTTCAGGGAATTTTTTTGCAGAAATGAAATCTTAGATGCTCTTTGAAACCAGCAATATATCATTTGACATCAAAACTATGTCAATTGTATGAAAATGACGTTCATGCTTTTGCTATGAATGTTTCCGTATCATTTATTTTTTCTCAGTCGTACGGTTGCGGCCGTTATAAAGTGGACGACAATGTCAACGAGTCGGCTTGCTGTCATGCGACGTTCAGGCCAAAATCGTCAGAAATCTGTCAACTGTCACCCACTTTATAAAGGCCGCAACGGTACATGTATGTAAATAAAGCATTACAAAAACCATCAAAAATTAGTTTTTTTATATTTAGCCTTGTTCTTTTCCAGGGAATTTTTTTGCAGAAATAACATCTCAGATGCTCTTTGAAACCAGCAATATATCATTTGACATCAAAACTATGTCAATTGTATAAAAATGACGTTCATGCTTTTGCTATGAATGTTTCCGTATCATTTATTTTTTCTCAGTCGTACGGTTGCGGCCGTTATAAAGTGGACGACAATGTCAACGAGTTGGCTTGCTGTCATGCGACGTTCAGGCCATAATCGTAAGAAATCTGTCAACTGTCGCCCACTTTTGTAACGGTTTGAACGACGCGGAGAAATAAAACGGATAAAAAGGTTTTGATAAGGTTTTTTATTGGCGATAGTCAAGAGAAAAGAAATCCGAGCACTCAGATAATCTCCGCAAAGCCGAAACCTCGGTGTCGATCCGCCCGCAGGGGTTGGCTCTACCTACCGGTTAACATCTCCGCCGAGGTACGTTTTATCCTGCAACCCCAGACCCCAAAATTAATATTTTCATATAGGTTTCAAGCGCGGTGTCTTCGGTATATGGGTCTCTGATACCTCCTAGCTCCCGCCCTTCAGTCTTCACGGGACTTCTTGCGTTGCTAGCGTTCAGCAACGGGGCCGACGATAGTCCGGACTAGGAAGCGCAGTCTTCGATGGGACCCATACCAGCTGAAAAAAGGAAGATTGGAATTAGATCAATCCGGCAGGGAGTAAACTGTCCATCGCGTTCCTTGTCATCGCCTGCTGATTTCGCCAGGATCATCACGACGGAAATTCATCCTTGGGGACCGTGTCCATAGTGTCTTGTGGGCTTCCGGGACAGCATCGTAGATCTGTGTCTGGGGAGTCCTGCTCGTGGTAACTCGTGTTCCTGTAGGTACGTGACCTCTGATTACCCGCCTTTTGCGTTCGAAGCACGGTACTTACCTAGTACCCATCACGTAGGTATAACCCATATGTGCACATGTGTAGTTTTCCCCTGCGTGATTCGTTTCATGGAGGCCCCGGTAGGCCATGAAGGTGAGGTGGTTAGGACGTTACCGGTCCTGGTTAGAGAGCGAGTGTCCTACGGGAGGGCTTCGCGGTTTTTTTTGCGGCATTGTGGGCGTCCCGGAGTCTCGCCGGAACATCGGCATAGCGGTCCACCAAAGGGGGCACCTTGCCCAAGACAAGAGTGCCACTAGGCTTGTCCAACGGCGGCGAAGTCGTCGCAGACCATGTGAAGTCTTTCACCACACCATTCCACATAGTTGAAATTACTTTTATCATTTAATCACGCAATAAAGCCATTAGTTACATTTTATCATAACCCCACTTATCGTTTATTTTCCCTCCAAATTATCACGAGCTGTCAAGGTGACGTTTGGAAGGTTTGGCTGTCAGTTTGACGTTTTAGCGGTACCTCGTGCCTACTACGGGCGTTTGGGTCTACCGGGAGCAGAGTTTCATGATCTATCGGGTGATCAGAAACAAGATTACTCTTGCACTCGATTGGCGCCTTATAAATTTCAGAGAACACCCACCGGAACCCACACCCAGCCGCCGACATATGAGCACCGGAGCACAGTAACTGGTAACTAGTGTTTTGAGACGGTTACCGTTACACTTTATAAAGGCAGCAACGGTACATTATGTAAATAAAGCATTACAAAAACCATCAAAAATTAGTTTTTTTATGTTGACCCTTGTTTTTTTTCAGGGAGTTTGTTTGCAGAAATAACATCTTAGATGCTCTTTGAAACCAGCAATATATCATTTGACATTAAAACTATGTCAATTGTATAAAAATGACGTCCATGCTTTTGCTATGAATGTTTCCTTATCATGTATTTTTTCTCAGTCGTACGGTTGCGGCCATTATAAAGTGGACGACAATGTCAACGAGTTGGCTTGCTGTCATGCGACGTTCAGGACAAAATCGTAAGAAATCTGTCAACTGTCGCCCACTTTATAAAGGCCGCAACGGTACATGTATGTAAATAAAGCATTACAAAAACCATCAAAAATTAGCTTTTTTAAATTGACTCTTGTTCTTTTTCAGGGAATTTTTTTGCAGAAATGAAATCTTAGATGCTCTTTGAAACCAGCAATATATCATTTGACATTAAAACTGTGTCAAATGTATAAAAATGACGTTCATGTTTTTGCTATGAATGTTTCCGTATCATTTATTTTTTCTCAGTCGTACGGTTGCGGCCATTATAAAGTGGACGACAATGTCAACGAGTTGGCTTGCTGTCATGCGACGTTCAGGCCAAAATCGTAAGAAATCTGTCAACTGTCGCCCACTTCATAAAGGCCGCAACGGTACATGTATGTAAATAAAGCATTACAAAAACCATCAAAAATGACTTTTTTTATATTGACCCTTGTTCTTTTTCAGGGAATTTTTTTGCACAAATAACATCTCATATGCTCTTTGAAACCAGCAATATATCATTTGACATCAAAACTATGTCAATTGTATATAAATGACGTTCATGCTTTTGCTATGAATGTTTCCGTATCATTTATTTTTTCTCAGTCGTACGGTTGCGGCCGTTATAAAGTGGACGACAATGTCAACGAGTTGGCTTGCTATCATGCGACGTTCAGGCCAAAATCGTGAGAAATATATCAACTGTCGCCCACTTTATAAAGGCCGCAACGGTACATGTATGTAAATTAAGCATTACAAAAACCATCAAAAATTATTTTTTTTATATTGACCCTTGTTCTTTTTCAGGGAATTTTTTTGCAGAAATGAAATCTTAGATGCTCTTTGAAACCAGCAATATATCATTTGACATTAAAACTGTGTCAAATATATAAAAATGACGTTCATGCTTTTGCTATGAATGTTTCCGTATCATTTATTTTTTCTCAGTCGTACGGTTGCGGACATTATAAAGTGGACGACAATGTCAACGAGTTTGCTTGCTGTCATGCGACGTTCAGGCCAAAATCGTAAGAAATCTGTCAACTGTCGCCCACTTTATGAAGGCCGCAACGGTACATGTATGTAAATGAAGCATTACAAAAACCATTACAAAAAGAGTTTTTTTTATATTGACCCTTGTTCTTTTTTAGGAATTTTTTTGCAGAAATAACATCTCTGATGCTCTTTGAAACCAGCAATATATCATTTGACATCAAAACTGTGTCAAATGTATAAAAATGACGTTCATGCTTTTGCTATGAATGTTTCCGTATCATTTATTTTTTCTCAGTCGTACGGTTGCGGCCATTATAAAGTGGACGACAATGTCAACGAGTTGGCTTGCTCTCATGCGACGTTCAGGCCAAAATCGTAAGAAATCTGTCAACTGTCGCCCACTTCATAAAGGCCGCAACGGTACATGTATGTAAATAAAGCATTACAAAAACCATCAAAAATGAGTTTTTTCATATTGACCCTTGTTCTTTTTCAGGGAATTTTTTTGCACAAATAACACCTCATATGCTCTTTGAAACCAGCAATATATCATTTGACATCAAAACTATGTCAAGTGTATAAAAATGACGTTCATGCTTTTGCTATGAATGTTTCCGTATCATTTATTTTTTCTCAGTCGTACGGTTGCGGCCATTATAAAGTGGACGACAATGTCAACGAGTTGGCTTGCTGTCATGCGACGTTCAGGCCAAAATCGTAAGAAATCTGTCAACTGTCGCCCACTTTATAAAGGCCGCAACGGTACATGTATGTAAATAAAGCATTACAAAAACCATCAAAAAAATTTTTTTTTATATTGATCCTTTTTTTTTTTTCATGGAATTTTTTTGCAGAAATAACATCTTAGATGCTCTTTGAAACCAGCAATATATCATTTGACATCAAAACTATGTCAATTGTATGAAAATGACGTTCATGCTTTTGCTATGAATGTTTCCGTATCATTTATTTTTTCTCAGTCGTACGGTTGCGGCCGTTATAAAGTGGACGACAATGTCAACGAGTTGGCTTGCTGTCATGCGACGTTCAGGCCAAAATCGTCAGAAATCCGTCAACTGTCACCCACTTTATAAAGGCCGCAACGGTACATGTATGTAAAAAAAGCATTACAAAAACCATCAAAAATTAGTTTTTTTATATTGACCCTTGTTCTTTTTCAGGGAATTTTTTTGCAGAAATAACATCTTAGATGCTCTTTGAAACCAGCATTATATCATTTGACATCAAAACTATGTCAATTGTATGAAAATGACGTTCATGCTTTTGCTATGAATGTTTCCGTATCATTTATTTTTTCTCAGTCGTACGGTTGCGGCCATTATAAAGTGGACGACAATGTCAACGAGTTGGCTTGCTGTCATGCGACGTTCAGACCAAAATCGTGAGAAATCTGTCAACTGTCGCCCACTTTATAAAGGTCGCAACGGTACATGTATGTAAATAAAGCATTACAAAAACCATCAAAAATTAGTTTTTTTATATTGAGCCTTGTTCTTTTCCAGGGAATTTTTTTGCAGAAATAACATCTCAGATGCTCTTTGAAACCAGCAATATATCATTTGACATCAAAACTATGTCAATTGTATAAAAATGACGTTCATGCTTTTGCTATGAATGTTTCCGTATCATTTATTTTTTCTCAGTCGTACGGTTGCGGCCGTTATAAAGTGGACGACAATGTCAACGAGTTGGCTTGCTGTGATGCGACGTTCAGGCCATAATCGTAAGAAATCTGTCAACTGTCGCCCACTTTATAAAGGCAGCAACGGTACATTATGTGAATAAAGCATTACAAAAACCATCAAAAATTAGTTTTTTTATGTTGACCCTTGTTTTTTTTCAGGGAGTTTGTTTGCAGAAATAACATCTTAGATGCTCTTTGAAACCAGCAATATATCATTTGACATTAAAACTATGTCAATTGTATAAAAATGACGTCCATGCTTTTGCTATGAATGTTTCCTTATCATGTATTTTTTCTCAGTCGTACGGTTGCGGCCATTATAAAGTGGACGACAATGTCAACGAGTTGGCTTGCTGTCATGCGACGTTCAGGACAAAATCGTAAGAAATCTGTCAACTGTCGCCCACTTTATAAAGGCCGCAACGGTACATGTATGTAAATAAAGCATTACAAAAACCATCAAAAATTAGTTTTTTTAAATTGACTCTTGTTCTTTTTCAGGGAATTTTTTTGCAGAAATGAAATCTTAGATGCTCTTTGAAACCAGCAATATATCATTTGACATTAAAACTGTGTCAAATGTATAAAAATGACGTTCATGCTTTTGCTATGAATGTTTCCGTATCATTTATTTTTTCTCAGTCGTACGGTTGCGGCCATTATAAAGTGGACGACAATGTCAACGAGTTGGCTTGCTGTCATGCGACGTTCAGGCCAAAATCGTAAGAAATCTGTCAACTGTCGCCCACTTCATAAAGGCCGCAACGGTACATGTATGTAAATAAAGCATTACAAAAACCATCAAAAATGAGTTTTTTTATATTGACCCTTGTTCTTTTTCAGGGAATTTTTTTGCACAAATAACATCTCATATGCTCTTTGAAACCAGCAATATATCATTTGACATTAAAACTTTGTCAAATGTATAAAAATGACGTTCATGCTTTTGCTATGAATGTTTCCGTATCATTTATTTTTTCTCAGTCGTACGGTTGCGGCCGTTATAAAGTGGACGACAATGTCAACGAGTTGGCTTGCTGTCATGCGACGTTCAGGCCTAAATCGTCAGAAATCCGTCAACTGTCGCCCACTTTTAAAAGGCCGCAACGGTACATGTATGTGAATAAAGCATTACAAAAACCATCAAAAATGAGTTTTTTTATATTGACCCTTGTTCTTTTTCAGGGAATTTTTTTGCACAAATAACCTCTTATATGCTCTTTGAAACCAGCAATATATCATTTGACATCAAGACTATGTCAATTGTATAAAAATGACGTTCATGCTTTTGCTATGAATGTTTCCGTATCATTTATTTTTTCTCAGTCGTACGGTTGCGGCCGTTATAAAGTGGACGACAATGTCAACGAGTTGGCTTGCTGTCATGCGATGTTCAGGCCAAAATCGTAAGAAATCTGTCAACTGTCGCCCACTTTATAAAGGCCGCAACGGTACATGTATGTAAATAAAGCATTACAAAAACCATCAAAAATTAGTTCTTTTTATGTTGACCCTTGTTTTTTTTCAGGGAGTTTGTTTGCAGAAATAACATCTTAGATGCTCTTTGAAACCAGCAATATATTATTTGACAATTAAACTGTGTCAAATGTATGAAAACGACGTTCATGCTTTTGCTATGAATGTTTCCGTATCATTTATTTTTTCTCGGTCGTACGGTTGCGGCCGTTATAAAATGGACGACAATGTCAACGAGTTGGCTTGCTGTCATGCGACGTTCAGGTCTAAATCGTCAGAAATCCGTCAACTGTCGCCCACTTTAAAAAGGCCGCAACGGTACATGTATGTAAATAAAGCATTACAAAAACCATCAAAATGAGTTTTTTTATATTGACCCTTGTTCTTTTTTAGGGAATTTTTTTGCAGAAATAACATCTTAGATGCTCTTTGAAACCAGCAATATATCATTCGACATTAAAACTGTGTCAAATGTATAAAAATGACATTCATGCTTTTGCTATGAATGTTTCCGTATCATTTATTTTTTCTCAGTCGTACGGTTGCGGACATTATAAAGTGGACGACAATGTCAACGAGTTTGCTTGCTGTCATGCGACGTTCAGGCCAAAATCGTAAGAAATCTGTGAACTGTCGCCCACTTTATGAAGGCCGCAACGGTACATGTATGTAAATGAAGCATTACAAAAACCATCAAAAATGAGTTTTTTTATATTGACCCTTGTTCTTTTTTAGGGAATTTTTTTGCAGAAATAACATCTTAGATGCTCTTTGAAACCAGCAATATATCATTTGACATCAAAACCGTGTCAAATGTATAAAAATGACGTTCATGCTTTTGCTATGAATGTTTCCGTATCATTTATTTTTTCTCGGTCGTACGGTTGCGGCCGTTATAAAATGGACGACAATGTCAACGAGTTGGCTTGCTGTCATGCGACGTTCAGGTCTAAATCGTCAGAAATCCGTCAACTGTCGCCCACTTTGAAAAGGCCGCAACGGTACATGTATGTAAATAAAGCATTACAAAAACCATCAAAAATGAGTTTTTTTATATTGACCCTTGTTCTTTTTTAGGGAATTTTTTTGCAGAAATAACATCTTAGATGCTCTTTGAAACCAGCAATATATCATTTGACATTAAAACTGTGTCAAATGTATAAAAATGACCTTCATGCTTTTGCTATGAATGTTTCCGTATCATTTATTTTTTTCTCAGTCGTACGGTTGCGGCCATTATAAAGTGGACGACAATGTCAACGAGTTGGCTTGCTGTCATGCGACGTTCAGGCCAAAATCGTAAGAAATCTGTCAACTGTCGCCCACTTCATAAAGGCCGCAACGGTACATGTATGTAAATAAAGCATTACAAAAACCATCAAAAATGAGTTTTTTTATATTGACCCTTGTTCTTTTTCAGGGAATTTTTTTGCACAAATAACATCTCATATGCTCTTTGAAACCAGCAATATATCATTTGACATCAAAACTATGTCAATTGTATAAAAATGACGTTCATGCTTTTGCTATGAATGTTTCCGTGTCATTTATTTTTTCTCAGTCGTACGGTTGCGGCCATTATAAAGTGGACGACAATGTCAACGAGTTGGCTTGCTGTCATGCGACGTTCAGGCCAAAATCGTAAGAAATCTATCAACTGTCGCCCACTTTATAAAGCCGCAACGGTACATGTATGTAAATAAAGCATTACAAAAACCATCAAAAATTAGTTTTTTTATATTGACCCTTGTTCTTTTTCAGGGAATTTTTTTGCAGAAATGAAATCTTAGATGCTCTTTGAAACCAGCAATATATCATTTGACATTAAAACTTTGTCAAATGTATAAAAATGACGTTCATGCTTTTGCTATGAATGTTTCCGTATCATTTATTTTTTCTCAGTCGTACGGTTGCGGCCGTTATAAAGTGGACGACAATGTCAACGAGTTGGCTTGCTGTCATGCGACGTTCAGGCCATAATCGTAAGAAATCTGTCAACTGTCGCCCACTTTATAAAGGCAGCAACGGTACATTATGTGAATAAAGCATTACAAAAACCATCAAAAATGGGTTTTCTTATATTGACCCTTGTTCTTTTTCAGGAATTTTTTTTGAAGAAATAAAATCTTAGATGCTCTTTGAAACCAGCAATATATCATTTGACATTAAAACTTTGTCGAATGTATAAAAATGACGTTCATGCTTTTGCTATTAATGTTTCCGTATCATTTATTTTTTCTCAGTCGTACGGTTGCGGCCATTATAAAGTGGACGACAATGTCAACGAGTTGGCTTGCTGTCATGCGACGTTCAGGCCAAAATCGTCAGAAATCCGTCAACTGTCGCCCACTTTATAAAGGCCGCAACGGTACATGTATGTAAATAAAGCATTACAAAAACCATCAAGAATTAGTTTTTTTTTATATTGACCTTTGTTTTTTTCAGGGAATTTGTTTGCAGAAATAACATCTTAGATGCTCTTTGAAACCAGCAATATATTATTTGACATTAAAACTGTGTCAAATGTATGAAAATGACGTTCATGCTCTTGCTATGAATGTTTCCGTATCATTTTTTTTTTTTCGGTCGTACGGTTGCGGCCGTTATAAAGTGGACGACAATGTCAACGAGTTGGCTTGCTGTCATGCGACGTTCAGGCCAAAATCGTAAGAAATCTGTCAACTGTCGCCCACTTTATAAAGGCCGCAACGGTACATGTATGTAAATAAAGCATTACAAAAACCATCAAGAATTAGTTTTTTTTTATATTGACCTTTGTTTTTTTCAGGGAATTTGTTTGCAGAAATAACATCTTAGATGCTCTTTGAAACCAGCAATATATTATTTGACATTAAAACTGTGTCAAATGTATGAAAATGACGTTCATGCTCTTGCTATGAATGTTTCCGTATCATTTTTTTTTTCTTGGTCGTACGGTTGCGGCCGTTATAAAGTGGACGACAATGTCAACGAGTTGGCTTGCTGTCATGCGACGTTCAGGCCTAAATCGTCAGAAATCCGTCAACTGTCGCCCACTTTTAAAAGGCCGCAACGGTACATGTATGTGAATAAAGCATTACAAAAACCATCAAAAATGAGTTTTTTTATATTGACCCTTGTTCTTTTTCAGGGAATTTTTTTGCACAAATAACCTCTTATATGCTCTTTGAAACCAGCAATATATCATTTGACATCAAAACTATGTCAATTGTATAAAAATGACGTTCATGCTTTTGCTATGAATGTTTCCGTATCATTTATTTTTTCTCAGTCGTACGGTTGCGGCCGTTATAAAGTGGACGACAATGTCAACGAGTTGGCTTGCTGTCATGCGACGTGCAGGCCAAAATCGTAAGAAATCTGTCAACTGTCGCCCACTTTATAAAGGCCGCAACGGTACATGTATGTAAATAAAGCATTACAAAAACCATCAAAAATTAGTTCTTTTTATGTTGACCCTTGTTTTTTTTCAGGGAGTTTGTTTGCACAAATAACCTCTTATATGCTCTTTGAAACCAGCAATATATCATTTGACATCAAAACTATGTCAATTGTATAAAAATGACGTTCATGCTTTTGCTATGAATGTTTCCGTATCATCTGCTGTAATTGGAAGCAATGTGCCTCGAAAACCAATTGTAAATATTGCACAGCACAACAATGCGAAAGAAGACAAGAAAATAGTAGATGAAAGGGATCAAGAACGAAAATCACGGAAACATAACAACAAGCCGATAACTGGTACACGTGTCTCGCAGGAAGGGGACCCCCATGCATTCAAAAGTGCTGAGAAGAGGGCATGGCTGTACGTGGGTCGCGCGACGGCAGATAGTAGACCAGAAAACCTGAAAAAGTACCTCAAAGAAAAATTCATAAATGAAGACTTCATAGTGGAAGAAATTCCAAAACATGAAAGTAACACCAGCACTAACAAATCCTTCAAGGTGGGTTTCAATTTATCCTTGCTGGATGCTATTTATAAACCTGAGTTATGGCCCAAAAATCTTATAGTAAGGAGATTCCGGTTTTTTCGGCGATAGTGAAGACGAAGTCCCTATCAAATTTGACGCACTCCGGAATGAAGAAAGTGTATTTTTATTTCATCAAAACATTCGATCCATAAGAGGCAAGGTGAATGAGGTGGAGGCCGTCTTGGACTCAATGTCTACCAGACCAGCTGTTGTGTGTTTCACCGAGCATTGGTGCAGTGGGGCTGAAAGATTCCTGCTCGACATTGAAGGCTATGAAGTAGTGTCAACATTCTGCCGATCCGCGTCAAGCCATGGGGGCTGCAGCATCTCGGCGATGCCTGTATATGGCTTCCAAAGAGTGGCTAAGATTGAGGACTTTAGTGTTGAGGGTGTTGTTGAGTGCTCGTGTGCGGCTAGTCACCAGCAAAAGATTGTTATTATCTGCATTTATAGGCCGCCAAGCGGAGACACACATATGTTTTTACAAAAGCTGAATGAAGTTTTTACCGTTTATGAGACAATGTTTGCAAACTATAGATTAATCATATGTGGGGATTTCAATATTGATTTATTGTCACGGAGCAGAGATAATGATGCATTTCGGGATGTCATTGGTGCATTCGGCTTGTCTGGTACTGTTTTTGAACCGACTAGGGTAACGCAGCTATCAGCAACTTTGCTCGATAACGTATTTGTGAATTTTAACACCAAAACGAACCTTATTTGCTCGGATTTGTCCGATCATTACGGACAACTCACAAAAATTCCCATAGTCGAGATACCAAAGGTAAAGAAACTCCAGTGCAGAAGGATCTTCTCTATACCTAAGATGAATATTTTTCAACAGTATATGCAATGTGTGGATTGGGTGCCTGTCACGGCTTCGGGCGATCCCGACTGCGCCTACAACGTTTTTGTCTCAGAGTTCCTCAGCAGGTTGAATGCTATCTTTCCACCGAAGTTGGTAAAAAGTAATCGCGACTTTCCTTGGATAACACGGGGCATAAGAACTTCCACTGTCACAAAAAGAAAAATGTATCACATGAAAAACAAAGGTCTGATTTCCGAGGCTCATTATAAGAAATATTGCAAAATATTGAGTAACGTAATTAACGAAGCAAAAAGAATGTCAAATTTAAACTACATTAAAAAATCCAGAAACAAAAATAGGGCACTCTGGGACATAGTAAATAAATACACCGGCAAAAATAAAAGCAGCAGCGTCTCTGCATTTCAAAACACAAAAGACGACCTCGATACTGACCGCGACGCTCTGAATAATATAAATGAGTTTTTTGTGAACCTTGGTGCAGATCCCAGCGGGGGCGAAACTGTCGATGCTAACCCTATAGTGAACATTAAAAAAAATAGCTCCTCTATGTACATGGCCCCTACTGATGCAAATGAAGTCAATAACATCATAATGTCTTTGAAGAACACAAACTCAGTTGGGCATGATGAAATTCCAGTCAAGCTCATAAAGCATGTTTCCAGAGAAATAAGTGAACCCCTCGCACGCATAGCAAACTTGATGCTTGAGAATGGTACGTTTCCTAGTCAATTAAAAATTGCAGAAGTGAGAGCCATCTACAAGAAGGGTGATAAGACGAGAATCGGAAATTACAGGCCAATTTCCATTCTTCCCAACCTCAGTAAGATCTTTGAGAAAATAATTGACAGGAGGCTAGTTGACTTTTTGGATAGGTTCCAAATTTTGCACGACTCCCAGAATGGCTTTAGAAAAGGGAGATCCACTGTAAGAGCCGTGTACAGTGCGATGCTCAAAATAATTGACTCACTGAATGAATCCAAAAACACCTTGCTACTGAGTGTTGATCTATCTAAGGCATTTGATAGTGTATCTCATGGAGTATTGCTTCAGAAGTTGGAAGCCTACGGGGTGAGGGGCATCTCCCTGAAACTGTTTGAATCCTACCTTGCGAGCAGAATGCAGTGCGTCATTGAACGAGATGAGAATGGCAAAATAATAAAATCACAGTTGCTTCAGATAGTTAGGGGAGTGCCTCAAGGCTCCATCCTTGGCCCTCTTCTCTATATTATTTATACGAATGACCTTACCACCGTAGTCAGGGAGGATGTTGTCCAGTACGCAGATGACACGTCATTGATTTTCAGCCAGGAACATGAGGACATTCTCAGGGTGAACATATCTGAGTCTCTTGTTAATTTGGAAGAATGGTTTAAACTGAACTCACTGCGGATGAATGTTGAAAAAACGTCTTTGATTCATTTCAATTACCTGATACCTGAAAGTCAATTTTCCATTACCACACATCAACAAACCCTTGAGGCATCACAATGTAGCAAATTTTTGGGAATTGTCATCGACAGTCGGCTGGATTGGAGGGCGCATGTGGATGCCCTTGCGGGTGCTGTGTCTGGGTTTTGCTATGCGTTGCGTAACATTGCGCGCTTTGTGAGTGTTGCTGCGGCCAGGACAGCTTATCACTCCTATGTTGCGTCACGGTTCAGATACGGGATAATGTTCTGGGGAGGCTCAGCTGCGGTGTCCAGGGTTTTCCGGTTGCAGAAGAGGTGTTTGCGATATATTCTCGGTCTGAGGGCCACGGACAGTTGCCGGGAGCACTTTGTTGACAGTGGAATTCTAACTTTGACCTGTGTCTATCTGTATGAGTCGATCATTTTTGTCAAAACGAACGGAGACCTTTTCAGTGGCTGTGACAGGTGCCACAGTCATGACACGCGTTTTAGGGAGGACCTACTCACTCAGAGGATGAATTTCTCATTTCTTCAAAAAAACATTACTTACATGATAGTCAAGGTGTACAATGGCATACCACAAGAAATAAGAAATCAAAAATTGCATGTTCTGAAAAAAACACTGAAACAAATGCTAGTCAGAAAGGCCTATTATACCTTAAATGAGTACTTCGAAGATCGGAATATAAAGACCTTAGCTCACTGGTCGTGATTATTGTGAATCCATGTTTTTTTATTGACTGTTGTACTTATGTTCATTTGTGTCAAATTGTTAGATACTACTTGTTACTTGTATATATTTTATTTATTTGTTAGTTATTATTTAGTTACTTGACGGGCTCTACAAATACATATTGTATTTCTTTTTTACGGAGAGCAATAAAGACTATATTTATTTATTTATTTATTTTTTCTCGGTCGTACGGTTGCGGCCGTTATAAAATGGACGACAATGTCAACGAGTTGGCTTGCTGTCATGCGACGTTCAGGTCTAAATCGTCAGAAATCCGTCAACTGTCGCCCACTTTGAAAAGGCCGCAACGGTACATGTATGTAAATAGAGCATTACAAAAACCATCAAAAATGAGTTTTTTTATATTGACCCTTGTTCTTTTTTAGGGATTTTTTTTGCAGAAATAACATCTTAGATGCTCTTTGAAACCAGCAATATATCATTTGACATTAAAACTGTGTCAAATGTATAAAAATGACCTTCATGCTTTTGCTATGAATGTTTCCGTATCATTTATTTTTTTCTCAGTCGTACGGTTGCGGCCATTATAAAGTGGACGACAATGTCAACGAGTTGGCTTGCTGTCATGCGACGTTCAGGCCAAAATCGTAAGAAATCTGTCAACTGTCGCCCACTTCATAAAGGCAGCAACGGTACATGTATGTAAATAAAGCATTACAAAAACCATCAAAAATGAGTTTTTTTATATTGACCCTTGTTCTTTTTCAGGGAATTTTTTTGCAGAAATAACATCTCAGATGCTCTTTGAAACCAGCAATATATCATTTGACATCAAAACTATGTCAATTGTATAAAAATGACGTTCATGCTTTTGCTATGAATGTTTCCGTATCATTTATTTTTTCTCAGTCGTACGGTTGCGGCCGTTATAAAGTGGACGACAATGTCAACGAGTTGGCTTGCTGTGATGCGACGTTCAGGCCATAATCGTAAGAAATCTGTCAACTGTCGCCCACTTTATAAAGGCAGCAACGGTACATTATGTAAATAAAGCATTACAAAAACCATCAAAAATTAGTTTTTTTATGTTGACCCTTGTTTTTTTTCAGGGAGTTTGTTTCCAGAAATAACATCTCAGATGCTCTTTGAAACCAGCAATATATCATTTGACATTAAAACTATGTCAATTGTATGAAAATGACGTCCATGCTTTTGCTATGAATGTTTCCGTATCATTTATTTTTTCTCAGTCGTACGGTTGCGGCCGTTATAAAATGGACGACAATGTCAACGAGTTGGCTTGCTGTCATGCGACGTTCAGGTCTAAATCGTCTGAAATCCGTCAACTGTCGCCCACTTTGAAAAGGCCGCAACGGTACATGTATGTAAATAAAGCATTACAAAAACCATCAAAAATGAGTTTTTTTATATTGACCCTTGTTCTTTTTTAGGGAATTTTTTTGCAGAAATAACATCTTAGATGCTCTTTGAAACCAGCAATATATCATTTGACATTAAAACTGTGTCAAATGTATAGAAATGACCTTCATGCTTTTGCTATGAGTGTTTCCGTATCATTTATTTTTTTCTCAGTCGTACGGTTGCGGCCATTATAAAGTGGACGACAATGTCAACGAGTTGGCTTGCTGTCATGCGACGTTCAGACCAAAATCGTGAGAAATCTGTCAACTGTCGCCCACTTTATAAAGGTCGCAACGGTACATGTATGTAAATAAAGCATTACAAAAACCATCAAAAATTAGTTTTTTTATATTGAGCCTTGTTCTTTTCCAGGGAATTTTTTTGCAGAAATAACATCTCAGATGCTCTTTGAAACCAGCAATATATCATTTGACATCAAAACTATGTCAATTGTATAAAAATGACGTTCATGCTTTTGCTATGAATGTTTCCGTATCATTTATTTTTTCTCAGTCGTACGGTTGCGGCCATTATAAAGTGGACGACAATGTCAACGAGTTGGCTTGCTGTCATGCGACGTTCAGGCCAAAATCGTAAGAAATCTATCAACTGTCGCCCATTTTATAAAGCCGCAACGGTACATGTATGTAAATAAAGCATTACAAAAACCATCAAAAATTAGTTTTTTTATATTTATAATTACGTTTATTATGTACAATTTTACAATATTAACAAATGATTTTACATTTTTACAATAAACTCAACTAAACAAGCCAAAAAATTTCATCTAAATATCTACTAAAATTAACCGTGCCCAATACCGAACTAGCATTACCACGTTGAATTTCGATACCTAATTTTTGAAACAAAAATTCTGTCGATCTAGGTTCGTCTGTCACGTCGGTTAGTCTTTTCCCAATTTTTCTGATGATGGCTTTCGCAGAATCACCCCAGCTGCCAATCGTTTCAAAGCCAAGCGGGTCGAAAATATAGTTGGAGTTGAGGAAAAGGTATTTGGCGGCTTTTTCCGCCTCTGCTTGGTTTGCAGCTGACCCAGGAGACCGACTCGTATGGACAATGTGGGATGGTGCGAGTGTGTCCACGCATGTCGCGTCCCATACCAGTAGCTTTCCAGTATTCCAAGCATGAAGAGTCATACCATCTGGGCGTTTTGCGTCTGTTGGAGAAAGACCCGATGGCTCAAGAATAGCAGGACAACCAGCAGTGGTCAGGCTACGTTGAATAATATCATTCAACCCGCTGTGGCGTCTGCGACGACCTGCGCTGAAGCGACAGCTGAGACCATGAGTTCCAGACTCGTCCACTTCAAAACCACAGAGGCATTTATGTGGGTGACACATCGAACATGAAAGGCGGAGGGCTATAGCTATTCTCAATGTAGACCGATCGAGCAGATTACCTGTAGAAGAGCTTGGAAGGGCGTTAAGCCATGCGCAAGATTCTACAGAAGCGGCAGCTAGCAGGGTTGCAGTTTTTTTTGCGTTGGGTTTTAAGTCGGAAAGTAGAATGTTGAATTCGGTCGCACACATTATGTCATCCCATGTCTTTTGAAAACCACGACGAGATGGGCACGGAATGGGACATCCGGTTAAACTTTGCCAAAGTTGGGTGGGCGTTTCGAGTTGAGGTAGCGTAGATAGCGGGGAAACATGGAGAATCTCGGCAATAAGAGGAAGAGCGGCACTGATAGAAGCCAAATTGGCTGAAATTGATAAGAGTTCCGCACGTCTAATACCAAGACCACCCCAACGAGATGGGAGAGAAGCCTGTCGCCATGAATTATCAACAATTAGTGAATTCGTTATTGTTTGTAAAGCGGTTTGCTGTATGACATCGAATCTTCGCAGGGCGTCTGGTTCTTTCCAGGTCGGTGATGTTCGTAGGACATAGGTAATTTTGGCAACGCTGAAGCAATGTGACAGCAGATAAAGTGCCTGGTGAGGCTCTAAACATGAAAGTCGTGAAATCATTCTATTCAAATCCTCAGATTTCTTATCAATTACGGAGGCGATGCTACGATCAAGTAACGGTGCTCCTAATAAAGTTAGTCTGTCTTCAGATGTTTCGCAAAACTGAGGATGAATCTGACTCATTTGGGAAGAGATGTGTGCTCGGTCTTCAACACTGCCGCCCCATACGTGGAATTCACATTTTGCCTGGTTAAGGGATAAGCCAAAGTCTGCGCCCAATGTAATGACAGTACTGATGTCGCTCAAAACAGTAGCAAGATCACCTCCGAGAGTGCAATCGTCGAGGTACCATACGTTTAGAGGGGCTTTTAACTGACAAGCTATGGAGGCGGTGGACAGGGCAAACCAAGCAGGACCGAAAGGGTCGCCTTGCTGCACACCGCGCTGAGAAGGTAAAATTTTATATTGACCCTTGTTCTTTTTCAGGGAATTTTTTTGCAGAAATGAAATCTTAGATGCTCTTTGAAACCAGCAATATATCATTTGACATTAAAACTGTGTCAAATGTATAAAAATGACGTTCATGCTTTTGCTATGAATGTTTCCGTATCATTTATTTTTTCTCAGTCGTACGGTTGCGGCCGTTATAAAGTGGACGACAATGTCAACGAGTTGGCTTGCTGTCATGCGACGTTCAGGCCATAATCGTAAGAAATCTGTCAACTGTCGCCCACTTTATAAAGGCAGCAACGGTACATTATGTAAATAAAGCATTACAAAAACCATCAAAAATGAGTTTTCTAATATTGACCCTTGTTCTTTTTCAGGAATTTTTTTTGAAGAAATAAAATCTTAGATGCTCTTTGAAACCAGCAATATATCATTTGACATTAAAACTTTGTCAAATGTATAAAAATGACGTTCATGCTTTTGCTATGAATGTTTCTGTATCATTTATTTTTTCTCAGTCGTACGGTTGCGGCCGTTATAAAGTGGACGACAATGTCAACGAGTTGGCTTGCTGTCATGCGACGTTCAGGCCATAATCGTAAGAAATCTGTCAACTGTCGCCCACTTTATAAAGGCAGCAACGGTACATTATGTAAATAAAGCATTACAAAAACCATCAAAAATTAGTTTTTTTATGTTGACCCTTGTTTTTTTTCAGGGAGTTTGTTTGCAGAAATAACATCTTAGATGCTCTTTGAAACCAGCAATATATCATTTGACATTAAAACTATGTCAATTGTATAAAAATGACGTCCATGCTTTTGCTATGAATGTTTCCTTATCATGTATTTTTTCTCAGTCGTACGGTTGCGGCCATTATAAAGTGGACGACAATGTCAACGAGTTGGCTTGCTGTCATGCGACGTTCAGGACAAAATCGTAAGAAATCTGTCAACTGTCGCCCACTTTATAAAGGCCGCAACGGTACATGTATGTAAATAAAGCATTACAAAAACCATCAAAAATTAGTTTTTTTTAATTGACTCTTGTTCTTTTTCAGGGAATTTTTTTGCAGAAATGAAATCTTAGATGCTCTTTGAAACCAGCAATATATCATTTGACATTAAAACTGTGTCAAATGTATAAAAATGACGTTCATGCTTTTGCTATGAATGTTTCCGTATCATTTATTTTTTCTCAGTCGTACGGTTGCGGCCATTATAAAGTGGACGACAATGTCAACGAGTTGGCTTGCTGTCATGCGACGTTCAGGCCAAAATCGTAAGAAATCTGTCAACTGTCGCCCACTTTATAAAGGCCGCAACGGTACATGTATGTAAATGAAGCATTACAAAAACCATCAAAAATGAGTTTTTTTTTATTGACCCTTGTTCTTTTTCAGGGAATTTTTTTGCAGAAATAACATCTTAGATGCTCTTTGAAACCAGCAATATATCATTTGACATCAAAGCCGTGTCAAATGTATAAAAATGACGTTCATGCTTTTGCTATGAATGTTTCCGTATCATTTATTTTTTCTCGGTCGTACGGTTGCGGCCGTTATAAAATGGACGACAATGTCAACGAGTTGGCTTGCTGTCATGCGACGTTCAGGTCTAAATCGTCAGAAATCCGTCAACTGTCGCCCACTTTGAAAAGGCCGCAACGGTACATGTATGTAAATAGAGCATTACAAAAACCATCAAAAATGAGTTTTTTTATATTGACCCTTGTTCTTTTTCAGGGAATTTTTTTGCAGAAATAACATCTCAGATGCTCTTTGAAACCAGCAATATATCATTTGACATCAAAACTATGTCAATTGTATAAAAATGACGTTCATGCTTTTGCTATGAATGTTTCCGTATCATTTATTTTTTCTCAGTCGTACGGTTGCGGCCGTTATAAAGTGGACGACAATGTCAACGAGTTGGCTTGCTGTGATGCGACGTTCAGGCCATAATCGTAAGAAATCTGTCAACTGTCGCCCACTTTATAAAGGCAGCAACGGTACATTATGTAAATAAAGCATTACAAAAACCATCAAAAATTAGTTTTTTTATGTTGACCCTTGTTTTTTTTCAGGGAGTTTGTTTCCAGAAATAACATCTCAGATGCTCTTTGAAACCAGCAATATATCATTTGACATTAAAACTATGTCAATTGTATGAAAATGACGTCCATGCTTTTGCTATGAATGTTTCCGTATCATTTATTTTTTCTCAGTCGTACGGTTGCGGCCGTTATAAAATGGACGACAATGTCAACGAGTTGGCTTGCTGTCATGCGACGTTCAGGTCTAAATCGTCTGAAATCCGTCAACTGTCGCCCACTTTGAAAAGGCCGCAACGGTACATGTATGTAAATAAAGCATTACAAAAACCATCAAAAATGAGTTTTTTTATATTGACCCTTGTTCTTTTTTAGGGAATTTTTTTGCAGAAATAACATCTTAGATGCTCTTTGAAACCAGCAATATATCATTTGACATTAAAACTGTGTCAAATGTATAGAAATGACCTTCATGCTTTTGCTATGAATGTTTCCGTATCATTTATTTTTTTCTCAGTCGTACGGTTGCGGCCATTATAAAGTGGACGACAATGTCAACGAGTTGGCTTGCTGTCATGCGACGTTCAGACCAAAATCGTGAGAAATCTGTCAACTGTCGCCCACTTTATAAAGGTCGCAACGGTACATGTATGTAAATAAAGCATTACAAAAACCATCAAAAATTAGTTTTTTTATATTGAGCCTTGTTCTATTCCAGGGAATTTTTTTGCAGAAATAACATCTCAGATGCTCTTTGAAACCAGCAATATATCATTTGACATCAAAACTATGTCAATTGTATAAAAATGACGTTCATGCTTTTGCTATGAATGTTTCCGTATCATTTATTTTTTCTCAGTCGTACGGTTGCGGCCGTTATAAAGTGGACGACAATGTCAACGAGTTGGCTTGCTGTGATGCGACGTTCAGGCCATAATCGTAAGAAATCTGTCAACCGTCGCCCACTTTATAAAGGCAGCAACGGTACATTATGTAAATAAAGCATTACAAAAACCATCAAAAATTAGTTTTTTTATGTTGACCCTTGTTTTTTTTCAGGGAGTTTGTTTCCAGAAATAACATCTCAGATGCTCTCTGAAACCAGCAATATATCATTTGACATTAAAACTATGTCAATTGTATAAAAATGACGTCCATGCTTTTGCTGTGAATGTTCCCTTATCATGTATTTTTTCTCAGTCGTACGGTTGCGGCCATTATAAAGTGGACGACAATGTCAACGAGTTGGCTTGCTGTCATGCGACGTTCAGGACAAAATCGTAAGAAATCTGTCAACTGTCGCCCACTTTATAAAGGCCGCAACGGTACATGTATGTAAATAAAGCATTACAAAAACCATCAAAAATTAGTTTTTCTAAATTGACTCTTGTTCTTTTTCAGGGAATTTTTTTGCAGAAATGAAATCTTAGATGCTCTTTGAAACCAGCAATATATCATTTGACATTAAAACTGTGTCAAATGTATAAAAATGACATTCATGCTTTTGCTATGAATGTTTCCGTATCATTTATTTTTTCTCAGTCGTACGGTTGCGGCCATTATAAAGTGGACGACAATGTCAACGAGTTGGCTTGCTGTCATGCGACGTTCAGGCCAAAATCGTAAGAAATCTGTCAACTGTCGCCCACTTCATAAAGGCCGCAACGGTACATGTATGTAAATAAAGCATTACAAAAACCATCAAAAATGAGTTTTTTTATATTGACCCTTGTTCTTTTTCAGGGAATTTTTTTGCACAAATAACATCTCATATGCTCTTTGAAACCAGCAATATATCATTTGACATCAAAACTATGTCAATTGTATAAAAATGACGTTCATGCTTTTGCTATGAATGTTTCCGTATCATTTATTTTTTCTCAGTCGTACGGTTGCGGCCATTATAAAGTGGACGACAATGTCAACGAGTTGGCTTGCTGTCATGCGACGTTCAGGCCTAAATCGTCAGAAATCCGTCAACTGTCGCCCACTTTATAAAGGCCGCAACGGTACATGTATGTAAATAAAGCATTACAAAAACCATCAAAAATTAGTTTTTTTAAATTGACTCTTGTTCTTTTTCAGGGAATTTTTTTGCAGAAATGAAATCTTAGATGCTCTTTGAAACCAGCAATATATCATTTGACATTAAAACTGTGTCAAATGTATAAAAATGACGTTCATGCTTTTGCTATGAATGTTTCCGTATCATTTATTTTTTCTCAGTCGTACGGTTGCGGCCATTATAAAGTGGACGACAATGTCAACGAGTTGGCTTGCTGTCATGCGACGTTCAGGCCAAAATCGTAAGAAATCTGTCAACTGTCGCCCACTTCATAAAGGCCGCAACGGTACATGTATGTAAATAAAGCATTACAAAAACCATCAAAAATGAGTTTTTTTATATTGACCCTTGTTCTTTTTCAGGGAATTTTTTTGCACAAATAACCTCTTATATGCTCTTTGAAACCAGCAATATATCATTTGACATCAAAACTATGTCAATTGTATAAAAATGACGTTCATGCTTTTGCTATGAATGTTTCCGTATCATTTATTTTTTCTCAGTCGTACGGTTGCGGCCGTTATAAAGTGGACGACAATGTCAACGAGTTGGCTTGCTGTCATGCGACGTTCAGGCCAAAATCGTAAGAAATCTGTCAACTGTCGCCCACTTTATAAAGGCCGCAACGCTACATGTATGTAAATAAAGCATTACAAAAACCATCAAAAATTAGTTCTTTTTATGTTGACCCTTGTTTTTTTTCAGGGAGTTTGTTTGCAGAAATAACATCTTAGATGCTCTTTGAAACCAGCAATATATTATTTGACAATTAAACTGTGTCAAATGTATGAAAACGACGTTCATGCTTTTGCTATGAATGTTTCCGTATCATTTATTTTTTCTCGGTCGTACGGTTGCGGCTGTTATAAAATGGACGACAATGTCAACGAGTTGGCTTGCTGTCATGCGACGTTCAGGTCTAAATCGTCAGAAATCCGTCAACTGTCGCCCACTTTAAAAAGGCCGCAACGGTACATGTATGTAAATAAAGCATTACAAAAACCATCAAAATGAGTTTTTTTATATTGACCCTTGTTCTTTTTTAGGGAATTTTTTTGCAGAAATAACATCTTAGATGCTCTTTGAAACCAGCAATATATCATTCGACATTAAAACTGTGTCAAATGTATAAAAATGACATTCATGCTTTTGCTATGAATGTTTCCGTATCATTTATTTTTTCTCAGTCGTACGGTTGCGGACATTATAAAGTGGACGACAATAGGTTTGTTTTGGCAGCGATACACAACCGTTTCCAACCGTTTGGATTCTGCGCGCTTCCGTTAAGCCGTTCGGGCAGTGTAAACTTCGAGTTGCCAACTGTTGGTAAGCTGTTTGGGCAGGTGCCTCCAACGGTTCGAAAACAGTTTGTGGACGGTCAGAGGAGTTTGAGAATTAAAAAGAAACTGGTGATCAGACGCATGCGTACGCCTTTCTTCGCAATCGAGCGATCTTTGATTGATGGCGTGGCGCGTAATGTGACAGTGTGACAGTAAAGGTAAATAAAGACGCATTTTCGAGGTTAATTTAAAATGGTCTTACCTGCTGAAAGTTACATATTTACATTAATTCGGTAAATTTATTAAGCGGTTTCTGATGCGACTAACAAAGTCGTTGACGGGAATCGGTTTTATTATTATTTTTTCCCGTCAAGTAGAAACTCCTCCGGAAAGAAAATGTACGGATATTGCTATCAAATTTTGAAAAAAAAATAATTTTGATTTTTGAAAATTCAAAAACTAGATAGCATCGACAATGTATCTTTCCTCAAGAAAGTCGCATGCCAAATATGAACTTTTTATTTTCAAAAAAATGCACCAAAAATGATTGCTCGTAGACATGAAAAAGTGAATTAGTAGAAGTCATTTTTGGTACCTTTTTTTTTAAACTAGAAAGTTCAAATTGCATGCGACTTTCTTGAGGAAAGATACATTGTCGATGCTATCTAGTTCTTGAATTTTCAAAAATCAAATTCAAATATTTTCAAAATATTTTGGAAATTTTCAAAATTTGATAGCAATGTCTGTACATTTTCTTTTTGGATGAGTTTGTACTTGACGAAAAAAATAAAATAAAACCGATTTCCGTCGACAACTTTTTTAGTCGCATCAGAAACCCCTTAAATAAGACCTCGGCTTGGCGGGGAAAATTTGACAAGTTGTTGTGTCCCTAGTTTCAACTGGAACCGCTCGCTACGCGTTCTTGCAGCAAAAACTTTCCAACCACTTGAAAACTGGTTGGAGTCGAGTATGCGCGCTGAATCACAGTTAGCAAACCGTCCGCAACTCGCTGCCAAAACAAACCTAATGTCAACGCAAAAAACACAACTTTGAGCAATCCCGTAAGCAAAGATACTTAGAATCAAAACAATCGCATAGAGCTCTTATTAGAAACAAGAAAACTAATCACGAAATATCTATTATAGAAAAACTCAGTGAGGTAAGTAATCAGGCTGTGTTTTGGAGGACGGTAAAAAAGTTCCGCCGGTACAAAAACTTATCGCTGCCGCTTGATGTCTGGGAGAATTTTTATGACACTATGCAATCGCCTCGAATTGTTTTTGATTTGCCGCATCAGATTATCCACAATCCTATACTAGATGAGGCAATTTCGCTTGATGAGCTTATGCGTGTCTTGCAGAAATGTAAAAATCGTAAATCTCCGGGTCGCGACGGAATTTCTTGCGAATTTGTCAAGAACCTCCCACAAAACTGGCTATTGTATCTTTGCAGTCTGCTTAACAACGTCTTCGACGGGGGCTCCGTTCCTCCAGCGTGGTGCGAGATTATCCTTTTTATGATTCACAAAAAGGGTGCAGTGGATGTTCCCGGCAATTATAGGGGCATTGCTCTGGTAAATGTAATTCCAAAAATTTTCACACAAATTCTGCTGAATAGACTCGGTGTATGGGCTGATGAGGAGGGCATTCTCCCGGAATGTCAGACGGGATTCAGGGAGGGAAGGGGTTGCCAGGACAACGTTTTTGTTCTGAGTGCCGTCCTCCAGATAAATCTTAGATTTAAGGGAAGGAGCATTTACGCTGCATTTGTGGATTTTAAGCGTGCTTTTGACAGCATCTCACACGCGCTTCTTTGGACCAAGCTACATTCTTTGGGAGTCAGCACGAAAATCCTACGAATTATAAAAAGCATTTATGATGGAGCAAACATGTCTGTCAAAAGTCAGGGTGGTTTCTCAAAGAGGTACGATATAAATGAGGGTGTTCTCCAGGGAGAGCCGTTGAGTCCCCTTCTCTTCACTTTATTCATATCCGACATAGAAAAATACTTCAGGGCGGCGGGTGCTTCTGGATTGAATGTTGACAATAATGTAGACGTCCTAATGCTTTTATACGCTGATGACTTGGTCCTTCTTGGAGACTCCCCGATCGACCTCTCCCGTAAACTACGCCTCCTAGAGCGGTACGTGGCAGATAATCGCCTGCAAGTAAACACAGACAAAACAAAAGTTATTTGTTTTCGCAGAGGGGGGCGCGGAGTTCGGAATCAGAGTTTTATGTTTGACAACGTTGCACTCGAGATTGTTAACAGGTACAGATACCTGGGTGTTGAGTTCTCCTCTTCAGTGGTTTTTCGGGGAATGGCAGGGGTCACCGTCTGTAAGGCAAAGGGAGCTATTGCATCAGTAATGGATCTTATGTTGCACTCGAAGATAAATTCGTGGGAGGCTAGAATGAAGCTTTATCAGTCGATTGTCCTGGGGTCTCTCTCGCATTGTGCTGTGGTTTTTGGTTTGCGGTACTGTGAGATCCTTGAGAGGGTTCAGGTGGGCTTTTTCAAAAGATTGTTGTCCCTGTCGAGAAGTACGCCGGACTACATTGTAAGACTTGAAACTGGAACTGTAAAACTTGCCTATCTTTTGTTTGGAAAATCTCTTAACTGGTTGCGTAGACTGTTGTCTATGAATGATTCGCGTTTCCCGAGAGTTTGTTTCCAGAGACTCTTACAGTTGAGTAGTAATGGTGACATGCGGTACAACTGGGCCTTGCAGCTCAAGGAGTTTTTCACTCTCATTAATGCTGGTGACTACTGGGAGGGTTTGGATTTGGGTCGTCTCAATTCGGTTCAGAGTGAATTGTTGGTCAGATTCAGGCGTTATTTGTATGCGGGTGACCTCGAGCGGCTGCGTGACTCTTCCTACCCTCTTTTTTACTCTCACTTTACGGTTGGCGAGGAGCCCCCATTTTACTTGAAGCAACCTTTGAACTTGTGTTTCATACGACTTGTAGCTCAACTAAGAGTATGCAGCAGAAAACTATTGAAATTCACATACGGTGGCTCAGCCTACCTCATTTATTCCGATCAAGTCTGCTTGCTCTGTAACACTAGGTCTCTTGAGACATTGGAGCATATTATGTTTGGCTGCCCTCTCTACGGACCGATTCGCCCTCGGTTCGTAAAAAATCTGAATGGTATCCTGCAGTTGAGAGAGGTTTTGAATGAGATCACCATACCCAAGATAAAGCTCCTATCAAATTTCTTGATTGGAGTTCTTAAATTAAGAGCTTTTGCGTTGGATGAATGATTATTTGTATTCATATTTTTCTACTTCTTGGTCTTTTTATACATTTACATGTTTTAATTTTCTATTGTTTCTTTTTTTTTCTCTTGTTATAAGGATGTAATTTCTTGATGAACAATAAATTATAATAATAATACATTTGACACAGTTTTAATGTCGAATGATATATTGCTGGTTTCAAAGAGCATCTAAGATGTTATTTCTGCAAAAAAATTCCCTAAAAAAGAACAAGGGTCAATATAAAAAAACTCATTTTGATGGTTTTTGTAATGCTTTATTTACATACATGTACCGTTGCGGCCTTTTTAAAGTGGGCGACAGTTGACGGATTTCTGACGATTTAGACCTGAACGTCGCATGACAGCAAGCCAACTCGTTGACATTGTCGTCCATTTTATAACAGCCGCAACCGTACGACCGAGAAAAAATAAATGATACGGAAACATTCATAGCAAAAGCATGAACGTCGTTTTCATACATTTGACACAGTTTAATTGTCAAATAATATATTGCTGGTTTCAAAGAGCATCTAAGATGTTATTTCTGCAAACAAACTCCCTGAAAAAAAACAAGGGTCAACATAAAAAGAACTAATTTTTGATGGTTTTTGTAATGCTTTATTTACATACATGTAGCGTTGCGGCCTTTATAAAGTGGGCGACAGTTGACAGATTTCTTACGATTTTGGCCTGAACGTCGCATGACAGCAAGCCAACTCGTTGACATTGTCGTCCACTTTATAACGGCCGCAACCGTACGACTGAGAAAAAATAAATGATACGGAAACATTCATAGCAAAAGCATGGACGTCATTTTCATACAATTGACATAGTTTTAATGTCAAATGATATATTGCTGGTTTCAAAGAGCATCTGAGATGTTATCTCTGCAAAAAAATTCCCTGAAAAAGAACAAGGGTCAATATAAAAAAACTCATTTTTGATGGTTTTTGTAATGCTTTATTTACATACATGTACCGTTGCGGCCTTTATGAAGTGGGCGACAGTTGACAGATTTCTTACGATTTTGGCCTGAACGTCGCATGACAGCAAGCCAACTCGTTGACATTGTCGTCCACTTTATAATGGCCGCAACCGTACGACTGAGAAAAAATAAATGATACGGAAACATTCATAGCAAAAGCATGAACGTCATGTTTATACAATTGACATAGTTTTGATGTCAAATGATATATTGCTGGTTTCAAAGAGCATCTGAGATGTTATTTCTGCAAAAAAATTCCCTGGAAAAGAACAAGGCTCAATATAAAAAAACTAATTTTTGATGGTTTTTGTAATGCTTTATTTACATACATGTACCGTTGCGACCTTTATAAAGTGGGCGACAGTTGACAGATTTCTCACGATTTTGGTCTGAACGTCGCATGACAGCAAGCCAACTCGTTGACATTGTCGTCCACTTTATAATGGCCGCAACCGTACGACTGAGAAAAAATAAATGATACGGAAACATTCATAGCAAAAGCATGGACGTCATTTTTATACAATTGACATAGTTTTAATGTCAAATGATATATTGCTGGTTTCAAAGAGCATCTGAGATGTTATTTCTGGAAACAAACTCCCTGAAAAAAAACAAGGGTCAACATAAAAAAACTAATTTTTGATGGTTTTTGTAATGCTTTATTTACATAATGTACCGTTGCTGCCTTTATAAAGTGGGCGACAGTTGACAGATTTCTTACGATTATGGCCTGAACGTCGCATCACAGCAAGCCAACTCGTTGACATTGTCGTCCACTTTATAACGGCCGCAACCGTACGACTGAGAAAAAATAAATGATACGGAAACATTCATAGCAAAAGCATGAACGTCATTTTTATACAATTGACATAGTTTTGATGTCAAATGATATATTGCTGGTTTCAAAGAGCATCTGAGATGTTATTTCTGCAAAAAAATTCCCTGGAAAAGAACAAGGCTCAATATAAAAAAACTAATTTTTGATGGTTTTTGTAATGCTTTATTTACATACATGTACCGTTGCGACCTTTATAAAGTGGGCGACAGTTGACAGATTTCTCACGATTTTGGTCTGAACGTCGCATGACAGCAAGCCAACTCGTTGACATTGTCGTCCACTTTATAATGGCCGCAACCGTACGACTGAGAAAAAATAAATGATACGGAAACATTCATAGCAAAAGCATGAACGTCATTTTTATACAATTGACATAGTTTTGATGTCAAATGATATATTGCTGGTTTCAAAGAGCATATGAGATGTTATTTGTGCAAAAAAATTCCCTGAAAAAGAACAAGGGTCAATATAAAAAAACTCATTTTTGATGGTTTTTGTAATGCTTTATTTACATACATGTACCGTTGCGGCCTTTATGAAGTGGGCGACAGTTGACAGATTTCTTACGATTTTGGCCTGAACGTCGCATGACAGCAAGCCAACTCGTTGACATTGTCGTCCACTTTATAATGGCCGCAACCGTACGACTGAGAAAAAAATAAATGATACGGAAACATTCATAGCAAAAGCATGAAGGTCATTTTTATACATTTGACACAGTTTTAATGTCAAATGATATATTGCTGGTTTCAAAGAGCATCTAAGATGTTATTTCTGCAAAAAAATTCCCTAAAAAAGAACAAGGGTCAATATAAAAAAACTCATTTTTGATGGTTTTTGTAATGCTTTATTTACATACATGTACCGTTGCGGCCTTTTCAAAGTGGGCGACAGTTGACGGATTTCTGACGATTTAGACCTGAACGTCGCATGACAGCAAGCCAACTCGTTGACATTGTCGTCCATTTTATAACGGCCGCAACCGTACGACCGAGAGAAAATAAATGATACGGAAACATTCATAGCAAAAGCATGAACGTCATTTTTATACATTTGACACGGTTTTGATGTCAAATGATATATTGCTGGTTTCAAAGAGCATCTAAGATGTTATTTCTGCAAAAAAATTCCCTAAAAAAGAACAAGGGTCAATATAAAAAAACTTATTTTTGATGGTTTTTGTAATGCTTCATTTACATACATGTACCGTTGCGGCCTTCATAAAGTGGGCGACAGATCACAGATTTCTTACGATTTTGGCCTGAACGTCGCATGACAGCAAACAAACTCGTTGACATTGTCGTCCACTTTATAATGTCCGCAACCGTACGACTGAGAAAAAATAAATGATACGGAAACATTCATAGCAAAAGCATGAATGTCATTTTTATACATTTGACACGTCGTACGGTTGCGGACATTATAAAGTGGACGACAATGTCAACGAGTTTGTTTGCTGTCATGCGACGTTCAGGCCAAAATCGTGAGAAATCTGTCAACTGTCGCCCACTTTATAAAGGTCGCAACGGTACATGTATGTAAATAAAGCATTACAAAAACCATCAAAAATTAGTTTTTTTATATTGAGCCTTGTTCTTTTCCAGGGAATTTTTTTGCAGAAATAACATCTCAGATGCTCTTTGAAACCAGCAATATATCATTTGACATCAAAACTATGTCAATTGTATAAAAATGACGTTCATGCTTTTGCTATGAATGTTTCCGTATCATTTATTTTTTCTCAGTCGTACGGTTGCGGCCGTCATAAAGTGGACGACAATGTCAACGAGTTGGCTTGCTGTGATGCGACGTTCAGGCCATAATCGTAAGAAATCTGTCAACTGTCGCCCACTTTATAAAGGCAGCAACGGTACATTATGTAAATGAAGCATTACAAAAACCATCAAAAATTAGTTTTTTTATGTTGACCCTTGTTTTTTTTCAGGGAGTTTGTTTCCAGAAATAACATCTCAGATGCTCTCTGAAACCAGCAATATATCATTTGACATTAAAACTATGTCAATTGTATAAAAATGACGTCCATGCTTTTGCTATGAATGTTTCCTTATCATGTATTTTTTCTCAGTCGTACGGTTGCGGCCATTATAAAGTGGACGACAATGTCAACGAGTTGGCTTGCTGTCATGCGACGTTCAGGACAAAATCGTAAGAAATCTGTCAACTGTCGCCCACTTTATAAAGGCCGCAACGGTACATGTATGTAAATAAAGCATTACAAAAACCATCAAAAATTAGTTTTTCTAAATTGACTCTTGTTCTTTTTCAGGGAATTTTTTTGCAGAAATGAAATCTTAGATGCTCTTTGAAACCAGCAATATATCATTTGACATTAAAACTGTGTCAAATGTATAAAAATGACGTTCATGCTTTTGCTATGAATGTTTCCGTATCATTTATTTTTTCTCAGTCGTACGGTTGCGGCCATTATAAAGTGGACGACAATGTCAACGAGTTGGCTTGCTGTCATGCGACGTTCAGGCCAAAATCGTGAGAAATCTGTCAACTGTCGCCCACTTCATAAAGGCCGCAACGGTACATGTATGTAAATAAAGCATTACAAAAACCATCAAAAATGAGTTTTTTTATATTGACCCTTGTTCTTTTTCAGGGAATTTTTTTGCACAAATAACATCTCATATGCTCTTTGAAACCAGCAATATATCATTTGACATCAAAACTATGTCAATTGTATAAAAATGACGTTCATGCTTTTGCTATGAATGTTTCCGTATCATTTATTTTTTCTCAGTCGTACGGTTGCGGCCATTATAAAGTGGACGACAATGTCAACGAGTTGGCTTGCTGTCATGCGACGTTCAGGCCAAAATCGTAAGAAATCTATCAACTGTCGCCCACTTTATAAAGCCGCAACGGTACATGTATGTAAATAAAGCATTACAAAAACCATCAAAAATTAGTTTTTTTATATTGACCCTTGTTCTTTTTCAGGGAATTTTTTTGCAGAAATGAAATCTTAGATGCTCTTTGAAACCAGCAATATATCATTTGACATTAAAACTTTGTCAAATGTATAAAAATGACGTTCATGCTTTTGCTATGAATGTTTCCGTATCATTTATTTTTTCTCAGTCGTACGGTTGCGGCCGTTATAAAGTGGACGACAATGTCAACGAGTTGGCTTGCTGTCATGCGACGTTCAGGCCATAATCGTAAGAAATCTGTCAACTGTCGCCCACTTTATAAAGGCAGCAACGGTACATTATGTAAATAAAGCATTACAAAAACCATCAAAAATGAGTTTTCTTATATTGACCCTTGTTCTTTTTCAGGAATTTTTTTTGAAGAAATAAAATCTTGGATGCTCTTTGAAACCAGCAATATATCATTTGACATTAAAACTTTGTCAAATGTATAAAAATGACGTTCATGCTTTTGCTATTAATGTTTCCGTATCATTTATTTTTTCTCAGTCGTACGGTTGCGGCCATTATAAAGTGGACGACAATGTCAACGAGTTGGCTTGCTGTCATGCGACGTTCAGGCCAAAATCGTCAGAAATCCGTCAACTGTCGCCCACTTTATAAAGGCCGCAACGGTACATGTATGTAAATAAAGCATTACAAAAACCATCAAGAATTAGTTTTTTTTTATATTGACCTTTGTTTTTTTCAGGGAATTTGTTTGCAGAAATAACATCTTAGATGCTCTTTGAAACCAGCAATATATTATTTGACATTAAAACTGTGTCAAATGTATGAAAATGACGTTCATGCTCTTGCTATGAATGTTTCCGTATCATTTTTTTTTTCGGTCGTACGGTTGCGGCCGTTATAAAGTGGACGACAATGTCAACGAGTTGGCTTGCTGTCATGCGACGTTCAGGCCAAAATCGTAAGAAATCTGTCAACTGTCGCCCACTTTATAAAGGCCGCAACGGTACATGTATGTAAATAAAGCATTACAAAAACCATCAAGAATTAGTTTTTTTTATATTGACCTTTGTTTTTTTCAGGGAATTTGTTTGCAGAAATAACATCTTAGATGCTCTTTGAAACCAGCAATATATTATTTGACATTAAAACTGTGTCAAATGTATGAAAATGACGTTCATGCTCTTGCTATGAATGTTTCCGTATCATTTTTTTTTTCTCGGTCGTACGGTTGCGGCCGTTATAAAGTGGACGACAATGTCAACGAGTTGGCTTGCTGTCATGCGACGTTCAGGCCTAAATCGTCAGAAATCCGTCAACTGTCGCCCACTTTTAAAAGGCCGCAACGGTACATGTATGTGAATAAAGCATTACAAAAACCATCAAAAATGAGTTTTTTTATATTGACCCTTGTTCTTTTTCAGGGAATTTTTTTGCACAAATAACCTCTTATATGCTCTTTGAAACCAGCAATATATCATTTGACATCAAAACTATGTCAATTGTATAAAAATGACGTTCATGCTTTTGCTATGAATGTTTCCGTATCATTTATTTTTTCTCAGTCGTACGGTTGCGGCCGTTATGAAGTGGACGACAATGTCAACGAGTTGGCTTGCTGTCATGCGACGTGCAGGCCAAAATCGTAAGAAATCTGTCAACTGTCGCCCACTTTATAAAGGCCGCAACGGTACATGTATGTAAATAAAGCATTACAAAAACCATCAAAAATTAGTTCTTTTTATGTTGACCCTTGTTTTTTTTCAGGGAGTTTGTTTGCACAAATAACCTCTTATATGCTCTTTGAAACCAGCAATATATCATTTGACATCAAAACTATGTCAATTGTATAAAAATGACGTTCATGCTTTTGCTGAGAATGTTTCCGTATCATTTATTTTTTCTCGGTCGTACGGTTGCGGCCGTTATAAAATGGACGACAATGTCAACGAGTTGGCTTGCTGTCATGCGACGTTCAGGTCTAAATCGTCAGAAATCCGTCAACTGTCGCCCACTTTAAAAAGGCCCCAACGGTACATGTATGTAAATAAAGCATTACAAAAACCATCAAAATGAGTTTTTTTATATTGACCCTTGTTCTTTTTTAGGGAATTTTTTTGCAGAAATAACATCTTAGATGCTCTTTGAAACCAGCAATATATCATTCGACATTAAAACTGTGTCAAATGTATAAAAATGACATTCATGCTTTTGCTATGAATGTTTCCGTATCATTTATTTTTTCTCAGTCGTACGGTTGCGGACATTATAAAGTGGACGACAATGTCAACGAGTTTGCTTGCTGTCATGCGACGTTCAGGCCAAAATCGTAAGAAATCTGTCAACTGTCGCCCACTTCATGAACGCCGCAACGGTACATGTATGTAAATGAAGCATTACAAAAACCATCAAAAATGAGTTTTTTTATATTGACCCTTGTTCTTTTTCAGGGAATTTTTTTGCACAAATAACCTCTTATATGCTCTTTGAAACCAGCAATATATCATTTGACATCAAAACTATGTCAATTGTATAAAAATGACGTCCATGCTTTTGCTATGAATGTTTCCTTATCATGTATTTTTTCTCAGTCGTACGGTTGCGGCCATTATAAAGTGGACGACAATGTCAACGAGTTTGCTTGCTGTCATGCGACGTTCAGGCCAAAATCGTAAGAAATCTGTCAACTGTCGCCCACTTCATGAACGCCGCAACGGTACATGTATGTAAATGAAGCATTACAAAAACCATCAAAAATGAGTTTTTTTATATTGACCCTTGTTCTTTTTCAGGGAATTTTTTTAACATCTCATATGCTCTTTGAAACCAGCAATATATCATTTGACATCAAAACTATGTCAATTGTATAAAAATGACGTTCATGCTTTTGCTATGAATGTTTCCGTATCATTTATTTTTTCTCAGTCGTACGGTTGCGGCCATTATAAAGTGGACGACAATGTCAACGAGTTGGCTTGCTGTCATGCGACGTTCAGGCCAAAATCGTAAGAAATCTATCAACTGTCGCCCACTTTATAAAGCCGCAACGGTACATGTATGTAAATAAAGCATTACAAAAACCATCAAAAATTAGTTTTTCTAAATTGACTCTTGTTCTTTTTCAGGGAATTTTTTTGCAGAAATGAAATCTTAGATGCTCTTTGAAACCAGCAATATATCATTTGACATTAAAACTGTGTCAAATGTATAAAAATGACGTTCATGCTTTTGCTATGAATGTTTCCGTATCATTTATTTTTTCTCAGTCGTACGGTTGCGGCCATTATAAAGTGGACGACAATGTCAACGAGTTGGCTTGCTGTCATGCGACGTTCAGGCCAAAATCGTGAGAAATCTGTCAACTGTCGCCCACTTCATAAAGGCCGCAACGGTACATGTATGTAAATAAAGCATTACAAAAACCATCAAAAATGAGTTTTTTTATATTGACCCTTGTTCTTTTTCAGGGAATTTTTTTGCACAAATAACATCTCATATGCTCTTTGAAACCAGCAATATATCATTTGACATCAAAACTATGTCAATTGTATAAAAATGACGTTCATGCTTTTGCTATGAATGTTTCCGTATCATTTATTTTTTCTCAGTCGTACGGTTGCGGCCATTATAAAGTGGACGACAATGTCAACGAGTTGGCTTGCTGTCATGCGACGTTCAGGCCAAAATCGTAAGAAATCTATCAACTGTCGCCCACTTTATAAAGCCGCAACGGTACATGTATGTAAATAAAGCATTACAAAAACCATCAAAAATTAGTTTTTTTATATTGACCCTTGTTCTTTTTCAGGGAATTTTTTTGCAGAAATGAAATCTTAGATGCTCTTTGAAACCAGCAATATATCATTTGACATTAAAACTTTGTCAAATGTATAAAAATGACGTTCATGCTTTTGCTATGAATGTTTCCGTATCATTTATTTTTTCTCAGTCGTACGGTTGCGGCCGTTATAAAGTGGACGACAATGTCAACGAGTTGGCTTGCTGTCATGCGACGTTCAGGCCATAATCGTAAGAAATCTGTCAACTGTCGCCCACTTTATAAAGGCAGCAACGGTACATTATGTAAATAAAGCATTACAAAAACCATCAAAAATGAGTTTTCTTATATTGACCCTTGTTCTTTTTCAGGAATTTTTTTTGAAGAAATAAAATCTTGGATGCTCTTTGAAACCAGCAATATATCATTTGACATTAAAACTTTGTCAAATGTATAAAAATGACGTTCATGCTTTTGCTATTAATGTTTCCGTATCATTTATTTTTTCTCAGTCGTACGGTTGCGGCCATTATAAAGTGGACGACAATGTCAACGAGTTGGCTTGCTGTCATGCGACGTTCAGGCCAAAATCGTCAGAAATCCGTCAACTGTCGCCCACTTTATAAAGGCCGCAACGGTACATGTATGTAAATAAAGCATTACAAAAACCATCAAGAATTAGTTTTTTTTTATATTGACCTTTGTTTTTTTCAGGGAATTTGTTTGCAGAAATAACATCTTAGATGCTCTTTGAAACCAGCAATATATTATTTGACATTAAAACTGTGTCAAATGTATGAAAATGACGTTCATGCTCTTGCTATGAATGTTTCCGTATCATTTTTTTTTTCGGTCGTACGGTTGCGGCCGTTATAAAGTGGACGACAATGTCAACGAGTTGGCTTGCTGTCATGCGACGTTCAGGCCAAAATCGTAAGAAATCTGTCAACTGTCGCCCACTTTATAAAGGCCGCAACGGTACATGTATGTAAATAAAGCATTACAAAAACCATCAAGAATTAGTTTTTTTTATATTGACCTTTGTTTTTTTCAGGGAATTTGTTTGCAGAAATAACATCTTAGATGCTCTTTGAAACCAGCAATATATTATTTGACATTAAAACTGTGTCAAATGTATGAAAATGACGTTCATGCTCTTGCTATGAATGTTTCCGTATCATTTTTTTTTTCTCGGTCGTACGGTTGCGGCCGTTATAAAGTGGACGACAATGTCAACGAGTTGGCTTGCTGTCATGCGACGTTCAGGCCTAAATCGTCAGAAATCCGTCAACTGTCGCCCACTTTTAAAAGGCCGCAACGGTACATGTATGTGAATAAAGCATTACAAAAACCATCAAAAATGAGTTTTTTTATATTGACCCTTGTTCTTTTTCAGGGAATTTTTTTGCACAAATAACCTCTTATATGCTCTTTGAAACCAGCAATATATCATTTGACATCAAAACTATGTCAATTGTATAAAAATGACGTTCATGCTTTTGCTATGAATGTTTCCGTATCATTTATTTTTTCTCAGTCGTACGGTTGCGGCCGTTATGAAGTGGACGACAATGTCAACGAGTTGGCTTGCTGTCATGCGACGTGCAGGCCAAAATCGTAAGAAATCTGTCAACTGTCGCCCACTTTATAAAGGCCGCAACGGTACATGTATGTAAATAAAGCATTACAAAAACCATCAAAAATTAGTTCTTTTTATGTTGACCCTTGTTTTTTTTCAGGGAGTTTGTTTGCACAAATAACCTCTTATATGCTCTTTGAAACCAGCAATATATCATTTGACATCAAAACTATGTCAATTGTATAAAAATGACGTTCATGCTTTTGCTGAGAATGTTTCCGTATCATTTATTTTTTCTCGGTCGTACGGTTGCGGCCGTTATAAAATGGACGACAATGTCAACGAGTTGGCTTGCTGTCATGCGACGTTCAGGTCTAAATCGTCAGAAATCCGTCAACTGTCGCCCACTTTAAAAAGGCCCCAACGGTACATGTATGTAAATAAAGCATTACAAAAACCATCAAAATGAGTTTTTTTATATTGACCCTTGTTCTTTTTTAGGGAATTTTTTTGCAGAAATAACATCTTAGATGCTCTTTGAAACCAGCAATATATCATTCGACATTAAAACTGTGTCAAATGTATAAAAATGACATTCATGCTTTTGCTATGAATGTTTCCGTATCATTTATTTTTTCTCAGTCGTACGGTTGCGGACATTATAAAGTGGACGACAATGTCAACGAGTTTGCTTGCTGTCATGCGACGTTCAGGCCAAAATCGTAAGAAATCTGTCAACTGTCGCCCACTTCATGAACGCCGCAACGGTACATGTATGTAAATGAAGCATTACAAAAACCATCAAAAATGAGTTTTTTTATATTGACCCTTGTTCTTTTTCAGGGAATTTTTTTGCACAAATAACCTCTTATATGCTCTTTGAAACCAGCAATATATCATTTGACATCAAAACTATGTCAATTGTATAAAAATGACGTCCATGCTTTTGCTATGAATGTTTCCTTATCATGTATTTTTTCTCAGTCGTACGGTTGCGGCCATTATAAAGTGGACGACAATGTCAACGAGTTTGCTTGCTGTCATGCGACGTTCAGGCCAAAATCGTAAGAAATCTGTCAACTGTCGCCCACTTCATGAACGCCGCAACGGTACATGTATGTAAATGAAGCATTACAAAAACCATCAAAAATGAGTTTTTTTATATTGACCCTTGTTCTTTTTCAGGGAATTTTTTTAACATCTCATATGCTCTTTGAAACCAGCAATATATCATTTGACATCAAAACTATGTCAATTGTATAAAAATGACGTTCATGCTTTTGCTATGAATGTTTCCGTATCATTTATTTTTTCTCAGTCGTACGGTTGCGGCCATTATAAAGTGGACGACAATGTCAACGAGTTGGCTTGCTGTCATGCGACGTTCAGGCCAAAATCGTAAGAAATCTATCAACTGTCGCCCACTTTATAAAGCCGCAACGGTACATGTATGTAAATAAAGCATTACAAAAACCATCAAAAATTGGTTTTTTTATATTTATAATTACGTTTATTATGTACAATTTTACAATATTAACAAATGATTTTACATTTTTACAATAAACTCAACTAAACAAGCCAAAAAATTTCATCTAAATATCTACTAAAATTAACCGTGCCCAATACCGAACTAGCATTACCACGTTGAATTTCGATACCTAATTTTTGAAACAAAAATTCTGTCGATCTAGGTTCGTCTGTCACGTCGGTTAGTCTTTTCCCAATTTTTCTGATGATGGCTTTCGCAGAATCACCCCAGCTGCCAATCGTTTCAAAGCCAAGCGGGTCGAAAATATAGTTGGAGTTGAGGAAAAGGTATTTGGCGGCTTTTTCCGCCTCTGCTTGGTTTGCAGCTGACCCAGGAGACCGACTCGTATGGACAATGTGGGATGGTGCGAGTGTGTCCACGCATGTCGCGTCCCATACCAGTAGCTTTCCAGTATTCCAAGCATGAAGAGTCATACCATCTGGGCGTTTTGCGTCTGTTGGAGAAAGACCCGATGGCTCAAGAATAGCAGGACAACCAGCAGTGGTCAGGCTACGTTGAATAATATCATTCAACCCGCTGTGGCGTCTGCGACGACCTGCGCTGAAGCGACAGCTGAGACCATGAGTTCCAGACTCGTCCACTTCAAAACCACAGAGGCATTTATGTGGGTGACACATCGAACATGAAAGGCGGAGGGCTATAGCTATTCTCAATGTAGACCGATCGAGCAGATTACCTGTAGAAGAGCTTGGAAGGGCGTTAAGCCATGCGCTAGATTCTACAGAAGCGGCAGCTAGCAGGGTTGCAGTTTTTTTTGCGTTGGGTTTTAAGTCGGAAAGTAGAATGTTGAATTCGGTCGCACACATTATGTCATCCCATGTCTTTTGAAAACCACGACGAGATGGGCACGGAATGGGACATCCGGTTAAACTTTGCCAAAGTTGGGTGGGCGTTTCGAGTTGAGGTAGCGTAGATAGCGGGGAAACATGGAGAATCTCGGCAATAAGAGGAAGAGCGGCACTGATAGAAGCCAAATTGGCTGAAATTGATAAGAGTTCCGCACGTCTAATACCAAGACCACCCCAACGAGATGGGAGAGAAGCCTGTCGCCATGAATTATCAACAATTAGTGAATTCGTTATTGTTTGTAAAGCGGTTTGCTGTATGACATCGAATCTTCGCAGGGCGTCTGGTTCTTTCCAGGTCGGTGATGTTCGTAGGACATAGGTAATTTTGGCAACGCTGAAGCAATGTGACAGCAGATAAAGTGCCTGGTGAGGCTCTAAACATGAAAGTCGTGAAATCATTCTATTCAAATCCTCAGATTTCTTATCAATTACGGAGGCGATGCTACGATCAAGTAACGGTGCTCCTAATAAAGTTAGTCTGTCTTCAGATGTTTCGCAAAACTGAGGATGAATCTGACTCATTTGGGAAGAGATGTGTGCTCGGTCTTCAACACTGCCGCCCCATACGTGGAATTCACATTTTGCCTGGTTAAGGGATAAGCCAAAGTCTGCGCCCAATGTAATGACAGTACTGATGTCGCTCAAAACAGTAGCAAGATCACCTCCGAGAGTGCAATCGTCGAGGTACCATACGTTTAGAGGGGCTTTTAACTGACAAGCTATGGAGGCGGTGGACAGGGCAAACCAAGCAGGACCGAAAGGGTCGCCTTGCTGCACACCGCGCTGAGAAGGTAAAATTTTATATTGACCCTTGTTCTTTTTCAGGGAATTTTTTTGCAGAAATGAAATCTTAGATGCTCTTTGAAACCAGCAATATATCATTTGACATTAAAACTGTGTCAAATGTATAAAAATGACGTTCATGCTTTTGCTATGAATGTTTCCGTATCATTTATTTTTTCTCAGTCGTACGGTTGCGGCCGTTATAAAGTGGACGACAATGTCAACGAGTTGGCTTGCTGTCATGCGACGTTCAGGCCATAATCGTAAGAAATCTGTCAACTGTCGCCCACTTTATAAAGGCAGCAACGGTACATTATGTAAATAAAGCATTACAAAAACCATCAAAAATGAGTTTTCTAATATTGACCCTTGTTCTTTTTCAGGAATTTTTTTTGAAGAAATAAAATCTTAGATGCTCTTTGAAACCAGCAATATATCATTTGACATTAAAACTTTGTCAAATGTATAAAAATGACGTTCATGCTTTTGCTATGAATGTTTCCGTATCATTTATTTTTTCTCAGTCGTACGGTTGCGGCCGTTATAAAGTGGACGACAATGTCAACGAGTTGGCTTGCTGTCATGCGACGTTCAGGCCATAATCGTAAGAAATCTGTCAACTGTCGCCCACTTTATAAAGGCAGCAACGGTACATTATGTAAATAAAGCATTACAAAAACCATCAAAAATTAGTTTTTTTATGTTGACCCTTGTTTTTTTTCAGGGAGTTTGTTTGCAGAAATAACATCTTAGATGCTCTTTGAAACCAGCAATATATCATTTGACATTAAAACTATGTCAATTGTATAAAAATGACGTCCATGCTTTTGCTATGAATGTTTCCTTATCATGTATTTTTTCTCAGTCGTACGGTTGCGGCCATTATAAAGTGGACGACAATGTCAACGAGTTGGCTTGCTGTCATGCGACGTTCAGGACAAAATCGTAAGAAATCTGTCAACTGTCGCCCACTTTATAAAGGCCGCAACGGTACATGTATGTAAATAAAGCATTACAAAAACCATCAAAAATTAGTTTTTTTAAATTGACTCTTGTTCTTTTTCAGGGAATTTTTTTGCAGAAATGAAATCTTAGATGCTCTTTGAAACCAGCAATATATCATTTGACATTAAAACTGTGTCAAATGTATAAAAATGACGTTCATGCTTTTGCTATGAATGTTTCCGTATCATTTATTTTTTCTCAGTCGTACGGTTGCGGCCATTATAAAGTGGACGACAATGTCAACGAGTTGGCTTGCTGTCATGCGACGTTCAGGCCAAAATCGTAAGAAATCTGTCAACTGTCGCCCACTTTATAAAGGCCGCAACGGTACATGTATGTAAATGAAGCATTACAAAAACCATCAAAAATGAGTTTTTTTATATTGACCCTTGTTCTTTTTTAGGGAATTTTTTTGCAGAAATAACATCTTAGATGCTCTTTGAAACCAGCAATATATCATTTGACATCAAAGCCGTGTCAAATGTATAAAAATGACGTTCATGCTTTTGCTATGAATGTTTCCGTATCATTTATTTTTTCTCAGTCGTACGGTTGCGGCCGTTATAAAGTGGACGACAATGTCAACGAGTTGGCTTGCTGTCATGCGACGTTCAGGCCATAATCGTAAGAAATCTGTCAACTGTCGCCCACTTTATAAAGGCAGCAACGGTACATTATGTAAATAAAGCATTACAAAAACCATCAAAAATGAGTTTTCTTATATTGACCCTTGTTCTTTTTCAGGAATTTTTTTTGAAGAAATAAAATCTTAGATGCTCTTTGAAACCAGCAATATATCATTTGACATTAAAACTTTGTCAAATGTATAAAAATGACGTTCATGCTTTTGCTATTAATGTTTCCGTATCATTTATTTTTTCTCAGTCGTACGGTTGCGGCCATTATAAAGTGGACGACAATGTCAACGAGTTGGCTTGCTGTCATGCGACGTTCAGGCCAAAATCGTCAGAAATCCGTCAACTGTCGCCCACTTTATAAAGGCCGCAACGGTACATGTATGTAAATAAAGCATTACAAAAACCATCAAGAATTAGTTTTTTTTTATATTGACCTTTGTTTTTTTCAGGGAATTTGTTTGCAGAAATAACATCTTAGATGCTCTTTGAAACCAGCAATATATTATTTGACATTAAAACTGTGTCAAATGTATAAAAATGACGTTCATGCTCTTGCTATGAATGTTTCCGTATCATTTTTTTTTTCGGTCGTACGGTTGCGGCCGTTATAAAGTGGACGACAATGTCAACGAGTTGGCTTGCTGTCATGCGACGTTCAGGCCAAAATCGTAAGAAATCTGTCAACTGTCGCCCACTTTATAAAGGCCGCAACGGTACATGTATGTAAATAAAGCATTACAAAAACCATCAAGAATTAGTTTTTTTTATATTGACCTTTGTTTTTTTCAGGGAATTTGTTTGCAGAAATAACATCTTAGATGCTCTTTGAAACCAGCAATATATTATTTGACATTAAAACTGTGTCAAATGTATGAAAATGACGTTCATGCTCTTGCTATGAATGTTTCCGTATCATTTTTTTTTCTCGGTCGTACGGTTGCGGCCGTTATAAAGTGGACGACAATGTCAACGAGTTGGCTTGCTGTCATGCGACGTTCAGGCCTAAATCGTCAGAAATCCGTCAACTGTCGCCCACTTTTAAAAGGCCGCAACGGTACATGTATGTGAATAAAGCATTACAAAAACCATCAAAAATGAGTTTTTTTATATTGACCCTTGTTCTTTTTCAGGGAATTTTTTTGCACAAATAACCTCTTATATGCTCTTTGAAACCAGCAATATATCATTTGACATCAAAACTATGTCAATTGTATAAAAATGACGTTCATGCTTTTGCTATGAATGTTTCCGTATCATTTATTTTTTCTCAGTCGTACGGTTGCGGCCGTTATAAAGTGGACGACAATGTCAACGAGTTGGCTTGCTGTCATGCGACGTGCAGGCCAAAATCGTAAGAAATCTGTCAACTGTCGCCCACTTTATAAAGGCCGCAACGGTACATGTATGTAAATAAAGCATTACAAAAACCATCAAAAATTAGTTCTTTTTATGTTGACCCTTGTTTTTTTTCAGGGAGTTTGTTTGCACAAATAACCTCTTATATGCTCTTTGAAACCAGCAATATATCATTTGACATCAAAACTATGTCAATTGTATAAAAATGACGTTCATGCTTTTGCTATGAATGTTTCCGTATCATTTATTTTTTCTCGGTCGTACGGTTGCGGCCGTTATAAAATGGACGACAATGTCAACGAGTTGGCTTGCTGTCATGCGACGTTCAGGTCTAAATCGTCAGAAATCCGTCAACTGTCGCCCACTTTAAAAAGGCCGCAACGGTACATGTATGTAAATAAAGCATTACCAAAACCATCAAAATGAGTTTTTTTATATTGACCCTTGTTCTTTTTTAGGAAATTTTTTTGCAGAAATAACATCTTAGATGCTCTTTGAAACCAGCAATATATCATTCGACATTAAAACTGTGTCAAATGTATAAAAATGACATTCATGCTTTTGCTATGAATGTTTCCGTATCATTTATTTTTTCTCAGTCGTACGGTTGCGGACATTATAAAGTGGACGACAACGTCAACGAGTTGGCTTGCTGTCATGCGACGTTCAGGCCAAAATCGTAACAAATCTGTCAACTGTCGCCCACTTTATAAAGGCCGCAACGGTACATGTATGTAAATAAAGCATTACAAAAACCATCAAAAATTAGTTTTTTTTATATTGACCCTTGTTTTTTTTCAGGGAATTTGTTTGCAGAAATAACATCTAGATGCTCTTTGATACCAGCAATATATCATTTGACATTAAAGCTGTGTCAAATGTATAAAAATGACGTTCATGCTTTTGCTATGAATGTTTCCGTATCATTTATTTTTTCTCAGTGGTACGGTTGCGGCCATTATAAAGTGGACGACAATGTCAACGAGTTGGCTTGCTGTCATGCGACGTTCAGGCCAAAATCGTAAGAAATCTGTCAACTGTCGCCCACTTTATAAAGGCCGCAACGGTACATGTATGTAAATAAAGCATTACAAAAACCATCAAAAATTAGTTTTTTTATATTGACCCTTGTTCTTTTTCAGGGAATTTTTTTGGCAGAAATGAAATCTGAGATGCTCTTTGAAACCAGCAATATATCATTTGACATCAAAACTATGTCAATTGTATAAAAATGACGTCCATGCTTTTGCTATGAATGTTTCCGTATCATTTATTTTTTCTCAGTCGTACGGTTGCGGCCATTATAAAGTGGACGACAATGTCAACGAGTTGGCTTGCTGTCATACGACGTTCAGGCCAAAATCGTAAGAAATCTGTCAACTGTCGCCCACTTTATAAAGGCCGCAACGGTACATGTATGTAAATAAAGCATTACAAAAACCATCAAAAATTATTTTTTTCATATTGACCCGTGTTCTTTTTCAGGGCATTTTTTTGCAGAAATAACATCTTAGATGCTCTTTGAAACCAGCGATATATCATTTGACATCAAAACTAAGTCAACTGTATAAAAATGACGTTCATGCTTTTGCTATGAATGTTTCCGTATCATTTATTTTTTCTCAGTGGTACGGTTGCGGCCATTATAAAGTGGACGACAATGTCAACGAGTTGGCTTGCTGTCATACGACGTTCAGGCCAAAATCGTAAGAAATCTGTCAACTGTCGCCCACTTTATAAAGGCCGCAACGGTACATGTATGTAAATAAAGCATTACAAAAACCATCAAAAATTAGTTTTTCTATATTGACTCTTGTTTTTTTTTCAGGGAGTTTGTTTGCAGAAATAACATCTTAGATGCTCTTTGAAACCAGCAATATATTATTTGACATTAAAACTGTGTCAAATGTATGAAAATGACGTTCATGCTTTTGCTATGAATGTTTCCGTATCATTTATTTTTTCTCGGTCGTACGGTTGCGGCCGTTATAAAATGGACGACAATGTCAACGAGTTGGCTTGCTGTCATGCGACGTTCAGGTCTAAATCGTCAGAAATCCGTCAACTGTCGCCCACTTTATGAAGGCCGCAACGGTACATGTATGTAAATGAAGCATTACAAAAACCATCAAAAATGAGTTTTTTTATATTGACCCTTGTTCTTTTTTAGGGAATTTTTTTGCAGAAATAACATCTTAGATGCTCTTTGAAACCAGCAATATATCATTTGACATCAAAACTGTGTCAAATGTATAAAAATGACGTTCATGCTTTTGCTATGAATGTTTCCGTATCATTTATTTTTTCTCAGTCGTACGGTTGCGGCCATTATAAAGTGGACGACAATGTCAACGAGTTGGCTTGCTGTCATGCGACGTTCAGGCCAAAATCGTAAGAAATCTGTCAACTGTCGCCCACTTTATAAAGGCCGCAACGGTACATGTATGTAAATATAGCATTACAAAAACCATCAAAAATTAGTTTTTTTATATTGACTCTTGTTCTTTTTCAGGGAATTTTTTTGGCAGAAATGAAATCTTAGATGCTCTTTGAAACCAGCAATATATCATTTGACATTAAAACTGTGTCAAATGTATAAAAATGACGTTCATGCTTTTGCTATGAATGTTTCCGTATCATTTATTTTTTCTCAGTCGTACGGTTGCGGCCATTATAAAGTGGACGACAATGTCAACGAGTTGGCTTGCTGTCATGCGACGTTCAGGCCAAAATCGTAAGAAATCTGTCAACTGTCGCCCACTTTATAAAGGCCGCAACGGTACATGTATGTAAATAAAGCATTACAAAAACCATCAAAAATTAGTTTTTTTATATTGAGCCTTGTTCTTTTTCAGGGAATTTTTTTGCAGAAATAACATCTCAGATGCTCTTTGAAACCAGCAATATATCATTTGACATCAAAACTATGTCAATTGTATAAAAATGACGTTCATGCTTTTGCTATGAATGTTTCCGTATCATTTATTTTTTCTCAGTCGTACGGTTGCGGCCGTTATAAAGTGGACGACAATGTCAACGAGTTGGCTTGCTGTCATGCGACGTTCAGGCCATAATCGTAAGAAATCTGTCAACTGTCGCCCACTTTATAAAGGCCGCAACCTACATGTATGTAAATAAAGCATTACAAAAACCATCAAAAATTAGTTTTTTTATATTGACCCTTGTTCTTTTTCAGGGAATTTTTTTGGCAGAAATGAAATCTTAGATGCTCTTTGAAACCAGCAATATTACATTTGACATCAAAACTAAGTCAAATGTATGAAAATGACGTTCAAGCTTTTGCTATGAATGTTTCCGTATAATTTATTTTTTCTCAGTCGTACGGTTGCGGCCTATATAAAGTGGACAACAATGTCAACGAGTTGGCTTGCTTCCATGCGACGTTCAGGCCAAAATCGTAAGAAATCTGTCAACTGTCGCCCACTTTATAAAGGCCGCAACGGTACATGTATGTAAATAAAGCATTACAAAAACCATCAAAAATTAGTTTTTTTTATATTGACCCTTGTTTTTTTCAGGGAATTTGTTTGCAGAAATAACATCTTAGATGCTCTTTGATACCAGCAATATATCATTTGACATTAAAGCTGTGTCAAATGTATAAAAATGACGTTCATGCTTTTGCTATGAATGTTTCCGTATCATTTATTTTTTCTCAGTGGTAAGGTTGCGGCCATTATAAAGTGGACGACAATGGGCGTTTTCCATTTAGCGACACAAGTCGACTTGTGTCGACACAAACCGACACAAACGCGTTCCATTTGATCTGTGTTCCTTTGTTTCATCGACACATGCTAACACAAGCTGACACAAACCGACACAAATGTTTTAAATGTAAAGCGCCCAATGTCAACGAGTTGGCTTGCTGTCATACGACGTTCAGGCCAAAATCGTAAGAAATCTGTCAACTGTCGCTCACTTTATAAAGGCCGCAACGGTACATGTATGTAAATAAAGCATTACAAAAACCATCAAAAATTATTTTTTTCATATTGACCCTTGTTCTTTTTCAGGGCATTTTTTTGCAGAAATAACATCTTAGATGCTCTTTGAAACCAGCAATATATCATTTGACATCAAAACTAAGTCAACTGTATAAAAATGACGTTCATACTTTTGCTATGAATGTTTCCGTATTATTTATTTTTTCTCAGTGGTACGGTTGCGGCCATTATAAAGTGGACGACAATGTCAACGAGTTGGCTTGCTGTCATACGACGTTCAGGCCAAAATCGTAAGAAATCTGTCAACTGTCGCCCACTTTATAAAGGCCGCAACGGTACATGTATGTAAATAAAGCATTACAAAAACCATCAAAAATTAGTTTTTCTATATTGAGCCTTGTTCTTTTTCAGGGAATTTTTTTGCAGAAATAACATCTCAGATGCTCTTTGAAACCAGCAATATATCATTTGACATCAAAACTATGTCAATTGTATAAAAATGACGTTCATGCTTTTGCTATGAATGTTTCCGTATCATTTATTTTTTCTCAGTCGTACGGTTGCGGCCGTTATAAAGTGAACGACAATGTCAACGAGTTGGCTTGCTGTCATGCGACGTTCAGGCCAAAATCGTAAGAAATCTGTCAACTGTCGCCCACTTTATCAAGGCCGCAACGGTACATGTATGTAAATGAAGCATTACAAAAACCATCAAAAATTAGTTTTTTTATATTGACCCTTGTTCTTTTTCAGGGAATCTTTTTGCAGAAATAACATCTTAGATGCTCTCTGAAACCAGCAATATATCATTTGACATCAAAACTATGTCAATTGTATAAAAATGACGTTCATGCTTTTGCTATGAATGTTTCCGTATCATTTATTTTTTCTCAGTGGTACGGTTGCGGCCATTATAAAGTGGACGACAATGTCAACGAGTTGGCTTGCTGTCATACGACGTTCAGGCCAAAATCGTAAGAAATCTGTCAACTGTCGCCCACTTTATAAAGGCCGCAACGGTACATGTATGTAAATAAAGCATTACAAAAACCATCAAAAATTAGTTTTTCTATATTGAGCCTTGTTCTTTTTCAGGGAATTTTTTTGCAGAAATAACATCTCAGATGCTCTTCGAAACCAGCAATATATCATTCGACATCAAAACTATGTCAAATGTATGAAAATGACGTTCATGCTCTTGCTATGAATGTTTCCGTATCATTTTTTTTTTCGGTCGTACGGTTGCGGCCGTTATAAAGTGGACGACAATGTCAACGAGTTGGCTTGCTGTCATGCGACGTTCAGGCCAAAATCGTAAGAAATCTGTCAACTGTCGCCCACTTTATAAAGGCCGCAACGGTACATGTATGTAAATAAAGCATTACAAAAACCATCAAGAATTAGTTTTTTTTATATTGACCTTTGTTTTTTTCAGGGAATTTGTTTGCAGAAATAACATCTTAGATGCTCTTTGAAACCAGCAATATATTATTTGACATTAAAACTGTGTCAAATGTATGAAAATGACGTTCATGCTCTTGCTATGAATGTTTCCGTATCATTTTTTTTTTCTCGGTCGTACGGTTGCGGCCGTTATAAAGTGGACGACAATGTCAACGAGTTGGCTTGCTGTCATGCGACGTTCAGGCCTAAATCGTCAGAAATCCGTCAACTGTCGCCCACTTTTAAAAGGCCGCAACGGTACATGTATGTGAATAAAGCATTACAAAAACCATCAAAAATGAGTTTTTTTATATTGACCCTTGTTCTTTTTCAGGGAATTTTTTTGCACAAATAACCTCTTATATGCTCTTTGAAACCAGCAATATATCATTTGACATCAAAACTATGTCAATTGTATAAAAATGACGTTCATGCTTTTGCTATGAATGTTTCCGTATCATTTATTTTTTCTCAGTCGTACGGTTGCGGCCGTTATGAAGTGGACGACAATGTCAACGAGTTGGCTTGCTGTCATGCGACGTGCAGGCCAAAATCGTAAGAAATCTGTCAACTGTCGCCCACTTTATAAAGGCCGCAACGGTACATGTATGTAAATAAAGCATTACAAAAACCATCAAAAATTAGTTCTTTTTATGTTGACCCTTGTTTTTTTTCAGGGAGTTTGTTTGCACAAATAACCTCTTATATGCTCTTTGAAACCAGCAATATATCATTTGACATCAAAACTATGTCAATTGTATAAAAATGACGTTCATGCTTTTGCTGAGAATGTTTCCGTATCATTTATTTTTTCTCGGTCGTACGGTTGCGGCCGTTATAAAATGGACGACAATGTCAACGAGTTGGCTTGCTGTCATGCGACGTTCAGGTCTAAATCGTCAGAAATCCGTCAACTGTCGCCCACTTTAAAAAGGCCCCAACGGTACATGTATGTAAATAAAGCATTACAAAAACCATCAAAATGAGTTTTTTTATATTGACCCTTGTTCTTTTTTAGGGAATTTTTTTGCAGAAATAACATCTTAGATGCTCTTTGAAACCAGCAATATATCATTCGACATTAAAACTGTGTCAAATGTATAAAAATTACATTCATGCTTTTGCTATGAATGTTTCCGTATCATTTATTTTTTCTCAGTCGTACGGTTGCGGACATTATAAAGTGGACGACAATGTCAACGAGTTTGCTTGCTGTCATGCGACGTTCAGGCCAAAATCGTAAGAAATCTGTCAACTGTCGCTCACTTCATGAACGCCGCAACGGTACATGTATGTAAATGAAGCATTACAAAAACCATCAAAAATGAGTTTTTTTATATTGACCCTTGTTCTTTTTCAGGGAATTTTTTTGCACAAATAACCTCTTATATGCTCTTTGAAACCAGCAATATATCATTTGACATCAAAACTATGTCAATTGTATAAAAATGACGTCCATGCTTTTGCTATGAATGTTTCCTTATCATGTATTTTTTCTCAGTCGTACGGTTGCGGCCATTATAAAGTGGACGACAATGTCAACGAGTTGGCTTGCTGTCATGCGACGTTCAGGACAAAATCGTAAGAAATCTGTCAACTGTCGCCCACTTTATAAAGGCCGCAACGGTACATGTATGTAAATAAAGCATTACAAAAACCATCAAAAATTAGTTTTTTTAAATTGACTCTTGTTCTTTTTCAGGGAATTTTTTTGCAGAAATGAAATCTTAGATGCTCTTTGAAACCAGCAATATATCATTTGACATTAAAACTGTGTCAAATGTATAAAAATGACGTTCATGCTTTTGCTATGAATGTTTCCGTATCATTTATTTTTTCTCAGTCGTACGGTTGCGGCCATTATAAAGTGGACGACAATGTCAACGAGTTGGCTTGCTGTCATGCGACGTTCAGGCCAAAATCGTAAGAAATCTGTCAACTGTCGCCCACTTCATAAAGGCCGCAACGGTACATGTATGTAAATAAAGCATTACAAAAACCATCAAAAATGAGTTTTTTTATATTGACCCTTGTTCTTTTTCAGGGAATTTTTTTGCACAAATAACATCTCATATGCTCTTTGAAACCAGCAATATATCATTTGACATCAAAACTATGTCAATTGTATAAAAATGACGTTCATGCTTTTGCTATGAATGTTTCCGTATCATTTATTTTTTCTCAGTCGTACGGTTGCGGCCATTATAAAGTGGACGACAATGTCAACGAGTTGGCTTGCTGTCATGCGACGTTCAGGCCAAAATCGTAAGAAATCTATCAACTGTCGCCCACTTTATAAAGCCGCAACGGTACATGTATGTAAATAAAGCATTACAAAAACCATCAAAAATTGGTTTTTTTATATTTATAATTACGTTTATTATGTACAATTTTACAATATTAACAAATGATTTTACATTTTTACAATAAACTCAACTAAACAAGCCAAAAAATTTCATCTAAATATCTACTAAAATTAACCGTGCCCAATACCGAACTAGCATTACCACGTTGAATTTCGATACCTAATTTTTGAAACAAAAATTCTGTCGATCTAGGTTCGTCTGTCACGTCGGTTAGTCTTTTCCCAATTTTTCTGATGATGGCTTTCGCAGAATCACCCCAGCTGCCAATCGTTTCAAAGCCAAGCGGGTCGAAAATATAGTTGGAGTTGAGGAAAAGGTATTTGGCGGCTTTTTCCGCCTCTGCTTGGTTTGCAGCTGACCCAGGAGACCGACTCGTATGGACAATGTGGGATGGTGCGAGTGTGTCCACGCATGTCGCGTCCCATACCAGTAGCTTTCCAGTATTCCAAGCATGAAGAGTCATACCATCTGGGCGTTTTGCGTCTGTTGGAGAAAGACCCGATGGCTCAAGAATAGCAGGACAACCAGCAGTGGTCAGGCTACGTTGAATAATATCATTCAACCCGCTGTGGCGTCTGCGACGACCTGCGCTGAAGCGACAGCTGAGACCATGAGTTCCAGACTCGTCCACTTCAAAACCACAGAGGCATTTATGTGGGTGACACATCGAACATGAAAGGCGGAGGGCTATAGCTATTCTCAATGTAGACCGATCGAGCAGATTACCTGTAGAAGAGCTTGGAAGGGCGTTAAGCCATGCGCTAGATTCTACAGAAGCGGCAGCTAGCAGGGTTGCAGTTTTTTTTGCGTTGGGTTTTAAGTCGGAAAGTAGAATGTTGAATTCGGTCGCACACATTATGTCATCCCATGTCTTTTGAAAACCACGACGAGATGGGCACGGAATGGGACATCCGGTTAAACTTTGCCAAAGTTGGGTGGGCGTTTCGAGTTGAGGTAGCGTAGATAGCGGGGAAACATGGAGAATCTCGGCAATAAGAGGAAGAGCGGCACTGATAGAAGCCAAATTGGCTGAAATTGATAAGAGTTCCGCACGTCTAATACCAAGACCACCCCAACGAGATGGGAGAGAAGCCTGTCGCCATGAATTATCAACAATTAGTGAATTCGTTATTGTTTGTAAAGCGGTTTGCTGTATGACATCGAATCTTCGCAGGGCGTCTGGTTCTTTCCAGGTCGGTGATGTTCGTAGGACATAGGTAATTTTGGCAACGCTGAAGCAATGTGACAGCAGATAAAGTGCCTGGTGAGGCTCTAAACATGAAAGTCGTGAAATCATTCTATTCAAATCCTCAGATTTCTTATCAATTACGGAGGCGATGCTACGATCAAGTAACGGTGCTCCTAATAAAGTTAGTCTGTCTTCAGATGTTTCGCAAAACTGAGGATGAATCTGACTCATTTGGGAAGAGATGTGTGCTCGGTCTTCAACACTGCCGCCCCATACGTGGAATTCACATTTTGCCTGGTTAAGGGATAAGCCAAAGTCTGCGCCCAATGTAATGACAGTACTGATGTCGCTCAAAACAGTAGCAAGATCACCTCCGAGAGTGCAATCGTCGAGGTACCATACGTTTAGAGGGGCTTTTAACTGACAAGCTATGGAGGCGGTGGACAGGGCAAACCAAGCAGGACCGAAAGGGTCGCCTTGCTGCACACCGCGCTGAGAAGGTAAAATTTTATATTGACCCTTGTTCTTTTTCAGGGAATTTTTTTGCAGAAATGAAATCTTAGATGCTCTTTGAAACCAGCAATATATCATTTGACATTAAAACTGTGTCAAATGTATAAAAATGACGTTCATGCTTTTGCTATGAATGTTTCCGTATCATTTATTTTTTCTCAGTCGTACGGTTGCGGCCGTTATAAAGTGGACGACAATGTCAACGAGTTGGCTTGCTGTCATGCGACGTTCAGGCCATAATCGTAAGAAATCTGTCAACTGTCGCCCACTTTATAAAGGCAGCAACGGTACATTATGTAAATAAAGCATTACAAAAACCATCAAAAATGAGTTTTCTAATATTGACCCTTGTTCTTTTTCAGGAATTTTTTTTGAAGAAATAAAATCTTAGATGCTCTTTGAAACCAGCAATATATCATTTGACATTAAAACTTTGTCAAATGTATAAAAATGACGTTCATGCTTTTGCTATGAATGTTTCCGTATCATTTATTTTTTCTCAGTCGTACGGTTGCGGCCGTTATAAAGTGGACGACAATGTCAACGAGTTGGCTTGCTGTCATGCGACGTTCAGGCCATAATCGTAAGAAATCTGTCAACTGTCGCCCACTTTATAAAGGCAGCAACGGTACATTATGTAAATAAAGCATTACAAAAACCATCAAAAATTAGTTTTTTTATGTTGACCCTTGTTTTTTTTCAGGGAGTTTGTTTGCAGAAATAACATCTTAGATGCTCTTTGAAACCAGCAATATATCATTTGACATTAAAACTATGTCAATTGTATAAAAATGACGTCCATGCTTTTGCTATGAATGTTTCCTTATCATGTATTTTTTCTCAGTCGTACGGTTGCGGCCATTATAAAGTGGACGACAATGTCAACGAGTTGGCTTGCTGTCATGCGACGTTCAGGACAAAATCGTAAGAAATCTGTCAACTGTCGCCCACTTTATAAAGGCCGCAACGGTACATGTATGTAAATAAAGCATTACAAAAACCATCAAAAATTAGTTTTTTTAAATTGACTCTTGTTCTTTTTCAGGGAATTTTTTTGCAGAAATGAAATCTTAGATGCTCTTTGAAACCAGCAATATATCATTTGACATTAAAACTGTGTCAAATGTATAAAAATGACGTTCATGCTTTTGCTATGAATGTTTCCGTATCATTTATTTTTTCTCAGTCGTACGGTTGCGGCCATTATAAAGTGGACGACAATGTCAACGAGTTGGCTTGCTGTCATGCGACGTTCAGGCCAAAATCGTAAGAAATCTGTCAACTGTCGCCCACTTTATAAAGGCCGCAACGGTACATGTATGTAAATGAAGCATTACAAAAACCATCAAAAATGAGTTTTTTTATATTGACCCTTGTTCTTTTTTAGGGAATTTTTTTGCAGAAATAACATCTTAGATGCTCTTTGAAACCAGCAATATATCATTTGACATCAAAGCCGTGTCAAATGTATAAAAATGACGTTCATGCTTTTGCTATGAATGTTTCCGTATCATTTATTTTTTCTCGGTCGTACGGTTGCGGCCGTTATAAAATGGACGACAATGTCAACGAGTTGGCTTGCTGTCATGCGACGTTCAGGTCTAAATCGTCAGAAATCCGTCAACTGTCGCCCACTTTGAAAAGGCCGCAACGGTACATGTATGTAAATAAAGCATTACAAAAACCATCAAAAATGAGTTTTTTTATATTGACCCTTGTTCTTTTTTAGGGAATTTTTTTGCAGAAATAACATCTTAGATGCTCTTTGAAACCAGCAATATATCATTTGACATCAAAGCCGTGTCAAATGTATAAAAATGACGTTCATGCTTTTGCTATGAATGTTTCCGTATCATTTATTTTTTCTCGGTCGTACGGTTGCGGCCGTTATAAAATGGACGACAATGTCAACGAGTTGGCTTGCTGTCATGCGACGTTCAGGTCTAAATCGTCAGAAATCCGTCAACTGTCGCCCACTTTGAAAAGGCCGCAACGGTACATGTATGTAAATAAAGCATTACAAAAACCATCAAAAATGAGTTTTTTTATATTGACCCTTGTTCTTTTTCAGGGAATTTTTTTGCAGAAATAACATCTCAGATGCTCTTTGAAACCAGCAATATATCATTTGACATCAAAACTATGTCAATTGTATAAAAATGACGTTCATGCTTTTGCTATGAATGTTTCCGTATCATTTATTTTTTCTCAGTCGTACGGTTGCGGCCGTTATAAAGTGGACGACAATGTCAACGAGTTGGCTTGCTGTGATGCGACGTTCAGGCCATAATCGTAAGAAATCTGTCAACTGTCGCCCACTTTATAAAGGCAGCAACGGTACATTATGTAAATAAAGCATTACAAAAACCATCAAAAATTAGTTTTTTTATGTTGACCCTTGTTTTTTTTCAGGGAGTTTGTTTCCAGAAATAACATCTCAGATGCTCTTTGAAACCAGCAATATATCATTTGACATTAAAACTATGTCAATTGTATAAAAATGACGTCCATGCTTTTGCTATGAATGTTTCCGTATCATTTATTTTTTCTCAGTCGTACGGTTGCGGCCGTTATAAAATGGACGACAATGTCAACGAGTTGGCTTGCTGTCATGCGACGTTCAGGCCAAAATCGTCAGAAATCCGTCAACTGTCGCCCACTTTGAAAAGGCCGCAACGGTACATGTATGTAAATAAAGCATTACAAAAACCATCAAAAATGAGTTTTTTTATATTGACCCTTGTTCTTTTTCAGGGAATTTTTTTGCAGAAATGAAATCTCAGATGCTCTTTGAAACCAGCAATATATCATTTGACATTAAAACTTTGTCAAATGTATAAAAATGACGTTCATGCTTTTGCTATGAATGTTTCCTAGTACAAGAAAGATAGATTTCAACCTCGGAAAAAATATGGACGTCCTGAAAATTTGATATTTTGTCCAGAATTGAGTGCTCTACAACATATCCAAAATCGCCAAAAATCGCACCCGGGGGTTTTAAATTATTGGAGAGGGGGTAAAAAATTGCCGGTAAAAATGGAGGGGATGGAATCCGTCAATCCATTGAATGCGAATACATTATAGTTCGACGTATCATATCCCATTGATACTATTTTGGCACAAAAAGTGACCATCATTGTTGAAGGGGAGTAGTGGGGGGGCGAAGCTCTGCTAGGTGGTCTATTTTGTTTTTTTGGCCATGTAGAACCGATCACGTCAAGTTTGGTATCTTTTTCGACTAAATTCAACCTCCTGAACTCATATTCGATGTGTAAATTTGAATAAAAACAAGTTTGAACAAGTTGACTTGAGAAAACTTGTTTTTTCTTTGACAATTTTGACGAATTTTTGTTTTACTGTTGGAGGCGTTCATTTTTAGAAAATTTCCAGAGACCATTGAATTGAAGTGTATTCTCCACAAAAATCATCCACTCGATGCATAATTTTGTTTCTCGAGTTTAAAAAATCGATTCAAACTTGAGCCGGCACGGCGTGTCGTCTACTACTGACCAGAACTTTACAGCATGCACCTTTAAATGAAAACACCTCAAACTATTGAAGAAATAACAACTCACCTTTGAAAATTGAAGGATTTGTGCAGAACTAAATTCTCTTTAACATGAACAAAATCGCCATGAATCGCAATGCAGGATTTTGAGTTATTCGGGGAGGAGGATAACACTTTGACAGGATTCATACTTTATGAACTGTTACCTCTCCACTTGAATAACTCAAAACTCTGCAGTGCGATTCATGGCGATTTTGTTTATGTTATAGGAAATTCAATTCTCCACAGATCCTCCAATTTCCGAAGAGGAGTTGCTATTTTTTCAACAGTTTGAGGTGTTTTCATCAAAAGGTGCATGCTGTAGTGTTCTGGTCAGTAGTAGACGACGCGCCGCGCCGGCTCAAGTTCAAATCGATTTTTTAAACTCGAGAAACAAAATTATACATCGAGTGGATGATTTTTCTGGAGAACACACTTCAATTCAATGGTCCCCGAAAATTTTCCAAAAATAAACGCCTCCAACAGTAAAACAAAAATTCGTCAAAATTGTCAAAGAAAAAACAAGTTTTCTCAAGTTAACTTGTTCAAACTTGTTTTCATTCGAATTTACACATCGGATACGAGTTCAGGAGATTGAATTTAGTCGGAAAAGATACCAAACTTGTCGTGATCGGTTCTACATGGCCAGAAAAACAAAATGGACCACCTTGCAGAGCTTCGCCCCCCCACTACTCCCTTTCAACAATGATGGACACTTTTTGTGCCAAAATGGTATCAAGGGGATATGATACATTGAACTATAATGTAATCGCATCCAATGGATTGACGGGTTCCATCCCCTCCATTTTTACATGCAATTTTTTACCCCCCCTCCAATAATTCAAAACCCCCGAGTGCGATTTTTGGCGATTTTGGATATGATGTAGAGCACTCAATTCTGAACAGAATATCAAATTTTCATGACGTCCATATTTATTCCGAGGTTTTGCCGATTTTTTTACTATTTTTCCTGTACTATCCGTATCATTTATTTTTTCTCAGTCGTACGGTTGCGGCCGTTATAAAGTGGACGACAATGTCAACGAGTTGGCTTGCTGTCATGCGACGTTCAGGCCATAATCGTAAGAAATCTGTCAACTGTCGCCCACTTTATAAAGGCAGCAACGGTACATTATGTAAATAAAGCATTACAAAAACCATCGAAAATGAGTTTTCTTATATTGACCCTTGTTCTTTTTCAGGAATTTTTTTTGAAGAAATAAAATCTTAGATGCTCTTTGAAACCAGCAATATATCATTTGACATTAAAACTTTGTCAAATGTATAAAAATGACGTTCATGCTTTTGCTATTAATGTTTCCGTATCATTTATTTTTTCTCAGTCGTACGGTTGCGGCCATTATAAAGTGGACGACAATGTCAACGAGTTGGCTTGCTGTCATGCGACGTTCAGGCCAAAATCGTCAGAAATCCGTCAACTGTCGCCCACTTTATAAAGGCCGCAACGGTACATGTATGTAGATAAAGCATTACAAAAACCATCAAGAATTAGTTTTTTTTTATATTGACCTTTGTTTTTTTCAGGGAATTTGTTTGCAGAAAATCTCAGATGCTCTCTGAAACCAGCAATATATCATTTGACATTAAAACTATGTCAATTGTATAAAAATGACGTCCATGCTTTTGCTATGAATGTTTCCTTATCATGTATTTTTTCTCAGTCGTACGGTTGCGGCCATTATAAAGTGGACGACAATGTCAACGAGTTGGCTTGCTGTCATGCGACGTTCAGGACAAAATCGTAAGAAATCTGTCAACTGTCGCCCACTTTATAAAGGCCGCAACGGTACATGTATGTAAATAAAGCATTACAAAAACCATCAAAAATTAGTTTTTCTAAATTGACTCTTGTTCTTTTTCAGGGAATTTTTTTGCAGAAATGAAATCTTAGATGCTCTTTGAAACCAGCAATATATCATTTGACATTAAAACTGTGTCAAATGTATAAAAATGACGTTCATGCTTTTGCTATGAATGTTTCCGTATCATTTATTTTTTCTCAGTCGTACGGTTGCGGCCATTATAAAATGGACGACAATGTCAACGAGTTGGCTTGCTGTCATGCGACGTTCAGGCCAAAATCGTAAGAAATCTGTCAACTGTCGCCCACTTCATAAAGGCCGCAACGGTACATGTATGTAAATAAAGCATTACAAAAACCATCAAAAATGAGTTTTTTTATATTGACCCTTGTTCTTTTTCAGGGAATTTTTTTGCACAAATAACATCTCATATGCTCTTTGAAACCAGCAATATATCATTTGACATCAAAACTATGTCAATTGTATAAAAATGACGTTCATGCTTTTGCTATGAATGTTTCCGTATCATTTATTTTTTCTCAGTCGTACGGTTGCGGCCATTATAAAGTGGACGACAATGTCAACGAGTTGGCTTGCTGTCATGCGACGTTCAGGCCAAAATCGTAAGAAATCTATCAACTGTCGCCCACTTTATAAAGCCGCAACGGTACATGTATGTAAATAAAGCATTACAAAAACCATCAAAAATTAGTTTTTTTATATTGACCCTTGTTCTTTTTCAGGGAATTTTTTTGCAGAAATGAAATCTTAGATGCTCTTTGAAACCAGCAATATATCATTTGACATTAAAACTTTGTCAAATGTATAAAAATGACGTTCATGCTTTTGCTATGAATGTTTCCGTATCATTTATTTTTTCTCAGTCGTACGGTTGCGGCCGTTATAAAGTGGACGACAATGTCAACGAGTTGGCTTGCTGTCATGCGACGTTCAGGCCAAAATCGTCAGAAATCCGTCAACTGTCGCCCACTTTATAAAGGCCGCAACGGTACATGTATGTAAATAAAGCATTACAAAAACCATCAAGAATTAGTTTTTTTTTATATTGACCTTTGTTTTTTTCAGGGAATTTGTTTGCAGAAATAACATCTTAGATGCTCTTTGAAACCAGCAATATATTATTTGACATTAAAACTGTGTCAAATGTATGAAAATGACGTTCATGCTCTTGCTATGAATGTTTCCGTATCATTTTTTTTTTCGGTCGTACGGTTGCGGCCGTTATAAAGTGGACGACAATGTCAACAAGTTGGCTTGCTGTCATGCGACGTTCAGGCCAAAATCGTAAGAAATCTGTCAACTGTCGCCCACTTTATAAAGGCCGCAACGGTACATGTATGTAAATAAAGCATTACAAAAACCATCAAGAATTAGTTTTTTTTATATTGACCTTTGTTTTTTTCAGGGAATTTGTTTGCAGAAATAACATCTTAGATGCTCTTTGAAACCAGCAATATATTATTTGACATTAAAACTGTGTCAAATGTATGAAAATGACGTTCATGCTCTTGCTATGAATGTTTCCGTATCATTTTTTTTTCTCGGTCGTACGGTTGCGGCCGTTATAAAGTGGACGACAATGTCAACGAGTTGGCTTGCTGTCATGCGACGTTCAGGCCTAAATCGTCAGAAATCCGTCAACTGTCGCCCACTTTTAAAAGGCCGCAACGGTACATGTATGTGAATAAAGCATTACAAAAACCATCAAAAATGAGTTTTTTTATATTGACCCTTGTTCTTTTTCAGGGAATTTTTTTGCACAAATAACCTCTTATATGCTCTTTGAAACCAGCAATATATCATTTGACATCAAAACTATGTCAATTGTATAAAAATGACGTTCATGCTTTTGCTATGAATGTTTCCGTATCATTTTTTTCTCAGTCGTAGGGTTGCGGCCGTTATAAAGTGGACGACAATGTCAACGAGTTGGCTTGCTGTCATGCGACGTGCAGGCCAAAATCGTAAGAAATCTGTCAACTGTCGCCCACTTTATAAAGGCCGCAACGGTACATGTATGTAAATAAAGCATTACAAAAACCATCAAAAATTAGTTCTTTTTATGTTGACCCTTGTTTTTTTTCAGGGAGTTTGTTTGCACAAATAACCTCTTATATGCTCTTTGAAACCAGCAATATATCATTTGACATCAAAACTATGTCAATTGTATAAAAATGACGTTCATGCTTTTGCTATGAATGTTTCCGTATCATTTATTTTTTCTCGGTCGTACGGTTGCGGCCGTTATAAAATGGACGACAATGTCAACGAGTTGGCTTGCTGTCATGCGACGTTCAGGTCTAAATCGTCAGAAATCCGTCAACTGTCGCCCACTTTAAAAAGGCCGCAACGGTACATGTATGTAAATAAAGCATTACCAAAACCATCAAAATGAGTTTTTTTATATTGACCCTTGTTCTTTTTTAGGGAATTTTTTTGCAGAAATAACATCTTAGATGCTCTTTGAAACCAGCAATATATCATTCGACATTAAAACTGTGTCAAATGTATAAAAATGACATTCATGCTTTTGCTATGAATGTTTCCGTATCATTTATTTTTTCTCAGTCGTACGGTTGCGGACATTATAAAGTGGACGACAATGTCAACGAGTTGGCTTGCTGTCATGCGACGTTCAGGCCAAAATCGTAACAAATCTGTCAACTGTCGCCCACTTTATAAAGGCCGCAACGGTACATGTATGTAAATAAAGCATTACAAAAACCATCAAAAATTAGTTTTTTTTATCTTGAACCTTGTTTTTTTTCAGGGAATTTGTTTGCAGAAATAACATCTAGATGCTCTTTGATACCAGCAATATATCATTTGACATTAAAGCTGTGTCAAATGTATAAAAATGACGTTCATGCTTTTGCTATGAATGTTTCCGTATCATTTATTTTTTCTCAGTGGTACGGTTGCGGCCATTATAAAGTGGACGACAATGTCAACGAGTTGGCTTGCTGTCATGCGACGTTCAGGCCAAAATCGTAAGAAATCTGTCAACTGTCGCCCACTTTATAAAGGCCGCAACGGTACATGTATGTAAATAAAGCATTACAAAAACCATCAAAAATTAGTTTTTTTATATTGACCCTTGTTCTTTTTCAGGGAATTTTTTTGGCAAAAATGAAATCTGAGATGCTCTTTGAAACCAGCAATATATCATTTGACATCAAAACTATGTCAATTGTATAAAAATGACGTCCATGCTTTTGCTATGAATGTTTCCGTATCATTTATTTTTTCTCAGTCGTACGGTTGCGGCCATTATAAAGTGGACGACAATGTCAACGAGTTGGCTTGCTGTCATACGACGTTCAGGCCAAAATCGTAAGAAATCTGTCAACTGTCGCCCACTTTATAAAGGCCGCAACGGTACATGTATGTAAATAAAGCATTACAAAAACCATCAAAAATTATTTTTTTCATATTGACCCGTGTTCTTTTTCAGGGCATTTTTTTGCAGAAATAACATCTTAGATGCTCTTTGAAACCAGCGATATATCATTTGACATCAAAACTAAGTCAACTGTATAAAAATGACGTTCATGCTTTTGCTATGAATGTTTCCGTATCATTTATTTTTTCTCAGTGGTACGGTTGCGGCCATTATAAAGTGGACGACAATGTCAACGAGTTGGCTTGCTGTCATACGACGTTCAGGCCAAAATCGTAAGAAATCTGTCAACTGTCGCCCACTTTATAAAGGCCGCAACGGTACATGTATGTAAATAAAGCATTACAAAAACCATCAAAAATTAGTTTTTCTATATTGACTCTTGTTTTTTTTTCAGGGAGTTTGTTTGTAGAAATAACATCTTAGATGCTCTTTGAAACCAGCAATATATTATTTGACATTAAAACTGTGTCAAATGTATGAAAATGACGTTCATGCTTTTGCTATGAATGTTTCCGTATCATTTATTTTTTCTCGGTCGTACGGTTGCGGCCGTTATAAAATGGACGACAATGTCAACGAGTTGGCTTGCTGTCATGCGACGTTCAGGTCTAAATCGTCAGAAATCCGTCAACTGTCGCCCACTTTATGAAGGCCGCAACGGTACATGTATGTAAATGAAGCATTACAAAAACCATCAAAAATGAGTTTTTTTATATTGACCCTTGTTCTTTTTTAGGGAATTTTTTTGCAGAAATAACATCTTAGATGCTCTTTGAAACCAGCAATATATCATTTGACATCAAAACTGTGTCAAATGTATAAAAATGACGTTCATGCTTTTGCTATGAATGTTTCCGTATCATTTATTTTTTCTCAGTCGTACGGTTGCGGCCATTATAAAGTGGACGACAATGTCAACGAGTTGGCTTGCTGTCATGCGACGTTCAGGCCAAAATCGTAAGAAATCTGTCAACTGTCGCCCACTTTATAAAGGCCGCAACGGTACATGTATGTAAATATAGCATTACAAAAACCATCAAAAATTAGTTTTTTTATATTGACTCTTGTTCTTTTTCAGGGAATTTTTTTGGCAGAAATGAAATCTTAGATGCTCTTTGAAACCAGCAATATATCATTTGACATTAAAACTGTGTCAAATGTATAAAAATGACGTTCATGCTTTTGCTATGAATGTTTCCGTATCATTTATTTTTTCTCAGTCGTACGGTTGCGGCCATTATAAAGTGGACGACAATGTCAACGAGTTGGCTTGCTGTCATGCGACGTTCAGGCCAAAATCGTAAGAAATCTGTCAACTGTCGCCCACTTTATAAAGGCCGCAACGGTACATGTATGTAAATAAAGCATTACAAAAACCATCAAAAATTAGTTTTTTTATATTGAGCCTTGTTCTTTTTCAGGGAATTTTTTTGCAGAAATAACATCTCAGATGCTCTTTGAAACCAGCAATATATCATTTGACATCAAAACTATGTCAATTGTATAAAAATGACGTTCATGCTTTTGCTATGAATGTTTCCGTATCATTTATTTTTTCTCAGTCGTACGGTTGCGGCCGTTATAAAGTGGACGACAATGTCAACGAGTTGGCTTGCTGTCATGCGACGTTCAGGCCATAATCGTAAGAAATCTGTCAACTGTCGCCCACTTTATAAAGGCCGCAACGGTACATTATGTAAATAAAGCATTACAAAAACCATCAAAAATTATTTTTTTTATGTTGACTTTTGTTTTTTTTCAGGGAGTTTGTTTGCAGAAATAACATCTCAGATGCCCTTTGAAACCAGCAATATATCATTTGACATTAAAACTATGTCAATTGTATAAAAATGACGTCCATGCTTTTGCTATGAATGTTTCCGTATCATTTATTTTTTCTCAGTCGTACGGTCGCGGCCATTATAAAGTGGACGACAATGTCAACGAGTTGGCTTGCTGTCATGCGACGTTCAGGCCAAAATCGTAAGAAATCTGTCAACTGTCGCCCACTTTATAAAGGCCGCAACCTACATGTATGTAAATAAAGCATTACAAAAACCATCAAAAATTAGTTTTTTTATATTGACCCTTGTTCTTTTTCAGGGAATTTTTTTGGCAGAAATGAAATCTTAGATGCTCTTTGAAACCAGCAATATTACATTTGACATCAAAACTAAGTCAAATGTATGAAAATGACGTTCAAGCTTTTGCTATGAATGTTTCCGTATAATTTATTTTTTCTCAGTCGTACGGTTGCGGCCTATATAAAGTGGACAACAATGTCAACGAGTTGGCTTGCTTTCATGCGACGTTCAGGCCAAAATCGTAAGAAATCTGTCAACTGTCGCCCACTTTATAAAGGCCGCAACGGTACATGTATGTAAATAAAGCATTACAAAAACCATCAAAAATTAGTTTTTTTTATATTGACCCTTGTTTTTTTCAGGGAATTTGTTTGCAGAAATAACATCTTAGATGCTCTTTGATACCAGCAATATATCATTTGACATTAAAGCTGTGTCAAATGTATAAAAATGACGTTCATGCTTTTGCTATGAATGTTTCCGTATCATTTATTTTTTCTCAGTGGTACGGTTGCGGCCATTATAAAGTGGACGACAATGGGCGTTTTCCATTTAGCGACACAAGTCGACTTGTGTCGACACAAACCGACACAAACGCGTTCCATTTGATCTGTGTTCCTTTGTTTCATCGACACATGCTAACACAAGCTGACACAAACCGACACAAATGTTTTAAATGTAAAGCGCCCAATGTCAACGAGTTGGCTTGCTGTCATACGACGTTCAGGCCAAAATCGTAAGAAATCTGTCAACTGTCGCCCACTTTATAAAGGCCGCAACGGTACATGTATGTAAATAAAGCATTACAAAAACCATCAAAAATTATTTTTTTCATATTGACCCTTGTTCTTTTTCAGGGCATTTTTTTGCAGAAATAACATCTTAGATGCTCTTTGAAACCAGCAATATATCATTTGACATCAAAACTAAGTCAACTGTATAAAAATGACGTTCATACTTTTGCTATGAATGTTTCCGTATTATTTATTTTTTCTCAGTGGTACGGTTGCGGCCATTATAAAGTGGACGACAATGTCAACGAGTTGGCTTGCTGTCATACGACGTTCAGGCCAAAATCGTAAGAAATCTGTCAACTGTCGCCCACTTTATAAAGGCCGCAACGGTACATGTATGTAAATAAAGCATTACAAAAACCATCAAAAATTAGTTTTTCTATATTGAGCCTTGTTCTTTTTCAGGGAATTTTTTTGCAGAAATAACATCTCAGATGCTCTTTGAAACCAGCAATATATCATTTGACATCAAAACTATGTCAATTGTATAAAAATGACGTTCATGCTTTTGCTATGAATGTTTCCGTATCATTTATTTTTTCTCAGTCGTACGGTTGCGGCCGTTATAAAGTGAACGACAATGTCAACGAGTTGGCTTGCTGTCATGCGACGTTCAGGCCAAAATCGTAAGAAATCTGTCAACTGTCGCCCACTTTATCAAGGCCGCAACGGTACATGTATGTAAATGAAGCATTACAAAAACCATCAAAAATTAGTTTTTTTATATTGACCCTTGTTCTTTTTCAGGGAATCTTTTTGCAGAAATAACATCTTAGATGCTCTCTGAAACCAGCAATATATCATTTGACATCAAAACTATGTCAATTGTATAAAAATGACGTTCATGCTTTTGCTATGAATGTTTCCGTATCATTTATTTTTTCTCAGTGGTACGGTTGCGGCCATTATAAAGTGGACGACAATGTCAACGAGTTGGCTTGCTGTCATACGACGTTCAGGCCAAAATCGTAAGAAATCTGTCAACTGTCGCCCACTTTATAAAGGCCGCAACGGTACATGTATGTAAATAAAGCATTACAAAAACCATCAAAAATTAGTTTTTCTATATTGAGCCTTGTTCTTTTTCAGGGAATTTTTTTGCAGAAATAACATCTCAGATGCTCTTTGAAACCAGCAATATATCATTCGACATCAAAACTATGTCAATTGTATAAAAATGACGTTCATGCTTTTGCTATGAATGTTTCCGTATCATTTATTTTTTCTCAGTCGTACGGTTGCGGCCGTTATAAAGTGAACGACAATGTCAACGAGTTGGCTTGCTGTCATGCGACGTTCAGGCCAAAATCGTAAGAAATCTGTCAACTGTCGCCCACTTTATCAAGGCCGCAACGGTACATGTATGTAAATGAAGCATTACAAAAACCATCAAAAATTAGTTTTTTTATATTGACCCTTGTTCTTTTTCAGGGAATCTTTTTGCAGAAATAACATCTTAGATGCTCTCTGAAACCAGCAATATATCATTTGACATCAAAACTATGTCAATTGTATAAAAATGACGTTCATGCTTTTGCTATGAATGTTTCCGTATCATTTATTTTTTCTCAGTCGTACGGTTGCGGCCGTTATAAAGTGGACGACATTGTCAACGAGTTGGCTTGCTATCATGCGACGTTCAGGCCATAATCGTAAGAAATCTGTCAACTGTCGCCCACTTTATAAAGGCAGCAACGGTACATTATGTAAATAAAGCATTACAAAAACCATCAAAAATTAGTTTTTTTATGTTGACCCTTGTTTTTTTTCAGGGAGTTTGTTTGCAGAAATAACATCTTAGATGCTCTTTGAAACCAGCAATATATCATTTGACATTAAAACTATGTCAATTGTATAAAAATGACGTCCATGCTTTTGCTATGAATGTTTCCGTATCATTTATTTTTTCTCAGTCGTACGGTTGCGGCCATTATAAAGTGGACGACAATGTCAACGAGTTGGCTTGCTGTCATGCGACGTTCAGGCCAAAATCGTAACAAATCTGTCAACTGTCGCCCACTTTATAAAGGCCGCAACGGTACATGTATGTAAATAAAGCATTACAAAAACCATCAAAAATTAGTTTTTTTTATATTGACCCTTGTTTTTTTTCAGGGAATTTGTTTGCAGAAATAACATCTTAGATGCTCTTTGATACCAGCAATATATCATTTGACATTAAAGCTGTGTCAAATGTATAAAAATGACGTTCATGCTTTTGCTATGAATGTTTCCGTATCATTTATTTTTTCTCAGTGGTACGGTTGCGGCCATTATAAAGTGGACGACAATGTCAACGAGTTGGCTTGCTGTCATGCGACGTTCAGGCCAAAATCGTAAGAAATCTGTCAACTGTCGCCCACTTTATAAAGGCCGCAACGGTACATGTATGTAAATAAAGCATTACAAAAACCATCAAAAATTAGTTTTTTTATATTGACCCTTGTTCTTTTTCAGGGAATTTTTTTGGCAGAAATGAAATCTTAGATGCTCTTTGAAACCAGCAATATATCATTTGACATTAAAACTATGTCAATTGTATAAAAATGACGTCCATGCTTTTGCTATGAATGTTTCCGTATCATTTATTTTTTCTCAGTCGTACGGTTGCGGCCATTATAAAGTGGACGACAATGTCAACGAGTTGGCTTGCTGTCATGCGACGTTCAGGCCAAAATCGTAACAAATCTGTCAACTGTCGCCCACTTTATAAAGGCCGCAACGGTACATGTATGTAAATAAAGCATTACAAAAACCATCAAAAATTAGTTTTTTCATATTGACCCTTGTTCTTTTTCAGGGAATTTTTTTGGCAGAAATGAAATCTTAGATGCTCTTTGAAACCAGCAATATATCATTTGACATCAAAACTATGTCAATTGTATAAAAATGACGTTCATGCTTTTGCTATGAATGTTTCCGTATCATTTATTTTTTCTCAGTCGTACGGTTGCGGCCGTTATAAAGTGGACGACATTGTCAACGAGTTGGCTTGCTTTCATGCGACGTTCAGGCCATAATCGTAAGAAATCTGTCAACTGTCGCCCACTTTATAAAGGCAGCAACGGTACATTATGTAAATAAAGCATTACAAAAACCATCAAAAATTAGTTTTTTTATGTTGACCCTTGTTTTTTTCCAGGGAGTTTGTTTGCAGAAATAACATCTTAGATGCTCTTTGAAACCAGCAATATATCATTTGACATTAAAACTATGTCAATTGTATAAAAATGACGTCCATGCTTTTGCTATGAATGTTTCCGTATCATTCATTTTTTCTCAGTCGTACGGTTGCGGCCATTATAAAGTGGACGACAATGTCAACGAGTTGGCTTGCTGTCATGCGACGTTCAGGCCAAAATCGTAAGAAATCTGTCAACTGTCGCCCACTTTATAAAGGCCGCAACGGTACATGTATGTAAATAAAGCATTACAAAAACCATCAAAAATTAGTTTTTTTATATTATTGACCCTTGTTCTTTTTCAGGGAATTTTTTTGGCAGAAATGAAATCTTAGATGCTCTTTGAAACCAGCAATATATCATTTGACATTAAAACTATGTCAATTGTATAAAAATGACGTCCATGCTTTTGCTATGAATGTTTCCGTATCATTTATTTTTTCTCAGTCGTACGGTTGCGGCCATTATAAAGTGGACGACAATGTCAACGAGTTGGCTTGCTGTCATGCGACGTTCAGGCCAAAATCGTAAGAAATCTATCAACTGTCGCCCACTTTATAAAGCCGCAACGGTACATGTATGTAAATAAAGCATTACAAAAACCATCAAAAATTAGTTTTTTTATATTGACCCTTGTTCTTTTTCAGGGAATTTTTTTGCAGAAATGAAATCTTAGATGCTCTTTGAAACCAGCAATATATCATTTGACATTAAAACTTTGTCAAATGTATAAAAATGACGTTCATGCTTTTGCTATGAATGTTTCCGTATCATTTATTTTTTCTCAGTCGTACGGTTGCGGCCGTTATAAAGTGGACGACAATGTCAACGAGTTGGCTTGCTGTCATGCGACGTTCAGGCCATAATCGTAAGAAATCTGTCAACTGTCGCCCACTTTATAAAGGCAGCAACGGTACATTATGTAAATAAAGCATTACAAAAACCATCAAAAATGAGTTTTCTTATATTGACCCTTGTTCTTTTTCAGGAATTTTTTTTGAAGAAATAAAATCTTAGATGCTCTTTGAAACCAGCAATATATCATTTGACATTAAAACTTTGTCAAATGTATAAAAATGACGTTCATGCTTTTGCTATTAATGTTTCCGTATCATTTATTTTTTCTCAGTCGTACGGTTGCGGCCATTATAAAGTGGACGACAATGTCAACGAGTTGGCTTGCTGTCATGCGACGTTCAGGCCAAAATCGTCAGAAATCCGTCAACTGTCGCCCACTTTATAAAGGCCGCAACGGTACATGTATGTAAATAAAGCATTACAAAAACCATCAAGAATTAGTTTTTTTTTATATTGACCTTTGTTTTTTTCAGGGAATTTGTTTGCAGAAATAACATCTTAGATGCTCTTTGAAACCAGCAATATATTATTTGACATTAAAACTGTGTCAAATGTATGAAAATGACGTTCATGCTCTTGCTATGAATGTTTCCGTATCATTTTTTTTTTCGGTCGTACGGTTGCGGCCGTTATAAAGTGGACGACAATGTCAACGAGTTGGCTTGCTGTCATGCGACGTTCAGGCCAAAATCGTAAGAAATCTGTCAACTGTCGCCCACTTTATAAAGGCCGCAACGGTACATGTATGTAAATAAAGCATTACAAAAACCATCAAGAATTAGTTTTTTTTATATTGACCTTTGTTTTTTTCAGGGAATTTGTTTGCAGAAATAACATCTTAGATGCTCTTTGAAACCAGCAATATATTATTTGACATTAAAACTGTGTCAAATGTATGAAAATGACGTTCATGCTCTTGCTATGAATGTTTCCGTATCATTTTTTTTTCTCGGTCGTACGGTTGCGGCCGTTATAAAGTGGACGACAATGTCAACGAGTTGGCTTGCTGTCATGCGACGTTCAGGCCTAAATCGTCAGAAATCCGTCAACTGTCGCCCACTTTTAAAAGGCCGCAACGGTACATGTATGTGAATAAAGCATTACAAAAACCATCAAAAATGAGTTTTTTTATATTGACCCTTGTTCTTTTTCAGGGAATTTTTTTGCACAAATAACCTCTTATATGCTCTTTGAAACCAGCAATATATCATTTGACATCAAAACTATGTCAATTGTATAAAAATGACGTTCATGCTTTTGCTATGAATGTTTCCGTATCATTTATTTTTTCTCAGTCGTACGGTTGCGGCCGTTATAAAGTGGACGACAATGTCAACGAGTTGGCTTGCTGTCATGCGACGTGCAGGCCAAAATCGTAAGAAATCTGTCAACTGTCGCCCACTTTATAAAGGCCGCAACGGTACATGTATGTAAATAAAGCATTACAAAAACCATCAAAAATTAGTTCTTTTTATGTTGACCCTTGTTTTTTTTCAGGGAGTTTGTTTGCACAAATAACCTCTTATATGCTCTTTGAAACCAGCAATATATCATTTGACATCAAAACTATGTCAATTGTATAAAAATGACGTTCATGCTTTTGCTATGAATGTTTCCGTATCATTTATTTTTTCTCGGTCGTACGGTTGCGGCCGTTATAAAATGGACGACAATGTCAACGAGTTGGCTTGCTGTCATGCGACGTTCAGGTCTAAATCGTCAGAAATCCGTCAACTGTCGCCCACTTTAAAAAGGCCGCAACGGTACATGTATGTAAATAAAGCATTACCAAAACCATCAAAATGAGTTTTTTTATATTGACCCTTGTTCTTTTTTAGGGAATTTTTTTGCAGAAATAACATCTTAGATGCTCTTTGAAACCAGCAATATATCATTCGACATTAAAACTGTGTCAAATGTATAAAAATGACATTCATGCTTTTGCTATGAATGTTTCCGTATCATTTATTTTTTCTCAGTCGTACGGTTGCGGACATTATAAAGTGGACGACAATGTCAACGAGTTGGCTTGCTGTCATGCGACGTTCAGGCCAAAATCGTAACAAATCTGTCAACTGTCGCCCACTTTATAAAGGCCGCAACGGTACATGTATGTAAATAAAGCATTACAAAAACCATCAAAAATTAGTTTTTTTTATATTGACCCTTGTTTTTTTTCAGGGAATTTGTTTGCAGAAATAACATCTAGATGCTCTTTGATACCAGCAATATATCATTTGACATTAAAGCTGTGTCAAATGTATAAAAATGACGTTCATGCTTTTGCTATGAATGTTTCCGTATCATTTATTTTTTCTCAGTGGTACGGTTGCGGCCATTATAAAGTGGACGACAATGTCAACGAGTTGGCTTGCTGTCATGCGACGTTCAGGCCAAAATCGTAAGAAATCTGTCAACTGTCGCCCACTTTATAAAGGCCGCAACGGTACATGTATGTAAATAAAGCATTACAAAAACCATCAAAAATTAGTTTTTTTATATTGACCCTTGTTCTTTTTCAGGGAATTTTTTTGGCAGAAATGAAATCTGAGATGCTCTTTGAAACCAGCAATATATCATTTGACATCAAAACTATGTCAATTGTATAAAAATGACGTCCATGCTTTTGCTATGAATGTTTCCGTATCATTTATTTTTTCTCAGTCGTACGGTTGCGGCCATTATAAAGTGGACGACAATGTCAACGAGTTGGCTTGCTGTCATACGACGTTCAGGCCAAAATCGTAAGAAATCTGTCAACTGTCGCCCACTTTATAAAGGCCGCAACGGTACATGTATGTAAATAAAGCATTACAAAAACCATCAAAAATTATTTTTTTCATATTGACCCGTGTTCTTTTTCAGGGCATTTTTTTGCAGAAATAACATCTTAGATGCTCTTTGAAACCAGCGATATATCATTTGACATCAAAACTAAGTCAACTGTATAAAAATGACGTTCATGCTTTTGCTATGAATGTTTCCGTATCATTTATTTTTTCTCAGTGGTACGGTTGCGGCCATTATAAAGTGGACGACAATGTCAACGAGTTGGCTTGCTGTCATACGACGTTCAGGCCAAAATCGTAAGAAATCTGTCAACTGTCGCCCACTTTATAAAGGCCGCAACGGTACATGTATGTAAATAAAGCATTACAAAAACCATCAAAAATTAGTTTTTCTATATTGACTCTTGTTTTTTTTTCAGGGAGTTTGTTTGTAGAAATAACATCTTAGATGCTCTTTGAAACCAGCAATATATTATTTGACATTAAAACTGTGTCAAATGTATGAAAATGACGTTCATGCTTTTGCTATGAATGTTTCCGTATCATTTATTTTTTCTCGGTCGTACGGTTGCGGCCGTTATAAAATGGACGACAATGTCAACGAGTTGGCTTGCTGTCATGCGACGTTCAGGTCTAAATCGTCAGAAATCCGTCAACTGTCGCCCACTTTATGAAGGCCGCAACGGTACATGTATGTAAATGAAGCATTACAAAAACCATCAAAAATGAGTTTTTTTATATTGACCCTTGTTCTTTTTTAGGGAATTTTTTTGCAGAAATAACATCTTAGATGCTCTTTGAAACCAGCAATATATCATTTGACATCAAAACTGTGTCAAATGTATAAAAATGACGTTCATGCTTTTGCTATGAATGTTTCCGTATCATTTATTTTTTCTCAGTCGTACGGTTGCGGCCATTATAAAGTGGACGACAATGTCAACGAGTTGGCTTGCTGTCATGCGACGTTCAGGCCAAAATCGTAAGAAATCTGTCAACTGTCGCCCACTTTATAAAGGCCGCAACGGTACATGTATGTAAATATAGCATTACAAAAACCATCAAAAATTAGTTTTTTTATATTGACTCTTGTTCTTTTTCAGGGAATTTTTTTGGCAGAAATGAAATCTTAGATGCTCTTTGAAACCAGCAATATATCATTTGACATTAAAACTGTGTCAAATGTATAAAAATGACGTTCATGCTTTTGCTATGAATGTTTCCGTATCATTTATTTTTTCTCAGTCGTACGGTTGCGGCCATTATAAAGTGGACGACAATGTCAACGAGTTGGCTTGCTGTCATGCGACGTTCAGGCCAAAATCGTAAGAAATCTGTCAACTGTCGCCCACTTTATAAAGGCCGCAACGGTACATGTATGTAAATAAAGCATTACAAAAACCATCAAAAATTAGTTTTTTTATATTGAGCCTTGTTCTTTTTCAGGGAATTTTTTTGCAGAAATAACATCTCAGATGCTCTTTGAAACCAGCAATATATCATTTGACATCAAAACTATGTCAATTGTATAAAAATGACGTTCATGCTTTTGCTATGAATGTTTCCGTATCATTTATTTTTTCTCAGTCGTACGGTTGCGGCCGTTATAAAGTGGACGACAATGTCAACGAGTTGGCTTGCTGTCATGCGACGTTCAGGCCATAATCGTAAGAAATCTGTCAACTGTCGCCCACTTTATAAAGGCCGCAACGGTACATTATGTAAATAAAGCATTACAAAAACCATCAAAAATTATTTTTTTTATGTTGACTTTTGTTTTTTTTCAGGGAGTTTGTTTGCAGAAATAACATCTCAGATGCCCTTTGAAACCAGCAATATATCATTTGACATTAAAACTATGTCAATTGTATAAAAATGACGTCCATGCTTTTGCTATGAATGTTTCCGTATCATTTATTTTTTCTCAGTCGTACGGTCGCGGCCATTATAAAGTGGACGACAATGTCAACGAGTTGGCTTGCTGTCATGCGACGTTCAGGCCAAAATCGTAAGAAATCTGTCAACTGTCGCCCACTTTATAAAGGCCGCAACCTACATGTATGTAAATAAAGCATTACAAAAACCATCAAAAATTAGTTTTTTTATATTGACCCTTGTTCTTTTTCAGGGAATTTTTTTGGCAGAAATGAAATCTTAGATGCTCTTTGAAACCAGCAATATTACATTTGACATCAAAACTAAGTCAAATGTATGAAAATGACGTTCAAGCTTTTGCTATGAATGTTTCCGTATAATTTATTTTTTCTCAGTCGTACGGTTGCGGCCTATATAAAGTGGACAACAATGTCAACGAGTTGGCTTGCTTTCATGCGACGTTCAGGCCAAAATCGTAAGAAATCTGTCAACTGTCGCCCACTTTATAAAGGCCGCAACGGTACATGTATGTAAATAAAGCATTACAAAAACCATCAAAAATTAGTTTTTTTTATATTGACCCTTGTTTTTTTCAGGGAATTTGTTTGCAGAAATAACATCTTAGATGCTCTTTGATACCAGCAATATATCATTTGACATTAAAGCTGTGTCAAATGTATAAAAATGACGTTCATGCTTTTGCTATGAATGTTTCCGTATCATTTATTTTTTCTCAGTGGTACGGTTGCGGCCATTATAAAGTGGACGACAATGGGCGTTTTCCATTTAGCGACACAAGTCGACTTGTGTCGACACAAACCGACACAAACGCGTTCCATTTGATCTGTGTTCCTTTGTTTCATCGACACATGCTAACACAAGCTGACACAAACCGACACAAATGTTTTAAATGTAAAGCGCCCAATGTCAACGAGTTGGCTTGCTGTCATACGACGTTCAGGCCAAAATCGTAAGAAATCTGTCAACTGTCGCCCACTTTATAAAGGCCGCAACGGTACATGTATGTAAATAAAGCATTACAAAAACCATCAAAAATTATTTTTTTCATATTGACCCTTGTTCTTTTTCAGGGCATTTTTTTGCAGAAATAACATCTTAGATGCTCTTTGAAACCAGCAATATATCATTTGACATCAAAACTAAGTCAACTGTATAAAAATGACGTTCATACTTTTGCTATGAATGTTTCCGTATTATTTATTTTTTCTCAGTGGTACGGTTGCGGCCATTATAAAGTGGACGACAATGTCAACGAGTTGGCTTGCTGTCATACGACGTTCAGGCCAAAATCGTAAGAAATCTGTCAACTGTCGCCCACTTTATAAAGGCCGCAACGGTACATGTATGTAAATAAAGCATTACAAAAACCATCAAAAATTAGTTTTTCTATATTGAGCCTTGTTCTTTTTCAGGGAATTTTTTTGCAGAAATAACATCTCAGATGCTCTTTGAAACCAGCAATATATCATTTGACATCAAAACTATGTCAATTGTATAAAAATGACGTTCATGCTTTTGCTATGAATGTTTCCGTATCATTTATTTTTTCTCAGTCGTACGGTTGCGGCCGTTATAAAGTGAACGACAATGTCAACGAGTTGGCTTGCTGTCATGCGACGTTCAGGCCAAAATCGTAAGAAATCTGTCAACTGTCGCCCACTTTATCAAGGCCGCAACGGTACATGTATGTAAATGAAGCATTACAAAAACCATCAAAAATTAGTTTTTTTATATTGACCCTTGTTCTTTTTCAGGGAATCTTTTTGCAGAAATAACATCTTAGATGCTCTCTGAAACCAGCAATATATCATTTGACATCAAAACTATGTCAATTGTATAAAAATGACGTTCATGCTTTTGCTATGAATGTTTCCGTATCATTTATTTTTTCTCAGTGGTACGGTTGCGGCCATTATAAAGTGGACGACAATGTCAACGAGTTGGCTTGCTGTCATACGACGTTCAGGCCAAAATCGTAAGAAATCTGTCAACTGTCGCCCACTTTATAAAGGCCGCAACGGTACATGTATGTAAATAAAGCATTACAAAAACCATCAAAAATTAGTTTTTCTATATTGAGCCTTGTTCTTTTTCAGGGAATTTTTTTGCAGAAATAACATCTCAGATGCTCTTTGAAACCAGCAATATATCATTCGACATCAAAACTATGTCAATTGTATAAAAATGACGTTCATGCTTTTGCTATGAATGTTTCCGTATCATTTATTTTTTCTCAGTCGTACGGTTGCGGCCGTTATAAAGTGAACGACAATGTCAACGAGTTGGCTTGCTGTCATGCGACGTTCAGGCCAAAATCGTAAGAAATCTGTCAACTGTCGCCCACTTTATCAAGGCCGCAACGGTACATGTATGTAAATGAAGCATTACAAAAACCATCAAAAATTAGTTTTTTTATATTGACCCTTGTTCTTTTTCAGGGAATCTTTTTGCAGAAATAACATCTTAGATGCTCTCTGAAACCAGCAATATATCATTTGACATCAAAACTATGTCAATTGTATAAAAATGACGTTCATGCTTTTGCTATGAATGTTTCCGTATCATTTATTTTTTCTCAGTCGTACGGTTGCGGCCGTTATAAAGTGGACGACATTGTCAACGAGTTGGCTTGCTATCATGCGACGTTCAGGCCATAATCGTAAGAAATCTGTCAACTGTCGCCCACTTTATAAAGGCAGCAACGGTACATTATGTAAATAAAGCATTACAAAAACCATCAAAAATTAGTTTTTTTATGTTGACCCTTGTTTTTTTTCAGGGAGTTTGTTTGCAGAAATAACATCTTAGATGCTCTTTGAAACCAGCAATATATCATTTGACATTAAAACTATGTCAATTGTATAAAAATGACGTCCATGCTTTTGCTATGAATGTTTCCGTATCATTTATTTTTTCTCAGTCGTACGGTTGCGGCCATTATAAAGTGGACGACAATGTCAACGAGTTGGCTTGCTGTCATGCGACGTTCAGGCCAAAATCGTAACAAATCTGTCAACTGTCGCCCACTTTATAAAGGCCGCAACGGTACATGTATGTAAATAAAGCATTACAAAAACCATCAAAAATTAGTTTTTTTTATATTGACCCTTGTTTTTTTTCAGGGAATTTGTTTGCAGAAATAACATCTTAGATGCTCTTTGATACCAGCAATATATCATTTGACATTAAAGCTGTGTCAAATGTATAAAAATGACGTTCATGCTTTTGCTATGAATGTTTCCGTATCATTTATTTTTTCTCAGTGGTACGGTTGCGGCCATTATAAAGTGGACGACAATGTCAACGAGTTGGCTTGCTGTCATGCGACGTTCAGGCCAAAATCGTAAGAAATCTGTCAACTGTCGCCCACTTTATAAAGGCCGCAACGGTACATGTATGTAAATAAAGCATTACAAAAACCATCAAAAATTAGTTTTTTTATATTGACCCTTGTTCTTTTTCAGGGAATTTTTTTGGCAGAAATGAAATCTTAGATGCTCTTTGAAACCAGCAATATATCATTTGACATTAAAACTATGTCAATTGTATAAAAATGACGTCCATGCTTTTGCTATGAATGTTTCCGTATCATTTATTTTTTCTCAGTCGTACGGTTGCGGCCATTATAAAGTGGACGACAATGTCAACGAGTTGGCTTGCTGTCATGCGACGTTCAGGCCAAAATCGTAACAAATCTGTCAACTGTCGCCCACTTTATAAAGGCCGCAACGGTACATGTATGTAAATAAAGCATTACAAAAACCATCAAAAATTAGTTTTTTCATATTGACCCTTGTTCTTTTTCAGGGAATTTTTTTGGCAGAAATGAAATCTTAGATGCTCTTTGAAACCAGCAATATATCATTTGACATCAAAACTATGTCAATTGTATAAAAATGACGTTCATGCTTTTGCTATGAATGTTTCCGTATCATTTATTTTTTCTCAGTCGTACGGTTGCGGCCGTTATAAAGTGGACGACATTGTCAACGAGTTGGCTTGCTTTCATGCGACGTTCAGGCCATAATCGTAAGAAATCTGTCAACTGTCGCCCACTTTATAAAGGCAGCAACGGTACATTATGTAAATAAAGCATTACAAAAACCATCAAAAATTAGTTTTTTTATGTTGACCCTTGTTTTTTTCCAGGGAGTTTGTTTGCAGAAATAACATCTTAGATGCTCTTTGAAACCAGCAATATATCATTTGACATTAAAACTATGTCAATTGTATAAAAATGACGTCCATGCTTTTGCTATGAATGTTTCCGTATCATTCATTTTTTCTCAGTCGTACGGTTGCGGCCATTATAAAGTGGACGACAATGTCAACGAGTTGGCTTGCTGTCATGCGACGTTCAGGCCAAAATCGTAAGAAATCTGTCAACTGTCGCCCACTTTATAAAGGCCGCAACGGTACATGTATGTAAATAAAGCATTACAAAAACCATCAAAAATTAGTTTTTTTATATTATTGACCCTTGTTCTTTTTCAGGGAATTTTTTTGGCAGAAATGAAATCTTAGATGCTCTTTGAAACCAGCAATATATCATTTGACATTAAAACTATGTCAATTGTATAAAAATGACGTCCATGCTTTTGCTATGAATGTTTCCGTATCATTTATTTTTTCTCAGTCGTACGGTTGCGGCCATTATAAAGTGGACGACAATGTCAACGAGTTGGCTTGCTGTCATGCGACGTTCAGGCCAAAATCGTAACAAATCTGTCAACTGTCGCCCACTTTATAAAGGCCGCAACGGTACATGTATGTAAATAAAGCATTACAAAAACCATCAAAAATTAGTTTTTTTTATATTGACCCTTGTTTTTTTTTCAGGGAATTTGTTTGCAGAAATAACATCTTAGATGCTCTTTGATACCAGCAATATATCATTTGACATTAAAACTATGTCAATTGTATAAAAATGACGTCCATGCTTTTGCTATGAATGTTTCCGTATCATTTATTTTTTCTCAGTGGTACGGTTGCGGCCATTATAAAGTGGACGACAATGTCAACGAGTTGGCTTGCTGTCATGCGACGTTCAGGCCAAAATCGTAAGAAATCTGTCATATGTCGCCCACTTTATAAAGGCCGCAACGGTACATGTATGTAAATAAAGCATTACAAAAACCATCAAAAATTATTTTTTTTATATTGACCCTTATTGTTCTTTTTCAGGGAATTTTTTTGCAGAAATAACATCTCAGATGCTCTTTGAAACCAGCAATTATATCATTTGACATCAAAACTAAGTCAATTGTATAAAAATGACGTTCATGCTTTTGCTATGAATGTTTCCGTATCATTTATTTTTTCTCAGTCGTACGGTTGCGGCCGTTATAAAGTGGACGACAATGTCAACGAGTTGGCTTGCTGTCATGCGACGTTCAGGCCAAAATCGTAAGAAATCTGTCAACTGTCGCCCACTTTATAAAGGCCGCAACGGTACATGTATGTAAATAAAGCATTACAAAAACCATCAAAAATTAGTTTTTTTATATTGACCCTTGTTATTTTTCAGGGAATTTTTTTTGCAGTAATAACATCTTAGATGCTCTTTGAAACCAGCAATATATCATTTCACATCAAAACTATGTCAATTGTATGAAAATGACGTTCATGCTTTTGCTATGAATGTTTCCGTATCATTTATTTTTTCTCAGTCGTACGGTTGCGGCCGTTATAAAGTGGACGACAATGTCAACGAGTTGGCTTGCTGTCATGCGACGTTCAGGCCAAAATCGTAAGAAATCTGTCAACTGTCGCCCACTTTATAAAGGCCGCAACGGTACATGTATGTAAATAAAGCATTACAAAAACCATCAAAAATTAGTTTTTTTATATTGACCCTTGTTATTTTTCAGGGAATTTTTTTTGCAGTAATAACATCTTAGATGCTCTTTGAAACCAGCAATATATCATTTGACATCAAAACTATGTCAATTGTATGAAAATGACGTTCATGCTTTTGCTATGAATGTTTCCGTATCATTTATTTTTTCTCAGTCGTACGGTTGCGGCCGTTATAAAGTGGACGACAATGTCAACGAGTTGGCTTGCTGTCATGCGACGTTCAGGCCAAAATCGTAAGAAATCCGTCAACTGTCGCCCACTTTAAAAAAGCCGCAACGGTACATGTATGTAAATAAAGCATTACAAAAACCATCAAATATGAGTTTTTTTATATTGACCCTTGTTCTTTTTCAGGGAATTTTTTTGCACAAATAACATCTTATATGCTCTTTGAAACCAGCAATATATCATTTGACTTTAAAACTGTGTCAAATGTATAAAAATGACGTTCATGCTTTTGCTATGAATGTTTCCGTATCATTTATTTTCTCTCAGTCGTACGGTTGCGGCCATTATAAAGTGGACGACAATGTCAACGAGTTGGCTTGCTGTCATACGACGTTCAGGCCAAAATCGTAAGAAATCTGTCAACTGTCGCCCACTTTATAAAGGCCGCAACGGTACATGTATGTAAATAAAGCATTACAAAAACCATCAAAAATTAGTTTTTTTATATTGACCCTTGTTCTTTTTCAGGGAATTTTCTTGCAGAAATAACATCTTAGATGCTCTTTGATACCAGCAATATATCATTTGACATTAAAACTGTGTCAAATGTATAAAAATGACGTTCATGCTTTTGCTATGAATGTTTCCGTATCATTTATTTTTTCTCAGTGGTACGGTTGCGGTCATTATAGAGTGGACGACAATGTCAACGAGTTGGCTTGCTGTCATGCGACGTTCAGGCCAAAATCTTAAGAAATCTGTCAACTGTCGCCCACTTTATCAAGGCCGCAACGGTACATGTATGTAAATAAAGCATTACAAAAACCATCAAAAATGAGTTTTTTTATATTGACCCTTGTTCTTTTTCAGGGATTTTTTTTGCAGAAATAACATCTTAGATGCTCTTTGATACCAGCAATATATCATTTGACATTAAAACTGAGTCAAATGTATAAAAATGACGTTCATGCTTTTGCTATGAATGTTTCCGTATCATTTATTTTTTCTCAGTCGTACGGTTGCGGCCATTATAGAGTGGACAACAATGTCAACGAGTTGGCTTGCTGTCATGCGACGTTCAGGCCAAAATCGTAAAAAATCTGTCAACTGTCGTCCACTTCGAAAAGGCCGCAACGGTACATGTATGTAAATAAAGCATTACAAAAACCCGAGCAAAAACCATCAAAAATGAGTTTTTTCATATTGACCCTTGTTCTTTTTCAGGTATTTTTTTTGCAGAAATAACATCTTAGATGCTCTTTGAAACCAGCAATATTACATTTGACATCAAAACTAAGTCAAATGTATGAAAATGACGTTCAAGCTTTTGCTATGAATGTTTCCGTATAATTTATTTTTTCTCAGTCGTACGGTTGCGGCCTATATAAAGTGGACAACAATGTCAACGAGTTGGCTTGCTGTCATGCGACGTTCAGGCCAAAATCGTAAGAAATCTGACATCTGTCGTCCACTTTAAAAAGGCCGCAACGGTACATGTATGTGAATAAAGCATTACCAAAACCATCAAAAATTAGTTTTTTTAAATTGACTCTTGTTCTTTTTCAGGGAATTTTTTTGCAGAAATGAAATCTTAGATGCTCTTTGAAACCAGCAATATTACATTTGACATCAAAACTAAGTCAAATGTATGAAAATGACGTTCAAGCTTTTGCTATGAATGTTTCCGTATAATTTATTTTTTCTCAGTCGTACGGTTGCGGCCTATATAAAGTGGACAACAATGTCAACGAGTTGGCTTGCTGTCATGCGACGTTCAGGCCAAAATCGTAAGAAATCTGACATCTGTCGTCCACTTTAAAAAGGCCGCAACGGTACATGTATGTGAATAAAGCATTACCAAAACCATCAAAAATGAGTTTTTTTTTTATTGACCCTTGTTCTTTTCCAAGGAATTTGTTTGCAGAAATAGCGTCTTAGATGTTCCTTGAAACCAGCCATATTTAATTTGACATTAAAACCGAGTCAAATGTATAAAAATGACGTTCATGCTTTTGCTATGAATGTTTTCGTATCATTTATTTTTTCTCTGAGTCGTACGGTTGCGGCCATTGGACGCGGCCAGTGGACGACAATGTCAACGAGTTGGCTTGCTGTCATGCGACGTTCATGCCAAATCGTAAAAAATCTGTCAACTGTCGTCCACTTTAAAAAGGCCGCAATGGTACATGTATGTAAATAAAGCATGACAAAAACCATAAAAAATGAGCTTTTCTTATATTGACCAAAAATGAGCTTTTCTTATATTGACCCTTGTTCTTTTTCAGGGATTTTTTTTGCAGAAATAACATCTAATATGTTCCTTTAAACCAGCCATACTTCATTTGACATCAAAACTGAGTCAAATGTATAAAAATGACGTTCATGCTTTTGCTATGTTTCCTTTTTTCGAAATATAGTTTTAATAAAAAATCTAGTGAGTTTATTCAATGATAACCTTGAATTTTCTATCAATCGAGCATACAAATACAATATAAACAATATGGCAACATTGGTTTGATAACTAGTAGGCCGCCAGTAATTCGCGGTTTCAAAAATCTTGACGACCTCTGGCGGCTGAAATGGCGAACCTAGGGTGGGACTCCGTGTTCTTTGTCAACAGTCGGTTTCTACCTGACCTTGAGCAGGTACATGTAAATTCCCTATGCTTAGCGACTATCGCTTAGAAGCGACTGTCGATAGCGACTACACGGAGTCCCACCCTTAGTTTGTAAGTTTTTACGTCATTTCTGTTCTGTCGCTTCTGTCAGATAACCATTGATATTCGAGCGACTCGCCAAAATACTCGTATAGGGGATCAAGTTATTCAAGAAAATGACTCTTTTTCAATAAGCGATCAATATTTCATTAACCCAAATACCACAAATACAACAGTTATACAACGCACGATGACAGGTGACAGAACAATCCTCCATTTTGTTTACAGCGCCCCCATCGGTAGTTGAAATCGCGAATAGGCACTCTGCGGATTTGCTTCAGCACCAAAAGTTGCGGTTTTTTTTGTACTTGTCCTACAGGAAGTTATCTATTTCCATAACAACAATGCCATTCAAATAATCATACCACCTGCAAATGTCAATTTCAGCAATTCATAAACTTCAATTTTGACAATTTTTCTCACATATATGTTTGCGACTGCCGCATGAGGGTGCTGATACGGGCGGGATATTCAAATGTGCAGAGCGCCTATACACCGTTGTTAAGATCTTTGCAGATATTACGGAGGGTAAGCAGTTTCAGGCTCCTTCCTTGAAATATATTTTGACCTACCAGTTTGATTATCAAATAGTTTATAATTTTAGTAAAAAGGCAGGATCGTATCTAAAGTAAGCAAATTCCATAGTGTAAACCCACTTCAATAGTGAACACAAAATAAAGACTCAAATACAAATGGGTTTAATGAATGTTTTAATAAACTTTGAAATATTTGGATGATAAACTAAAAAATCAACTGAAGCTAATACCTATGCCGTAACACTGCTTTCTTCAACACTTAAACTGGTATAGCGGCATTAGTTGGAGAATACTGCTGGATTATTCTCTTGAAATCGACTTCCTTCTGCTTCAAGTCCTTGATGTAACAATGTTCTGGACTGGAATCTTTGAGTTGAGATAAGTAGCGGTTCGCAATCTGAAAGTAAGACAGATCATAAACTCATTTCCTAGACACATAGTTATTCTTGTTTTATATTCTTTATTGGTTCATCCTCAAAAAATGAACGCAGACTCCAGTTTTGCAGAAATTGCTATGGCATAGAACTTGACAACAGAAATTGTCCGTTCCAGATCACAACGAAATTTCAGACCAAAACTCAGTCAGGATCTTATGTTTTGAAAAGATACGAACTAATAGCTGAATGATAATAGCTGAGGGCTAGCAAAGAGTATGGAAATAATGTAAAGCGCTTGTAGCAATAATCCAAAGTTGTTTAGTTTTAAAGTCAGGATAAATTTTGCAGGGTGAGGGTGTGACACTCACTTTGTTGAGCGTTGAGCACTTTAAATAGTTTTATAATCGTCATTATAATATGTAAAAGTTAATACCGGGTGATCATTTGAAAACTGTCCACCTGCAATAACTCCCGATTCCTGGTGAAGATGTCTTTGAGCAAAAACAGGTCGATTTTTATATAGAGGGGGATATCTAAAACACACTTTGGCAAATTTCTATCTTTAGCCTTCCCGCCTCCACCCACCCCAACTTTAAAAGTTCAAATAACACCATGAAGGAAATTAAATTCTCTTTGTGAGAAAATCTTTATAAAATTTTTGACCCCACCATCTTCTTAAAATTCTCTGAGTGTCCAATTTAATATTCGTGACCTCTCAATTCTCTTCAATGCAGTCAAAGTCATCCTGCATAGCACTGAATGAGAAATTTTCTGGGGAAGGATGTCACCCAATATCACCCCTTCGCTCCGCCCACCTCACTTGAAAAATCTAAAAAAGCAGTACTTACTTTGTGATCCATCAAATTGAAGGAAATTAAATTCTCTTCCCGGACCAAACTTTTTCAAAAATTTTCAAACCCCCATTTTCTTCCTAAAATACTTCATATGTACAATTCACTGGGGGAGGAGTTGAAAAATTGAAAAAACTGTGTTCAGAAAGAATTGAATTCGCTGTATTTATGTATCACAAAGTAGGTGGTGTTTTGTTGATTTTTGAAGTTGAGGTGGGGGAGAGCAAATGGGTGAATTTGGATAGAACTTTTTCCACCGAAAGTTCTCTTCTTCGATGCTATCTACGATGACGCTGATCAAATTGAAAAGAATTGAGGGTTCCAGAATATGAGATGGGACAGTCAGAGAATTTTTAGAAAGAATGGGGGTGGGGTTGAAAATTTTGAGAATTTTTTTTCAGGAAGAGAATTTAATTCTCTTCAATTTGATGTATCGCAAGGTAGGTGGTGTCATTTGAAATTTCGAAGTTGAGGTGAGAGGGGGCGAGCGTGGGGAGGTGATTTCTCTCAAAAAATAAGTCGAAAAGTAAAAGTAACATTTTTTCCTAAAGTGCCCTCCCCCTTTTCCCCCTATTTTTGACCTCCCCGAATATTTTTGGAAATTGTTTCAATTTTTGAATTTTGCGTTCAATTCAATGAAAAAAGTTACTCTTGTAAAATTTTGATTAGAGGCTTAATTTTCAAGATATTTGGGTTTGAAACATTGGAAAACATCTCGAAATCGCCACTTTCCAGGGCCCAAATTGTTTTTTTCTGAAAAACTCCATGTTTCCCAGCGAAAATGGTGGTTTATCAACTTAAAAACACCCAGAAAACTCATTCCAGTTGACGAATCATGGGTTTTCTTGAATTTCAATTTTTAGGCCCAGGAAAGTGGCGATTTCGAGATGTTTTGCAATGTTTCAATCCCAAATATCTTGAAAACTAAGCCTCTAATCAAAATTTTGCGAAAGGAACTTTTGTTTTTAAATTGAACGTAGAATTCAAAAATTGGAACAATTTTCAAAAATATTTGGGGATGTCAAAAATAGGGGGAAATAGGGAAGGGCACCCCCTATTATCTTCGCCCCTAAAAACGTTTGATGAAATGCGTTACTATTGGTCAATACAGGTTTCCTCAAAAGAGAGATAGAGAATCCGCGATTCCGTGCAGTTGTTTTCGGCACGTTCTGCACACAGTGTGCCATGAGTGATCGCGCCATTTGTATTTACATTGCTCCGCCATGTTGAAAGTGCGTTTTATTTTTTGAATTCTGAAGCCAACCATGCTGGGAAAGTCGCTAAAAATATAACGAACTTCTCAATGAATATTTCGGAGAGAAGAATTTGCCAGAGAGGCATTTGATGCGCGGATACAACTATTTTTGTAATGGATATATCAACGATACGTATAATTATGGACATGCGCAGGAAGCACAGGTACCTAAGTGCGTGTCTCAAGTCCCAGTTTTAATATTTTTTATGGTGTATTATGGCCATCGCTATAAATTTGAAGTGTTGAAGTGTTGAATTGTTCACGCTGAAGGGCTTGGAGTTCTTTTTGCTTCTTCGAGTGTCACGTCGTATTTTATAGATCCATGCTTTCCTGACCCTCGGATCTGTAGCGAACCGATCGATGTAGGGACACATTCGCTGTATAACTTGTGGTTGTGGAGTTGCATAGTGGCACACAACACTTATTTACCATAACGACTTGTGAAAACTGTATAAATACCAATAATATTCACCATCAAAATTCAAAACACCGTTCGGCTTATGAAATCAGGGCAATGTTGGCACACTACGACTGCGACGATTTACTGCGCAAACGAACGTGACGTCACGGGCCAGAAAGAGACGCTCAATTTAGGAAACCTGTATAGAGACTTGTTTCAATGAAGTTTGGTTCAAATTTGACTGAAATCGGTTGAACGGTTCAAAAGTTATGCAAAAAAACTGTTTTTGAAAAACAACTTTGAAGGCCTGTATCTCCGTTATTATGCGTTTGCGAGGGTATGTTTATTGAGAAAAGTCCCCTTATTTTTCAATCATCCATCTACCTGTAAGTTTTGTAACACTAATTCCGGGACACCTGTATAGAAAACTGTGGAAACAAAAATTTCCCTCGCTGACTGAAAATCATGATGCACTCATAGCCGATGAAAATGTTTATTAACTGAATAAATAAACAATAAACCATTGTTTCTCAATCGCTGTCACACTGTAACAAAGGTCTGGATATGTACTTCAACTAAAAAAAAAATAGGCACAAAGCTTCATTAGATCTAAAGATATGATCATGGAAAGGCTGGCATCCATGCGTTTTCTCTATTTTAGATGAGTTTCACGAGTTGTGCATTCTTTATTGTCGTTACAGATTGTTTACATTTGACCGATCATCTTTAAACGTCGTTGCTATCAACCTGCAATAGTTGAGATTCGGTTAGCGAAAGAATGAACTGGATATATTGAACCGTTCAAAAGATACGGAAGATTTAGGTGGATTTTGTCAAGAAACGAGGAACGAAGAAAAAAAAATCACGATAAAAAATAGCGGCCACAAATAGCCTCCGCCACTACGTCTGGCGAGGCTTTAAAACTTGAGGGGAAAATCATGTGAGCGTTAACGACTTTTTGTCAATCGGACCAAGTCCGGGACTCATGCACTCTGTAGCTACTGACATTCTTCCTACCCATTACTGAACAATAATTATAGATGTATAAGCTAGGAAATGTCAGCAAGTGCATGTCAGTGAATTTACTTCATACATCATCGCGGTAGTCGCTGCCAGACATTATCCGAACCGATCCTCGATGAATTTCAACAGAAAATGTGTTTGAGCGACTTGAATCAACTAAAAAAACCAAAGGAAGCAAATCATAGTCGACAAAAAAGGTCTGATCCTCCACCACTTTTTGCTCCTTGTGCAAACGTTCGTCTTCCGAGCCTGTTGAAATTCATCGAGGATCGGTTCAGATAATGTCTGGCAGCGACTACCGCGATGATGTAAAAAGTAAATTGACTGACATGCACTTGCTGACATTTCGTTGTAGTCCAGGAATTTTAGCTGTTGGAATCGCAAATAGCGAACAAAAATGAAAGCCAGCCGGATTTTTGTATACAGGGTGGCCCAACGAAAACAGAACAGAGGGGTTTTCAGGCATTTCACCTCATTTTTTTTTAAAAAAGCTCGAACAGGTCGATTTTTATATTGAGGGGGACATCTGAAACATACATTGGCGGATTTCTATCTTTAGCCCCTTCACCCCCACCGGCCCAAACTTCAAAGTTTCAAATGACACCACCCACTTTGCGATACATTAAATTGAAGAGAATTAAATTCTCTTTCTGAAAAAATATTTCTATAATTTTCAACCCTACCCCCCTTCTTCCTAAAATTGTCAGAAATTCCAATGTAATATTTTTGATCTCTTAATTCTCTTTAGTTCAGTCAACGTCATCCTGCACAGCATCGAGGGAGAAGATTTTCTGTGTAAAAAGTGCCACCCAAATTCACCCCTTCACTCCCCCACCTCAACTTCAAAATCTAAAATGACACTACCTACTTTGTGATACATCAAATTGAAGGGAATTGAATTCGCTTCCTGGATAAAATCTTTTAGGAATTTTCAAAAAGCCCCCTTTCCCCCTAAAATACTCCGAATGTTCAATTTATCAGGAGAGGAGTTGAAAATTTCAAAAAAATTGTTTCCAGAAAGAGAAATCAATTTCCTTTCATTCGATGTATCACAAAGTAGGTGGTGTCTGTTAAGTTTGGAAATTGGGGTAGGGGAGAGGAAAGGGGTGAATTTGGGTAACACTTTTCTCCACCGAAAATTTTCTCCTTAGATGCTATTTAGGATGACGTTGATTAAATTGAAGAGAATTGAGGGGTCGAGGATATAAAATGGGACAGTCAGAGAAATTCAGGAAGATAGGGGGTGGGGTTGAAAGTTTTGAAAATATTTTTTTCAGAAAAATAATTTGATTCTCTTTGATTTGATGTATCGCAAAGTAGATGGTGTCATTTGAAATTCCAAAGTTGAGGTGGGTAGGGGTGAGGGGGCTGAAGATAGAAATTTGCCAATGTATGTTTCAGATGTCCCCCTCGATATAAAAATCGACCTGTCTGAGCTTTTTTCCAAAAAATTATGTGAAATGCCCGAAAGCCCCTCTGTTCTGTTTTCGTTGGGCCACCCTGTATAAGCTCAGTTAAGCATGTAGTTTAACATAATAAAAGTCCTCAAGAATCCGGTGTGAGTTTCGGCCGTTGTGGCCTCGAGAAGAACTTGAGGATCAGTTTTTCGCATTTATCTCCTGAACAATAGCACTTGGGGGAAAAGTTCGTGAAAAGAAATTGTTGGAAATTTTATTGCCTCCAAGAAAGGTCCTTACACATTTCATCGTCAGTCTTCTCCTTCTTCGTCAAAACACAAGAAAATCAAAATAGTCCAGATGCTCGATGCTGGAAGACTGTATGGACCTTGAGTTTTATGATGGCGGGGTGCCACTTAGTAGAGGTGTTGTTTGATCCACTCTCTTTTGATTGAAACTTGAAACCATCAATACGAACTATGCCGGCAGTATACCGGGTGATCAACTATCCACCTGCAATAACTCCCGATTCCTAGTGAATATTTTTCCGAGCAAAAACAGGTCGATTTTTATATCGGGGGGGACATCTAAAACATACATTGGTAAATTTCTATATTCACCCCCCTTGCCCCTACTCACCTCAACTTTGAAATTTCAAATGACATTACCTACCTTCCAATACGTCAAATTGAGGAGAATCAAATTTTCTTTCTAAAAAAAATATTTCCAAAATTTTTAACCCCACCCCCTTTTCCTAAAAATTCTCTGACTGTCCCATTTTGTATTCTGGACCCCTCATTTTTTTCTTAATTTAGTCGGCGTCATCCTAGATAGCATCGAAGAAGAAAATTTTCGGTGGAAAAAGTGCTACCCAAATTCACCCCTTTGCTCTCCCCCACCTCAACTCCCAAATTTTACAAAACACCACCTACTTTGTCATACATCAAATTGAAGGGAATTGAATTCTCTTTCCGAAAAGATCTTTTTTGAAATTTTCTACCCTTCTCCCAATAAATTGGCCATTTGGAGTATTCTAGGGGGGAAATAGGGGGCTTTAAAAATTGTCAAAATGAATTTTTCAGGTAGAGAATTCAATTTCCATTAATTTGATGTATTACAAAGTGGGTATTGACATTTTAGATTTTAAGGTCAGGTGGGGGGAGCGAAGGGGTGAATTTGGGTGGCACTTTTTTATAGAGAATTTTCTCTTTCGATGCTGTGCAGGATGACGTTGACTGTATTGAAGGGAAATGGAGGTCAAGAATGTTAACTTGGACACTCAGAGAATTTTAGGGAGAACGGGGGGTGGGGTTGAAAACTTTCAATATATTTTTTCAGAAAGAGAATTTAATTCTCTTCAATTTGATGTATCGCAAGGTAGGTGGTGTCATTTGGAATTTCAAAGTTGGGGTGAGTGGGGGCGAGGGGGCTCAAGATATAAATTCTCCAATGTATGTTTCAGATGTCCCCCTCGATATAAAAATCGACCTGTTTTTGCTCAAAGACATTTGCACTAGGAATCGGGAGATATTGCAGGTGGATAGTTTTCAAATGATCACCCGGTATACAGGATGAAATAAAAATAAAAAGTTGAACAATTGTATCTCAAGAACCAAAATAGGTGAAGACATGTAAATCGCCATAAATAATTCTGATTTCATGGTCATGAAGTCGTCCTAAACTTGAATTGAATATCTTGAGCCGTTCTCGAAATATCTTCAAAAGACTGAAGTTGTTACTGAAAGAAAAATGTTTCGTCTACTCATCAGAAAAAAAGTTGACTGTGTTTTTTCTGAAAGTAGTTGGCCTAGAGAGTGTTTTCCACTGTTATTTCATTTTAAATGTGATTTATTATTGTTTCGATTCAAAACACCATGTTTCGATTCAATATTAGAAAAATTACTGATATACGGAAAACTTTTTTTTTCGTAACAACTTCAGTCTTCTAAAGATATTTCAGAAATGGCTCAACATATTTGATCCAAATTTACGACGACTTCATGACCATGAAATTGGAAATATTTTTGGCGATTTACATGTCTTCACCTATTTTGGTTCTTGGGGTACATCTGTTCAACTTTTTGTTCTCATTTCACCCTGTATGTCGCCGGCATAGTTGATATTGATGGCATCAAGTTTCAATCAAAAGAGAATGGATCGAACAACACCTCTACCAAGTGGCACCCCGCCATCATAAAACTCAAGGTCCATACAGTCTTCAGCATCGAGCATCTGGACTATTTTAATTTTCTTGTGTTTTGACAAAGAAGGAGTGGTCTGACGATGGAATGTGTGAGCACCTTTCTTATAGACAATAAAATTTTCAACAATTTCTTTCGGGGCAGTTTCTTTTTAACTGCAATTGTTCACGAGATATACGCGAATAACTGATCCTCAAGTTCTTCTCGAGGCCACAACGGCCGAAGCTCACACCGGATTCTTGAGGACTTTTATTATGTTAAACTACATGCTTAACTGAGCTTATTGTATACCTACAAAAATCCGGCTAGCTTTCATTTTTGATCGCTATTTTTTCTATAATTCCTGGACTATAGTTTATACATCTATAATTATTATTGTTTAGTAATGGGTAAGGAGAATGTCAGTAGCTACAGAGTGCATGAGGATGAGCTTAATCACCTCACTAGAAACTTTTAGCTTTTGCTACTGTCTTAAGCCTGTATTTTTGTTTTTCAATTGTTGGGCAGTGCTACCAACTAAAAATTGAAAACTGAAAATAATCGCATTTTCAGTTTGCTTGAAAAAATGGTAGCGGCCTTGCTTTTCAAAACTAAGGGATGAAACTTAACATGGTGATAGTCAAATCAAAGATCGATATCCTTATTTCAAAAAATTGCGATTTTATGTTAAACAAAGCACAAAGTTCATAAAAAAAATTAAAAACTTTATAATTTTCAAAGTATCATAACTCATTTTTTTTCAAATGGCATGCTCCCAATTTTATAACGCTCTCTGATAGCTTTTTTATGCTCTTTCATTTTTACCAGGGGTACCCTGCCCTCAAACTTTATATTTTTCGAGATAATCAGAAGTTTAGAAATAGAGGCATATCTCTTGGCACCAGTGTATGTTAAGACAACAAAGCGTACCTGACTGTACAGTCGAAAAGCCATTTCACAAGAAAGGCGTATTCGCTCCGTGCACGACGCCAGCGTCACCTAGCGTACGCAACTTTGTAGGCGCGAAACGTCACTCACGTCCTAAATTACAGATCGCTGAACTGTTATAAATGACAGATCGCTGGCTGGACTGTCATTATTTTGTGGATTGTGGTTAAGTGCTCCAAATGGGTAGACCGCTTACTGCCGAAAACTTTAGCGTCGAAATATACAGCGTCGACGCAGAAATGACGGGAATCGTGCCCTTTTCAATTTTTGGGACAATCTGCCAAAATAGTGTCAAAAAACAACGAACTTGTTTGCTTGACTGAGAAATTGTTCCAAAAATTGTACAAGATGTATTAGTGCTTGAAGATCGAAACGATTTATATGATTTTTGGTAGAAACCGCCTACAAAAATTCCACGACACATAGTTGTACACAATCATGATACCCTGCAGTTTATTTGCTGGTTGCTGCCAAGATTTGGGGGTTGAAATTATTGTTTTCCCATCCCCTTCAACTTTCAATAACACAAGTTCTGTGACTTCTGTGTGTGCGGGTTTTGTGGCAATGTTGCCGGCTTCCCAAGATGGTTTATCAAAGGGGTGTGACCTGACCAAGTGACCACTGTCATTATCTGTCACTTTCGGTGCTGTGTATTTTCGACGCTAAAGTTTTCGACGCTAAACGGTCTACTCCTTCAAACATCAGGAAATTGACAGCCCAATCACGCAGCGCCGAGCCATCAATGTTGCTCTTTTTGTCCACATAAAGCGCTGTGATCGGTTTCGTTACTCCCACTCTGTACTTCGCACGGAGCGAATTTGCGAGATAGCCTCTTGCGTTAGATTAGAGAAATGCAGGTATACAGGGTGTTTCCAAAATGATGTTACAAACTTCTAGGGGAGATTCCCCATCAAAAATGGACAAGGGAAATATATACCTTTGATGTCCTAAAATGCTCAGTTGAAAAGTTACAGGGTGTTCAAGTTGACTTTTCAAAACTGATTTTTTGACATAAGTTTTGAACCGTTTAACCGATTTTGTTCAAGTTCTTACCAAAGTTAACTGAAATAAGTCTCTATCGAATAATAGTAACGTGTTGGAGAAAAAAGTTCAGGGGCGTACATAATGGGGGCTGTCCTCATATTTCCCCCCCTATTTTTTACACCCCTAGCTATTTTCCCAAATTGTTCTTATTTTTTTATTCTACGTTCAATTTAGAGAAAAAAGTTACTCTTGCAAAATTTTGATTAGAGGCTTCGTTTTTGAGATATCTGAGTTTGAAACTTTGGAAAACATCTCGAAATCGCCACTTTCAATGAGCCCAATTTTTTTTTCCTGAAAAGCTCTCGTTTCTCAAAGGAAATAGTGGTTTATCAACTTAGAAAATTGAAGAGAACCTATTTCTGCTGAAAAATCATGAGTTTTTTTTTATTCTAATTTTTTGGCCTTGGAAAGTGGCAATTTCGAGATGTTTTCCAAAGTTTCAAACTCAGATATCTCAAAAACGAAGCCTCTAATCAAAATTTTTCAAGAGTAACTTTTTTCTCTAAATTGAACGTAAAATAAAAAAATGAGAACAATTTGGAAAAATAGCTAGGGGTGTAAAAAATAGGGGGGGAAATATGAGGACAGCCCCCATTATCTACGCCCCTGAACTTTTTTCTCCAACACGTTACTATTATTCGATAGAGACTTATTTCAGTTAACTTTGGTGAGAACTTGAACAAAATCGGTTAAACGGTTCAAAACTTATGTCAAAAAATCAGTTTTAAAAAGTCAACTTGAACACCCTGTAACTTTTCAACTGAGCATTTTAGGACATCAAAGGTATATATTTTCCTTGTCCATTTTTGATGGGGAATCTCCCCTAGAAGTTTGTAACACCATTTTGGAAACACCCTGTATAAGTTGATTCTCTCATTGAATTTTTTCATCAGATACTCCATTTTGAAATAACACGGCAGTGTACAGCTTTTAAAAAAATACTTGTTTCACGTAAACCCATTTTTTTTTTCATTTAGTAGAGTAATTACCTCAGGCTTTCCTGTATGCCTATTCAACACAATCAAATTGATAATGGTGTCTGGATAGTTGGAATCCTTATCCAAAGCTTCTTGAAGGGAAGCTTCAGCCTCTTCATACTTGCTTTGCCCCAAAAATGCAACAGCTTGCCCATTCAGCAACAAAGGCGTGGAACCATACTTATCCACAAGCTCCTGGTAAATGTAGTAAGCATCTTGCAATTTGTCACCGCCCTAAAATATCAACCAAATCTTTACCATGATGCAACCTGACAAAAATTACTTTTCCACTTACGGCAGCGAGATTGATCCAAGCCTGTGCCAATTGGGTCAACGTCGCATCATCGTCCTTCTCCTGCATATCTTTCAGCTTCTTTCTGGCCAAATCCACACGATCTATCTTCAGAAGGATATCAACTATAAAAGCCATCGTTTCCAAAGTCTCACATGCATGCAACACTTTGAATGCAGCATCAATGTTGTTTTCGTTCAAATAAACTGTGGCTGCGACAATGGCCAGGGTTTCATTGTCAACGTTCACAGCAATTCTCTGGTCCAGCTGTGCAACAACGTTGTCGCGTTTCTGTTTTGAAGAAAAATATTCTGCCAGAAACTTCAGGGGTTGAGTTTCTTCAGGAGATGAAGGTTTAATTTCCTCTAGAGCCACAAGGAATTTGCTTTGGGCTATGTAGGATCTGTAGGTGAAAATGTCTCTCTGTGTTGCTACTTCAGGAGATGATGGCTGTGGGGGTGCACCGATTAGTATTCTTATAAAACAATTATTGGACGTTACCTTTCTTAATTTTTGTGCCTCATTTATACATTGTTGGTAGTTTCCGATGTAGTAGTAATTTTTTATTTCGAATAATTCGTCGTCGTGTTGCTGACGTGCCATTTTGACAAACAAATGCCAACAATCGATGAACGATGACAGTGATGTCACTGATGACAGATAGAAATGTCATAGCGGAAAGTGCTGCCATCTCACCCATAATATACCAAAACCCAAAACGATACCAATAAATTATTTTAAAACTGTCACTCTAGTGTATAACCAAGAATTTTAGTTCTGTGAAAGTATCCGGAATATCTTATTATCAATTTCACAACGTCAAATAACAAGAAGTAATAGTAAGAAAAACTGGAGATTGCAGGACGCTGCAGCGTTTAACCTGTTGAATCACTGTCACAGAGTGCTGCGATTTTCACTTGCCTTAACCTAAAAAAAGTAACTGCCAGTTTCTCTTTTAAACAATTTTATCTAAAAAGCTAATAGTATTACTTTTCCAGGACAATGTCGACCTCTCTGCACTCATTCAAAGATACAGAAGCAAGAGTACATGAACAGCTGTACAACAATATTCTGTTACTAACAAAACGATATGCCACCACTAAAGACTTTGATGAAGTCTTCAGGAGAGACATGTTCGTCAAGAATAACAAAGGAGCGTTCCACCAGATCATTCACTACCTATTGAATGTCCTTGATCCACAAAAAACTAAAGAAAAGATCGAGTCCTGGCCAATTTATGACATAAAACTTGAAAGTAAGTTCCGTACTGAAATTTTGGCTTACATCAACCAATTGAATTCCATATATGAAAATGCGAACATTCCCAACATCATGGCAAGTCATTTGATATCACCAGGTGGTTATAAGTTTGTTCGATTCATGCTGAAACTGTCACAACTTGTTTTATATGAACATTTGAAGAAAAACACAAGCATTGAAATTGTGTACCCTATCAAGCCTAATAAAAATCACACACTAACTAACATAGCACTAAAAAATGTGAAAGTGCGAACTAAAGCTGCAGAAGAAGACATCTGTGTGAAATTGGAAAAATTCAAGAAGTTCACCTCTTCATCTGCAGACATAGCAAATAAGATTATTGCAGAGCAAGCAAAGCTAAATCAAGACTTGAGTACGATTATTGCAGTGAAGGAAGAAAAACATCAAATGTTGCAGGAACAAAAAGTGTTCCCATTGACATCAAACAATGAAAAGTTGTCAGAACTGGAAGCTGAGGTCCAGTGTGTCGGAAAAATCAAAGAAATTGCTGTGCAATGTAATAAATTAGCATTACACTTGATGAGTAAAAACTCAGTACTGGAATACCACAAAGATGAATTGAAACACATCCCTGGTGATGTGACTCGAATAGTCGGTAATCAACCGGATCATTTGAATTTGCCTAATCTTTTTGAGGGCTTCAGTATGTTTTTGGAACATCAACACTTCAAGCTAGGCAACTACAGCGAAACTTATTTGAATGATATGACGCAGACGATTGCAAATAATATAGGCAAATATTCACAATTAGAGCAGAGGATTGACGTCAATAAAGCTGACTTATCAGAAGCCATCGATACCTTCCCACACACTACTTGTGCAGATCCTTTAACCATCGCCTCATTCACCTCAAAGAAGTATGAAGATTCCCCATTAGCCAAGACACTGGAGCAGTCTGTACTGGGTGATTTGTCCTTCAACTAATTTTGAAAGTGATGTCCTATCACACAACCTACATAGTTGTATGATTGTTTTTTTTTTGTTTGGTTTATATTATGTAAAAAATTTGTATTATGGAACCTTCCTAATTTAAACGAGTTTGTCAATCCCTTTTAAAATTTTAAATAGGTAATGATAATAATTTGCTTTTGACTTTTCACTTTGGTACTGTTACTGTTATACCTACACATGAGCAAGTCTGAATATTTCATTTCATGATGACTTGCATAGAATGCCTTGTAGTTCAAAACTCTTGGAAAGACTGGTACACATTGAAATTGTAAATAGAAATAACTACTTTCAACTTTTATCTGAGAAGCGTGTGATGTGGTCAGCGCGTTTGCCATGCCAAGAGTCGTGGGTTCGACTCCTCCCGGGGGTCGGATTTTTGTTCCTACAACAAGTTCCTTGGCTTAGTTGGGATACTGGCTAAATGCAAGTGTGTGTCGCATAGCACGTTAAATGTGAACGATGGTGCCAAGACCCCATGCGATGTTGGTGGTCGTTAAAGATCCCTACCCTGTGTTGGAACACCCAGGGATTCGGCAAAATTTCCGGTATAGTGGAGGAAAGCATTCACCGGCGTCGGTGTTAGGCCTCGTTGGGGAAATAGACCGACGTTAAATAAACCAAAAACAAAAAAAAAAACGTAAGATGTGTTTATGAATTGAATGATTAGGTAAGGAACTTGATCTGTTCATTTTGCTTGTCCGTTCTTAGTAACTTCACTTGTAAATTTCCTTCCAATCCCTTGGCTTTTCAGCCCATGTAGCTATAAAAAAGTACGTTAACCCTAGTGTGATTCTAGTTGGCTGACGCGAAGCATTCTGCAGAAGGGAGAAATTCGGGAAATCATATAGCTCACTGGAATCACACTAGGGTTGAACGTACTTGACCTATACACTTAACCTATTACTATTTATTCTGAAATGTAAAAACCTTAGCTAAATTCTGCAAAAGCGTGACCATCTATTCTTTATGAAAGTGCCTTTGAAACAATAATCTGTGATGTAAATACATTCCTTTTAAATTTTGATGAACATTGTTTTTTATTTCACACTTTGGTACCACTTACAGTGAAGTATAGTATTTTAGTTTGGTAGAGAATATTACACAAGGTGTTTCACTTTTTTGTCAATATTTTAGGAGATGATAGAGCATCAAAAAAGAAGTGGAATTTCTTGAAAAAATTATATCGCAAACGTATTATACCGGAGAGAGAGGCTTTCAAAGTTAAATTTTGAAAATGGTTTTCTTGTTATAACTCCAAATTTATTAACTAGACTTTGACCAAATCTGGTACACAAAATAAGTTCATGCATACCTACAAGCTGGTCACATCGACTTTTGTCACATTTTCAAAATTTGTGATTTTTCATTTTTTAATAATTTTCAATTTATTTTTTTGGCGAAAATACTTATTTTTCGTTGCTCTATAATCTCCCGAAATATTGGAAAAAAAGTGAAACACCTGTATGCAAATGTGGGCATAAAATTGCTTCTTACGAGTCTAGCACTGTCCGGTAAATATTCAATGAATAACTACTGTGGAAACTCTTCAAACAACTTGGGAGTCCAGACATGTCATTTGGAAAAGTTGCGGACGTGTCCGGAAAAAGTGGACATGACCCAGAGGTATTCGGAAAAGTGTTTGCACATGCGCATTAAAAGAATCGGTTGTATCACCTCAAAACTTTTCTAACGAATAGCAAGGAATGGATGGAAATTTTTGTACGAGACGTCCCTTCATCTGTTAAGTTAGAATTTGAAACTTCAAACTTTATTTGATGAAGTATCTTCCATAATAGGTTTGCTAACTAATTAAACTAACTAACTAAACTAATTCAAACTAGTCGGAGCCAATAGGAATCGGGAAAATCGGTTTGCTACCTGATTTGGGCGCTTCTCATTGGCTCTGACTAATTTGAGATTTTATATGGAACAAACTTATTAATTGACCTTACGATACATCGATATATCGTATATCGATTTTTGGATGTAGGTATCAATATTTTAATGTCTAGATATTTTGATATATCGATATTCGATATTGGAATTTCAGTATCGCCCAGCCCCACCCAAAACCTAGCAGTGGTTTTATACACTCATTATTTGCCGATCAGCTTTTAAATTCAGCACTAGAACGGTAATTTTTGCACGCCAAGTTGGCAATTCTGCGATATTTGGGGATGTTCAAATTTGTAATGTTGGATCAGTTTTTCCCCAGACGACCTTAAATTCGTACTGTCAATCGAGTACAGCGCTGTTGCAAGATTGTATGTATGCTCTGTTTTTTACTGCAGCTTCAGTGTCCCATATGTCCTTCCAGTGTCTTTCCACCTCGCAATCTGCAGTATGGAGTTCTTCAGCTGTAATTCAGGTTGGGTGTAAACGGCTCGGCACTCTGTCAGTTACCTGCCATTCTGACAAGATAACAGTCATCACAGCCAAGACAACAGTGGGCGTTTTCCATTTACCGACACAAGTCGACTTGTGTCGACACAAATCGACACAAATGCGTTCCATTTGATTTGTGTTCCTTTGTCTCATTGACACAAGCTAACACAAGCTGACACAAACCGACACAAATGTTTTAAATGGAAAGCGCTCACTGTAGCGGAATATGATGCAAGGAGACGCCAGAATTGGCATTTCATGTCAAAATTTCTTAACCTCACTGGACTTCGCCACAAAAAGCCCGTTTTCACGGAACTTGGTCTGTCAGCGTCCGTTACACTGTAGGGAACATGGCCAACCGCGTTTCAATTTCTACTGAATTTAAAACGTGATCGGCATATACCGTCCGTTTTTTTTTCTAGGCCCCAGCTTATAGCGCCTTCATTATGGGTTTTACACCCAACATATTATATATTTTTGGAATCAGAAGAACAAAATCTTTCGATTGATAGTATGTCAAATTATTTTTGACAGATGTCATTTTTTGACAATTGACGGAATAGTACTTGTGAGACACCATTTTAAAGCCCATAAAATTCTTAGGAGAACTGTGTTTTCGTTTCTAGAATAGGATGTCTTTTACAGCTTCTGGAGGTCTTTGAATAGGAAAATTTGTTAAAATTCAGAAATACCTTCTCAATAATTAATAGGTATTTTTAATATCAACTGATGATAATATTCTGATTTTAAATCGTCCAAATCAGCGGGAGATTCTATAAACACCCCATCCCTCAGATGGGCTCATAAAAAAATCGAGGGGGTCATACCTGGCCACCTCAGATACTATCGCGTTGGGCTGGCAGTTCCAATTCACCGGTCGTTGAATCTCTCATTCAAGGAACAAGGAGACGGTCATTTCAAATAACTTCTTCAGGACATTTTTCGTTTCATTGTGATTATTTATTGATTATTATCATCAGTTATTATTAAAAATACCTGTTTTGCCTACTTACGTACTTATTGAGTATTTCTGAATTCCAACAATTTTTCCTCTTTGAAGACCTCCTGAAGCTGTGAAAGACATCATATTCCAAAAAATGAAGACACAGTTTTCCTCAGAATTTAATGGGCTTTAAAATGATGTATCACAAGTACTCATGGCAAGTACTATTCCGTCAATTGTCAAAAAATGACATCTGTCAAAAATAATTTGACATACCATCAATCGAAAGATTTTGTTCTTCTGATTTAAAAAAATATAATATGTTAGGTGTGAAACCCAAAATTAAGGCGCTACGCGCTGGGGCCTAGAAAAAAAACGGACGGTATATATATTTTTTGCCTTGGAGATTATTTAAAATGAAGTCTCCTCTCGTTACAATCTTTATTGTACTTTATTCTGTGCTAAGTATAATAATTATACAGCAGTCCGGTGTTATTTCGCCAATATTTTGCCAATCGATAGAGTGTCAAAAAGGAAAGAGACCTACTTGAGAGAACATTTCTCAATGCTTCTTCTGTTGCAACTACTTACAATACTTTGTGGCGCCATCTGGAAGAATTTTCTTCCAGTGTGCACTTCACTGAAGTGATGGTGTCGGTGTCGTCATCGTTTTTCAGACCAAAATAATCAGATTTTGAGAATCTGCTCATGATGCATGGCATCTGCATGACGTTAACTGACATACTGACATCATGCGCGAAATGTTTTTGCGTAGTTTGGGACAACTGCCAGAACCATTAGGTTTGTTCGCGTCGCATGAACTTTCTGCACTTTCTGCACTCAAACTGCTGTGATTGGTCAGCTGCTGCCAGGGAACCCACGCTATTGGCTAGGGCCCTTTATCTTTGGAAAGGTCAATTATGACAGCGTCAAGGTTGAGCTCTCAAACATCAGTGCACCAACTGCCAAGCTCTAGGGAGTTCAAATTTCAGATTTGGAAACTTAGAAACAAAATCTTACAGCCACAGCCGACTAGAATCACGGCAGGAGTGAACGGACTATAGATCAATTTTAACTAATGATGTGCTAACGATGAAAAACTGGGCCCCAGATACCGCGTTTTTGACGATACTAAAATCCAGTTCTAGGTGGAGCACGAGATGAAGTAGACTTAAAATTTAAAATAGAAGTTTTTATATCCACTGATTGATTTTCACAATGCACAGAGCTTTGTATTAATCCTCGTAAGTAAATGAGGGGTTAAAAGCGAAAGGGTTGTAAGTGACATTTTGTTGAGAAAGAAAATTGAGCTCAGGGTTGGGCAATTCATGCGAATCCAGGTGAGATGGTAATGCTCATTCAGTTGCGCCAATTTCCAGCCCAACTGAACATTACCGTTTCGTCTAGATTTGCACGAGTCGCTTTTCTTTTCGTTTTTCTCAACAAGTATACAATGTCACTTGGACCCTTTTGCTTTTGACTCCTTCAATTAATGTGTTACCCTAGTGTATTTATCGTTAGAAGTCATGACACAACTACAACAGACAAAACAAGAAAGAATGATAAAAAAATAGACACAAGTTGCAATCTCACGATGCACTGCCTGCAAGAGAGCCCAATTTTGAAAAACTTGGAAAGAAGAATTATTATTATTGTCATTATACTTTATTCTTTTATGTTAAGGTTGGTTGTCATTTTTCATGCTTTTTGATAACGCTCAAAATTTCTTCTACATCCTCTTTAGACCCCAAGAAAATTGGTGATCTCTGGTGTATGGATTGAGGCTTCATGTCCAATATTGAGACTTTCCCATTTGATGCCAGCCCTCCTGCCTGAGTCATTAAAAAGGCCATTGGGACACATTCGTATAGAAGCCGTAACTGAAAATCGAAAATAAATTAAATATAGGTAATCATAATACGCCTGAGAGCACCTACTACTGAAATATGGGGTCATATGTATAAAAATGGCGCATTTCTTCATGTTGCGATTTTGTAGGAGTTGCTAAGTAGTTCTATTTTAGCAACTCCTAAAATCAAAATCGGAGTATGAGTATATACGCCGTTTTAAACATAAGGCCCATGAACTTTGCATTGTAGTAACATTACCTTTCCATTGGGAGATTCTTTTGTAGCAGGGTAAATGAAAATCCCTCCATATTTTATCGTCCTGTGGACATCAGCCACCATGGACCCGACATATCTGGCGTTATACGGCTTCCCCTTAGCAGGGAATTTCTTATTCTGCACGTACTCTTTGATGGCGTCGTCCCACAGGTGCGTGTATCCCTCGTTGATTGAGTATATTTTACCTCTGCTCGGAACTTTCATGTTCCTATCAGTCAGTATGAACTCTCCAATGGAAGGGTCCAGCATGAAACCGTTGACTCCATCTCCTATGGACAGGACCATCATAGTGGCACTTCCGTACAGGGCATACCCTGCAGCCACCACCTTGTTCGAGGGTAGCAAGGCGTCTTTGAGTGACGGAATTGTGTTATCCTGTTTTTTCATGATGGCAAAGATCGATCCAATAGACACCAAACAGTCGATGTTCGAGGATCCATCGAGGGGATCGAAGGCCACTATGTATTTCCCCTTTTGCTCGGTTTCAACCTGCAGGGAGATATCGTTAAATAATAATAAATGGTTAGGGCAGGACGCCTTCAAATCTCACTCGCCTCTATAATCGTCTCGTTTTCTTCGGAAATGAGAAGGGCGACCGTGTAGGACGATTTCAGCATATTTATGAACAGTTCGTTGGATAGGACGTCAAGTTTTTTCACTTCCTCGCCTTGGACATTTTGCTGACCAGCGGTTCCAAATCTGAAAATGATAGAATGTAATAACAATCAAACTTCTCTTGAAGCAGATAAGCAGATGAATAACAGAATGTAAAATCAGAGAGAAATAGCCAAGTCAGGTCTTATCTTGATCACAGCCGTCATCAATTAATTTAAATTTGATTACTTGGACTGATAATAACATACACAGCCAAATGGTCTACTGTTTTCTAAAATGAAAACCGCGGAAATTTTTCCAAAACTTTGCAGTTTTCCATTGAATTTCCAAAGTACTTTTTAATGACATATCATTCAACATTGTACAGTGTGAAAAAAAATATTGGAAATTTTTGAGGCGCCCCTGTACAGGATGTTTTGGTGAAAAAACTCTGGGAGCATAATATGAAATCGGACCTCAAAGATAATGTTGATTCAAGGTTTTTTCCGCGACTCGATATCACAAACGGTTCTCGAGAAAAATGGGGGTGAGCATGATGAATCACCCTGTATACGAGTGTTGAAAAATGTAGTGTTCGAACACGCCTTTGTTTTTGTCTAATTTGTCGAAAATTAGCAAAACTCAGATTTACTGTCCTGAAAGTGCCTTTTTTAACGGCATTACAATAGGCTTTTCCTATTTTACGGTAGAAATGATTCACAATATTGTAAAAAAAATATTTATTGTTTGATTTTGCTTTATTCAAATCACTTTTATTTATTTTGACACCAATTAGTAGTTTTTGTAACAAAAAACACAAAAAAAACGAGGCGGTCGCCGAGCGACAGAGCGTCTGTGAAGTCGAGTTCGCAAAATACGTATTTCCGGGACGCAATACTAAAACATCATTTATTTACCTAGATACGCAAGGAAAAAATGTTCGGCCTAAATTGCCTGTTTTAGCTTGTTACGGCCTAAAGCGTCCTAAAATACAGCTTTCATCTGCCTAAACATGTGCCCTAATTTCCACTTTTCAACGGCCTAATAATTAGTGTCACCAAATCTCGTAGTGCCTGATTGGGAGATGATAGAAAACTTTAACTGCAGACTTAATTTGAATGTTTTTTTGTCTTGCTGCCTTCCGAACCATGTCTGCATATCAAATTTCAAGTCGATCAGATCAACCCGGCGAAGGATCAACCGTTTGGTAGCTATCGTGAAATATTACAAAGACACACGCACATCCAGACAAACTCGAAGTCAGACAAACTTTCATCTGGGAATGGTCCCAATCGTCTAAGGGGGCTCAAAATGGATGTTTCCATAATGTACATATTTCGAAAAATGTTTTTTTGCGCCTTATTCGCAATATTTTTCCTCCTCTTTTGTTGGTGGGCCGGGAGGAGAAAATCAAAGAATTCTGTTTTGAAATGTGAATCAGCATTGCTTGAAGGGCATTCAGACCAACCAGGGCCCTTCAAAATTTTAAGGAAATCAAATTTTACAGAGTTACCACTGTTGCGGAACTTACTCCCTTCTTGCTCATCAAAAACTATGACGCTCATATTCCAAGGCCTGGAGGTTTTACTACGTTGATCAGCATTGCTTGAGGGACACATTGGTCAACTTTGAGACTTATAATATTCTCTTCTGAATTACAGCAAGAGTTCAAGAGTTGATCTCATTTGGCGGCACTTACTCCTTTCTTGCTCAAAAAAACTATGACGCGCACACTTGTTGAACCCAAATTTTTAGTATGTTGTTAACACGTTGACTGCCATCTCGGTCTATAAGACCGAGGATCGTATCTCCTACCACGTCATCACGGTCTATGAGACCGAGGTTGTGGCGAGTCGCTGGCGCCGTCTCGGTCTATAAGACCGTGTCACAAAGTCGATCCCACAGTGCCACGGACGCGTTTTCATACGGACATACTCATGCATTTAGACCGAGTCGGCCACAGGGAACCTTTGGCACGGCCCAGCCCAGTTTCAGTCTAACATGTCTTCCAAGAAACTATAGCCAATTCCTCATCTGTGAGTGAGCGCAAATATTTTTTTTAGACATTTTGACGGTTGAAACACAGTATTTCGAGGAACTGAATTGAACAGGTGTCTCTCTGGCGTGCGGCGTTCCAGTATTGCGCATGCACTATCGAGACCGAGAAGTAGACCGCGGCGGCGGTGAATGAACGTCGGCTTTCACCCCCGCCAGCTCGGTCTATAAGACCGAGTCATTTTTTCATGTTTCATTACGCCATTTTTGAATTTTTTTTAAAAATGAACTTTTCTCTCAACTCCATTCATAGAGTTCTATCATTAGCACCAAATGGCCCCAGGGGAAAATTTGGCTCAAAACACCTTGGCGTGGTGGGAAATATAGGCAAAAACACCATGGCAGTCAACGTGTTAAGCATTGCTTGAAAGCCCTTTGGTGGAAATTTCAAAATGGAATATATTTATTGCAGGGTCAAACCCTAAAATGCCTGGGCTAATATACCCGGTGACCCGGTACTGTATTTTGAATTATGCAACCAGCGGTGCCGTGTGCCGTCTATGCGTGTGCCAGTGTTTGTAAGTAAGTAGTGAAGCCGTGTTTTTCCACTTCCCGGCCTATACCGACACAATATACCTAAATTAAATTGAACTGAATACTTACAACTGAGTAATGCCGGCTTTCCTGACAGCGCTGCTTATAACTTTGACAGCAGTCTGAATTGAATTTAAAAGTTGGGTAAGTTCACCTGTGGCATGGGGTGCTTTTTTTTGTTCGGCCAAGACGAATCTTGTCAAAGTAATGCAATCTGAATCCAAACCAGGATGGCTCTCCATGTCTATGCCACCACCTGTCTGTCACGTCACAACCACAAACTGACTAAACTGGTACGACGACCAGCAGTTTTAGCTTTAGCTTCTTTCAATAGAAAGTGGTCGCTCAGTTACTATCGGCTATCGCTATTAATACTTATCACGAACAACCTTTGGATTACGCATTATCAAAACAAAAAGGCGGGGAATACGAAAACAAGCTGTGAAAAACAAGCCAATCATGCTGTGTGTAGGCACCTAACCTGTTATTGTTTTGAACAGCAGCAGGACGCACAGTGGTCGGAAAATAGAAAAAACGCGCAGAAATTCTGAGACTTCCAGAATGAATAACTAATATAAAGATACTTTTGGGAAAAATACTGGAAAAAATCCATATTCAGATTAGGGGTTGTAACAGGGGGTGAAATGTTGAAGAAATGCCTGAAATTTTCGAAACTCTCAGAACAAGTAGACAACGGGTAGATCTTGTTGAGAAAATTATTTTTAAAAATCCAACATTAAAATAGGGGATGGAACGGGGTGAAATAACAAAAAAAAACACAATTTTTTTAATAATATTAAAATCAGTAGACAGAAGAGTACACGTTCTAAGGGAAAACTTACGAAAAAATTACCTTCAGAATAGGGGTAGTGATAGGAGTGGAATTCCGAAATAACGACAAAAATTTACAAAAACTTTCAGAAGGAGTAGACAACGGATAGACATATTCTTGAGAAAAATTATGGAGAAAACCTAACATCAAAATAGGGGATGAAACAAGGGGGAAAATGTCGAAAAAGTGATAAACATTTTTGAATTCATTAAAATCAGTGGACACTGGTCCCGCATTTTTTAGGAAGAATTTTAGAGAAAAATCTCTTCTCAGAATAGGGGTAGCGATAGGGGTGGAATTTAGAAAAAACAACAAAAGTTCACGAAACTCTCAGAATAAGTGATTATAGACAAAGACATTCTAGGAAGAGATATTTGAAATCATGCTTCATCAAAATTGGGAATAGGACAGGAGATGAAATTTCAAAAAGCCGACCAAAATTTCCAAAACTGTCCATGAATCAACTTGTTGGTCAAGTCTTGGGCCCAATTTTAGCTATTTATGATGCACCAACCTAACCAGTTAGTATTGGTGCTTTCTCTTAATTTCTATCAATATGAGCATAATTGATTAAAAAATACTTTATGAGCATTATTGCGGGGAGACCCGAGGGCAGTTTCGGATCCAGTTACCACTTTAATCATGAATGAGGTGATTAGTGATGTGAAGTCCTAACCCAGAAAGAAGACTGCCTGGAATTTTCAATTAGTTTTCCCATTATAGGCGATTTGGCTTGAAAAGGGACCTTGCGGCCGAAGTAGTGAAAAGTAGCAAAAACTGTTCATTGCGGTAAAACTGTGGGATTTGGGTAAAGTTGAAAAGAAATCCTCAGTGATACAAAATTTACAGTAATTTTGTTATTTAAATGTGAAATTTTGCCTGAAAAGGGACCTAGAAGCTAAAGTAGCAAAAAATAGCAAAAACTTTTTATTGCATTTTGTAGCTCAAGCATTAGGCTATAACATGGTATAAATTATAGGGTGGGATTCGGCGAGAGTTGAAAAGAAAGCCTCATTGGATACAAAAATGTACAATAATTTTGTTATTATAATGTGAAATTTTGCCTGAAAAGGGACCCAGAGGCCAAAGTATCAAAAAGAAGCGAAAACTTTTCATTGCATTCTGCACCTGAAACATTAGAATGTGACCCGCTATCAACTATAGTATAGGATGGGATTTAGCAGGAGTTGAAAAGGAAGTCTCATCTAAATACAAAATTTACAGTAATTTTGTTATTTTGATGTGCAATTTTGCCTAAAAAGTGACCCAGAGGCCAAAGTAGCAAAAAGTAGCAAAAACTTTTTATTGCATTTTGTAGCTGAAACATTAGGGTATAACATGGTGTTAATTATTGGGCGGGATTCGGTGGGAGTTAGAAGAAAAGTCTTCTTGAATTACGAACTTCACATTAATTTTGATTTTTTACCAGCCTTCTTAAAAAAATCACTAGTTCATCTTGACTGTGTTAATAGTGAACTTCATTAATGATTTCTCATAGAGAAAACCTCACGGATTTTAGTGGTAACTGTTGCTATTCTTATAAAGAGTCGTCTTTTATGTTATGCCAGGAAGAAAGTCGGCATTTGACGCTCATTAACGAAGGGGCTCTTCAATACTGCAAGTGAGTCAAGTTCAGGGCTGGGTTTCAGGTATTAATATTCCTTCAACAATTGCAGTTTTCGGGCAAATAGTAGTCCAAACATTCTGCTATAGTATTCCAATGCCAAAGTTGTCCAAAAAAAATCTTCAAAAAATGAATTTCTGCGCGTTTTTTTGATTTTCCGACCACTGTGGGACGTAGGGAAATTCTTATCCACAGCTGATGGTGATGTGATGTGATGTGTTGTGCCACTCGTGCCCCCTAAATTTTTTTATCATGTTATTGAGGTTCATCATTATCTGAAAGCGTTCCGTGTTTTGATTGTTTTGTAATAATAATGGAAATGGAACTATTGTAGCAGGATATGTCGATTCCACATGCCTCCGGACTCCGGAGAGATATCCACCTTCCGCAGAATTTTATTGGTACCTACCTGAGCACCTACTTACCTACCTATCTATTTTCTGGTTTGGTTTTCTTTGATATAATAAGGTGGATTATAGGTATTAGGTAGTAGGTACCTACATCTACTTACTATACTTATTAACAACACTTCGGTAGGTATATATTCAGTCACTATATAGGACATCAACATGTCCCTAATTTGGTAGGTTTTGGAAATATTTCCTGATGCTAGAAGTGCGGCTACCTCCCCTTCCCTAAAAATGTAACAAAGAAATTAGATATTCAAATCTGGGCTGGCAAGAGAATGAGGGTCTTTTTTCGAAAAAAATATAAAAATTTTGAAAACAAAATTCGAACGTTTATTGGTTATCTTAAAACTACACCACAATTTTTTGTAGGTACAACCTATTCTCTTTTGCCAACCGGTTTTGCCTTTCGGCATCGTCAGGGCTCTGTAATTATTTAGTTATATGAAATAAATTGATATACAATTTGATAAAAGTTTGAACCAATAATATACGTTCAACTTTATACCCCACTGCAAGACTGAATGGATTTTTACTCATTTAAAAAAAAAATCGAGGTTTTTTGAATTTTGAAATTTTGAAATACCTTTACCTACGTTTTCATATTCATGTATTTGATTTTAGAATCCCCTTCTTTTTCCCAATTCTCCTACTCCACTGGTTTTCATGAAACTCACGTTTAAAGAATAAACAGTAGGAAATGCCGTCCTTAAGGACGGGTTGGTGAAATAAGCGTTGCGGAATCAACCCCTGTGGGTCTAGTCCTTGACAGAAATTCACAATTTAGGTCTCCTTCGAAAGCTAAATCAAAGATGTACTTTGGTTTAAGCCTATTTGCATTTTCAAAATTCAAAAATAATTTTTTCAAAATTTGATTTTTCTTTTATTTCGAAAATGTCATTTAGTGGAAGCGGTACACACCTAAAAACACATCGATACTGCATTTTGGAGTAGAGTGACTAGATTTTGCATGGGCGTACCTTATACCACAACAAGCGATTTGACCCGCAGCACTCCATATTTCGTCCCTTAGGAGGGGGCCCATGGGGCCCCTGTAAATTTTTAAGATGCAAGAACTTTCACAAAACGATCATTGAGTATCGTCGTGGATGTCATAAAAGAAGCTTACGGGTCTATTGAAAATGTTTTCATCAATAATTGTCGTCGTGTCCGTTCCATTCCTCACACTTGATGAAAAATTCTTTGGCAGAGGTCAAAAAAAACTGTTTTTATTTTTTTTATATGCCAGGAAACGATAAAAAAAATTTTGTGGCGTTCCCAACTAAATCGCATTCCGTAAGCCTAATTATGTAGGATTTTTGCAGTGGTATTTTCCAAAGAAGTGGTGACGTCTTCAATACACCTTTTCCAAGAGCATTCCTTTCCATGTCCCGAGGGGCCAACCACTCATGAAAATTTGTACAGGTATTCCGAGAATATCATGTATTTCCGACATAACGTATGGTCCAAAAGTTTTGGGATTTTTTTTAAAAGCTATAACTTTCTTTGGGTAGTTTTAATTTTGTAATCTAATATTGCAAAAACTAGCATCATCTTTAACAATTTAAAATTCATATTCAACATATTGAAGATCGGCCATTATCATTGATGGCTCTCAGTTTTCTTCTGCCATGTTCGATCATTCTTTGGACAACAGCAGGATTAAATTCTCACAGCTCCTGCCTCCCAATGTACCGCAAGCTCGACCAATATAAGATTTTTGGTAAGTATTGAGCAGGATAGTATACGACAAGGAATGGGAAGCTGCAAATGAAGACCAACTACGGCGTCACATTTTTCAATCACATTAGAGAATTTCGAATTTGAGAAATTGATCCAAAAAATTATGGAACATGGCAGAAGAAAATTGAGATCCATCGAGGATAATGATCCATTTTCAATATGTTGATTATGAATTTGTTATTGTCATTTATGATGTTAATTTTTGCAATATCAAGTTCAAAAATGAAGACTATTCAGAAAAAGTTATCAGCTTTGAACAATTTCCCAAAACTTTCGGACCACACGTTATTCCTGCATTTCCATGTATTCCCTATTATTTCCCAAGTATTCTTTGGTATTTCCCCCTATTTCTCGATATTCCCAAGTATTTCCTTGTATTCCCCAGTATTTCCTTGTATTCCCCAATATTTCCTAAAAATTATTACTTAAATTCCTAAGTATTCTCAGGTTTTCCTAAAGTATTTTCTATGTCCCTAAATTCAAATATATCGTAGTCAAACCCCTAAAAACCTTAAATTGACGCACCCTTGCAGTTTATAATGTTATCAAATGACGTTATAAATAATATAAAACTAAGCAGTGAGATTCTTTTTAGTAAATAATAATAATAATAGTCATGCGTTGAAATCTAAAAAAAAAACTCAGTTTGGCAACGTTGCATCAAAACGTCAAAAAAATGTATCCTTACCATAATAAAGAAAAAGGACCGAGAAAAGGACAGGTTTACCTTCCTGACTTGATAAGGTTTGGCTTTAGATACAGTACAGGTGTGAAAAATTATTTTCCACAAAAAATGTCCGATATTTAAAAAAAAAAGCATTTTAAGTATAGGACATACCTTTGAAAAATGTAGCCAGACCACAGACAGATCCAATCATGTCAAAAAATACAGGTGGTCATTATAATAAATGAAGTTATGAATTTCTGAAATAACCGATTTTCAAAATGTTTTTTGAAATAAGAAGTGTATAGGATGTTCCCCTTGAAATAAAAGTTGACATACGTACCTGAATGGTACGAACCATGACTCACCTCACCCCGAGCTCACCCTGTATAATTGATATTTTTTGAGTGATGCAGAATGAATAACGATGTGGATGGATGGGCGTTTGAATCATATTTTAATCTTGAACGGGTTAAACGTAATGTTGCGGTCCCTCGCTATTGACTCACCCTGTAATATACAGGTTGTTAGGTACTAGTTGTAACAAATTTTAAGAGATGATTCCCGAAGTTTCACGTTCCATAACAATTGTTCCACTAATAAAATAATTTCAATATGACGGCCAAGATGCCGGCGGAATTATGAAACTCGACTTGAAAGTAAAAATTATCATACGAGATAAGGGTAAGTTCCAAGTTTCATGAAAATCGTTCCACAAATAAGAGACTTCAATATGGCGACCAATACGGCGCCGCAACCATGAAATCCAATCTGCCTAGTGGCCACCCCTGATAACCTAAGATATCCATCGGAAAAAGTTCCAGGGCTCCTAGCTTCATTCCTCGAGGAGGATTTCACTTTATTTCAAGTGCACAGGAAATCTTTAGTTTCTAATAATGATCATTGATAACTAGGTGAGTATGGACAAAACAAACGGTTGTCACCCCAAAACTTTCCCGACTAGTATCCAGGAACCTATGTAAATTTTTGTTCGAAACGTCCCTTCGGGTGGAAGTTGAAATTATAGAATAAGATTGAAAATAATTTGCAGGAAATTGCGAATTTTCTCACAGCCGGAAAGATAGACACACAAACCGGCCATATAAGCTTCATTTCCTTACTACAATGCGATAAAAATAAGATTGAACATACGAGACAAGGGCAAATTCCAAGTTCCATGAAAATCGTTTCACTAATCGTTCCACTGAATTTCATGACTGTCGCCATCTTGGCCGCCATATTAAAATTTCTTATTAGTGGAACGATTTTCATGGAATTCGAAACTTATCGTCGTCTCATAGGATCATTCTTATTTTCAAGCTGAATTTCATGATTCAGTTGCCAACTTGGCCGCCATATTGACACTTATTAGTGAAACGATTTTCATGCAACTTGGAACTTACTATTGTCGCGGATGGTCATTCTTATTTTCAAGCTGAACTCCATGATTCCGCGCCCATCTTGGCCGCCATCTTGAAATCTCTTTATTTATTCAGTGGAACGATTGACATAGAACTTAATCTTGTCCTTGTCTCGTATGAACATTCTTATTTTCATCAACCTTGACTTTCATCAATGAGAGGATATTCACTCGTTTATTATGCCTAAAACCTCGCCACACAGGTACCTGGTAATATTTCCGCAAGAATTTTTAGCGAATCTACAATATTTTTTAAATTTTTTTTTGCTTTAGGACTGGTTTGTTTCATTGGCCATTACACTAATTAAAACTAGAAGAAAATGTAGGACTCAGAAAACAAACAAAAACAAATTCAGACCTGCAGAATTAAAGACATTATATGTTGAACGACGCTTCCTTTAAAAATTTCACCAAAGCAGAGTACACCTCAACTCTTCCTGACTCAAGGATTTGTGACATGTTCAGTGAGAGTGGTATCCCTAGGACTCTCAGTTTTCTCAACAAGTTTTCCGTGTGTACCTGGTATTTTGCACAGTTGAAAAAGAGGTGATTCAGATCCAGATTTTTTAGATTAGGTAAACATGAGGGTAAGCAAGATCTAGATGAGCTGTTAATTCTATAAAAATTCTCGTATATCACTACTACCGTATGACCAAAAACTTTCCTCCTCTAGGCGGGCTGTGGTCTGGTCATTGGCAGGCAAATGAGGCTGATTTTGACCAGGCCGCAGCCTGCCTAGAGGAGGAAATTTTTTGATCATACGGTATTTTTTTACGCATGCAGGAGAAGCAATGTTTAAAAATGTATGACCATTTGGTCTACACTTCCCTTTATTAACGCTTTTTCTCAGAAATTCATAGAACCGTTTCCTTCACCCTCGAACTGTGTTGTTCTCTCAGCAATATTTTTCCCCTAACAATCGGAAACGGCTCGTCTCCCGATCTCTGGTGAGATTTTCTAATACAAGTGTTTCCTAGGTGTTCCTAGATATTTCATGATATTCCCGTCTACTCTTGAGTATTCTCAGGTATTCTCAGGTATTCTCAGGTATTCCCAAGTATTTCCGAGTATTTTCGAATATTCCTGGTATTCCATGTATTTCCTAGTATTCTCCAAGTATTCTCTAGTATTCTCTAAGTATTCTGAACATTTTGTACAGGTATTCCCGGAGTGGTTGTCCCTCGCCATGTCCCCACTGGATATCACTCGTAATTTTTGCAGAAATAGACACCTCGAACTCTTTTTTTTTATGATTTCGACGCTACACATGACTAAAACACTCAAGGAAGCCCAAAAAGAATTTTTTTCTGCTGGGCCGTCCAACTTGCGTCATTTTGATTTTATAGTAGGAGAGACGCGAACCAATTCAATCCAGGCTGCAGGCAGTTTGGTTTTAGTAGAAAATATTGTCACGAGCGGCGATTCTGGATAACACGCGATATTTCTAGACTCTTCCCGTTAGATCGCAGTGTACAAGTGCGGAGCAGCGTTCTTGTGTATTCCAGAGCGTGCGTGTACGTGAAACTGACTGGGGGACTCCAACGCCTGATCAAGACACATCTGTCCATTTGGCGGCGGCGCGGCGTCGGCTCCAGAAGACGGCAGAATTATACGCGAAATGTATGGAATTATTCGGGAGTCGCCTAGAAAATCGCATGCAGGGTCACTGTCGAGTTTGCTGGAAAATGACGGAAAGTCTGGAAACACTATTCGGAGGCCTATATGTATAAGGCATCAACCGTCAGCTCACGAGCAGTTATGAATTGGAATGCGAAGTGGTAGCGAGCGGATTAAAAGCAAGCAATCAGCGATATTCCTAAGTGAATAATTGTCGGCGTGTATTTATTGTAGTACGCAGTAATAAACAATGTGTGTTTTAAAACGATCGTCTCAATTATATTCGAACCCGTACGCGAAATACGTAACAATATACTTCATGCCGTGTTTTATTGCATTACTACAAAACGCAGAGTCGTTAAGTATGTGTAGGTATATTTTCCGCTAAAACCAAATCGCCTGACCTAGATCAAATTTATTTGCGCGTCTCCCCTACTAAAAAATCAACATGCCAAAAATTTGAGGCCCAGCGGGAATAAATTCTTCATAATTAGGCTTACGGAATGCGATTTAGTTGGGAATGGGAACACAACAAAACATATCAATTTATCGTTTCCTTGCATCTAAGAAAAAATAAAACAATTTTTTTGACCTCTGTCAAAGATTTTTTTTTCAAGTGTGAGGAATGGAACGGACCCGACGACAATTGATGAAAAAATTTTCAATAGACCCGTAAGCTGCTTTTATGACACACATGACGATACTCAATGATCGTGTTGTGAAAGTTCTTGGATCTTGAAAATTTAGAGAGCCCCCTAAGGGACAAAATATCGAGTGTTCCGGGTCAGATCGCCTGTTTTGGTATAAAGTACGCTCATGCAAAATCTCGTTACTCTACTCCAAAATGCAGTAACCGCTCCCACTACAGGGTGGTCCGACTTTTATGTCATTAAATTTAAGGATCGATAGAGAATGAAAAATGAAGGGGACTTTCTCTTCATTCATTCAACTATAACATATATTCAACTCGAATATATTCTAAACGAAGCCACTATGAAATTATGAACAGTTTTCAAAAATAACTGGTGGGTGAGAAATGGGGGGGGGGAGTAGGAACACCCCCTGATATCTACGCTCCTGATCTCCTGAAACTATTTTATGGAACATGTTATGATTGTTCGACAGGGGATAACTTTAGTAAACCTTTGGCTCTATTTTGAATGAAATCAGTTGAGCGGTTTAAAAGTTATGCGGAAAAAACGATTATTTATTTCCAACTTTGAAGGGCTGTATCTCTGTTATTAGGCATTTCTCAAATATGTTTTGTGGAGAAAGTCCCCTTTATTTTTCATTTTCTATTGATCCTTAAATTTAATGACATAAAAGGAGGACCACCCTGTATAACCTGTATAAATAGGCTCAAACCAAATAGTGTAGTAAAGATAGGTTTTGGGGTTGAAAAAATTAATTCATGAAATTTTAAAGCTGTTATCGATTCAGAATTTCATCCTCTACCATGTACTTGAAATCCCCGCCATTTGAGCATTTTTCTTGCGGCGCTGTCAAAGTATATTATGTTTGCTGCAACAAGTCCGAAAATTGTATCGTCGTTTTTGTCACATTAAAGCTATATTGTTAGTTCAGAGCTGTTGGTATTTACTCCAGGGCATGAACAGAACGTCATCTGAACCGCTAAAATCCTATTTCCCGCAAAAGAAAACACGTAACTCGCTTTAATGTGCAATTACCAGTGGTAATCAAGTGTAGTTCGGGTATTAGTGACCAAATTTGATAAAATCTGTTCTTTTTGTGATAAAGGCATGAAATTTGGTATGAGTGATCTTCATAGTCTTCTTTTTAAATGTAGACATGGCGTCTCGCCATATTTTGGTTAGGGGGGCTTAGGGACCCCCTTGAAATTTGAAGTTGGAGAAACTCATGCAAACCACCATTAAAATAATTGTCACGCATCTCAAAAAGTAATCATTCGACTCTACGTTGAATCTCAACAAGAGACACACCAGTTGTCATCATATACGCAATGTTCTTCATAATGAAAAAAAAATTCTTCGGAATGTCAAAAAAAATTGGGTTTTTATAATGTTTTCATGTAATAGAGGAATACATTCATCTTCCGCATATCATCATCCACTAATTTGTATCTGCCGAAGCCATTGATGAAGTCCATTTCTTCATATTGACATCTAGAAGCAACAATTCCAGATGAAACCAGCCAATCCAAGTGCTCAGTTCAGCAGCGTTTTTTTCAATGTTACCAATTGATATGAATGAATGAGTTCGCAAGCGCTGAACAGGTTTTCTACGTCTATCATCAGTTTCCCAGTTTGAACTCCGCGTGAAAAAAGTAGGGACTCTTGAGACAAAAAAAATTATGCCTGGAGTGATAGCAGTTTGTAGTTTATTTTGAACAAATATATAAAAAACAGTATAAGACCCCATTAGAACACGCTCTGGAATCTGGATTCTTATATTATTATGTTGGTTTTTTCTCTCCTGCTATTTTGAGCAATTCACAATCAGCTTGAACAGCAATAATGATGGCTTTATTCCGTAGTATTTCCCAATTAGGGTCCGACAGTTCCCCATCCTTCAGTAATGGAAGGATTTGTTTTCAGCTTAGAGCTAAGCGTTTTGTTTCCAAAACAAATTGAATTCTATCTCCCATTCTGCCAGGGTATTTCGGTCCAAAAATGTTCTGCTTTTCGTGTAGGTGGCGTAATTTGCGCTTCCAGATAATAATGTTGGTAGTTGCGGTGAGGTCTTACTCTGGATCCATTACAAGGAATTAATCACAATACTGGACACGGACATGACATTTTGTCAGTTCTTCCTAATTCAGCATATTCCATGCTATTTGCAGATTGCAGCCTGAATTGCTGTATGGCTGAAGTGCCAAGCCTTGATCCGCAGACACAGTTAAATCAATGACCGAACATTTTCAGCTGCATACCTATAAATGCTAAAACCAGATCCAGTCTACGTACTCACGTCAATTATTAATGCAAGTGTTACCCAGGAATAGTCTGGATCCATCCATTTTAATATAGGTACCTAGCTCTAAACATGTCTGAGTGCCAGCAGGTTACGAATCCGTAATGGCAAAAATTAGTGTCTGGACAGTTCTGCACATGAAACAAACAGAGGGGTAGAGCTAGTACATAGAATGCAACGTCCACATTAGCTGCCAGCCAGCATAAATAAATCATAACGTGCGGGGAGTGGGTGGCTGGCTGGCTGGTTGGCGGCAGGAGGAGCGATGGGGGGCGGCGGGAAAATCGGCTCTCACAACAGTGAACTTTATGGATCCGTGAATCTATTTTATCTGGAATGGGGCGTTATTTTCCCGGTCGGGGCGCACTTCCGCCTCTTCCATGGAAATTCGCCGGGACGAGCTTTGCTCGCTCGTCTTCGAAAAGGGCGTCGTCATCGCCGTGCAGTCATCGTTAACGGAGGCATTGGTGGCGGCATTCCTTGCCTCGCTAAAGATCGGTGAATGGTTCCTTATTTCGCCTTTGATTTAATAGGAATTACAAAATGAATAAAAGGGCGCCGCGCTCCTTCTCTGGATGAGCGGAATGGAAAGAAGGACCCTGAACCGATGGATGAGCGGGGCCGAAGGGGGCGCAATGCGCAAGCCGGGTGCAGTTGGAAGATCGATTCCTGCCGCCGCCGCCCGACGTCGGTCTGGGTCGCTCTCGGTCGTTCACCTGATACGGCCCCGGACCCACCACCACGACCACCGCCACCCCCAGCAGCACACAGCATACTACGCCAAAGAACTCGGTTTCACCGTAAATGCCATCTACGCTGTATTTCCGCATTCGCATGCCGCCGCCATTTCCTGCTTGTAATTATCAAGCGAAATGGTTTGGTTAGCACCGCGCCCAATTTCTCTCGCAGAGTATATGCATGTGTTGTATGCGTTGTAAAGAACGAGGAGGCACAAAAACTGGGGTTGAAATCCGCACCCCTCCTCTTTTCCCCGTTTTCCTGGTTTCGAAACCATTTTTGCGGATATGCCATATCCGTTTTTCGGGAGTTCATCATCATCGCAACAAACTGATGGGATATATGACAGCCGGATCTGGGGATCCTCTGAGGAAATCGCATTAAACGAGCCACGGAAGGGGCGGAATACTTTCACCACCGAGACGTATCCTTCTAGACTGGATTTTTCGGAATCAGAATGAGGGTACCTATAACCAGATTGCTCAAGGAACTGGTGTTTTTTCTACAGAATCAAATACAAATTGGTTTTACACCTATGCTGATTATCGAATCGGTGAATTACGATGATTGTTTTGCCGGTACCTAAATATACCTCAACCCTTGACAAAAATCATTAGAAAAATCGTATAAAAGCCTTGTAACTAGTGATTCTCACGAGACTTTCGTTTTCGAGAGTCTCGTCTCGTCTCGTCTTGTTTTCGAGACGGGACTCGAGACTGATCATTTTCCTCACGAGACGAGATGAGACTTTTTGCTGGTCTCGTCTCGTGTCTCTCGTACGAGACTTTTGCTGTCCAATTTTTATTTCACACATAATGTAGGCATAGGTGTTATGTTATATTGGCACTTTACTATTACTATTCCTTTTAAGCAAAAAAAAAACGTGAATGTGCAGCTCCCGTTAAAAAGATTTCATGAATAATTATTGAAGAATACCCAGCCGAAACTTTCAGAAACGCTCGTAAAATTTGAGAAGCCTATTGTTGGGTACTCGTGAAACGTGATAGGTATGCGGGTGGTTCTATTTCGCACAGTACAGTCCACAGCGCACAGTTGACTACCCTATAGCCCTATACCCTTTGTGATTGCGTCATCACAAGTGTTGTGTTAATGGGTTGATTGAAAACAATAACAAAGACAAAAAATTTTAGTAGTTGTTGGCAATTGATTAGGAGTGGAGCTGTGCCCCCAAAGCGTACATGAAAATGAGTGCACAAAAAAAAAACGACGCTCTGCTTCTACTTTAGCTACTACGGTTCAAGATAAGATTAAATAAATTCATCCGGAGATTTGTCCAGCGGATCACGAGACTCACGAGACTCGAGACGAGACGAGACGAGACTCGCCGCCACGAGACGAAACGAGACTTTGCAATTTGCTCACGAGACGAGACGGTTGGTCTCGTGAGAATCACTAGGTACTTGTAACGTTGATCAACTTTGATATCCTGTTGATGATAATAAACCTTTTGATATCGGCCAACCAGATCATGCTACAGTACCAAGCAGCTTTTGATTCCAGCTTTGGACCGGGAAAAATCCCACTATAAAGAATGATGATGTACCGAGTGAAGAACTTACTGGGAAAGAGCTCTCTTCTCGTGTTATTCAACTTTTACTTTTGGAAAAGGGGTGGACTCATCTTACCCTGTAGGTCGCAGCTAACAAAAGTCTTGCGAGAACTAATGGCAATTTGAGAAAAATCACCGATTGCGCGTCTGTAAAATGTTAAGTCAAACTTGCAAAATGAAGACATCGCAGATTACCCTACAAAATGACGTTCCAGATGTTGAAATCCGTTGAAAAACAAACGAGCTACAGCCAGGTTCTTATAACCAGATGAAGCCCATTTTGGCGCCTCCACCATATTTGCCTTCAGCAGATGCCAATAATATTCCACCATAATTTTTCATGGTCTTTGATGGCCCAGGAATCGATTAAGACATAGCTCTATATATCTTTACGAAACTGCACACGGCACGACCTATGTCATACTAATTCCATTGGTCAGTAAAATAATGTTACGATATTTCGCGTACGGGTTCGAATATAATTGAGACGATTGTTTTAGAACAAACACTGTTTATTTCTGCGTACTACAATCAATACACCAACAATTATTCACGCTTGGAATTATATCGCAGGTACTTCGCTTGTTATTGCTCGCTATCCAATTCAATACTGCCGCGAGCTCCCGGCTGACGCCTTATATAAGGCCTCCGAGCAGCGTTCTCGAGCTTTCTGTCTACTTCCAGCAAATTCCATAGTGCCTGGCATAGGTATGCGGTTTCTAGACCATTCCTGAATAATCACACACACCTTCCGCGTGCTTTCCATGTGTTCTGGAATCCGCCAACGCCAATCCTCCGCCGAAGTGGACTGATGTGCCTTGATCGAACGTTCGAGTCTCCATTGAGTTTCACATACACGAACGCTCTGGAATGCACGAGATCGCTCCAGACTTCTACACTGCGATCTAATGGATGGAAGGATCCAGAAAAGTCGAGTGTTTACCAATATGTACGGGGTCGCCGCTTGAACAATAATTTAAAACAAGATTCAACTTTATACTTTTTTAATATAAAAAATGTAGGTACGTTTTTGAAAGAAAATGATTTTTTTGAGATTTATGAATCACCCTGTATATTAAAAAAGAATTCAGTCCACGCACATAGTGGTTGATTCCCACTTTTTGACCCCCCATATCTCTATAGATAAATGCCATAACGATTTTTTGAATAATTTTTCATGTTCTTGAGCAGATTCCATATAAAAGGTCCTGCAACAGTGCGTCGGGCTTTCCTAGCGCCCTTCCCTTACGAGATAAAGACAAAGGTGTAATACATAAAATTATTGATTTGAAAAGTTCTAACCAGTGAAATTATTTTCAACTATACAGGGTGTTCCATTTTTGCGCTATAACAAAAACAAAAATTTTTCTTAATCAAATGCCCCACTTTTGATTTTATTTTCTTGTTCAACTTTTCAAGCTCTATTACAAGCCTATTTTTGTTTGCTCAATTTGTGGCAGTGCTTCCAATTGAAAATTGAATTTTTTTTAATTTCAAGGTTCGTTTTGGAAAATTGTAGGAGCCTTGTTTTTTGCAATCAAGGAATGAAATTTGGCTCAACAATAGTCGAATAGGAGGTGAATAATTTCATGACAAAAAAACTTCAGAATCAGTGATACAGGGTGTTCAGAATTTTTTTTCGAACTTCGCAAATTTCAAAATGCCATAAGTCATTTTTTTCAAACGGAATGCCCCCTATTTTATTCAGCCATTCGACAGCTTTTTTGTCCTCTTTCATTTTTACCAGGGGTACCCTGCCCCTAAATTTGATAATTTCCGAGATAATCGATAATTTTGATAAAAAGTGCTATTTATTAAAAATTTTCACGCCGGGCAGGCCATAGTGATCATCAACAAATGTCTGATTGACACATTTTGCTTGGTTTGATGCTAAGAACAAGTTTTTTTTTATTGAATAGCTGCGCTAAATTCCAATCTTGAGAAAATGCTTGAAAAAGAATTTCGTTGCCCGATGGAAAAAAGAAAATTCAAATTGAGCTTAGTAAAGCGGTTTTCTCGACTTCAAAAACCTTCAAACTGTCAAATTGAGAGGTGCGTTCATTTTGACACATGATTTTCTGTATCAGGACCTACCGAAGAACATAAGAAATCCAAGTAAACGACAATTTTTTCAAAATTGTCGATTATCTCTGAAATTATGGAATTTAGGGGTAGGATATCCCCAGTAAAAATGAAAAGAGGAAAAAAAAGGTATCGAATGGTGAGATAAAATATGGGGCATTCCATTTGAAAAAAGATGACTTATAGCATTTTGAAATTCGCGAAGTTCGAAAAAAATTTTGCACACCCTGTATAATTGAACCTCAAGTTTTTTGTCATGAAGTTATTCAGCTTCTGTTCGACTACTGTTATGCCAAATTTAATCCCTAATCCTAAAAAACAAGGCCTCTACGATTTTTCAAAGGGAACCTTGAAATCACAAAAAAAATCAATTTTTAATTTTCAGTTGGTAGCACTGTCACAAACTCGAAAAACAAAAATACACTTGTAATAGAGCTTGGAAAGCTGAACAAGAAAATAAAATCAAAAATGGGGCATTTCGTTTTAAAAAATCTTTGTTTTTGTAATAGCGCAAAAATTCAACACCCTGTGTAGTTGAAAATAGTTTAACAAAGTAGAACTTTTCAAACTAATAATTTTATGTATTACACCTTTTTCCCTATTTTGCAAGGTAAGGGCGCTAGGGAAGCCCCACGCACTGTTGCAGGACCCTGTATTATGTCGCTCTGAATTCAGAATGCGCTACTTAATTTTGAGACCCCTGTAATAGTTATAGTAGGTACATGCTAGTAACAAAATGAAAAATGTTAAATTAGTGTCAAAATATTACAGTTGACTCAAGTAGTGTCCATACAGAATAGGCCTCGCCTAATATGCATATGAAATAATTAAAATAAAGAAACTTTCCTTTGGCTAAAAATGGCCGATTAGGAGTGAAACATATTAAAAAAAAACTAAAAAAAATACCTCTACTTACGCCTTGAGTCTTGGGTTTGAATCTGTACCTTGTGCCTTAGGTCTCGTTTCAGCCAGTTATCCGTACCCCTCCTACCTATAATTCAATATACATCAACTTAATTTTGAATTTGAACCTCCACAGAGCTCCCCTCCAAAAATAATCCGGCATTTTAGCTGAATTTTCATTTCAAGTTTACCCAGAGCTTGATTTATGGACGACCATTGAAATTATGTCGGAAAAGCGTTGTGTGATGTGTGCAGATATGCGCGTCGGGGCGTAGTTTTTACTCTGCACCACCAACCGGCGCTTTCCACCGCATTTTTCGTAGAGTCAACGGCCGACCTTGAGCGAACCGATTTTCCTGTTCCTCCTTCAGCCCACCATCCCCTTCGTCCTATCCTTCTGCCAACCACCCCCTTCCCCTCCCCCACCTTCATCCATTTCCTCTTCCCGCTGCACAATATATATTTATCCTGGGCCTTTCAGAGCGCCGCATTCGACCAATGGTAATTGTGGCAAATGGGAAACACACAACTGAAATCTGCATAAGTGGCGTTATAAACTTTTCGTCTCGTCGGTGTTGGTTGTGCTCTGCGGCTTTCGGAGGCTGCGTTTCCGGGACTGCCTGATGCCGCTGGCGCTGGCTGCTGCTGCTGCTGCTGAATTTTCCGGGTTGCGCGACCTCATGCACGGCCGACTCACGTAGCTATCGTTAGCCCTGAAACGCAGTGCCGCAGCCCGGACAAGGTAAGGGTAGTAACCTTCCGTATACTCTAGCAGCTAGCAGTACGATAAATGTCCGATGATTATACGTTGTAACCTTTCTGCTCTGACATCGTGTGTTTGCAATGAACAGTACCACTCGAAGCCCCTCGATCTTAACAATGTACCTACGATCGTGCGCAAAATAAACGGAGAGGCACCTAAACTACTTTGAGGCCCTATAATTTCTGGAGCGTGAAATAACATACTGAAATTCCCAAAAATTCCAAGGCTTGGCTTTTTTTCTAGGACCAATAAAAAAGCGCCATCCTTGGAAATTTTGAATTTTTTCTGAATAACTTGTAAAACTAACACAAACCCCACCAAAGCAAATGTATCCCGTTGAATTCTCAAGAGATCAGTACTAAATTCATTACTTTGTGGTCAATAGTCTCTGAGATACAGCGTATGCTAAAACGCAGTGAAAATTACCCAAAATTTATCTCCGGATTTTGCGTAACAATTAGCATAGTGTCAGTTCAGGGGCTGTAACGTGGACAGCAAATGTACGAATTTCAATGTGTTTTACATTTTTAGAGAACCAATTCAACATTCGGTATTCCAGGGACTCTAATATGAAGAACTGAATACCAAAAACATAACATGTTTCGGAACCTTTTTCCTAGTAATGGTTATATGGGTTGAAAGATTAAAACGACCTATTTGGAAAAAGATAGGTAGTCCGGACACTAACTGGCTGAATATACTGTTACGAGCGGCGATCCCGTACATATTGGTAAACACTCGATCTTTCTGGATTCTTCCATCCATTAGATCGCAGTGTAGAAGTGTGGAGCGATCTGGTGAATTCCAGAGCGCTCTTGTACGTGAAACTGAATGGAGACTCCAATGCCTGATCAGGGCACATCAGTCCATTTTGGCGGAGGCGCCGTTCCAGAGCCCGGCAGAATTATACGGGGAATGTGTGTGATTATTCAGGAACGGTCTAGAAACCGCATATGCCGGGCCGCTATGGAATTTGCTGGAAGTAGACAGAAAGTTCGGGAACACTATTCGGAGGCCTTATACATGGCATCAGCCGGCAGCTCAGGGCAGTATTGAATTAGAAGAGACAGCGAGCGGATAAGCGAGCGATAATCACAGCGATAATTCAAGTTCAAGTAGATACTTGTTGGCGTGTATTCATTGTAGTACGCAGAAATAAACAGTGTGTGTTTTAAATAGATCGTCTCAATTATATTCGAACCCGTACGCGAGATATCGTAACAATACTGAACGGACTTTTTCATTTGAGGTGTGAGATACGAAAGCGCTGAAAGGCCATGTTGAACAGAAATTTTTTGAACGCGTGTTAGTAATTTGCGATGCAACTTTTCATCCTGCAATGCAAGGTAGTTGTCATGCATTGCAAGTTAACATCATGCAGTGCAAGTTAGTATGATGCAATGTAACTAAAGTATTCTGCAATGCAATTTAGTATCCTGCAATGCAAGTTGGTATCCTGCAATGCAAGTTAGTATCCTGCAATGCAATTTATCATCCTGCAATACAATTTAGCATCCTGAAATGCAATTTAGCATCCTGCAATGCAATTTAGCATCCTGCAATACAATTTATCATCCTGCAATGCAAGTTACTTAGTATCCAGCAATGCAAGTTAATATCCTGCAATCAGGTCAAGTCAGATCAGGTCACAACTATTTCAGGGGGCGGGTTAACCAGCTGGTCTGAGAGAAGTTTCAGCCGACGGTTGCGCCCAGCACTACCCGGTGGATCGAGCATCACCGCTGGTTGTTCAGCGACAGGATTCCCGCTTCTCCCTGTCAGACAAGGAATGATGGGAAAAAAGTCAGGTCAGGTCGGGAACAGACCACAGGGCGGCGGAATGCAGCAAAGAACCAAAGTGCTGCGCATGCAACGATGCTGGAGCGAAAGACGATCACTGTTCCGGCAGCAGGAAGTGTGAGGTTTTCTTGAATCAACAAAATGATAGCCGCTTGAACGCCGAGGTTTTTGCCAGCGAATTTTAACGGAAGTGAAACAGCACATGATATCGCGTGCGCTACTGCAACACAAGTAAACAAAGATTTCCTGATAGTAGGCGAACCAAAAAGGTCTCTGGTGAAAAACAACGGAGCATGAATCATGAATCAGCGATAGTACATCAGGTTTGTTCCATCAGAAATTTCAAACTAGTCACAGCCAATGAGAAGCGCCCAAATCAGTTTGCAGACTGTATTTCTCGATTCTTATTGGCTCTGACTAGTTTGAAACCTGATAGAACAAACCTATTATCATTTGCGGTGACTTCAAGGCCAGCTTTCCAGAGTGGGGTGTGCCCGAACCAACAGGAGAGGGGATGTTGTCACAGAATGTATCGCGGCACTTGCGTGTTGAACGAAGGAAACAGCCCAACTTTCGAAAGCAACGGTAAGACATCCATAGTGAACTCGATGATGGCTTGCGGACCAGTTGTTATAAAGTTGGCGAGCTGGAAAGTTTTAGAGAGTGAAACGCTGAAAGACCATAATAGTCCAGGACCGATTTGAAATGAGGTAGACATCTTTGATATAAAGCTGAGTTTTTGCAGAGACATTCGGAAGCATGTTCTTATTGACCAAAAAAAGTCCCCAAGTGTCCCGTTGGCGCTAGCCGAGTTATGGGGTGAAAACCGCCCTTAAAAGTGACACGGTGCTGGTTTTTCTCATTTTTCTGCCAAACGGTCACTTGCACGTGAAATAAGTATGGAACTCAAAATATTCCCCACTAAAATCTGCATCGAAAAGGTCCTATCAACCACATGCCTAGGTCCCACCCAATTTGCGTAAACGGCGGTTGAAGTGGGGGGTAGTTTCAAGCGCGCCACGAGAAATTTATGTAACGCTGTGTTTCAAGGTAGATATCTGATGAATGGCTGATCTGACAGCAAAACCGTTGGAAACGAAATTGTTCATCATCATGTTCTGCATACGATGCATGAGTTGTCAATCCCTTTGGAATTTTTTTTTTGGGTTATATCACGAAAAAGTGCCCCATATGCAGTGCAGAAATTTCAAATAAATTGTAATTTCACAATCGCTTTTGGTCCTAAAAGGCCGGTCTTTGACACGGGTCATTGCTGATATATTCTTAGTCAAATAAATAAAGTCCCCGTTCATCCTCCCCACATTAATCAAGTTTTGAGGGGGTAAACCACCCTTAAGTGACTTCCAACTGGTTTTTCTCAATTTCCGGCTGAACGGTTGCTCAAATGCAAAATTAGTAGGTGACCGAAAATATTCCTGAGTAAATTTTGCATCGAAAAGGTCGAATACATTAATCAACTAACTCCCACCCAGCTCTTGCAATCACCGTTCGAAGTTCTACAAGTTCGAAGAGCGCGATCTAGACACCCGCTCCGACGCTGCTTAACAGCGGATATCTCAAAAACGGCTTGTTGTAGAATAAAAATGGAAGAGGTTTAATTTATAGGGCGAAACATGTTTCATGAGGTGCGGGTAATGATTTTCAGTTTTACGGGTGATATGGATGAGTTTCAGCGGTTCCTAAATCGTCTCCCAAATAAGAAAAAAAAAAATTTCATGGTTATGTGCCTGTTAAAGACAGATTTTTTTGCAAGTGATCAATATAGAAATTTTAAATTGCCCATCGCTGAATTGGCAAGGAATTGTGCATCGAATGAAGTTTTGTTCATTTGGCTGGTCCCTACCTAAGCTGTGCAAAACACGTACAAAATTGAGGGTAATTCCGAACACGCAGGGAAAATCTCGTATAACTCCGTCTATAGAAGCGTGTATCTCAAAACTGGCTGGTTTAACAGAAAAATGCGCCGAGAAAGAATTGATAGAGTTAAGTGTCCTCTACAAGAAGCAGTCCTTGTTTTTTCTCTAACTGAAAAATTATATGTGCTACGATCGTTTTTCATAAGAGTCTCGACGGAAATAAAGATTTCCGGCTGGGTTTTGCACAGTGCCCTTTTACAATGAATTATATATTTTTAAAATGTCCAGAACAATAATTTTTATCAAGAGTATCAAAAAAATGGTGACTAGCAATGTATAAGTATAATGATAATAATAATAATAATGCTAGTAATGGATTCTGTGGTAATGGTAACAACACAAATTAAAAAAAACGAGTAGGTAATGTACCTACACTATTTTTTCAATAACACGTTCACGTCATTGTCCTTCGATTCAAATATACAGCCTTGGATGCTGTACTTGGTGGACTTGAGAAAATCAGTTTTTTTTTTTAATTTGTGTTGTTTGGATTACTATTATTATTATTATTATTATTATTATTATTATCATTATACTTATACATTGCTAGTCACCATTTTTTTGATACTCTTGATAAAAATCTTTGTTCTGGTCATTTTAAAAATATATAATTCATTGTAAAAGGGCACTGTGCAAAACCCAGCCGGAAATCTTTATTTCCGTCGAGACTCTTATGAAAAACGATCGTAGCACATACAATTCTTTAGTTAGAGAAAAAACAAGGACTGCCTCTTGTAGAGTACACTTAACTCTATCAATTCTTTCCCGGCGCATTTTTCTGTTAAACCAGCCAGTTTTGAGATACACGCTTCTATAGACGGAGTTGTACGAGATTTTCCCTGCGTGTTCGGAATTACCCTCAATTTTGTACATGTTTTGCACAGCTTAGGTAGGGACCAGCCAAATGAACAAAACTTCATTCGATGCACAATTCTTTGCCAATTCAGCGATGGGCAATTTAAAATTTATATATTGATCAGTTGCAAAAAAATCTGTGTTTAACAGGCACATAACCATGAAATTTTTAATTTTTCTTATTTGGGAGACCATTTAGGAACCGCTGAAACTCATTCATATCACCCGTAAAACTGAAAATCATTACCCGCACCTCATAAAACATGTTTCGTCCTATAAATTGAACCTCCTCCATTTTTATTCTACAACAAGCCGTTTTTGATATCCGCTGTTAAGCAGCGTCGGAGCGGGTGTCTAGATCGCGCTCTTCGAACTTGTAGAATTTCGAACGGTGATTGCAAGAGCTGGGTGGGAGTTAGCTGATTAGTGTATACGACCTTTTCGATGCAAAATTTACTCAGAAATATTTTCGGTCACCTACAAATTTTGCATTTGAGCAACTGTTTAGCCGGAAATTGAGAAAAACCAGTTGGAAGTCACTTTAAGGGTGGTTTACCCCCTCAAAACTTAGTTAATGTGGAGAGGACGGACGGGGACTTTATTTATTTGACTAAGAATATATCAGGGATGACCAGTGTCAAAGACCGGCCTTTTAGGACCAAAAGCAATTGTGAAATTTCAATTTACTTGAAATTTCTGCATTGCATATGGGGCACTTTTTCGTGATATAACCGAAAAAAAATTTCTAAAGGGATTGACAACTCATGCATCGTATGCAGAACATGATGATAAACAATTTCGTCTCCAACGGTTTTGTTGTCAGATCAGCCATTCATCAGATATCTAACTTGAAACACGGCGTTACATAAATTTCTCGTGGCGCGCTTGAAACTACCCCCCACTTCAACCGCCGTTTACGCAAATTGGGTGGGACCTAGGCATGTGGTTGATAGGACCTTTTCGATGCAGATTTTAGTGGGGAATATTTTAAGTTCTATACTTATTTTACGTGCAAGTGACCGTTTGGCAGAAAAATGAGAAAAACCAGCACCGTGTCACTTTTAAGGGCGGTTTTCACCCCATAACTCGGCTAGCGCCAACAAGACACTTGGGGACTTTTTTTTGGTCAATAAGAACATGCTTCCGAATGTCTCTGCAAAAAATCAGCTTTATATCAAAGATGTCTACCTCTACCATATAAAATTATCAAACGGTCCTGGACTATAAATAGGCACATTACTTTCAATCGAACAAGTGCAAAAATAAGACTTCCCCGTCAAAAACCTGGAAGGTGGATACTCAAGAAAATAAACACTGTGATATTATCAAGAACGCTAGAAATGGAGTTTGACGAGTCACCTGAGAAAACTCCGAAAGACCTCATCGCTTCGATAACGAATACTAATAGTACGGAAAAAATAGTAAAAAAAATCAGCAAAACCTCGGAATAAATATGGACGTCCCGAAAATTTGATATTCTGTTCAGAATTGAGTGCTCTACAACATATCCAAAATCGCCAAAAATCACACCTGGGGGTTTTTAGTTATTGAAGGGGGGTAAAAAATTGCAACCTTAAATGGAGGGGATGAAACCTGTCAAATACGAATTACGATGGATGCAAATACATCGTAATTCGACGAAATATATCCCTTTTACATCATTTCGGTGCAAAAAGTGTCGATCATTGTTGAAGGGGGCTCGTGGGGATGCGAAGCTCGGCTAGGGGGTTCTTTTTTCTTCCTGCGCCATATTGAACCGATCACGACAAGTTTGGCATCTTTTCCGACTAAATTCAATCTCTTGAACTCAAATCCGTTGTGTAAATTTGGATGAAAACAAGTTTGAACAAGTTAACTTGAGAAAATTTTTTTTTCTTTGGACAATTTTGCCGAATTTTTTTTACTGTTGAAGGTGTTTATCTTCGGAAAATTTTCAGAGGCCATTTAATTGAAGTGTATTCTCCAGGAAAATCGTCCACTCGATGTATGATTATGTTTCTCGAGTTGAAAAAATCGATTTGAACCTGAGCCGGCGCGGCGCGTCGTCTACTACTGACCAGAACACTACAGCATCTTCAGCACTTTCAGGACGTCCATATTTTTTCCGAGGTTGAAATCTATCTTTCTTGGACTATAAGTGACTCTCTGTAAGAAAACGAACAACGTCTGATCATCCTACTGGTACACAGAAAACATAGCTGCGGAAAGAAAAGAGTTTTCTCTGCTGCATTCCGCCGCCTTGTGGTCTGTTCCCGACCTGACCTGACTTTTTCTCATTACATATTCCTTGTCTGGCAGGGAAAAGAGGGAATCCTGTCGCTAAACACCCGGCGGTGATGCTCGATCCACCGAGTAGTGCCGGGCGCAACCCTCCGAGAATTAACCTCGGCTAAAACTTCTCCCAGACCAGGTGGTTAACCCGCCCCTGAAATATTTTTCCTCTCCTCCTCCACTCTTCTTATCCAAGACAGACCCGAGGACAGACCTCTTCCATCCTCTATTATTATTTCCCTATGCGTTCTTCCGTCCCTTAACTTGTCTTTACAGTTCCTCCTCAGATGATTGATCGTTTCTTCCGCCGGCGCCGTTTCACATATCCTACATTATTTTTTCTTGTATACCTTGATGGCCATGTTTCTCCATTTTCCTTTCGTTTTTTTTCTCTTGCAAACAAGCGGAATGTCTTGTCCGATTCCTAATTGGGCTTTCGCAGGACCAGGTCTACGGTGAACGCGATAACGCGCGTGACGCCAAAGAGGCTCGCGGGCCGTCATATCGCCATCGAAAGCAGTGCTTGCTGGTAACTTTGGACATTAGAAACGCCTTCAACTCGGCCTCATGAGAAAAAATTATAGAACTGATAGAAAGTTGATTTCAGCCTGAGACACCTTATCATGAGTTATTTCAAAAATAGAAGCATTGAATAGGCGGAGGAAGACAGGCAGAAGTAATCGATATGAACAGTGGTGTTCCCGAGGGAGCGGCTCTGGGGCCGAACCTCTAGAGCAGAAGTTCTTAGCAGACCTAAAAAAAGGTCCTCTGTTCGGTAGTACACTTGGTGCTGTTGTGGCCAATACGAGTGACGGCACTTGAAGATATACGACAGTAAACTGGCCGAAATGCAAAGATGACTCTAAGGGTGATCACTGATCAGCGCCTATTATTGCACCGTACGGACGAGGGCGGCGCTGGTTATTGCTGGGATTCCAGCAATACAATATATATCCCTTCTGGCAAGGAGAAGAAGAACAGAAGCGTTCAATGGAACACCGAAAACAGAAGCCCAAGAGCGACTTATTTTAAGCTTTGCTGGGCATAATCCCTCAATCTCTATAATCGACTAAAACCTTTCCCAGACCAAGTGGTTAACCCGCCTCTGGGATCGCTTTGACCTGACCTGACTTGATTGCAGAATACTAACTTGCATTGCAGGCTACCAGCTTGTATTGCAGGATACTAAATTGCCCTGCAGGAAGCCCAACTTGCATTGCAAGATAGGTAAGTTGCATTGCATTATGTTAGCTTGCAATGCAAGAAAACTAACTTGCATTGCATGACACTAACTTTCATTACATGATACTAACTTGCATTGCAGGATACTAGATTGCATTGCAGGATACTAGCTTGCATTGCAGGATACCTAACTTGCATTGCAAGATAGCTGAGTTACATTGCATTATGCTAACTTGCACTGCATGATGTTAACATGTGATGCAAGACAACTGACTTGCATTGCAGGATTATTATCTTGCATTCAGAGATTCTTTTTTCAACATGTGGACAGGGAGCTGGTGCCTCAAAACTTACGTCATAAGTACATGATTTTAACCCTGTAGGTCTAACGTGTGTTGATAAGGTTGTTGAATATTTCTTTGTCTTACATGTCAGACCGGGGGCTTAAGGCTGGTATAGGCTTGTCAATTTTCGAAAAATGTCAAAAATTTATGTCTCAATGTACATGGATGAAACCAACAGGCTTTTGTGTGTGAACATCAGCTTAATCAAAAATCGGGTCATAAGACAAAATTTTTGGGGGCTCTCGGTCCATAAGATAAGTTTGAAATCTTCAAAAAATGCCAAAATTTACCTCCCCCTGGAGACTTCTCCTTCGGCATAATTTTAGGAACGAAAAACGATTCTCACATGATTTTTTACGCAGGTTTCGAATCTGCCCACATTAACTTTTGATGGTACATCGCTTACAGGGTGCAACATCGAAATTTTTTTCTCAAATCGTACACCCTGTATTTTAACATGGAAATCGATTCCGTTTTTCCTCCTGATTACAAATATATATATATATATATATCACACTTGGTGGGTTAGTCAACAAAACGCTTGTGAAAAAAATGATAAATTTTGGTCTAATTTCAAACTTGTCTCAAGGACCGAAAGACCCCAAAAATTTTGTCTCACGACCAGATTCTCGATCGAGGGGTTGTTCCAACACAAAATCCAATTGGTTCCATTCATGTACCTTATGACGTAAATTTTTGGCAATTTTTTTCCAAAATTGACAGGCTCATACCAGCCTAAAGCTCCCGGTCTGACATGTAAGACAAAGCAATTTTTAACAACCTCATCAACGCACATTAAACCTACAGGGTTAAAATTATGTACCTTATGACGTAAGTTTTGAAGCACCAGCTCCCTGTCCAATGGCCTTTCAGCGCTTTCGTAGTAAGATGCCACTTGGCGGACGTGGAAAGTACATAAGTATATTCAATACGTGTGCTAAGTGGCATTTTGTACCGTATGATCAAAAACTTTTTTACTTGCGGTAGGCTGTGGCCTAGCCAAAATCAGCTTCGTTTGCCTGCCAATGACCAGGCCACAGCCTACCGCAAGTAGAAAAGTTTTTTGCGGTATACGGTAAGGTATACCGCAATACGGTATTATCAAATGCAAGGTCCATACCGAGGTCCATACAGCATTCAGCAGTCTCCTCAAAAACTGTGCACAAGAATTACGACTTCGGGAATTCCAAGGACTTTCGGTGACTACTGGGAATCCCAGAGATTGCCGAAAGAATTCCTGAAATTTCGGTGATTTCCAGAAGAATTCCGGGAATCCCGGAATTCCCGTTGAATTCCGGGGAAATCAACACCTCGCTTCATTTATAATAATATGACAATTTTCGTGTACAAAAATGTTCTATTTTACTCAACCGCTTCAATTTATCCTCAACCAGATGTAGAAAAAGCTTCAGTAGTCGAAGTCTTTCAGGCTGATATTAAAATCATAAAATATGTCTCTAGTGTTTGTGTTCCATGAAGGATAATGAAATTTAGAGGTCCCCCTGGCAGTACCAGCAAACCAAAAAGAAGAGTTCGCACAACAATTAGGTATCTATCCACATAATTACCTCGTTAATCAGGTATACCTACACCTAGGTATTAGTTCCTTAAATCTGCTACAGCAAGTACTCACCTACTTAGATGGAAAATACTGAAAAAGGGAAAATAATATAAAAAGTAAATATCTAGTGTAAATCTGCCAGAAGTCGTTGAAGTGAGTTCCATTCGAGATTTTATTTTTACAACCACAACCGCACTCGAGGAGGGATCGCTAAAATGAATTATTGGCCGGATTATTTAGTCATAAAAGTCGTATTAATTTGCAGCTTCGAGGCTTCGCCCCTAAGCAGTCGCGATGATTATATTCAAATTACACTTTCCTCTCAAATTTAGTTATGATATCACGTTCACCAAGGGCGGAAAGGGGGCTTCGGCCGGATCTATTTGCAGCGGCAGCGTGCCGTGGCACCAGGTGTGTGCCCCTGCTCATAATTTACGCTCCCTCCCCGCTTCAAGTACTCCATATACTCATTAAGTCGCGCAATTAAAGCTGTACAATAGCTTTGTTCAGGCAGGATCCGACAATTTATCGTGGCATTTAACACTTTGTCACAAACTATTGCGTTCAACATTTTACTCTTATAAGGACTAAGGATGCTGAAACTTGAACAAAAGTAATTGATAAAAATAAACTTGACGTTGGGACGGGCCTTCATTGACCTTTGAAATAAGGTTTATAAATAATTTTCTTCATTAATAGTGTTAGCAGACCACCTATTTTTGGCGCTCATTTAGTTGTCTGTTATTATCCGATGTTCTTGTTTTTTAGCGCAATTTCCCAAAAAATGGGAAAACGGTGCTTTTGGCTTCACTTTCTTCGTCCGTCCGTCTTACCTGGGATAACTATTCAGAAAAAGGAGATAGATATCTCGTAGGTGTCAAGTTAACTTTTGGTTTCTTGTTACTCTGCCGCCATCTTTGATCCGCCATTTTTATATTCTCCATATTGAAATGTTTTGAAGTTTAAAGTGATTAGGAGGTTGACACTTATTTGCCGGGTAACATATGTGAGAACTTTATTAAGAGATGAAATACCGGCCGAAAGCACACCACTCGCCGTACCATAGTGCTAGTGCCCACCACCATTTCTCACCAGCATCAGCAGCCAGAAAGCACGTAGCAAGCCTAGTTGAAAATAACAGTAAACCGATTTCGATCATTACATTGGCGAAAGTGGTTCATCGGAGTACTGAAATATGAATTTCATGAGAATAAGGTAAAGAGACGCTATGATTAAGAGACGCTACGCAGAAGAAATGCATCAGCAAGATGTGATTCATATATCGCTCTAATTCCAGGCGCTTGCTGTAAATCAGAACTGTAGCCGCAGAGAAGCATCGGAATAAAGATATGAATATCACCGCAATGCAGAGGCATCACCTGAAATCCCCCGAAAAAATAAGGATAAAGATCTCCTGTTATCCGACGCCTCCTGCATACGATATCCTCGGTCCTCCCTCGGCCTGTTATGCCCTCACGCATTTTCAAGTTTTAAACTCGCATACTTACGCCCAATCCAATACTTAGCGAATTTTTATACTTAGCACTATTCTTTTATTCTGTTTTAACGCGATTTCGTAGTCACGAGTACCTACTGGTTCATTCTTGCACTGTGCATGTTTTTGACGAATAAAAATGATGTAGCTTTATTCAATTCTGACAGTTTCAAATGAATTTATTAATGAAATAAAGCATAGTACTATCAGTATCAAACTAAAAATGTGAATTTCTTTCAGCATTTCTTTTTTGATTTTGATTTTTTTTTTGTCTATTGAGGCCTAACTTCAACATGTATCTGTCACGACTAGGAGAGTAATAAACTAATAAGCTTGAAACAAAACGTTTGTTGAGCAGTTCTGGGGGTTAATTGACAATTTTTTTTTGAACTCGAAAAAAAAACTTGAAATGTATAGTACCTACAAATTCAACTCTACTCTAATGGCTATTACCATAGAGTCTATTATACCCATTCGGATGCTTTACGACACTCCAAGGCTCGTGTCAGCAAACTGCATCTTCTTGAGTGATAGCAATGATTACGCACGGGGCACGGTACGTTGTTTTTTTTTTTAATTCTTTTATTTAACGTCGGCCTATTTCCGCAACGAGGTCTAACACCGACGCCGGTGAATGCTCTCCTCCACTATACCGGAAATTTTGCCGAACCCCTGTGTGTTCCAACACAGGGTGGGGATTTTCAACGACCACCAACATTGCATGGGGTCGGCACCATCGTTCGTATTTAGCAAGCATTCCAACTAAACCAATAAGCTTGTTTTCGAGGCGAAAATCGGCGGGGATCGAACCCGCGAATCCGCGACCTCTGGAGTGGTAGTCGACCGCGCTAACCACCACACCACAAACTCGTTGGCACGTTGGTTGAATAGTATAATAATTAGGCAATTCATTATTGATTTCCCAAAGATTTTTGATCCAAGAGTACGTAGATATACTGCCGTCATAAAAAAGCAGCAGGTATATGTCGAGGGATTGACCACCCAAGAAATTTGTGTACACAATTTACAAAATTTACAAAATTTACCAAACATTTACTAATATTTACCAACATTTACCAACATTTACCAAACATTTACCACATTTACTAATATTTACCAAACATTTACCACATTTACCAACATTTACCAATATTTACCACATTTACCAACATTTACCAAACATTTACCACATTGTTTAAAAACAAAATCCACTAGTAAAAAGCATAAGATGAACTACTGAAATGTACAAAACCAAAATACCAACTGGAAAATACCGAACAGAATATCGTCGTACTGAGTCGAGTACTGAGTGAGTCAGCTTTAGATAAACTTGTCTCTGGAGTAATTTTGTATCACCTACGCTACATATTATTATTTTGAATGGTCCAGTTTTGCATCATAGGTACCTATATGGAAATTAAATTCAATAGCCGTGGAATTTTCACGATCCGTCCAACCTCTCCCTATTTTTACCTTGCATTTGAGGTACCTATTATTTTTAGTACTAGGTAAGTATGTGATAAAAACTGTGTTTTTTCGAGATATTCCGATTAGCGTTTGCAAATTTCATTTTCCAGAAAAGAGCAGAAAGAGCAGAAGCAATAAATTAATCGTGTTGCCTAGCTTGGAGGTTTGGCGGATCGGCCGGGGTCGGGCACAGAAACTGTATTCGTAATCCTACGTTCGTTCATTTCCGTTCATGTCCCGATATTTTGCTGCTCGGCAAATCTTTGGCAGAGTCGCAGAGTCCAGGGCAGAGTTTTTGACTACACATCATTGGAAATTGGAACTCGTCAGAGAATTTTCTGTGAGAAAAATGGAAACCACAGGCGTGATAAATAAATAGGTAGTTGGTAGTTGACTTTTTCTCATCTATTGAACGGAAAATGAACACAATTCCAACATTTATCAAAAACATATTGAATTTCCTAAATTTCATGAGATCGACTACAAAACGTATCGTTTGGGGATTTGAAAAATTTGTTGTGGGCGACACAAAACTTTCCCGACTAGTATCCAGAAACCCATGGAAATTTTTGTTCGATGTGCTTCTCCAGGTATAAGGGTTATTGGAGCTCGAAGAATAGATTGGAATACATTTGCAGGAAATTGACAATTGGTTCAGGAAATATTTGAATTTCCCGGAAATACTCAAAGCCTTTTCCAAACCATTTTATTATGAAAGTCGTCAATCAAGACTTTATTTTGAGATCCATCATTAAGATCTACTCTTGGCTATTAGTTGGTTTTTCTCGTTTTTATCTGGAAACCTCGGAAATTGAGAAAAGAAACTGTTGGAAAATGCCTGAGAAGTAAACTCCTGTTGAAATTTTTTTGTGAAAATCCGTTCATGGTATAGAAGTTTCGAACTTTGCAGTTTTTCCAAGGTAGAAAACTCAAAAACCATTAGTCCATTTTCAAAAATTTTCTTCTCAAAAATCAGTCCATTCTTTTCTCTAAGACTGGCAGCAAGTCTGCACCTAAAATTAATATTTCGTGGGGCTTACTGCATGTCGAAGTTTGTTCTGCAGTTTTTTTTTTAATTACGGAATGTGCAATTTCAAGTCTGGAAAAATCATCGTCGGAAAACCGAAACCGCGTTGCATCTGTAAATAGGCCTACACGACGCTCAGAAAAAGAGTGTCTGAGTTTAGTTCTGCACCAAACGCGCGTCGTCCTGGTCAAACCCCGAGTGAGCGGCCCTTTCGAGTCGTAACGGCCAAGATGAAATTTAAAAATTTGTAACGCCTTGCTGAGAAATGGTAGAAAAGTCCAACTGAAGACTCAATTAGAATATTTTGGTTTGTTGCTCCCTGTCGAATTTGGTTTCAATTCATCGGATAGATTTTGAAAGATGATTAAATGTCAAACTTTCGAATTTCGATATCTTCCAATTACTGACAAGTGAAATACTTGAAACTGTTCTGAATACACCTGATTAAGGGCTTTCAAATAACATATAGTCAAGTTCCGTGAGATACAGCTTCTGTCGTTCTTTGATAACACTTCCGTTTCATAGATGACAGCCAAAAATTAATCAGCTCATTTGACGGCAAGACCCTGTCTGTATACCAAATTTCAAGTCGATCGAGTCAACGGTTCGGCATCAGCTATCGTGTCAGAACGTTTTCCTTGCACCATCACATAACTTTTCCTTATTCCGAGTGAGGAGACGGGTCGGGAAAGTAAAATGAAGATTTGCATGAAATTCAAGAGTTTACGAAAACTCTTTAGGTGTATCTAAACTTATCGACGAAGACAAAAAAGGAGATTATTTTGGACCTATTAAGAAAGCCCCAGCGGAATTTTGGTTTTTGTCCGAAGAAAAACTGAGGGTTGAACTAAGGAAAAGAATAAAAGTTTTATTACCTCCATTACGGTTTCAGTCGAAAATTTTTTCTGTAATATAATGTTAGAAATTGGCACTGTCCCCTCGATCCTCCCCTCGTCCCTCCCTTATAGAAAAACTACGTATTTTAAAAGACTTCAAGTCTAAGTTCAAGCATTTGATATTATTATAAACATAAGTGGCCTTGAATACATAAGTATTTGGATCGAAGAACATGAACAACTATACAATTATAGCAAAGAATCAAAATCATTGCTAAAAGAGGTTAAGAGACTTTCCATTTTTTTTTACGAAACTCAACTTGAAAACCTGCAGGATGACCGAAAAACCGAGGAAATTACAAAAAATTATCTTGAAACAACTGAAAAACTATCACATTGACCAAACACTTACAAATATTCATCACATTATCTAGCAAGCATCTACAAAAATCCGCTAAACAGCTACCAAAATTGACTGTTATTCACTGAAATTTACCAATCATTTACCACATTTCCAAACATTCACCAAATGTTTACCAAAATTTACTAAATATTTACCAACATTCACCAACATTTACCAAATATTCACCACATTTACTAACATTTACCAAATATTTACCACATTTACCAACATTTACCAACATTTACCAACATTTACTAAATATTCACCACATTTACCAAACATTTACAAACATTTACTAAAACTTGTACACCACATTTACTAGGTGGTCAACCCCTCGGTATATGTACATATTTTCACGAGATTGACTTTTTAGCTATTTTGAAATTTACAGAAAATTCTACATCGATTTTCACACGTAGATTTCAAAAAAAAAACAAAGCTACCAAATTCGATTTTGAAAATACAACAACACGTCATCGTTTCATTTAGTAAGAAGGCAATACCTGTTTAACACGTACAATATACAGGGCTATATTAGGTATAGCATGGTCTTTAGGAGCTGCAGCCCACCAGGGGCCTCGGTCGCCCAAAGGGCCTCGACCTTCGCAAGTTTTTCTCGATGAAAAATTACAAGAACATGGTTGGAATATCAAGCCATTAATGGCCGCAGAAAGTGATATTTTGATGAACAACTGAGATTTCAATGGCGTCCAGGAGAAGTTTGTTTCTTTAAAAGTGCGAAGATGAAATCTTTAATTTTTTGAGGAGTGAGTTCAATTTCTAAATTATTTTTATTTCATCCAATTTCATTCCAGTTGTTCTTCGTTATTTTTGATATTGTGGAGGAATCTTCAATTTTTGCTTTTTTTTAAACTGATGAAGAATCTCGGCTTTTTTGTAATATTGAAAAAAATCTGTATTTTTGTTGTTACTTTTTCTTAATATTGTTAGAGAGGTGGGCCTAAAAATATCTGTGAGCCCAGGGGCCTCCGACATGTAAATCTGGCCCTGGCATCATAAGAAGGCAGTAACTGCAGGCAGCAACCCGCCAGTTACTGCCTTTTTAAATTGGATCATGAGAAACAACGACAGAACGGTTTTTTTCCGTTTTTTTCGTAATCTTCTAAAATGTAGTTACCATGCCTTTTTCCTTACCGTCAAAAGGTTGAATTCAGACACATGTTTGAGCAAATCAAATGAGAAATAAACCCTGTATTTCAGGACCCTTCAGGCCGCAAACACCTTGAATATGCAATATAGGCAATATTTGCGTCGAAATATATGAGCGTTACTGAAAATTGGCGCATTACGAGTATACCTCCCGTGTACGTTGTGGGAGACATTGACGGAATATGGGAAAAATAGTAAAAAAAAATTGCTCGTTGATTCTTCAAGTTATGAAGTTGAGAATTTAACTTCTTCGATATGTATGGTTTTGAGGCAAAGCATTGTTACTTGCGCAGAATCATAAGTTAGTAGTTTCCGAATGGGAATTTCTTTCGCAACTGAGATTCGACTCGTATTTTTAATTTAAATTTCGTTTCTCACGGCACGTCGAAGGTCCTGTGACGATACATTTGGTAAAGATGATTCAAACGATGGTCAAACGAAACTGGTCTTCAAAGTTTCAGAGTATTTTAATCAATTTATTGGCAGTAGATAGGCACGAGGTAGAACAGACCAGGCCAGGTTCTAAGAAGCTTCCATCATGATATCAAAGACACTGGAACAATAATGATATTGTAATGTACAATGTACCTATTCTAAATAAGCTGCCAGGTAGGTGCTAATGCGATGCAACTAGATTGCACTGATCTGTTTTTGTTTATAATGTTACGTATTTCGCGTACGGGTTCGATTATAATTGAGACTATCGTTTTAAAACACACACTGTTCATTACTGCGTACTACAATGAATACACGTCAACAATTATTTACTTAGGAATATAGCCGATTACTACTTTGCTTGTTTCGCACTCGTTCGCTTCCAAATTCAATACTGCTCGTGAGGCGACGATTGATGCCTTATATAGGTCCGACTAACTCATCTCGAATGTTCCATTCATTCTCCAGCAGTTTCCATAGTGACCTGGCATATGATTTCTGGACGACTCCCAAATAATCACACACCTTTCGCGTGCTTCCCGTGTGTTCTGGTGTGTGGCACCTCCGCCAAAATGCACAAATGTAGCTTGACCCACTGCTGAAGTCTCCATACAGTTGTACGGGAAAAAGCCTACACTCGCGCTCTGGAACACACCAGAAAGCTCAGCACTTGTACACTGCGATCTAACGGGAAGAGTCTAGAAAGATCGCGTGTTATCCAGGATCGCCGCTCGTAACAATAACTTGCAAAGCAAAGCCGTGTAATTTTTTTTACTATTTTTCCCGTTCTCCATCAACGTCTTCTATAACGTACCCGAGAGGAGCGCCATTTTTGAATCACTGTACAAATGTCACACAAATTGAATGAAATAAAGCAAACAACGGATGTTTTTCGAATACATATTGTGAATCATTTCCACAAAAAAAAGAAGCCTACTTCAGGCTTTCAAAAAGGCCCTTTTTGGACAGTAATTTCGATTTATGCCACTGTTAGTTGGTAATTCAGTGGAAATGTCTACGTCTAAAACAGAAACAAAAAACATTTTGCCTAGGGCTCGCCTAGTATACTTATTATGACACTTATATTTTTATATCTAAAATAATAGTATATTATTATACGAGTTTAATAAGACTAAATTTGTCACACGACTGTGACAGGAAAGGAAGGAGTGTGACAAAACGTCTTATTAAACGAGTGTTATATACTGTTTTATCTATTTTGTTTCAAACGTTTCAAAGAAATTCGAAAATTCGACAGTTGGTATTGCCTTACGGTTGCATAAAATACGAGGATTATTATCAATTATCACACCGCTTTTGGTGTCGAAAAGTGGCCAGTATTACACCGAAATAGATAAAGATATATTTTTGAATCTAAAATAAAGATTGGACAATCATTCTTATTTAACGTTTCATACATTAAGTATACATATTTGTAGAAATCAATCATGCTTTTTTACAAAGCTGACACTGGCTAGCGTCATTTCACATGCTGTTTTTACCTTGTCCGAAATAATGCGATACCTACTACATGTACTATTTTCAGGTGGAAAACACGGAGTAAAAGTAGTAGTAGGTACACAAGTCAGTAACTTATGCTTGATCAAAACATTCAGCTAATGGTGGTGTGACCCCTCGATTGTCCTATATATTCATGGTTCAATCAAGTTCAATCCAATAGAATCGATCCTGCTGTAAAAGGTTCAGGCTTGAATTAAGCAAGTATAATTATTATAATAGAACAGATTAAATCCCGCATTTATGGATTAGTACCTACATTTAGAAGGAACATTGTTGTGCTTCAGCTAGGTATGAAAATAGCTGTCGTAACATTTTCTTTTCATAAAATGATATGTATAAAACAAATGAATAGGATATTACAAAAATGTTATTCACTTCATAATATTTAATAATGAACTATGCTTGACTTGCTTTTAACGAATTATAGGTCATATTTGTAGAATTTTATTCATTCAAGGTTTGTGTAAGCTTGCCTGATTTGTCCAGTAATTATAAACGAGTAATTATTATATGTCGCCCAATATACCTAGTGGATGTGGTAGCAAAAAACAAGTTGCAAATGATGATTAAGGCAAACCACTTGACAGGATCATAACTCAGACCTAAATAAACGATTTGACCCGCAGTGCTCTTTTTCTACCACCTTAGGGCTGAATTTCAAGTTAGCGGCGTAACTTACGTCACTCATTTACGGCATCGATAAGCCAATCATCGCGTCGGATTGTGTTATGTTGCCATAGTGACCGGACTTACGCTACATTCACGCGGGCGGATCTCCGACATCTAGCCTTCTAAAAATGGATTTTGTGTGGGAACATCCCCTTGATCGAAAATCTAGTCGTAAGACAAAATTTTTGGGGGCTTTCGGTCCATAAGACAAGTTTGAAATTTTCAAAAAGAACCAAAATTTATCAATTTTTTCACAGGCGTTTTGTTGACTAACCCACCAAGTGTGATATATATTTGTAATCAGGATGAAAAACGGAATCGATTTCCATGTTAAAATACAGGGTGTACGATTTGAAAAAAAAATTTCGATGTTGCACCCTGTAAGCGATGTACCATTAAAAATTTTTGTAGACAGATTCGAAACCTGCGTAAAAAATCATGTGAGAATCGTTTTTCTTTCCTAAAATTATGCCAAAGGAGAAGTCTCCAGGAGGAAGTAAATTTTGGCCTCTTTTGAAAATTTCAAACTTGTCTTATGGACCGAGAGCCCCCAAAAATTTTGTCTTGTGGCCCGATTTTTGATTAAGGGGATGTTTCCACACCAAATGGTTTGTTTCATTCATGTACCTTATGACATAAATTTTTGGCATTTTTCGAAAATTGACAAGCCTATACCAGCCTAAAGCTCCCGATTTGACATGTAAGACAAAGAAATTTTCAACAACCTTATCAACGCACGTTAGACCTACAGGGTTAAAATCATGTACCTTATGACGTAAGTTTTGAGGCACCAGCTCCCTGTTCATTACGGAAATACTTAAAGCCTGCGATTTCTAGGATGATTGCAGGGTTGAGGACCGAAAATCAAAAGACACACAGATGAGTACTTAAGTTCAAGTATTGTGGAATGTTGTTCACTAAACCTATTATCAATGTCCAGATTTATTGCTGTTCCTCATTGAAAGATCCGGTTGATAAATTCCACCTTGCGCGCACTATCCACACTGGGTGAATTTTTTTACTAAATATTTGAAGCCTTAAAATCGTAGAGGACACATAGGTTGAGTCCAAATATTTTGATAATGTGTTCTTCCCTGGCGATCAAACTAGTTGAATACCAATATTCAAATTTATGCGACACTATTCACATGTTTTTTCCTGAAATATCCAGGCGAAGAACTCACACTCAACCGCCTTTCCCGCAGCACTCACCAATCGGAAGAATTACGTACAAGGACTCCGTTACCCACTTGAGCATGTGACTTGAGCACTAACAACAAATCTCTCTCGTTAGTTTGAGATATATCTAATATTGATCGGATACTCCGTTCACATGCAGGAACAACTTGGAGACAGATATCTGAGTAATTCTTCGAATCTGACCTTTGAGGATGGAAATCAAAGGACGCACGAGGGTTGAGTCCGAATATTTTGATTTGTTGCTCCGTAGGTCCAATAGAACATACTGTATACCAAAATTCAGCTTTGCGCAAAATTGTTACCGGTTACCACGATTTTTCTACTAAAATGCCTGGGCTATGTGCGGAGCAAACATTGTCATTACAATGTTCCAATGTACCTACGTTTTTATTACCTGAGCCTGCTCAACGAATGGCTCAGATCGCAAAATATAATTTGCAACATCAGCTGCACAGGTCCGAAATTGGGGCCTTGATATAAAGAGCATCCCCAATCCTCCCCATTTTCAGATTTTACGTCCTCATCGATCGCTGACGAATTTGGAATTCCTGCTCGGGAGGCGGTTCGTGTTTACATCCGCAAATTTTATCTCGCAACCGGGTAAATAAAGGACGGCGTACCTACCAGCCCTCAGCTCCCCATCACTCGAATCGTGTTTTTAATGGCCGTCAAAATATGCTACTCCCTTTGCTGCAGTAATTAAAAATGTCTGCAGGAATATGTTTTTTGTTTTAATGGAAGAGAGCATAATATTCTTTTTTTGTGAGGTGAGAAGTATAGGTACAGTCGACCGATAGGTACATTAAAATGGGGTTTGTCTTGCAAAAGGTCGCAGAGAGTCGAAAATTTTCAATCTGGTAGAGTCTTTGTGTCTCGATTAAAATACTTTACTTATAGTTTTTTAGTTCGGCAACCGCCTCGCTCCTCCATATTGAAAAAATGATGTCAAAGGACCCAAAAAAGAACCACTTTTCACCAAGTCACTGCTCATCGCCGTCTCATGTATTACCGCAGTCTAGGGATGTCCAAATGTTGTCGGTGAATCGATTAGTGCTAATCAAAAAATTTCAGAATAATAATAATGCTGACAATAATAAAAATGATTTTTCATCAATAGTCGACACAAATGACCAAAAAATTTAACGGCTTTTCGGCATTTACGAGTGTTGTCGCGTGTGTAATAATCGAAACAATAATTACATTAGTTTGAATCGATTCACTAAATAATCGTATACAGTTGAATCGATTCAACTTTTCAGATGCATCGTTTCCATTGAATCGATTCAAGTATGAATCGAATCGAAGTTGGACATCTCTAACGCAGTCGAACCATATGACTCTACTGAAGCTCTTGATAGAATTAGCTCCCACGCCAGTGCCATTCTTCGCGGTTAAAAACAAATAACTCTTTTGGCAAACATGTAGGTTTGCCTTGATTCGAATCATGACATTCGAACGATTCGATGATTTTTTTCTCATGTGGAAATAATGATGTATATATATTTATTATGCTTGAAAAAATTGATACATGACTGTATAAATTATGTAGGTGGGTATATAAAAGACATGAATTACTTATAAGTCATAATTTTAGATATGGGTGATGTAGTTAATTGTAGTTGCATTGTATATGTATATGTATATATAGAAGAGTATGTATAAAAGTTTGTATGTATTGTATATTGTATGTGTATAGGTGCGTACAGACCTGAGCACTTTTTCGCGGACGAACAGTGCTCGCGGACACGTGCGTGCGTGTGGACGGGTCACACGCACGCATGATGTTCGCAGACGCACAGTTTCAACGCACAGAGCCCGTTCCGAGGCACGGATTCGTGTTCGCGACGCACAATGCCGTCCGCACATGAAAAACGCTCAAAATTCATGATGGACTAGGAAACCCAAAACATACTCATTCGATAGGTATTCAAAATGGGCTTGTACCATCTTCTTATCTTTCACTCACCTCACGGATTTCCGTTGGAATTACCGTTTTTAGGTTCTTCTAGAAAATATCACGAAATCCCGTGAATTTGAACTAAACTCGTCGAATCTCAAGAACTAAAAGCAATATCAGAAAAATTTCTTCGCTGGCGCTTAGAGCCAAGTTCTGCGGTGCTCACGTTGAGAATATTTTCAGGTTCACGTTAATAGGTGGCCCCACAAAAATTGGAAATCAAAGAATTGCACAGCCAAATAATGAAAAAGACGCGAAATCTTCGACCAGCGATGGACTATGTTAAATTTTCAAAATAGAGGGGTATATATGCGACGTTATATTTGAAGAAGACATTGAAAAAGTTTTATCCTCAAAGAAAATGACAATTTGGTGTGTCCTCTGGAAGGTACTGATTTTCAAAGGTAGATCTCGGATGCGTAATTTTAGGTTTTGAAATATTCCTTGTTTTTTGGATCAATATTCATAGTAGTTTACACCTAAAGATGCCAACACGTTTTCTGAAGAATAGAATAAATGGTGGAATAAGTGAGCAGTGGTTCTCTGATCCAAAGATGGCTGGTGGCGTATGTCTTCATGTTAAATAATTCTTGAATAAAGAATCAATCCTTCCGCCAAAGTTAGAATGATGAGCAATTTTTTTTCCAATGCCCAAAGTGTTATTGCCCACAGAGTTGAAACGTCCATTGTCCCTCAGGCTCTTTTCTATTTTCTTGTGTCATTATTAGTGTTATCAATAATTTGTGCTTTTGCGTTCCATTTTGCTTTCCTAAATTTCTTTCGAATACATATTTATGCAGTGGAGACATAATTATTGGAACTTGACTGCTGAATCATTATCATAAGTATCAAGGCTGACTCTTTGTCAAATGGACTTGGCAGAGTCCTGAAAAATTTCAACACTAAAATTGAACCAAAAGGTCATCGATGGTATTTCATTGTACAAGCTAAGCGCCACAAATTTTCGGTCAAGCACAAATTTTGGTCATTACTCGTTACTGAAACGATTTTGATCTGCTTGAATTGCCTCTTAGTCCGGTGGACTAGCGCCTAAACTATGCATCTTGTGATAAAGCAAAGGGCTTCTGGATTTACATTCTTGAGACTCAACTTGACAATTCCAGAAATGGCGCCAACGAGTTTGGTGTGGCAGGTGACCTCAGGAGCCCTCCAGAGCTATAAAAGAACCAAAATCTTCCATGTTCCTCGAAGGCACCCAAATACATAATACTTCGATGCGCTGATGCCCTATGGGGAGAAATTGACAAAATATGTCGATGCTAATCACGTAAGGGGGCTGAGGAGAAGGCATTTTTGTCTTTGAAGGCGATTCATGGTTTTTATCATTCCTGAATGAATATGAAGAAGTTTGGTATCATTTTCGACTAAAATCGACGTTCTGAGTTCGAATAAAGTGTTCAAATTACGTTAGAAACATGTTTGAACAAGTTTGTCTGAAAAAACACGCTTTTTTGATATTCAACTTAGACCTCATGGTTTTCACTCCTTATCACAGGGATTCCATTTATTCTTGCATATTCAGTTACTTTCAACTTTTCTTCGATTGAAAAAGATGCATTTGATATGCTTCTCATCTTTACAAGCTCATAAAAGTGTCTGGTCGCGAGGGCAGTTTTGCGTCAACACGGCACCTGATAAGTGACGCATGCTTCACTTTAAAAACGTGTTGCATCATAAATAAAGACTCTATTGTACGGTTTTTACCTTTGTCCTGCAGAGGAAGAATTGTTCCTCCTTGTTGAAGCAACAAACATGATATCGGACCTGTATTGCATGCACAATATGACTTTTCGTGTGAAGGTGCGTCAATTACAGTGTTCAAAGTTGACATAAAATAACTTTCGGAACAAATCCTTCTAATCATCTTGTAAAAACAAAAGACATATCCAGTGTATGTTTTCCATCAATTAGAGACCTGAGACTAATACAATATTCAACAATTTCGATCCCAGATGTCTTCGAAAATTAATAAACCGGCAGTAAAAACTTTGATATTTTCCCTGATTTTTTTTTCCGAATCGGAATACCGAGTAATGCGATCCAAGGATGCATCGATACTGCATTTTGGATTAGAGCAACGAATTTTTTTATGTTCGAACCTTATACCAATAGACATGATTTGACCCGCAGCACTTGAAATTTTGTCAATAAGGAGGCGAATGGGGGCCCTTCAAACTTTGAAGATAAAAGAACTTTCACAAAACGACCATTGAGTACCGTCATGTGTCATAAGGAAGCTTATGAGTCTATTAGAAATATTGGTAGCAATTGTCGCCGTGCTCGTTCCATTCTCCAAACTTGAAAAAAAAAACATTCTTTTGTTGAGGTCAAGAAACCTGTTTTTTTCTTTTTGACATGGAAACGATAAATTCATTATGTTCTATTGAGTAATCAGCCAAATCACATTCCGTGAGTCTAATTCCTTGGTAGAAAAGTGCCCATGGGCACCATGGCATTGCTTACCATGGGGTTGTGCCCAATGTACCCATGTGCACCATGAGGATGTGCTCAACGTTCCCATGTGCATCATGAGGATGTGCTCAAAATACAGGAGGATCTGCCAAACCTGCTCATGTGAACCAACCATAGTCACACCCCCATGAATACATTGAGCACATCCCCATGGTGCACATGGATACGTTGAGCACATCCTCATAGTGCACATGAGTCATCATCACATCCACATCAAATAGCACCCCCAAGGTATTGGGTATATGTAATTGCCTACCTGGAGGCTGTGAACAATCTGTATCACCCTGTTAACTACAGGCTGTGAACAATCTGTAACACTCTACATGAAAAGATGCAGAAAATTATAGATAGGTAACTAATATTTTGGAATCTTCATGAAAATTGACAATGGAAAGTTTTTTTTTGAGGTCATTATAATAATAATAATATTTATTTTCGTCCGTGATTTTACAGTAAGTGTAAATAAAATATAAAGATTGATATTTCACTCATAAATAAAATATAGGACATGTCCAAACACTAAATCTAAAGATAAGGGAGAAAGTGGGTAGGTGAGTAATAAATTAACAAATAAGGAACAATAAAATCATAGCTCGAGAAATTCCCCAACAGAGTAAAAAGCCTTGTCAACTAAAAAGTCGTACAAGCTCCGTTTGAAAGCTGCATAATTGCAATCACCAGTTACATCACTTGTCAATTGCAGGAACTTATTAAAACACTTAATTCCTTGATACATGTGACTGTTCTGACCGAGTCCCAGTCGTGAATAAGGAAGCTCAAGGGAGGAACCACCTCTCGTCCTATAAACATGCTTGTCGCCTCTACTTGGCAATGTAGATTTGAGCTTCTTGACGTTCAATACGATCTGATAAATATAGAGAGATGGTAAGGTTGAAATTTTGAATTTTGGAAATGAATCTCTGCACGAAGTACGTGGACCAACGCCTCCCATACACCTCAGCACCCTCTTCTGGACAACAAATACCGTGTCAAGGTGCGAAGAGGAGCCCCAAACTATCAGGCCGTATGACATAACTGACTGAACCAGACCGAAGTAGGCCAATCGGAGAGCCAATTGCAAAGAGAAGGTCCCAAGAAAAGGGTTGTAATGTCGCGGAACACCCTGTATATTATGGAATTGATGATTGCTAATGAACAAGAACAGAAATCAAAATAAAAGTCTCGCGAAATGTGTAAATCGCTCACTGCTTTATCAAACTAGAAGAAAAATCAAATCTTCCTCAAGAACAGGCCATCAACATGCTTGATTTCTGTACTAACTCCACAAGCAACACAAATAGGACTGCTTTCAACAAGAAAGGCTGCAATACGATACAGTTTGTGATCGTTTTCGAGCTTTTGAATAACGGCAACGACATTTTTGTACTCCCATACTTACGGATGGCTCCTGAGGTCGCCTGCCACACTAAACTCGTTGGCGCCAATTCTGGAATTGTCAAGTTGAATCTCAAGGACGTGAATCCAGAAGCCCTTTGCTTTATCACAAAATGCATAGTTTGGGCATTTTTTGGCGCTAATCCACCGGACTATCTGTGCAGTGTTAGACAATGTGGTGTATTTGAATTTTAGAACAAATGAGGTTACGTGAAATTGTTTCGAAATAGGACAATGCAACTTTTAATCAAAAACACCATGCGATACAGGCCCTACTAAGGATGGTTTGCAAATATTAGGCCTCATACATCACATAGCTTTGATAGATTATATTATTATATAGAAGAAAGCTTCTTGAGTACAAAAATGTAAGTAAAAAGTCTTCATTTAGTGCCGCAAATGAGTACTGACGCTGTAATCAAATTGTTCACGAAGAAATGGGCGGCTCTGCACCAGATCAAGCAAATAATGTTATTGGATGTTATTGTGTCGGTCCTTCTCTCAGGTATTATGTTGTGAAGGAAGGTGAAGGATTAAGGTTCTTTCGCAAGAAACACTGAACATGAGTCCCATGAAAATACGCAAGAGGCAAAAAAAAGAATTATTGCCATAATTTTTGAGTTTGTGAGAGAATCTTTCATATATAAACTTTGAAGGGAACTGGGTCATAAGTTAATCTTACATCATACAACTTAAACGACCTAGAAAACTTATTCCAGTTGAGGAATCATGAGTTTTCTTGGATTTTAATTCTTAGGCATTTGAATGTCGCGATATCGAGGCATTTTCCAAAGTTTCAAACCCAAATATCTCGGAAATGAAGCCTCTATCCAACATTTTACAGGAGTTACTTTTTCTTCTAAATAGAACAAGGAATTCAAAAAAAAAAGTATAATTTCTCAAAAATATCCAGTGGCGTAGAAAATGAGGTGGGAGAAGTTGAACAATTCCTCCGTATCTACGCCACTGGACAATTTTGACAAAAGTTATCCACGTCAAGTGATGAATATCTATTCTGTGATCATTTGTACCAAACTTGGTTGAAATCGCTCAAATGACTTGAGAGTTATTGTAAAGAAAAAGATTTTAAAAACAGAACTTTGAAGGGCTCTATCTTCCTTAGGACGCGTTTTGGAGCAAAATTAAATTATGCATGTCGACCTAGTTTTCGACGGACCATCGAATGGTGAATTATTGCTACTATAACCTGGACCGCACCGTATAGCGTCTTGTAATCGAAAATATTCCATCTTTTGTCAGAAAAGCCGCCAAAGTTCTCGTCGCTCCCAATGTCGTTGCTGTGTTCTCCAGCATTAAGCGGCAATCCATTCGCAATAGCCCTGGAAAAGTCGATCGGCTTCGCGAATATTCTGGCAAGTTTCAGATGCACGGCTGCTCCGCCATTTATAATTGTGTAGGTACGTGTCTTATTCGCGCGTCGTGGTCTCCAACAAGTTTCGTATCAATATTAACATTGTTGTCATGTCCGCTTGTCTTCGGATGATCTTCAACTACCTACTTTTAAATGACATTTCCTTTTTCCATAACCATAATATCGATTCATGGCCGTTTGGGAAGAGGTGATCAAAAACCTTATCTTTTTTTCCTACAGACCCGTTGGTTGGCGTCTTTGGGTAGTCGACATAATTGCCAATGACTTATTATTGGTCTATTAGGAGATCACAAAATATTGTTTCTCAAGGTACTTATTCTTCAGATGGTCTAGGAGGATACAAAATACCGTTTCTGATGTTCTTCTTCAGATGGTCTTTCAATCATTAGAAATTTTCGGGAACATAGTTTTCTAAGCCATTGGGTGTTCTTGACAAGTTTAACCACTCGCTGATAACTGACTTGCAAGTCCATTTCATGGCTCCGCAACCGCAATGCGTTCCACCGCCGTCGTATGATTTACTGGAGATGTTCAAAATTAGATTTTCAGGGCCGTTGGTGACTTCCGATGCCCAGTCATTTTACCTCCAATAGCCTTCTTCAGATGGTCATTCTCTCCATTGACAACTTCTCCATCTTCTCCAGGATCGCTAGTTTTTTGGACGGCATCGGCACTCGTGTAATATTTTCAAGTAAGGTACATACGCGTCGAACACCCAATTTTAAGTTCTGCATGTCCCATTTCTTCGGTCTTCCGCAGATGGCTTTTTTATGGTTACTTTTTCTTCTTCACAGCCATTGGCTTTTTCGTAAGGTTCAATTATTGGTGAAACCACTCTGGTTCTTCTGCTTTCCTTTGTTACATACACTGACTCGTTGAAAATCTGAATGACGCCAAGTATCAAGTATCACTCCACATGACCTTAGCTCTGCCTTCTCTTATTTTGTAAGCTTCATTTTTTTCTCTTCAGTAAGGTTTTGAACTTTTTAAGAAAATTATCATGCGCTCAATATATCGAGAGAAGCCTCGCACTGAACCTATTGGGCATCTTCATTGAGGCAACGAAATCAATATTAAGACCCATCAATAACACCAGACCTCTCACAGTTGAGTTGAATCGAAATAATTACTGAAATTCGGCATCAATTTTTGCACACACATAACAGCGTTCGCACGCACTCAAAATGTGTGTTTGTTGTTTCCACTCCACGGAATGTCCGCCGCGAACAGTGTTCGTGCGCGTTGAAATTCCGTATTTACACGTCCAGACCTGAGCATTTGTGCGCGCACGAACACTGTTCGCACGAACGTTCGTCCGCGAAAAAGTGCTCAGGTCTGTACGCACCTTATGGTGTATATCTGGGTGCGAAATGTAGACGATCTTGAGGGAAAGTGTAAAAAATTATATTATAAATCTTTGCTGCCGAACTGTTCATTCTGAATCTCCCGGCGAGAGATACATGAAATATGTCAATAATGATGTCAGCCATACTAACTTGACCAAAGTTGATTTCGACCAGCTTCTTCCTCCTTGGGCTTGTTCTGGTCTCACAATCTCCATAACAGCAATTCTTATTGACAAGGTGCACTTCAAGAAGTGTAAAATTGTCAACACAAATTTCTGCAGTAGTGCAGTCATTGTTTAATTGTTGCCATCGTCCAGGAACTTTAATTTCAACAGAAATGGATAGCCTGGACCTCGGCCTGGACTTTTTCTGTCTATACAGCATGCGGTCGAATTTCGAGATGGACGTGGGTAGGGCATCCAATCCCGAGACCTAAACGAAATCCCGGGATTTTCGGGATTCCTCAAATGATGCAGCTTTTCACCTGAGTTGAGTGGGAAACAGAGTCAGAGCAAGAAACACTGATCATTCAAGTAAGAACATCATCATTTGACACCAATATTAGTATTTTATTGTATTTATTTTGCATAAATAGAACATCACAGTTGCATTGCAATTATGCGTGCTTTCTTCGAGGAATCCAAAATCACTTGCTGAGACAAAAGAAATTTTTTTTTAATTCAATTTATCATAGTGTTATTTTATTTCATGCGTTTGGACATGTTCTTGAGTTTTCAAGGGCTGCTATTTCCATTCCCATGTAACTTTGCCTGGAACTTGAATACCATGGTGTTTGGTGGTATGAAGGTATGGTAACCGGAAGAGGTATCTGGTGTGGGAATACAGGCTCTAAGTATAATGTACCATGTACATACCTCACCTATCAATTCTAATATTAGTATCATTATCAAGTACCAATACTATTAATTACCACCAATTATTGAACAGCAAATGATGATTGGGTACTAGCTTTATTCTATTAGGAAAATAAATATGAAATTAATTATTACTAATAAATAATGGTTCCAAATTCAGTGTGCTTACTTGAATAATCTGTGTTTCTTGCATTAACGCCATTAACTCTATTTTTCATTCAAGTGAGGTGAAAAGATGCATCATTTGAAAAATCCCGAAAATCCCGGGATCTCGGTAGAAAAATCCCGGGATTTTCGGGATTGGAAATCTAACGGGATCCCGGGATCCCGGGATTGGATGCCCTAGACTGGGAGTATCTACATATAAAAAATACATAATTTTTAGAACGAGCGTAAATCTTCCGCATCTAAACACATGAAAATAGTCGTAGTCAACCCTACGAAAATGATAACAATGAGTGACAGAAAAATCAAGTACTTATTGTACTACTGTAAGGTAGGTACTTATTGTCCTGATTTTCGTAGTATTGTATAGTATATATTGTATAGTATTGTATATATAGTATCGTAGCTGATTTAATTGTTTTAAAATGGATAAACGAACCTGTAAATCCGTAGGGTAAATAAACTCACATACTACTATTCTTAGTCGTCTTGGGGGACCTCTAAATGGATATATTCGTCTTCATCTCGAAAAAATTATCACCAGCGAATCTCGCACAGAAATTCGTTGGCCCAAAATGACCCGTAGCTCAGAAGGAGATAGGGGTGGGTTAACCTTTAGGTATTCTCGACAGTTCAAACAACACAAAATATTTTAAGGCCGCCACCTGCAATAGTTAATTGCCTCTAATGAACTCGCGAAGATGTCGCAGGTCACTACAAGTTAGTTCAAGTTCGTTGAATATGATAGAAGTCAAATATGGCGGTAGTCGGCCGTCTTGCGATAAATGAAAGCTTCGGAGGTAAATTTATAGTGAGCGTGAATGATACGTGATGTATCCCGTGGAAGTCGATTGATACCAATTCAGTTGACAAAGGTTATAATAATGGATCAAGCTATCGGAAACGCGAGTTCGAACTTTCGTTTTTACAACGCGAAATTTAGATAGACACACCAGAGCGATAATTCACACGACGATAATATAATTAAAATAAAATAATATCACCCAACGAAGTTAAAAAGGATATACGTAGATTCACTTTCTACAAATTTCATAACCGTGCGGTCTACAAAAGCGGTCGGATTTCTTGCCAACGTACGTCAATGATTTTGCCAAGTTGATCATGAAAGACTCGTTCAGCGACGGTGAGAGATTGTCTTGTCTTGTCCAAATCGTGTCACGATGGTAGGTAGTGACTTGCGAAATTTGGCGTTTTGAGCGTCCGGAACTAACTCGAATTGGTGCGGCGGCTTGAGCGTATGAAGTAGAGCTTTCAGTTGCAGCGGCTACAGATGTATATGAGGCTATTGTTGACACCACGAATGTATTTACCAAATGCACTCGGCGCATATATGGGTATGTGTGACTACGATGGGTCTAAACGGATCTATTTACGTATACAGACGCACACATAGATGTACATAAAGAGGATTCTCAGAGGATTCTGATGGCCTAAAATCAATGAGCAATTTTAGCGGACGGATATTTGAAAAGTCTGGCTTACCGTTTGATTCGTGAGTCAATTTTCAACAATTACAATTTTCTACGGTATTCGTACTATACTGCATGTACGCGTAATCGATAAAACTGTGGAAATGTATGATGATTTTGGTCGATTTAATTGGAATATATCCAAGCGGGCACGCGGCACCGGTTTTCGATGTGAAATTTTAGCCCGTTCACAATACTTCTTCCTTGTTGGGTGGTGGGTCGGGGAAGTAAAAAGGCCTAAGGCAACATTGGTTTGAATCAGCTGATACAAATTGACAAAATAATAACACTGAAAATGACTGGCAGAGCTGTAATAGCTGAAGTGTAAAGAAAATGTCTAGGTATTTTTCAATTTGAAAAATCTATAAACAAAATTCTAGGCTCTGCTTTGCTGAAAATAGAAGCTGAACGGATATAAAAATATATAAGCCGTTCACGTTTTGAATTCTGTAGAATGACTTTTTAGAGCAAAAATAAAGTGACAAGCTAGGGGGCTACGGCTACGGCTGATGCCACCTGCAAAGTTTTGGAGCGAAACTTTCAGCGGCCATCAGCCGTATCCTCACAGCGCTCAAGCTTGTCGTTTTATTTTTGCTCCAAAAAGTCATTCTCCTGAAAATAAAAAGTGAACGGGATATATACAGGGTGTCCGTTTTTCGAGGCTAAGCATGGGTATTTCGCACAGAGCCGGGCCTACCAGGCGTGCAGTGCGTGCCCGCACGCAGGTGGCAAGTTATAGGGGCGGTATTTTAATAATAATGTTGAATTCAAAGGATTCTTTTCACTCCCGCATTTGGGGAGGGTCTCCACTGCCGGTGAGGGGGCGGCAGTTTTTTGCTCGCACGCAGACGGCAAATGGGCCAGGCCCGGCCCTGCTCGCATATATCTTAAGAAATAAAGAGTCGGTTAAATTGGAAAACATCGGTTGTGTCACCCCAAAACTTCCCCGACGAGTAGCAAGGAACAGATGAAAATTTTATAATGAAATGATGTCCCTTCGGGTGAGAAGTTGGAGAGAAAGATTTAAGAATTGAGATATTTTCTCTAAATATGGATTCATTTGGAGCTCCATCATTTGAGTCTTGTCTCGATAAGCTAGGCCGGTGGATTTTAAAGCGGAAAACTCTCGGAAAACTTGAAGAATTTCAAGAGAAATTGCCTGGAAATGTTCAAGAATCAATTGGCCTATGTTTAAAGAACGTCAGTATGAATCTGTTCACAAGCTAAAAAGCTAGAAATTTGCAGGTTTTCATTAGGAACCAAATTATGTAGAAAAAAAAGCGAGTGAGGCAGTCGGACGCATTAGTACATGCAGGGCCGGCCTTACGGTTTGCGAGGCCCTAGGCAATGATACAACGCGGGGCTCCTGTGTGGAAAGCGAATGTCGGGAGGGGGGTGCACCGCACCAGCCTCCTGGTGAGGCGTGAAATATGTAGCCCTCTGAAAAGACCTTACTTAATATTTTTCTGGGCTGGGGTGCCAAACTTTTAATTTGCCCGGCCAATAGAACTTGAAACACTTGAGTGCTTGGATGATGAGGTGAGGTCTTCATTTGACCTCTTGATTCTACTATTTACTATTACTCACCACACTTTAGTAACAACAATTTGAACACAGTAACACCGATTACAGGTAATTGTTAATTGTTATTTTCGCACAGTGACAGTTAGACAGTTCATCCAAAAATTAACAGATGGCACCACTTGCCACTCGTCACCAACCCGACGGCTGGCTTGTGATCAAATTAACAGATGGCACCACGGTGCAAAAAAACACTGATTTTCTTAAGAAGAAGCAAATTTAATTTATTTTAATTATTAGATATTAATTTTGTTTGAAGCAAGCGCGAGGCCTCGCGCTTACGCTTAGGGCGCGAGGCCCTAGGCAACCGCCGCGCTTGCCTTGCCCTAAGACCGGCCCTGAGTACATGGATAGAGGTGAACGATCTGAAACTGGCACCACAGAAAGATTGAAAATAGTTTGTAGGAAATTGAAAATTTTGAAAATTTGAATTTTCCGGGAAAACCTCGAATCTTTTTCCAAATCATCGTATTATGAAGATCGTCAATTACGGCTTCACTTTGAGCTCCATCATTCGAATCCACTTTCGATAACCCAGGCCTGTTTTACATTTTCAACAGGGAAATTTCCGGAAAATTGAGAAGAAAATTATTGGAAAATGTTCAAGAGCCAGTAACCGCTTGTTAAAAAAAAAGGTGAAAATCTGTTCACGGGATAAAAAGTTGGAAAATTTGCGGTTTTTCTAGAGATGAAAACTCGGAAGCCGTGAGTCCGATTTCGAGAATTTTCTTTCCAAAAATTAATCTAATCTTTTATCCAACATTCATTCCCAGCATATCTGCACCTAAAATGAATATTTCGTGGTGCTCACCGCATGTCAAAGTTGGCATTGTAGTTTTTTCAAATTCACGGAATATACAAATTTCATTTTGAAAAAATTACCGTCAGAAAACCGGAACCGTGCTGATTTTGAAAATGGGTCTACACGACGCCCAATCTAATATAGGTACTTTCGATATCAGTTTGACTTTTTGGAAAAAATTTGATTGCCGAGCAGTAATAAATTTTTGAGTGGAGTCCTGCATCAAAAGCGATTCGTTCTGGTCAAAATTTGGGCGAGAGGCTCTCTTTGGTGGCAACGGCTAGCAGAAATTTTGAAAATTCATACCGCTTGACTGGAAAATGGTGGAAGACTGCAACTGCAGACTTGGTTTGACTCTTTTGTTTTATTGCTTGCTGTCAAATTTGGTCCCAATCCATCGGATAGATTTTGAACAATTAAATAATAAAGTTTTGAACTTTGACATTTTTTATTATTTCACAGATCACAGATAGGGGAAAACTATTCTGAATACAGTTTTTTATGGGCTCTCAAACGGTACATTGCAAGTCAAGTTCCGTGATGTATAACATCTGTCATTCTTTGATAGTGACATTTCCGTTCGACAGATGACAGCCAAAAAATAATGGGCTCATTCCAGGGACCAACAATGTCCGCATGCCGAATTTCAAGTTGATCGGATCAACGCTGCGGCTGTAATCGTAGAAGATTACAGACACACAGGCACACACACAGACAGACATCACTCCAAAAATGTTCTTAATCGTCTTGGGGGACCTCAAAATGGATATATCCGTCTTCATCTCAAAAAAAAAATTGCGCGTTTACAATACTTCCCCTCCTCATTGGGTGGTGAGTCGGGGAAGTAAAAGTTGCGAATTTTCATGACGATCAATGATCCAAAAAGATATTTGACTTGTCAGTTTTAGTTTTCGAGATATTGAAAAAAATCAGAAATTTGTAATTTTTGTTTCAATTTTTTATTTGAAAAACAGTTGGAGATAGCCTTTTCTAATTAAGATATTGTGGGGGCATTTTTCCAAGGGGAATTCAATGTTGCCAAAATCTTCATTCTAGCTTTTAAAACAACCGAGATATGACAGTCAACTTTTTTTTCTCTTATAGTAGCCATATTGGATTTTGACATTTTTTAATACAATATTTTTTTCTGGTTACAACGATGTGTCACATACCACTCTTGAAATCATGCTTTGAAGCAAAAACATCTTTTTTATTTTTCGAAGAGTGCTTTGGAAACAAAATCAGCACCGACAATAAAAAAAACGTAAATGTTGAACATTTATTCAACAGTGACATGTAGCACATCGTTGTAACCAGAAAAGAATACCGTTCTATTTACTAGATAAGAAAAGGCCACCTTCAACCGTTTTTTGAATAAAGAATGAAAACAAAAATTCAAATTCCTGTTTTTTCACGATATCTCAAAAACTAAAATCGATACGTCAAATTTTTTTTTTTTGATTATTGATCGTCATGAAAATGCGCAACTTTTTCCTAATTTAACCGACTTTGTATCTCTCAAGATAAGCTAGATACCCATGTTTAGCCTCGAGAAACGGACACCCTGTATCATGCACATAGCATACAGCATAATTATATAAATCTTCCAATAGCTCAGACAACAGCAAAACACTCTCTTTCTCAGGTGGGGTGTAGTTTCCTTTGTTTTAGGCTGTTGGCAATGAAAGTCTGAAAAAAGTTCGACAACCCTTGTTCTACTAGCTTATACTACTAGCTTGATAAAAAGCATGTTAATATCTACCCACGGCTCAATGTGCCAGCCTATTCGATCGATGAGTGTTATAAACTATAAATACTATGAAAATCAAGAGAAAACAAAACCATATTCCATGATAATATAGATGGCATAAAGGCATAAAAGTATACCTACAGATGGAACAAGTGAGTATGCCTTCACGTGCGTGAGTCTCAGTAGCGCATTTTCTCAAAGAGGCATATTATGAACGTAAAGAAATTTGGTTGAAGGAGAAACACCATTCCTTGCCCACTTTCTTCATTCGAAACTCATTGTGATATTTTGTTATCAAAATAGGGTACTTACCAATGAAATAGATTTGAATGAAAATTCTTTCACTCATCAATATTTTTTTGTTTGAGGGCGGGATCTGGGAGCGGCGACTAATCAATAGTAGTCTATTCTTTCCCATTTTTAGTCGGCTATCCATATAGCAAAAGAATTAGATCGCTTTGTCTTCAGGTTTATGTTTTCCATTTATCTCTTACTTTGAGGGCAGCGTGTGGGGGTGGCAGCATTCGTCAAAGTGACTGTTGCACAGTTTGAGTTAGGGGTTCCTAAATGTTTAAGGAAATATGACAATCAGTGAAAATTGTGAAAGTTGCATTTTTGTTTGTTTGGGGGCGGGAGCTGAAGGCGGCGACTAATCAAAAGTGACCTATCTCTTCCCATTTTTAGTCAGCTATCTATACATATAGCGGAACAATTAGATCGCTATGTCTTCAGGTTATGTTATACATTTATCTCTTACTTTGGGGGCGTCGTTGGGGGCGAGAAATTCTTCCACAGTTTGAGTTTGGAGTTTCTGAATGTTTGAGGTAACATTAAAATGTAAATCAGTGGAAATTATTGAAATTTGCACTTTTTTCTTTTGGGGTGGAAGTTGGAGGCGGCGCCATATCAAAAGTAGCCTACTCTTTCCCATTTTTAGTTAGCTATCCATATAGCGAAAGAATTAGATCGTTATGTCTTCGGGTTTATGTTTTTCATTCATCACTCACTTTGAGGGCAGCGTGTGGAGGCGGCAGCATTCGGCAAAGTAACTGTTGCACAGTTTGAGTTGAGAGTTTCTAAATGTAAGGGAAATATGACAATCAGTGAAAATTGTGAAAGTTGCATTTTTTTTGGTTTGGAGGCGGCAGCTGGAGGCGGCGGCTGATTAAAAGTGGCCTATCTTTTTCCAATTTTAGTCAGCTATCAATATAGTGAAAGAATTAGATCGCTATGTCTTCAGGTTCATGTTTTACATTTATCTCTCACTTTGGGGGCGGCGTGTGGGAGTGGCAGAGTTTGACAAAGAAATTCTTGCACAGTTTGAGTGGAGAGTTTCTGAATGTTCGAGGTAACATTATCAGCTAAATCAGTGAAAATTGTTGAAAGTCGCACTTTTTTTCTTTTGGGGGGCGGAAGCTGGAGGCGGCGCCATATCAAAAGTAGCCTATCCTTTACCATTTTCAGTCAGCTATCCAAATAGCGAAAAACTTAGATCGCTATGTCTTCGGGTTCATGTTTTCCATTTATCTCTTACTTTGGGGGCGGCGTGTGGGAGCGGCAGCGTTCGGCTGAGCAAATGTTGCACAATTTGAGTTGGCAGTTTCTAAATGTTTAAGGGAACATCTCAATCAGTAACATTTATGAAAGTCGCACTTTTTATCGTTTGGGGGTGGAATCTGGGGGCGGCGACTAACCAAAAGTAGCCTATCCCTTCCCATTTTTAGTCAGCTATTTATATATCGAAAGAATCAGATCGCTATCTCTTCGGGTTTATGTTTTTCATTTTAAAGTGATTGGGGGCGGTTTTTAGCATTTTTCTCATGTTGGCGGCGCATATTGAAGACGGAATGTTTCTTGGCTTACGTTTATAAGTGGCAACTATGTATTATTCAAAAAATGAGAACACCAGAGCATCAGGTCTGGTAGAAAGTGCAATATTATGTTATTTCAAGTTTATCGGGGGCGGTTTTCTCTATGTTGGCGGCGCAATATGGACATCCAATATAGCCTAGCCCTCCTTTGGGAGTGACAGCTATGTAACAGCGAAAAAATTAGAAAGCTAGGTCGTCTAGTTTGGGAGGAGTTCGAGGAACGGACGGACGGACGGACGGACGGACGGGCGGACGGACAAAGCGGTTGCAATAGCGATTTTCATCAAGATGGAAAATGCGCTAAAAAAAATTCTTGAAAACATATTTCCCATAGCAAAATCTGAAACGCTATTTCTGGACGGCATAGGGGAAAATGATTTTTATGATGGCAATGAAAAGCACGGCAAACACTCCGTAGGTATTATAGTCATAACAAACTAATGATTCGCGCACTTGAAAAACTCATGTGCCAGGACAAATAAAATAAGAGCATATAACGTATATTGGAGACGATATAACTCAGCACAATGATGCGGCATCTTTTGGGAAGTTTTACAGGAATTACTCGACCTTGTGTTTCTGCGGCACCCTGCCATTTCATAGCAACCCTGACTGAGCGCGATAACGTCAAGTCAAACACTGGCTTGTTTCGAAAACTCTCCAGAGAGTCGTTCTGGACCCTTTCGCGTCGAAAATTTATGGGCGTCATTTTTGCACATATGAATTGGCGGCTACGCGCCTTCAAATTTAACTTAAATAATTGCGCAGGATGACTGGAAAATACTTTTTCGAAGAAGGAAATCTAAAAGTCAATAATTGAACAATTTCAAGAGCTGAACCCAGCCAGAGCTTTGAGACGGTGCGGTGCCACGAATCGTGGCCCATGATGACAACAGTATGTTCCTGGAAACAAACAAGGACGAAAGTCGTCTCCGCGTGCATTACCAACCCAACCGCTACGGCGTAGGTATAAATTTTTGTTTCCTTTGGTGACGGTCAAGTTAAACAGATCAGGGGATGTATTGCGGATCAATACCATCAAGGCGCATCTGATTATCAAAGCGCGGGGCTTTTAGAAACCTGGCACCGAAAACTGGAAACTTCTTTACTTCAGCCAGTCGTGAAATTGCTCACGCAAGATTCCACCCCACGTGGGGCTTTGACAACTTTTGTCTGTAAATATTGCGGGAGTTGAGATTGCATCAATGTCACTGTCCGGGGTCACAATCATAATGATCCCATCCGAGAAATAAAATCATCCTTCATTTCGCTATCAAGTCGTCAACGGGATAATTCCGATTCCGTGCTAGCTCTCGCCAGTCACCCTGCTCCCTGCAGTGTAAAGCTGAGCGTCCACTAGGTCGGCAGGTCGTAGCGGCACGACTTGGATCCACGGCGAAATGCATGTAAATTATTGAAGACCCGTCAATTAGGAAATGCAATGCGGTTCGGGGTGGAACAATTAACTACTCTCTGGACTTCTTGAGAGCGGTCAGGCAGAGCCCTCGCAAAAAAAAACGGAAATTTCGAAACTGGGAAAAATATTTTTGGATTATGAGAATGCCAATGGGCCTTAACCAAACCAAAGTACATCCTTGTGGCTTTCGAAAGAGACCTGAATGGTACATTTCTGTCAAGAAATAAGTCCAGAAATCAATCCGTCTGGGTTTATTCCTTGACGGATTCTTGGGTCTTTTTCGAAGCTACAAGGGTGTACTTTAATTTGAGCCCATTGGCATTTCCGAAATCCAAAAAAATTATTAAATTTTGACATTTGAAAAAATTATTTTTGGATTTTGGAAATGCCAATAGGCTCAAACCAAAGTACATCCTTGTAGCTTTCGAAAGAGACCAAAATGGTAAAAATCCGTCAAGGAATAAATCCAGATGGATTGATTTTGCAATGCTTATTTTAACAATTCAACACCGTCCTTAATACCTGGACACACTATAGAAAGCCTAATGATCATTAACCATGGATCGTCATTTAACTTCCCTTGCTGTCTTGGTGACAGCAAGAGTAACGTAATTACGTTCGTACCTAATGATCATTAACCAAAAAAACGTCATTGTTTTTCTTTTTCCCCTTGCTGTCACCAAGACAGCAAGGGAAGTTAGGTAAATGACGATCCGTTAATGATCATTAAGCTTTCTAGTGAGTCCGGGTATTAAGATCCCGATAGTAGGTCCACGATTTGGACAAAATCAACTTTGTTGCTTTTAGTTCAGATCCGAGATGGCAAAAACCAAAAACTACCGTCATTTTACTGCGGGTTGCGGGTTAGCAGACATTGATGGATGTTTCACGTTTCGCGTTAGTACATGCACAATTCAAACGCTTTATTAAAAATACAATATCTGAATAAGGAAGTAAGGCATCAGTTGCATGTCGTAGCGCCACAAACTTGGCATTTCTTCCGTACGTATTCTGGCGTAGAAAATTTAATACAAAATCGGGCATAATTCATTATCTTGTCTGATATTCAAGCATGAAATATGAAAGACTGAAACTCAGTAGTTGTTTGATATCGCAAGAAAACTAATGAATGTCTCTTCATTTGAGTAGGTAGGCGTCCAGAAAAACTGTAGGCTTTGCCTTAGATTTTTTTGTAATTGTAACCAATACCACACCCTCTATAGGAACCTACATTAGAGTGAGCTCGAGAATGGATGTGATTGTTGGTTGAGAAAAAGGCTTTCTTAGCATATAGCAGTCCTATAGGGTGATTCTGTAATTTCGTCATAACATTATGTTGTTACAACATTATGTTGGCTACATTGCTCTGTTGTATTCTGTGCTGTCTATAACATAATGTTGTTTGGGGCGTATTCTGTAAGAGACAATGTTACTGACGCAACAGCAGAGTCCTATCAGATAGAAAAATGTTGTTTTTCGAAGTAATGGGCTGTAAATAGGACGTGCACGCACATGCGCACCTATTAGTTCTGTTGTCTGTCTGCTGCATCTTTGTTCCAAGTGTTTATACCTATATCACGTCCTTCCCTGCGGTATGATATTATGAACACTCACAACACTCTGAACTGAAAAATGGAAGGATTGCTCTACCCTGGGTATATGTTGTTGCCTCGTAACGGTTACTGCAGATTACTTAGCAAAATGTCAATATGTGCCGCTCCTAAAAAGTACAAAAATATTGCCAATATTTTCTATTACGAGCTTCAACTTTGTTTACTACTGTTTGACTCCTACGCAAATATTGATGCAAACATTTGGAACAGTAGATGTGTTGAAAATTTGTTTTCCAGTCGGGCTTGCTAGGACGATTGGATGATTCTCCATGCAAGGTCCTTCTGCAGTGTAGGCACAGAATAGCTATATACAGAAGCATCACTCGTGGCGGTCCCTTTGATCTTTTGCCTTGGTTACCGGTGACCTTGCGCCATTTTGTTGGTAAATTTTCGTAGAGGTGGGCGTAAAAAAATGCAGCAGAATGAGAAGTGGGGTGAATTATTTATTATTCATCATTCCCTTTTCTTTGCTGAAGGTCTCACAGTTGGTTCTTTTCTTTTTTTCATTGATTAAATGTCACTTTTTGCTTTTTAAACCAGTTTCAATGGAAATTACCTTTGGTTGGGGTATTCTAGACTGTTTCTGCCCCAATAATCTCCATTGGAAGTGCATCAAAAAAGTTATTATGTATCGAAAGTGAGTTCAGCTAATTTTTCAAAGAAGCCGTGCGAATTTTTTTTTCATCACAGCCGTAAGTAGGTGTAATTAAAAAAGTAAAGGAACAAGTGTAGAATGGTTTATTATAATAAAGACCAATTAACAGTATAATACAAAAAAGTGTGCAAGCTGTGTCTGCTATGTCCATTTTGTCGACTTTCAGTTACAAAAAGGCGAAGAAATTTTCATCAACTCCAGTGGAAAACCATATGAACCTGTCTGACATATTTTTCTAAAACAGTCTTTGATGGCAGAACAAGTGCTTTTTTTAAGAGCTTGTAACATTTGGGGCCCAAAAAATATAATAACAAAGCAAACTTTTTGAATTCATCAAACTAACGTCAGCCATGGCAATTTCTTTTCAATGGATTGGCTTATTGCACTTCGGCTAGCTTGGATAATTCGGGATTTAAAAGTTTGTAACACAAAAATTGAAACTGGATTCATGTCCGAATCTTGACTACTTTTCCTAAAATTCTCGTCAATCTTTTTCTTCAAAGCCGCATTTTCTTTTTGGAGATGGACATTTTTTTCCAACAGCGTGACTTTTCTTGATGAGTTCTGCCTCAAAGCTTCGAGGAGTTTGAGTCTGAGCTGAAGACTCTCTTGTTTCGGAAGTCTGAGTTTGAGCTGGAGACATCTGCGGCGGCTTTTCTCTCTGTCCATCTAAGTCACTGATCATCTCAGAAACTGAAACATTTTTATTGCTATATGAAAAATTCTTATTTCATCTTTGATTAGGTACCTACCTCAAATATTCTGCAGTATTTTAGGTTTTTTCAACTGCTGGCTGGTCAGTGGTCACATATTATGTCTCCAAAAGAACTCGATCCTTCGTCGGAAACATTTGTGAAACAACCACTGCTTGTAGATGGATGTTGGTTTATCTTGCCAATGAAATCCATCGAAGTCCATCCATTGAAATGAAGTCCATCACGACCATTGTTCTCGATTCAAATTTTACACCTGAAGCAAAAATAAATCAAATACGTGCAAGATAACATAACACACGCCAAGAAGCAGAATTAATGTGAATTTTTGGTGAAATAATACGAATGTATAAACTGTACAATTGTGTATGTATGTAGATACTTACATTTTCGGAAATCGAAAGAGCCGGCGATGAAGGCTCTCAGTCTTCACTGTCACTTTCAGAATAGAATCTGTAGCCGAAATCTTTGTACGAACCTGCAAAGCCCCATTTGCTTTCCAGCTTCACCTGTTCTGCGTCGTTCATGGTGGAAATGTTTTGAAAATGCCGAAGAAAATGTTTTCGAAAATCGAAATGTCAGAGTGACATGAAAAATCAAATGCCAAATATTCCCAGTCTACTCGGCCATTTCAAACGCTTCGCGCGTCCTCATCGCTGTGCCCATCTCTCGCTCAGTGCCCAATAGGATTGCCCGCATAACACGGAAGGTAACGAAACTATACCGAATACTGCCGAGTAGCACTCAAGGACCGCCTTCTGGTATTTTTTTTTATCTCACTCTAATTTTTGATACCCTTTTCTAGTCACGCTTCTGTATATAGCTATTCTGTGGTGTAGGATCAAAGAGCAAGCTGCTTTTCTAAGCAAATCTCTTTTTTATTTGGCATAATCGACTGGAAATGAATATTAAGGTGACCCTCATCGTTTCATCGGTCCCGGAAACTGGCTGCCCTTGATCGAAGCATTTATTCTGAACATCTTCCGATGTTGAGAGTTTGAATGAAACAAGAACTGTTGAAAAAGAAACAAAACAAATCATCTTTCTCGCTTGTATGAAATAGCCTGTAACTAACGTTACGAGAACGCATCGCTCACCTGCGGCTTCTGTAACCAACGTTATGAAAATTACAAGAAACAGAATCCTTTTAATTATGCTGATTGTTATAATTTTGGTAACGCTAGTTACAATCGATGTCATACGAGCAAGATAAATTCTTTTGCCTTGATAACACGCAGTTGTAATTTTGTTCTTTTATCAACAGTTCTTGTCCAATTCAAGCTCTAAACATCGGAAGATGTTCGGAATGAATGCTTCTCTCAAGGGCAACGTTTATTATCAGTTTACCTATTATCAGAGGTTATCTTTTATGCCTCCAATGTTAGAATCCAGAAAAAAGAAAATTTCTTCAAATGGGAGCATGTTGAACGCCTGGCCGTTTTACACCGCTTTACATGTCACCCTGTATGAACTTCACTCAAGTTGCACTGAGTTTCTTGTCCACAGTCATGGATTATCAGAAGATTGGGCTAAGCAACGGCCGAAACATATTTTAAATCGTCCAAGACAATCAGGGGTTATCCCGATTTGAAAAAGGGCAAAAATTTCGATGTGTCGTATTCAATGTTGCGTAGTTTGTAAATACACGTCAATTATTATTCGCGCTTATGTATCTTGCCGATTACTACTCGCTTTGTCGCTCTGGACTTGAAACTGGTCTGTCGGCCGAATCATCAGTGCTTATACCGGGTGATCATTTGAAAACTATCCACCTACAATAACTCCCGATTCCTAGTGAAAATGTCTTCGAGCAAAAACAGGTCGATTTTTATATCGAGGATGACATCTATAACATACATTGGGGAATTTCTATCTTCTATTTTTTTTTATTATTATTTATTTTATCTTCAACCCACCACCCCCACCCACCCCACCTTTGAAATTTCAAATGACAGCACCTTTTTTGCGATACATCAACAGATACTTTTCAACAGAATTAAATTCTCTGTCTGAAATAATATTTCTGAAATTTCTAACCCCATCCTTTTCCCTTGAATTATCTGAGTGTACAATTTAATATTCTTGACCTCTGAATTCTTCCCAGTGCAGTCAACGTCATCATGCACAGAATCGAAAGTTGAAATTTCCTATGAAAAAAGTGCCGCCCAAATTCATTCCTTCGCTCCCCCCACCTCACCTTGAAAATCTTGAATGACAATACCTACTTTGTGATACATCAAATTGAAGGAAATGGAATTCTCTCCCTGAACACAATTTTTTCGAAATTTTTAAAACCCCCCATTTCCCTCCTAAAATACGCCAAATGTCAAATTTATTGAGGGAGGGTTTGGAAATTTCAAAAAAATTGTTTTCAGAGAGAGAATTTGATTTTCTTAAATTTGATGTGTCACAAAGTAGGTGGTGTTTTGTTAAATTTTGAAGTTGAGGTGGGGGAGAGCAATGGGGTGAATTTGGGTGGCATTCTTTATTTTTTCACCGGAATTTTTTTTTCGATGCTATTAAGGATGTTGCTAACTAAACTGAAGAGAATTGAGGGGTCCAGAATATTAAATGGGACACTCAGAGAATTTATAGGGAGAAGGAGGGTAGGGTTGAAAATTTTGAAAATGATTTTTTCGAAAAGATGGGGCTGAATATAGAAACTTGGGAATGTATGTTTTAGATGTCCCCCATCCCCTCGATATAAAAATCGACCTGTTTTTGCTCAAGGAAATATTGACCAGAAATCGGGATTCATTGCAGGTGGATAGTTTTCAAATGATCACCTCGGTATACCTCCGACTGTTATTGTGGAAGTTTCCACCGGTTTTTAGCACATTCCGCATTGACCGCGGAGTGACGGAGAAAAGAACGAAAAACAAAATGTCAAAAACAAAACATCAAATGCATAAGGTCGAAAAAGAAAAGGTCAAATATAAAATATATCGAAAGTGATGAAAACCGATTACAGTTGATCGATAATAAGTACATATAATAAGATCGAATGACAGAATGTCGACAAACAAAAAGTCGAAAAGCAAAACTCCGAAAAACAAAACGTAAAGGTCGAAAAACTGTGAGTGTATAATTGTTTCAAAGACAAATGATTTAAGAGCGTGAGACGGGAGGTGTCCTTTTTAATATCCTGAGTAGTGTAACGGCCGCAGCTTAACGCCTTTCTGCCGTGATCCTGACACTCCTAAATCCCGACAACATCTGATCTCGACAAGCTGAAATCCCGACTAATCTGAAATCCGGGCCGGACAGCCCAAGTCCCGACATTCCGAAATCTCGACAGACAAAATATTTTTCTCTAGTGGGTCTGAAAAGAAAGAAGAACCGAGTCAAAAATCAACTAGCGTAAGTTCATTTTCTGTCAAAAAACCTAATCAGGTCCTTGAGAACAATTACTAGACCTGACGAGGTCCTGTAAATGGACTTCGTCAGGTCTAGTAATTTTTTAAGCTTTAAGCTATGTAAATTAGCTTCATGTGTCCGAGTGTCCGAGTTGATTTTGCATCAAAAAACCTAACCAGGTTCGCAAAAAAAAGTACACAATCTGATGAGGTTCATGTACACAGGTTTATGAGTCGTAAGTTAATTTCGCGTCAAAAATCCAAATATCAGCTAATCCCTATACCTATTCACTTCGAATCGATCCGAATCGTAATCACAAAACAGGTATTTTTAGTTCGACATTTTGTTATTCGACATTGTATTATTCGTTGTTTTACTTTTCGACATTTTGGTATTCGACCTTTTGTTTTTTAGATGTTAAGTTTGCCATTCGATTGCACTTCGACCTTTCGCAATTTCGACATTTTGATTTTCGACCTTTTGTAGTTTCGATAGTAGTACTTTCGATGTTTTGTGGTTTCGCTATTTTGTTTCTAGACTTCGTGCATTCGGTTTTTTGTTTTCGGCCTTTTGTATTTTAATCTTTTTTCCGTCACCCTTCAATGTAGATCGCAACAACACTTTCGGCTTTCGGGTGCATTACCAACGTGTTCTGGGAACGGCGCCTCCGCCAATTGGGTAGATGTGTGCTACTCGCATATTGAAGTCTCCATGTAAATCAAATAGTGCTAAACGAGAGAAACGCCACTCGTAATACTAATATTCGTTCAACATGTCCATTCTCTGATCTCTCACCTTAATTTTAATAGGTACGAGGGGTGTTTTATATTCATTCGCATGATGGGATATAAGGGAGTGCATATGTTTTAATAATTAATCTCCATTTTTTAAATAATCTTCTAAAAGAGTAGTACCATTACATTTTTCTAATCATTTTTGTAAACCCTCAAAATATTTTTTTCACTTGCCGTCGTTTACGGCAACTTGCAAAGACATTTGGTGCTCTAGACGTCTTTTTCCAGGTTCGGTCATAGAAATTGGTTGGTAGGTGTCAGGTCTGGGCTGTATGGTGGATGGGATGGTAAAGTTTTTGATGAACGCCTTGTGATGAACAAGTCCATTGTCGTGAAGTAAGAACCTGCCTTTTGTCAACTTTTCCCGACGTATTTTTATTTAATAGCTTTTCGCAAATGGTTCAAAACGTTTGCATAGTACGGAGTGATTGAATAAATTTCTCCTCAAGGTAGGCCTCCATCTTTTCGCTAGCCATGTTTTTTCGCCAGATTTTCAGGAATCAGAGGCGACTTGAGGATAAATTTATTCGATCACTCGGTATAATTATCATCCTCCACCGTCCCTATGCATTGTACAATCAGAATTCCTTGTGAGTTCGAAAAAAATGTCGCTATCACTTTTTCAGTGGACCTCACCCTTTGCATGCTACTGCTTCGATTTTCCTTTTGCTTCGGAATCATCAAAATGAGCTGTAGTTTCATCTCCACATGTAATTTGAGCTTTCCAGTTGAAAAAAGTTTGAAATTGAAAAGAAAAATTGAAAAGATTGCTATTCTATCCAAGTGTTTTATTTCGTGAATATAAAGAACATCCCTCGTAGCCTCGTATGTACAGAAGCTAACACCAGCTGTACTACCTATAGGTGCATAGGTGTAAGTAGGTACCCCTTATCTTTTTTACCGGCCGCATTCATTTTAGTTTTCTCCTTTAGCGTTACTCCTCTCCATTAAGCAAACCCCCAATTCGAAAAGCAGGACTATATCAAAACGGAGTTCTATTTGAACATTTAGAAGCATTTCCGTTTCCGCTAACTGAATTAACCAAGAGAATCCAGGACAATTTGCGCCTTTTGATGAACAATTGCATTAGACAACTCGTCTCCCAGAAGCTTGTTGCAGGAGTTGAGTATTCTGATCGTTCATATGAAGCATGAAGGTTTATTGGTACAAAGGTATACTGCCAGCATTTCAATTTTGCTTCTTTGGGAAATTATTGCGCAGACCTAGAAAATTACATGATGGCGTGATGTTCTCAATTAAGGATTTGATTGTAACGAAGGGATAAACGCAGATGTGAGCTCGGTCGCACTTCGATTAGCCGAGAACAAGCGCAATTTCCTCCTGATATTGTTCTTTTTATTACTGCGGTACCTACTTCCCTTTCACGCATTTCGTTCACTGCACCAGAGGAGGGGTTGAAGACATTTTTACACGTCCTACCTAGAATTTCGCAGGACGATATAGGCCTCTGGGGATTTGGGGGGAAATGCTGTATAATATTTTAGGTGTTATGCTCACAGATACACGCGGTTTTTTAGTAGAATCAACCTTTCAGGATCAGCAAATTGTATTAAGAAACTTGGATCAAGAAAACCTTTTTAGGATTCTTTTACGGTCGCAAGGACACTTTCGCTGGCGAACAATATCCTTTGTTCCAAAGTATAGGTACTCACACCTTTCTTTGCATCTAATCCAATAACCAAATTTCAGCACGGGAGGCATAGATTCGCTTTGTTGTTACACCGTACGAACCTACAAACGTAATCAAAAAAATTCTATTGCACTATTTTTTATTATTATTATTATTATTATTATTATTATTACTACTGAGAAAAAAGGTAAACTAATACTAACCTCCGGTTGCATCAAGGAATTCAATCATGAAGTAGCTAATTAGGGATTTTCTTTGGACCACTCAACCGCGTAGTCATCCGCGGCTTCAGCCGGTCAATCATCCGGCTGATGTTCGGTAGATCGATAGTCGGTAGATAGTTTCGACAAATCATTATATGCTGACAATAATTATATTTTGGTCAAAACATCACTGCATAAGTTACAAATTTTTTAAATCCAAAAAAAGTCAACTTTGGAGGGCTGTATCTTCGTTATTATGCTGAACTTTGAACGTTCAGCAGTTGAATGTTGAACTGAAAATCGTATATAATATAGGTTTTCGTCATATTCTGACGAAATCTATCCACAGTTGAATTTTTTGCCGTCATCGCTGAAACACCCTGTATAGTAAACAAATCAGCCACACGTGAATCATTGCCCCGGGGTATAATCCAATTTTTTTCTTTAATTGGTAATAAGGAGCTGAACACTCCATGATAAGAATGTGGTAGTTTGTTTCACTTTTATCTTCATAATAGGGCGGGAAAAAATTCGCAAAAAATTCCTTTTTGAGCCAGTGACGTCATAAGGTCGAGGCAGGTTAAACCCTGATTAGCAACATTGCGGTTTTGGGTGCGATGGTAACCAATATTTATTTATTTCTGTTTGAAACAATTTCGTAACAGACGTCAAGTTAGACGTCAAACTGGAGTTTGATCTGATTGAGGTGGATGAAATAAGTGACCCAGCCGTTATTATCTGTTATGGACAGGGGACAGAGGCTTTGAGGAAGGGAACTCAAGTTGACGACCATGGCAGATATACGTTCTACTGCACAAATACAAATTTTTCAAACGTGAAAGCAAAGAGGTGAAGCTCTCATAGTTCGTCCAGAATAAGTAAATAACTTTTAATCTATCGGAAAAGAACATCCGTCATTCGTCCTCCTCAAAAATGCTAGAAAACGGAACGTAGATGGTGTGTGGTGATTGGTGAGTATCGTTTTCGTTACTGTAAAAAGTGCGGTTGATGCTGGCGTATAAGACAATCACCCTCGCAGTCACCCAAATTTTATCGGCCAGACTCCAGACTTGACAGAACTATTAGGAATAGGTAGGTACTTACTGTGTGCATTACAAAGCAGGTAAAAAAGCAATCTGGACGATGCTGTCGGATATGTTCAACTGAAAAGAAAGTATCCAATTTGCAAGATGAAAGCGAAGGTGACACCGGAAGATAAAGTTAGTTCAGTTATTTTAAAATCGTACGCATCAGAACTAGTATCACTTCCACTTCCTTCGTCTGTGAAAGGGTTCTGGATACCGACCATTCAGCTGGGGTAGGTATTTACTGAATGTACACAGTTTTCCATACAGTCGACGCTCACCGCTGATTGGACGCATATTCTTTGGCATTGGAGCAACTAGCAAAAAATCATGTCTCGTATTACTCAGGGCCTTACTTGGCATTATTGTTATGAAGACAAGCAGAGGCACAAGAAAGAACAAAATAATAACAGTAAGTACGGATTTGCAGTCAGAGCTGACAGTCTGACAACTGGTTTGAATGTTTGAAACAGATCTTCGTTGCTATCGGAACTCAACAGTATGTGAACTCAACTCGCGGGCGTGATCTCTGCTCGCGGGGTTGCCAGTTCAATGACGTCACTAGGTCGTCTCTTCAAACGAACCGGCGGCAGTTGTATCATCCGAAAACATTGTCATAAACTTTATACTGATATTGTTCACAAGAATTAATAAACCAGTCCATCTCCCCACCTTGCGGTGTGTCTAATAGGAAGCCTCGCCCAAAAAAAAAAGTCTTCGCAGCAATTGACCTTTCCAATTTTAGGAGATAGAAAATAGATGACTTTTCGAGGTCACCTTTGACGTTTTGACGTTTATGACGTTTGGACGTTTCGTTTCTGACTTTTGCGGGAATTTTGAATCGGTTAGCTATACTGTTCCCATTATCATGTGGGGAAAGTCACTAGAACCCATAAGGGAGTTTTTAATGGACGAAGTAATAGAGTTTTTTCGTAGTAAGATGCACGTGTCTGGTGCAGCGTGATCCCTGGTGGTGCTGGTGCAGCCACACTTCCAAGTTTGGGTCTTTCCTGAACCGGTGCATGGTGATGCCGGGTGTATTCGTCTTATTCTCGCACTCGCATAGAGCGACACAACACCCTTGAACCATTTCTGTAAGTATCTTCAGTATCTTCTCAGTTTTCCACTACATATAACACACTTATTGGCAAGAACGAGGGTAAGAACAAGTGAAATCATGAAATCCATGCTGAAATCAAATAAATACACGACAGAGCGCTTGTCAGATTCGAAAAATTTCCCATTGTCAGAAACTAGGAGGATATAAGAATAGGGAGGGAGTATAACCCAGCTTGTGGGCGGGGGGAAATGAAGCCGGGAGACGTAAGGGGTGAGGTACCAACTACGCCCAAATATTGCATCTAGTTACAGATGTCTTTTGACTTTTGTGAATTAATTGACGTTATTGAAATAATTTGAAACTATTTGAGGTTAGTGAGATTTTTTTGATTGACATAAAATGAGTCCTGCCTGATATCTTTGTGTCTGGATCTTGTTTGGATGGTGCTTCATCTATGGTGTGGGGAAGACAGAGGCTACGTGCGCTGGATACAATATCATGTATGAAGAATACCTATCTCATCAATGCGAGCCGGAGCTGCCGAAGGGAAGATGCCTACCTGTAGTATGGGGTCGCCTGATGTTTCAGTAGAATGTTAGGCAAGGATGAGAATGACCAGCAAATTCCAAAAATAATGAGCAGAAAATGAGCAGTTCGATTCTTTCCTCCTAGATTCTACCACGTATTTGTGAGGTCAGCATTGTTAATACACCTAATGATGATCTACACTCTGTGATCTACACTGAACAGTGATAGGAGGTAGGTACTCTGGAAACCTCATCATCAGCCAATTTTAAGGCCTGTGTAGACTTCAAGGTTCATGGCAAAATTACAATGAAAAGTACCCACCTAGGTATCTATCTTGGCGAAATTTCTATCCTGCTACGGACTATCACCTATCACGATGTTAGTGATGAAAATGCTTATAAGTAGAAGCAAGTGAAGCCTGTGATGAAATTCCTTTATGTAATCCAACGATCATATTCAGGAAGGGTGTGGCTGGATCTGGTGCAGCACAAAGCGTCATAGACTGACACTGACAAGAGCGATAGCTCGCAGAACTTGACGTGGCAATATTCAGTTTCAATGGTAAAGTGATAAAAATTTTGGGCGTACAAAGATGGCGGATATGACATTTCCATGGCTTCACTTTTTATGACGAACCCTCCCTCCCTATTCTTATATCCTCCTAGGTCAGAAACGAAATGTCATATCTCAAGAAACATAGGACGCTTTCCAATAACTGCGACAAGACGGATACACAATGTCAAAGTGCACTTGCCAGCTCAATTCTAAACTCAGCCTCGCCAATGTTTCGATTGTGTCGACATGTGGTGCTATTACTGCTATTGGAACGCTAGCTGTGTCAAATTGTGTCGAATTGTGTCCTTATACTCCTTATTTGGAAGCGCCCAATGACCTCGATTAACCGTATCTTATACGCATGACGTCACAGTAAAGAGAGACAACGGAAAATTGGAGACCTCAATTAATCATTTTGGTACATTATTACAAAAAGTACACATAAAACACGTACACACATACATACAATAAGAAGTATCGTTATTGTTTCATTAGCTTGGAAACTGCTTGAAAATTGCTTGGCAAAAAATTAATAATGATGGTACCTACTCTAAAACTTGAATGAAGTGATATCGAAACATATTTGCCAAATGTGACCTGAGATAAAATAAGTAGTCATCAATGCAAAAAAAAGGCAATGAAATAAAAAGAGAAACTGTATGTGACACGTAAGAATACCTCTCATCTGCAATTTGTGGTAGAAATGGGAGATTATTTAACTACTTTGAAAGTTTGAAAGGCACGAGCAGGGCCGCTATTCTTGAAGCGTGTGAGAAAGGTCCCTGGGAGTAAAATACATTCCGCAGTACACTGATGTAGCGAATGTTGCCTAAAATCGTGGCTTTCAGGCAACTTTCACTACAGAAGTTTAGTACGAATTATATAAAACTCCCAGGGACTTTTCTCACACGATTCAAGAATAGCGGCCCAGAGTAAATGTTTGGAATATGACTTTTTTGATGTAGAAATTAGGGGTGAATAGTTTCATCTCCATCATACCTATTTTACGTCAATACCATTGTACCGTTGAGGGCAGTCTTAGCCCCATAACTTGGCTAGCCTAAACGGGTGCCTTTTTTTTTGTAAAAAGCAAATATCTGATTATTTCTGTGAAAGCTCAGCTTTATACGAAAAATGCCTACCTCAGTAGTAATATAGAGCATTTTGCATAGTCTGTATGAGTGGCATGCGCGCACCACTTCTTTACAGTTGTTAGTTGCGTCAGAAAAAAAATCATATCTAAAAAACGATAAGTCCTAGATCAAAATTTTTTCTTTCAAAAAGTTCTGCAATACTTTGGCTCCAATCGCTTTGCTGGTTGTATATAGAAAACTGTGAAAATAAAAATTTCCCTCGCTGATTGAAAATCATGCTGCATTCATAGCCGATGAAAATGTTCATAAACCTTATAAATAAATAATAAACCATTGTTTCTCAATCGCTGTCATACTGTGACAAATGTCTAGATATGTACTTCATTTTGAAAAAAAAATTAGGCACAAAGCTTCATTAGATCCAAAGATATGATGATGGAAAGGCTGACATCCATGCGTTTTCTCTATTTTAAATGAGTTTCACGAGTTGTGCATTATTTATTGTTGTTAAAGATTGTTTATATTTGACCGATCATCTTTAAACGTAGTTGGTATCAACCTGCAATAGTTGAGATTCGATTAGCGGAGGAATAAACTGGATATATTGAACCGCTCAAAAGATACGGAAGATTTAGGTGAATTTTGTCAAGAAACGAGGAACGAGGAGCGAGGAAAAAAAATCACGAAAAAAAAGGCGGCCACAAATAGCCTCCGCCACTACGTCTGGCGAAGCTTAAAAAGCCGGAGCCCCAGTCACTATGCTTCGTTGGAAAACTCCGGTCTCCAGTGTCAACTCCGCCCCAGTGTCATTTACGCACATGCGTAAATGGCAGGTGTACCGAACTTGGGGCTAGGTGGAAAGCACGCATTGACGATCAGATAAAACTTTATTCTTTACAAGTCGCTGAGTCTCTAATGAAAACATTTTCCAAAGATTTTCGAAAATGTGGATAGCAAGACAATAGGTCTGTAGTTGCTGATTAGTTTTTTTTTAAATTTTTCTCATGAACGGGGTTTGTTTCTGAGCATGCTTGAGTTCAGATGAAAAAGTGCCGTCTTCAGAAAAGGTATTGTGGTATTAATTAGTTAGTTCAGCCAACGGCGCATTGATGAAATCGACGACATATTTTAGAAGTGAAAATGGCACACCGTCAGAGCCACAGGGAGATTTATTTGAAATTTCAAAAATTATGTCGGCTATCTCCGGTGGGGTAACTGGTGAAAGAAATTTTCGATCAAGTCAGGAATTTTACTCCCGTCGATGTCAGCGAAGGACGCGGTATGCTTTTCGTAGAGTTGACAATCTCGCTTACGATGCCCCAAGCCACTTTAATGTTACTTCAAATGTTACAGTAGGGTTCTAAAAATTTGAAAAACTCTTCTTTCACGAACAATCCCAGCACGATGCTGACACTTTGAAATATTTGTATTTATCAAAAATCTCTGTCATCAGTAGTCTTTCACTCTTAGAACATGTTTCTTAGAAAAGCTCCATGCTTTTCAGTAATCAGTCTGAACTGAACTCTGACGTATTGTCCCACAGCGGATATTTTGAAGACTGCTATAACAATCAACGAAGTGGGGAGAAAATTATGGAGTACAATCAATGTCTTTTGCAAAGTGAATGTATTGAAAAAAATCTAGATTTTCATGAACTTTTCTCCTTTTTCATCAGTACTATACGATAATATAAAGGGTGATTTTGTTAGGTGCATAAGTATAGTTACAACAACATGTAAGCTCAAACTTGAAATTGGTACTACTGGCTGTGAAGTTAGGCTTCGGCCTAAATCATCACTGGTATGATATCTTCCACTTAAGTATAGAAAGCTCTACTCAACAACTCAACTACTCTTCTTTATTGAAGCGAATACTAGAATACTTACCCAAAAGATTTTATTTTCTCAAAAAAAGAATTCCTCTCAGTTTTCAGTATAGTTCGTGGGTTAATGACCTAATTTCGCAACTATAAACTATTCACTTCATGATAAAAGCATGAAATATTGAGTTACCAACCAGTTTAAAATTTGAATTGAATCTGATAAAAAAAAGCCATAATCTCACGTAATTTTGTTTTCAGTATTAGAAACGCATCTTGAAGGTCAGTCAGGTATTGCTGCAAGTCGAGTCATCTTCAAGATGTCTGCTGTGGAACACCGCGTTTTCCATCCCCCAAATTGAGTAGCGCTAGGGGGCTCTTTGGGACTTTTCGTTGATGGGTAGCAGAGGATATTTCCATGATGACGCTCCATGCCAAATTTCAGGTTCACCAAATCGATGCTCATCTTATACCTCCACAATTTATACTAAACAGAAACAGTTTTACTGGACTAGACGTTGTTATGTCTAGTCTAGACCGAGGTCTGGACCCGAGTTTGGACCCCATTTTACCTATTTTCCATAATCAAAATATGTGCAATACCAAGGTAACACGTATAATATAATCGTGTTAACTTCACTTCCTCAATAGAAACCGCAGTAGGTACCTAGTAGGTGTAGTGATTCTTTACGGCCAAATATGTAACAGTCATGAAGGATGGAGTTAAATTGGTGAAATTGGACGACGCGGAATCAATCGCTGTGGGCCTATTCCTTGACATAAAATTAGTAAAATTACCATTTAGGTCTCTTTCGAAAGCTACAAGGATGTACCGTACCTACTTTGGTCTGAGCCCATTCGCATTTTCGAAATCCAATTTTTTTTTTATTTGAATTAGAGTTTGGATTTTTTTTGATTTCGAAAATGCCAATCAAACCAAACCAAAGTACATCTTTGTGGCTTTCGAAAGAGACCTGAATGGTAAATTTCTGTCAAGAAATAAACCCACAGCGATTGATTTCGCAACGCCTTATTTTACCCATTTAACTCCATCCTCAACACATTACTGAATTGCGAGGCGGTGGCTTCGATCGAACGCTTGATATGAATGCAGACTGCAGAGCAATTGGTAACTTTCCAGAAAGAACTTCTAAATATGTCGGACTAAATACCTGTAGGTAACTAGTAAACTGTGAGAAAACAATTGGAGATGAGTTGGTTTGGATACCTCATATGTACTTCTGCAGCAGTCAACTTTTTACTATATTTGAATAAGGTTCTGTACAATATTGTATAAATCACGGAAGTTTATAGTTTAAGTTCTGCAGAAGTTTTTGTTAAAATGATTGAATCGAGGTTTTTATAATTTTTGGAAGAACGTGGTTTATTGTTTGTTTTACCAATCTTTCACCGGTAATCTTTCAGCGTAGTAGATAGGGGAGTGGTGAGTGCCCATGTACCTATTCATACTTTTCTAATTATTATCATTTAGTCTGATATGAAAACTCGGAAGTTTGAAAGCCTGAAAACAGGTACTCTATATTAGTGTTGGACGGTGAACGTTAAACACGAACTTGTCGCAGTGGAGTTTACACATAATATACAGAATTTTCCCTGAATGTGTCCGAGCCAGAAAAAAAGGAAACACCGTGAGATGTATATCCTGATTTTAAATACATTTTCCGTGTTTGTGCACAGTTCATGTTTCTTTTTGTTTCCTTTTCATAGCAGATTCATGACCCTATTCCTGGTTTTTCCGCCATCATTAAGCCACCCTCGTGTGCAACGTAATTACATAGAAAATCTCCAGTTGCATAAGCAGGCACACAACGTGCAGCAGGGTAAAAACGATTTTCTTGCAGGAGCTCTCGCATACTCGCCTTTATGTAGGTTTAGTCGGTTACTTCGTGTCAAGGGTGGTTTCGTGTATGCCACGGAGTACGGCTGCCGTATCTCGTGATGTTTCAACTGGGTCGATACCGGGATATTCAGCCCCACAGAGTTGCCATATTTCTGCAACCAGCCATTCATTCACCTGAGCTAATTTCCCTCATTTAACGACCTGAAAAACCCGCACAAATAATGACTCCCACGAAGGGAGTGAACGTACAGGAAGTTTTGGTGAAAGATGGCGCCAGAGTGAAGAGATGAATAGGTACCTGTCCCAAGGAAAATCTTTCACAGAGAAATAGTCGATTCTTTATGAGTTGTTTGGAATGTAAAATACCTACTTAGGTCTAGTCTTCAAGTCTTCAAATAAAAAGAAAGGAACCCTCCGGAGGGCGTTAAAATCAAAGGCATACCTATAATACATATATCGGCAGATCACATCTCAAAACAATAGCAAAGCAAGTAGGTGTCTATAGGTAATATTATCGGTAATAATAAACTTTGGCGCTAAAAAACTAAGAATTGAAGTCCTGTTTCAATAATTATTATGATGATTGCGACTATACAGGGTGTTTCAAAAGGTGTGTGCCATACGTGAATGGCAGATGGAGGATGTCAAGGCGAGTTGAGGTCAAGAAGAGAAAAATTTTTTTGGCGATTGGTCTCGAAGATACAGGGTGCTTTGTTCTTTGGTCACAATTTACAATAAGCGATATCTCTAGAGTGGTTTGATATAAACAAATGAAATTCACCTGTCACATTCCTCTGCTGGTACTTGATCAAATGCCATAGCAGGTAGAAAAAAAATCAGGTCTGGACTTGAAAAAAAAAATTTTTGAGTTTGCCTGTCAAAAAGTACATTTTTTGAGCGGATTTCGGAAAAAACACTACCATATCTGGAAAGCTCAGAAAAAATGCTACAAGAGTGACTGTTCAATTTTTACGGCACACTTGAAATCATCCGGCAAAGAAATTGAAAAACAACTCATACCAGTGTTACTATTCAAAGTGAAATGTTTATTAGGCGCAATAATGGATACAATCCGGTACGATCACTGCAGATTCTTTAGTTCTATCATATCTTTCACTAAGACTCGACATGTTCCACAAGGGAAGACATTTCAAAAACAAATCTCGAGAAAACCAGAGCTCTCGCCAGAGTTGGACTGTTACAATTTCGTTCTTGTTACGTTAAGAATTTATATCATCAATGTTAGACTTCCAATCTGAGTAATTCCAAAACCGTTTCAAAATAATACACCACACTTCATGATTTTTGTATTAGAATACATAAAAAAAAAATTGTTTGACAAATGGGGGTACGATGAATTCGGTGCAATTTTGCAGCATTCTACGTATCACCCTGTAGAAATTTTACATAGAATTTTTCAACATTCACCTTTACAGGATAGGTTACGGGAACATTAGGCTAATCAACACAACAAACAAAATTGAAATCGCATTCGGCAATCGGTAGTTATTGGTCTTCAAAGTCGAACCATTTTTCCGATACCGACAACTTCGTTGTCCAGCAGTTTATACAGGGTGATTCAAAAATGGCGCATTTCCTTTCGGGCACGTTATAGTGGACGTTAACGGAGCATGGGAAAAATAATTAAAAAAATTAATCGGCTTCAATTTGCAAGTTATTAACAAAAACAAATCTGTCCAATCTGGCAGCATCGCATTAGTACCCACCTGGCACCTTTAGATCAGAGAGGTACATCACAATAGTATTATTGCATTGTGTAGGACGATAAATTTCTGTAAGTCAGGAAATGCCGGAAGGGCATATCGTTACTCAAAACGATAAGTAAAACAATGATTGAAATTAACGTCTGGTTCCATTAACAATCAACTGTACAAATTAATGAAACAATCCAACAATCTTGAACGCAGTGGAAGGCGGCGGTTTGGTCATGGTCATCTGGTTCTGAAAAGATAAAAATGGGTTTGAGCATTACGCTACTCTCATGAATTGATCTCAGGTCAATTCGGTGTTGAATTCAACTCAACTCAGTTTTGAATCATTATGACTTTAAAACAATTCCACTCAGAGCCTTGAATCAATATGACTCTGGAACATTTCCGCTCAGCCTTACTAAATACGCGACTTGGCCTTCTATAGGCATTATGGTAACATCACGTCATAAATACCAGCCATAGTCAAGTAAACACCGTGATAATGAAACGTGCAATGGTACCCCCAACGAGCACCTGTTTCCAATACCACATCACGTGTATCAAGCGTGATTATCTCATTCTAGGTTTGTCTCACGGGTGATCACCTCCGATACCAATAACCTGACCCGTGCCGATTCGTGCAGTGAAGCCAGGGGATACTCGCGCAAGGCTTTTGAATCCAGCCACACAGAGCCATTCGCTAATCCCGCATCGTGCAATAGGGCCAGGGGATAGTCGCACATGGCCCCTGTAGCGTATTAGCGCAACTAATCCCGCATCGTGCAATGAGGTCAGGGGATAGTCGCACATGACCTCTGTAGCGTATTAGTTCAGACAAAACCTCCGTTTACTCTGTATAAGCAATGCTGAGGTTTTCATATTCAATTATTTACATAGGCACAATCATCTACAGTAAACAAGTAGGTATAAGCTCGTGAGAAGACTCACCATTTGGATGTTGACAGCTTCGTAAATTTGTCACAGGGAGAAATGAACCTTGTCATCAGTAACTATGCATTATTTCTACACACAAAGGTAAACAAACACAACCAACTGTTGCGGTCAATTGTTATAAAAAATAGGTGTCTTACAATTGTTACCCTGGAAACTCCGTGAAACCTGCCAGACCATATCAAACATACTTGCCAAATGTATTTTCACGGCACTTTTGAGGTGAAAGACCAATTTTGAAATTTGAAAATACGACTAAAATCGTAATTGCAAGAGAAATTTTCAATCGGGAACTACTAACGACATGTGACTCTTCGCAAGTTATAATGCTTTGCTTTAAAATCATGCAAACTGAAGAAGTTAAATTCTCAACTTCACTTCTTCATAACTCGAAGGCTAAATGAGCCAATTTTTTTTTACTATTTTTTCCGTGCTCCCTCAACGTCTCCCACAACGTACACGGGAGGAAATGCGCCATTTTTTAATCACCCTGTATACGCGTCAACAATCACTTTGCTTGCTCTTGGGTATCGCTTATACTACTTGCTCTTATCCGCTCGCTATCGCTTTAGATTGAATATGAATACTGCTCTGTGGGCGACCCATGGTGCTTATACACAGGGTGATTAAAAAATGGCGGATTCCCTCCTCTGTACGTTGGAGGAGACGTTGACGGAGCACGGAAAAAATAGTAAAAAAAAATTGGCTCGTTTATTCTTTGAGTTATGAAGAGATGAAATTTAACTTATTCAGTTTGCATGATTTTGAAGTAACGCATCGTTACTTGCGAAGAATCACATGTCGTTAGTAGTTTACGAATGAAAATTTCTCTTGCAATTGAGATTTGAGTCGTATTTTTTTATTTCAAAATTCGTCTTTCACCTCAAAGGCGCTGTGAAAATAGGTACATTTGACAAGTATGTTTGGTATGGTCTGGCAGGTTCTACGGAGTTTCCAGGGTAACAATAATACAATAATAATGCTATTGTAATGTACCTCTTCAATCTGAAGGCTGAAGGTGCCAGATAGGTACTAATGCGATGCTGCCTGATTGGACAGATTTGTTTTTGTTGATAACTTTCAAATCGCAGCCGATTAATTTTATTATTTTTCCCATGCTCCGTTAACGTCCACTATTACGTGCCCGAAAGGAAATCCGCCATTTTTGAATCACCCTGTATATCTTCGACTAGTGTTCTCGAAGTTTCTACCTGTCATCCAGCAAATTCTTCAATGACCCGGCATACGGTTTCTAGGCGACTCTCGAAAAAGCATTAAACCTTTCGCGTGCATACTGTGGACTCTGGAGACGCGGCGCCTCCGCTGATTCGACCGATCTTTCCTACTCGGCTGTTCAAGTCTCCATGTAAATTTCAATGGTCCAAACCTTCGTGTATGATCTGGAATGCACAAGAGCTTCGCACTTGTACACTTTGAACAGTCTAGAAAGATCTGGCTCTAGAATGCACAAGAATTGCCGCTCGTAACAATAAAGTCAGTGGTAGGTATCTACCACTGAGCTATCGCCCGAATACGAGTTGTACTTATTCCTAGTTCCTATACATCTTCGATCTTCGCAAAGGTAAACAATGCCTTGAAAAGGTGCAAAAAGTCCTATTAAACCACCGTACTCTTTCGTTATATGTCTCAATGCAAACTTACAACCCTTATCCAAACAGTGGAACTATCTGTCTTCATCTCTGTGCCACCTTTCCTGTTTTTGAAAAGATTTTTTTTTGTGCGGGTGAATCAATTTTTTTCAACAAGAAAACGATGGGACCATTTTCAGTGGTTTTCTAATGACTCTAATCCATCGTAAGCTCATTTATTGCGTCAAAATAAGTATAACTGAGTTTAAGTAGAATATACGTGTTTTTCTAAAACCGCAGCAGCCCATAACTTTTTTCCTATGGGAGTATAGATTTGAAATTTTTATGAGGTATTCAAGAACGGAGTTGAATTTGTGAAATTAGCGTTGCGGAATCAATCCCTGTGGGTTAATTTCTTGACAGAATCTCACCATTTAGGATTCAGGTCTCTTCCGAAAGCTTCAAGGGTGTACTTTGGTTTGAGCTCATTGGCATTTTCAAAATCCAAAAATCAAAAAAAATATTTTTCGTCGGACATCTTGAAACGTGCAGAAAAATGTCTCCACTAAAGTTAAGTCTCGAGATTCTGTGACACCCGCCGAGCAATGCATTTCTGACTTCTTTGGAAAATGGGGGCCATCGCCCTGAAGTTGCACGGAGACTAAAACTTTAACCGTATCAAAAACCGTATTCAAATTTTAGTTTCCAATTTGTATACAAGTTTCAAGGGAATTGGTACAGAAATGGAGTAGAATTTTGTATTTCAAAATGAAGAAACAAAAAATTTGCAACTTTCAGGCTCTTGGCATCGTGTACACGAAGTTGATGACTGCCAACCATAGTTGTGGTGTCAAACAAAACTTGAAACTGTAAAATACAAGATGCTGCCATGCCCTTGTCGAAAAGTTGCGTACTTTGTTTACCAAAAGCTTCTGGAATAGTGACATTACTAAAAAAAAAAACTGTATATTTAATTTTTATTTCTTTTTTGCTGTTTTTTCTTGCCTTTTTGTTACCTACTCTACTGTTTGATTTTGTATACCTATTTATTTATTCATCTAGCTGTATTAACGTGTCACATATACCTATTTGATTTGTATATTATTGACAAAATACACTTACTTACTCACTTACTCACTTACTTACTTACTGACTTACCTACTTACTTTCACTCACTTACTCACTCACTCTCACTTATCGGATCAGTGTTAATTTATTTTCCAGTCTTAGGCTTTACTTCGAGTGCCCAACATTAACCTTTTGAGCAATGAAACTCTTCCTTTGCTATCGACGCCTAACGTTATCTCCACGCGCTTCGTTCCAAAAGGAAATTACCAACGCTCGGGGCTCGGTCATGTTGTTGAAAATTATTAAAATATGTAATTAGATTAGGATTTATTTAGGTCACGAATATACAATGGCACCCACTACTGCATTAAATTAAGCAAGGAAATGAAAAACCTCAAAGGTATTCCATCATCACGTTTTCTTTCGCCTTTACATCCACCCAGAGTTTTCATGAAAGGTCCCAAATTAAAGCTGTGAGGAAAAAAGGAACGCAATCTTGACTACACAAAGAAATGACATGCTTTTTTATTTTATGTGCTCTTTTCTGCCAATGTCTATATTAAAATTCCATTTGCGAACTTTCATTTTTATAGATATTTTCGGGGTTGCGTGGAAACATAAATACATATAAGTATACCATGAAGGGGAAAAGCTCGAGGAAAAGCTATTGATTTACGTTGAAATCTCGGTGTGTAATATTGTAACAGCGAATAACAAGCTGTTGGAAAGAAATTACGACAAACATTTACATCGTCAGCTTTGATAATTATTATTATAACCGGCATCACTGTAAAGTAAAAATAATAATAAGTAATAATAATCCTGAATAGACTTTATTTTCAGGCGGCATCCAGCGCAGTGCTGCTCTTCCATACAACCCACATAAATGCTCAGATGTAAATTTTCCAAAACTGAACGCTGAAAAATGCGTGGGAATGTGTTGTGTAGGTAGGTACACTCATTACTCAATAAAACTGCGTACAGCTTTTGACGTGGAGTTGACCAATTTTTAGAATTTTGGCTTGATATAACAGTGACAAGGTAGCTAAAAAGTGTGAACGCTTTTTCGACGAGATAATCAAAAAAATTGCTGGTCATGCACAGTACAGCTCAGAGCACGCCGGAGTTATACCCGAAACTGTTGGATTGTTCGAGAATCACCGCGAATGTAGTAGCCGCGGCTCAATGTGGAATTCGCTATGGAACCGGTGAAAACTTCCGAATACCAGTCGGAGCTATATAAGCCCCATGGATGGGCCAACAAACTAGTATTAAATTCAGAGCGATAAAAGCGAGTAGTAATTGGCGATTTACCCAAGCGCGAATTATCATTTATAAACTCTAAATCCGTAACAATATTGTAATGTCAACGATGTAATGATAACATAAGATAAAAATTACTACGACGCTCAGATTCACACATTCCTTGAATATTTTACTTTGTAAGGACGAATAAGATGATATGGAGCATGCGTAAACTCTGCAAAGTGTCAGAAACCCAAAGATATTTTTATTTTCAGACTTTGGTTAGTTTCAATATTTAAACTGCTAGAAACTTTTAGATGGACATTGAAAAAATTGCCTCCATTTAATTTCGACTGGCTATGGTAATGTCATCCAGACAAATAATTTGGAATCACAAAAATACTAAACTGAAACTTCTCAAGAGTGTCTACTTTTCTCAGCTGACACTGACCCTCACACCATGAAAGAGTAGTTTTTAAGAACAATGTCCACAAATACTTCCCGTTCAAATTTACCCGCGTCCACCTTACATACATGCGTAAGTATGCATGTAATGGGGTCTGGTATGAGTGTACCTCACCCAGGGCCGATTCTGAGTGGTGTGCTGGGAGTGCCCCTGCACAAGGGCGGCCAAAATTCAAGGGCGGCGAAAAGTCGCCAAATTTTTTCTAACGAAAAATTGAGTATCAAAAAAGGAACTAATGCTATGATTTTCGAGGCCGAAAGCGACCGCCCTGCGTAAATTGTGATTTTTCAGTGCCGAAAAAATACAACAGGTTGTCAAGAATGGAGGCGAGGCGGCCGCCCTGCGTCAAGTATTATAGATATTAGACTTCTTTCTCAGATAAGTATCTGAGGAAGGGCAAGAATTTTCATCTCTTGGTAACATTTTGGATAGTCTGTTTGGCTGATGAACTTTTCGCTCTACGCTCTGCGCAGGGTTTATTTGACAAATAACCTATTCAAAACTTTTTGAGGGAATGGAAATACCCTCGGAAATACCGACCCTTGGTATAGGTATACCTGGTACCTACTAATTATACACCTGGTACTTACCTTTTATATACCAAATATGTATTAGGTTTGTCATAAGTTCTTTTTGTTTTCAGAATTTTGTAAGTTGTTGTGTTTTCAAGATTATAGGTATTTTACCAATAATTATGACCTTCTTCTGAGTTTTGCCTTCTTATCAATAAACAATCATCAATTTCAACAGCTTTTTTTGATCCATTCAACTACAAAACTAATATAACTCACCTATGAATTGGTATAAGTGCCTAAAAACTCATCTACAGGGTGATTCACCACCAAATGGACATAGCCTAAGGGTAGGTCCAGTTTTACCAGGCGAACCAGGATCTGGCTTTGAAATTTTTCTAACACTGTTTGTTTCGAAGTTACAGGGTGATTCATGTATTTTGTCGAATTTTTTGACAAGCCGTATCTTCAGAACGACCGAATAGATTGGATTGAAATTTTGTGGGTTGATTCTTCTATTGATATCTGACACATCGCCCTATCAAACAGTTTGAAGTTTCCAGGGCCGCCCTTGTAAAAAAAAACTTCAAAGCTTTTTTCAAAAAAATTCATTCTGTATGCACATTTTCCAAATTTAATTTTCGAATTCAAAAACTACATCAAACATGCTAATAATAACGCGAAAAAAATTGCTTGGCACCATTGAGGTGTCAAGAAAATTTTGACAATCGTAATGATTTTTGAGGTTAGGATTTTTTCTAAATCAATATTTTCAAATATTTGCAAATGATCTATTATGGCCCTGAATTTCAGCCGTTTCGTCAGAAAAATGAAAATGACATTTTTCTTGTTTTCTCAGAAATAACAAAAAATTTCATCAGAATTTTCAAAAGTTTTCTGATACGTTCCTCAATTTTAGCTCAAATTGGGATAGAAGTGAAGCTGAGGGACGTGACAATAATTTTTTGAAAATTCGGCTGAAACTTTTTGTTACTACTGAGAAAACGAGAAAAATGTCATTTTTACTTTTATGACGAAACGGCTGAAATTTGGAGCCATAATAAATCATGTGTGAATATTTGAAAATATCAATTTACAAAAAATCCTAACCTCAAAAATCATCAGGATCATCAATTTTCTTTTGACAGCTTGATGGTGCCAAGCAATTTTTTTTGCGTTATTGATAGCATGTTTCATGTAGTTTTTGAATATGAAAATGAATTTTGAATAATATGCATACAGAGTGTTTTTTTTCAAAAAAGCTTTGAAATTTTTTTTTCAAGGCCGGCCCTGGAAATTTTCAACTCTTTGATAAAGTGATGTGTCAGATATCAATAGAAGAATAAACCCATGAAATTTCAAACCAATCTGTTGGGTTGTTCTAAAGTTATGGTTTGTCAAAAAATTCTACGAAATACATGAATCACCCTGTAGCTTCGAAACGAACAGCGTTAGAGAAATTTCAAAACCAGATCCAGGTTCGCCTGGAAAAACTGGACCTATCCTTAAGCTATGTCCATTTGGTGGTGAATCACCCTGTATAGGGCATGCCGAGGGATATGCTGAAGTGGGGTGGCCATGGAGGCACCTTGATCTTCAGCGCAAAATAGATTATAATTGTTCATAATTTTGTTTAAAATGAGAGGGGCTTTGTCGGTTTTAGGCACGCAAAAGTGAAAAAAAATCGCCTGCGGCGCAATTTTTTGGGAGCCCAGACGGCCCCGCTAGAAAATTGCTGCGGGGTTACAGGTGGCGGGCGGCCAAATATTTTTCGCACAAGGGCGGCCGATGAGCCAGAATCGGCCCTGACCTCACCTAGTAAATTGTTCGATCACTGTAGAAAAATCAATTTCAAGAATGAGGCTGGGGTGTAATATCGAGTAGGTCAGTTCTAACGCCCGAATTTTAAATCCCTTAATATCAATGAGACAACAATCTACCTTTCCCATGAGAACATCACGCATACCTGGTGAGGATACAACTTGTGGTCTGTAGTAGCCGAATGTACAAGCAGGAATCTGCGCCCACAGGTATGCGCGCAAGTAATTTCTTGCATGGGAAAGGTGGATTGGTTGTGTCAAAAAAGTTTTGTACGTGTCATGTTATCTCTTTAAAAGTGTGGGTGATTGCCTATTTTACATAGTACTGGCGCGCCTGGGGCCGCTTGGGCATCATTCTATTCCGCCGGTCAACTGGCAGCGTCGCCTAAAAGCCGCCAGTCATGGTAGAGACGACCCTTGCCGACCACACAGGAACTTCCACTGCAGGAGGCTCACGTTTCCCTACTTCAGCTGCGCAGCCCCGGAAATTTTTACTTGCGGGTGCATCGCGTCAAGGTGACGGTGACAGCTGTCACATTATACATAGCACATCTATCATATATCAAGGCGTCAAAGGCAAACCAGAAATCGATTGGATTTATAGCAGATTTATGGGTTGGATGTTGAATGACCTGTGAGCACCAGTTTATTAAAATTGATAATTGATGATTAACCATCTTCTTTGAAAGATGTCTCCCTGGGCCGCTATTCTTAAATCGTGTGAGAAAAGTCCCTGGGAGTAAAATCCATTCCGCAGTACACTTCTGTAGCGAAAGTTGCCTGAAAACCACGATTTTAGGCAACATTCGCTACATCAGTGTACTGCGGAATGTATTTTACTCCCAGGGACTTTTCTCACACGATTCAAGAATAGCGGCCCAGGTTAAGGGGCTGTCGGCTGTCATTTTGGTCGGCGCGCGTAAACACTCCTAACTAACCACTGTTAAGGTGCGTTCAGTCAGCTTATTTAGCCGCAAGTTTTAATTTTAGTCGTAAGCGCTGCATCGCTTATTGGCTGTTCTGAGGAGAATGGTTTATGACAGCCAATGAGCATCGCTGCGCTTACGACTAAAATAAAAACTTGCGGCTAAATAAGCTGACTGAACGCACCTTTAAAATATCTGCTAAGTCTCGCGTAAACAAGCTCAAAATCTAGCTTGTATCGTAACCATTCGTGCCAACACAACATATTTTCACCATAGCTTGCTTTAATGAAGAAAACCGTGAATTGATCATATGAGCTTGACAGTTTGGTTTTTGCATTGCGTATTGCTGTTCTGAGGAGGCTGGTTCATAAGAGCGAATGAGCGTTGCTGCGCCCACGACTGAAATTAAAACTTGCGGCTAAATAAGCTGACTAAACTCACCTTTGGAAAACATTTTAATACGCTTTTGTCTATGTTTTCAAACCAATAAGTGACCGAACTGACGCCGACGAGGACGCCCGTAATTTTGTGATCGTATTCACTTCATCGTACCTCCAAACTTACATCATTGTGATTGAAGAAGCAAGGGATAGATCGAGGTATGGTAAACGGTTCGAAATCAGCGTGTGAAATGGAAAACAAGTAGGTAGTGACTGGCGATAAAAAAATTACTGATGCATAAACACTTCGTGCTTGTGACCTTGTGACTGCTATGACATACCAAAAATATTGTATTTTTATAACAAAACTGGCTATTAGCTTATAAAACCCACAATAATAAAACATGATACCGACCATTATACTTGATAAAATACTAGTGGGTATAATTGGTTGCATACAGATGAAAACAGTTCACTGGAGTATTTTATCATGAAATACCAAAACCAAAACAGGCACCTACAAGCCTACAACCTGCAAGAAATCTAAGTTATTTCAAATTTCGACTTTCCATGTAAGTAATCTTATCTAAGTAGCATATAAACTATAGTTTTGTCTAAGTCGAGGTCTAAGTATGTACTTGATATACCTAATCCCATCGTTTAATAGGCCTGAGCTTTAAAAGCTCGTTTAAAAGTGAGTAACTTTGATTCGCTTCATAAAAAGTTTCTAGAAAGCGGCAAATGAATCATTGCATTTTTAGCGCACTTCTCCAAACGGGAAGGCGCTTTTGCCCTCGCTTTGTCCGTCCGTCCGTCCGTCCGTCCGTCCGTCCGTCACAGCATCTAGTCCTAGACGAAAAGGTTTTCGCGAAAAATTTTTACTCCATTGGGTAGCTCATGACCTTGTATCCCGAACCAAGAAAAATCTCGACGAAATAATAATAAACAATGACAATAATAACAATTTAGTGTGACGCGGCATCGCCGTTGAATGCTGCATTTCAGAAGCCGGCCTGATCTCGAAAGTTATCACATGCGAGGAAGTACCCGATCTTATCATTTTACCATAATACATATGCGGAGTTATATTTAGAGGATGATTTGAACTTCATTTTAATGAAAATTTCACATCGGTGCGGGGTGCAGGCCAATAGTTATTAATTTTTGAAAATGACTCCGAAACTACGGCTCGGCCGCAAATGATTTATTCGTTGCTTGCTGGTGCTTGATATCCTTTCCTCCGAACAAAACGAAATTCAATACAGAAACTATTTCAACTCGAATGAGTAGCTCATGGACTTGGAACGCGAATCAAGAAAAATTTTGCCGAATCAATCATGAACAATTACAATAATAACATTTTGGTGTAGGGCGGCTTCGCCGATCAAGTGCTGGCATTCGCGGTAAGATGTAGAAAGTTGCGATATGCAGGCAACTACAATTGCTTAATGAAATACATCACTGTATGTACGGCATTATATTTAGAGAACAATTTGAACTTTCTTTTGACAAAAACCCCACTTCGATCCGACCGTCGGGTCAATTGTTATCCATTTTTGAAAACGACCGCAAAGCCACGGCTCGGCGCATATTACACGACCCTACAAATTTAAAATCAGACGTGCCGAAATAGTAATTGAACATTTTGAAATAGCCAATACTAGGTACCTGAAGGATAATGGCACTCAAATTACGAAACATGTTCGCTCAATAACAAAAAAAAAAGCAGGTAGGTATCACTAAAAATCATGTGACAAGGCTACCATTTTTTCGGTTTTTCGATAAAAAAGAAATGTTCCAATTCAAAAGTGAACCCGATATTCGTGTTCAGGAGGTCGAAATCAGTTGGAGAACATTTTTTTATATAAGTAACAGAATGACGCTAATGTGGCCGGTTTGTCTGTCTGTCTGTCTGTCTGTCTGTCCGAGTCCGTGCAGAAATTAAGACGCTGTACTCCTTCTCGAGAATTGAAACAAGAGTCTTGGAACTTTTTTCCGATTAATAGCTGATGTCCCCAAGGGTGGCCAATGGGCACTATTTTTGTTATCCATCCATCGTTATCATTATTCTCAAAAAACAGAGATCTCCTGTGCACTTCGATGAAGTTGAACTTCTCCTCGGGAAATAAAGCTACAGCCCTTGAAGATTGAACTTTATCCGGTGGATAGCTTAGGTCCTCAAGGACCAAATAGGCAGGTTGGCTTTCATAATTCGGCCGCCATCTTGGCTGCCATATTGAAATTTCTTATTAGTGGAACGATTGTCATGAAACTTGAAACTTACCCTTGTCTAGTACGATCATTCTTTTTTTCAAGCCAAATTTCATGATTGCCCCACCATCTTGGCCGCCATATTGAAATCTCTTATACGTGGAAGGATTTTCATGAAACTTGAGAGTTACGCTTGTCTCGTACGATCATTCCTATTTTCAAGCTGAGTTTCATAATTCTGCCGCCATCTTGGCCGCCATATTGAAATCTGTTGTTAGTGGAACGATTTTCATGAAACTTGGAGCTTACCCTTGTCTAGTACGATCATTTTGATTTTCAAGCCGAATTTCATGATTCTGTCGATATTTTGGCCGCCATAGTGGAATTTTTTTGCCCAAGACGGTAGAACCCTAATCACTTAACATCTTGCGTTCACTAATCCTCCAAAAAGGAAGTGCGCTACTGAGCCTCATGCCCATGAGGCATATTCGCTTGTTTTAAAATCGTTTCATATACAGGGTTGACCAGTCAGTATGCTCACTTTTCGCGCGGCCAATACTAGCTTATGAATTGAGGTAGAGAGATGAATCAATGGTGAAAAATGACATGGAATGAGCTTTTTTACCATTGATTCATCTCTCTACCTCAGAGATGAATATGATGAGTTTTGGGAAAAATTATTTTTTTCAATGCACACTGGCACACTGCAACGCAATACAAAGGCTTCCAAAATATCTCGTTTTTCAACTTATTACCCTGCAATAAACTTCGCTTGTTTGGGCTATTTTCGTCCGAATTCATTCCGAATAATTCGGGAAGAATTTGGAAATTTAACAGGTTTAGTTTCAAATGCCAAGAAGTGTCCACTTGGTTTGTAAACGTTTGATCTCGAGAAATGGTGACATTATTTGGGTGGCGAGAGGCGAGAGGCGAGATCACCCGATCTAACGTCTCCAGATTTTTCCTGTGGGGTTTCTTGAGAGCCCAAGTCTATGCTAACAAACCCTGCACAGTGGAAGACTTCAAAAACATTATTTGAGCCAAAATTACAGCGAATAGTGCTGGTCATTTCGAAAATGAATTGAAATGGCGCTCTCGTACCTATATCATGAATAACTATTAAAGTTCAACCTGCTCCCGTTTGAGCAAAATATATTTTTTTGGATTTCAACACCAAAAGCATGAAGATGGACCTCGTGTCTCGAAACTAGTCTTGAATTTTCCGCTTATGTTCGTTTTAGGCACGCGTTTAGAAAATCATGCCTTTTACAGAGATTCTTAGGCTAAAATGTAGATACCTACTTCTCTACAAGATTGGTCACTAGTCCGTAAAATGCACCTAAAATTAACTAATTTGAGGACTTATTTCACAAAAATGAGGCTAAATGAGCACGGATGTCTAAAAATCGTTGTACCTATTCGTATTTCGTGTTTCAACCGGAAAGGTTCTCCACAGGACTCATCCAGGCTCTCAGGCTCTTTACTGGACGAGTAGGCATGCTCCAAGACAAGTGTAAGCGAGTTTTGGAAGCCTGTGAGTTCTGCGAAGACACTTGCTTGGCGAATTTATGTATCACGTTTCACCAGCGACTGTCTGGAGAGTAGAAACAGAAACTGTAGGTACTTACTCGCGATTTGAAAAGTCAATGGGATAAAATAGGATCTTGTACAAAATTACAAAGTACGATTTTATTAGCGTAGACCGATGCCTCAGGGACTAAAATTAACCAGTCAAAAAATATTCAAAAAAATTAGGAAAAAGAATGAGGAAATATAAATATATTCAGCTCATATCATCACAATTCATCAGTTCAAATCAAGTAAATAAGCACGCCAAAAACAGTACTGGGTAGCCACGTGAACGTCAGGGAACAGTCGACGTGTGACGTGTGCCAATCAACCTCAGTAATTGCTGTTTGGTGTTGGTGAAACGATGTCTGTGCATGAGAGAAATGTGAATAATAGGGTTCAAGTGCATAAGGCCCCAGAGGCACCAGAGATTGTGGTGTAGACGTGGTCCATAATTTCCATAAGGTCCATAAGGAGTCATTTTCTAGAGAAGTAGAAATGGAGATGCTGGGGCAACCCTTGAAAATAGATTTCTACATGAGATCCGGGGAAAACAGGGGAGACAAACAAAGAGTCTGATGGAAATGTCAGTCAAGGATAACCATGAGACATAAACAGAATTCGACATGGCATCCCTTTGTTGCCACAGAAGGTTTGTAACTCTTAGCTCTTAGGCCCAGTATTATAACGGATTTGAACCTCCGGCTGATAGTCAACCTCTGGTTAAGGGCACATTTGAGCGCTGTCATTGGTTCGGACATCCTTTAACCTCCGGTTGAAATCCAACCGGCGGTCAACCGGACATTATAATACTGGGCCTTCGGGACACTACTCTCAGGGTAGGGTCTCTACTTTGTAATAAAGGTAAGATCTTTTTATACAATAAAATTGAATTAAATTGAATTGAATAGTCAATAATCTGAATGCCAAAAAATAACCGTTCTCAGTGGGTGACTCTTTGTAATTGACCATAAGAAAATGTTAACCCATTTTTACGAGTTTTACAGCACTTCAGCGCTTACCACGACCTCAATGACCACTGTGAAGATGACTATGGGGTATTGAAACAATCCAATATCTTGTTCAAGATGAATTACGGAACCATTTTGATTCCTCATCAGTCATTCCCAAAATATAGTGAAAATATTCTGAAAAAATGGGACAAGTTTTGGAAATACGTTTATTTGATAAATTGCTCGTTTTTGACACGCCGTTTTTTTTGTCGATGGGTCATTTTTTGTATTACAAATGTTTGTCGGATATGCACAATCGCCGAACAGACCAAACAAGGTGATGAATTGTTTCAAAACCCCATTTTTATTTTTACAATGGTCATTTTGGTCGTGTTTCGTGTTAAGCGCCTAAATGCTATAAAACTCGTAAAAATGGGTTCAACATTTCCAAGTGGCCAATTACAAAAAGTTACTCACCAAGAACGGTTACTTTTGGGTTTATATTATTGAGTATGACCCTTACTAGTAGTACAGTACCAATTGATTTTCCACTTATTCCACAAAGGGCGAATTCAAGATGGCGGCCATAAGAGAAAAAGGCGTCGACCGTCATATTTTTTAAAATAGTAGGCGGAGACGGTGGCAACACATCACATTCAATTCATGAGGTCATTCTTTGTCGACATGCAAAGTTCTATCCAAATATCTTGGAAAATCACTGATTTTTTGTAAAATGTCAATTCCCATGGAGTCGACCGCTCAACTAAAAATATTTTGGAAACGGCTGAAAATATTCAGACGTGGTTTGTTCCAGCTCAATAAGCAATAAATTTTGAATCTACATGCTAATTTTTATGTCTTCAACTTTTTTTGGTACATGAATTGGAATTTTTGCATTTTTGATCAACCTGTATACGGCGTCTGCACGGACCAACGTCTTGGCAACACCTCTTGAAATTAAGGCATGGGTATGTACAACATTCGTACCAAACGGCACTGCTTAATCATTAAATGCAAGGTGGTGGTGATATTATGGCTCTTAACATCCGGACTATAAGGGCCGTATTCATACCTCGCTTTTAAGCTAAAATAGTCTAGGAATTTTAGCTGTTTAAATCGCAAATAGCGAACAAAAATGGAAGCTAGCCGGATTTTTGTAAATAAGGTCAGTTAAGCATGTAGTTCAACATAGTAAAAGTCCTCAAGAATCCGGTGTGAGCTTCGGCCGTTGTGGCCTCGAGAAGAAGTTAAGGATCAGTTTTTCGTGTTTATCTCGTAAACGATGGCACTTGAGGGGAAAGCACTGGAACAAAATTGTTGGAAATTGTGTTGTCTACAAGAAAGGCCCTTACATATTTCATCATCAGTCCACTCCTTCTTCGTCAAAACACAAGAAAATCAAAATAGTCCAGATGCTCGATGCTGAAGACTGTATGGACCTTGAGTTTTATGATGGCGGAGTGCCACTTCGTAGAGGTGTTGTTTGATCTACTCTCTTTTGATTAAAACTTGAAGCCATCAATACGAACTATGCCGGCGGCATATACAGGGTGAAATAAAAATAAAAAGTTGAACATTTGTACCTCAAGAACCAAAATAGGTGAAGACATGTAAATCGCCATAAATAATTCTGATTTCATGGTCATAAAGTCGTCGCAAACTTGAATTGAATATCTTGAGCCGTTCTTGAAATATCTTCAAAAGACTGAAGTTGTTACCTAACAAAAAAATTTTTTGTCTACCCATCAGAAAAAAAGTTGACTGTGTTTTTTCAAAAATGAGTTGGCCTAGAGAGGGTTTTTCACTGTTATTTCATTTCAAATGTAATTGATCATTGTTTCGATTCAAAACACCAAGTTTCGATTCAATATCTAAAGAATTACTGATATACGGAAAACTATTTTTGTTATCGTAATGACCTCAGTCTTCTGAAGATATTTCAGAAACGGCTCAACATATTTGATCCAAGTTGACGACGACTTCATGATCATGAAATTAGAAATATTTTTGGCGATTTACATGGCTTCACCTATTTTGGTTCTTGAGGTACATTTGTTCAACTTTTTATTTTTATTTCAACCTGTATATGTCCCCGGCATAGTTGGTATTGATGGCATTAAGTCTCAATCAAAAGAGAATGGATCGAACAACACCTCTACCAAGTGGCACCCTGCCATCATAAAACTCAAGGTCCGTAAGGTCTCCGGCATCGAGCATCTGGACTATTTAGCTTTTCTTGTGTTTTGACGAAGAAGGAGTGGACTGATAGTGAAATAAGTAAGGGCCTTCCTCCTTCCTTGTAGACAACACAATTTCCAACAATTTTGATCCAAGTGCTTTTCCCCCAAGTGCCATCGTTTACGAGATAAACACGAGAAACTGATCCTCAACTTCTTCTCGAGGCCACAACGGCCGAAGCTCACACCGGATTCTTGAGAACTTTTACTATGTTGAACTACATGCTCAACTGAGCTTATATACAAAAATCCGGCTGGCTTTCATTTTTGTTCGCTATTTTTTCTATAATTCTTGGACTAAAAGCGCTATTAGAGCGATGTGCATTTAGGGGCATTTCTCATATTTCAGTGTTCAAAAATATAAATAACTCCCAAATTAATTGCAATTAAGTACATACAATCGCTCCCAATCGCAATATTGTATTTTTGAACACTGAAATATGAGAAATGCCCCTGAATGCGCATCGCTCTAATAGCGCTTTTAGCTTAAAAGCGAGGTATGAATACGGCCCTAAGTGTTTTCCTTTTTTTTTACCTTTTTTTCCTTTTAATTCTCTTGATTCAAATAATTTTCCCTGACCGGGGTTCCGGTAACGAACTAGACAACTTTTTTGACATTTCCCTCTTGATTTGAATTTTTTTTTTGTCATTTAGGGCTTAATTCCAACATATATCTGTCACTGACGAAAGCTAACCATAAGCTTGAAACAAACGTTTGAATGCCAGTTATGGGGGAATCAACAGTTTTTTCAATGAAATAGTCAGTGCGAATTGACATTTCATCTTACCTTTTGTAACTTTATTTCTCCCAAAAATGAGTTTTGTTGTCACCTAGTAAATTCAATCTTGATTTCTTGCGGTTTTTGCAATTGGTAGATAGAGAAGAGAAGAGATATTCTAACTTCAGTAAGAAGTGTTATTAGGTTGGACTGGAGCATCTACTTATACTATTATTGAAAGGCGAAATAGCCCGGCTAAAAAATTAGATATCACGGTTTTTTCATATGAAAAGTTTCTATCACTTACTACACTTACCTTATCAACTAAAGTACTGGCCAATTCAAATGGCTCACCTGAAACTTTCAGTCTCTCTCAAAGTGTCATAACTCCTTATTTTGTGGAGTATTTAAATAATTTTGTATTTCCTGAATAGCAAGTTTATTTATTGAACTATAGTATGCCGTGGGCGATTTTCCGTATGCTTTGTATTAGTTATACTAGGTACTTTTATCTTTGTAGGATAATCAAAGATACTCTGATATGAAATAAATAGAGCAAACGTGAAATACACAAAAAAAAATATTGGAGGCTCGGGAAAACGCCTATATTTTATACCTTCAGCTGAAAATACAGGTAGCAAAAAAATACACATGGAGAACCCAAAACGACAGCTGATCGTTGAACAAGTATATCGTGACGTAAGCAGCAGATGGCAAGTAGGTATACCCAGCACCGCTTGAAGGGTGTATACTTTACTTCAGTTCAGAAAAGAAAACACAATTTTGTTACCTATTATTGATATTTCACGTTTAAATATTTTTTTGAACACTGTGAGAAACAGATCACTAGTGATATATTATGTATGATAATTTTATGTTTATGAATTTTAAACGTTATGCTACAGCTTTTGCTCAACCTGAACTTTATTCAGGTAGCAGTATAGTAGGCACATTAGTATTTTGTATGTGCCATATTGTAATAGTAATTTTACCTAAAAAATACACATTTGTGTTTTCTTGCTGCTTTTACTTTAAAAAATTAATAATCGCCTCCTTGAGATGTTATCATTTTGATTATCATTTAGTATCTTAATGCGCAATAATTGCAGAATTTCAGTGAGTAAATGCACCTTGCACACGGTTACATTTTTACTTTCATGGTTTTGCTGTTTCCTGTCGATTAGCTTCTTAACTCTTGATAATTATTCGATGTGCAATAATAAATTATCTTCCTCATCATAACAGTGATGAGTTACATCGTGACTTGTGCCGTCTGTTAAGTGCTAGATGTTTCTCTGAAAACGACTTTGGTGGCATTTTACGACCTGGTCCATTTATCGATTGTTTACTTTAGGATTATTTTTTTCCTTACCTGGGTACCATGCCTAAACTATTAGGTAAATAGTGCCTTCTAGCTCTGACGCAGAACAATGCAGGATCCGTGTATAGGTACACAAAGACCCAACCAAATTATTCCAATGCATCAAATTGGTCTGCCAATGCCTCTGTCCACCATATTATCTTGACCCATGGCAATATTCCTTTGACCAAACGCCGGCGTCGCCATAAAATTTAGCAAAAGCTAAACAACCTTTTTCCTAGCCTTTGATTAGGCACCATTTGAAAACGAAGTTTGCATTTTTCGTTGAATTTTATTTACTGCGACAAAAGATGTGTTTCCAATTAAGTTGAATAATGCTTTGTCCCTCTCTGTCTTGACAGCTAAAACTATAATCAAGTCATGCATGACAAACCATGACAAAGCGCCGGAAGGGGGAGAAGAAGATCACAACACAACCCCAAAAATTTATGAAGCGGGTTAATCGATCTCAAAATGAAATTATCAGATAGTAAGGGTGAGGGTGTAAATTGAAAATTGAACTAATGACTAATAATTTCAAGTGAAACTCCTTCGTTCAAAAGGTGACAACAATTTACAAGGAGAGAGTAAAGCAAAAGCATTTTGGTATGATACTTCAACCCTAGTGTGATTCTCGTGAGCTATGATTTGCCGTATTTCTCCTTTCCATCAGCCAACAACCATCACACTAGGATTGAACGTACTTTAGCAATTATTACGAAAGTGACAATTTAGAAACAAACGAAATTTATATTATACATTTCATAAAGCTAAAAAAACTGGAGTGCAAATTTCGACCTGTGATAAGCCATAGTTGTGAGAAAATATTAACAAATTTTTTTATTGGGGGGGAGGACTTATTGAAATCGGACAAATGATCGTCGAGTTTTCCACCCTATAAAAATTGCAAATCTCCAACTTTCTATCTCGTGAACCGATTTTCACCCATCTTTTTAACAAAAGGTAACGTTAGTTCTTGAACATTTTGCAACAATTTTTTACAATATCTCAAGAGTTTTCCGCTTAAAATTGTAAAACCGGCCTGGCATATCGAGACCGGACTCGAATGATAGAGCTCAAAAATATAATAGTAGTAGTCGGCAGTCTAGCTGTTATAGGTATTTTTTTTTTTCACTGAGTATTAGGCTCGCAATTTTTTTTTATTCTTTTAATCACGTTTCAATTTCCCAGCCGAGGGGACGTCTTGAAAAAAAATTCCATAGGTCCCTGGATTCTGCTTGAGAAAGTATTGTGGTGCCACAACATATTTTTCATTTTGAAAATCTACAATGCAACAACATATTTCTTTGCAGGGTTGGACTGTAGGTAGTTTATATAGATTGGATTGTCGACACAAGCGCCATCTACTGGCACCGGCTACTATGCGCAAACTAAACTTCACCTTGTCTTTTGTCCGAGGATTTTTGACAGTCGGCGCATCCCAGATCGCCGGTCAGGTGGGTGATCTGAACATGCGCACTTGCGTGCGACGGTGGATGGGAACATCCCCATTCGTCTCTCTGAAAATCTGTAACTATTGTCTGGACTTGGATTGGACGCTCATTATTCAGCTATATTATAAGAGATTTCAACGGTTTTATGATCAATAGATAATTTCAATCTGGCGCTGGCGGGTCGGGTAGCGCGGTGGACTCTGTCTTTGGAAGCAATTCCAGGGATCGTGGGTTCTAAATATACAAGTAGTATGGACCCCAGGTCTTCAAGTGTACAAGCTCACTGGTTCAATTGTCTGTTTAACCGGGAGCGCTTTATCGATCGGGCTAGTTGCATGAATTCGACCAATGAACCTGCGCCCCGAGCACTGTAAAAGTAGGTCATAATAATAATATAATAATAGGTAATAACGAAACAAGGCTCTCCGACTACCAATCATCGAACAATCAGACCATCCAGACTGGATGCCTGCGCACTGATGAGCCCCCAAAAGAGGCGAAACACGTGTCTGACTGTCTGTGCAGTTTTGGTCTGATTGTTCGGTGTTGTGGTAGTCGAAGAGCCTTGTTTCATTATTATTATTATTATTTACAATGCGATGGGTCCGCTTTGGCCCTGAGATGCGCAATTATTTGCGTGTTTTGTGTTTTCTACCATATTAATATGGTAATGAATGTCCATCTATCATGAAAAGTGACATATCTTGACCATGGACTATCTTCCTATCACTTTTCCACTTCAGGAATAATATTTGGTGACGACTTTTTTGCGGAATCTGTAATACACCAGCCGGCAACGGTCAATTGTTCATATTTTTGTGTAGAAACACAAAAAAAACAGAGTTTTAGAATTTAAGAAATCAGCAAATTGGGTATTCGTTTACCCAATAATCGGGAGACTCCGACGTCCGATAGAAACAAAACCTCAATAGTAGTTTTCATCAGGTCTAGAGCGCATGCTCACGTTCCTTGCCGGTCGGCAAAAATTCGACCTTCGCGTGCTTGCCAGACTCGCACAGTTCTATAATCATTCTCCTCACTCTATACCTCTGGTGCTAGCCGACCCGAACTGTCAAATCTTGCGCATGCCCACCAAAACACGAAATTGTCATGAAAACTACTACATATAATCTTATTATGTACTAGTATTATTTGACTAGTTTTTGCTGTAATTAAAAGAAAATCGTCATGATTTCCGCCGCGGAACCTCTCATTATGAAAGTTTTTGAAGCAGGTAAAGGTTTCACCTTTCTTTGCCAGACGTCAGATGAACGTAGGTATGATAATAAGAGAAAACCTTCGAGCATCACAGTTCCGTGAGAAGTAGCTTCTGTCATTTCTTATCTCTTGACACTTTCTTGACAGTCATCACACCGCTTGACAGATCAGATGCGACAACCAAAAATAATCAGCAATTCACTATTATTTTTTGAACTGTGGCGGCCGTGATCGCCTGATGACGACAATACTTATTTTGACCAAATGTTCCATCCCTCAGCATGGGGGCATAGGTCGTGCTGTGTGAACCTCTGATAGATGAGTTATATTGTAATCGATTTCTGGGCCATCAAAGACCACGAAAAATTATGGTGGAACATTGGCATCTGGTGCAGGCAAATATGGTGAAGGCGCCGAAATGGGCTCCGTCTGCTAATAAGAAACTGGATACTGGCTGTACCTCGTTTATTTTTCAACGGAATTCAACACTTTGGACGTCACTTTGTAAACAAATAAGATCTCTTATTATTTCATACATACATACCTTGATTTCCAAAAGATCGTCCGGGAAACTGTTGAAATCAGCATTATAAGATATTGTTACGAGCGGCGAGACTCTCGTGCATTCTAGAGCACACCTTATCTTTCTGAAGTGGATTCTGGATTTCATTTGGGGGGTTGGTGGAACATAGTTCCACCTGGCAGTTCCACCTGGCATACGTAGGCCTCATTATTGGACCCATTGTACGCCTCTCCCAGTCCAGCCGGACTTACCGAGCCGCAATGTGGTGCCTGGATGTTTGATGGTCGGTCCATCCAAGCACTGGGGCCGACAAGCGCACGGTTGACCTAGACTCCATCTCACACCCCCGAACCGCAGGTCCGATACATTCACGCTTCCTGCGCCGGTGTTCCTGACTCCGTTTGCCTCCTGACCGCGCTGCCGGTTTTCCTCTACACATTGCCGTACCGCCGGCTGCTGGAGGCATGTATACTCGGGGGCTTTGTCTAAGACCACCCGAGGAGGAGTTCCAGACCGACTTCGAATCAGATGAAAGACGCCTTGTTTCTCATCCAACTCTTGGCAGCGGCCAACGTTGCTGCAGTCAAGTTATCACCCGACTGAAGCTGCCTACTACACGCTACGCCCTTCTCATCTTTCAAGACTGTTCGCATCAGATCGCAGTGATAGAAGGTCGAAGCTCTGGACATTCGAGAACATAGGCGATGGTTTGGCGATTTAAACAACATGGGAGACTTAAATAGCCGAGTAAGACACATCTGGTCAATTGGCGGAGGTGCCGCCGGTCCAGAGCACGCAGTAGCTCACACGAAAGGTGTGGGATTGTTCCAGAGTCGCCCCAAAACCATATGCAGCAAAAATTCCATAACAACAGTGCAGGTATATAAACACCGATGCGTCCACTGACGAACCAGCTCTCAATTCAGATCGATAACAGCGCCAGCGAGAAGTTGGAGCGATATACCCAAGCGCAGGTAAAGTGTGATTTATAACTCGATTTCAATTTTAGTCGCAATTTTAATCGCAATTTTAACGAAGTTCAAAGATACGATTCCCTCTATACCTTTTATAACCCGATTTTAATCGCAAGACGCAATCGTAACGATTTTGAGGATTTTAAGAAGTTGGCCAATATCCAACTCTTGCGATCCGATCCTTACGATCGATCAATGAAAATCAAGATAATATCAAGATTGGCGAAAATGAACACAGTAATCTTCTTGATTAGCAACGTTATGTTAGGGGATTTTCTGGGGACCTTGTTCAGAGGTGCAGGGGCGCAACTAGGGGGAGGTCAGCCGGGTACCCGCACCCACCTGTATAAATATTTGACCGCAAGGGCGCCTTTTCAACATTTAGAATTCACACGAACATACATACATTGATTATGCTGATTTTCCCGAAAAAACGTTCACTTGCGGCGCGCGGCGCCTTCTTGATGGTCTGTAGGTACCTGCCTGTTCAAATGGACTAGTTACGCCGCTGCACTGCACCCTAGATTTTCTCCCTTGATCACTCCTTGCTTCCGACCGATGCGATCGTTGCGATCGAGTTATAAATTGACGAGGTGAATATGATAACGATCGATTCGACTAAAATTGCGATTAAAATTGCGACTAAAATTGAAATCGTGTTATAAATCGCACTTAATTGTTGACGTACTATATTTTAAAGGCCTAAGTGGTAAAATTCTGTCAAGAAATTAATCCACAGGGGTTAATTTACCAATTCATCCCGTCCTTGAATGACGAGTTTCTTCCGGAGGTTCCCTTTCCTCGTTCTCGCGAACTTTCCATTATACTATACTAGAGAACATCTGGGATTTTTTTAAAGATATTGTATTGTTGTGCCATGTAACCTGTAATCATTAAGGGCTGACGGGATTTTTTTGTGTCCTGCATACAGCAGTCCTTTCCAGATCCATCTCGTTATGCATGGTGTAGTTATTTTATACAGAGAGAGAGCTCGCACTTTTTTCCAGCTCGAGCGTTCATTGAGCATATGACAGCAAAGGGTCAGAACCAGCAATTCGATTTTGCAGGACAACAGAAAGGGTCGCGGACACAACTTTGCGGTGTTTAGATATTCTGCCCTATCTATCACTGCAATTCCGGCGCAAATTTCATTATTATTCATCACAGGACAGGCCGTTCGTGCCGCCACAAATTCACCTGCCTCCCAACACACGTCCAACTCAATTACGGGGTATTATAGCTGGTGCGGTGGAGTTCAAACTTACGTTCGTAATCCACGGCATATAGTTCCATCCGCCGATAACACCCGACATTGCCGGCGATCCAAATGGGGCGAAATATCCAATAACGCCGCAACTCATCCGACCGATAATTCCAAATTTTACTGGCTAATTAGTCAATCGATACTCAGCGATACCTGAGACTCGAGTTCCTCTCATGACGGGTGGAGAAAATCTACACCAGGTTGAACCAAATTCTCATGGGATCCTCTACCTGTGAATAGTAAGTTCACGGTCTAAGTAGGGTACCCCAAATAATACTGCGTGCCCAGGAGAATTAACACAAAAGCTGTTATGTAGCATCGTTTTCAGGAGGATTGAATAGAAAATCTCGAGGTCGGATGTTGTTCGATTCCTTCCTTTAGTTCTGTGCGAAACGATTTTAAACCTACTGCGATTGTTACCACCGCCGTTTCATTATTTTTTCCTATACCATCAGGTAAACCTACGTCCTGCTTAGACTTTGTGGGGTGTTATTTTTCAAGGGCAAGAAGCCGTTAGCTTCATTTATTAGTATCACACTTTCTGGAAAAACATCCATTCAAAAGTTAGTTTGCTTGGATAGTGTGCAGGATATATGTTTTCAAATTTGGAGTTGAATCAACGCTGGTTTTATAAGCTCATGCGTGACCATTTTACATCTAATGATACACTGTCATAAAAGCTTCATCTTTGATAAGCCTGTTCGAAAGTTCGTATCGTTTTGATCAAATACATCAAAACATTGTTAACTGCCATATCCCAGTGTCGGGTTAAGCAACCATGTCAAAGTTCCTAACCTCTCAGGAATGACGGGTTTTCACTCGGAAGAAATTGCCAGCTAAGAATGCTTTGGAACTTTGAGAAGTTTAATTTTACGTGCCAAAGAGTGTCCACTTATTCTCTAGACGTTTCATTTCGGGAAATATTGACATTAATTGGCCAGCGAGATCACCCGACCTCACGCAACCAGATTTCTGTCTATAGGGCTTTATGAAAGTGCGGACTGCTTTTTGAACCAACTTTCTCTAGCTCAAGATACGAGTAAGTTCGTTCGAGTATTAGAGACAAATACGAATTGTAACACGTGTTTTACATGTTGAGTACCTAATTCATTTTTGCCGAGTTATTGACGTGAATTGAAACTCACCATCACCCTTCCAATTGTACATATTACTTTGTCGATTCCGCCAATTCACTCACTTAATAAAAATGAGAAAGTGTAGACGACGCAAACCTTCTCGATGTGCTCGTGTCAGTAATAACGCAGACAATACGACATCCATTGACATTTTGAAAAAGTCGAGCAGGAAAAATTCATATTTCAAGCTTGACTAGCAGCCAAAGTCACTGCCAGCCCCGCTGGCCGCTGTCCGCCTATAGATGTAAAAAAACAGTTGCACAAAGTAACACTTTGTGACACTGTTTTTCGCGAAAACAGTGTTACTATGGAGTCATAGGTCATAGTACGACCGAAATAAAGAATATAAATTTCGATATTACAGTTGAGCGTGTTTTTATTGGTATACCTATTCTGCAGTTTTGGTTTGAATCGGCCAAATCAAATTACGTTACAGAACCTCAAAATTACCAAAATCTATGAGAAGCTTGCATCATTGCTAGTGCCATTCGTACAGTTCATCGCGAAAACCATACAGCAAACCCCTTTCCATGTCAATTTTGGTCGCGAGCAATCTCTGGTCAGGATTTAAAACATCCTGTAACTGAGGCTCAACCAGCTGTTTTGTAAAGCGAAGTCAAAAAAAAAGGAAGTAAGGTTTCAGAAACTGTTTGCTGGTGTTTCGGCTGGACTGAATTCTAGCTTGGAAAAGTCTTGTCATTATTCTATTCGTAATCTTCGATAATCCCACAAGTTACAAATTGGTGATCATGATCAAGTATGGCAGAGAAACATAAGTTTGCCAAATGCAGTTAATATAACTATATTACAATGCAAAACTATAGCTCCTACTTTTTAGCGGACCTTTCATTGTTGAGCGGGAACATACAGGGTGTTTCAGATTTAAATCGCGTCCTCCCAGGAAGTCAAAAGAAGTAGACTATTTTGAAAAAATATATGTCAGAAACGAATAATAACGGAGATATAGGCGTTCAAAGTTTAATTTTGAAAGTCGATTTTTCGTCATAACTGTAAAAGTTCTTAGCCGATTTTGTTCAAATTTGAACCAAAGCTTACTGAAATAAGTCGGTATCTAACGATAATAACGCGGTTTATCGAAATTCTTCAGGGGCGTGGATAATGGGGGATGCCTTTGCTTTTTACCCCTTTTTTTTACCCCTTGAGATAATTTTGTAGATTGTTTACATTTTTGAATTTTCAATTCAATTTCAAAAGAAAAGTTATCCTTGCTAAATTTTGATTAGAGGCTTCATTTTCAAGATTTTTGCGTTTGAAACTCCGGAAAACACATCAAAATATCCACTTTCAAGAGCCAAAAAAATATTTTCCCCGAAAACTTCTCGTTTCTTAGAAAAACTCATGATTTAGCAACTTGAACACCTAGAAAACCTATTCCAATAAAGGAATCATTAGTTATCTTGGATTTTAATTTGTAGGCCTTTGAAAGTGGTGTTTTCGAGATGTTTTCCGAAGTTTCAACCTCAAATATCTCGAGAACAAAGTCTCTAATCAAAATTATGCAAGAGTAACTTTTTCTTTCGAATTGAACGTAGAGTTCAAAAATATGATCAATTTACCAAATTACTCGAGGATTAAAAAAATAGGGGTAAAAAAGTGGGGGCACTCCCAATTATCCACCCCCCTGAAAATTTTTGATAGAACGCGTTATTATCGTTTGATACAGACTTATCTCAGTAAGCTTTGATTTGAATTGGAACAAAATCGGTTCAGAAGTTCCAAACCTATGACAAAAAATCGATTTTTAGGGTTCAACTTTGAACGCCCATATCTCCGTTATTATCCGTTTCTGACATATATTTTTTCGAGAAAGTCTACTTCTTTTGACGTTTTTCATCACTTACTGAAAGGACGCGATTTAAATCTGAAACACTCTGTATACTTACGAAAAAGTACTTTCTTATCTATTTAATTTTGTGGTATCCTTCCCCAAATGAAGCTTGGTATCTTTTTTTAATTTTGTTAGGTATAGGTAATTCTTCCTCTAAGAATGTTTTAATTCTTTTTTTTTTTTTTTCAAATTCTGTGTCATAGTGGTTGGTTGTCTTTCTTTCAACTTGATCGAAAGTGAAAAATGGCGCCCAAAGGAGAGATTTTTTAATTTTTTTTCAGTCGATACGCAAATCTAAGATCATTTAATTCTCTGAGAAAAGATAGATGTTTTCCTCCTTATCGGCAAAGAAAAACTTTCAAAGTTCTTTCAAAACTTGTTTTTTCTTTTTTTTTTCAAAATGTCCATATATGTAGTTACCTTCAAACCAAAGTACATCTTTGTAGCTCTCCAAAAAGACCTGAATGGTAAATTTCTGTCAGGGAACAAGCCCATTGCGATTGATTCCGCAACGCCTTATTTCACCATTTTAACTCAATCCTCAAGTCAAAATGGAACTAATGGAAGTAACAGAATTATTACGTTAAGGTGCGTTCAGTCAGCTTATTTAGCCGCAAGTTTTAATTTTAGTCGCAAGTGCAGCGACGCCCATTGGCTCTTATGAACCAGCTTCCTCAGAACAGCCAATAAGCGATGCGGCGCTTATGGACAGGGAGCTGGTGCCTCAAAACTTACGACATAAGGTACATGATTTTAACCCTGTAGGTCTAATGTGCGTTGATAAGGTTGTTAAAAATTGCTTTGTCTTACATGTCAGACCGGAGGCTTTATTAGGCTGATATAAAACTGTCAATTTTCGAAAAAATGTCCAAAAATTCACGTCAGAAAGTACATGAATGAAACCAACTGGATTTTGTGTGGGAACATTTTCTTGATCGAAAATCTGGTCGCAAGACAACATTTTTGGAGGATTTCGGTCCATAAGACAAGTTTAAAAATTTCAAAAAAGACCAAAAAAAGGACCAAAAAAGGACTAGAATGTTTCAATTTTTTCACAGGCGTTTTGTTGACTAATCCACCAAGTGTGATATATATTTGTAATCAGGATAAAAAACGGAATTGACTTCCACGTTGAAATACAGGGTGTACGATTTGAGAAATAAAATTTCGATGTTGCACCCTGTAAGCGATGTACCATTGAAAATTTTTGTGGACAGATTCGAAGCCTGCGTAAAAAATCATGTGAGAATCGTTTTTCATCCCTAAAATTATGCCAAAGGAGAAGTCTCCAGGAGGAGGTAAATTTTGGCCTTTTTTGAAAATTTCAAACTTGTCTTATGGACCGAAAGCCCCCAAAAAATGTTGTTTTATGAACCGATTTTTGATCAAGGGGATGTTCCCACACAAAAGTCCGTTGGTTCCATTAATGTACCTTATGACATAAGTAAATTTTTGACATTTTTCGAAAATTGACAAGCCTATACCATCAGCCTAAAGCCCCCGGTCTGACATGTAAGACAAAGAAATTCTAAACAACCTTATCAACGCACATTAGACCTACAGGGTTTAAATCATGTACCTTATGACGTAAGTTTTGAGGCACCAGCTCCCTGTCCATTACGGCTAAAACTAAAACCGCGGCTAAATAAGCTGACTGAACGCACCTTCAGCTCTTGCTAAATCCATAGGCAGTTTCCTCCTTCAACCGACTGCAGAACGGCGTAGGGGAATAAGCATCGGCTCTCATTATTTCCTTGTGCTTTACTAACATTGGTATATTGTGCAGAAAACTGAACTTTTATGACTTGCTAATAAATGTGGACCAGTTGTGAGGCTGCGAAATATTGTTTTAGTGCTTTATTTCCTTATAGAAACCGACTCAGTAAATGATGTTGTGTTAGGTCTATTAAAACGAACCTATATCAATTTCAATTTTCCACGCTCGATCCATCATTCATGATTCTGCGTACTTGAAAAAAAAAAGCTCTTGGATTTGTGTCAGGGATTTTCTCGCCTCTAATTGAGTGTATGTGATAAAATTTCAATTAAGTCGAGAGTTCGTACGTGGGAAGTTTGAGAACCTCTGGCTTAGTAGGACTGGACACAAGAGAATCTCAGGTAGGTTGCGGGTACGGCATAAGTATACGGGATAAAAACTGAAAAGGTGCGGGCAAAAGAAGAGCAGCCGACGTCTTAAAAGAAGTTGGGTGCATCTTGAGGTTGCGGCATGTGCCTGTGACAGCTGCAAGCTCGTGTCGTGAAACAAACACATGCAACGTCCACCTGGCTCCTCCGCCATCAATTATTATTATAAATCCAATGTGCCGACAAGAAAACGTTGGTAGACTTTCACGTGTGAGATAACTAAATGCCCCGAAAGTGTACTCACTGCACTCGTCATGTTCAACGAGACTAATTGCTTATTTTACGCAGGTGAAACTGATGGGCGGATGAGCAACAAACATCAGGTCGGGTGTTTTGCAAAATTGGTTTAGAGACGATGTTCATTCTTTTTTTTACCTATACTTTTACTCCACGTGAAACAGTGCTTAGGTCTTGAATGAATTTTCACGAATCAGTGTAGGTACTGGGTATTGATGTTCAAGTTGACAATCTGTTCAATGCCGTTTACTTGCTGAATATAATCATATCTTGAAAAAATTCCCCAAGCATTCAAGGATATTACACAGTTTAGCATCATGAACAATTTTTTGAATGTTTTTGACCTATGGCGTATCAGAGCGAGGCAAAACTCAAACTTCAAAGGACAAAAAATAAGAAATCGAAACGTCGTCGCGTCGGCAATATAGATCATGCATGATCGCATAATTTTTCTCCTGAACTTCAGCATCACAAAGAGGTAAAATATCCTTATTTCAATAGTGATATACGAAAACATAGCAGGTATTATAGATAAGGTAACTCAGGGGAAGATGACACGTGCATATTCAAAATCTCCAAAAAATTACACGCTCGTAATCCAGAAGACCAGGACGACCCTTCTTCACCCACGATCTGATGGAATGGTTGAACGATTCAACAGGACGATGAAGCAGCACCTGTCACCTGTCAAAGGTCGTCGATGAAGATCGGCGTAACTGGGATCGTCATCTGCCGCTGCCGCAATAGGCTACTGGTTTTTCGAAATATGATTTCATTTCGGTAAAAAAGCAATTTGAAAGTAAACTTATTCAAATCAGGAATAATATGCTACGTCACAGCTTGAGAGTAGGCGAGGTAGAGGGGAGGAAGGAGAGGGGAATGCATTCGACATTCGACCTAAGCATTCGTCCTGGATCCATTACGTAGTGGTGTATTTTCACGTGCGAGCAGAACTTTATTACAAGGAAATTGTTCTTGATGCCAATGCATAGAGTATTAAGTATTAAGAAGCGAAATTTTATCTAAAAAAGCTAGGTTACTTGACGCGGGCTTGACATATGGCAATGGCATGCGACACTCGCAGTAGTGCCACTCATATAGCACTTATAACATTGTAGTGGTGACATTAATCCGAAGCCTGCACGAGCAAAAATAAGTGAATTTTGAGGAAGAATTGACCAAAATGTGAGGTCAAACTATAGCACTCCAGCATTCCATTTTATTTTCTTAGCATAAATCAGTTCAAAACGAGAAGGTGTTCTTCAATCATTAAATGGCCAACTAGAGTTTCTATTGGCTTTCCAAAATGTGACGTCACGTACTTTAGCCCAGGCATTTTAGGTTTTGACCTGGAAAAAAATAACGTAAGTCTGAAAATTGGTGGAACGCTTCCACTTTAACCCCTTAACCACATACTGAAAGTCCTAAAAAATCCTATGTCCGCTTCATCGGTTTTTGGCGGCAAAAAGGTGTAAGTGACATTATTTAAGAAACTATTTATCAAAATACGCGTTGAAGTTTCAATACAACTGAAAACTTCCGAAAATGATCTTCTCGGTCTGTTGAACAACATATTGAAAGTCCCAAAAAATCCTCTTTCCGCTTCATTGGTTTTTGGCGGCAAAAAGGTTTAAATGACATTATTTTGGGAAGTATTTGTTGAAACACAAGTTGGAGTTTCAGTACAGCTGAAAATTGCTGAAACTGGTCTCCTTTGTCAGTTGAAAAACATACTAGAAGTCCCCAAAAATCCTATGTCCGTTTCATTGTTTTTTTGCGGCAGAAAGGTATAAGTGTATATATAAATAATTTATTCAAATAAAATAAATTAACACCTTTCTATATAAAATAGATTGCCTAAGACAAAGGATACCGCATCATAGTGAATTTTCTAATTAAGTTGAATAAATAATTTGATAAGTTGGAATTTATACATAGAGTTAAATTTTAAATTGAGAACATATGGTGTTTGAAAATTCTGATGGAATCCTTGAGTGCGGATAATGCGATATCCTTTGCCCTTCTGGTCGATACATTAAATAACTGACAGAAATTTGTGATAAAAAATTTGGGAATGGTTCCCCGAGCTCCTATAAGGTACCCGAACACCTGAATACTATCTATATCATATTTTGTTTTAAAATAAGATATAGTCGGTTCATAAATGGTTCGCTTTTCAACATGAACAGCTTCAGGTTGTTCTTTGCTATCTTCAAATCTTATAGTTGGATCTAGTATGTATCCTTTCCGTCGCTTTCTGTCGATGGCAAGGACGTCAACTCTTCGCCAGCTGCCGTTGTCTGCCAAACCCGGTACCTCTTCGTGTGTTTCCCAGCCTTTGGTTTTGAGAATTTTCGCAAGGGATGCTCGGATTGTGTGATGGCGTGCATTGCGAAGAGCTTCACCAAATGGACATACACCAAGAATGTGCGGCAATGTTTCAAAAGCTACATTATTCTCAATGCCGACACTACAGCGGCGACATCGGTTGCCGTCTTGGCTTCGTCCTGGGGTGGCTCTGCATGCCGTTACGTTCCCGTTCATTTTAATTGCTTCGGTGTATTCGGAGCTCGTCAGGCCCTTTCTGGTTGACATCCAGGAATTTGCCGGTGTGTATTCTGCAAATAGTATGACTCCACGGCCCTTGTGGGGCAATTTACACCACTGCGAGAATTCCCTCAGGCGTAGTATCTTCCTAATTTTCGTAGAATTCTTCTTCTGTTACTATTCATTAAAATACGGGTTGAAGTTTCGATACAGCTAAAAATTGCTGAAAATAGTCTCTTAGGTTAGTTGAACAACACACTAAAAATACTAGGAAAATCCCTGTTTGCGTCATTGTTTTTTTTGGCGGAAAAAAGGTATAAGTGAATTTGTTTTGGAAACTATTATTTATTGAAATAGGCGTTGAAGCTCCAATTCATCTATAAATTGCTGGAACTGGTTTCCTCGATCATGTGAGCACCATACTGAAAGTCAAAGAAATCCTATGTCCGCTTTATCGTATTTTGGCGGCAAAAATGTATAAGATCATTTCTTGAAACTATTGTTCAAAATATGTGTTGAAGCTGCAATACAGTTGAAAATTGCTGAAAATAGTCTACTCGGACTAGTACAGTCAACAAACAAAGGAGACCATTTTTAGCAATTTTCAGCTGTACTGAAACTTTTACCCGTATTTCAAAAAAATAGTTCACAATATATAAGTTCACGTTCACTTATACATTTTTGCCGCCAAAAAACATGAAGCGGGCATGGGATTCGTCAGGGCTTTTAGTATGTTATTCAACAAACAAAGGATGCTATTTTTCAGCAACTTTCAGCTGTGCTGAAACTTCAATTCATGCTTTAATAAATAGTTTCCAAAATAATGTCACTTAAACCTTTTTGCTGCCAAAAACCGATGAAGTGGACATAGTATTTTTTAGGACTTTCAATATGTTATTAAGCTGACCGAGAAGACCATTTTCGGCAATTTTCAGCTGTATTAAAACTTGACCGCGTGTTTAATTGAATAGTTTTCAAAACAACGTCACTTATACCTTTTTGCCGCTGAAAAAAAAGTATGAAGCGGACATAGGATTTCTTAGGACTTTCAACATGTTATTCAACTGGCCGAGGAGACCATTTCCAGCAATTTTCAGCTATATTGAAACTTCAACGCGTGATTTAATTATTAGTTTGCAAAGCAATGTCACTTATACCTTTTTGCCGCTAAAAAACGGTGAAGCAAATATAGGACTTTTTGGGACTTTCAATATGTTGTTAAACTGGCCGAGGAGACCATTTTCAGCAATTTTCAGCTGTATCGAAGCTTCATCGCGTATTCTAATAGATAGTTTCTAAATTATTGTCACTTACACCTTTTTGCCGCCAAAAACCAATGAAGCGGACATAGGATTTTTTAGGACTTTCAGTATGTGGTTAAGGGGTTAAAATGGAAGCGTTCCACCAATTTTCAGACTTACGTTATTTTTTTCCAGGTTTTGGTCAATTTTGATCTAAAATGCCTGGGCTACTTGCCGCGCCATTCAAACAGACAAATTTTTCTCATGTTTTTTTTATATGTAAGTACAAAACTTTTTTTAAACAAAATCATCTTGCCAATGCAACAATTTCGGAGGAAGGATCTTTCATAAAAAAAAATTAAAAAAAAAAAGTTCACTACCTGTACTCAATGACTTATCGCGCTGATGCCATCCACTACACTACTTGACAAACACCGGCACCGGCACGTGTCCTTTTTGGTCGAGGGATTCGCCTCTCCTGCGATCTTCAATTTGGCATGCCGGCGTATGATCTAAGACTATGATATATTTAGAATGTGCGACATCTCCGAGTTGGTTGATTAAAGACCCTTTACTTCCCAAAACTTCAATATTATAATATATGAACGCTAGATGACCAAGACAGACTGTTTCATACCGTTAATGGGCTATTTTGTTGGGAATTGAACCTCACTTTCACATTGTATTGTGCCAACACTGTCAACTGTCAGTTTGGGTATTTACCCGGATATTGGGCCCTTCAAAATAAATACCCGGGTATTTTACATCACTAGGCTGTACCTACCTACAATCCTCAGCGTAAGAAAGGAAAGACCCCGAAATTGGATCCTTTGTGGGAAGGACCCTACACTGTTTAGAGTGAGATTAATGGCGTCTACAGAATCCAGCGTACTCCGAGAGCCAAAATGGAAGTTGTCCACCTTGATCGCCTTGCACGTTACTTGGCGAGTAATTTGAGCTTATTCGGGATAAATAGGCTGAAGAGGGGTTGAGGGGGCAGTGCTACAAGTTGCGAGCTCTCGATTGATTTCCGTAAATACAGAAGGCGGAGGTTCCGGAGTATTCTAGATTGGTGGAAGCGCGCTGTGAAGATCGTTCCTGACCTATCATCGAAGTCTCCAAAACACCCGAACGCCTACATCAGCAACGGCGGCCGCGCGATTGGAGCAAGCTACAGATTATTTTTGCATTTTGCTGGTGGTAAGTAGATAAGAGAAGTAGCGAAAAAAATGCTGGCAATTATTGTAAAACAATTACAAGTGTATGATTTATTGTACCGAGTAATTCGCCATTTGAATCAATATTTACCGTCATAAGATGGCTGACAAAAGCGGCATGGGTTGACAATGATTGGTTGCCATTGTCATGTCACTTTGATGTAATTTGCAGTTCCATTGTCACTACTCATTCCAGTCCGCATTTGGCAGCCATCTTGTGGCGGGAAAAATAATGTGATATCGCGAATATGAAGCAAATTGAAAGAAACATAATTAGCGTTTGGAAGCAGCATAGTCAGCGTTTGAAAACCGTAATTCAAACAATTCTCAAAAATAAAGTGCCGATCAAAACAAGGTAAGGTAACCCAGTCAAGTTAGCTTTTGACCTAGAAATAAGTCGTCCAAAGCTGAATTTTTGCACATTGGCAGTTTTGACCCAGTAGAAAAACATATAAAAAAACCCAAACTTTCCCTGCGTCCATGTTCTTGATTTTCCAGGTCCCCAGATTCTTGAAGCTGCAACTTTGGGCGGGAATTGATGCCTTAGTTTGAATAATCATGAACCAATCAAGCTCAGACTGATGGGCTTGAATTAAGAGAAAAGATCAAAACATGATTTTCGCGAAATCCAAAATTAACGCTGCATTCGTGCAAGTTTTAGTTTAGATCTGTATATACAGGATAAAATAGAAAATAAAGAGAGAACTTGTATCTACTGAACCCAGAAAGATAGAGTAACGTAGGCACGTCATATGATGCGCAGTTTTTTGAATGTCTTAACACTTTTAACTATCTTGAAACATTAATTACATAGCGATTAAAATATTCGATTGCTCAAGTTGGCATACGATGCTTAACTTTTCCCTAAACACGCGTTCATGAGTCGCCCGTTTGAGAAAAAAGTGAGCATCGCACGCCAACTTGAGCAATATAGAAATAGAGTATTTGATCGCTCGTTATAATTATGTAATCGTTTTCTAGATATTTTGATGTTTTTTACGGAAAATGAGCACACTCATGTTCAACTGAGAATCAACCATTTGATTTATCATACAGGTAATGATGAACTTTGGTAGTTGACGTCAGAAACTATGAAGTTTCCTGGGTACAACACATATTGTAGATAAGTATACCGTTTCCAGTTCCAAAAGAGGCAACTGAATTTGTGCACAAATCGGAGATAGCAAAATAATGCTGATAGAGAAAAGTTCGGGTATTTTGATACGTCGTATACTAGATTAAAACTGTCAATATGCAAAAATTCAGCGTTGAGCTAATTATTTCCAGGTTTGATCGTTTTCTGACCCAAAATGCCTCGGCTAGTGTAACCCTCCAAAATTTGCCTTCCTCAGAAAAATAATTGTTCTGGATTGCCACAAACGATTTGACTTCTGTTTAAACTGTTTGATAGTCCAATCTTTTAGCTATGAACCTGTTTCTGTGCGAAACATGAGAGCAATATTCTAAATATACGGCATGCGCCCGTTAATCTTTTTTTTCTGAATACCAACGTTAGAGGCATGAAGTAACTCCTCAAATATTGGCATATACTTTGAATCGTGCATTTACAAGATGATTTAAAAAAACACTTCTTTTTTTTTATTTCGATTTTTATCTCGAAATGTCGACTTTTAAACTCGAAATTTTGAATTAATCTCAAAATTTCGACTTTACTCTCGAAATTACGAATTCAATGTCGGAATTTCGGAATTTTGATTTTCAAACTCGAAGTTTCGAGTTTTGAAGAAAGTGTCTGTGGCACCGCTCCTAAGGCACTCCACTGTAACTCAGATACCGATTTAATACTGCCCGATTTGTACGATTGGATCAATTATCCGTTATTAGCTCTCTTCCTACATGTTTATCGCTTCACTATCGAGCCGCCAGTTCCCGCACGTCACTTTTGCGCTTTTTTATTGACATTGACTTGTCTCAGCTGAGGGCGGCCATCCCTTCGTGATATTTCCCTCGCCCTTCAAATAACGGCGTTTAGAAAAAAAAATCGGAGATTGCTGGAGATTTCGGAGATTTGAAATTTCTTGAAGCATCGCCAGTTCTATCCATATTTTTCATTCCGAAATTTTTTGATTTTTTTAACACCGAATTGTCATTCAACGGGCGAAGAAAATGTCACAAAGGGATGGTCTTTCTCCACTCAGTCAATGACGTCAGTGAAAGAACACAAGAGTTACGTGCGAGGAAACTGGCGATGGCGGCTCGATAGTGAAGCGATAAAGATGTAGGAAGAGAGCAAATAATGGATAACTATTGATCCAAGCGTACGAATCGGCGATCGGGGAGTGTTGAATCGGGATATGAGTTATGAGTGGAGTGCCCAAGGAGCGGTTCCACAGACACTTCCTTTAAAAGCCGAAATGTCGAGATTAAAGTCGAAATTTCGAAATTGAAGTTTAGAGTTTATCCAATATTCTGAAAACCTTGACGTGGAACCCGCAGATTTTGCACATAATTATACAAAATAATAGCTAAAAAATTGAGCTGTAAAACGTCAGATTATTTGTAGCATTGTAGCAATCCAAAGTTATCATTTTTCTAATGGAGGGCAAATTTTGAAGTATGACATCTTGTTTTGATTGGCACTTCTGGTATAAACCACGCACCTTTCAATGTGTGACGACCAAAAATTGTGCCTCCTTTCAAAACGATAAGTTTTAATTCTCGCCAAATAATTCGATTCGGTTTGCGATGTTCGTTAGCTTTATCTTTCGGCAGTTCATCCTGTAGATACGGAATTCAAGACCGTTTAAAAAAGTTTGTACAGGGTGGTATGTAAACCAGCGCAGTGGTTTTCAATTGTCGTCATACAAACTAAATATTTTTCAACTGAGTTTATCGCATAATAGCTAGAGAACTAGGTGAAATCGCTGAAACTAGTCATATCTAACTGACATCAACTAGAAAAATTTTTAGTGTGTAGGCAGGTTTGTTTATCTTATCAGTAAATAATTATTTATGTCCAGAAACCAGGGTTGAATAAGTATAAATAACTTACAAAGAAAGAATGTAAAAATAAAATCCCAGATCGCAAAACGAGATGAGAAATCCGAAATTAATTGTCAGACTATACCTTTTCCGCCTTACCTGAGATTTAATTTCTGACCTGCGACCATCTGTCGGTAGATACCTACAACATCTGCCCTTCGATTGCGATTGTGTAGAAAGGTTCAATACCGAATAATAAAAATATCAACTTTATCACTGAACATGCATGCAGTGCCGCCTTGAGGCATGGGCTCGAAGGGCCTGTGTCCAGGGCCCCGGCTTTTTTTGGGGCCTTCGAGGCCGAGGCCTCCTTAAATTTACGAAACTGAAAACTATTTTTGTGAAAAATATTGTTTTCATATCCTGTTCACGACGTTTATTTATTTGTGTCACTTTTTGAGCTGATCGTGCGCCCCCTTGCCTCCCAAGCGCCCACGGCGCTTCATCTCACTAAACGGATCCAGAAAAGACCGGTTTTCTGTCAAAATATTTCAAGAAGTGCGAAATTTTTAGTGAAAAAAAAAAACTTTCGCCAGAGCGCTACCACTCCCGAACTTGCGCCCTCGTCATTCCCTTTGTGCCTTCCGCCCTCAAATTCTGGCTACGCCACTGGCTTTCTACGCCCCTTTTCACGGGGGCTTTTCTTTTAGCCTGCGATGCTGCTTGCCTCACTCGCGCTCTCTTTTTATTTCGCATACCTTGGAAAGAGGACCCCCTCACTGTCTTGTGCCCGGGGCCCCATGTGTTCAAAAGACGGCACTGCACATGTCTGTCATACTAAACTGTTGGACAACGAAGTTGTCGGTATCGGAAAAATGGTTCGAGTTTGGAAGTCAATATATGCGATTTCCATTTGGTTTGTTGCATTAACTAGCTTAATCTCTCCGTAACCCATCCTATAAGGTAGTGAATGCTGAGAAACTTTGTGTAAATTTTCCACAGGGTGATACGTGAAATGGTGCAAAACTACAACGACTTCATCGTACCCCAATTTTTCAAAAATATATTTTTTCAATATTCTGATACAAAAATCATGGAGTGTGGTGTCTTACCTCGAAACGGTTTTGGAATTACTCAGATTGGAAGTCGGAACATTGAAGATATAAATTTTTATGTTGAATGTTGCAGATTTACGAAACTCAGGCATAGCACAAGCACAAAAAGTATAACGTCCAGGAGGGCTTTACTTCACTCGGAAACTAAAGTTTCACATCGTTTAATGTTCAGGGGCTTAAACTTGCAAATAGAACATGTTCAACATCTAAAATTCTGATGACGTTCTGACGAAATTCAACGTACGAAAAACAAACAGTGACAACCACTTGGAAAAGTGGTGCCCTCTGCTTAGCCCCACACCATATATTCGGGTTGTGTTGAGAGTAAAATTGTCCTGGACTGTTGTACGAGCAACCTGTCAACATCCATTCATCAGAAGTGATTTAATCTCGCGTGCCTACAAGGCAAATCTGTGTAACATTAAACATAAAAATTTATATATTTATTTAATGTTAGACTACCAATCTGGGTAATTCCAAAACCGTTCCGAGATAACAGACCACACTTCATGATTTTTGTATCAGAATACATAACAAAAAATTTGACAAATGGGGATAAGATAAAGTCGGTGCAGTTTTGCAGCATTTAACGTAGGTATATCACCCTGTAGAAATTTTACATGAAGTTTTTCAACATTCACTTCAACAGGATAGGTTAGGACCTAGAAACATTAGGCTGAATAACACAACAAACAAATTGGAAATCACATTCGACAATCGGAAGTTATTGGTCTTCAAAGTCGAACCATTTTTCCGCTTGGTTATGAACAACAAGGCATATTCATTTCACTCCCTTTATACCCACTTACGATAATGCCCCTATGTTTTTTGCGCATAAAAATGTTCTTTGTTTCAAGATACGACCGACAAGACACATCATCTGCATTGTAAGTATTTTCCTTTGCAAATTGTTTTCGCGTGTCTGGTTGCGGCCGTCAGCTGCCGCGCGGTAAAGGTCGGACTGCTCCAATTTTTTCAGCGGCACTGAAAACTCAGGTGCAAAAGTATAAGACACGACGTGAAAACTTTGGAAAAAGCCCTCAATCTCCTGTGCTGCAGCTCTCGGCCGTTTGTTCTGAATGTTCTCACCGAAAAATGTAGGTAACGGTTTCAGACCAGGATAAGTGGACAATGCACTAATGTCCTTTTGATAGGCGCCACCTTCCTCAACTTTTTGCCGGTGTATCCCAAGAATGACATGTCGGTACAGCCTTTGCTTTTGTGGCCGGTGCATCGTATCCATGATATCAGTTGTTATTGTAATAATAATACCTACTACAAAAATTACTGGGCAGCATTTGGCGAATGGGTTTACCTGAGGCGAGTTTCTGGGCGAAGCTATATAGTCTGGTTAAACGCCAGGTGAGTCTCTTGACCGTCAACACCTGCTATTTTTTATGATGGCTGCCGAACTCTGCTCTCTCAGACGGTCACTAATGCGATGGCCACCACCACGCCACCGCCACAGATTCATTTGAATACCGTGCGCTGCTAGTACCTACACGCATGGTGGCAGGTATATCTTTTTCCTGCGAACTTGTCAAAAGCAGGACGCTGAATTTGCGTTTCCTGTCCAGATGCAGGCTCATGTGGATTTTTCTTTGGATCTATGGGGGCAATTTCTCCGTATGGCAAAATTGTATCAGTCTCCAGTTTCAGTGAAGTAACAAACAGTTTAGATCCTTGCAGTGCCGGGTTTAAGCACGGGCAACAGGGGTGACCGCCCCGGGGCCCCCACATGTTACCACAAATTTAGGGCCTCCACAAATCCAAAAACACCTTATTTATTATATTATTCCGAGTATTATTCATAAAAATAATCGTAAGGCTTAATTTGAGGCCTCCACAAACTACTGTCGCCCCAGGGCCTCCACAGCCCTAAATCCACCGGCACTGGATCCTTGTTATCCTGTGGATCTTTCTTGCAATAAGTATTAACTACTAAAAACTAGATTTTTCAATTTAGTATCCCGGACTATTCCGTGTCCATGAGGAAAATCACCCTAAAACCCGAGCTGAATCTAAGTGGCAACAAAATTGTTCAGATTAGACGTTGAGCTAGCAATCCCCGAGAGCTCATTCTTTGACAGAAATTATGAATTCACCATTTAGGTCATTTTCAAGAGCTAAAAGAACAAAACTTGAGAACGCAGCATGCTCTTTGTAATTTTCTAGAAATACCTAAATGGTGAATTTATGTCAAAGAATAAGCTCTCAGGGACTGTCGGCTCAACATCCTAAGGTGCGTTCAGTCAGCTTATTTAGCCGCAGATAGACTTTTCTGTCGTGACCATCGGCTAAACCTGTCTGTCGAAAGAAACGTACTGCGAAGAGTTTTTCTTCAAACAAAAAATAAAAATTTTGAATTTTTTTTATTGGATTGAAAACAAGAAATGTGTAAGTTTTCAGAGAGCTCCTTTGGTTTCTTTGGTATAGCCTGTATATGCACCAGTTGAGTTGTTATTTGGTCAAAAAGTATATTTTCTGACCGCTTTTTTAAAAAACTGCTATCGGATTCGAAAAACTGAGGGAAAAATGCTTCAAGAATCACTTTTCAATTTAGGTGGCACACCTGAACCGTTTCGACAATGAATTGAAAAGTAAAATTTGTGTGTAAGTTTCCACTATCGATCGACCGGACATAATCGACTCATTGTTTGATTGAATTCATTCAAATTCAATTTTTGGCTTGTCTCTGTTAAGTAGAAGGGCTTAGTTGAAAGAAAAATTCCATAGCCGAAGATTCTTCCTAGGACCAAATCGAGTCTGATTTTGTGTTCCACTCTCGATTTTGTCTTTTAAAATAATGGTAGGCTCTGAAATTTTCCTTCCAACCAAACCCTTCTATTCAACAGAGACAAGCCAAAAAATAAATTTGAATGAATGCAATCAAACAATAAGTCGATTTTGTTCATACAAAAATGGTTACTTACCCACAAATTTCACTGCAAATTTTATTGTCGAAACTGTTTAGGTGTGCCATCTGAAATAAAGACTGATTCTTGAAGCATGTTTCCTTAGATTTTTTAATCCGCGATAGCAGTTTTTCAGAAAAGCTGTCAGAAAATGTACTTTTTGATCAAATAACAAGAGGGCACATTTTTTCCAGCCCAGCCTGGGATTTTGACTCAACCGGTATGACTTCTGTGTAAGTTCCAACAAATAAATATTACTGGTGGATTTCAACAAAATATCTCTAGCCGTTTCAGAAATATCGTTTATCAAAGTTTCATACGAAACACAAAACACCCTGTAACTTCGTAACTAATGGATAAAACAACATTTCTTCTGTTTCCTTCTGACTCAATCATCTCGAAGTCCTCTATTTCCCTTTAGCCCCTATGTAAGGTCACCCATGTTAACCCGGTATGTTAACACAAATAAATAGGGGCATTCAACGCATGAATCATGATTCCGATTGCTTCTTCGACTTTCAACACTAGCTTATATCAGGTTAGAAGGTTCAGACTATGAAAGCGTGTTCAAGTTTTAACACGTTGGCAATGACAACGTGGTCAAAAGATGAACAGTGGCTATTTATGATGTATACTCAAGTGTTGAAAGTGACTGATCATTTTGTGAGCGGGAACAATTGCGGAACAAGCGTGCTTTGCAGTTTAGGTATCTAGGTCGACACTGGTCAAAGTAGTGTCAAAATTTACAAAAAATTCAAGTTTTCTCTCAATGCAAGCAACGATTACAAAAAACGTTGTTCGGTACATAAGCGCTGTGCTTTTTCAGGCCCTTAGCTCTTTTGTAGCATCCAACTACGCCTCATGATGACAAACACAGCTTCTTGTATCAAAAACTACTAGGTATTTATTTTAATTCTTTCTCATTTGTGAAAGTTCCCTAATTTTTTGATGCTCTACAATCTCCTAAAATATTGACGAAAAAGTGTAAACCCTGCGTATAATACACATATCTTTGAGAAGGGACTCTCTCTAAGTTCAACTTGAAAACGTACTTACTTGATCCTTTTGCCTGTTTCACCCTTACCTGTGTAAGTGTAAGGCGAAGTTTAGCTCCTTTCAATAAATCTAGAATCCAGAAATAAGTATACATATACATACCATATAGCACAGACTTATAGGTAGGTACCATAAAGCGGAAGGAAACACTGGATACTGAATAGTAAAAAATAAAGTGAAATTTTCTTTTAACTTGCGAAGTACCAAGAAATTTGATATAATAGGTACACTCCTACCGTGATTCTAGTAGGCTGGGCAAATTTTACAGTTTGGCACTATAGACTTAACGTCCAACTACTCTGGCTTTGAAAGATAGGTTATGTTGGTGGGTTGACTGTGTTGTTGACTGTCGCTGTCAAAAATGAAAAAAATAACGAAATTAACTTAGCAATTTGCAAGTATGGAGTGGATGTACTTCACCCTTCACAATTTCCGCAAACTTCTTGTTCCAGTACGATGTCCTCAGAACAGTGAAATCAAGTATTTTCTCAACGCCGATGAATCTATCCACACAACAATTGGATGGGTTGTAGCTTTCCAGTCTTTCAAAGTGTGGGTACTTCTTTTAAAAACCAGGAATAGTTCACAATGGCTCCATATTCTGTGGTTTTCGAAAATAAATTCACGTCTTCTCTCCAAAGCTGAACGATAAGGGAGTTCATGCTACCTACTCCGCTCATTTTCTCCCATAAACAAGTTCTTATGGCACCCTCGAGGGCTTCTAAATGGGCACTGGACGTTTTTGTCCAAGACACAAGCCGAGGCACAAACAGTTTCACATCAATGGGCATAATTCCACAACAATTTTCCTGAAAGTCGTGATTTTCACTGAAAATTTTTCAGTCTATTTGACATAAACGGCAATGTTGATGTTCTCAAGCTTGAGCTTTCAAACATCAGTTCAACCAACTGCCAAGTTCTAGAGAGTTTCCAAATTTCAGATTGGGAAACTTGGGAACAAAATCTCACAGTCGACTAGAATCACGGTAGGAGTGAACCTATTATACTAATGGTGCGATTCTAAAAAAAAAACATTTTATGAAGGCTCTGTTACGCTGTTATTTCCTAGGCAACAGCCAATGGCCGACACGATTTTCTACATAACAAACCGCCAGTTCCACACAAAAGATGATCAGCGATCAAGGGTGATTGCAGATTAACTGAACATTTTTCTGCTAAATGCTAGGCGATTAACCACAAAAAAATGCCTGAAATCTGTACTAGACCTACCGTATTTTGACAAAAAAAAACAGCATTTCCATTGATCAATAAGCTACAAATTAAGAAACAAAAATCGCGGATGAACTGATCTCGTATATTATCTTTTTTGTGGAACCCAGGAAGAATGTTTGTGTTTATTGATTGTTATTTTTTACAGAATCGCACTATAAGGCTCAAATACTCTGTTCTGACTTTGAGCAAGTAAGTTTAGAAACAATACAAAACTCTCACGAATTACCTGCCAATCTTCGCTATATTGCACCGGTAAACCTACCCTGGAGTACTGGAGCAACCGCATTTTCGCATTCCCCTCCAAAAATTCATTAGGTATTAATCATCATCCCATCTGTGGGAAAAGATGTTATTTTTTTTTTGTTCTTCTGCCTGGCACTCACACTCAGTCTGGCCTCGCGACCCAGACTGGTCTTTACATTATAGTCGGGACCCGCTGATTCAAATTCAAAATAATAATAAACACCGGTCCCCGACATAAAAGGCTCTCGGTGGTACACGTCGGACTAGTTTTCCTCGTGAATGTGATTTACCCCACGATTCGGATGGAGGACCCTTTGCGAATGAATGACAAACACCGAGAGGTTCACTCTCTGAAGGTTGTGGGCCCACCCTTCGACGACGTTAGTTCAAGGTAGTCTGGAGCGCTAATTTGTTTCAGGAATATGACCCCGGCGACACACAGGCCCGTAATTACTGGGCTTCGCTCCCGCGAGCATTCTCCTCTCGATATCTCGTTTGAACAAAATTAGCTCGTATAACTCACACTTGTAATTATTTCGCATGAATGGCACTCGCCGATGTGTCGCTAGTTTTTTTCGACCAGGTAAAAAATTCCCCTAAAGTGTGTGAAGGATAATATGCTAGTTCGGAGTTACCTATTTGCGTATATTATTCACTACATAGTAGATCTCTGAAATAATAGGGGGGGCTCTTTTTTCTAAGAGGCACAAATAGGGCTTAGGGCAGTGGGTATAACCTGCATATTTGTTCCAGTTATTTATTGTAATAAATTGGGTAGGAAAGTAGAACGGCTATCCGATAAAAAAAAACAAAACTTTGAGAACCATGGTTTTCCTTTTCAGTAATTTTTTCTGTTCCTAAAACTTCCATCGGCCTTTGTGGTGCATTTCACGACTTTTCTTGCTTTACTTTTAGAGTTTTCTCTGCCCGCGGTTTTTTTTAGACCATCCGTATTTTAGACAAACATCAATCCAAGCACATAATACTCTTCTCACCGAATTACAAAAAAAATCACTGAAACGCGACTCATAAACCCTATCAGCTCAAACGTGACGTAAACATAAGATAATCACAATCAATCTAATTGATCCATTTTCTTACGTTTACGTTACGCTCACGCTGGCGTCAATCTATGATGAAACGTTTAGGGCCGATTGTACAATAAGTCGAAGCTCAGCGGCTGCTTAAGTAAACCGAGCTTGCACTAAACTTGAGTTCAAAATGACATGTTATTGTTGATCCAAGGCCTACACAGTACACACAGGTCTTGAGCTTAGGTTGTACAACGCAAATTTTGCGTAAACCGCCGCTTAAGGTGAGCTTGAAGTTAAGGACGGAGTTCAATTGGTAAAATAAGCGTTGCGAAGTCAATCCGTCTGGGTTTATTCCTTGACGGATTTTCACCATTTTGATCTCTTTCGAAAGCTACAAGGATGTACTTTGGTTTGAGCCCATTGGCATTACCAAAATCCAAAAATAATTTTTTCAAATGTCGAAATTTAATTTTTTTTTGGATTTCGGAAATGCCAATGGGCTTAAACCAAAGTACATCCTTGTAGCTTTCAAAAGAGACCAAAATGGTAAGAATCCGTCGAGGAATAAACCCAGGCGGATTGATTTCACATCGCTTATTTCACCAATATGACTCCGTCCTTAAACCACACTTAAGCTTCGAATGTACAATGGGGTACTTGCCCATTTTTTTATTGGCTCAATGGATAGTATGGTAGAAAATAATGTACCCGTATTTTTTCTTTTTCCTAAATTCCCAAAACTGCGGCCGTGATGCGTGTTTTAAAAATATATTTGTGACGTCACAAATATACAAAAAACTAAACAAACAGCATTGTTGGATTGAAAACTCAAAAAACTGTTGGAGTGGCATAACCATATTTGATAAATAAAGACATGAAAATCCCACTGTGAAGCTTCTCAGCTGTTACCAACCATTTAAAAAAAATCGATAATTTTTTTTGGTAACCCAATCGATATTTTTTCCGAAAATTTCAAGAAAATACTCTTTATTACTTATGTTGATGATTGAAAGTATTTCGAGTCAAATCTAGTTCATTGTCAAGTAGTACCCCATTGGCCCTTAGTGTGACCCAAAAGTTTGCCGGTGTTTCGAGTAGGTAAGAAATAATAATAAAAGATATTCCAGCTCTCCGAAAACACACAACACAAAACCAAAAACTCCGCTGAATTCACCGTCAATTTTTTTAGGTTCCACCTTCCACTCGGAGAGTGTGAACTTTTTGTTGTTTTGTTGCCAAATCTGACAGTTTGACTGTAAAACCGTTATTAACTAAGTTAAGCCCGTCTAAGGACCAATTGTACATTCGAAGCTTAAGTGTGGTTTAACCTCAAACTCACCTTAAGCGGCGGTTTGCACAAAATTTGCGTTGTACAACCAAAGCTTAAGACCTGTGTGTGGATCTTGGATGTACAATGACATGCCGTTTTAAACTCAAGTTTAGTGCAAGCTCGGATTACTTAAGCGGCCGCTGAGCTTCTACTTGTACTATCGGCCCTAAGTGAATTTCTCATGGAATTGAAAGGAATATCATATTCAAGAAGACTACCCGTACCCGTAATAAGCACGGTTCGGCAAAATGTGAAATAGCGAAAAAAATTGTCCACCAAATCTAACACCGTAGCTTGATTCTATATTATTTTCCGATCCAGAAAAACCCAATTTCAAAATAATTCATCGGTGAATTTGTCCTGTGGGCAATTAATTACAAATTTCATTTATCCCAGTAGGTTTTCTTATGTTCATTTTTTGAGGCCCATCTGCAACGTTTAGTTAAAGTATAGTGATTGGTGCCAAATTGTTCCATGGACCATGACAAACAAGTATCACGATGGTGGACATCTAAGATTCGCGACTGGGCAGCCGAAGGAGGGGAGGGGGCAGGAAACGTGCTGAAGAAGAGATAAAAAATGTTAACTCATGAACCAAAAGAGTTGGAATTATGAAATATCGCATACGAGCTCGCTATTTTACGCCATTGATAACGCAGTAAACCATTTTTGAAAATACTGAACCGTTCCAGAGAGATCTCAATTGAATTTTTTTTTTTTAATTTTACTGTTGAAAACATACAAAAAAACTACACAATAATATTTATGGCAGCTAGAGGTGTTGGAAATATATGCATATTGGTGAAAATCCCTTGGTCTTCTATTTCAGGAAATAAGACCCCATTATTCACCTACCTACGTGACTTTTTCGGTCATTCTTGGCCATTGGTCTCCCCGAAGAGCTTTGTTATGTCTATCAGGAATTCGTTTTTGATGGATTTTTTTGTGAAAAATGAGCACTCTTTAGTTCGAATAGCTCCCAACAGATAACCTTTTAACTTGTATACAACAGTTTTGGTAGGTGACTTCAAAAACTAATACATTTGATGATAAAAGCCGTCCGTTGCCGGTTCATAATGAGCCATCATGTGACACTAGTCTTGTGCAGATTTACGTGAGACACCAAAATGACCATTTTTCTCGCCAAAGCAGCCACTAACCCGAGCACTAACCTAACTTGGGTAAGTTGTACCTTTTTATCTTTCAAATTCGTCAATAATTTGGATTTTATTGATAACATTCTCAGAAGAAGAATAAGTTAATCGAGATTTTTCTGAAACGTTTCGATATTTTCGAAAACTGTTTGCTGCAACTTCATTGGCGTAAAATAGTGAGCATGTATGCCATATTTGATAATTCCACCTCTTTCGGTTCATGAGTTGAAAAAATGTTATCTCTTCTTCAGCACGTTCTCTGCCCTCTCCCCCCTCCGGCTGCGCAGTCGTGAGTCTCAGATGTCCACCATCGCGATTCTTGCTCATCATGGTCTAAGGAACAATTCGGCACCAACCACTATATTTTAACGTCAAGTTGCACATGAGCCTCAGAGAATGAACATGAGAAAAACTCACTAAAATTAAAAAAAAAACAATTAAATTGTCCACAGGACAAATTCACCGATGAATTATTTTGAAATTGGGTTTTTCTGGATCAGAAAATGATAAAGAATCAAGCTACGGTGTTAGATTTAGTGGACAATTTTTTTCGCTATTTCACATTTTGCCGAACCGTGTAAGACTTCTTAAAGCAGAATCGATGACAATAATCTACAAAACAATTTATTTCGAGTCAGTAAAAAATGGGAATACATTTACATATTTACATTGTATGAAATTAAAGCAACCCGCTAACTAACTATCTACAACGCTAGACTATTTCAATTAGAACCCCATTCTTTATGACAGAAAGCTTATATGTGCATCGTCCCTATACTTACATCTATATTTAATTGGGAATGGAACATTCAATATTGACAACTCGATAATATCATTTGAGCATAATCATATTGAATGAAAATGGGAAAAAAGGACAATAACCTTATGACTCAACCTATAAGTCACCGCGTATTCGAGTAGGTATAATGGGGAAGTAAACGCATGCACATAAAGGTCTATGTTTTACACTACTAGGTATATGGAGAGAAGGATATATGGAAATTGTTCCCCTGACGAACGCCATTATACCAAAACACAATTCCCACGAATCCAAGTGCCTGGATGCAAACACATGCAAATTGCTGGTTTTCCCATTCCAGAAACAATTTTATAATTACCAACACACCCCGCCAAGAACAATCTATAAATCTCTTCTCATTGACCCCCCCCCCCCTCCCTCTGATGGTTTACACAATCATGATGCTCTATCACCTATAAGTAGGTACACTACAAAGTTGCACCTTCATCACCTGAATTTGACCAGACCACAGCCTGTCTTAATGAGGAATTCATTTGATCACACGGTAGTGGAAAGAATATTGTTTTTTCTTTGCACCTACATCTACTAACAGGTGTGTCAGGTTTAAGATTTTTAAAATGTAGGTAAACAATAATTACTTGTTGTTACGAATCTGAGAATCGTCGCACTTAGATATCGCTCTATTCAATTTTATTGTGCTGTCTTCGACTTCAATCACACACAAGATAGTATTGATACCTCGAGAACAGAACAAACTTAGACCTCAATTTTGTGTTTCGGAGGTAAATTTTGTGTTTCATCTCCAGTCGCATACGCAGAGCTGCAATTTTTATGTTGGTTAACAAGCTTTTTTGAAAGGCGTTTGCGGGGCGATAAAGGAATAACATCGTGTCTTATCAGCTTCACTGTTTTCCCCAAGATTGAGGGTGATTTTCAGGGTTTATTTTTGTAAACTCCACAACTTGAAAAACGAAAAGCCCTACAGGCAAAATTTTTGTGTCGTTTGCAATCGCATACGTATACAGTTTTAAAATTAGGGGCTCCTTTCAAGGGTCGTTTCCATATAACTCAAGAACAAAAAGTCCTACGGGAAAAATACTTATTAATAGCGTTTTCGAATCACTAGAACCGAACCAGTTCAGTTCCAAAATCAATTGATTCTCGAAAATCCCTGGCCAATCAGTGACAGCGATTTTCGAGCTGAACTAGCTTGGTTCTAGTGACTCGAAATTCTGTACTTATGTATTTGTTGTCATCGTCTGTCTTATATAAGGCCATCCACAATGATGTTAATGTTAACGTAATGTTATCGGTAATGGTAATGTTGGCATTTCAAAGCAACGAGTTTCGAATGGTGACGTTCACAATCATGTCAGTAGCAATGGTAAGCATTAACCATTGAAACTCGTTGCTTTGAATGCTAACGTTACCATTGCCGATAACATTATGTTAACATTAACATCATTGTGGATGGCCTACTAGCGAACGGTTCCGACCACGTCAGTGGTGATGCGTTCAAAGGGTGGCCCTACGTTATACGTCTTCTCTAAGAGTTCCTAGTCCTTTGCTAGCCGTACCGACCTTGTATTGTCGACACTATAGGCTTCCACGTCTTCATTGCAGTTGGCCCGTAGAAAAATCTCATTTTCGTAAAAAGTGTCAGTTAGGAGTTGTTGCAGGATCATCGCCATTTGGTATATCATTTATATCAGTGCTTTTAGAACGTTTTTTAACTTCATTTACCGCGCCTCGCCTTGAGTAACTTGCCTCCTGAGGATTCTGTTCGTTTTAGATCAGGACGACCAGAACGACCACTAGTATTTCTATATTTACATTTGAGGTGCTTTCAGTATGAGAAGCGAATTCCACCCTCAAATCCGCCCTTGAATTTGCACTTTAAAATTGATTCGAATTTTAGTCTGATTTCAAAACTATAGGTAAGTATGTACATAAATAGGTGGTAGGTAGCCAAATATTCGGACCAGAAACTTTTGATGGCCAATATTTTAAATCGAGGTTAATTAATGAGCTCTTCGGCTCATCATCTTTGGTTGGAATAAAATTTTCTCATCAGTAAGCAGAGGTACTACGAGCAAGTGTAAATGGTACGTGGGCCGGTGTTGTGAAATATGTCCAATATTAAATTTCTTCGCATTGGACATTACAAATGAAATAAATAAACAAGGGGCAGGTGCTGAATATTTCACGATAATAATGTATTCCGGCGGTCCCTCAACGGACCCACACAATGCAATATTGATGAGCGGATACGGTGATGGACATTGCTTTTTTCCTTGTAGATGGTACGTACCTAACCTGCATAATATTTTGAGCAAGAAAATGTAAGAATTTTAGTATATCCTTTTTATCCTATTTACTCATAACGGATGGTAACTATAACGTGGCCTACTCAACTACAATGGACCTGGGACTATCTTTGAAATACAGTAAGAAATTTGGAAGTCGTGAATATAAATACAGGCTGTTCACATATAAATTATAACCCCCCCCCTCCCTCTGGAGACTTCCCCTTGAAGATAATTTTAAAAATGAAAAAACGGTTTTTATATGATTTCCTCCGGGGGCTTCGCATCTGTCCACAAAAATTTTCTGTGGTATAACTATTCAATATGGCCTAATTTTCTTGCTTATGGTAAATATTTGTATTTACCGGAGAAACGATAAACTTATTTATTATTTATTATTATTTCAAAAACTGGTATATCGCTTACATCGAAAATTTGGGTCAAATTGGACACCCTGTATTTTAATATGCAAATCGATTCCGCTTTTTATTCTGATTGAATATAAACTGCTCAACAACTGGAATGACGGTATCGAAAATTTGGCCCTTTTTCAAAATGAGGTAACTTTGGATTGACACAACCGATTTTGAATTTGTTTTCACAATTTTTTAGATTCATCTTTTGGCAATCTATCCCATTGACGAGATTAGGTTTTTGAATCTAATTACTCCTTTTACAGGGTGGAATGTAAAACATTGCAAAACTGTGCCGAGTTCGACCGATCCCCGTTTCTGTAAAAAAAATTTTTCGATTTCTAATGAATCATTCATGAAGCCTGACGTCTAATCTCGAAACGGTTTTTGAATTTTCCAGATCAGAAGTCCAACAATGACGATATAATTTTTTTACATTCCCGACCCACCACCCAACAACCCGTATTGTGAAAGCGCTAAAAATTGTTCCCGCGATTTCGACGAGTATATTCGTTTTGAGGTCTCTCATGACGATTAAGACCATTCCCAACGTGTAGATCCATTTTCAAAATCGACATGGTTTAGGTTTTTCGATGGTATTTTTTTCAAAATGGAATTTGCACATTCCATGACTTTGAATAAACTGCAGTGCAAACTTCGACACGCGATGAGCCCCTCGAAATATTCATTTTACGTGCAGACATGCTGGGAATAAAAGTTTGAGAAAAGATTGAATTAATTTTTAGAGGAAAAATTCTCGAAATCGGACCCACGATTCTCGAGTTTTCCTCTCTGGAAAAACTACAAATTTTCCAACTTTCTATCTCGTGAACAGATTCTGGTGGGTCGGGAAAAAAAAAATCAACTGTTGGACATCTGATCTGGAAAATTCAAAAACCGCTTCAAGATGAGACATCAGGCTTCATGAATAATTCATTTTGAATTCGAAAAAAAATTCACAGAAACGGGGATCGGTGGCACAATTTTGCAATGTTTTACATTCCACCCTGTAAAAAAAGTAATTGAAATTAAAAATATCATCTCGTCAATGGGATGGATTGCTGAAAGATGGATCTAAAAAGCTGTGAAAACAAATCCAAAATCGGTTGTGTCAATCCATAGTTACGTCATTTTGAAAAAGAGCAAAATTTTCGTCATTTTGAAAAAGGGCAAAATTTTCGATACCGTCATTCCAGTTGTTGAGCAGTTCATATACCTACCACTTGATAGATTAGTCAACCAAACACTTGTGAAAAATTGATGAAATTTAAAAAAATATCGAAAAATGTTCAAGTGTAAAAAGTAGCTCAGTGAATTTTGTATAACAAACACGGAAGATTTGAGCTTGATTTTGCATCCATCCTCTGATAGACAAAGATCGCAAGTATGTAAGAAAAGAAAAAAATTGGAGTTAGCCCTATTTTTTCTGGAGCTATAGGGCACTTTGAACTTCATTAAAATTTTTGGGTGGGCCACTTCAATTGTTGAGTATGATATATTTTCCGACAACTTTTAAAATTTCAGCAATTTTTTCCAACTTTTGTGTTTCGTTAAGTAGCTCATCAAGCATGATATATAATTATAATCAGGATGATAAGTGGAATCTACTCCCAAATTGAAATACAGGGCGTCCAATTTGAGAAAATTGGTGTTTCACCCTGTAAGCGATATGATTGTTACAAAAAATTTCGGTGGACAGATTTGAAACCTACGAATAAAATCATGCAAGAATTATTTTCCTTCTTTACCTTTCAGGGGAAGTCTCCAGGGGAGGAGGTATAATTTAAACGTGAACATCCTGTACCTATTCGATTTTTATTTTTCAATTTAATTTTTTGTTCCGATTCGAGATTTCCTGGTAGTGAAAAGTATGTATATTGAAGCCTTTATGTTATAAGTACTTTCCTACAGTGCTATACTATTTATACTCATGAATGATAGGTACACAGTGGGCGCCCCCTGGGCTTTTTTTTCCGAAATCTCATTCAAATCGTGAAATTTCGTAAAATGTAGGTAGGTACATATTCAGTGGAGAAACTTCTCCAGCTGATTTATTACAAGATCTTGTTAACATTAAAGCGTATCAGCTGTTCTACCACCGGTCGCTATTGCACCACGTCCGTCCTGATAGCACCGGTTCCCATCAGCACCAGGCGTCCACTCCACCTGCCTTCCAAATCTGTGCAACTGTAAAACTCAGATATAGCCATTTATTTTTCCTTAATGAAGATAAGCCCGATCAGAACTGCTTGAAATTGTTATTTTGAGTAAATAATGACCATCTTATACGAATCGGAGTCTGGAGACCGCGTCGGAGAAGCGTCCCGAGACGTTTTCCCACCACGCGGCAAATTGAAAGCAAACAAAAATTTTCCGAGACGATAAAGAAATGGCCCGCCTTCTTACACGGCCTACTAACGAGTCCCGAAATAAACTTCGTCGAAGTTCTGATCCCACCAGGTATTTTTTTCTTAATTGAATGCGACCCACTGTCAAGGGGAAATGTAATAAAGGATAACATGAAAATGTTGTTCGTTTGACCGAAATTTTGTTCCTTTTTTTCTTTTATTCATTGGTTCCCACAAGGCCGTATGTGAATAGCACCTGCGCTTCTTGACAGGTGCTTCCACTAACTTGACCTCGCCAATAATTAATACGGTTGGAAGTTTATTTAAAACGAATTTCCGCGATAAAAAAATGATTGCCTACTTCCAGTTTTTATACTTTTTATTCTAGTCAATGGCCACTTTACTCGAGGCTCAGCACTGATGCTAACAACAATTCGTCAAGAATAAATTTTTGGCATTTAATCGACAGTAGATGGCAATTTCAACAAACGAAAACATTTGTTAGCATAAGTGCTAAGCCTCGCGTAACGTGACCAATGAAAAAAAACTTTCAAAGTAATTATTATTATTATCAATCTACTGAGTATTTGTATTGAAATCTTACCAAAAACGAATTGAATTAAAACGGACGGCCCCAAGTTTTATCACAAAAATACTCAGCCTGAAACCACCCTCTTGAAATGGAGAAGTCATTGAAACATCTTGACACCGTGACTTTTATCGAACCGGATAATGTCCCATCAGTCTTCTCTAATCCATGATCTTCTATAAGTTTTCCCATTTACGTGATCCCTTGAACATTTCTTTTATTGCCAGGGGAGCTCTAGGGAGGCCGGATGGGTCGACAAACGAAATGCCGGCCACATCTTTTCGGAGTTTCTGACGGGCAGTATAGGATATAAGACTAGTTAAACCAATCTTGTATATATTGTGTTTTCTCTTGGTCAAAAACTCGGCAAAAAGCAAAAGTGGTTTTTTTAGGATGTTCCATAGTGCGGCGGTTAGTGAGAGCCACCTTGCATTTTGTGATAAAAGTGTGGCGGTTCTCATATGGGCATGTGGCGGAGGAACTGTTGTCTCCCCTGATAGCTTAGTGGTCAGAGTATCCATCCGGCAAATGGAAGACCTGGGTTCGAGTCTCGGTCAGGGCGGACACTTTTTCTCCGTCACATCGCGCCATAAATGGTGACCCCGAACAAAAGCAGCACGCACGCAACATGCAACTCAAACAAACAGAAGGCAAAGAGATACAAAGCAAGCAACGAACAAATAAACAGCACCGCCACTTCCCTGTCCTACGTCCACCCACGTCCTATCCGTCGCCCTAGGTGGGGGGTACTGAACAACGGTCAATGATCCATAAGTACGGCGAACGCAGGGGTACATACGAGACGAACGACGTCTCTGGAGGGGGAGTACTGTAGCGGCTCTCATATGGGCACGTGGCGGAGGAACTGTTGTCTCCCCCGATATCTTAGTGGTCAGAGTATCCAATTATCCATCCGGCAAATGGAAGACCCGGGTTCGAGTCCCGGTCAGGGCAGACACTTTTTCTCCGTCACATCGCGCCATTAAAGCATAAAACTTAGCATATACGCTCTACAGACTGTCCTTTACTATATACGTGGTGGACTCACGATGGAACCGCCGTGCAGCTGTCAGAATTGCCATTTGCCTACCTTTCAGGGGCAAAAACTGAAGCCGGTTATTGAGTTGATTCAAATGTGACGTCTATCAATGCAGTAGACCTTCACAGTAAAACTTCACTACAACAGATGCCATTATTACGGAAGGAAGGGGAATGGGAAGGGATAGTTCCAGCCGCGGCACAGATTTTTATTTTTGTTAATTTTAGACCAAATTGATTCCTAAGTTTGGTATTGTTTCTGACTAAATTTTGAATTTCAAGTGTTGTGAGTGCAATTTGAAAAAAAAATTTGAAATTTGTTTTGTTCAAGAAAAAACATCCAAGGAAAAAATCTTAGACTTGGAATAGATGGTCTATGGAGTGTCCTTCATGATATAAGAGGTGAACCCACCACGGAACCGCCGTGCGGCTGTCAAAATCGCCGCGATACCTTTGCACGCATACCTCAATTCGTACATGAAAATCATTGCATATTATTTTTACGACTTCAGGAGCAAATGACGCTCATGATCTTATTAAAATAATAATCAGGTTTCTTACATGGTTTTCCTGTGTAAGAAGCTTTGAAGAAGTGAGCTAAGTAAGGATTTTTATTTGGAATGCCTTGAACTAGGATAAATGTCAAAATGAAAAAAGCCTAAGATTTTTTCCTTGAAACAAAACAAAACTTTTTTTTCTATTGCAATCAAAACAACTTCATTTGTTTAATATCGGGCCCCGGGCCTTATAGGCTATCCACAATGATGTTAATGTTAACGTAATGTTATCGGCAATGGTAATGTTAGCATTCAAAGCAAAGAGTTTCAATGGTAATGATTAACATGATTGTGAACGTCACCATTTGAAACTCATTGCTTTGAATGCTAACATTATCATTGCCGATAACATTACGTTAACATTAACATCATTGTGGATGGCCTATTATTAGTCAGGTATAGGTAGTTCGAGAGGTAGGTATACTTAGCAGGTGTCAGTTGTAAATTGAATACTTTTACTAACATTACATACATCCATACATTACACTACATAACAATATACATTTATGATAGGTTGATAGGATTGGTATTGGTAGTATGGAAGTATCACCGAGCACCAAGCTATGCTATAACGTAATATGTGAATACCGATGATGATAAAAAACAGCTGCCAGCTGCCATGGTAATAAGTCTACCATATCAATTAATTCTTCCACTTCTTCCGCGCCCGATATACGAGTAGTCACCCATAGGCACCTTTTCGCACTTCCTTTCGAACTCGCTTAAATTTTACATGACCACGTTTGTTGACTACTTCCCCTATCTAAATCCCCTGAAATATATTTTATGTTCCAGCTGGAAGTTTGCTTCCCCCACAGAGAGGGTTCGATGAACTCCAACCCTTTACGCCAGATTCGCGTTTTTTAAATAGGCATTCAAAAGTCCAGAATTCGGAATAAGAAAATCAGGTTTCGACAATAACGTGCGTGCGTGCTCCGGCTCGGTGTTGATATATTGTGTGTGATTTTTATGGTAAATGCGACCTATATACTACATACGGTGGTCCCATATCCCATAGTCCATATGGTGGTGTTTTTTCAGATGCAACCCACAAGTTAATTCACCAACGGTATTCGCTATGTTCATGTGCCATAAAGTTCGGCATATGGGATACGGTCACGTATTGTTAACTTGATGCATTCTGTTTCAGTAATTCGATTTGGTCTCGGGAGGGTAAGGTACCTACAGACAGCCTACAGGGTACTTGAAAAATCAAGTGCCTTCAGTTGTATGATCCTCTAGGAAGCCAAAAACAAATTGCATTAAAATGACTTTTAAATCATAACAGTGGCATAACATGTCACTACTGAGACAACACTCCTTCCTCATTTTAAATGACTTGTATTTTCGAAGTTACGAAGGTCAAAGGGTGATGGTTCCTCTCTGACTTCTTCTAGTTTCGTTATTTTGAAAGATTTATAGTGAACTGTTGAAGACAGAATCATAGACTAAAAAAAATATATCAACTACTGATATTCGGGTTGAGTAGAATAGCTCTAAGCCTCGCTCCAAGCTAGACTCCGCCCATGATTTCGTTCTAATTATGTATTTTGAGTTTTTTTTTCGCAATAAAAGACCATTTATAATAATAATAATTATTATTATTATATTGCACTAAGCTTCCATTAATTTACTGCTACGTAGAACCAGTGACAGTGGAAACAGTCAGAAACTTAAAAAAATTTAATCTTTTTGAAAAGCTTATTTCAAAAGAATTTTAGGGAATAAGACCGTGTTATCTTATTATATCTTCTGATCAGCTATTGAGAACCAAAAGAATCGTTTGCGGGCATTCTTTGAAAAAAAAATTCTCGGGGTTTATTTCTCACTCCTTATAGAAACCAGAAAGTTGATACACATTTACTGGTTGAGATTGTTTATCATGTTATAAGTTCAATAGATTTCTAAATAATGAAACTACAAGGGGTGGAAAAACCACACTTTGATCCCTCACATTTTCGAAAATGAAAGCCGAATTTTATGCCTGGAAGATTCTATTCCACTACTGTCCGAATCAGATATTTTTTGAGCACCCTGTATATCTGCGCTAAAATATTTTCGTGCATTTTCACCGTGTAACTAAATTGAGTGTGAAATTGCATTTTTACTACCCGGTGCATGCTTTGAGGAATTTGATTCGAAAACTGGTCAAGTTGAAACAACTGAATGGGAAATTTAGTAGGTATATACCTACTTACAATGACGAGAAAGTGCCGTCTGCAACTCAAACGGCTACTCATCCCATTTGTTTCGTGACTAAAGATACTTCAGAACTAAGGGAGCTTTATACACAGACCATATGCGTCTTATTATTTCAATTTTATTTTATTGTACAATAATACAATAATTATATAACAACATTTCAGAAGCAACTGTAGTGTGAGTACCTATAATACCTACCTACCTCATATACGTTTTTTTTTAATTGAACCCATGATTTTGTACAATCTGTCCTGCATTTACCTCATATACATAATACGCTATCCATTTTATCATCAAGATTATCATATTGATATAAAGAAAGAGATGGAGCATAAGATTAAGCTTCTCATTCCAGGATGGTTGTAAATTGTTATGTTTTCTCGTTTAATCAATAAATGTTCTGCGATGAGAAATAGCCCATCTTCTCTTAAATCTCTTACGAGCAGTGGCAAATATTGCGTGCAAAATCACTACGAATGATCGGAAAATAAATTGAAACACACAAAAAACCTGCACAGAAGTACGAAGGCGCAGAGCGGACATCAGAGTTTTTTTTTATGATTTAGAAAAAAAAAAACACGAAATTATGGGAATAAAGTCAGAATTCTGAGTTTAAAGTCGGAATTCTGAGATTAAAGTCGGAATTCTGAGTTTGAAAGTCGGAATTCTGAGTTTGAAAGTCGGAATTCTGAGTTTAAAGTCGGAATTCTGAGTTTAAAGTCGGAATTCTGAGTTTGAAAGTCAGAATTCTGAGTTTAAAGTCGGAATTCCGAGTTTAAAGTCGGAATTCCGAGTTTAAAGTCGAAATTCTGAGTTTAAAGCCGGAATTCCGAGTTTGAAAGTCAGAATTCCGAGTTTAAAGTCGGAATTCTGAGTTTGAAAGTCAGAATTCTGAGAATAAAGTCGGAATTCTGAGTTTGAAAGTCAGAATTCTGAGTTTAAAGTCGGAATTCTGAGTTTAAAGTCGGAATTCTGAGTTTGAAAGTCAGAATTCTGAGTTTAAAGTCGGAATTCCGAGTTTAAAGTCGGAATTCTGAGTTTAAAGTCGGAATTCTGAGTTTGAAAGTCGGAATTCTGAGTTTCAAACTCGGAATTCTGCGCGCGCACAATTCCGAGTTTCAAAGTCAGAATTCTGCGCGCGCATCGGCAGGAATCGAGCCGGTTGATTAAATGGCCTCTCCGCGCAATACGAACACTTGGTACAATCGAACCACTCGATGGCGTCGGCGGCGACATGGCTCCACCCGAATGAAGTTCCTTTGTGCTTTGAACTCGGCTTTGAACGATGAGCCTCGATAAGAACATTCGGCGCATTGTACAAAAGCAACAATAGCATATTACATAGGGTTGTGAATAATGCTATATGCTATTACAGCTGTGTCACGTTAAAACGCAAAGGTGGAGGGAGGGAGGGGACGGCGCGAAATTAACATTGTAGGTATCCATGTGTTTGTCTGTAATGTTCGTATAAGTCGAAACGCTTATGGCTCTTGTAGTTGCAGTAGATGCAAGAGAACTGTTCCTGTTCGACAATAGCATTCTACAGTTCGGCTGCATGCAACATTTTTGTAATTCCTTTGGACGTGTTGTTTGAGTTGGAAGAAGAATTCAGTCAGTCCGAAGCGAACATTGCGAACAGTTGGACGTGTCCACAATTTGGGTTGTTAGTAGGTATCTACCTAATCACGTTGGTCGGAATTTGTCAGTGGCACCAAATAGTGCCCCAGTTATGCGCTTGACAGCCACGATACTGCCAGCCAAACGAAAACATTACTGCGCTGCGCTTCGGGATTTAAAGAGGCGCCGCAGCTATAATAGGTAGGTAGCATATAGCATTTTTCACAACCCTAATGTAGGAGAAATGCTATTGCTGCTATTGTACCTACAATGCGCCGAGTGTTCTTATCGAGGCTAATCGTTCAAAGCACAAAGGAACTTCATTCAGGTGGAGCCATGTCGCCGCCGACGCCATCGACTGGTTCGATTGTACCAAATGTTCGTATTGCGCGAAGGAGAGGTGTATGAAGGAGCACTCTGTGGAAGAAGCACACGATGACGCACGCTACGGACAAAGAATTAACCAGTTCGGCTGTGTGGAATGTTCGTATCGTGTTGAGGAAAAAAAGGGTTTAGACTCGGGTTTAGAAAAGGCACAAGTTGTTACATCTCCCGAAGATTTTATTAAATACCTAGCGAGTACGTAGGTATCGTTAGGGTCGTCAACTCGTCAATCGCTATTTAATCAACCGGCTCGATTCCTGCCGATGCGCGCGCAGAATTCTGACTTTCAAACTCGGAATTGTGCGCGCGCAGAATTCCGAGTTTGAAACTCAGAATTCTGACTTTCAAACTCAGAATTCCGACTTTAAACTCAGAATTCCGACTTTCAAACCCAGAATTCCGACTTTAAACTCAGAATTCTGACTTTAAACTCGGAATTCCGACTTTAAACTCAGAATTCTGACTTTCAAACTCAGAATTCTGACTTTCAAACTCAGAATTCTGACTTTAATCTCAGAATTCCGACTTTAAACTCAGAATTCTGACTTTATTCCCATAATTTCGTGTTTTTTTTTCCGAAATCATAAAGAAAACTCTGATGTCCGCTCTGCGCCTTCGTACAGAAGGAACAGAACAAGCTGAGAACTGGAACTCTTTGAACTCCGACTTGGATATTTCTATTCGTTCCATATCACACGCCTGTTTGATATGAAATTGCCAATAAGAAAACGCTTCAGTACATTTCAGCGGGAATCTGTTTGAGAATAAAAACTGGAAGATTTGAATATCGGCATTTATTTGAATGTTTTTTTATTTCTAGAAAAATCGATCTGTAGGTACAGCTATAGACTCAACTTTTCTTTGACAACAAAAGATTAGTACCTAGGTATATGTTCAGTTTTTTAATTTAATTTTTTTTCAATAATCCTAGATAGGACAGAAATACTTCAGGTAATTGTACCTGAACTGGACTTTGTCATCCCTATATAGTATATATAGGTACTTATTTTATAACCTTTTGTAAAAAGTTTCACAAAGTAGTAGTAGAGGAAAAATGAGACTCTATTGTGACTTTCGTGTGCACGGAAAGGTAAAAAGCTGGGGTGCATTTTTTATGGTGTAGTATGGCTTGGGGATTAAGAATCCACTTGTCGTCAAAAAATCGTCCAGTGTGGGGGCGGTATGGGGGCGGTTTTGTGAAAAAACAGTTTTTTAAAAAAATGTTCTACAGTTTGTCAGCTTTTGGCTGATATTAGCTAGGAACAAATCCGTCAACTGTAAGTTGTCGTAAATAATTTATGAATAAAAAGGTGATCATTTACTTTGCCATTAGGATACACGTAAAACTTGACTGCCTCGTGCGCAAAGAACGTTGAATATCTCAGTAACGTGTTGAATGACATTTTTCATTCCACTCCCACTCGATTATCTCCGTAACCACTAGTTCAATCAAAAAAGTTCCTTCTGTAAACCATGTTACCTATTCCATTGCGATTCTTGCGGTTTTTTCAGATTTGATTTATCTTGAATAGTAACTGAGCTAGGGACGGAATTGTAATGTACTGCATGCAGCGAACAACTGCAGCGCTGAGGCCCTCGCGTACCCCTGCCACCCGCGCATCCCCGCGAAGGCCATGGTGTATTGAGGCGGGAAATCTGCAGACTTATTATTGTGGCTGATGATCGAAACATTGTAAAAGTGTAGTCGGTAAATTTGCAATATAAATAAATATATACCTCTTGAATTACGACGTACGTACGTACGTACGACGTACGTATATTATAATAGTCCAGTCAAAATAGGTTTTAACCGGAAATAAATACTGAAATTCCCAAAAAGCTTGTTTTTTTTAGGACCAATAAAAAAGGGCCATCCTTAAAAATTTTCTTTTTTTCTGAATGGCTTGTGAACTATTATCTCTTCAGAACACAGCACCAGCACCAGCAAAGCAAATGTAGCCCGTTAAATTCCCAAGAGATCGTACAAAACTCATCACTTTTTGGTCAATAGCCTCTGTGATATCGCGTCTACAAAAACGCAGTGAAAATTACTCAAAATATATTTCCGGATTTTCTGTAAAAATATGCATGGTGTCAATTCAGGGGCTGTAACGTGGACAGCGAATGTGCGAATTTCAATGTGTTTTTTCTACATTCGGTATCACACTTTTGTTTAGAAGTCACCAACTTCAAAATGGTACTTTTTCTCGACCTTTGAAATCGATACTTGATGTCCCGAAGAACCCGCAAAAATCGATTTTTTTCATAAATAGAATGATCTACACGCAGTCTTCCTTCAAATTGATTGTTTTTATTTCTGACCGGTTTCGCAGGTCTCTGGCCCTTCTTCATCAAAGTGTGGAGTCTAAAATAAAATACATAAAACAAGTGGGTAGGTACATAAAAGGTGAACGATAACACACCGAATCACCGACATTGTATAAATGGTGAAGATAAAGTTTGTGTGAATGATAAGTGAATTGTTTTTAAATTCTTCAGATGTCAGTATAACATTTGTGATGTTGTCATGGAAGGACGGAAAAAAGAACTTGATGGAAATGCATGAAATAATAATAGAGCTAATAAAAATGGTACAAGGTGGGTGATGAATTAATGAAAGGATGGTTGAATGGAAAGAAAAAAGCTTATTTAAATCAAAGGCGTTGTAAAAATGTTTAAAAAAGAAATCTATACAATCTTTTAGGCAATTTCGGACAGAATTATTAGTTGCTTTACAAATTTCAAGAACCTCTATACTATCTAAAAGCCGTCCTTTTTTACAAACATGTAAAATTTCAAAATTAGTTCCAAGGACGAAGTTATGATTTTCTGAGATGATTTTGATGATTAGATGAATATGATTAATAATTCTTTCCAAAATTGCCTAAATGATTGTATAGATTTCCCTTTTAAACATTTTTACAACGCCTTTGATTCAAATAACCTTTTCTCTATCTAGTCAACCATCCTGCTTTCATTATTTATCACCCACCTTGTACCATTATTATTAGCTCTATTATTCCATACATTTCCATCAAGCTCTTTTGTCCGTTCTTCCACGACAGCATCACAAATGTTATATTGACATCTGAAGAATTTAAAAACAATCATCAAATGCAAGTACAATATTCAGCAGTTAGTGTCCGGACTACCTTTTTTTCTGAATAGGTCGTTTTAGTCTTTCAACCCATACAACTCAGAAACCATCACTATAGGATAAATATTCCGAAACATGTTATTTTTTCTGTATTCAATTCTTCATATTTTCCCTGGATGGTTTTGCTCTACCTAAGTGAAAAATGAGGCAAATAGTATGGTATGAAAAAAATCGATTTTTGGGGATTCTTCGAGACAGCAAGTATCGATTCCACAGGTCGAGGAAAAGTACCATTTTGAAGTTGGCGACTTCTTGACTTCTAGACAAAAGTGTGATACCGAATGTTGAATTAGCTTTTCCCGCATGTAAAACACATTGAAATTCGCACATTCGCTGTCCACGTTACAGCCCCTGAATTGACACCATGCATATTTTTACATAAAATCCGGAAATATATTTTGAGTAATTTTCACTGCGTTTTTGTAGACGCGATATCACAGAGGCTATTGACCAAAAAGTGATGAGTTTTGTACGATCTCTTGGGAATTTAACGGGCTACATTTGCTTTGCTGGTGCTGGTGCTGTGTTCTGAAGAGATAATAGTTCACAATCCATTCAGAAAAAAAGAAAATTTTCAAGGATGGCCCTTTTTTATTGGTCCTAAAAAAAACAAGCTTTTTGGGAATTTCAGTATGTTATTCCACGTTCAATTCTGCATCGATCCACCAAATTTCGTCAACTTCCGAATTTATTTCCGGTTAAAACCTATTTTGACTGGACCATTATAATATGTGAAGACGTACGTCGTAATTCAAGGGGTATATATTTATTTATATTGCAAATTTACCGACTACACTTTTACAATGTTTCGATCATCAGCCACAATAATAAGTCTGCAGATTTCCCGCCTCAATACACCATGGCCTTCGCGGGGATGCGCGGGTGGCAGGGGTACGCGAGGGCCTCAGCGCTGCAGTTGTTCGCTGCATGCAGTACATTACAATTCCGTCCCTAGCTCAGTTACTATTCAAGATAAATCAAATCTGAAAAAACCGCAAGAATCGCAATGGAATAGGTAACATGGTTTACAGAAGGAACTTTTTTGATTGAACTAGTGGTTACGGAGATAATCGAGTGGGAGTGGAATGAAAAATGTCATTCAACACGTTACTGAGATATTCAACGTTCTTTGCGCACGAGGCAGTCAAGTTTTACGTGTATCCTAATGGCAAAGTAAATGATCACCTTTTTATTCATAAATTATTTACGACAACTTACAGTTGACGGATTTGTTCCTAGCTAATATCAGCCAAAAGCTGACAAACTGTAGAACATTTTTTTAAAAAACTGTTTTTTCACAAAACCGCCCCCATACCGCCCCCACACTGGACGATTTTTTGACGACAAGTGGATTCTTCATCCTCAAGCCATACTACACCATAAAAAATGCACCCCAGCTTTTTACCTTTCCGTGCACACGAACTTCTCAAATAAGCACATTTTGCTTCATATTTTCCTCTACTATAGATAGAAACATGGTGCAGGGCTTTGTGTGGTTATTTATCTAAAAGGCTTACGTATACCTATACGTGTTGTATCCAAAGAGAGCTTCCATGAAAAGCTTCCTGCAGAGCGATTTTCCACATCGGTCTTTTCCGAGCTTTGCTACGTTAGGAAAACATCCTATTTATACTCGTCCAAGTAATTGAGTTCGAATTTTAGAAACGAGAGATATCGCTCCAATGCGTCCAGTGCTGTTTTCATCAAGTTAATTAAACCTTAAATCATAATTCTTTTTTGATACAAAAAAGTCTCCACGGGCTGCTAAACTCACCCTGAATGATGGATATGTTGGTGGATTTCACAGGTGGATTTATTGAGGAAGTCGAGATTTTGTCTTACTGATGCCAATTTTCATCTAGATACCTAGTTAGATAATAATAGGTGCTTTCCTTTTACTAGGTACAAAACTCACTGATCTGATCTAAGTTAGAGAGAGAAAGAGCGAGAAATCACATGCGCGAAAGTGAGATACCACTAACAACTTAGGTCAGAATACTTAGTTCAGGTTGTGAAAGGAAAGCACTTAATATACGAGTATAATGTAATATAGATTAGAAAAATCCTATCGGTACTTCCGTAGAGAGAAAATAATGTCAACTGAAATCGGCGCACATCTGATGGAGAATAGACTTTCCTATTCGAGATTTTATTAGTACAAGGTGACCATGATCTGGAAATTGAAGTAGGCACTCGAAGGCGGAAACGGCTGTGCTTCAATCCATATAAGAAGCCACCGGAAAGAAAAACGACGTGCGGCCTTGTCTTTTGAAATTAGATGTGATGTCGCTTCTACAAGGACAAGGGTGTAGTACAAGGAAAATACGTGCTGGTGATAACTTCAACTTTTTGATAAGTACGAGTACCTATCTATTTTAGTACGTGTAAGAGGTAGCAAAATTTTGCTTCATTTCCGCAATCGAGCTTTTTGTGTACCCGATGAGGCGTCAAAGCATCAACTAAGGTGAGCGTGAAAGAGAAAGAACTTTTAGGCTCCAACAATTCCATTCGATTCTAATGTTCGTTGTCAGAAATTTATAGGCACCTAAGCGTCAAGGGTCTTCCAGAATGAGAGTAGGTATATGGTTCCGAGGACGCTTGGCCATATCATGCGTACAAATTATGCGATGTTTGGAAGTAGCCCTCGTGCATTAATAAATAGCTCTCCCACCCCCTTCACAACCGTCCGTGAGTAATTAATCATAGAAGCGAAAAGCTTTCGCTTGTCTACTGGCCTCGGCTCTTTGAATTTTTTTTTTGTCGTCCAAATCATTCAACGACTCCTTTATTTCTTAATTGAATTTTCAAGCGTTTTAATTCACGAAATTCTTGCTCCTGAGAGGATCACCACGTCACGCCTCCACTTTTCAGGAAAGATCCGATCGAAATATTATTTAAACGTCATGACAATGACGCCTTCCATGTTTATACCCTGCAGGTATCAATGTTTTATACCGGGTGCTTTTTCAGCTGTTTGAGCTGTTGATTGATTCTTTCATGAATTTCAATAATTTCATTTGCCCCCGTATATCAAGATTCTCTAGCATAACAGAAAAATAAGTCAACGTAATTCTCTGTTTTTTATTGAGTTTATGCTCGTAGCTTTTTGGCGGATACGCCGGATAATCCGGAGGAATTCAACCGGTATCCGGAGAAAACGTCCCCCCCCCCCCCCGAAAAAACGTCCGTCACAAAACGTCCCCAGGAAATAACGTCCCCCATTAAAACGTGTCACCTGCCCCCGAGAAAAAGAAACATCGTCATGTCTGTCGTGGGACTCCTCATCGTAGCATCCTTCCTGCAACGTCCTTGAAGCTTGTTATTTTAATTTTATCAAATTGTCAAATCAAATCGATTATGTTCGAAATTAAGTTTTCCAGTTGTGGCGGCTATAATAATCAACTAGCATCAATTATATTTTTTCAATCGGTCAAATATTTCCGAAGATATAGAATAACGCAGGTTGAGGCGCTATTTTACGTACGTGTAGAGCAATCTTATTGCTCTCTATTAACTGATGCAGTGATTAAACGAGCGGGAACAGAAAATAAATCGAAATATCTTCCAGCTCCCCAAAAAACGATACAGTCCGGTGGTTAAGCGTTCTAGCTATGCATTTTGAGCTTGAGCAATGCGCTTCTGGGGTTTGATTGGGGGTCCCTCAACCTTAATTTCAAGAGTTGGAGACATCGGTGCACTCGATGCGGAGAGGGTCTGGGGGGCCCTTGAAAGTTGAAGGTGCGAGGCTTCCCACCAAATCTCCATACCACCAGGTATTTCCTACTGGGAGGCCATCAAACGACTCTTACCTATACATTGACAACATTTGTTACCATGTCCAAACAGTTTTGACAGATCGAAAAAATCAGTTTTTGCTCATTCTTCATTCCCACAACAAATAAACTGCCCAGTTTGGTGTCATTTTGAAGTAAACGGCATCCTCTGACACCATTTACTGAGTCAAAATGTTCATAAGACCACCGTGCAAAGAATGGCACGCCAAAAAGTGAGCATTTCTCAGCACCTCATTTAACAGTAGTTTCTTGGCTGTCACCAATCGATATGATTGATAATTTTATCTCGGATCAATAACTTGAACTGTTTTGTAACGATAATGCATCTGCGTGAAACTCCACACGAGCGTGGAGGCCTGGAAAAAAATGTTTCTCCAGCTATCGAATTTATTTCACGCCTACTGAGCATCAGTTCACTAGACTTTGGCAGAGAGCGTTTGGATAGCTTTGGACGCAAAACTCCCTTATATTTAAAGTTGAGTAGCCTAATTCTGGAAATTTATATTAATTATAAACCATCCTTGTTTGTTTTGCCAGTCAGTACCTAAATGGGGGTTAACTGCAGAGGTGATGGCTCACGGCGGAGGGCATTCAACGTCGAAGATCTTATTCTCTGCCACTCTGGAAGTTATTTTCACGGTTGTTGTTTATAAAATTATTTCTTTTCCAAACATAAGAAAACTTACACGTGCAAAATGATAACAACCTTGAAGGTTGGTTGGGGAAAAATGAAAAACACATTTTTGAAGTTGAGCGCCCTCCGTCGTCAGCCATGATCTCTGCAGTTAATCCCCATGGGGGTACCTAGTGAGTGACAAAATAATCTTTAATGATTCTCAAATCAATTTCCCGAATTATGCTACTCAGCTGCATGAGCAGATATGAAATTTTTTTTGTTCAAACCTATCCATACGCTCCCTGCCTGAGCCCAACAAACTGACGCTTATAGTAAGCGTGAAATAAATTCGACCGCTGGAGAAAGATTTTTTTCCAGGCCTCCACACTTGTGTCAAGTTTCATGCACATTTACTATCGTTACAAAACACTTCAAGTTATTGATCCATGATAAAATTATCAATCATATCGATTGGTAACAGCCAAGAAACTACTGTTGAAGGAGAGACTGGAAAATGCTCACTTCTTGGCCTGTCATTCTTTGCACGGTGAACTTACAAACATTTTGACTCGGTGAATGAAGTAAGAGGATGCCGTTTACTCCAAAATGACAAAAACTTGGCAGTTCATCCGTTGTGGGGATAAGGAATTGAGAAAAACTGATTTTTTCGATCTGTCAGAAGAATGAATTTTTTTCAGTGTGAAGAACTGTTTGGACATTGTAACAAATGTTGTCAATGTGTAGATTAGAGTCGTTTGATGACATCCCAGTAAGAATTACGTGGTGGTATGGTGATTTGATGGGAAGCCTCGCACCTTCAATTTTCAAGGGCCCCCCAGACCCCTTCCACATCGAGTGCCCCGATGTCTCCAACTCTTGAAATTAAGGCTTGGGTACACCCAATCGAACCCCAAAAGCGCATTGCTTAAGCTTTATTGAAATGAATAGTTCGAGCTTTTTTTGGCGCTTAACCGCACCGTACTAACATGCGTCTTTCACGCCACATTGATGGTTATGTGGGGAAAAGAGCTCCAAGCTCTTCTCTGAGTCCTAGCCGAAAAGTTAGTCGAAAAATGGCACAGAACTTATAGCCAAATCATCAACTGGCTTAGAGTCCGGATAAGCTGCGCCATTCTCCGAGCCACCATCAGCATGTGTTTGAGGAGAAGTAGGAAGAGATGGAGGAACTGGAGGGAATTTAATGACGGTGCTGCTGTGCCTCTCTGTGGCTAAATTTATTTATTTATGTAAGTATACATACTTATACACATTCGTTTATTGATTATTCTATTATACATGTTGTTTATACTAGTGTTAATACTATGTATCAACCACTGGGTCAGCACTAAAAAAAAATACTAATTTATCAATAAATTCACAATACAAAGTTCGCCGTTATTTTCAGAAAATCATATCTGAAGAACATAACGTCTTTTTTGGGTTATTTTAGTTTCAAACACTTTTCTAAAATGTTTCCTACTTATGATTTCCAGATGTGTACACAAGATTCCATGATTTCTTGTACTTCGACGCGGCCTGAAATTTTCATGTCATTTCATACAAATATGAATAGTTTCTCTAATTATTTTTTAAGTTGTGGAGCTGTGATTGCCTGACGTCAATAATACTTCAACCAAATCTCCCACCCCACAGGTATTACTTATGTATGTATCCACCAAGTTTCATTAAAACCTGTGGAAGTTGCTGGAATCGTTTGGCTTCTCGACTCCCCTTGTGGATTTGTTCAAGTCTTACTTGAATGGCCATGGCCAGTATGTACAGAGTATCATGGCTTTCGCTCCGCGTCATTCACGCAGCCATCGGGTGTCCCTCAGGGCACTGTCTTGGGAACAAACCTCTTCAGTATCTTTATAAATGACGTTGTCGGTCGCCTCGAGGTGAACTGCCTCCTGTATGCCGATGACGTGGAACTTTATCGTTCGATCCACACACCACAGGAGTGTCTAGTGCAGCAAGAGAGCCTTGATGTCTTGAATGAGTGGTGCGCACACAGCCAGCTTGCCCTGAACACCAAAAAGTGCAACGTCGTCAAGATCTACCACAGGGTAACATTGCCTGTGGTTTCCGACATGTTCCATGCATTCTCCAGCAGGTTCCACAGTGACTCGACATACGGTTTTCATACGACTCCCGAAAAATCCTACACATTACGCGTATAATTCTGCTGAGCAGAACCGGCGCCTCCGCCAAAATAGAACAGATGTGTCTTGATCGAGCGTTGAAGACTCCATGTATTTCAATGCCAAGCCTTTGGCTTAGATATATTTCTAGAAACGTCCAGAGCCTCGCACGTGTACACTGTGGCCTAATGGGAAGAATCTAGTGAGATCGCGTGTTCTCCGGAATCGCCGCTCGTAACAATACCATCGGTGGCGTGCCGCGTGAAGCTAGACATGCCTGCGGTTGAAAAGGACTTGGGAGTCACATTCGATTCTAAACTCACATTATTTATGAATCACATAGAATCCGTTATCGTCGGAGCGCTGAGGATGCTTGGATTTGTGCTTCTGGGTTGCACGTTTCTGTCAAACGTCATGATTTTTCGGACCCTATATGTTGCGATTGTGCGCTCTTGTCACCCTAAACTAACCCGTGAGAGAACATAACGACGTCTGGTTGGAATTTGTGAAAACCAGACATCGGATTTTGACGGGGTATTTTTTTAAAAAATTTCGCAAACGAACCGCAATACAAGTTGACGATGGGAAATTTCCAAAATTTCTGCCAAATTTGAGGGGATTTTTCGGAAATTCATAATTCATTCCAATTTTTTCCAGGGAATCGTATTTTTGCTTAAGTTTGATAGACATATATCTTCAATGGTGAACTCAGCATCCAGGACGATGGGCTACATACATTGCTTGCAACTGCTCCGAATTTAGGGATGGAACCGTTCTCCTGGCACCCTTCAACTCCATAGTACGTCCGAAGTTGGAGTATGGAAGTCTGATTTGGAATCCTCAACAAGAGGGACTGAAACTGCAAGTCGAAAAATTACAGAGGAAGTTCCTCAAGTTCGTGAGCAAGACGCTGGACGGGTACTACCCTCCCAGGGGTATCCCTCAGGGGGTCCTCCTTTGGAGGTTTGATGTTGATGATGATGAGGATTGATGTACATCCTACGGTATACGGCATAAGTTAACAGCCATTATGAACGCTGCTTTACAAATCATAACCAAAACTCATGCATGGACCTTACCTAAACCTAATAAGCACGATCACAAAACTTTGGGGGCCAGGAAAGTAAAAATACGGCTCAGTAAGATCTTCGGAAGCCGCAAGCATAGGCACAAGGGGCTTTTCAGGGTTCCAAATGGCACAAAAAACACGAGGTGTCAACTTGGGCTTTAAATGGCGCGAAAGACACAAGTGGGCACACCAAATTTTCATAAGACAAAACGAGGCTCATTAGGACACTCTTACAGTTTTGAAAGTCACAAGAACCACAAAGGCACATACATCAAGGACACAAGAGTAACACCACTAAAGTTCAGGAAGCAACAATAAGACACAAGGGGGCTCATCCATCAGAATTTCAAACCACATTTTATATACTTAGTCACAAAGAGATCGTTATTTTTGGAGCCTCTCTTCCCGGGAATGTTTTTTCCTGGAGCCAAACTTTCAGGGGACGTATTATCGTGGAGGATGTTTCTTCGGGGACGTTCTTTCCTAGATCCATTGTGACCTCCAGGAGTCCAGGTATTCGATATCGATATAGCAAAAAAATACTGCAGAGTATTTGTCGCTTTTAATCTCAAATCTAGCAATTATTGTCTGCTAGACTTCGAAACAGAAAAAAGGACGACGTTGGCGCTGATTTGAAAGATGGCGTAATGGTGCTCTACTTTTTACACCGCCGCTGCCGCCGAGACGCATAACGCTTTGAAGGAATAAAAGAAATTGTCAGTTCAATACTGTGTGATTTTTTTATCGAAAAAGCTTGCAAACGTTTTAAGAGAGTTTCTCATCATAACAGCTAACTCCGCATTGCAGATGTGCAACCTACAACTACGAGTATAGCATGCATTTCGACTTATTATAGCAATAATGGTTGTAGACGTTTGAGTACAACTTCGTATGAAGTTTCAGATGAAAAAAAATCTGATTATAATGGTATACTAGAGGGGTGGACTTTTGTGGTTTAGAACAACTGTAGCTCTCAAAGAGAGCAAGAGGGTAGCAAATTGCTTATGGACGTACTACACTGATCTCCCCTCGTTAGCCTCCGGCTAAAAAATAAACTCGACTAATTCCTCGGTGGCCGAACTGAGCAAGGATTACCAGAATTATTTACTCAAAGGACGTGGCATGTTTCATTCCAATCCGACAATCGCAGAAGAGCGCGCTCCTGATCCTATGCCCGCACCCTTTGCAAACAAAGGCACAGCGGCCTTGATGGAGAAAACGGAAGAAGAAACGAAAAATCGTAATAAAAACAACATCACCGTGCCACCTGAACAATCACATCAAATGCATATTTTATGATTCACATATGGGCGACGAATGCCTTCCAGAATGACGGTGCGGAGGAGAGAATGAGAAAATAATGCGATACGGCTGGGCGAAACGAGATAACATTAAGATTCGACATGACATTTCCAGGGCGGCCAAAATAAAACGAAAACTATAAAAACTCGTCCAGATTAAGTTAAGCTACTTTCCTAGAAAGCTCGCTTAACTCGATAAAAGTTCCGAGTACTTTTAAATCTCGGCATACAGCGATGGAACTCAATTAATGTCTCATTTTTTTCGTGCGTCTCTACATGTGCATTGTAAGAGTTTCTCGCTGCTGCTGATGATGAATTTGCAAAGGACTAGACTTATGATGAATTTGCATCGGACTAGACTTGAAGTAGAAGGTCAAATAATCATGATTCCGGTGGTAGTCATTGGAGACAACAAAAAAAACTGAAAATTGGATCTCAAATTGTTTTGAAAAAGGCTAAAGGCTGCCCTGGAATTCGCTATGTTTAAGGTTTCCAGAGCTATCAAAGAATTGCAAGGAACGATACCTGCAAGATTGTAAGAAAATTTGTCGTTCAATTATTCTTTGCTCCATATAATCGTATGTAAAACAGTAAAACCACAAGTGTTTTATCGGTGAAATTTTTGAACTAAGTCTAAGAACTAAGCTTTGTCTTCAAGGAATTCGCCGAGTGTGAAATGGTCTCTTTATTATCTGATATAAACCCGACAACGAAGCTGGGAGGTTTTTATCTTCGATGATAAAGTTATAATTTGCACGAGTTGAATTGCTTCAAGAAAACAAAGCTTAAGAAACAGTTAGAAAATGCTGATGAAACCCTATTAGCTCGAGTGGTATTTGCGGAGAATGTTCCACGTTCCACAAAACGTGAAATTTATTGAAATATGAGAACGTTTCAAACCCAAATCCATTCCAAATCCAAAAAGAAATTACAAAGGAAGTCGTAGTTTTTTTATAGTGATTATCGCCCACATACCCAATTCAACCAATCAGAACAACCGAATGAGACCCACGTGACTCGGTTTAAGCTATCGATTAATGCACACTAGGAGGTGATTAATGCACACTAGGTAATAGCCAGAGCCGGGCCTATTTGCCGCCTGCGTGCCAGCAAAAAATTGCCGCCCTCCTCACCGGCAGTGGAGACCCCTTTCAAATGCGGAAATGAAAAGAATCCTTTGAAATTCAACTTTATTATACAGGGTGTTTCAGGGATGATAGCAAAAAATTCAATTGTGGGGTAGATCTCGTCAAAATATGACGAAAACTTATATACCATTTTGCAAAGTTCGGCCTAATGACTGAGATACAGCCCTACAAAGTTCACTTTTTTCGGATTTCAAATATTTGTAACTCAGGAACGTTTCGACCAATTTAGCTTTAAATCAATCAATCAATCAATCATCAATCATCAATCATATTTATTGCTCAAAAGAATAATACATATTCTTATAGCAAGGAGTACCGCTTGCTGTGTATAATATAAGAAAAAGAAAAAATTAACAACATTTCAAAAATAGGTTCTCGTATGTTCACAAAAAATTAAGTAAAAAAAAGTAGGTATATATGTGGCAAAAGTCAAACAGAGTGAAGTGCAGCTAGTAATTAAGTTAAAAGTCAGGTTTAGTCATTTGTGTAAACTTGAGAGTTGGGTACAAATTCAACTTGTCAAAAGAATAAATCGAGGAATAAATAAATTGTCAAAAGCTGATGGTAGATCTTTGGAAAAAAACCGCTGTTATCCAAGTATCATTTCTTTAGGGCTGATGGTTTTTTCGTTCCGATTTCCTATACTCTTGAACAAATAAGTGGTGTTAATGTGGCAAAAGTCAAACAGAGTGAAGTGCAGCTAATAATTAAGTTAAAAGTCAGGTTTAGTCATTTGTGTAAACTTGAGAGTTGGGTACAAATTCAAATTGTCAAAAGAATAAATCGAGGAATAAATAAATTGTCAAAAGCTGATGGTAGATCTTTGGAAAAAAACCGCTGTTATCCAAGTATCATTTCTTTAGGGCTGATGGTTTTTTCGTTCCGATTTTCTTGTCAGGATTGGCCATCATATGATAGTATGAATGTTGATTCGATGACTTAATTTTCTCTTCTTTCGGGTGTATGTATTTTTCAGCAGCAACAATTGCTGGCTCTCCTTGTACATATTTAATTGTGAGGCCAGATTCCCCACTTGCAGATCGGGTATTCAGTTCATCGCGCAACTCGTTCAGATTTCTTGCCTGTTGTGGGGTTAAATCGTCTTTGATTTTAATCGCCGGAAAGTTACTTTTTTCGATATTCCTCGATAACCAATCAGAACAACCGAATGAGACCCACGTGACTCGGTTTAAGCTATCGATTAATGCACACTAGGAGGTGATTAATGCACACTAGATAATAGCCAGAGCCGGGCCTATTTGCCGCCTGCGTGCCAGCAAAAAATTGCCGCCCTCCTCACCGGCAGTAGAGACCCCTTTCAAATGCGGAAATGAGAAGAATCCTTTGAAATTCAACTTTATTATACAGGGTGTTTCAGGGATGATAGCAAAAAATTCAATTGTGGGTAGATCTCGTCAAAATATGACGAAAACTTATATACCATTTTGCAAAGTTCGGCCTAATGACTGAGATACAGCCCTCCAAAGTTCACTTTTTTCGGATTTCAAATATTTGTAACTCAGGAACGTTTCGACCAATTTAGCTTTAAATCAGCAAAAGCTGGTTTGTCATAATTATCTATCAACCTGCCAAATTTGAGAAGGATCCAACCAGTGGTGTAGGAGTTACGAGGGTCAATAATTTAGAAGCATCCGAAGAAAAGTTGACTTAAGGTGACCCCTCATAACTTCTACGCCACTGATTGGATTCCTTCCAAATTTGGCAGGTTAATAGATAATTATGACAAACCAGCTTATGCTGGATAAAAGCTAAATTTGTTGAAACGTTCCTGAGTAACAAATTTTTGAAATCCGAAAAAAGTGAACTTTGGAGGGCTGTATCTTCGTCATTAGGCCGAACTTTGCAAAATGGCATATAGGTTTTCGTCATATTTCGACGAGATCTACCCACAGTTGAATTTTTTGCTATCATCCCTGAAACACCCTGTATATTGGCGCCCTTTATGACTTGCCGCCTGCGTGCAGGCACGCACTGCACGCCTGCCAGGCCCGGCCCTGGTAATAGCACCGGATTAAAAAAATTTTGGGCCCACGAATAATATGAAATTGAAACGACTGTATTTATACTTGTTTGGGCTGAAATTTCAGTACTGGTGCGTTTGAAGGGTCTTCCACTTACTAAAATACAATTTTGCAACCTATTAGACTTTGTTTCAGCATTGTTTCCAGCAACGAGACTCCTTCCTTAATCCGCGACTGTGCACTCTCCTTTCATGCGTTGTCAACAGCTGTTAGTGACATTTAGTTTTCAGCTCTACCAGTCTACCGCCCATGTGAAACTACTGTGTTGTGAACTACCACTCATGGCAAGATAATTATTATTTAGCCAAGCAGAATTAGCTTGATTTAGTAGTGACCTTCACAAGTGTATTCAGTTATTAGAAAGAAGAAAAACAAACATTTTTACCCTTCTCTTGGAATTGATTTTTTTTTCAACAAGGCATGCTTTGGAATTGACAGTTCAATACAATGATACATTTGGACCTACTATTTCTACTAGTAGTTTATTTGGGCGATAATCTGCTAAATTCAACTCGTGCTTTGTGTTTTATTCGAGTTAAATGTCTTAAATTCCTCAAACAAACTATCATTCACTCGAAAAGTAGACCCGATATTATCTTGGACCAAATCCCTCGACTTAGTCTCGGGATTTTAGTCAGATAATATCAGGTCTACTTTTCCCTCATGATTGACGGTTGTTTTCGGGTTAAAACGATTTAACTAAAAAAACACTAAGCACTTGTTATATTACTATTGATTATATACGAAGGTCGTTTTATCACTATAAAACTGATTTCTTGGTTCAACTCGAAGGTTTCACGCGCACTGATTGGTCAGAAGTATGTTGTCTGGAATAGCCAGTTAAAATTAGCATCATAGACGAGGGAAAAATCGGAAAAATTACATTGGGTATGTCGGTCATTTCATTTAATACGGCGGCCTTGAGCTACTCGTTAAAAGACCTATTGCAAATCACGCTCTGTACAATGCGCAACTCAGCCGCAACGCGAGGCGCATCATCGTTCTGAATGGCTCGCAAGGAATTTGCTGCATTGCGATGGTTTTGCGGTTACCTTTCAAGCCAATCAGAAACGTTGCGTCTTATTGCATTGTGGCTGCGTCTGTGTTGCGTTTTTCCATGGAGAGGTCACTACACTTCAGCTGTGACGGAAGGTACAGTTGGGAGCGAAATGATTCATACGGCACCGCTAGGAAATCGGCTGGATTTCAGAAATGTTAGCTGCTTGGAGTGTTCTTGAATGCCAGTTTTGATTAAAGATTGATCGTTATCAAAACTGGCAATCAAGAACAATCCAAGCAGCTTACATTTCTGAAATCCAGCCGATTTCCTAGCGGTGCCGTATGAATCATTTCGCTCCCAACTGTACCTCACTACCCTTTGGAGAAGAAATTAGAACCATGAGTTTCTTCATCTTCGATGTGAAGGCAGTGAAGGCTGTTTATTCGAACGGTACCTATTGCAATTTTGAGTTTTCTTTACGTTTTTTCCTAATTCAAATCACAAAAGTCACATTTGGTTGCAACCGATGATCGCAGCAAAAGGTGTGTAACAAATGGGCTACCTACTGGACTTGATTGTTTTCAATAAAACTGCATTTTTCATATGATTTATGGTGAAAATTGCAGCGCGATATCTCAAATCTAAGTGCCTTGAAAAAATTGAAATAAGAGGATGGTGACGTCACTACTGAATATCTCCATCCCCACTTCACTTATCGCGACACTTGCATGCTGTGCTCGTTCCACGCACAGCGCTTATGGAAGCAGCTATGACGTCACGCGAATATTTAAAATCGCTGTAACATATAGACGCCAGGGAGAAGTTTTTTTTTCTCAACATTACATGGGCTTATTGATGTGTTGATAGCCCGATCATGGTAAAATCTCAAAATGGCACCTGTGTCCAGTAGCCTATTATCTCACCGCAATCACCGGATCCCCTCCATCGCGATGTAATAAAATCGAGAATAAAATTGTTGAGTGTAACGTTCTCGAATGCAGCCCTGATGTTGACAAGATGACATGTGCGATAACTTGCGATGCGCAGACAATGGACCGTTCGTACCGCGCAGTTGGTGGTGTCTAGCTATAACGGCCGGAGAAGGATAACGGCGCCTAATATCTCCAAGGGAAACTCCGTTTGTTTTGAACGAACTTTTTCAAATATTCTGCCCGCTGGTCCGACAGAGATGTGCGCGGCACCACACTGCGGCCATGTGGGGCTGTGACGTGAATCGTGTGAGAGAGACCGCCTTCATTGAAAAGGTCCATTGACAAATGAGACGTGCACTTGACAGGCGAGCGTTAAAATCATCTTTAAAAATCTTAGCATCGTATTAGCATTTTGTCTCTTTTCTTCGCATTGAAAATGTGTACCTTCCGTTCTTATCTGCTCTGACAAATCAAGTAGGTCTTATGGCTTCATGACTGAATCTCATGATGGTGTTGCGGAGAATCAAATAAGTTTTTTTTTTGCCCTGCATGAACTATACTAAGTTGTTGGCAGGTTTTTTTCCGTGGTGATTTTTCTGGAACGATAATAACGATGACGATAACAACGAAGTACTGTAAGATTTACATTTTTGGATCAGTGGGGTTTTGTTTCGATGGCTTTCTCGTTTCATCCCTCTTCCCGGGGCATCACCGCACGATAGTAGATGCCCCAGTACTAAGGGACGCGTGAAAAATTCCACCTGGCCCAGTGTGGATTGAACCCGGGACCCTCACCTTTGAAAGCGCCGAGCCCACCGTACTACCGACTGGGTTAAAATTAAGTTATGATAGCTCGAGAAGTCCCAAGTCCCCAGGATGAAAGTCACTCGGGTCTCCTTGCTCACCAACTAATATTGCTATAACTACATGTGACTAAGTGTACTTAATAATACAATATAATAAAAAATAATAATAACAATGGCCTGGGCTCATGATAAGCTCTGAGCTTCAGTGATTTAAACTGAAATCACGACATATTGTTATGAAACTCACTGGAGATCACGACGCGCGAATAAGACATACCTGAAAACACGTGCTCTGATTTTGCTCTTTCTAACACCAAAATAAAGAGAGTGGGAGGCCTTCAAAATAACGACTTGCTTGATTCCTGTTATCCCCGTTGATTTTTTTCAAGAATGGAACCCTCCCTTAATGGATCTTGAAAACGGGTGGTTCGATTCGATTTCTCTTTGCACGTGTATGAAAAGATTTGAAAGGCCTCCAAAATGATTATTACTCGACCAGTATTCCCCAGTATTCCCATTTGAAATTTCTGAAAAGTGAATCACCCTGCCTAAGGGGGTAAAGCAAGAAAATTGAAATTATCCTAGTTATGATGTGTTCGTTCCCCTCTAATGTAAGTTCGACCTGTCTTGGGATCTCTTTGGGGGATTTTGTGTGGAAAATCGAGAGTGGGGTGTTGTGTGAATGAAAGCTATGTTTTACTGGTACTAAGGTACCATAATACTTTGAAAATAGATTGATCACTCGTGACTTTTTTTCTGGATGAAGATCAGCTTATACTTCGGCAGCTGCTTCCCAAAGCTCTGGCAACATTGATTTTAGACTGAGTCAGACATTTCAGGTAACGAACTGTTTGCAAATTTTGTTGCGAAACAGATAATTAATACACTAACTTGAAAATTGTTTTCACAATGCATGCATTGTCAAAATCAAGACCATCTAATTTATTGCGAAGCTCACTTAAGGACGGCATTTCCTAGCATAAAAAATGGCTGAAACAGACTGCGGATTAGCTGCAGGGCGAAAGAGAAACAGATAGATTCTTGATGTGGCGTGAGTTTCTGCCAAATCTGAGCAGCTAAAAATGTAACAAAAAAAAAGTTATTCAAATCTAAGCTGGCAAGAGAATGAGGGACTTTTTTTGGAAAAAATATAAAAAATTTGAAAAAAAAATCGAATTTTTTTAATTTTGAAATTTTGAAATACTTATTAAGTTTCATTCTAGATTTTAAATTACTCTTCTTTTTTTCAAGTCTCTCACTCTACTGGTTCTCATGAAACTCACGTTTAAAGAAAAAACACTAGGAAATGCGTCCTTAAGTACTTAAGTACTTAAAGGAGACCACAACACAAAAATCGAGTCTATATTTTATTTGACTAACCTATGGGGGAGGTAGTTCAAGAGTATACAGAACAAATCTAAGTTTTCTATACGAGTCCGATCAGCCGATAAAACGTTTTGAAAATATTATCGAATTATCGTGACGTGACTTGGGGAGATGTTTTCACCTAGATTTTCACCTCCGATTTTCACCTATCACTTTCCCATGGTCTTGTTATTGCTGTTATTGTCATTCTGACAAACGTCATTGTCTTCAAACAATCAGTGATAATTATGACAGACTTGAAACCGTCGTCATCTCATCGACAACGGAATCAGGTACAGGTATGCCCGTGAAAATTTGCCCCTATGACATCATTGCCGTTCTTAATTATAGCTTCAGCGCCCGCCACGAGATAAGTAAATTTACAAAACCCTATGCAATCGTTCTAGTTTTTTCAACTCTTTCATCTGAGACCAACTTGTATTTTGTGTTGTGGTCTCCTTTAAGAAGAACTGATCAAATAACTTAGTATTTTCCGATTTGAATTATATTTGACAGAATGATGATGATTGTGAGTGGAATCGGGTGTACATACTCGACGGTACCTATGTTATAATATTCTATTATTTCAATCAAACGCACTTCAAATTGCCAAGACAGACGAGCAGCTGTTCGAAGTGTTCGTCAGATAGAAAATTGATTTTTTTATCTGTTGTCTAAAACCATTCAGAAAACCTGTTTCTTGACCATTTCTCAGATAAGATAATAAATGATTCATTGTAGTGTTATCTAGGTGAGATAAAAAGAGAACGAGGTTTTATCTAGATGATTTATCTAGATGATCTATGATGATAACACTGCACTGATGAAGCTTGATTTTTTTTTCAAAATTTAGATTTGCCATTTTTATGCATAGCAATTTTTTATCGACATCATCCTAGCACTAGGAGCTAGAAATCTTTGCCACAGCCGACATCTGAGCCGATTCCGGTTTAATCGACGTGATTTCAAGAGCGTAAATTTTATCACCGCCATACTACATACACGTTGCCGGCATTGTAAATTCTCGTTGCATTACTATTGATCATTCAGGAAACTCATTTTTTAGGCAGGTTCAGACTATTTCTCGAAAGTGCCTGCGTTCTCTCCCGAGCCGACCAAGCATCTAGTAAGCTTTGTCCGGACCAACGCCCTCCAAGCATCATTTGGGCTACAGGAGAGAATGCGTGGCCATGGAAACCCTCCTTCAGCTCCACCGTCATCTGTTGTATCCTGGTTCGCTTTATCATCCTTCCCAATGAGCTTTTCGTGCTACTGGACGCACAAACTTGCACATTCCTTCTCAATGCTTCACCCCTAGAATACAGGGTGTTTTTCAATTCGTGACTCCCAATATTGAGGCTTGTAGGGATTGAAACTTCCAAAGACGGAATATGTATTTTACGTCTGGATGGATTATTCTGTATTCTTTATATAGGTTATACTGTTTTACAACTCCCACATGCACATGCACAACATTCTATGTTCACCACTTATAATATTATAATGGGTTATTCAATAAAACCTACTCATGTGTAGGTAAGTAAGGTAAGGTACATAATATAACAGGTGTATCAAGTGTTTCCAGGGTTTTTGTGATTAATTCGTTGTTTCATCGCCCGTGGTGATCTCTTTTATATTCAACTAATAGTTGAAACTTTAATACTAAAATCAACATTATTTAATCCTGACGTTAGAAGCTTTAGACGTTAGAACGAAGAGAATCTCACTAATAACTAAAATAGTCCTAATGCCAAGGCCCTGTATTTGTGCTGCTTACAAATTTGCTTATTCGGATGCCCATCTCACAAGGGATGTACCTAAATCGCGCAAATGTATTTAGTATAAGGACCCGCTAATGGACACTTATGACTTAGGTTGAACAATAGTGAAAAATTAATTGCCCCAGAAATGCCCCCTAATTAGTCCACTGTCTCTGTCGCGCGTCCCACTCATTCAATAATAAATTATTTTTCGCGGATTCCTTTGTTTTAGGATAATTTGGCAACTTTTGCAGCCATAAGTATAATAAATGATTTTTAATTTCGCACTCCCGGAGGACAGCGAAACGAACTTTGAGAAAGAACAGAAGCTCGAAAGCGAAATTGGCAGATAATTAATCAACGACAGCAGAAGTAATTGGGACGAAAATATAAAAATAATTATAAGTTATATTATCATAACGGCCGGTTGAAACTCAGTGTTTTGTTAGAGAAAACGAGTAGGAGAAGAGCAACAAGGGATTCTCAGTATACCTAAAACCATTGTACTAAAACCAACACATTTTTTATGTTCGCTTTAGCGTGGAAATTGCGAAATATTTTAATGGAACTTCAGGGTAGGGGTGAGGACTGAGGACTTCTCTTTGTTATAATTTAGCTGGAAGACAATAATTTGATTTTAAGAGTTTTTGTAATATACGCTTTTCAGCGCAAAACAAAATACTTCTTACCAGGGCCGTCTCTAGACATTTGGCCGCCCTCGTGCAATAACTGTTGGGCCGCCCCTTTCTCCATTTTTTTTATGGTCAATTTTGTATTTAGTAAAAGTAAAATTAATTTAAATTTTATTTTATGAAAAAAAAAACAGAAACAGCGACTGGAATTGCAATTTTTGCATTTTGAACCAATTTTTTCTTATTAGGTAGGTATAGTCAGTAACGATATTATAATAAACAAATAAACGAAAGTTAACTTACCTACCGGACGGTTCGTGAATAAGATAAAATAACGTTAAAATAAGACGCCTGACTTCTTCTCGTGTCTATTAGGAATAAACAATAACTACACTTGAATACCGAACTGCTTCTAGGTACTGGACTTACAAATCGATAACGTTTTCACCGCCCTTTGGTAGAAATCTATAATTTAGCAAGGATCTTGCAAAATCTGATCGTTTGAAAAAAATGTTCAGGGGCGGCCGGCCGCAGGCGTAAAATATGGAAAAAGAAACAAAAATTTCCAAATGTTCAGGGGCGGCCGCGGAGGTAAAATATAAAAAGCAAAAAAATCGAAAAAAAAAAAACGCATTTCTGCCCCGAAATGCCGCCCCCTGAATCTGGCCGCCCTTGTGCCAAGCACGAGTTGCACGCCCGCTTAAGACGGACCTGCTTCTTACTTAATATCAATTACCTACCTAGTATACCTACCTACCTACCTACCTCTACCTACCTACCCATAGTATGTATTTGTGAACTTTTCTTCAACAAGAATTTGAAATAATTATTCGCGCATCTGCATGTATCTAGAGAAGAGAGAGAAGAGAGAGAAGAGATTTCGTAGTTCCTTTGCAAACCAAGATTCAGTGACGGACTAAGGGGGGGCGGTGGGGGCGGTCCGCCCCGGGCCTCGGGGCCTCAATCATCTGATGAGGCCCCCAATTCCTCTTGTTTGTGAAAAATACTGCAAAGAAATTGGGATAACATCCAAAAATTTGATTTATTTTCCTCGGTCATTTTTTCAAAATTAATTAGGTGAGTAACATTGTTTTCTTTTTCTTTTCCATTTGAAAGTTACCTTAAAGTTGGCAGCTTTCATGACAACAGGTTTGGGAGCCTACACACAGGCAATAGAGGTGTTCTGTATCACGGAGCCTCTAAGAATTACTCTCACTTTAGGCTTTAGGGGCCTCGGCCCCGGGTATTAGAGTGCCAAGAGCCTCCAAGCCTTTAGATTTTGTATTTTATTATCTATTTTCAAAAGAGGGAACTGTCAAAACAACAAAATTGTCTTGTCTGCGCGCTGCTGCAGTAACTAGAAATTCATATTATCCCTAATTTTCTATATACGTGTAGGTTTTAGCATTGAGTCAACATTCCAAATCCAATTCAACATTCAAAGCTGGAGTCGAAAACTTCTTGTAGGTACTGGTGGCGCCTGTGGCATAGCCAGGGGGGGGGCGAGGGGGGCGGATGCTCCCACACCCGTACCTCCCAAGCACAAATATGGCACTCCATTCCGCACGAACCCAATACAGAAAAATTTAGGGCGGGCCAAAAAGTCTGCCGGCCCCCCTTTCATATTTTCAACTTTCACTTCTTAGGGGCCCCATCTCACAATTCCACCCAGGGCCCCCAGTTCCCTTAGTCCGCCTCTGCCAAAATTTCATCAGTTTGGAGCTCTAGACCTTCAAACTTTCTAAGTGGGTACCTAACCGATGTAATGAAATGTTCTAAACCCCTTCAAAGCCTCATCAATCTCATTACCTTCGACTGACTTTTGAGTTTTTGCCTACTTATCTGTTTTATTTACAGGGTGATCGGAAAATTACAGCGTTTTGGTATTGCAGTTTGCAGTGCCTGTCAACCGATTCTCAAAATTCGTAGCTCATGTTGAAGCCAAAACTTCAGGTGAGAAAACTTTTGGGACAAATGGTCAAAATTGACTGAAGCCAAGCCTTGAATCTGACCCAGAAACTCTGCTTGCCATAGGAATTTCAATGAGAATCAATTTGCTTTCGAAAAAACCATTCATTCTAAACACTTCGTGATATTTCTTGTTAGGTATTGATCACAAATTGTTGGTGAATGAAGCATATTGCTATCGCCGCATGCTTTAAAATTAAACTCTGATTTTGGCTCACCTTGAAAAAAAATTGAGTGAGACTTCACTCAAAATCGGATTGAAATCGCACCCACTCTCATTTTGAGTGAAAATTTGAACTCATTTGATCGAGTGAAGAGGAACGGGTTGGAGTTGAAACTTTCACTCATAGCTAGAGTAAAGCTTGAGTCTAGAGTTGGTAAAACTCACTTGGATTGTGAGTAAGTTTCACTCAGACACTCACTCGATTGTAAGTGAATTTCATTAGGATGCTCACTCGATTGTGAGTAAATTTCACTTAGTCGATTGTTATTGCGGAAGGACCTAATTATAATAAAAATTTTTCTAATTATTGTGATGGTGATGTGCTTGGTGGTTGCTGTAGATTGGATTGGTGCTTCGTATGCAATATGGGCCTAATCGTCTTTAGTCCGGACGTTAAGGGGAAAATGCACCTTGCACTTTTATACCAAGCATTGTCACTTTGCATGCTTGCTGCTGAGACCACCCTGGATCAATCTGGATGTGGGGACATCGGCGCAAATCGTACAGACACTTTATACAGGGCGAAGTAGAAAAAAATTGTTGAAAAATCGTAAATCTTGAACCATAACTGATGGACGTACGTAAATCAAGATATTGATGACGGATTCTATGTCATGAAGATGCTGCAAACAGTTTTGAAATATCTTGAAGCGTTTCCGAAATACGCTGAAAAAATGAAACTTCTTCATTTTTTTTCTTTCTCCAATAAATCAGTTGGTTTTAGAGTTATCGAACTGCAACTTGATATTTCGACAAACAACCATGTTTTTAATGGAACGCGATGGGAGGACAAGCCTGCTAGATTCAAAACTAAGATCTTCAACTTTTTATTCCATCGTGACCACCATCTTTGAATTGCCTTTCGTGGAATTGTTGAAAAAATAACAGGTGACGACTTTGTTGGGCGCACACGATCGCTTTATGATGAAAAACCAGGTCCTGAATTGCAGGTCATTGAAATTTTGTGCCGTGTAGTGCTCACTGAAAGTCGAACTAATGTCTTGGTTACTGATTTGTTTCAGGTGAGCAAAAAGGAGAGTTTAATTCGGAAGCATTCAGTTGCAATTTGTTTCCTTCGCCAACAATTCGTGATCAGTACCAAACAAGAAGCACCTTGAAGTGTTCAGAATGAATGATTTGTTCGAAAGCCCATTGATTTCTTTTGATATTTTCATTGCAAACGGAGTTTCTGAGACCATTCAGATTCAGGTCGATTTTGACGCAACTCTGTATTTTGAACGTTTGCCTTAAGTCAATTTTGACCCGGCGGTTTCCTTATCTGGAGTGTTGGCTTCAACAGAAGCTTTAGATTTTGAAAATCGGTTGACGGGGCACTGGAATACGACGACGGAAATTTGCACGACCAAATATGTGCAAGTATACTGGTCCTCTACTGAAGTTTACCTAATATGCTAATATGTTAGCTTAAGTTCAAGCGCTTTATTTTGTCATTTCCCACTGCAGCCTAGGATAGGTCCAACATAAAGAAACAGGGTGTCAGGATGTGTACTACTACGTGCATCAGTGAAGTAGTTATTGGGGAGTAGACAGACATACCATCACACTTTCTATCAATAGCCATTTTGTATAAGTACGACGTAACTAAAACTTTCTGAAACATTGCAACTTTGAACATTTGACGGCTCGATACCAAGTTGTGGTTGAGACCGCCGTAAGTGCGGTTACTATAGCAACGGCCAATCAGACCGCTCTATTTGGCAAGTTACGCCGTCCTAACTTTTGCGCCTGCAACCTGGTATCGAGCCCTGAATCGTAGTCCACACTATTACTTTGAAAAGCCTATATTCCAAGTGCAGCGCTGAAAAAACTATGAAATTCATAGTTTTTATTATCTCCACAATACAAGGCATCTGGGCGTTGTAAAATTTTATTACGCACTTCCTGAAGGATGCGCCGCGGTGCCATGTATTGCGTTCTTTTCATCGCCCAGAAATGGACTTATTATATAAAACGGGAGACGGTATAGCCGAAGGTGTGTGCATGCACAAGGATATCTCTCGAACAACACAAATAAATGGCACTTTTCCAACGTATAATTCAGACAACAGCTTAATGAAAAGTCTCGCCGTGTTGCAGCAGGGGAACGGTTCCCATGGCGACGCTGCAGCCGGGTTTGCTCTGGGGTTGCTTGGTCTGGGGCTGCCCCGGCCGGGGGTGGCTCTGCAATGGGGTGGCCCCGTCTGCTGCCGCTGTCATTGCCCCCTCTTTCTATTATTCCCATTCGAATCAAACACAACACTGGCGCTTTCCACACTCTGCGAGATGATCAAAAACACATCGAGTGCCCAAGATCTATGCAGCATCTAATGGAAAATGCACTATTCGATGATAAACATTTTTCTACTTCTCCGGTAGTTTTAGGTCTTGTCGCGCTAGCTGATTCACAAACCGCGTATTTATTGATTTCTCGAAGATTGCAACTTTCATACTTGATGCAATATGTGCAAGTTCCAGGTTCCAGGGAAAAACTTCAATGCTATCGCTGTCGTCATCACAACTCTTTCAAATTCTGGCATATTATAATTATATTTCGTGATTCCAGTAGCGCGCCAGTAATTTTAGCTGGTATCTGTATAGGTAGGGACGGGCTTGATACTTCAAAAATTCCACGTAAATACAAAATTAATATGGCACGTAAATGCAACTAAACCTTACATGTTGTGATCCCAAGGTTCCACTTTGCACGTATGCTCCCTATACTGATATAGTGAAGACTGGATGATCAAAAACTGTCCTCCTCTAGGCAGGCTGTGGCCTGGCCAAAATAAGCCTCGTTTGCCTGCCAATGGCCAGACCACAGCCTGCCTAGAAAAGGAAAGTTTTTGATCATACGGTAGTACTAGCGGTTCACTACACTTAAGCTGGAACAGTTCTGCATTTTGTGATATAGTAGGTTCACTTGTACCGTGATTCTAGTCGGCTATGAGATTTTGTTTCTAAGTTTCCAAATGTGAAATATAGAAAATCCCCAAAACTTTGCAGTTGGCTGCTCTGGCCGGACCAGTTTTGAAACACATTTTTTGCGTATTTCCTTTGCAGATAGCCGGAACATTTTTGCGGGACGTGATGTCTGACGCTTTTTTCCATTTTATTGGAAAATATAACAATTTTTCGACCTGTTTTTAATTTTCGCCAATGAACAAATAAATCAAGAGAGCCTTGACATTTGACAGTTGTGAAAAATATTCCTAACCTCTTGAAGCCGGTTCAACTTTCGATGCTTCAAATATAAGCGTATACAATGCCCTTCGTCCAAAAAAGGGGCCCCATGCAATCATCAACCCTTTCGCCTCTCCCAGTCAAAAGTACAAGCCAAACCCTGAAGAATTATGGGCGACACAAGGATCGCCCTGCCGTCTGTCATTGGCAAAAGAATTTACGTGTAAAAAGTAAACGAAACCAAATTTCAAAAAATCCAGCCGCTCAAAGTTGCCTATTGAACCCAAATTGACGTAAGTACCTTCAATTTGCAATTTACTTTCGTTTTGGGGCTTCCCGGGACGAGTTTTTGTCGACTCTGAATGGGCCGCCGTCAAGATGACTTAGATTTGCGACCGCCCCGTGCTCTTTCGGTGTCTACATGACGGTAACACAGCTCTGCGTCCCCCTAGTCGCACGTCCACTTATGACCAGGTCAGTTTTCCAAGATTTTAATATCAATTTGATAAGAAATATAACTTTACTTCCAGAGAAGTCAGTTTCACACCAGGTGAAAAGGCGGCAAGCCTACAATGCTAAAGTAGAAAATTTGCCCAGCCAACTAGAGTCACAGTACAAGTGAACCTACTTTAGCAAACAAGAACTTCGGCACAATTGCTCTTGAAGCCAAAATGAAAAATTTGGCCTGCTGTTTTTTTCGATTTCCCCCTGCTGGTCGAGAATGTAATAGCCCAGGCATATTAGGTTTTAACCCGCAACAAATTCCCACAAAGCTGAAATTTGGTAAACGGGCCTTGTAAGACCTAAGGAATAACATATCAAAATACTCGGTGGCACACCCTTGTGCGTCATTGGTTGTGGGGGAGGGAGGCTAAATATTGCCATTTTAAATGCGTAAATGACACCCTGTAGCTTATATTAATGAAAAGAATCATATTTAGATGCCTCAAGGCTTCACAATATTTGCTAGACGTTTGAATTGTTGATAAGTAGTTTGGGTTGCCTGGAAAAAAAAGAAGATCGGCAAAATTTATTTTGTTTTTCTCTCAAAAACCTCGAATTGATATCGGCAAGTGTGGTATCGTTTCTAACTAAATCTTGGCCTCTGATATCAAATATGGTATTTAAAATTGAATTGAAACACGATTAAACAAGTTTTACTGAAAAAATGACGATTTTTGCCATCTGAAATTGTTGTTTTGTAATATCGGTTTCCGTATGGTTAGAATCATCTCAATTGAGTATTTCCAACAGAATTCATTGTTCTTAACCATTTTATACCTGAACACGATAAAAACAATGTGCCTGTATTCATTACAAGATCAGAAAATTGATCTGTTGTGAAAGTGATTATATGCTCAATTTTCTCCAGAAAATGCATACAATTTTTGCAGTTCTTTTTTTTTACTGATGAATGATGGAGTGGTTCCACTGTTTTTGTGTGTAATACCAAGCGAAGTTCTTCCTCTATCAGAAAATACCAAAAGCTATTGTATCTATCGGGCAATAGAAACATAAAATCATCTTTTCTGTGGCCGTTATTCCATTTTCAGAAAAAAAAGTAGGTGTAAAACTTGTTTAATAAAAAATTGATGCTCTGACTTTGTAATATAAATAGGCGTGAGCAATTGATGCTGTTTTTGTCCAAGATAAACATAAATATAGGATTTGTCGGTAATTTTTATTTTTGACAGCTTCAGACAATGATGCCCCGAATGAAGTAACCACATTTTTTTTGTAGAGAATTCATTATTTTAGGGATAAGCACTGTGAATATCAACTGTTCACTCATCAGTCTCATCACTTGGGTCTGTTTCGAAGATGGGAAGAAGAACCTATTAACAATGGAGTATTATACAAAAAAAATTTTTGATTGAAATGGAAACTACATTGAAAAATAATTGACCCGTGTTTTTTTATTCAGTCAAAAACCGTACCGTTTGGGCGCAATAAATAAATAACATCAACTAGTTCTGACGTCACAGCGAGTCACCGCCTATACTGCCTGTGTAAATGACGTCAGAAATAGGCAGAATATAGGAATTTCGTTTATTTTTTTGCGGCCAAACGATACGATTTTTGGCTGAATAAAAAAATACAGGTCAGTTATTTTTCAATATAGTTTCTGATTCCATCAAAAAAAAGAAAATTTTTCAAAAGTATAATACTCCATTCCCAGCTTTATTAGCCATCACAAAATATTTTTGCATGTTTCTCATTCAAAGATCCAGGAGAGAAATTCCACCTTGCGCGTGCTATTCACGCCACTATCAAGCAGAAATGTTTCATGGCTACCGGAGTCCACTTCATAGGCAACAATATACCGTGTTTCCTTTGAGACCCACCTTATATTGTTAAAATGATTGGTTCGTCCACAGGAACAGTTTTAGAGGAGAGTGTCTGGATGAATTTTTTGACTAGATATTCAAAGCCCTAAAATCGTAGGAGGCACAGAGGTGTAAGTCTAAATCTTTTGATATGTTCTTGCTTAGGGATCATACCAGTTATATATCAATATTCAACTTTGTGCTTTTCCTGAAATATCCGGGCGACAAATTAACACTCAGCCGCCTTTCCCACAGAACTAACCAATCGGAAGAGTTACAAAGGCTCCCTCACACACTTGAGCACTAACAACAAATCTCTTTTGTTCATTTGAAACATATCTTATATCAATCGGATACTCCGTTCACTTGCAGGAACAGCTTGGAGATAGGTATCTCTCTAATTCTTAGAACTTGACCTTTGAGGATGAAAATCAAAGGACGCACGAGGGTGTAAGTCCGAGTATTTTGATATGTTGTTCCGTAGGTCCAATAGAACATATATACCAAAATTCAGCTTTGAGGGAGTTTGTTACGGGTTACCACGATTTTTCGACTAAAATGCCTGGGCTATAAGGTTTACAAGGGGGACATGACTTTTCTGCTACAAGCACTGCGCATGTTTCTGCTACAAGCACATAAGTCTTTTTCGAGCGAGTAACTTTTTGTAACCGGTTGGTTATTAGCGGTTGACATTAGATTGACAGATACTGTCATTTTTTTGACATTTGACATTTCTCGCTAAAACGTTGCGGTTATAACTTTGGTTATAAGCATTTGGCGGGAAAAGAGGGACTGATAGCTTCAAATAGTTACGTACTTGTACTTGTCTCTGTTACATACCGTGTACCTACTTGAACCATTCGTAATCTAGGATAGCTTTGAAGGTGAAAAAATCAGTCATTCAGCCGATCCAGTCATTTGAATCGATGAACATCTCGTTTCCGAAGGCACCCGGGCGGGCGCCAATCCCTGATTACGAATTTTGTGGATCACACGTGTATCGTGATCACATCACACATACAACATACAATTTCTATGAAATCCTGTTTGTTTTCTTGTTCATGGTGTAATACCAAAGGAACAATAGATAGGTAGTTATATTGCGTTGAATTGAAAATCAACTATTCATATTTCTACTATATAAATAGGAGGTATGACAAGTACTTTCAGGATTAAACCACCATCAGGCGGCCATCGGACATCTGGATTACCCAATGTTCTTGTGGGTCCATCGTCTTCGATTCTTCTCGTCGCCAAGTCAAGTTTTCAAGTTTTTGAGGTTAGGTTAGGTACGTTTCACGTTTGGAAATTCTGGACCGCTGCTAATTTCAAATTCAAATCTGTTGCCGCCACAATTTGCAATTTGCCCAACCCCCAACTCCACTGATGATGATTAAATTTGTTCTAAATCTCACACGTGTTTTATTTGCACTGTGAAGAAATCTCCTTGTGCCAAAAAAAAAACTAAAAACCAAACAACTCTGACCAGTGGGGTCGAAATAAGGGGTTAGGGTTGAATTGCTAGAAAACAGTCTACGTTCCGATCGTATTTTTGTTCGCACATTTAAATAGGCTCTTACTTTCATTCACACATCAGATAGGTATCTACTTATAACTTTCTGACAAAAAAAGAAAAAATTAAAAACCGCATGTCATGTCGCACGCTCCTGGTTTTTTCACTTTTACTAGTGAACGGTGCTCCTACGAAAAAATGCAAGGACATAAAAGTTTAGTCTTGAATAAATCTATCCAAGTGTGCAAGCGAAAATACGAACGGATTGCAGACATTTGCATTATGCAAGGTCACTGAAACACCCTGTATATTCGTCGCCTTAGTATTACAGGGTTGTATGTCGTTTTTGCTTTTTCCTCTTTCTTCGGTTGCTGCAGGTTTCTGTGTAAATGAACCACTGATTTTGTATTATCAAAATGTTACCCCAAATGTTGACTCCAGCTTACAGCTGTATTACACTACACAATTTCTTGTACAATCTGCCAAAATAGTGTCAAAAAACAATGAACTTGATTGTTTAACTGACAGATTGTACAAGAAGTTGTACAAGAAATTGTGTAGTGTAATACTGTTATTAGGTGGGAAGCTGGAATTATAATATTATTATAATAATAATAATTATAATATGAATAATAATAATAATAGAGGTCTTTTATTGAGTGAAAAAATTAAATAAAAAACTAATTGAGGGGCGAAGTCTAGCTAAGCTATTCTACTTAACCCCTCTAGAAAAAAAAAACATGAAAAACAAAAATAATAAAAAAACTGGAAAAGTTAATCAAGTTCACCATGAATCAAATTGAATTAATCAGCATTCTAATAAAAAAAAATCTAAATGAACTACATTATGAATGAACTCAAATAACACATAAAACACAAAAAAAATGCAAAGGTCACTGTCAACCAGCCCACCTGAAAAAAATCTAAAAATATATGTCTTGAAAGAGGCAATGGAAGGGAGAAGTCACAACTCAGGGGGGATGATGTTGTACAGCTTCACCAAATTGTAAGTGAAGGATCGTTGAATGATGAAGTACGATGGTGAGACAATGTCAGTCTATTGGAGAATCTTAGATTGGTGAAATGGATGTCCGACCTCAAAACTAGTTTGTCCCTCAAAGCCCGACCACAAGATTCAGACTTGATCAGTGAGAAAATGAAGTTACCCAACTGATATATTTATATGGCAGTATGACACTGCTCCATTCTGAGCTAGCCAGCCTGAACTATTTTTTCGGACACATCATGATCATATACCTACCTTCGAAATCCGTAGATACATCGTATGCAGGCATTCTGTACTTTTTTAACTATAGCTTTAGTTACACTGTCAAGACAAGGCCTGTAAATGAAACTTCAAATAATCAGGGGCGGGCCTGGTCTATTTGCCGCCTGCGTGCCAGCGAAAAATTGCCGACCCTTTCATCGGCAGTGGAGACCCCCCCCCTTAAATGCGGCAATGAAAACAAACCTTTTTTTATTCCTGCAAAATTTTTATTAGACGCTTCACTTTCGAGATATTTATTTGTATTCAAAAGTTTGGAAAACATCTCAAAATCACCACTTTTCAGGGCTTTTTTCGGAAAAACTCTATTATTTCTCAGCAAAAATGGTGATTTATCAACCTAAGACACCTAGAATTCTTATTTCAGCTAAGAAATCTTGATTTTTCTTGAATTTTAATTTTTAAGGCCTTTGAAAGAGGCGTTTTCGATATGTTTTCCGAAGTTTCAATTCCAAATAAGTATGTATCTTGAAAATGAAGCCTTTAATCAAAATTTTGCAAGAGTAACTTTTTTCGCCAAATTGAACGTGAAATTCAAAAACTGAATCTATTTCCAAAAAATTCAGGGGGTGAAAAAGAAGGCGGGAAAGGGGAAGGGTACCCCATATTATCTTCGCCCCTAAAAATGTTTGATGAAATGCGTTATTATTTTTCAATAGAGACCTATTTTAGTAAACTTTTATTCAAATTGGGATGAAATAGGTTGAACCATTCAAAAGTTATGCAAAAAAAAACTGTTTTTAAAAAACAACCTCGAAAACAACTTTGAAGGCCTGTATCTCCGTTATTACGTTTGCGAGGGTATTTTTATTGAGGAAGTCTCTTTATCTTCAAATTTTCTACTTCCCTGTAAATTTTGTTGCAATCATTTCGGTGCAATCATTGCGGTGCAATCAGCTTGATGTATAAACCCATGTTAGATTACCCTTATTTTCGTAATTTTTTTTTTTGACTAGTTTTCATAAAATCTACGTTACAGAAGAACACGAAAATTCATCCTAATTTGAATGTAGTTCTTCCCGGTCGTAGGAAAAATTGTGTACGTGACTCGCCGAAGAGTGTATGTGTATTACTTTAATTCGTGTGATTTTTGCACTCGACTGTGCGTCGTGCAATAATTTACACACTCATGCGTAATGTATCACTTTCCGTACTTGTTACGTCATGTACTCGTCTTGGGTAACCTCAAAACAGATCTGTTGTTGTGTAAAAAAACATTTACGTACGATCACAATACTTTTCCCTTCATTAGTGGATGGTTAGGGAAGTAAAATAGAAAATGCGCAATGCCAAGAAACTCCCTGTACACCTGCTCGAAACTTACTGATTTACTTGGATTGCAATTTTTCCAAGAGAAATCATTTGCAGACACCATAGATAGGGCAGACGGGAAAACGGGAATACATCAAACAGTCCCCAGGTGGGAGGGTTTATGATGCTGAATCGATTGGAGTGCATGCACATCTCGCGCTTTTTGCGGCTGGGCTTTTTGCGGAAATGTAGCGATGTTTTGACTCGCTGAAAGGAAGTTTTGTTTAATTCAATAATATGTGTTTGCAGTGGGGCTGGCGCTACCGAGCTGCTTTGCCAAGCTATCACTTTTTAGAGCCGGTTATGGAATTATCAAGATCCAATTCGAGAGGCTTGCTCAAACTTTTTCCATCAGACTCTCAGACACGATGATTTGTTTAGGTGCGACCCTGTTCCTGATTTGAACATAGTTATTGTTCGGCTTTGGAAACGAAAATATACCCAATAAATAACTGAACTTTTACTGCCAGTTCCACGCATTTAAAGGATTAAAGGTACCTACGTAAGGCTAGACTTAAGGGATCCCTTTGATCGAGCCTTTGATCGATTTCAGTTAAATGGCCTTTAGCCACGTTGACTGATAATGCCGAAATGATTGAATTAACATATAGTACGTTCAGCCCTAGTGTGATTCTAGTGAGCTATGATTTCCCGCTTTTCCCATTTCCAAGATCGTCGCGTGGCAAGACTCCCAGCCAACTAGAATCACACTAAGGTTGGAAGTACCTACTGGACATATAAAAACTTAAATTATACCTGGAGAAGAGTATTATACTCCACTACTATACTGTAGTAGGAGTAGGACTATACACTGAGAGAAATTTAATGAGAAACAAGTGTAACTAGACGTAATTTTTATCCAGGATAATATGCAACTTTGCTGACTTCCTGGTTTTGTCCCATTCCCTTCATGTTTAGTTTACTTACTACCTAGTTTTACTCCATAGATCATTTTCGTAGTACAGTGCGCTTGCGTCCAGTTGTCAAATGAGTAAGATTCTAGGCGCGTAAATTTAATATTGGACCAAGTTGGTACAAATTGGACTAGAACATCCGCGAAAGTGATTGATAGCGCTATAAGGTACAAAACTTTGATATTTATTTGTTAGATCATGGATTATCAAAGTACTCTATATGAAAAAAGGGTGGTATTACAAAATTGCAGTATCTTTTCCATATAGGCCAGTCAAATTTGAACAAATTCTTCCGTTTAAGGAAAAAAAAACTGTTGAAGTCTTGGAAATTTGACAGTAATGTCTGGTAGGTCTACTGATGAACATACTAAAATCGGTGTTGTCGATCGGTTCTGAACGAAACATTTCGAAACAAAAGACATCAGCAAAAGATATACAGGAGGCCCAAAGATTATTCAACTGTATATGAGTCCCGTATTGATGTGCCTTATCCTAAATACTATAGTATGTATTTACAAAAGAATCAATCAAAATGTTAGAATCCACCCTGTATAACAAAAAGTAACGATATAAACGAACGATACGGCCTTTACATTGCTGAAAAAAAGAACTAGATAATTTAATTCATTTAAAAGTTATCAGTCCTCAAACTTGACTTTACAAATTTTAGCCAGTCAAATAGGGAAAAGTAGAGAGAAGTAACTGTCGGAGTTCCAGAATGTTGACAGGGATGTTCGCTAAAATATACTTATAAACATACTAAAAGTCCCCGCCTCTATCTGTTGCGCTCAAGCCGCCATCTTGGGAAAATGGTAATGAACTTGATCGAAGGACCATTTTTCCAAGCTGGCGGGTGGCTCGAGCGCAATAGGTAGAGGCGGGGACTTTTAGTATGTTTGGCCCACTATGAGAACTCCAAAATCCATTTTAAACGTTCGAAATGTTGGATTTCAACGCGAACCTAAATGTGAGCCAATTTTTTGTTCCTCACTAGCGCTAGCGGACTAACAGGCCGCGCCGCATTCGGAGTAGGCTAGAGGCCGAAGATTCGGATGAACTAAACAGGGACTTACACAGAACATTCCACATGATTCCCACACCGGCTGTCATTTCTGACAACTTAATTTTGAACCTGCCAACTCTGGAGGTAAAACTGGTAAGGCCTATTGCCATGTCTGTATTGGTAATGGAGCTCTCTCTATACAAGCTCATTTTTCTCCCTGTAAGCATTAAACAGGTAGTTTTTCCGTTGTCGAATGCCTAACCAGGCATAGAATTTGATTAGCAAAAAATACTTTATCACAAATTGGCGTAGTCTCCTCAATTGAGGATGGAACCAGCCGTTAGACAAACTCTTTTCAACAGATGACCCTTTTTTTTTCATTCGTTTATTTAACGTCGGCCTATTTCCGCAACAAGGCCTAGTACCGATGCCGGTGGATGCTTTCCTCCACTACACCGGAAATTTTGCCGAACCCCTGTGTGTGCCAACACAGGGTAGGGATTTTGACCGACCACCAACATCGCATGAGGTCGGCACCATCGTTCGTATTTTGCGTGCTATGCGACACATGTTGCAAGCATTCCAACTTAATCAAAGAGCTTGTTTTGGGGACGAAAATTCGAGAGCCCACAGTGGAACTCGAACCCATGACCCCTGGAGTGGTAGTCAAACGCGCTGACCACCACATCACAAGCTCCTCATCAACCGGGTTGAACTTGATTTGGTTTATACAGAGTTACGATGCTCCAGGAATTTAACCGGAACTGCACCCGGAAGAGCTCGCAAATTTATTCAGTGAGTAGGTATACCTACCTCTCTGCCTAATGTAACGTTATAGAAAAGCCAACTGGGTACAATAATGAGGCAGTAGGTACCTACTACATACTTACACCTGACTTTAGGGCTCTCCGTTGTGAAAACAGGGTCTTTAGAATATAATAAGCGATTAATTCAACGATCATGTGAAATGTCGCAAGTTAATCGGTGATAGATAATGTACTAAACGCATCATTGCACCGAAATGGGAAAGGTGCAGCTGTCAGTAACAGTCAATGACCGTTTCCGAGTGTTCGTGACGTACTGTTTTTCTTTTCTCTACCCCTCACCCTCTAGCCTTCAAGCTCCAAGACCAAAATTCAACTATCAATCAGCACTTTGTCCATTCGTGGATATGGAAAAACAATTTTTCCCCTCAAGAGAAATCGCTCAAAAACGTCCAATTGTATTTTCATGCTAAAGACATGATTCGCGGTTATAAAGTACCTATCTAATGAAATTATGAACCTTGAACATACAAGTATGTATACTTACTATAAAATGACCTATACCTACCCATTTCCATTTTCCTAATACATATACGATGGATATGGAAATTATCATGGGATTCGGTTGGTTTCCATATCTGCAGACGCGCTTATTTAATATGGAGAATTCGAAATTCTGTTTTCTTGTATAAAAGTTTCCCAAAGCGGGATGGAGAGATTAAGCGAGAACATAGTTGGAAAACTCTTGCGAATAAGCGCCCGGGCTCAAATATTAAAACGGAGATGGTCAGATCTATCTCTTTCATTTTTCTTGTTTTCTCGGAGATTTGCGAATCGACTGGAGCAAAAATCTGAAGTCAACTCATAACTTTTTTGCCATAACCGTTCTTCTTTTTTTTGTGGAGTGAGACGCATTCCTATTGTAACCAGGAAACCAGGAAACTGCTTCGGTACTACCACTACTACCCCTGAAACAGCACGCCGGGTGGCCGCATCTATAACACATTCCTACTAACAGTAACAGTGCACTGAAATGCCCAATTGCACAAAAATGTGGTATCATTTAGTCGGTAGGACGATAGGTACCAAATACCGGATCAAATATTTGAAATAAAATGCAAACCTAATGATTCAAGTGAATGATGATATGAGAGAAGTACAAAATATAGCTTCAACGATTATTTTGATACCTACTAAACCATTTGTGGTACCTACTTTCCTTCCTAAAGAAAATTGTGATTTTCTTATGCAGAACATCATATAGGCAGGTAATTATACGGCCTTACTGCGGGCTCTACCAAAAGTTTCATGAGCGAATTTAGTGTAGTGGGCGCTTTCCATTTAAGACACTTTGTGTAAATTTTTGTCAACACAAGTCAATTCTTGCCACGGACATAAACGGAACACGTTTTGTACGCGTTACAGACGTCATCTTTTGTACCCGGGCATGCGTAGAAAGAGCTGTCAAAACTTGAAAGGTTGATAACGTCATTAACGTCAACTAAGACGCTTGGAAACCATGGAAGTATTCACTAAATTCACGTCAAGAAGGTAAGTTTTACAAAATTTGTTCCATAATAATGCAAAAAACTTACTCATTTGTGTCAAATTTGAGTCACTGATGTCAAAACAAAAACGCACGAAAATGTCCAGAAAAGGTGTTGGGCAATGGGGTGTTCCACATGTTTTTTATTTGATTTTTCGTTCATTTAAGTCCCGAAAAAAATTAAGAAAATTTTGCGTGACGTCACGCGTACTTTGACTCAGATACGTAACAGATGGCACCAGGTGAAGCGGTAACATTTGTTGCTAGACCTCGTACGAACTTGGTAACGCAAACGCGGTAAACTCTGCCGAGCGACAAACAGCTGATCCCGAGAAAAAAACTCCTCGTCAATGTGGACTCTTTTTTTTTGCGGTGGGCGGGTATCCATGTAGTCACTGGCAGTACCTCCTTAGCGCCGTCTTAGTAGTCTGAGAGCGACGCCGGGTGATTCCCACACCACCCACCAATTCAGCGAGGTTATTAGCACCTTTTTTTCAGTGTCCTTCTCGTTTCACAATTTTTCCCTTGACATGACGCACGGTGATACACGCTAAGGTACTAAAGAGCGCATGAAAATTTTCACCTGGCCCGAGCCGGATTCGAACCCACGATCCCTGGAATTGCTTCCAAAGAGCAAAGACGGAGTCCGCTGCGCTACCGGCCAGGTTCAATGTGTACCTCCCTGGTATTGAAGAATGAAAGAAAACGGATTCAACCAAACTCAAACTTTGGGATGCCCACAGAAAAATCCAAGAATACCGCCTGATCGCCAGAGCTCCCATTTGGTCTGCAGCCCCTACCCAGCCTGAGTAGTCTGTCTAAGGTTATGGTCGCCTTTTCTGCATAGCATAAACAAGAACAAGTCATAAACAAGCAGTCTGGTGCCCAGCCCCACTGAAGTGATTCATGGCGGACTGCTTCAGTTGTTGTTCTTGACACTTACACAAACAGATCCTATATTCTGCATGTGCTTGACTTGGCGTGGAAGGTTCAAGGTACATTTATGGAATTGTTGTCTTGGTTCGAGTGGAGTGGCCGGTAGTTTTTTGTGTTGGTGCAGTCATCTGAAATGATGGCTGACCTTAAGATAAATATAGTGCACAAGAACTCTTGCAGAGCTGAGTCGTTTTTCGTGGAATTTCAAAAAAGTTTACATTCAAATTTATTGCTCACCACTTTACAGGGTGATAACGCGGTGGTCACCCTTCATACTTGAAGATTTTTCCTCAGGAATAATTTGCAGGGGAAAAGGTTTTTCCGCAGTTCTCCCAATTTCATGCATCCTAAAAAGAGGTGGTGTCGTTTAAAATTTCAAAGTTGGGGTAGGTGAAGGCGAAGAGGTTGAAGGTAGAAACTCCTCAATATTTGCTTGAAATGTCCCCTTCAATATAAATATCGACTTGTTTTTGATAGGAAATGAATTCATTAGGAAATGGGAGTTATTGCGAGTGGATAGCTTTCAAATGATCACCTTGTATATGTAGAGATTGACCTAAAAGTACCACATAAAATCATCAAATGTTATACCCTTGTTCTTTTCCAGACAAAACAACAGCCATTTTTTAATGACATGATAATGACAGAAACAAAAGAATAATGTAACCATGCGGAGAATAAAATAGTATATTATTCAACAAGCGGGTAATGATTGCTTCTTACTCATGAGGATGCAGTTTGCCGGCACGAGCCTTGGCGAGTGTCGTAAAGCATCCGAATGAGTAATAGCATTGTATAGTAATGGCCATTACCCGCGAGTAGAATAAACTATGCTTTATCCAGTCTTATTGAAAAATGCAGGCTCATGATAACGCAAGAAAAAAAAGTCACCATCAAATCCGCAATGGTCAAAATCGTTATACCTACCCCTTGAACGGATTTTCTGAAAAAGTGCCGGGGAAAATATATGGGGGTGATTCCACCCCTCTGGGACAGCCTGTATGTACTAATGTATTTTGATCAAAACGGATACTTGTCCGCATGCCATATTTTCTTGATCGAGCCGGCTTCTGAAATGCAGCACTTCATCGGCGATGCCGCGCTACACTGAACTGTTATTATTGAATTATTGTAATAGTTATTGTTTATCATTATTTCGTCAAGATTTTCGTCGATTCGGGCCCCAAGGCCATGAGTTACCCATTGGAGTTGAAATTGTTCGTAAACATCCTTTCGTCTAGCTAGGACTAGATGCCGTGACGGACAGACGGTCAGACGGACGGACGAACAAAGCGAGGACATAACATAAGCGCCTTCCCGTTTGTGGAAGTGCGCTAAAAAGTCGTAGTGGTTTGTTTAAGTTATCAAAGAATTGTGAACGGATAATAAAATAATCTGCGCTTCAACATTGATCTAAACAGGCTATTTAGTGGCGTAGAGGGGCGTCGTGGTAGGTATAGATCGACAGATTCAGCTGAATAAAATCATTACGAAATTCATCAATTGTCATTCAGCAGGAAACAATCACATCGGCTTACATTTTACAGGAGCTTGTTGAAATTTCCTTTCTCCAAAGTAATTTAAGTTTTAATTGGTCGATTCCATTGACAAGCCAAATAAATCTGTTCTTAGGAATTAAATTAAATACATATTGTCATCAGTTTTCCTTTTAAATCCCCCCCATCATGTCAGAAGCAGTGGCCCTTTACCGTCCCTATGACCATATAATAAATTGGAGCTTGGAGCTCTGAAAGGTATGGTATTATTTGAAATTTTGATCGCCTAACTTGACTATTCAAGGATTAACTTTTGTTGCCAGGTTCCACCCGCCAACAGAAACCTTCAGGCAGGACATCTCAAACCCAGTAAATTATGTCACGATCACGACATGGTATAGAGCCACGTGCCCGTCAAGGGCCGCGGCCGCAGCCGCAGCCGTAAAATATTCCCAGTACCTTCTCTAAATCACGTTTTTTTAATGGGAACACGAATGTTTGCTCACAGATAAAATTTGATTTCGAGCGGTTCGCGACTTGTCACCTGTTCCTTATCAATCCAGGGATTCTTCATGGCGCTCTCTTTACGATCGTTAAAAAATCTTTGTATACTTACCATATTCATTCATGGAATAACTTATTTGAAGAACGGCATTCGCGTGTTCCAGATCTCTAGCTAAAAACCAGTAATAGGTAGGTACCTACTCGTATACTTCCAAGCGAAAAACGCACACCCGGCTTTTAATCTGCTTCGACAATATTGGGCATTATGTCGGTTTTATTCTTTAACTCAGGTAGTTTTGCCAAAAATCCAGGTCACACGTGAATTGTCTGCCGGATCCGTTTCTTCCGGGGATACTGCTAAGAGAAGTTGGTTATTCAACAATTTCGCTTTGTCGAAATTCTATTCAACCAAAAGGCTATGACAATGCACCCAGCATTCAAAAGTTCAAAGCCCATGGCATGCGAATGCGAGGTCTTAGGAAACGTCGCAGATGTGCAGAAAACCGAAAACATGTTATTATTTAATTTTTGCCTATCCTGCAAACAAAACTCCTGAGCCCTCTTTATAGACACAGATTGAAATCTGGTTCCAGCCGGCAGCAAAAGAAATGTCCACCTCACATAATTTAGTTTTTCTTCTCAAAATCTATCAAAATAGTGGTGTTTTCCGTTTGTTATTGGAAAACCCACTACCGTGATCGTGATGGTGATACTGGTACCTATACTAAACTGCTTAACAACTGGAATGACGGTATCGAAAATTTTGCCCTTTCTCAAAATGATGTAACTTTGGATTGACACAACCGATTTTGAATTCGTTTTCACAGTTTTTTAGATTCATCTTTCAGCAATCCATCCCATTGACGAGATGAGTTTTTTATTTCAATTACTTTTTTTACAGGGTGGAATGAAAAACATTGCAAAACTGTGCTAAGTTCGACCGATCCCCATTTCCGCGATTTTTTTTTTTCGATTTCTAATGAATTATTCATGAAGCCTGATGTCTAATTCCAAAACGGTTTTTGAATTTCCCAGATCAGAAGTCCAACAATGACGATATGATTTTTTACTTTCCCGACCCACCACCCAATGAGGAGGGGAAGTATTGTGAAAGCGCTAAAAATTGTTCCCGCGATTTCGACAGATATATCCGTTTTGAGGTCCCTTACGACGATTAAGACCATTTCCAACGTGTAGATCCATCTTCAAAATCGACGCGGTTTAGGTTTCCCGACGGTAGTTTTTTCAAAATGGAATTCGGATATTCCGTGAATTTGAATAAACTGCAGTGTAAACTTTGACATACGATGAGCCCATATACCTGATGAGCCCCACGAAATATCCATTTTAGGTGCAGATATGCTGGGGATAAAAGTTTGAGAAAAGATTGAATTAATTTTTAGAGGAAAAATTTCCGAAATCAGACCCACGGTTTTCGAGTTTTCCTCTCTGGAAAAACTACAAATTCCCTAACTTTTTATCCCATGAACAGATTTTGGTGGGTCGGGAAAGTAAAAAAAATTATATCGTCATTGTTGGACATCTGATCTGGAAAATTCAAAAACCGTTTCGAGATTAGACATCAGGCTTGATGAATAATTCATTAGAATTCGAAAAAAGAATTATACACAGAAACGGGGATCGGTGGAACTCAGCACTTTTTTGCAATGTTTTTCATACCACCCTGTAAAAAAGTGATTGAAATTAAAAACAACATCTCGTCAATGGGATGGATTGCTGAAACATGAATCTAAAGAACTGTGAAAACAAATTCAAAATCGGTTCTGTCAATCCAAAGTTGTCATTTTGAAAAAGGGCAAAATTTTTAATACCGTCATTCCAGTTGTTGAGCAGTTTATTTGTGCATCACATAAATGCACAATGCACATGTCCATCGATAATGTCTGGTCAACTGTTCAGTTATGAACATGAACTTGATCCGCGAACATGAATGTCTGATAATAGGTACGTACCAAGTTGATAACCCATCATCCGGGGCCCTATCACGACTCGTAGAATAGGTAGGTACGTAACACTTTGGTGGCGTCACTTTGATAGGCTTCTGCTAGGCGACGTGGCTTCACAAGCGTAGAATTCTACTGATTGTGGAAGGACCCTGGCTCAAAACTTTTGCCATTTTAATTCATTTTTCAAATAGCCCCAAGTGCTTTCTTATTAGCAAATTCCAACATTTCAGGTCTTTTATCGGTGAAAGGTACATATTGTTACGATGTTACGAATTGTGAGGCTCTCGAGCGATTCCAGTACGTTCAAGAACAAGCGCGGAGATTTATTAGAACATTCGAGGCGATGACTCTGGGATTCTGGAATGGTGAAGGCGCTGCGAGAGGACTGTTCCGGACAGGCGAACGGATCGTCGAAGTCTGTAGACCATCAGAGCTTTGAAATTGAAGTACAGTTTAGTTCTGCTGGCGATTATTGTGATCAGAGGCAGATAGTCCGAGAGACGGACGCATGTTTAGTACACCTGTCGAGTTATGTTTTGAGACATTGACGTCTACTGTAAAACAGTTACAAGTTTGTGGATAATCAGTTGTAGATACAGGGTAATGCAAAATAAAGTGCAATAATTGGGAGGCATCATAATCAGCGTTTGAAAATCGAAATAGGCAAACCTCAAACCTGAACTCCGTAACATTATTGTAATCATAATTGTGTTGCACGCCGCGCGCGCTATGCAAAGTTGATGCTTCAGAAAAATCATAACTAAAAAACTATAGGCACCCAAGCTCTAAATGATTTGAAGGGTTGTATGTAAAATTTGCATTATAGTAAAAAAGTTGGTGGCTTAGTCTTGAAGTCGATCAATCATTCATAGCTACTTGAGATGTTTCCTGGTCTAGTAACAAATGATTGGATATCACTCTCAAACCTATTAACCTCTATTAAGTAGCATAAAACCAGTAAGATTTTTATCTGGTTATATCTTGATGAAATTATATTTGAAAACGCAAGCTAAAAACGCAAGCATCTTAGCTTGCCGACTTCGCCCTACGACTAGATTATAGTGACTAACATTTGAAAGGGCGCAAGTGAAAATTTTCGACATTACGAAGCGAAAACAGAAAAATGTGATTTTCCTTGAAGTGAAAATTTTCTGCGGTCGATGAGGGACATGGTCTACCAGGATTATTGATGACCACTGGTGAAAATATATCCAGAGGTCGGCGGTAGTTACTATATGAGGAACTATAATAAAAATGCCCACTGCCCAGTGGTCCCAGTGATGTTAAGAAAAACTTCTTTAGATGGAGATTAATTTATGGAGTTGGACGCATGAGGCGAGACTCGCGCGTGAGCTAACTGTTAAAATAATTTTCCAACATTCAACATGGAACTGGTCCATTTCCTGTATGTATTCCCTTCTTCATACCTGTTTGCTGTTTTAGTATGAGCATTAGAAGATGGGGTTCCTATATAGGGGTTCCATTTCCTAGGAACGCAACTGCCACCTACCCTGAGCTCAACAAAATCTTCTATACTGCTTGCCCCTGGGTAATTACTCCCCTTTGATCAAGGTTTATCTTTTTCTATTTTACTTTTATTTAAAAATATAAAACTAACTCATCTTTCAAGGTACCGATATAGGTACAGTTGGGAGCGAAATGATTCATACGGCTCCTCTAGGAAGTCGGTTGGATTTCAGAAATGTTAGATGTTTGGATTGTTCTTTAATGCCAGTTTTGATTAGAGATTGGTTGTTATCAAAACTGGCATTCAAGAACGATCCAAGCAGCTAACATTTCTGAAATCCAGCCGACTTTCCAGCGGTGCCGTATGAATCATTTTGCTCCCAACTGTACCTATACCTTGACCTTTTATACGTGGGTACTTTGGCGCAAAAATCAAATTTTGGAGGATTGTTCCTAGCATCTACGAAATAAGACAAGAAGGGAATACAAATACATTTTTATTATCATAATTATATATTTCACTAGATATATAATATACCTATAATGTATGTATGTCTTACGGGTGTCTCATAAAATAAATTAAGTAATATAATGGTATAGCAACATTTATTATATTATTATGTATTTAGTATATAGAAAGATAATATTAAGTAGAGAATATATTTCCGAAAAACGTGTACTCGTACAAAATACTGACTGCATAACATGTATAATATGTCAATGCTACGTATATTTATCAATAGTTATTAAAATATATATGGGGGGAGGGGAGGATAAATATCAAATAGCATATCAGGAAACGTTCTTACACATCCACTTTTAATTCTTATTGACATCCTCACAATTAACAATCAATGTTAAACGTCCCGAGCGTTCCCAAACCGAGCAATACAAACTTGTATTGATGATGGTGGCCTCGCAGACACGTCTGGGGACTCTCGGACGACACGTTATATTATTACATTATACAACTCATAGGAATACACACCATGAACACTCATATAAAATATTTCACATCGAGAACACGTTCAGTGGAACTCTGAATATTGTTAGAAAATAAACATAACAATACCCAACTTTTAGTCCTGCAAAAATATAATCTCGAGAAGGTTTCAGTAAGTATACGATACAAATTCCATTTTAAGAAACACTAAAGGCCATACAAGTAATTCAGGCCAGGAATGATGCTGGCCTAAAATACTGACTCAAATTTTTTTTCTATTTTTTCTTTACTTCTTTTGAATAAGATTATCTTGACGCACGTTTAAGTAAGTACGAAAATATAAGTAATTTTCGGCTACATGGGGCATTAATTATTGGTGTGATTACATGGTGCGCATTATATTTTTCAGGGGGAGGGGAAGTACTAACTCATGCAACAAACTACACAAATGCATCCAAAGCTAACGAATCGTACTTGTGAAGTTCAAAAAATTGTAGGTATTATTATTGCCCCCTCATGTTTCAAAAGTACCAGACGTTTAAAACGAATGAAAAACACTCATGGAGGATGGAAAATAAGAATGAGAAGTACATTTATATGTATTGGTCACCGAGAATTTATTACTTAAAAATTATTTTCATATCGTTAGGCAGTGCAGGTTTACCCATACACCCGAGATTCTTCAATCCCTTATTGCTTTCAGTATGAGTAAAAGTGTTCCACGCAAAGATATCTTAGTAACTTCACACTTTGGCACCAGAATTACAATAATAATATAAAACTTTTTTAGAATCCATGTTTTTTAATCGATGTTTGTTGACGACTGATCCCCAATATATAGTTATTGTTATTTCAATGCAAATGTGCAATTGCGCCGAAAAAGGAAAAGCAACAATGATAACACAAGTACATAAAGCAGTTCAGCTGGACTAACCCTTATATCTTCAATTATATTTGGTATACATAATATTACCGTGATAGAAACCGTATATAAATATTTTTCTATGAATCAATAACTGGAAAATATGCTCAAGTTATACTTTCTTGTTCACTTTACTCATCGGACCCACTGCTGCTGGTGCGTTCCAAAATAAAAAACTTGACAGGATCTTATTTTAGAAGAAGGATTTTCATTAATTTTCTATTCCGAAATAACATTTAAGTCAGTCTTACGAATCACAGTGAAGCTTTGATATGATCAAATTATTGTGCTCGGTTTTTCTTTGGCCAATGCTGGCGTACTTATTTTTTTCTCTTCCATGGTGTAGCAGCCTTAGGCTTTGAGATACAAGCGTGATTTACAACACCTTGAAAATAATATCACGTAAACTGAAACTCACTTTTTTTCATTTCAAAAAGAGCTCGTTTTTTTTCAGCCTATTCATATTAAATCTGGAATGTACAATAAATGAAATTGGCTTTACTTATAAAAATAATATACTCTACGTATCAATTTTCTCTAAAACATATTTGTGCAGAAGTTTTAATCGTTTCGACACCAGCAGCGATGGTTATGCCCTGTTAGTTAAACGTAAAAAGGACCAATTGTAACTGTAATACGTCCAAACAATTCCCACACATCTAGTAATACAGAAATACTTTAACATTTGCAGCTATATATTATAATATTTTAGTATATTATAGTTTATATATATTATATTTCTTATAAATGCTGAGCGGGTGACTGCCTGGGTCGTAAGTTGCTCCTGTACGGCTTGTAACGCTCTACTCTAAGCTATATTATTAAAAAGTAGATAAATAGATAGCATTTAAAATACTACTTAGTTATTTCGTTACGTTATTGCTTTGAGTTACAATTAGAAGACAAAATTTTGATATCAACATGTGCTTTGATATCATGGGGCTGCTGGGATCAAAAAATTGCACCTGTTTTGAAACAGTTGATGTCAAATGGTGGATCAAGTCAAGTCAAAAAATTCGAGTAGTTTTATCCAAAATGATTCGTCCTTATTTTACACGACAACCCGATGAAATCACGTAACAGTTGAACCTGCGACCCCAAGCTAATGTCTTACAGGAGGCTACAAAAAGATATATCTTAATATAAATATTTTTTCATTTTACTTCATATAAATACCGTTTTTTTTATTTCCTTTTTTCTAAAAACATTTATATGTATTCTTCTTACTCTATTTCAAAAATTACTTTCATATTATATAATAATTATGAAATATAGATATTATTACTCAATTATCGTAGTTAGGCCTGTATATTAAGTGTTTAAAAATATGCTAATATACAGAGTGATTTGCAATTTATGTGTGTCGCAGTCAAATTGTGAATGATGGAGCCAGCCCCATATAGCGGGGCGGCGGGTTGATGAGTACGCAACATACCTAACATAATAAATATTTTATTGCAGCAACGAAGCTGTCGATGATTGGGAAAACGGCGAGTTCTGAACAAATCGATCAGTCCGCAGCCAAGAACTTCGCGCACCCAACCAACTAGCTAGCGCTTTCGGAAAGTTACACATAAAACACATCAAAACACAGCGATGAGAATGCCAATTAGTCTATCTAAAGTTTTGTTTATACGAATACCCAAAGTACTAACTTTCCAATAAGTCGGTACAGCATAACTAAGATTTCTAAAAAATTTGGATGATTTCCGGGCGGGAAGACTTTTATATTTAAAACCGTCGGTTGCTGCAGCACCTTTTAAAAGTCGTGCCCTGGAGAACGGCGCCATATACGGATATCAATCCAACCAACCAACACCTAAGCACACATTACCTAGAAAATTTGCAAAAACCACCTAAAGTGACGGCGCCGTTCTGCGTCCCGAAAAGTTACCGCTTCTATCATTTCCCTCTTCATTTCATCTTTTGTTTACCTTGAGCAGATTATATTTTACACAACTCGTTAAATGTCATTTAAAGTTGCTATCATATATACCTACGTTGACGCGTACTAAAATATTTTTATATGCGATTATAAGATTATTAAAATATAAAACGCGATTTTTTTTCTCTATATAATAATATATATAGATAGATGTATTGTGCCTCGTGAGCTACTTCTAGACTCTACAGTACTCACTAAACATGCAAAAGATGATGAACAACACCAAACGACACAACTGATCATGCGGGGAACACAACATAGCGGTGGCTTGCACAAGTTTGGAAAACCGGCAAACAAATGAAAAATAAAAAAACAAAATAAAATGTATAAATGAAGTAAATTTATTACAATATTTGGTAGGAATTAAATTTATAAAATTATTACCTTAATTAACACATTTTGCTAGTTTTCTACGGACGGGCCGGGCAAGCTAGCGCAGCTTAGTCTTGTAGATTAGATTTCTATAATAATATATTAATAATAGTAATAGTAATTAAATTATGTAAAATGCCACACAAGCCCCCTTCCCGTCCATCATCATAACTCAGAAGCAAAAAATTTCTTTCCTCAGCGGCGGTTCAGTCGCTTTAATAAATTCTACTAAAGTCAATATAAATTTTTAAATATAAAAAACACTTATACATTCAATATTCATAAATCAATCAATAATAATGATAAAAAAAACTACAAAAAGAAATCACGTTTGAACGTTATTATCCGTTAATATTATTAAAATATCCATATAAATATAATCAAAAATCTAATTAAACTATTCAAGCAATCACGCTGCACACAACTGTGGACATTATACTTGTACTAACATATTTAAATATTTCACAAAAATATGTAATAGAATAGTAAAAAAATAAAATAATAATTATAATATGGTTTCAAATTCTATAAAACAACAACTATACACAGTGTACGTATAAACAAACTAAGTCAACGGGGGGTACCCGCGCACGCTCTCTGTTCAACTGTCGCAGACTTCATTGCTATTTAAAGAAATCATCACTAATATAATAATTAATTATATAAAATATATAGAATTTATCTGATAACGACCATTTTCAAAATTGTACAATAAAAAAATAAATAAAAACAAAATATACTTCTTAATCTTTAAAATAGATAAAATCATATATATTATACAGCAATTAATTCTTGGCAATTAAAGCTATCGAGCGCCGAAGTCTGCGCCAGTCGAATAGAGTTCAATATAATAATAGATCAATAATAATAATACAGAGGGTGCGGGAAAGTCGGGAGAAATGCATACTGTTTGTTTCTTTTCACATTATGTATCCATTTTGTTATTTTAAAACTGAACGCGATGATTGGGGGCGGCGAATATGATCGTAGTGGTGGCGAGTAGTATTACGAAAAAAGTTTGATACAACGTGTGTGAATACTGGAGGATCGAGGCACGAGATCGCAGGTGGGGGCCACGCAAAAATAATCTAAGATGTTTTTGCAATTTTTTCTTATTATTTCTTCAAGATAGTTATTTCTAGTGTGATCATGATTGTATCCGGTGCAAAATACGTATGGTATTGATGGCTGTGGGCTTTAAAATGACGACGAAACTATCAGCGGCCGCCGTGTCACCGGAATGCACACGTAAATCATTATTATATTTATATTTATCATATTTATTATATTACAAAATATTCTCATAACTTATGGGCTATAAGAAATATATAGAAATATATGTACTTATCACATCACATGACATAACAGAACAATAGCAACAATGAGTGATTAACTAACAATAAGGGATATGTATGTCGTTTATTAGAGGTGCAACCGGCCGGCGAAACGTCGACGCCGACACCACGAGTGGCAGTTCAGATCACAGCCGAGAGGCCCCCAAGCCCTGCATGCTTTCGCTCACCGCACGCACAAAATACGCATACTCCTGCATTCCTTCCTCATCTCACTTTTTTCCATTTCAATAATAATAATAATCAATAATCGTATTTTTTATCATTTTTTCACTATAGTATATATTATATTATTTTTAAACTTTAAATATTTTATCATTATGTATTATACTTAAATAATATTTTGAGAATTGCTGATTCAGACTTCAATAATGCGACAGTCGCTCGCATGGCGAACTTAAAAAAATATATTCGAAAACAACGAAACACTTATTCAATATTATTAGTGTAGTAAGATATAAAATTTACATTATTAGTGTCACGTCATGTCTTTTTTCAATACATCAATGAACGGGGAGATCGTCCCGTACAAAACGCAAACGTAATTTGAATGAATGATGATGATAGTTTTTAGGTAAGAACCAAATGAAATACTATACTATAACCGATACAAATGGAGCTGGTTAAAAAGTTTTGGTGTGACTTTTGAATACTACATAGTAGGATTTACTGGCATTTGATGACTACGCATCGGAAAGTTCGCCCCCTCACGTCACACAACCTTACATTCCTAATAATACAACCGATATAATGAAAATCATTAAGTAGAAAACAACGATTATGCTACCTAAGATGGTGCCATTCATGAACGTTCAATCGTGCCCAAACTTCGAACATCACAAAACGTCTCCTTATAGAGCAACCCTGGACCGCAGCTTTTCAACACCAGATTCAAATACTAACCTGGACCCTTCCTGACTTGCACTGCAGACTGTAAAGAATAGTTTTAAAATGTTGGGATGTGAATGAATTAGAAGACATTCAATTCCAAGATTGTCGGTAAACTTCCTTTACATCTTGCGGAGTTCGTCGGGAATTTTCACAAACGGAATATTATCATGATTGGCTAAAAATGTGCGATCATTTTTTGCGAATGAGGTTAAATACACCTAGGATGAGTGTCAAATACCAAGTCTTAAGAGTCTGGATATTCGAGTATGAAGCGACATTTCCATTGAACTTCCATGCTTAGCATGCTGCCCTTTTTGCACTGTTGTCTAATTTGGCGCGTTACGGCGGCGCGTCTTGGTCCTCGAGCGGAGTCAACTATCGCCGACACCGATTGAGGACCAATATCACGCTTTAGCTCACTACATTTGCAAACTGTGCCGAGATGGAAGTTTGATGGAAACTTGTCACTCCGGACTTTGGTTTGAGAATACTTTAGTTACATAATTTGCGTATTTTTGTGACTGTTGAGCATTGGGTTTTGTAAGGCTGTATACTTTTGATAGTGGATAGAGATTAGTATTTAAAAAGTGATGTGAAGCTGACTTAGAATGAATTATTGTAGCACCTTGTCGAGATTAGTCGAAGCTGAGCCGTTCGGGTGGCGATTGGCCGTGCATGAATGGCGCGCGCTTTACAAAACAGGGTGAGTGATTTAGCGTTCGTTGTATAGATGACGTATGCCGGTGAGGGTGTGAACCTATCCGAAGCTGAACACAGGGCGCGGGCCCAGGGAATGTGTTGGGCGCGGGGAGGGTGCGGGCGAGATCGATCAGCCGGCGGTGGCTTAAGGGTTGGGCGAGATTATGCGGATGGCCTGCCTGGCGGGCATGGAGCAGTAAGGGCAAAGGGGTTCCGTGGATTCGCACACGCGAGTGGCGCAATCCATGCAGAACATATTGTGGCCGCAGGGAATGAAAGCGTGGGTCACCTTGCCATCAGCGCAGATTCTGCATTTGTTGTTGCCGTTGACGCTGTTGGAAGTATTGGAGCTCTCGTGGCTGTTCAACCCCGAGGAGCTCAGCAGCGAGTCTACGGGGCTGGTGCTGTCGGCCGGCGAAGGCCGTGCTGGTGGCGCCACTGCGTACGACCAGATGTTGGGAAGCTGCGCAGTTTCAAAACTGGGGGAATCACCGAGACCCTCATCGGCCGAGCCCCAGATGTTTGTGATGTCGCGCCCTCCGGTACAGGAGGAACTGCTCGAGCAGGAGCCCGATCCCGACAGACTCCCCGTCGACGACGTTAAATTCTGATTGAGTTGGTCATTGAGGTCTAAGTTGTTGAAGATACTGCTGAGGGTGTAGCCGTTGCTGCTTTTGCACATCTGCATGAATATATTCGATTCGTCCATCAGATCTATATTGGCCATGCCGTTGATACTCGTACCGTTGCCGGTGCGAAGGGCTATGTGCGACTCGATCTCACGTTTGGCGCTCTCTACGCTATCGGGTAATCCAGAAACCTCAAACACGGGCTCTTTGTCTCGGCTAGGTGTCACTATGTAAGTGTGGGTCTGGTGCTGGATGCGTTTGATGGTCGCTCCTTTAGGACCAACGACTAGTCCCACCACCCGATAGGGGACGCGGACTTGGATCGTGATCTGGCCGGGAATGTTCGTTGGTGGACCTGGAGGAGTGCTGGCACCCGACGTTACCGCGGCCAGATTGTTTTTACGGGAAGCACGGATTTGAGAAAAGTGCTCGGCGGCGCTGAGAATCTCGCGTTTGGCCTTGCCGACGTCTTCCTTGCGGCCGGTGACCACGAAGACGGGCTCCTCGCCGCGCACTGGAGTCTTGATGTAGGTGTTTGTCTTGGCGCGCAGTGCTTTTATCTTACAGCCTGTAACAGAAAAGAGACATTCATTAGAACTGGAGAAGTTCACGAGAGGCCTAGTACATGGGTTCGATGCAGTTTTTGCATCGGTGAACGGCGAGCCTGAGAACCAAAGCGCGGACAAAGCCGGCGGTGGCGACGCCCTTCAACCTGCCGACAGGTCAGTCGCATTCACCTTGTGCGCGGGCGCTCAACTGGCCAGACTGCGTGCGAAAGCCGCTGGCTGCCGCTGTTTCACGGATGCCTGGCGTAACCTTCGCCGTAGACGAAGACGTTGTCGCTCCTGCTGCTGCTGCTGATGGTATTGTTAATTGAAATCTCATCGACCGCGGCTACGCGACATTACCAACCAGACAAAACAAGCAGGACGTACTGATCATGCAGGAAGCTCCTGAATGCTGTAAAGCACCACTTTTTTAATTAGCCACCTCATATTCCATTTTTAACTCAATATCTTTAAAAAATACGTTTCAAGTTTTTTTTTTGACCAAGAGGTTTGTTTACGACATTGATAAGTGAACGAGTAGGTATCAGGCTAACTAGACTAAGTATAGCGATCGATGTAATTTGGCAAAAAATGGATACATGCCACAGAGGCATGTCGGAAATGAAATTGAGGAAAAAGGGAGTACAAGAGTCAAGAGTGTGTTATACTAACCAGGATCCCGCAGGATAAATCGTAAGAAATTAAGTACAGGCTACAGGAAATGAAGGAGCAGATGGATGCAAAATCTGCCTAGAAATATACCCGAGGAGGATCAAAACAAGGTCATTTAATAAATTTCATTATGTTGGAGCTGAAGGTGGTGAAAGATAAAATTTTCCGTTTTAAGCTCATCAGCTGGTCCTGATGCTATGTTGAATTCTCCCGCATGTAAAGTTGAGATAAAAATGGCCTTTTGTCGATTTTCAACACGGCGTGCTGCAAAAGTTATAACCTAAGAAGCAGATCCTGAAAAAGCTTTCTTTCGGTACCTAATATGATGTGGTAAAATTAAAATTGGGTCTTCGTTGCAACAGAGAGTCGGGCTTTCTCAACGTTTTCACCGTAACAGATGGAAAAATAGTTTGATACATGAAATTATTGGTATGAAAACGTCTACTTCGTGAAATCATTTTCAACAATACACGCTCTTCCAATTCTACCATATAACATAAACTAAGATTTCAAATGGAGTGCCCGCCCTACTGACTTCTTTGCAAATTTCAAAGTGCGATAAGTCATTTGTTTTAAATACAGGCTGGTCCATCCTAGCGTAATTATCCCATAGCGGTCTTACCGTTCAAGATAGAGGAAAAGATGTAACAGAGAAGTTATATGGTTTGATTAAACCTATAACCTGAAATTATTTTCAGCTACACATGGTGTCTCATTTTGACGGGATCAACGAAACGTCAATTTTTTAAGATGAAACACCCTATATTTTTTTGCATTTTCATGTTCAACTTTTTTAACTGTATTATGCCTGGATTTTTTTTCAATTGTGGGACAGTGAGTGCTGTTACCAACTAAAAATTGAAAACTGAAAAAAATCGCAAAATCACAGTTTTCTTGAAAAAATCGTAGCGGCCTTGCTTTTCAAAACTAAGAGATGAAGCTTGACATGGTGATAGTCAAGTCAAAGGCCAATATCCCAATGTCAAAAAATTGCGTTCACAAAAAAACTTCAAACTTCATAATTTTCAAAGAGTATCATAACTCATTTTTTTCAAATGGCATGCCCCTGATTTTATAACGTTATCTGATAGCTTTTTTTATCCTCTTTCATTTTTACTAGAGGTGCCCTACCCTTAAACTTCATTTTCTCGAGATAATCGGAAATTTTCACAAAATTTGCAATTTTTTTGGTTTTCTACAAAAATTGAGTTGGCCGTGATGAATGACAGACAAGCCAAATAGTCCGCAACTCTCAGTTAGTCAGTCTGAATATTGTCGAACAAAGAAAAATGACTTAACGCGAGAGGAAATGATTGGTATGATATTGTGGTAATAATCCAGATATCCAGGATCCCACTTTGTTTTCTTTTTGCGTTGAAGCCATTTTTTTTTTATTCGATTCAGACTGACTAACTGACAGCTGCGTACTATTTGGCTGGCCTGTCATTCATCACGGCCAACTCAATTTTTGAAAAAACCAAAAAAGAACTGCAAATTTTGTAAAAATTACCGATTATCTCGAAAAAATTGAATTTAAGAGTAGGGTACCCCTAGTAAAAATGAAAGAGGATAAAAAAAGCTATCAGATAACGTTATGAAATTAGGGGCATGCCATTTGAACAAAAGTGAGTTATGATACTTTGAAAATTATGAAGTTTGATGGTTTTTTGTGACGCCCTGTATCAAGAAATCCCAATTTTTTGACATTGGGATATTGGTCTTTGACCGACTATCACCATATCAAGTTTTATCCCTTAGTTTTGATCCCTTAGTTTTGAAAAGCAAGGCCACTACGATTTTTCTAAGAAAACTGTGAAAATGCGTTTTTTTTTTAGTCTTCAATTTTCAGTTGGTAGCACTGCCACACAATTGAAAAACAAAAATACAGGCATAAGACAGTTGAAAAAGTTGAAGATGAAAATGCAAGAAAATATAGGGTATTTCATTTAAAAAAATTGACGTTTCGTTAATCCCGTCAAAATGGGACACCTGTATAGCTAAAAATAATTTTGGGTTATAGGTCTCATCAAACCATATAACTTTTCCCTTACATCTTCTTCTCTATCTTGAACGGTAAGACCGCTATGGGATAATTACGCTAGGATGGACCACCCTGTATAGTGCCCCCTATTTTATCATTTATGAAAAAGATCTTCCTCTTTCATATCTAGCAGAGGCCTTTTTGCTACAGAGCAGAAATGGGAGAGCCTGTATTAATGAAAATGATTCCAAGAAGTAGACATTCTCAATCCGATAATTTCATACGAAAGGGTGGTAAAAAAATCCGATGCGCTATATTGCAGGACCTGTATATTGGTATCGTTGCCTATTTGGGCATTGTAGTCTCCCGACTCTCCGCGCCTTGTTCACTGAGGTTGGACGAAACGAACAGAAACCATTATCGCTCCCGCTTAGCGCGTAAAAATTATATAACAGAAATCAAACGGATGAGAATAGATTCGTTATCGATTGTTCCACGAGTCTATTACTGCTCGGAATTGCGGGTCAAAAATTCATACCCACATCATATCGAGAGTTCAATTTTCATGCGAATGAACTAATGACGTGAGGCCTTTAGTTTTTTATTGCACCCATACGAGTTCTGCAGAAAGTTGTATCTGTCTTTAAAAAACAAACAGCGGCGGCGGGTGCGTTGCCCAGGTATACACGAGAGGATAACCTTGGATTGCAAGAACGGAATGGAACAGCAGCAGCATCAGTCCAGCAGGTAAGGTCGGGATTTATTATGGACCACTCTTCATGCCTTCGAACTGGACAACGGGTTTTATTCAAAGAATGCATCTTTGCCCCTGAAGCACGCCTACTGCAGAAGGCCGCAATGATCGCGTGCGATTCTGGATGAAGGAAATTTCCTAATAATATTTAATAAAAACGCAACTTTTGATGCAAATGGCTGTTTTTTTTTCGTCGATGCATTGTGAATGTGAACCTTGACAGACTATCGATTGGTGGAATCAAGGATGCGCCAACCTTACATTATACCAGTTCGGTAATTTTTGCCCGACGAGCGCGACTATACTTAAACCTGACTCAATCACTTCTGCTCTCAGACACGCATTTTTTTAGCAAACTCAACACTCCTACTTAAACATGAATTAACGACATAAAAAGAAATCCAGTATCCCTGCGACTGCAGCCAATGACACCAAGAATGCAATTCCCACTGGCTCAAATAATATAGTCTGCGACTTCAGCTTGTCTACCACCACAAATCTGCTTGCTGAACATATGAAAACAAATTCAGAAACTCCACAAATATCTTCAGTCATCAGATTAAACTTATGATAGCGGCCCTGGTGGCTAATATTGAAACGTGGGTTATTGCAATCCTTTGCCTTGTTCCAGGTTGGCTTCGGTGCCAACCCGGAAAAAAACAGACAAATACCACCTAAGGTGACACGCACTCGCACATCTATTGAGATCCTGCCATTTGGTGATCATTGACATTTCTCGTTTATTTCTGATATATTGCATGTAGGTAGAGTCACTGGAAAATCCTAATAAAGGGCCACCGGAGCTTAGGGAATGTTGCACGCACTAAAATGTCACCGTGCTGGCCATCATCCAACCGATTGCATTACACTCTCATTTCATTTTATTCGTCGCTAGTCTAGCTGCGGTGTCTAGAAATATCTCTAGGGTAAATGCCACTTCGTAATAATAGCAACAGTGCGATCGCTAACTGAACTGTCATTCAACAAAAAGAACTAAAGAAACATCGGAATAGTTGGGCCGTAAACACTAGTCAAATTCTAGGAATAGTTCGTGAAATATTGCCGCTAGGACTTACTTCCAAACACTGATAGCATTAGGTACTAAAAGTAAGATCAATGAACGTGGAGCTAAATGTGTATATTTGCAAATTCTCTAAGAAATAACTGATTTATAGTGGGTAAATCATGGACCTTGTAAGTGGAAACACTCAAACGTATGAACTCCATCAAGTGAATACAAGGCATTTAGAACATGATTCATATCTCAATCGAAACTAGTAATTTTTTTGTCGCTAAGTTTGGTGAATGGTCAAGTTTTAGTTATGCTCCTTTTGGAAAGGTTTCGAGTGCCTGGTCGTTGACACGGGTATTCAAGGTGTTTCCAAATAAGTGTTACAAGGTTCGGGGGTTGATTATTTCTCGTCAAAAATCAAGCTGGAAAACCGCAGTAAATCTCTCGTTGAGGAGGTACAGGAGGTACGAGTTGAACTTTGAAAATTGATTATTTTTTTGTGGCAACTTCTAGGTTTCTTGACCGATTTTGACCAAATCTGGCACACGTAATTTTAAACACCTTATCATTCAATCATCGAAGCTTTCTTCAGAACTGTTAAGTGGCGTAGATATGAGGGGGGGCTTCCACCTATTTTCTACGCCAGTGGATATTTCTATAAAAAGATGACATTTTCAAATTAACGCCTCCAATTCAAGAGAAAATTTCGAAAACCTCCAATTTTGAAGGTTTGAAGATGAAAAATTCAAGAAAGTTTACGATTTCTTCACTCAAGTAGGTTTTCTTAGATCATATAAATTGGGTAACTTATCTTTTTGCCTAAGAAACAACCGGTTTCTAGATTAAAAAAAATTACGGGCCCCGAAATCAAGTTTTGAAGATGTTTTTATACATTCAAGCTCAAAGATCTCGAAAATGAAAGCTCTAGTAGTTCTAGTAATTTTGTGAGTGTAACTTTTTCTTAAAAATTGAATGCAGAATCTAGAAATGCTAGGCTATGGTAGCTATTTTCCTATTTACTGTTTTGGCCTTGTTCATGGGAACTTTTTTTTTTATTTTTGGTCGTAAAATCGGCTGGCCAGGTATTGAAACCTAATCATGAAACATCCTGTATAGTTGTGCCGCCAAATAGTAAAATGTCATTTTATAAGTGACTATTAATATCTTTTTCAATTTCGGTTGCACTATGACTCCATAATAGCACTGTTTTTGCAAAAAACAGGCTCACAATAGTATATATCCGAGTTTCATAAGATATAGAATTGTCACACGACTGGACGACGAAAAGAGTTTGACAATACGTCCTAGTAAACGAGTATAATATACTATTTTTTCTACCTTTTCTTGATAATCGCCCAGAAATTGGAAATTCTGACTGCTAAAAATCGAAATGTTTGACAGGTGACACTTCAGAACTGACGTTTGTCTACCTTCTATTGGCAATAAATTGTTCCCATTGGTTGAAAAACTGTTTGATAATATGCTTCATTAGAGCACTGTTTTCGATGTAATAATGAATTCATTAGTAACGCAAAATGATAAATCGTATTTTGTGCATTTTTTTGTGTCTGGAGCTAGAGTAAGTAAATGTGGCGGGCTGGTCAAACTCAAGATATGAGTTTTCCTTGCGGCTCGTTAAGCAAACTTAGGTACCTACTAACCACTATAGTTTTACAAGATACTATTGTCAATCACTTTGGTACTTGAGGCATTTATGATGTTATGATTCAGAATTATAAGGATATTGTAAGAAACTGAGTCAGTTAGGGAAACTCCACGCTAGGTTTTGCTGCAAGTCTAGCTAACGAAGTCTGAACAACAAAAAAGTTCTTGACCAGGGGGGAGACCATGGAGAAACAGTCGACTGCGGACAAGTTCGTGTCCAAATAAATTGTTAATCGCATATGTCGGTGTACCAAATGAGAAATCAGAAGAAAATAAAGTTTATAGCTCTGTTCATATAGCATAAGTTTCGGTTGAACAGTACTTTATATCCATTCAGCCTTTACGTAATTATTCTACGTGAGAAAAGTTCAAACGTAAGAAAGGAGAAATTGCAACATAATAATGTATGTCATACGATACGATGCATTTAAAGGCTTAGATAACGCGATTTCAATAAAATGTCAATCGATTTTCATTGAGAAAAATCGCACTCATGGTTTATTAACGTTTTTTGAACAACTCTAGTGTCGCTTGGCGAAGAGGTAGGTGTTTCGCCACTCAGGCATATTTCAACCATGACTAAATGCGAGCTCAAGACATTCCTAACCGTATGAAGTAAAGTACCTATCAGTAAAGTTTCTCAAAAAGCTCTAGGAAACGGCACCAAGCTCGTATATGCAACCCCGATATAAACCCCTATTATTACGACCGTATATCCCACACGCGAAGCAATGCAAGGAGTGTTTTACTTTTGAAATTTTTACAATGCTAACGGCTGATAAAATGCTCACACCGTTCATCAGTAGGTGGTACTTATCTAATTCCAATCAAAAGACAAGACTCATTGTTTGAAAGCACATTACCGTTATGCAACAGCTACCAGTCTTTAAACTTATTCCCCCATCAAGAACCCTGGCGGAATAACCCAAACAATCAATGGTACAAATTGCAACCAATAATAGAGAGAGATATTCGTTGAATTGAGTTTCAAGACGCGCGACCATCGGATAAATGGTTGTGAAAAGTGCATCTCCCATCAGAGGCGGTATGCTAAGGTGTATCAAAATAGACTCAGGAAGACAGCAGCTAGTTCAACATTTGTGTCAAAGAATCGAGTGATTCGTAGAGGTAGACGGCCTGCACGAGTGTGGGTGCCATGTGTCAAGCACCACACACCAATGCATATCCAGATTTTCTTCTCTCTCCTCTTTCTTTCTTCACATTTGGCGTAATTGCTCTGCGGGAGGCTAATTAAAATATCGATATTTACCCACGCGACGTTTCTATTTAGCGTTTGTGTAACTAGCTACTATACAAGTAGTAATAAATACAATGACACCACTTTAAGCGCGCGATAATTTCATAACAGTTGATTGAAAATGCGAGTAACGCCGTACGCCGCTAAAAATACAGCGAAAGTGAAGTAGAGAGACAGCATAGGGAGAAAGAGAGAACGCGAATCCTTCATAGGTGTGTGTGAGCTACTTTTTCGTACACCTAAAATATATCAGCGGTTCAATTGAGGCTTTGTTCCCAACTTAGCCAGACCTACATAGTCCCAGGTCATACATCTTTATCAGACCAAAGCAAAATTGGAATTATTATTATACAAGAATTCGAAGATTAACGTATCACACAATGAAACGTGAACCCAGTGACCCTATTTTGGGCTGTATCGGACGGGGCCACCCGACAGGTAGATGTCGCCATCCTTTTCTGCATAATCTTTTGCAGGTGACGTAATTATTGTACTTTTGACATTATCGTGCAGTACTTTTTGGCTCTCACTACGATGGTCCCCCCTAACATTTTCCTGAGCTAAGGGAGAATCTAGACCGCACACTTCGAAAATTAAAGATGTCAAATTAAAGGACGGTAAGATGTGTATTGTGTATGATCAAGGTGCACACAAAAAATCGCATGTCAACCTTGAGGGTGCATTGTGAAACTCGACACATTGCAAGACAACGACAACTTTCGGTCAACCATCGATTTGCCTAATAAGACGCAGGTGATGAAGTGAAAATTACAGGTGGTGCCCCCCTCAGAGGTCCACTTTTGGTCATTACTTTATTCGGTCGATTTCTTCTCGACCAGAATAGGTAATGTGTGAGGTCTCTATGGTGCATTTATACAGGGTGCCGCAAAAGTCACCCAGGGCCCCGTTTCACGAAAGCTACAAATTATAATTTACAGGTGTGCAGCGCTTTAGTTATCATCATTGCAACAGTACGTTACCTGAGCTTCACACTTGTAATTTGTAACTTTTGTGGAGAAAAAAGTTTTGCTTATAGGGTTTCAAAGAGCGAAGTTAAAAGTTCTAGATCTATATAGTTCAAAATGGCAGTCCCCGTCATGCATATTATAGAAAAACTGATGGCTTCGCATACGGTAAATTTACCCAAAATTTTATTTGGCACGTTCAACCAAAGTTCAATTGTTGAATGAAAAATCATAAGAGCCGCCACCGGTGACATTTCTGACACTGTTGATGGTTGTGACTAGGCATTTGCTTGCTCCGACCTATATGGTGAGATGAGAACTGCGGCTTTACCCTGAAGATTTTTTCAGAAATAAAGGGCGAACTAACACCAGAACCTTCCAGTACTTCATATTTATATTGGAAAGCGATACGCCACAAAGCTGATTTCATAAGTTGCTTGTGACGTGGCGTCATCTAGTGGCCTATGACAAAAAGTTGCCGTAGGCGATGGCGCGTCTTTATATTTTCACTCAACGGTTCAACTCTAACTTTGTTTTGCTGTCATATATTTAATTGTATCAATCGCGTTAAACTTCTCATGTTGAACTCTCATCATTTTTATGATACAACTGACACATTTATGTCTTCCGGGCAATCATACAGGTGTCCGGTAAGAGATACAAACAGCAGGCTCAGGAAAAAATAATTTACGTCAGTCTTTAGTCAATATTGAGATTGATAGCTGCCATAATTAAGGAGTAATTTGGAATTTTCGATTTCAACATTTTTCTTTTTTTTCGGTATCTTCCAAAAACTACCAAAGATATCTTGGATACCTTGTTATATTTGAAAGTCATGAAATTGCGCAACTATTTTGTAATTTAACCGACTTTATCTCTTACCGTTTATGATATGCCATTAGTAAAGGGTGGAAAACGGAAAAATGAAGCCAGAACAGACCTAAATTTCTTTTAATATGATGACTGCTATTTTTCTTAATTAATTACCAATATCAATATCTACTTTCAACATTCCAGACTAATGGTGGAGGGGCACAGGCCCCCTGTGCTCCACACGTAAATACACCACTGCTCGTGAGACAACCTGTATCCTTATTTCGCAGGATGTTGGTACCCATGAGTAAATATGATTCGATTACACGTCTTTATCTCAAATATATTTATTTGCTCTCACGGAACCAACTTTCGGTCCATGTACACGTCTGAATGTAGATCGAAGGATGGCACTCGGCGGCAAATTGGATTTCAACACAGAAAAAACGGACATTTATTGTACGAAACATGGCTCCGAACACAAAGCCAACACAAAGCAGTGGTGCATGAAAATTGAATACTTACTCCGACAACAACAAGCTGAATGTATAGTAATAACTCCGTTCAGGTATAAGCTCCTCGACCATCACTAATCAGAGTAAGTACAATTCAATCAGAGGGCAATACGGCGATGGTTATCTCCAGGAATTCAATTCCAGGACGATTGTTTCGGTTCGCTCTTATCGAAACGGGTGACAGACCGTGTCGAATTTTAATTATTAAAATTGAAATGAAGTGTTTGTTCAACTTCCAAAGGATGCAAATAAAGTCCAAAGGGTGGCTCGTGCCCCGTAACGAGCGCGTGTCCTTCCCCCAAAAATAAAATGCAATCACGTGAGGCCAAACATAACGTTTATGCTAATTTCGCATGATCAGAAAATGGAAATGCTACTTAACAATTCACCCCCGAGCCACGCATCGGGGTAACGAGAGCAAGGTTGGCAGTATTGATCCCGCAGTGAGGCAAACACCTAGTGCACCCCACGACGGGGGCATCATCAAAACTTTCTTCCCTCAGAACACTATAATACAACGAAAAACCCAGCATTTATACAAGGGCAAACCCGCAAGGAAATGCTTCAGATAAAACTACTGCTAATTCTTTTCCTACACAAGCACTGGAAAATCCTGTGCTGACAAAAAAAATATTTCCCGCAGGCGACAGGGACGTACATCACTAAAGCGAAACAATGGAAAAGTAACGGCAGCCAGCGCCGTTGTGATGATGATAAAACAGGTCGTATAAGCAGCTATACCCAGGGGTGCGGAGGATATAGGGTGGGGTTCCAAACCCGCAAGGGGTGTCGTCGAGATAAGATTTTCTTTTACAAGCTATACGCATATTCCGCACAATAAATTGTGTGAATGTGTGTGTGTGAGTGTGCCTTATCGAAGGAACACCACAGATTTGTAGATAATCGCGGTGACGGCAGGACCATTCGCACTTTCAAAGCCTCAAATATTTACCTCGCAAAGCTCTGCGCGCCAGGAAGTGGTGGAGGCGTTTACATTATCTTTCCATCCACAAAAACGGGCCATTACGGGAAAGCATTTATACAGAAACACGTGTTTTACGTGTTTTCGTGGCTTCCTTCCGGAAGGGTTCAATGTGTGTGCGTTGCACAATTCACAACATGAGATTTGCTCAAGTCGTTTTTAAGAAACTGCACCGTGTAAAAAGTATGAGTATGAAGTATGAGAGCTGAGCTTCAAGCAGTGACATGAAGTCGAGTGCCGACGCGATTTGGCCGAATACTTACCCACGATATTACGGCTCAATTTCAAGTCAGGTGGCACGAAGTTGCGCCAGTGCAAATTTCCCAATACAGCGGTCTGATTGGCTGAACATATGTTTTGCGCCGTTGTCATGGTAATCCTACGCAACTCCTGACACAAGTGAGACGCGACGCAACTTACGCCACTCATTTACGGCATCGATAAGCCAATCATCGCGTCGGATTGTGATATATGTTGCCATAGTGACCGGACTTACGCTACATTTGCGCGGGCGGATCTCCGACTTGAAATCTAGCCCTAAATGCTCGACGAGAACATCATACACAGCAAAAGCAAGAGACGAAAGGCATCAGGCATCCCGGTAATGGCAGATAAATGAGCTAAACAATAGCATCTCCTGTTCTTTTTTCTCTTATTCCCTTATTTCCTCCTTCTTTATATTCCCACTTGTTTGTATCAAATTCGTTGAGTACCACCGTTTGGACAATGTTTCAAGTTTTCTGTTGCTTTCTAAAAGCCATACACAAATTGTCAACGCTAGGCATCATTGCTCCTTTTTTTTTTGTTCTGTGTCAACCACTAGGTTATTAGCAGATTTTTTCTGAGTGGGTTTTTCAGTAACGATAACAGTATTGACGATAACAACGAAGACATTTTTGGAACAGTGGGGATTAATCAGTGTGGTTTTGTTTCGATGGCTTTCTCGTTTCATCCCTTTTCCCGGGGCATCACCGCACGATAGTAGATGCCCCAGTACTAGAAAACGCGTGGAAAAGTCCATCTGGCCCAGTGCGGATTTGAACCCGGGACTTTCGCCTTTGAAAGCGGGGCCAAGCTCACCGATTGCACCATTGAATGGCGCTTAAATAAAATCAATCTCTTCACTATATGAAATTCTATGATGGCTGGACAAAGTGATAAAAGCCGGGCACCTTTTTCCTTCATCTTCTCCCAGTTTTAGTTGAGGTAAAAATATTACTGCAGACTGGAGCTAAATACGTGGGTATCTATATAATAATTATGTGAATACTTATATTCGCGATGACTGATACGTGATATTTGGACCATATGCGTCGCTACTAATGCAGCTTGTTACCTTGCTTGTAATACAAATTACCAAAATTTAGTTCGTCCAATATAACTTATTCCATTACCTGAAACCATCATAAGAACTGGAATAAAAGGAAAAACTGGCGCTTATAGAAAAAAATTAGCATGGAAATGTTGGTTTCCCTCAGTATCAAAATTGAGTTTTTATGGAGAAGTTTCGTGCTACGTGCCCTGGCTCACACGCCATCATGGAAAACCCTCCTCGTGGTGGTTGTGTTATCTCGATACAAGCGTGCGCATGCACATCACATACACCACAAACAGGGCGCTTGTCGCGTTCCTTATTAAAAGTTTCTTTGCAAATATTTATAATGGCCTGGGCAATAATTCATCCCTCTGTTTGGACACGACTCCGCTGTACATACAAGCAGCCCCCAATCAATTTACGTAGCATAAAATGAAGAAACGTAGCCATAGTTACTGCTGCAATGCGCGCTAGGGGCTGCAGACGTCACATGACCTAATGCAGCGGGCGCCCTCCCGTCGCCTCCCACCCGCCGGTGTGACCGCGAAAGAGGAACCAGCGCCGCGACGCAGCCGTCGACCCCGGCAGTTCACGTTCAATAAGAGTCATTGCCATCTAACCAGGGCTCCTCTCCAATATTCGGAAAAACCAACCAAGCCGCGTTCATGAAATTCGACATCCAGGGTGTGGTCATTGAGCTTCCCTCATTCCTCATTCAACCTTCCCTTATTAGTCCCTACTAATATAACATTGGTTCTCATGTTGCGAGCAATAATACCATAATAATTGTTGTGAGTTCGGTGGGCGCGATGATCTAATAATGAACAGCCTTGAACTCGCCGGCTTTTTTCGCACCAATGCCAAGTTTTTCCTGTTCCTCTGCATGTTTAGATAACGATTGTAGAATGGAAATAATCATAATAGCAATAAAAGACGGCATGGATGTGGTGGATGTCAAGCGGGGTGGAACAGGCCCTTGCGGTTGTTCAAGGATGCGCCCGCCGGAAACGGATTAAATTATTTAAAAAATGTATAGTCTATTCTCGTGTGGCCATGGTTGCAACCATTAGCCCCGGCCAAATGAGAAGATAGAACGAGCGAACCGCGACCCACACGTAACCTTTAAACAAGAAGCAAAAATTGTGAAAGGATCACTAACAAAACAAAACACGGCTAGGAATCACTTTTTTGCCTCATGACATCACGACGTTTGTTCCGTACAAATTTTATCATTTTCAGCACCACACGATTTACTCCATTGCTCAAAAAACATAGAATACAACCGAATTACATATCTAGAGAATGAATTACGATGATTTGTAATAAATGACAATGTGCCATTTGGACAATTTTAACCCAATCTTGATTCCAGACTTCATTTATTACTTTATTTCCAGACCAGAGCTGCGAAAAGTTGGTGGAAGCTCTGAAAGCCAGGATGATGGAAATGTAAAAAAAATACGAAGTGTACCATGTCCAAGTAGGCATGTTTGATGGGTTTAAAGTCCAAGGACTAAGCAAGCCACAGAAGAGCCAAGATTTGGTGTTGTATTACCCGAATAGTTCACTGTCCATGTTCAAGTACCAAGACACTGCCAACAATTATTGCTGCTTTGGAAGCATCACAAGGAATGGCCCAATCAATCATGTCCTCGAACGGCGAATCAAAAAACTTTCTAATGAGACGCTGAGGCTTCTTGCCGCCCAAAATGGATTTTACCTCGTAGAACGAACAAGGCTCGCGGTGAAATTCGATCCTGAGGTCCCGTATTTCCATCTCCGGATAAAGTTCCGGATAACTCTATCCGGCCGATAAACGCTGCGCTGTACGTTCTGCGCAGCGTTTATCGGCCAGATAACTTTATCCGGAGATGGAAATACCGGGCCTTATTGCAAGAAGTAACCTTCGCGTTTTTTTTAACAAGATCAAGTAGTAGAACAGAGACCGAATAGATCCTCCACCCAGGGCCGTCTTAAGCGGGCGTGCAACTCGTGCATGGCACAAGGGCGGCCAGATTCAGGGGGCGGCATTTCGGGGCAGAAATGCGTTTTTTCAATTTTTTTGCTTTTTATATTTTACCTTCGCGGCCGCCCCTGGATATTTTGAAATTTTTGTTTTTTTTTCATAATTTACGCCTGCGGCCCGGCCGCCCCTTAACATTTTTTTCAAACGGTATGATGGATACCTACCTTTAAAACACGTGAATATGAAAACAGATTTTGCAAGATCCTTGCTAAATTCTTGATTTCTACCAAAGGGCGGTGGAATCGTAATCGATTGGTTAGTACCTAGAAGCAGTTCAGTATTCAAGTGTAGTTATTGTTTATTTCTGATAGACACGAGAAGAAGTCAGGCGTCTTATTTTGACGTTATTTTCTCTTATTCACGAACCGTCCGGTAGGTAAGTCACTTTCGTTCATTTGTTTATTATAATATCGTTACTGACTACCTACTTAATAAAAAAAAATTGGTTCAAAATGCGAAAATTGCAATTCCAGTCGCTGTTTCTGTTATTTTCATAAAATAAAATTCAATTTAAAGAAGCTATATACAAAATTAACATTCGAAAAAAATGAAAAAAAGGGGCGGCCTAACAGTTTTTGCACGAGGGCGGCCAAATGTCTAGAGACGGCCCTGCCTCCACCTGACCCTAAACTTCGCCCCGTTATCTTATTCACAATATATTCACACAGAACAGTTTTTTGTTGTTGTGTTTTGAGAAATAAAGAAACTGAATGGATATTGGTTGAATCTTGAAACTACACCACAATTTTTGTATTTTTTCGTTGAAACTTTTACAAATTTCTCCAAAAAAGAATATATTTTAAATATTATACAAGCCCTGACGATGCCGGAAGGCAAAACCGGTTGGTAAAAGAAAAAAAAATACAAAAAAAATAAAAAAATTGTGGTGTAGTTTCAAGATTCAACCAATATACATTCAACTTTATACAACACCACTACAAGACTAAATGGATTTTCACTTATTTATAATAAAGAAACTGATTATTATTATTATTATAACCTAAAACAATTTTGAACGCCGATCGAGACGTGGGTGGCCCAGATCATTGCTGGTTCTGACCTGGTTTTTAGGCGTTTACATTTGGCTAATCGAATCACCAGACATTCAAGAAGAAAACCTATAATGCCGACATCACCGTGGCCTACACAGTCACCGGACATCAATCCTATCTATTGCTCGAGATATGCTCCACAGAAAGGTTTTTTTTAAGATCATTCCAACTTTCAGAACCACCAATTCCTTAGAGCTGTGTGTGTGGGGGGGGGGGGTGAAGTTTTATGAATATTTAGATAAAGATTATGAAGAAGTCAACTTTGCTTTGTGAAGCGTTGAAATTTTCACATTGTGAAGAAGTACGGAAGTACCTACAAGACAATACAAAGGTGGAAATACCTCAGTTGTTCAATCTCAGGGTTGGTTGTTTTGATGGCAAAAAATTGTTTCTCGTAGGAAGAATGTTCAATTTGGTCTTGCATTTGGCAGTAAGATACTTTTGTCCATTTTGTGGTTGGTTTAGTAGTAATACCTGTGGTAATACCATAAGTAGTATAGTAGCTACCTAACCCCAACTGAAAAGCGCGGCAAATGCGATTTGAAAAAAAAACTTTTCAACGCGCAATTGACAGAAAGTAAACAAGACTCGGATGTCTTCGTGGAAGTAATTCTCAGTCTCAGCGGTTTATTAATACGATGACGTTTGAGAAAAGCAACTGCAAATATTTCATTTTATTCTATTGTACATCGAATGTGCATTTGGAGCATGACTTACGAATGATAAAGTAAAGGAAACGCGCATCGTTTTGCACTTACGGTCTCAGGCTCTGCCGCTAATCCACGTTACGTTTGATAACGTTGATACATACCTGGAACAAAAATAAATAATTAAGAACATGAAGACAATGAGCACTAAAATTGGCAAGTTATTATACTACTGAATATCGAGTGACTATAATAAATTCGAAAAGCACATTAAATGAACATCGCACTTGGCAGTGACATGATGGTGCTACTTCCTGTTTAACCGATTCCCAAATGATGTTATTCTACAAAACCGTCTTTCGACGCCTAACGATCGTCGAGCGAAAAAAAGTAATTAGAATCGAAAATCGTTACTCTTTACAACTCCAGAAGAAGTGTGCTATTACACAGTTATTGAGATATTGGGGCACGCCGCCTGCCTCTGTGTAAGTAATTACTTGGACGATACTGAGCATGACGCCGGTAATTATAGCAATATGCAAAGTTAACTTGTCCAAAGCCAGTTTGTAATCCGCCGAAGTAATTATTTCAGACGCAGTTCCACAGGTCTTTGTTCGAGCCACTCGAATGGAATTCAACTGACTTGCGACGTAGGTGTCTGCAAAAACTCACTTTGTACAAAGCCCTCGCCCCGTCTTGGAAGAAACAAATTGAACCCGGGTTAGATTAGGCAGGCGGTATTGAAAGAAGCCAAGTCTGGAAGCCTTAGAGGATCACGCTAGCAGGGTTGCTACTCTTGCTAGAAACGCCATCAGCTATTATTACACATCGCAGGAAACCACATGAATAAACAAGAGTGTTAAAACAAGAAACATTTTTAGGCTTATCAAGGGGATTGTATGCACCAATTAACGAAAATGATCATCTCTACAGCTAAAGTTCTTTGTTCATCGGAGAGAATTCCAGTATGTATAGACGTCTTCGTCATACTTCCTGCTGTTTCACACAAGAGGCCTTGAGACGAACCTAGTTCAACATCCGCGCACGGTGTCAGCCTGAAGGAGTAAACCAGTCGGTTTTACTCATTTCACTTTCATTCAATCTTCTCGTGACCCTGCCCAAATTTATTATTAGGCACCACACCACCACGATCACTGGTTCGGATAAGAGACGAATGTCAGTGGATGCGGTGCTTTGAATTCATAGTAAAAAGTCTTTTGGTAAATTATTATTTATAATAAATATATTAAATACGGTAGTTATGGTTTATGGTTTTAAAGAACATGATTGTCTTTGTGTTGTGGTATGTCGAAGGCTCTTCGTCTGCACCTTTATCCCACGGGTCCTTTACTAGGTGACGCGCTCCAGTGCCGTGGCCATGGATCTCAGACGTAACCTAATGTGCAGGTTGACTGCATTCCGCAGCATCGTCGGTCACTTTCTACCGCACACCTACTTAGCTCGCGACTTCTTGTACCGTCGGTCGACCATAGGATTCGCTGACCTATAATCCGTAACAAGTGCATTCGCTATAAATGCGCTATTCTAATGCGTTATTTAATGCCGGCTGAGTAGGTGAACGTACGTCTGAGCTAAGACGTCGCTCGCTTCTACCATGACCTAGGCCACTGTTCAATGACTACTACGACGATGCACCCACACATTAATATGTTTACAAGACAGATATCTACACAACGACCAACGGCAGCAGCGCGAAAAACAGACAACATTCGACCCGCGATAATTTGTGAATGACTGATAGAACCGTGACGAAAATTATTGTGAATAGAAGCTCGATATTTGGTGGAAACTCTTCAAAGGCGACGTCACGATGCATAAACAAATTTATCAACAAACATTGTTAACAGTCGCCTTGAGTTGTTGATACTGTTCAATGAAAAACGAGAGCAAGACCGACAACAAGCACATCCAAATTTAGCAGACAGCAGGTCATGAAATCGTAAGCAGTCATTAAAAAAATGTGTCTGCTGCCACTGAAGTTAGGCACAACACAACCATAAAAGATAACCATAACGTAATATGTAGACATAACGTAATAGGACCTAGGTACCTTGTTGAGACAAGACTAAATCAAATTTAAATGACGAGTAGTTTTTTTTTCAGCACAAAATAATCGTCAGTCATAATAACATAATGAAACGTGTTTAATCTTCATGTTCAACTTCATACACCATGCGCTGATAATCAGTGGTGAGCGAGGTAGTGAGCATTACCACTAAAACCTGCACTTTTCTTACAAAGTCAAAGTATGCAATGCATGACTCTAGGTACATATTTTGAAGTTTACTAGGTACTCTTTGCTGCTAGTGCTTTCCTGCTGATAATATCAACCAGAGATGGATACAATAATTTATGCTCAAAATAAAGCAACTGTCAACGGGTGAGGAATGAATTAGAAAGAAAAAAAAGAATTGAGTATTGTACCTTTTTTACCAACTTCAGTAGACCTAGCACGTAGAACATACCCATTTATTCAGAACGCAATTTCAACTTTCCAGGTTAACGTTAAGTGAGTGTTGTGAATTTGAGATTTTTCACAACTGCTTAATTACACTAGTATGTTTTATTCGGCAAGCAGTTTCGACTTAATACACACAAGTCATCATCAGGTTTGGAAGAAACGGCTGCCCAAGCTCACCACTGCCAATTTTTTGGATAACTGAAAACTGAAAGGGAAGTGAAGTTGGGACTGCCTTGAAGAGTAATAGTGATATTTAATTTTAAAAGTTTCCAGATTTTCCACAACATTTTCTAGAACAACTTTTTTTCCCGTCACTAAACCTGAATCTGGCGCATGGTGCTTAGCCCCTGAAATCATTTGAAAATGACTTTTCGCTATGTTTTGTGGCCATCGAATTCTACAATTTATATTTGTTTGAGGTGTTGACTCACAAAAAATTAAAATGTTCCCAAATTAAGTTGTTTGATGCGATTTTCGAATTTCCGAGATTTGACCTGCAGTGACCCCGTCTTCGTTTCATTAAATAACAAAAAACAAAATGTTTTTCGTTCCAGTCTTTGATTTGCACGAACTTGCTTCCTTACTACGACTGAATATCCAAAGGTCCCCCACCTGATGCCTCACCTTGAACATTAGAATTCATTAGGAGTCGTACACTTTATTTTAATTATTAAAATCCCAATTTGATCATTGAACCCGACCGAGCCGAGCCATACCTGTATCATACATCCTGACTCCTTCTCGACAAAGAACAACAAAGAGCTGGTTTTTTCTACATCAATCGCAATTACATGATTTTTTCCTACCAGTGACTTCACAATAAACGCGCTTGACTCTGTTTCGGTCATAATTCAGTGACTCCGGTTTTTTTTTTCAACAAAACACAATTAAGATCTTCACAATAAAGAAAATCTCCAAGGTCGGACTAATTTATAACAAAACTGAAAATATATATAACAAACTCTTGAATTATTTATGCGGACGATCCGAAGGCAATAATTAATTACCTAATGGCCACCGTCAATTTACAATAATTAAGATCCAGAGGAAACAGATTTTTTTTTTAAACCACTCGCATGTATCGCGCCCAGTGAGATTGATATTCACGCCAATATTCGTTTCTTTATTCACGTCATAATTTCAGATAGCTTAATAATTATTATTATGACAGCAAGAGCCGGGTCGAGCCTGAAGCGAAGAGGTTTTGGAATGAAAAAAAAAAGGACTATAGCCCCCATAATTTCCGATAGGGCTTTATTATTTGCGGCGGCACCATCTAACCGGTCGCAAATTTAAATGGGGCATCCAGGCAAACGCGTCTGAGGGAATAACCAAAACTGTGTAAAAGCATAATACAGTGTGTGGTGATGAACTCTTGCACAAAATTCATACATATTTCCGTTGATGATTTTTTTTCGAAGTAATCCTGAAACAAGTCGATTTTGTTTTTATCCAACCCAACCCTTTGTATAAAAAAAAATTGATAATAAATATCGCGTTTTCAAACTTTGGGTGCATTTTATTCAAAAAAAATTTGTAATCGAAGACATTCAAATTTTCACACTGTTGTTTCAAGAAAAATCAAAGCTCTATCAATTTTATGGAGAAAATTTGGGGGTTGTCTAAAAAAAAAATAGATGACGTCATCGTAACTCAAAAACAGTCTATGAAAAAATTTCTTTATACAGTATAGTAAGTTGGATAAGAACAAAATCGACCTGTTTCAGGAATAAAAAAAATGCAGGATATCACCACACTGTATGAGTACACAAAAAAAGTATCACCAGAAAATTTTCCACGGTTAAATTTAACGGCGCTTCCTGCTACTTATCTCACGTTTTACTTCTGTTTATTTATAGCGTAAAAATGGATGTTTACAGAGCAGAAGCTTGAGGACCCTCTTCGACGTGCGGCCTACTGCGACTTGCGACATTTGATTTAAAATTCTTCCTTGATGCGTCTAGTGGAATAAAAAATGATTTATGAGGCATGTTGTGCAAGATGAGAGGTTATAATATATACATAAATTGGTAAATTGTTGCAAACTTGTAAAAAATAAGTAAAAGCTGGGTTTTGGCGAATGTCGAATTCATTGAAGCCTCGTGCGCGCTGTGGAAACGTTCCCATGGAATACTGTCGAATGCATCGTGCAGGTCAATTTTCGTAATTAACCGTTCTGGGAATTGGAATCGTAGAAGTGTGTTTGCTAAAGCCAAACGACCGGTGGAAGATGATGGTAGTTTGTAAAGTGAAAACTGGTCGACAACGTCGACGACGGGGTGGCAGCTGCGAAACAGACCTCGGCCAAGGTTCGGTCTTTGTGAGCCATCACATGGCACAGCCTTCCGGCCAGCTGTTGTCGCAGACAGACAATAATAACCCCAACAACCTCTGCCATAGGGCTACACAGGCACGCGATTTTTTGTACTGCGTCCCAAGTACCCAAATCTCCTCGGAGGTATACCTACTCCGATATCTCAAATTCCAATAATTTGGGACGCCGCCACGTCCCAATTAAAAAAAGATGAGAGAGCGATCGCTCCACACACATCGTCAGAGATAAATTTACGAAAAATGCAGACAACAACGCCAAAAGGTGAAGAATTCAGCCTGCAAGATGACACTAAAATGAAAAGACTTGAGGGCTATCTAAGGGGTCCAACCCGTTGGTCAACCTATAATGGGACTTGACGTAAATCTCTCATAATCCGCTTAATCCTGAGAAGTATCTTGTTATCGTAATACGTTATGAGAAAAGGCCTGACCGGAATAGTATGCGAAATTGATACCTCAGTTTCCGTTCCCATCTGGCTCAGCATATGCATGACAAACCGCCGAAGTAATTTGCGGAAACGCAAAAAAATTCCATTAACCACCGCGAGCATTCGGAACCCATCAAACCTGGCGCGGCAGCCGAAGAAAACAAAGGTGAAGGTGGGTGACGAAGAACTGGGACGTGTGAAACAAAGGAGCAGACATAAGAAAAATTAAGAATTTTTGGTTGTCCCCGACTTGACCAATGTAAATTTAATGTAAAACACTGACTCCCGAAAAATGAAACGGCGTAGAAAAAAGCCATTAAAACCCCTGGTGTACGTAATGAGAATAATAAGAAGTAACCAGTGACACATGACCGCGGCGGCGAGTGTAACGACGACTAGCATGTCCGCCTGGTCAATGCCTTGGACAATCTAAGCAAGCGTTAACAGGAAGAAATTATAACTGGGAACACAGACCATGAAGAATAACAACATTTTTTACCCATAAACCTGTTAGTGATGCCTTTATAGCATAACCTAATTTCAGAGCCGATGGGCGAAGAAAATCAAAACATCTTACGTCTTGGAATAAGAAGAGAAACTGTTCCGAAGAGGAACATTGTTATGGTTTTGCGTTTCTCACAGCATATAACAAAATGGGCCATTGACAGGGCAACCTTGAGGAAAATTTTAAAGTGAGTGCGCGCTGCATGGGTAGGTACCTGTACGAGATCTTAAAAAAAAGCTTGAAGCAATTCTTTTTTTACCTTTGATTCTGCAGCCCATGACCTGATCATTTCAGCATCCAAAGATCTCTTAAAGTTTGACAGTTTTTTGTGGTCGATCTTTTCATCATAGATTTGATTCCAAAGCCGTTCAACCAATCTGGACAAAATTTGGTTGGGGTGCGAGGAAAACGAAGGCAAATTAGACTGGGGTTGTGATGAACAGCAAGAAAATAGCAAAACTTTTATGTCAAAAAATGTTACAGGTACACGTCATTCCGATAAAAATTACTTTTTACAACGCAATACGTTTCTTGTTTTGTTTTTCAATGAAAAATGCAATTTCAAAATATTAGACTTTGTTTAAGCGTAGATAATCTGTAAGTATCTATATAAATTTGAAAATGGTCGCGGGACTCGCAGGGACTAACAAAGTACCTAACAGAGTGGTTCCAGTGCTTTTTCGTCCCATGTACCTATCCATATCCGTAACGTAAAAAATATGACCCAATTCCCAATGCGAAACAGGAAAACTCGTTCAATTAACAATACCAGGGGAGATAACATAACTCTTACGCGATTATTACCAACGATTATCAAATTGCAACTGATGTTACCACTCTCACCATAATCAAAACAGTTTAGACCATTTAACTTGGCTGCAACTTTATTAAACGTACAGCCCCAGATTTCGTTACTTTTTATGAATTATGTAAATTTCCTTATCTTCCACCGCGATGGTATATTAACCATCCTAAATCATATTAACTAGGTAGGTACATTTGTACCTCACAGAATGTTTATCTACATTATCGAATATCAAATAAATATTATATCGTATTCATGTTATACCTACTTCACAGCGATGTCAATAATTCCGAAGAAAACGCGATTTTTTTCCATAAACATAAAAAAGAAGATCATTCAGGGAGCGGTGAACTTGAGTTGAATGTAATAATAGTAAAATCCCATCATCATGTTTATTGTTGTATTAAAACGCGACCTCTTAGAAATAAAACACAAGTAGTGAGCATATGAAAAATGACGTTGGTAGAGCTGTTTGTTTTTAGGAAGTGAGTTCCAATGACCCTAATGAACACGGCAAACTGTACGTGCCAAGCTTAGAAATCTTTTCAAAAATAACGCACTAAAATGCCGTGTGTTACAAAAATACAAACCCAAAGGAATGAACTTTATAATATATGAGAGAGGGAATGTTAGCAATAAAGATTTAATTGGTAGATATACCTAGGTCTGTATACTTTACCTACATTTTTCTCATCCTAATCTTGGAAGCTACTAGAATAATTGTATGTGTTAAAGAAAAAAAAATAGGACACTCGTCCAACCGCAACAATAATTAAGGTCGAAACAAATCACTTTTCGCCACCTATTTCGGGAATTAGCGTTGTTTGAAAAATAAGTTGTGTTAATTAAACTGATGAGAGCCGGTCCATCATGCATCTTTGATAATAATGCTCTAGTTTCTAGTTTGTGTGACCTATTTGGGATGTAGCTGGCGTTGTCATGTGAAAAAAAAAACGCCTTTTTGAAAGTAATATGCAAGACAACATCTTTGAAGTGAATAAGAAGTATAATAATCCATTCACTAAATAGACAAATAAACCCAATCCGGAGACCACGGCGATCGTGATGAGAAAATTTGATGAATAACAAGTTATGTCAAGGTTGTTGGTATAGTGTCAAGACTCATAGAATAATATAAGACGAACGGCTTTCAGGCACTTTATCGTAACTAGGAACAAGAAAGTGGCACGTTATGAGAGCTCTTCCACGGACTTACCGACTGCGGCCGATTCCTGTGACACACAAAAAATATCACTCCATTATTTAGGCTGCCATTTGGTTCTTATAGTTCTTTTGATTGCCAATAGTTGCCAGAAGCTATATAAACTCATAAAAAAATTTCATTACATTTTCAAATTTGAAAAAACCTTTCCAATCGCATTTCGAAGCTTTTTTTTGTGTCGACGCGTATCAAGCTTACTTCAGAGCAAGCGATTTTTCGAGCGAAGCGATTCTTTTATCTGGACCAATAACTTCCATTTAAGATGCCAAGTCCGTCTCCACACAATGTAATGATTCTCAATACGGAATTAAAAGAACTTGATTATTTTATCTTGGCTAAATAATTTGTTTGATTTTTGGATTTTGGAAATGCTAATGGGCTCAAACCAAAGTACGTCCTTGTCGCTTTCGAAAGAGACCTAGATGGTGAGATTCTGTCAAGGAATAAACCCACAGGGTCCGCAACGCTTATTTTACTACTCAACTCCGTCCTTAACTCAGTCATATTCAACCAGTCCACCTCCCCACGTCTCGCGGTGTTTTTCAGGAAGCCTTGCCCAGAAAATTAGTTACTTCTCAGCAGTCGTCCTCAAATGTCGGTATCGAGCCGAAATAGAGAAGATCCGATTGATATAACGACAGAACAGAATTGTTTGAACCGTTCGGGATATTAAATCACGAAGAAAAAAACGGCCATGCAAAAAATAGCCTCCGCCACCTTCGCCGCCCGTCTTGCAGGGCTTAAAAATCCCTAATAAATAAGTACCTACTACTCGTAGAATCTATAGGCTTAGGCTAAGCTACAGCTCCACAGCCTATTTTCTCAGGTCATAATGAATAGTTAGCCTCGGAATTAGCAGTCTCTGAGCTCTACCAAATTTTCGTATTACACGCGCATTCCCGTTCAGAAGAATGCAATAAATAATTAGAAAGAAATGTCCAGGTGTATAGAGCCGATCCATGGTAGCCAAAGATCGAGTGTCGATGATAATTATTAACATAAATTTTTGAAATTCGATACAAATCGCACGCAAAGGCGGCAACAACACACTTCCACGAGCCAAAAGAAAACTTTAACAATGCTAAACTCCCACCTGGTGGACAACTTTCGCTCATTAATTATTACATGGGGAACAACTTGCACAAGTGATTTGATATTTTTGCATCGGGCGCGCTGCTGCCACTAAAACATTGCAATTATTCCAATAATCGAAAGCCTTTGGCAGGAATCGAACAGAAACAGGCCAAAAAATTAGATGTAAAACAAAAATTTCATTCGCCACAACTCTGATTGCTAGTAACAAGGCAATGATGACAACACTCAAGAGACAATGAATGAGCAACATCCTTATTTCGTACACTCGCATATACACATGTTGTGACAGTGCGACTGCATGTTTAGCAATAATTTGTTTAAAAATGCAAAGGTTATACCTTATAACTGTATTGGTGAAATACTTGTGAATTTTCACTTATAATTCCGCACCGAAATGACACAGATAATTGAAGAGTTGTGTGATACCTATTGAGTGAAACTAAAGCGGGGTGGGTGTATCTATACAACGCGCAATGAACTAAGAAAAAAATCAAACTGGGACAACCAGCTACCGCCCTGCTCAAATGATGCAATTTGCATGGAAAACAATAATTCAACATTTTTCACGGGTATCTGAGAGGGGAAAGTGCTCATACTGTACCAACATTTAAATTAGTTATTATCTAATGTACCAATAGCGTGTAGCTTATCTAGTTATGCATAAAGGAACGTGTGACAAATGCCTCACAACAACATAATAAATATAGGTAATACGGAATGCTGGCCGAAGTCTTTTGGCTCTCTGTAATCATCATTGATTGGACCGCGCGCCGATTTTGACGATTATTATACACCCTGTAAGAAAATTAAACAGAGAGCCCGCCTTGGAGGCAACCTGATCCCCATGTCTGGCTCTCGCGGGCTTTTTGTTGCGGTCTTTCGAAATAAAATCGACCAGACACACAGACGGTACAAAAAGAAGAGAAGGAAAAAAGGACCTCAAGAATCGGTTCGCGGAATTTTAGAATAAAAACCAGCGAAGCACGCGGTCCAGCGCATAGATTTCAAAGTTCTTCTCGGGGGCCTAACGAGGCCATCAAATCGCTTATTTATTTATATCACAGAGCGTTTCTATTGTTCGAAAAGCCGATGCCTGAAATCTTGATGATGGTCTCTCAACAGTGAATAAACTCGCGGCCTTGGGAATCACCATCACATCACCAACATCCAGAGAAGGTCAAGGAAATTATTACGCGAGATACATTTCTAAATTGCGTGCCTTCTACCAGACGACCAATAAGAACACAGAAAAGTGCCATTGAATCACATATTTCAGTTGCATTGAAAGAAGAATCACGGCACTGCGAGAATGAGATAGGTACATTTAAGGCAGGCGCGGATTCGATGGAAAAATGTAGAGAACTAGAAACTGGAGAAAGACCAACTAACAACTTGGTAATAGCCAGCACCAGATTGTTATGGCGGCAATTAAATGCGTAACATAAGCAGATCATACATGCATCTTGAACTTGACCTCACGTAAATAATTAATCGAGAAATTCTTACAGAGCTACAGCCTGGTAAGCCAGCAGGGGCGTAGAATCGATCGGGGTCGAAGGTCTGGTGCAAATCCCTTTCAGATTGTTCCAAGCTGGAAATTGGGAGCTTTCAGAAATTTGTGTCTACCCAACGACTGCTGAACTAGGATATACTGTTCATAAATATATTTCGCATTTTTCCAGGAAGAGCCCTTTCTGCCGATAAAATAATTCTAACGAAATTCACCACGACAGCAAATACGCAAGAAATTTCACATCTGTCCGGTGAGTGGTGAAATAGTATTATTGTAAAACCAGTGACTTTTTTAATAGGGATGTTCCTGTGCACCATCCGTACACTGTCGCATGCTAGGGCGCATGTCCAGATCACCCAGCTGGCCGGCGATCTAGGATCCGGCGACTGTCGACTGCCAACTGTCAAAAGTCCTCGGACAAATGACAAGAGTGAAGTTTAGTTAACGCATATCTCAGTAGATGGCGCTTGTGTCGACAAAAACGTATCGCGGTTCCCACTGGTTTTGGGGAAAATATTTTTAAATAGGTACCTACTTCAGCCATTGTGGAGCTCACAAGTTTTCATTTGATTTTTTGCGTTCATGTAGGCCCCGATAAAAAATATAAACACAATTTTGCCTTAACGTACTAATATTCAGACTCAAGTGCGTGACAGATGGCGCCACGTGAAAATATTGCTGTCGAATTTTTTTGGCTAGATGTTGTCCGGACGTGGAAAAACGATTTGAAAAACAATAAATAGTTTCGAAAGATCTGAAATCTCGAATTACACTTCAAAAGTGAATTGAAATCAAAATTCTGTAAAGCAAGGCACTTCTAAGGTTGACAGAGTGCCATCATAGGATGAAAAGAAATGTTTTTTTAGAACACCAGCAGAAAAAATGGAAGCGCTTGTTTCACGATATGAACAATCAGATTGGAAATTATAGGAAAACTTATCCAAAACAATTATTCTCTCCAGTATAACACCCCATTGTGACTAACTTTTCAAAATTCTTGCAGAACACCGTTCACTTTTCATTTTCAGTAGAATGACTTTTTAGAGCAAAAATAAAGTGACAAACTGAGTGCTGGGAGGATACGGCTGATGGCTGCTGATAGTTTCGCTCCAAAACTTTGCAGGTGCCCATCAGCCGTAGCCGTAGCCTCTCAGCTTGTCACATTATTTTCGCTCCAAAATTCATTCTACTGAATTTAAAACGTGAACGGCGTATATGTTTTATAAATGTTACCTGAGTAATGTTGTTAAGAAAAGCGTTTGATATTCGATAAGACATACATCTCTTTGTCGAATCCTGTATTCTACCAAAATCAGTCAGCAATCAGCAAGCGAATACAATACGCAATCAAAATCGCCATGTGCGGAAAATAAAAGGCATACGTATACAGGGTGTTTCAGATTTAAATCGCCTCCTTCCAGGAAGTGATGGGAAACGTCAAAAGAAGTAGACTATCTCGAAAAAATATATGTCAGAAACGAATAATAACGGAGATATGGGCGTTCAAAGTTGAACTTTAAAAATCGATTTTTCGTCATAACTTTAAAACTTCTCAACCAATTTTGTTCAAATTTAAACCGAAGCTCACTAAAACAAGTCGGTATATAACGATAATAACGCGGTTCATTGAAATATTTCAGGGGCGTGGATAATGGGGAATGCCTTTGCTTTTTTACCCCCTATTCTTTACCCCCTTGAAGCAATTTTGTAGATTGTTCACATATTTGAATTCTAAGTTCAATGTCAAAGAAAAAGTTACCCCTGCAAAATTTTGATTAGAGGTTTCGTTTCCAAGATTTTTGCGTTTGAAACTCCGGAAAACACATCAAAATATCCACTTTCAAGAGCCAAAATAATATTTTTCCTGAAAACTTCTCGTTTCTTACAAAAACTAATGATTTAGCAACTTGAAACACCTAGAAAACCTATCCCAATAAAGGAATCATTAGTTATCTTGGATGTTAATTTGTAGGGCTTTGAAAGTGGTGTTTCTGAGATGTTTTTTGAAGTTTCAACCTCAAATATCTTGAGAACAAAGCCTCTAATCAAAATTTTGCAAGTGGAACTTTTTCTTTAGAATTGAACGTAAAATTCAAAAATATGATCAATTTACCAAATCACCAGAGGGTTAAAAAAATAGGGATAAAAAAGTGGCCCAATTAACCACGCCCCCGGAAATTTTTGATGGAACGCGTTATTATTGTTTGATACAGACTTATCTCAGTGAGCTTTGTTTCAAATTGGAACAAAATCGGTTGAGAAGTTCCAAACCTATGACGAAAAACCGATTTTTAAGGTTCAACTTTGAACGCCCATATCTCCTTTTCTAAGTCTACTTCTTTTGACGTTTTCAATCACTCCCTGAAAGGACGCGATTCAAATCTGAAACACCCTGTAGATTAAAAAGCGTAAATCCAAAGCAGAATGAATCATTCCATCCATAGAATCTATTGTCATAAATGAAAACTCGAAGCAATACAGGTGTCCCAAAATCACCTGTCAACCTTAGCCAACAAATTCTACGATGGAGAATGAAAAAAATTCCTCAACATGGGCCGAAAAATGTTTCATTCGAAAACCACAACATCCCCTCGAAGGCGGTGGATCTCTGAACATGGTTTTTATCATATCATCTCCGAAGCTAGTCCGAGGTGAGAGGAAGACATTTCAACCTGTTTATTTTATGCTCAATAAGATGGTGTGAGAGGAACTTGTGGTGGGATGGTAAGCGCGTCCAAATGCCATGCCAAGGGACGTGGGTTCGATCCCCACCGGGGGCGGTCGGGTTCTCGTTCCGAAAGCAAGTTCCTTGATTTAGTTGGAATGCTTGATAAATTAAAAGGCTGAACAGGCTGTGTGTCGCTAAGCACGTAAAATGTGAACGATGGTGCCGACCTCATGCAATGTTGTTGGTCGTTAAAAATTTCTACTTTGTGTTGGAACACACAGGGGTTCGGCCAAATTTCCCGTGTAATGGAGAAAAGCGTTCACCAGCGTCGGTGCTAGCCTTGTTGCAGATATCGGCCAACGTTGAAGAAAAAAAAAAAAAAAAAAAAAGAGATGATGTAAAAATAATTTGTCGATTCAACTTTTTTTTCAATCAGGAAGATTTGATTATTTTCTTGAAGCGGCGACTCCACCTATATCAACCAACGTGGTAAATGAAAAAGACATAATATATTTCAAAAGTACCTAGATATTGCGATAATTGTTGCATCGTCAAAGAACTGACATTTTTGTTGAGAACTGGAGTTACCGCATCAAAGTTAACAGAAGATGAAATTACGACCACCCCGTAGAAAAACCAAAAGAGTTTCAATCAACGATTCCAAAATCTATCAAGTATCGTTTTGTTTCTATTTCGAGTTTCTTCAACGGGGTGTGCATAACCTTGTAACCTCTCCAGCCGCCGTGCTATTTCTAAATAAATTTGCAAACAAAACGGTGGCAAAAGGGGGGGGGGGGTCAAGGCGTTAAGTCCATCGACACCGCGATCACCTACGCCACTGTTGCAGAAAGGTGACATTACAAAAATCGCACATACCATGGACTCACACAACTGCCTACCAATAAAACAACTTTATTAGAATGATACGGTATGCCGATCAACAATCAAGAGTTTCTTGAAACCTCTTTTAAAACCCAAGCACCATCAAGTGACCCTCATCCCCATAAAACTGCAAGGTTTACCGCTCATACCCAGCCAAATCTTAATTAAACTTCGGTTTCAATTTTTTCGAAAGCAAAAGGCAAGCAAATAAACTAGCGTTTGGTAATAGGCGGTGAGAGCGAGAGGTATGGCATTAAACGACGCAAACCGGATGACGTTTAGCAATTTAAAACGAAAATGAATGAAAGGAATTGTACTACAATGACCGTGAACTCGGCTGCAACGCAGTCGTTTATTTTTTTTCTTACAATTTTAAATATAAATTAGGAATTCATTCAAGTTACACATTGTTTGGAATTGAAATGCTTATTGTCAGAAATCTTCCACTTTCAAGGCTGCGATTCAAGGGCTGATTACGGTCCACTTTTTGAGCGAGGTTAGTGAACAGTGAAGAAGAAAGCTTTCCGTACGTTTCCGTGTATATGGAGCTTTTGAAATGAAGCTCGTGAGATTTTCCGTTTGTTTAGATGACAAATTCGAATTCGGCGCGTATTGAGTTCTGCGGGCCAAGTCAGGCATGAGCTGGAATTATGATGACTACGCAGTATACAGCACCAGGGGTGAGTCAATAACGAAACGCACAGGGTGTTGCTATAGCTATAGAATTGGGGGAAAAGCTGTTGGGAACAGTTTTACGTTACGAAACCGTTCTCCTCCTTGGTGATATACATAACATAGTTTATTTTTTAAAGTGTCGTAAATATTGGCTGATAAGACGAATTTGTTTACCTGTCTAATCTTCCTACCAAAAAATTAGTCTTGTATCTAATCTGCGTAATAGATGGCTGCCGAGTTCTTCCAATAACTTGGCAAAACCATATTTTACTACTTCGAACGAATTGGAGGGTCTTAAACACCGTCATAAAAAAATTACACGCTACTTATTATGAATAACAATAAAAAAGTCAATGGGATATTTGACATTTTAAATCGAAAATCGAGTCGAAAAACAAGCAATGCAACCCAAGCTGTTCTGCTATTATTTTTACAAGCTCCGGAGGTCGGTTACAAACTCAAAAAAAAGGTAGTAGTACAGGTAAGAAAATTACCTGAGTTTGGCGGCAGCTGACACAAAGAAACCGTTCCCACCGAATACCAAATTAAATGTTGAACTTGAGCGATTGTTTAATCGGTGATTTATTTTATTATTATTGAAAATAAGTGATGGAGAACGCCTGGGATCAATGATCATTACAAGGATGCGTATTGAGCACCTCTGTACTGGAAGCAATTCATAACTTCCTGTCGCACTGACTCAACGTAAGACTATACGTTGAATACAAAAATTTCGAGGCTACAGAGTAGTGAGGTGCCCAACGTTACATCCTGTGGAAATATCGAATTTCGATCAATAAACCCCTATATAAGGATAAAATTACAACAAGGCACCCTCTTCTCTCTTATAAAAATCACTACAGTACTTCCGTTCGTGCCTTTCGACAGTGAGGCAAAAACGTGAATTTTCTCATGTTAACATAAAAAGTAGCTTATTGTACCGGTTCTCGTATTTCGTTGTAGAATTTACAGGTGATTAAACCAATAAACCAATGACTGAGTAGCTAAGCGGCTGCTGAATTTTTTTTATTTTATACACAATGTATTGAAAGACCGCATAGTTTGGTAGGTAGATACCTAATAAAGACGGTTTATTATGTTGGTTCCGGTTAAGCTCTAGTGTGTGGTGATGCCTGCATTTTCGTGTTATACTACAAATAAATTACTTTGAAAACAACAAAAATTTTATTATACGCCTTGTTAAGTGAATAACCCCCAGTGAATTGAACATTAATTAGATTAATTAAGACTCCAAATGAGCTATGATCCACGCAGGATTTGCTTGATGTGAACATGAGGGCGCGTATCATCATTTTCCCACTATGATGGTCGAAATGCATGCAGGATTTTCTTTGGCGCGAATTCTAAATTTTTTACTGAACCTTATCAAACAGATATACTACTTTTGATGGATAAATAATGAATTTCAACAACAATGAATTTGGAACAACATTTTTAAATGATTTGATCACTATTATACCTGTCGGTCTCTCTGTCTGATGCGAGGTCTGATGGGCATTTTCTACCTGGACCACAGAAAATATGTCATTACTCAGCTATTTATGAGGTGAGCTTTTAAATACCGACGGCTCAATATGGTAAACGCTAGCTTTGAAACATTAATAAATATCTTGAGTTTTTCAACGAATTATTCATTTTTACGGGTCTCTTTCTCTCGTTGTCAGGAGCTTTTGTTTAAAATTAGAAAAATCTGGAAGTTTCCGTTCGCGAGCTCCAAAATAACTTACCTTGTTTATGCACGCAAAATATTCAAAAAGTTTTAGCAACCAGAAAAATATATAGGTAAGTACATATCTATCAGCCGTATGCAAAAACAAGTTAGTCGCTATTAAGAATTTATCACATTTTTCAATAAAGATGCAATTTTAACGATTGTCGATTCATTAACACTATTTATTTACTTCTGATATTCTCTAATAGTCTAAATAGTCATGAGAATGAAAGAACATATGATAACATAGTTGATGAATAGACAAACGTCAAAAATGCATCTTCAAAAACGCTACTAATTCTTAGTAGCGAACTAACTTGACCATGCATATGGCTGTATATTATTAAAAGCACTACAACGAAATTAAATATCTGCCTAACTATTTACAGGGGCGGAACAGCTAAGAGAGCGTTAATATTTATGGTGTCCTTGGGTGACTTTTGAAAATCGGTGTCTTTTGGAAGAAAGACAAACTACACAAAAAGAATCAGGTAGCACGTTCCGAGCCATCCCGCCCATAAATTGCCCTAAAAATTTACTGCTTTGCCTTCCGCCATTCGTTTGTGAGTTTGTGACAGAACCATAATAGATACAAGAGTAGGTATACCTGACCGTTTTATGACGGTCACGGTATCTAATTTGCGCTAGCAAGTCAAAAAGTCTAGGCCCTGCAGTTTAGATTGACATTGCTAAGTGCTTCAAAGCATAGGTAGGCAAATTATTCAAGTTCAATGTGCAGGGTGTTCACGTTAAGACTGACCCCCCCCCCCCCCCACTAGCTGCCTTATCCCTTACTGGGACAATTTCAAAAAAGAAAACTAAATTCTTGAAGGAGTTTTTCCAAATTTTTTCAATTTGACCATAAAAAATTTATAAATCAATAATTTACAGGGTGTCGCAAAAAAACATTCCATTAACATGCAGTTGGTGCAGTCTTTTATCCTGATTACAACGAAATATAGCACCCGACAAGTTAATTTTTTTGCGACACCTTGTATATTATTCAAGGATCAGTTTTTATTTTTGAAATTGGTTCAGGGATAAGCCGGCTAGTGGGGGGGGGTCAATCTTAACGTGAACAGCCTGTATAAATATTTGAATGATGAATTTCACAACATATTTTATTGCAAAAGTTCTTTTGTTTTTCATTCCCGGCAAAGATGGAGACTCCAGCCGTCAATCTTATATTTTGCCATAAATAGGTAGTTATTATTATAGAGAACGGTGGCGGTGGCGGCACCAAGCAAACACAAAAGCATGGAATTACGAAGAACTCTTGACTGCTTACAGTATATGCTTACAGAGGTATCTCAGAATTCGCGCCTTCGGAGTCCACAGCAGTTTATGGGAAAGCTTAAAAAGTGCTTGAAAATTGTTGAAAAAAATTAGGTCTTTTAATTTTGAAGACTCTATTCCGATGCCCTGGTACAAACACAAAGCTGTGTGATTTTCTGTTCGACATCTGCTCGAATCCTTTGGATGCATTTTAGAAGAAAAATAATTTCAAAGATTCTGAGCTCTCCCTTAATACAGGGTGTTTGCAAACTTGGGGTGGAAAATTGAACAGCAGGTAGATAAATGCTCCAAAAGTGCCAGTAAAAAATTTATTATTTTGATTTTTGGGTATATGGAGGGTCAAAAAGTGGTCCGTCGACCCCTTCTATGTTCGTTATTTTGAAAGAATTCCTCGAAGAATTCAGTAAACTCTTTTCATCAAACCAAAAAGCAAATTTTTTCAACATTTGAATGTGTTGTGTAATCTGGTTTGGTGTACAGGGTGAGTCATAAATCCTGAAAGTCTATAATTTTTTTTCGAAAATGCTTGTAGTTCTAGAGGTTATAAAACTGATGTACAAAAACAAGAAGTAGTTCCCATACAAAATTTTCTGCATGCATTTTTGAAAAAATTTTGATTTTCAGGCTTTACGATTCACCCTGTAGAGTAAATAAAATTACAAAACACATTCAAAGGTTCAAAAACATTGTTTTTTGGTATGTTGAAAATAGTTTCTAAAATCTTTCAAAATGACGAAAATAAAGGAGGTCGGAAAAAGGACCACCTTTCGACCATCCATATTTTCAAAAATAAAAGCCCTACATTTTTTTTTCAACATTTTTGTGATACTTTTGTATTTTTCTAACTTGTGGTCCAATTCTCCACCCGAAGTTTGCAAACACCCTGTAGAACGTATGGAAAACAAAATATTCAATGCACATACATAGTGGCTGATATTTTTCACGCATTATTCTGCCCAAATGCTTATATGTTTTTGAATAATGGAACTAGGAAGGGCTCGAAGGGTCACATTTCTTAGGGCCAAATTCAAAGACGCCACTTATCTTCACTCAACCTACCCTAAGACAATGGGATTTTTACCTGAAACCATTGGTTACGTCAAATTGAGTGAGAATCAAGTGTGAGTGTTGGTTGAGTGATGACTCTGAATTTGGCCCTAAATGCACTCTCTATTATTACAACTTCAGTATGGGGAAAAAAATTGGGTACTTTGGGACAAATGGATTTTTTTTCAATTTCAAAACAATAACAGAAGTTTTCCGTTCAACTTCCGGGAAAGGTTGTGCTAGAAACTGTAAAAACTTTTGCGCTTCACTTCAAAGTTCTAATTTATTATTCTGTCTCATGCGAAATACCAAGTACAGGTACGTAGTACGTACCGTACCATGCGTATATACTTGACTATTATTCAGGCACGGATTTTTCTATGACTTGATATTTCATTTTTTCCATTAGGACTCGAATGATGATACCTACCTAGTATTAAGGATACCTATTTTTAGAAATCAAAAACAGGCGAATTACAGAATGAATCTCAATAAAATTTGGCAACGAAATGACAAATAATAGTGGTGACTTGGCGATTTAACGGATGCTAACAACACAAATGAATTTTATTCTCGAATTTCGATCATTTTTTCAATTATAAATGGGCAAACTTTCTCACGAATTTACAAACGCAGTAAGCAACAAACTATGGGTAACGTTTGATCCTCATCAAGTACGTACCTACTCACCTACCCAACATAAAAAAAACAAGGGCTGATCAATCAGATTCAGGTAGGTATAGGTATTTACTGCATGTTTTAATTTCTAAGAAGTTACTCACAAAGGAATAATTGGAGATTCTTTCGAATTTTATGTGAATCATTGAATCAGTACCCAAAAAAGTGATATCTATATGTACTACTCAAATCAATCATAGAATAGCTACTTGAATAAAAATTGAAAATAAAAAAGGCAAATTTTCTGCATTTTCATTATTTCCATAACTTGTCGACCACACTCCTGGCGTATTTTGGTAAATTTCTGTTTCATAAACCGGGGCTTTACCCATGCCGCTCTGCTTTTTGGCGGGAAGATTCGCGAATGAACATTGTGGGGGTTTCACCCACGGGGGGGGTTAATCAAACTCTTCGATTGGTATAGTAACAACTGAATAACAATTTATTAGCAGAAGGGCACATCTTGCCTGGTGAGTGGTTATCTTTCGTCTGCGGTGCACAGCACACACAAAACATTGCGAATACAATAAGATCCCGTGAGGGGTTCGCCCAAGCTACCTGGAAGGGCAGTGGGGGTGCTCAGCTCATATTATACAATCTACTTAGATAAGGACATATGCACTTAACATGCTCCCACCTTTGACGGAATGTCAATATTGAACTTAAAATACTTATGTAGGTATAAATAACACTTCGGTAATCAATTATTGTAAATGCAACAGAGTATATCTTAGTATTATTTAGAAACAGGGGAAAATATCAAAAGTAGTAATAAATCAAACAGTTACAGTGATATGGTAATTAAATATGAACAAGAATAAAGGTAATCATATCAAAAATATAATAAACGAAATATTCGTGAATCTTCAGTTTAGAAAAGCGCGGATTAAGTTTTACACTTTAGCACTTTGATACTTTGTCAGTTCTTTGTCACCACTTGATCACGGTAGCACTCAATTAGTCCCTTGATTCTTCGATGGGAAGTACGCAAATCTTGCGGGTACTTCTTTTGATGGTACCGCCGCTGGCTGTTTGAATTGTAGCCACGCGAGCGACTTTATCGGCGCCCAAATGTAGGGTGACAACACGGCCCAATTTCCACATCAATGGAGGAATGCCATCTTCGGCAATCAGCACCATGGCCCCTGGACGAACTTGGTCCGCTGGAGAATTACGCCACTTAGCGCGCGTCTGCATTTGTGAAAGGACTTCACGGTGCCAGCGGCGCCAGAAATGCTGCCTCAGCTGCTCGATCCGTTGCCAGCGGTCCAAACGATTCTCAGGAATCTCCAGGTGGTCAGGCTCGACTGGTGCAGTGAGGGACTCAAATACGAGGAAGTGGCCGGGTGTGAGAACTTGGAAATCGTGGGCGTCATCGGACAATGGAGTTAGAGGACGGGAATTAAGGATGCTCTCTATACGACACAGCAAGGTACTCATCTCCTCAAAAGTCAGCTGTGAGTTCCCTAAAACCCTCTTAATGTGAATCTTGACTGCTCTAATCAAACGTTCCCACAAACCGCCAAAATTCGGGGAACGGGGCGGAATGAACTTGAATTCCGTGTTCTCAAAATGATGTTGAAATTCTTCGCGAAATTTCGAATTTTTAACAATACTGGCGGCTTCTCTGAGATCTTTGTCGCCTCGTGCAAAATTCGTGGCATTATCGCAGAAAATTTTCGCGACGTTTCCTCTTCGGGAAATGAATCTACGAAACGCGTTCAAAAAGGAAGCTGAAGAAAGGTCGCCAACTAATTCTAAATGAACCGCCTTTGTTGCCATGCATACGAACAATGCCCCGTACGCTTTCACCAGTTTGGCAGAGCGGTAGCTACCCTGTTTAACGAACAAAGGGCCGAAGTAATCGAGGCCCGTGTTCGCAAAAGCTCTACCTGCGGGTTGGATCCTCGCTTTGGGTAGATCGCCCATTTTGGGGTTTATTGTTCGAGGTGTTACTCGAAAACACCTCACGCAATTGCGTGTTATTTTCCTTACGGAACTTCTACCTGAAAGCGGCCAGTATTTTGCTCTCAATGAAGATAGAGTTGATTGTGCCCCAGCGTGCAAATTTGACACGTGTTCCTTTCGGATTAAAAGTTCCGTTACATGATGTTTCGGAAGTATTATCGGGAATTTTCTATCGTACGATATATCAGCGTGCCTGATTCTACCGCCAACTCTCAAGATTCCGTCGTCTCCTATGAACGGATCTAAGGAAGTCAATTTGCTTCCTCTGGCTAAATTGCGAGCTTGGTTCAAATTAGCAAGGTCTGAATGGAATTCGCGATTTTGAATGTGTTTTATTATGCGATCATGGGCATTTCTCAGTTCTTTGACGGTCAAGTGTCCCACAATTCTGGAATCGGACTTAGTTCTTGCGTTGTTTATGAACCTCAAACAATGTGCGATTACACGTTGCAGTTTATCAAAGGAAGAGAATCTCTCTAAAACTTCAACTGTTGGAGGGACCGTCACGGCAAGAACTGTCTTGCGTTTTTCCGCGAGTTCCTCAGGTACATCGCGGCAACTCATTTGAGTTAGCGGGGTGGAATTCCATTCTTCCGTGTTCTTGGAAAGCCACTTTGGCCCATTGAACCAGAGCGCGTTTCCATCTAATTGATGGGCTTCTAAACCGCGGCTCACATAATCGGCCGGGTTTTCACGGGTGTTTACGTGATGCCATTGATCTTTCTTCGTGTTTCTTTGGATCTCGCCGACACGATTTGACACATATGTTTGCCAAACGTTGGCTGGCGATGCAATCCAATGCAAAACGATGGTGGAATCAGAAAACAAGTACCGGTTCGCTATCGGGATTCTCAAGGAGTTCTGCACTGTCAGCATTAGCTGTACAGATAAAAGAGCACCGCATAGCTCTAATCGTGGTAAGGAAATTACCTTTACTGGAGCGAGTCGTGATTTTGATGACAATAATCTGGACTGGAAATTTCCGAGGGAATCACTTGCTCTGAGATAAATGCAAGCGCCAAAGGCCTTTATGGAAGCATCCGCAAAGGAACAAATATCAATCGCAATCGGATTTGATATCACAGCGTGACGTGGTATAGAAAGATCATTCAAACAATGCAAACTTTCTGCAAATTGCTTCCAGGAATCTCGTATACCTGCCGAAACCTCGTCATCCCAGCCCAAATTCTTATCAGCCCATAAAAGTTGCATCAATAGCTTGGCCTTGAGTACAACGGGTGCTATCAGACCCATCGGGTCATATAAGGCGGCAATGCGACTGAGAATTTTTCTCTTTGTTATTGAACCGGAAGTGTCTATCGGGGTTGTCTTGAATAATAAACTGTCAGAGTTTCGGTCCCAAAACACACCTAATGTTTTGGATATGCCGCTCTTGTTCAAATTTACAACGCTAGCACCAACATCGTCTGGTGCGGCATTTGCCAAAAGGACTGGGTGATTAGAAGACCACTTGGCCAGTTCAAAACCTCCTTGGGCAAATATTTCTTTTATTGCATTTTGCAAATTTACAGCTTCCTGTAAATTACTACTGGCGACGATTATATCGTCCACGTAGGCGTCTCTTTGTATTACAAGACTGGCGTCGGGATACTTATCCTCAACGTCTCGGGCCAATTGTTGAATGCATCTAACAGCCAAATAGCTCGAAGAGCTTAAACCGAAGGTGACCCTATTCAGCCGATAAATTTTTATCGGTTCATCTTCATGGAACCTCCAAAATATTCTTTGGAAATCGGTGTCTCTTTGATCGACAAGAATTTGTCGGTACATGTGCTTAATATCAGCAGTAAATACATATTCACGCGAGCGGAATCTCAGCAGTATTGACAACAAATCATCCTGTATCACAGGGCCCACCATCAGGTTTTTATTGAGGGAAAGGTAATCGCTGTTACCTCCCGCGGTTCCGTCAAATACCACTCGCGTTTTTACAGAATTTTCGGACAGAGATTTGAAAACAGCGTGGTGTGGGAGATAGTACGACCGTTCATTATTGATTTCGACTTCTGGTACTAATTCCATATGCCCCAAATCTAAATACTCCTGTATTACAGCGGAATACTGAGATTTCAATTGGTGGTTTCTGGAAAAGCGTTTTTCCAGCAAATTAAATCGGCGCAAAGCTAATTCCGAGGAATTGCTCCAAATCGTTTGTTCGTTTTTAAACGGAAGTCGCACGACAAATCTTCCTTCGTCATTTCGCCGGTAGTTTTTTACAAAATGTTCTTCGCACGCGATTTCTTCAGCTGTCCAAATGTTTTGCTTATGAGGAATTTCCTCTTGCTCCCAAAACCTTGTCAGGGTGGTATTCAATTGCTCATCTTGCAGCGACGTGACTGCGTGATTGCAGGTCGCGACCGCCGACTTCGTGCTTCCCTTCAGGCTTGTCGCACCCCCAACTACCCAACCCACTCGAGTATGGGTCAAGAATAGCGACGGGTCGCCGATCTTCATCCTTTTATCAAGAAGTAGCTGCCAAAATAACTCCGCGCCGATCAATAAATCTATGGCGCTTGTCTCGAAGAATGTTGGATCAGCCAAGGGAAATTCGGGCGAGATTTCGCCAACGTTCCCGAGCGGGACGCGCGGTAGGTTTTGTGTTATCTTCTCGACAACACAGCAACTCATCATGGCCTCGAATTCTTCGACTCGTGACCTGAACTTGACGCGTGTCATACGGTTTGCCTCGCTGTTTACGCCACTGATTCCCGAAATTCTGAGGTTTGCTGCCGCGGTCTTGAGTTCGAGTTTTCTAATGAACGCAGCGCTTGCAAAATTCATTTGTGATCCAGGATCGAGCAGGGCTCTACCCGAAATCCATTGACCTTTATTGTTGGCTACTAGGACCACGGCAGTGGACAATACGGTTTCATTGGCGTCGGCAAAACAATGAGTAGCGACATTCTCGCTAGATTCACTTGTCGCGGAGACACTGGTGTTTTTATGGGCTTCATGAAGCAAATAATTGTGACCAGATTCATTGCACTCGGAGCACTTTGCTCGAGACCGGCAGTCGGTCGTTGCGTGGTTTTTACGCAAGCAATTCTTGCACAATAGCATCGAATTTGCCTTTTTAACCCGGTCGCTAATGCTTAATCGAAGAAACTCTGGGCAAAAATCTATTGAATGTGGTTTTTTACACAAGTAACATTGAAACTTGTCACGTTGCGCGGTAGCCACATGACTCGATTTGAACTTTGAAAAATTACTATTGTTAGCAATCTTAGGGTGGTGTGTGTTTGGCGCGAAAGGCGGTATACCTTTGGGAGTAGAATTCGCGTCACTTAACGCTTCTAAAAATCTACACCTTTTTTCTAGGAAGGCCACGAGGGCGTCCTGCGTAGGAACTTCGTCATCCAGCGTGTTTTCCCACTGCCTCAACGTTTCGTAATCGAATTTTTTCGACATTATAGGTACGATGATCGCGTTCCATTCATCAACAGGAATGTTGAATGATTTTAAACCCTCACGGTGGCATTTTAGATCGTTTAACAGTGCGTATAGCGCGGTGGCTGAGGCTTTGCGCACCTCCGCGATATTCAAAATTGATCGAACATGATCGTTGACAATTAATCTTTTGTTTTGGAACCTCCTTTTCAGAAGATTCCATGCAACAATATAATTTGCATCCGAAATCTCTATCGCTTCTATGGCCTTAAGGGCATCGCCTTTAAGAGCCGATTTCAAATAATGGAACTTTGAACAGCTGCTCAAATTTGAATTTTCATGAATCAGACTGTTAAAGGAATTATGGAACGGGAGCCACTTGGCATAAACCCCGCTGAACTCCACCAAATTTATTTCAGGGAGTTTGACGTTATAGTGCTGATTGTTCGCATTGATTTGCGATGGCACGGATTGAATTACTCTAATTCGTGAACCTTTCCGTTCATTCAGAGCGGCTTTGACCTTGTACCAGTCATTCTCAAACACTTCATGCAACCGTTCATGTTCTGCGATTACCGCGGCTTCTGTTACTTCATCCGTGCTCAGGATGGAATTTTGCGTGTCTTCGTATTGTTTGAGAATGACTGGCAACATGGCTAGCCTTTCCTCGATCTCCTCAAGTGGTGTGTTTGCATCACACCTTTCATTGAATGACATGATCCGCGTCAATTTTCCGCGAATAGTACCACGACTTTGCACTAACTGTCTGAGGGACATGATGTATGATTTTGATCAAATATACGAAAATGTTTGCTACAAACAAACTGTACAATTTGTACTTACAAATTGAATAATTAATCAGGTGAAATAGAGAATCACAACTTACTTAAGCGGTGATTATGTACCTGCTGGCCGCAATTAGAGGTCAGGGAAATTGTGAACGAAAGGATAAGTATTTGAGCCCACTCACCTTCTGCTGTAATTTCGGCAACGTCGAAGGACCACTCCGGGACTGGCACTCGCTGGTCTCGAAGAAACTGGCTCGAATTACTTAATTCGTATTGTTCTTAGGTGGATCACTTAATCACACTCTGCTTGAATTGATGTAGGTACTCCGGGACTGGCACTCGCTGGTCTCGAAGAAACTTTGTCTTTGAATCACTTGATTCAGTGATCAGAATCACTAATCACACTCGCGAACTGCTTTACTCTGCCGCTGGTTCAACCATCCGGTTCGATGGGCCAGAAAATGTGGGGGTTTCACCCACGGGGGGGGTTAATCAAACTCTTCGATTGGTATAGTAACAACTGAATAACAATTTATTAGCAGAAGGGCACATCTTGCCTGGTGAGTGGTTATCTTTCGTCTGCGGTGCACAGCACACACAAAACATTGCGAATACAATAAGATCCCGTGAGGGGTTCGCCCAAGCTACCTGGAAGGGCAGTGGGGGTGCTCAGCTCATATTATACAATCTACTTAGATAAGGACATATGCACTTAACAAACATTATTTGCTAAAGTTGCAAACTTTTGTCCTTTTCTATACTTAGAGGGTAGAAATCACTAGGTATTTGTGATTTCTTACTCAAAAACTCCCCACGTGGTGCCGGCTCAACTATTTTCGTTGCAGTTTCTAATCCCTTAGGTACGGCAAGTCGGTAGGTAATTAAGCAACAAAAATTAATTCCTAGGCTTTTCACAGGTTTTGAAACATACATCATCTTTCTTTTCCTACAATTTTTGGTCTTGGCAGTAAGATTGACCTACGAGATTTTATAGACAAGTATACCTAGCCACTTATGTGATTTATTGGTTTTACGATTCCCCACGTGGTTTGATTTTGGTCGTGCATGGATGCACCAATTCTTAGAACAAGTAAATTACTTGGGTAAGTTCATTCAGAAGGGATGTTTCCGGAGTTCCCTCCAGAATCACGTGTGTGGGAACCAACGATTACGTTACGTCACCTCCCACGGCGCATAATGGCTTCGGGATAAATTCACTATTAACTGCATCATTCACGACCCAGTTAAAGCCGTACGACAATGAGAATGCATCGTAAGCAACGCACGTAGGTAAAGTATATAGAATAATAACAATCTTATTTCGAACAACAAGATGATGATATTATGATGATAAGAGGTGAGATGGGGGAGCGAACAATGTGCTTACCTTGTCTGCCTACGATTTCGGCCACATGTTCCGAACTGGGCACCGGGACGCATTCCGTCATGTTCTGGGACTTCTTCGAGCGAACTTCCTCCACCAATCCGACGCCGCTCAAGGGGTTGGTCATGAAACTCATGGTTCCGGAATTGTCCTGCTCCACGTTGTTCACGAACCCGTTGTTTTCCATCCCCAACAGGGAGAGCTCGAAAGCCAGCTTGTAGGCATTGCGCTCGTTCTCGACGAGCCCGCCGGACCCCACGACGTCTAGGGCCCGATCCTCGACCCTGGACCCGAACTCCAAATCTCCAAACAAATTGGTCGCGGGCATGTTGCCTGCACGAGTCTCTGTTGCAATTTCGGATCTTCTCTGCCTTCTCTACCCTCTTTTTCACTCCAAGGGAAGAATAATCTCTTCTATATCAAACGCACTTGAAACCGTTCCGTCGAAAAAACGTCCGTGTGATTACATAAAAACGACGAAGTTGAATTGTTTTATTATTAATAAGTGTAGTAGTAGTAAAAACGGTTCACTTGAGTACAAAAATATATTATAAATATCTAAGTAAGGGTCTAATGAACGTTATATAGTGATGGGCAAGGCAGACGTGCTCGCCTCCCACCGTCTTGGAACTGACTGACTCCAAATTTGACTGGCAGCGTGGTTGAGAGCGCCTACCCGAACGGAGCGCCGCCACACCGGCCATGTGCGCAGGATTCGGCAACCACGCAGGCGCCAGCAAAAAGCCGGCCCGCCACTTTCAAACCAGTTCGGGGGGTGCCACCGGCGGCGGCGGCGGTGAACCGGGGGCAGCGGGCATTGGTCCCTGGGAATCCTGGGATGGATGACCGCGCCGCGGAGGTTGGTCAGGAGCCGGTGCATGCTGCAGCGACTGGTGCAGGAATTCCAGCCGGGACTTTCAGCGAAATTAAAATCACTACTTACCGCATCAAATATGCCGATGCGATGCCGAACCATTATTGTTGGAAATCAAATAATAATTCTTTTCTATAATTTGTCCTATACAGTAGAAATATTTGAAGGAGGATTCAGAATTTAAGAATCACAGTTCGATGTAAACGAAAAAAAAAGTTTCTACCTAATTAATAATAAATTATTACCTATCAATTTATTAGGTAGGTAGGTAACTTTACATAGGTACCTATACATTTATACCTAGAATAAGATACGGCTGATCTCATAAGCTGGAAAAAAAATCGCCGTCGCACTTGGATCGTCGTTGTCGTGGAGATACCTACCTACATTCAGCTTCAGCAAGATAAAAAACCAATTACTTAGGCAGTGCTCTTGAAATATGCTCTCGCATCCGGATAAATGACCGCGATCGAAAGGATGAGCTGGACAGCGGTGTGCTGCTTATGACGAGACTGACGAAGAGGCACGTGCTTAACAAGAATTTTCGTCATTTAAGCCGCGGGACCTCTCTCAACGCGAGCATTTTGCAGGGAAAAATGCTGCTTTTTTTAGTTTCTGAAGCGAATATGTTGCTTTTTCACGACGTAATAATTGTTTATCTACAAGCGTTAAATAATACCCGTCACTTTTAGCACGTCGTCATGGGCGACGTGAAAAAATGATGATTCTGCGCATTCCTGTCATATTTTCAATAAATTCTGACATTTACCAAACATTTCAAAGACCATTGTAGATAAAATCCTGTACGATACACGCGTTAAAAGTGTCTTATTTTGTTCGCGGGGTTGCTCTACTCGCTAATGCTCGTTTCGCAAGCGTCCCCGCTCACAAAATAATACCTGTCACTTTTAACACTCGTATCGTAAATAGCTATTGTTGGTCTCATTTCAAAAAATAACTAGACAATTATTTCAGATGATCAGATGTAGCGGTTTCAATTGATTAGGCTTCATTTTTTTTTTTTTTTTTTTTTTTTTTTGATTGAGACTTTTGCAACATTAACTGAGGCAAATTTGATTTCATATTTCATGTAATCTGATCATGATCTTATCATTCTCGTGAATAGGCACATACAGGGTGCCCGAAACTAAAAAAGTTCGCATGAATATGGGTCCGAAAATGCTTCAATTGCTTCCTAAGGGAGCTACAGGTCCCTAAAGGTGGGACCCTGAAGATGGTTTTTATTTAATATCTCTGAAACCGTTCAAGAGAAATCAATCAAACTTGGCACATTCAAGAGAAATCAATCAAACTTGGCACATCCAGTAACCTTCTTGTGCCCAACAAAATGAGGCAAGATTATTTCCAAAATAATTTACCAGGGGTGGGTCAGACTGAGGTGTGGGGGTAAAAATATGACTAACTTTTTTGAATGTCAATCGTTTCCAAATTTAACAAGAAATTATTAAATACATTTTTGTTAGACATTCAAATTTTGTTGGGCATAAGAAGGTTATCAAATGTGTTGAGTTTGATTGATTTCCCTTGAACGGTTTCGGAAATATTAAATAAACACCATCTTCAGGGTCCCACCTTAAGGGGCCTGTAGCTCCCTTAGGAAGCGTTTTCGGACCCATGTTCATGGGAACTTTTTTTTTTGTTTTGATGAGAGAAAGCTGCCCTAGAACGTTGTCGGTGTATTTTCGGGACACCTGTATACCTGTATACATACAGGGTGGTCCATCCTTGCGTAATTATCCCATAGCGGTCTTACCGTTCAAGATAGAGAAAAAGATGTAAGAAAGAAGTTATATGGTTTGATGGGACCTATAACCTAAAATTACTTTCAGCTATACAGGGTGTCCCATTTTGAAGGGATCAACAAAACGTCAATTTTTTCAAATGGAACATTTTCGGATTAAGCTTTTTCAACTGTCTCATGCCTGTATTTTTGTTTTCCAATTGTGTAGCAGTGCTACCAACTAAAAATTAAAAACTAAAAAAAATCGCATTTCCACAGTTATCTTGAAAAAATCGTAGCGGCCTTGCTTTTCAAAACTAAGAGATAAAACTTGACATGGTAATAGTCAAGTCAAAGACCAATATCCCAATGTCAAAAAATTGCGATTTCTTAATACAGGGCGTTCACAAAAAAAAATCAAACTTGATAATTTTCAAAGTCTCATAACTCATTTTCTTCAAATAGCATGCCCCAAATTTTATAACGTTATCTGATAGCTTTTTTTATCCTCTTTCATTTTTACTAGGGATACCCTACCCTTAAACTTCATTTTTTTCGAGATAATCGGAAATTTTCACAAAATTTGTGATTTTTTTAATTTTTTTCCACAATTTGAGTTGGCCGTGATGAATGACAGACAAGCCAAATAGTACGCAACTCTCAGTTTGTCAGTCTTAATATTGTCGAACAAAGAAAAATGACTTTACGCGAGAGAAAATGATTGATATGATATTCTGGTAATAATCCAGATATCCAGGATCCCATTTTGTTTTTTTCTGCGTTGAAGCCATTTTTTTTTGTTCGACAATATTCAGACTGACCAACTGAGAGTTGCGTATTATTTGGCTTGTCTGTCATTCATCACGGCCAACTCAATTTGTGAAAAAAAATAAAAAAATCACAAATTTTGTGAAAATTTTCGATTATCTCGAAAAAAATGAAGTTTAAGGGTAGAGTACCCCTAGTAAAAATGAAAGAGGATAAAAAAAGCTATCAGATAACGTTATAAAATTAGGGGCATGCTATTTGAAAAAAATGAGTTATGAGACTTTGAAAATTATAAAGTTTGATTTTTTTCTGTGAACGCCCTGTATCAAGAAATCGCAATTTTTTGACATTGGAATAGTGGTCTGTGACTTGACTATCACCATGTCAAGTTTCATCTCTGAGTTTTGAAAAGCAAGGCCGCTACGATTTTTTCAAGATAACTGTGGAAATGCGATTTTTTTCAGTTTTCAATTTTTAGTTGGTATGGTAGCACTGTCACACAATTCAAAAACAAAAATACAGGCATAAGACAGTTGAAAAAGCTGAATCTGAAAATGCAAAAAAATATAGGTGTTCTGTTTAAAAAAATTGACGTTTTGTTGATCCCGTCAAAATGGGACACCTGTATAGCTGAAAATAATTTTAGGTTATAGGTCTCATCAAACCATATAACTTTTTTTCTACATCTTTTTCTCTATCTTGAAGGATAAGACCGCTATGGGATAATTACGCTAGGATGGACCACCCTGTACATATTCACAATACAGGATGTCCCTAAATTGGCCTGGCATACTTCAGCAGCAGATTCTACGATAAAAAAAAGAAAAAAAGTTCCCATAAACTTGAGTCGAAAAATGCTTCATAAGGAAGCTACAGCCCCCTGAAGGTGGGTCCCTGAAGATGGTTTTCATTCAATATCTCAGATACCAGTTTAGGGAAAATGATGAAAGTTGGCACATACTCGGAAGTTTCTATGCTTAATAGGATGGGGTTAGAGTCATTTGGAAAATTTGCCCGGGAGTGGGGTAACTTGTTAGGAGGTGGGGTAAAAATACCCCAACTTTTTTGTGTATGATTTTTTTTTCGAAATTTTATGCAAAGTTATTAAATTTCAGGATATTTTTCGGAAAAAATGGGCTCCTGTTGAACTTCGATAGCTTGCCCCATTTTCGAGTAAAACCATTTTGAAATTTTTCTGCATGCTAAATAATCGAATAACTAATAATAATTGTGTACGATGGACTTTTTTCTGGTTTCAAAATCAGCCCTGAATATTTCATAAGCGTATTCTACAACCAAAAATTGGAAAAATGTTTCCATGAACATTAGCCGAAAAATGCTTTACAAGGGGGCTACAACCTCCTAAATGCTAAATATATGCCCCTGAAGATGGTTTTTATTTATCACCTCCAAAAATAGTTAGGACAAAATGATAGCCCAGGAAAGAAATGCAAAATTTCGATGAAACCCGGAATAAATTAAGGAAAATCTAGAAATTTGAGGATCCCTTCAGAATTTGATGGGGAACAACATACTAAAAGTCCCCATCTGTTCGAGGCTTGGCATTTTTTTTTGTGGGAGCTCGAAGGTACAAGAAGTTACCATTTTTGAAATCGTTGCTTTTTCTATACTTTAAGTATAGAATAAGTTCCCAGAAAGTTTGATGCACCAGTGGGGTACCAGACGACTGCGAAGGGGTGAGGTGCGATTTTCCACAAAGTCGTATGGTAAACCGTGACTAACACCTTTCTTGACATGTTTGGTTTCATTTCTAACTAAATCACACTCTCTGATTCTTAAAAAAAAAAACATAAAATTTTGCTAGAGACGTGTTTAAACCGGTTTCATCAGAAAAAACATGATTTTTTTTGCCCTCAAATTTGATGTTTTATAGCTCTAGTTCCTCGTCTAGTTCTATCAGTGTCCAATATATTCCAAACTATGATTTTGAACCAGACAGTTAGTTTGGGCTATTTCACACACAAATATCATGTTCTGATTATTTTTTCCCTTTTTACAAAGTAACGGAGTGAGCTTGTTTCTTGAGATGTATCATGTCAAAGCTTGATTTGACGGAACGTGCTATTTCACAAGAAAAATTAGGCTACGATCAGAATGAAGTACCAATGTATGTACTTCAATCATTCTAAGGCATGAAAATAGTTTTTCCATTATCAAATAAAATCAAGGAAACTAAAATCGGAGCCGTCCTTTAGTCATGCGACATCATTTTTCTTCCGACAATGCGGAATAAATTTCGCAAAAAAAAAACGCAAACTTTCGATCTATAAAGTCGTTTTGTAGCTCCATTTCCATCGTGGTTCAAACCACCCATGATCACAATTTTGACATAGATTGTTCCATTGAACTATTTATCAGATGAATTTCATAACTAGAAGTTTCTATCGTTGTTACAAAGTCACACGGTAATTTTATTCCAAAACGTGCATCGTGTAGAAATTTTATTTCAAAAGCTCGCATTGTCGGAGAAAAAATGATGTCATGACTAAAATACGACTCCGATTTTGATTTCCTCAATTTTGTTTGATAGAGAAAACTATCTTCATGCCTTAAAATGATTGAAGTACCAATTAAAAGCTACATTCCGATCGTAGCCCAATTTTTTGGTGAAATAGCACGTTTTGTCAAATTAAGCTTTGACCGAGGCTTTGACATGATACATCTCAAGAAACTAAATCACTCCGTGACTTTGTAAAAACTGGGAGAGAAATCAGAACATGGTATTTGTGTGTGGAATGGCCCAAACTAACTGTCTAAATCGAAATCATAGTTAGGAATACATTGGACACCGATTGAACTAAAGCTACAAAACATCAAATTTGAGGGTAAAAAAAATCATGTTTTTTTCTAATAAAACTGGTTTAAATACGTCTCTATCCAAATTTTATACTTATTTTTGGAATCAGAGAGTGCTATTTGATTAGAAATGGTACCAAACATATCAAAAAAAGTGTTAGTCACGGTTTACCAAACGACTTTGTGAAAAATCGCACCTCGGCCCCTTATAAGTCATCGGGTACGCCACTGGTGCATTACACTTTCTGGGAACTTATTGCATTGGGTTTCTAGACCTTGAGAATATAAGGTCCAATGAGAAAAGAATGAAAAAAGCAACGATTCAAAAACTGGTAACTTCTTGTACCTTAGACCTCCCACAGAACAAATGCCAAGCCTCGGACAAATGGGGACCTTTAGTATGTTGTTTCCCATCAAATTCTAAAGGAATTCTCAAATTTTCAGATTTTCCTCAATTTATTCCGGGTTGAAACCTGTTTTGCCTGGGCTATGACGGAAATTTAGCAATAAGTACTCTAGGATTTGTATCCATGATAAGATAGTTAAAATCATTAAAAAAATTACCTGGGGATGAGGTAACTCAGAAAAAGCAGGGTAAAAATTACCCAAAATTTTTTGTGTTCAACTTTTTCCAAGATTTCGTGCAAAATCATGAAATTTCCGTGTTTCACGAGGCCGACTTCTTTCTGGTTCCAAAATCAGCCTTGAGTATTCCATAGGTGTATTTCATGGCTAAAACCATGAAGAAAATTCACTTTGATCATAGGTCAAAAATACTTCACAAGGGAGCTACAGCCCCTGTTCGGTGGTTCGGGGAAGGTATCCTCGTTATTAAGCATTTTTCGGCCTATGTTCATGGTCACTTTTTCGAAATCGATCGTTCACAAATTCGGTTCTTCAGCCTGCAAAAATTTTCAAAACGATTCTGTTCGAAAGCGGGTGAAATTTCATAGCTTTGCGCAAACTCCTGATGAAACACACAAAACAGCTGGGGTCATTTTCACCCCGCTTCTTCCGAAGTTACCCCACCCCGAATAATTTCTTTTATTGATTTTTACCCCATTTTATTGAGCATAAAAATTTTAGTGTATTTGCCAAATTTCGTTATTTTGTCCTAACCAGTTTCGAAAGTAATAAATAAAAACCATTTCCAGGGGCACACATTTAGGGGGCTGTAGCCCTCTTATAAAGCATTTTTCGGCTTATGTTCATGACAACTTTTTCCTTATTTTTGGTCATAGAATACGCTCATCAAAACTCAGTGATCCTTTTGGAACCAGACAAAATTTGAACGTCCCCAAAATACTCTATGCCAAAATCGATTCGTCAGCTGCAAAAAAATTTCAAAACGATTTTACTCGAAAACGGGGCAAGTTATCGAAGTTCAACAGGAGTATTTTTTTACCGTAAAACACCCTGAAATTTCATAATTTCACATAAAATCTTGAAAAAAACATACACAAAAAAGTTGGGGTGATTTTTACCCCACCTCCTACTCAGTGACCCCACTCCCGGGCAAATTTTTCAAATGACCTCTACCCCATCTTGTTGAGCATAAAAACTTCTGGGCGCATGCCAAATTTCATCATCTTGCTCTAACCAGTTTCTGAGATAATGAATAAAAACCATCTTCAGGGACCCACCTTTAGGGGGCTGTAGCTCCCTTATGAATCATTTTTTGACCCAAGTTTATATGAACTTTTTTCTAATTTTTCATCGTAGAATCTACTGCTGAAGTATGGCAGGCTAATTCCGGGACACCTGTATACAGGTGTTTCAGATTAAAATCGTGTCCTTTCAAGAAACGACGAGAAACTTCAAAAGAAGTAGACTTTCTTAAAAAAAAAATGTCAGAAACAAATAATAACGGAGATATAGGCATTCAAAGTTGAACTTTCAAAATCGATTCTTCGTCATAACTTTGGAACTTCCTGACCGATTTTGTTCAAATTTGAATCTAAGCTCACTGAAATCAGTCTGTATCAAATAATAGTAACGCGTTCTATCAGAAAATTTCAAGGGCGTAGATAATGGGGGGTGCCCCCGCTTTTTTACCCCTATTTTTAAATCCCTGGTCCTGATAATTTGGTACATTGTTCATATTTTTGAATTTTTCGTTCGATTTGGAAGAAAAAGTTACGCTTGCAAATTTTTGATTAGAGGCTTCGTTCTGGAGATATTTAAGGTTGAAAGTTCGGAAAACATCTCGAAAACACCTTTTTCAAAGGCCTACAAAAATAAAATCCAAGATAACTGATGATTCCTTCATGAAATAGGTTTTCTAGGTGCTTCAAGTTGCTAACTACGAGTTTTTCTAAGAAACAAGAAGTTTTTAGGAAAAACATATTTTTTGCTCTTGAAACTGGATATTTTGATGTGTTTTCCAAACTTTCAAACCCAAATATCTTGAAAACGAAGCCCCTAATCGAAATTTTGCAAGGATAACTTTTTCTTTGAAATTGAACGTAAAATTCAAAAATGTGAACAATCTACAAAATAACTAGAGGGGTAAAAAATAGGGGTAAAAAATCGGAGGCATCCCCCATTATCCACGCCCCTAAAAATTTTCAATTGACCGCATTATCATCGTTAGATACCGGCTCATTTTATTTTGCTTCGGTTCAAATTTGAACAAAGTTGATCGAGAAATTCCAAAATTATGACGAGAAATAGATTTTTCAAGTTCAACTTTGATCGATTATACCTCCGTTATTATCCGTTTCTGACATTATTTTTCCAAGAAAGTCTACTTCTTTTGACGTTTCCCATCATTTCCTGGAAGGACGCGATTTAAATCTGAAGCACCCTGTATTACTCATCAAGGAAGAGTCAACAGTTTTGGAAAATCTCGAGCGGTTCCTGAAATATTCAGGAAAAACTTAATTTTCTTCTGACTATTTCACTAGAGTGTATTACACCGACAATAAAATCTAGTATTCAGATGACTATTTCACTAGAGTGTATCACACCGACAATAAAATCTAGTATTCAGATGACAAAACACGTACCTATACCTACCTGGGCAAAACCAACATGATGGTTTTGCAGCGGCAATTTTTTGACGTTTCACTCGTTCCATTACATTCAAACTGCTTTGGTAGATGTAGCGCATTTTCCTATCGACTACGCTATTTTTATACTTTGTATTCGCCTGTCCGTCCCAATCCGTCCAGCCGTCCGCCTTGTTATAAAATTCCTTTTGTAAATGACCGGAACTTAGCTAAAGATGAGCACAGGAAAACAAAGCAAGCTCAAATTGAGTTACCTATAATATTTGTCAGACTGACACTTTTGCATCAATTTGAATCGGCGGTCGTCACAAACAGTATTCAAGCAAACTAGTAAGCTTCATTGCATCTTGTTGTATCAATCGAAGCCCCAGCGGGCCCCCTTGTGTTTTCATGCATCGTTTATATCCCTAATGAGTTGCCCCTTGTGTCTTCTTCTGTGGCTCGAAGCCCTTGCGGGCCCCTTTGATGTGGATGTCTATGTGCCGTTCAAAGACCTAGCTCACCTTCTTATGACGTACTGTAAGCCCCATTGAGTCTTCTTCTGGCTTTCGAAACTTTGGTGTGTTGTCTTGTATTTTCTTGGTTTTTCAGTCAGGGTTTTAGTAGAAACTCTTTTCTTCATCTCCCGAGACTCTGTGCTCTTCTATACTTTCTTTGGATGCTCAAGATCCTAGCGGGCTCTCTTATACCTCCATACGCCGTTAGTCATGACTTCCGAAACTCTCTCGGCCTTTTTATGGCTTCACGTTATTTTAGAACTAGATAGGTATCTTGGTTTTGGATGAAAAAGCTGTTCAAAGAAAGCCTCCTTTTCTCTCGTAAAATAGTCATGTCGAATACCACTCGAGATAAAATTTTGAAGGCAAAATTTTTCTCTTGTAATATTCAAATTTGTTGCTTTTTGGCAATTTCGCTCATGACATTTAATCAAAACCACTCGCCTGCCGGCTCGTGGTTTTGTTACAAATGTCATTCGCGAAATTGCCAAGCAACAAATTCTCATAACAATCGAAAAATTTTGCCGACAAAATTTTATCTCTTGTGATATTAAATACGACAAAACACGTACCTATACCTACCTGGGCAAAACCAACATGATGGTTTTGCAGCGGCAATTTTTTGACGTTTCAATCGTTTCATTACATTCAAACTGCTTTAGGTAGATCGAGAGGTAGATGTAGCGCATTTTCCTACCGAAGACGCTATTTTTATACTTTGTATTCGCCTGTCCGTCCCAATCCGTCCAGCCGTCCGTCTTGTTATAAAATTCCTTTTGTAAATGACCGAAATTTACCTAAAGATGAGCACAGGAAAACAAAGCAAGCTCAAATTGAGTTACCTATAATATTTGTCAGACTGACACTTTTGCATCAATTTGAATCGGCGGTCGTCACAAACAGTATTCAAGCAAACTAGTAAGCTTCATTGCATCTTGTTGTATCAATCGAAGCCCCAGCGGGCCCCCTTGTGTTTTCATGCATCGTTTATATCCCTAATGAGTTGCCCCTTGTGTCTTCTTCTGTGGCTCGAAGCCCTTGCGGGCCCCTTTGATGTGGATGTCTATGTGCCGTTCAAAGACCTAGCTCACCTTCTTATGACGTACTGTAAGCCCCATTGAGTCTTCTTCTGGCTTTCGAAACTTTGGTGTGTTGTCTTGTATTTTCTTGGTTTTTCAGTCAGGGTTTTAGTAGAAACTCTTTTCTTCATCTCCCGAGACTCTGTGCTCTTCTATACTTTCTTTGGATGCTCAAGATCCTAGCGGGCTCTCTTATACCTCCATACGCCGTTAGTCATGACTCCCGAAACTCTCTCGGCCTTTTTATGGCTTCACGTTATTTTAGAACTAGATAGGTATCTTGGTTTTGGATGAAAAAGCTGTTCAAAGAAAGCCTCCTTTTCTCTCGTAAAATAGTCATGTCGAATACCACTCGAGATAAAATTTTGTCGGCAAAATTTTTCGATTGTTATGAAAATTTGTTGCTTGGCAATTTCGCGAATGACATTTGTAACAAAACCACGAGCCGTCAGGCGATATTAAATACGAATATTTTATTTCTAGGTAAATCAGTGAGTTTTCAAGATATCGAAGTGCAATTTGGTAGTTTTACGGCCAGAATTGTCATGAATCAAAAACGATTAGGAGCCAAATGCAAGGCCTGCTATTTCCAGAAATAAGACAATCAACTTTTTTTTTAAACTCCGTTTTTCACTCCGTTTTACTCAACAGTTGAAAAATTGACTGCTGAATGTGAGATAGTTGACATCCAGTCACCCTATCATGAAAAAGATGGTCTTGAAGCAAGGTAAGGGTCTTTTCGTCGAGAAAACATTGTTACCCAAGGCTTTCATGGTAGGTAATACGCATTTCACAATTGCAGCGTCTGGTGATGGCTAATGAGAAATTTGATACTTAGAGCAAAGTGAGTTCTTTGCCACAATACTACATTCACCTTGTGATTCATTATCAAAATTCCCGATGATCGGTCCAAAGGTAAACTTTTGATAGCTTGTTGAACAAAATATGTGGCGCTTTTTGGTGAGAAATGTAAAAAAAATCGGGCAATCATTATCATGTTATCCCTCACGTGAATTTCTTTTTTCAACTTCTCTGACGAATCGACTGAAATTCAAAGCCATAATAGATCATTTGCAAATATTTGAGATTATCAATTTACAAAAAATCCTAACCTCAAAAATCTTCAGGATTAATAGATTAAAAGTTATAGTATCAAACAATTTTTTTTGATAGCTCAATGGTAGGTACCAAGCAATTTTCTTTGCGATAATATTAGCATGTTTTATGTAATTTCTGAATATGAAAATGATTTAAAAAAAATATATGCATACAGAATGTCTTTTTTTTAATTCATTCTCATTCAAAATTGAAGTTTTTTTTTTAAGGCCGGCCCTGGTCCCTGGAAGTTTGAAACAATTAGATAAGGCAATGTCTCAGATATCAATAGAAAAATCAACACACAAAATTTCAATCCAATACGTTCGGTCGCTCTGAAGATAGAGCTTGTCAAAAAATTCTACGAAATTCATGAATCACCCTCCTTGCTTGAAAACGAACAGTTTTAGAATAATCTCAAATCCAGATCCTGGTTCGCCTGGAAAAACTGGACCTACCCTTAAGCTACGTCGCTACGACGTCCATTTGGTGGTGGATCATCCTGTATAGGATTGTATTTAGAGGAGAATTTTAACTTTATTCTACCAAATATTCCACATCGGTGCGAGACCCACGGGTCAATGGTTACGAGTTTTTGGCAATCACCCCAAAGCTACGGCTTGTTGGTAAAAGATTACACGTTGCTTACTGGCGCTTTAAATGTTCTTCAAGCAGTGGCGTAACTTCAAAATTGCCTTTCCCCCCGCAAGAGTTGACAAGGACCCTCGCGATGGCGAAGAATTTTATTTTTTGTAATATATGGGGAGCTTTGCCACCCAAATTGCCCCTGTTTGTGCGGCCAACCCTGGACTTTTTTTATGGACCTGAGCATAAAAAAAAATTAAAACAAAAGAGCAATATAGTTGTTAATTGACTTCAATTCGCATTTCCACCAAATCGGCAAAGTTCAATAATCTAAAGACTTCCAATAAAGAATAAGTAGAAGCAGTGCAGGGTCTCGCCGATTCGGAGCCTATGTTGAGCAAGATGGATTTATTTAGGACGTTTGATGGATCAAAAAAATCCAAACGAAAAGTTCGACTCATATAATAATGGGTATCACAAAAAACAAAAATGTTACAAAATCGCGAACTCGCAGTTCGCAGCTGAAACTGCAAACTAATATACTCTATTAAATGAAACAAAAATTACAATTGCAGGCTATCAAAATAAAGCACATAAAATCACAAAAGGAAGAGATCTACAAACTGAAAATAAAACTGGGGCCGAGTTTGGGGCCCCCAAAATGAGCTGTACGTACATACATCTCCAATTGAATTTTTTTTGCACAGACTACTTGGGGGCCCCATGAAATCTTAAAAAGTTCGTGCCCGAACCAAGAAAAGCCTTGCTAAATAACGATAAACCAATTATTACAACAATATCAATCTGAAAAAGATGATTATTGTAATACCCTAGGTACCTTTTAAAGTCTTGTCGTCTAATTGTACATCAAAATAATGCTCATCGAATACATAATTAGAGCGAGATTTCGATTTTGGTCCTGATTTATAATAAATGGGTATGGGTAACCTAACAGGTAAAATATAAAAAATACAGGTACCTATTTGATTATTTAAATAAGTGGTTCGCGGTCTCCTTCGCGATGTTTTTGTCCAATTATCTAAATTCCCAATATTTTCCTCATAATCCTCATTGTTGAACATGAAGCAATGTATGCAGGGAACAAAAGATATCCGATTCATCGCTAAGTGGCGATATTATCTTCTCATCCTACGGGTCCAGCATAATATTCTCTGCTTTTTTGTTATACGAAAGGAGACTGCATTAAGGGGTGGGTCGGCTTGGAAGCCGCTGGGGTAGGTAAAGTATATTCAGGTAAAAATAGCAATTTCACAATTCTTTTCACGGGAACGCTTCTTTTATCGCCGGCATCTTTTGTCCTTTTGTTATGGGCGCAGTTTCGCAGCTTCGGACAACCTAACAACACCCATCAGATCCTCCGGGAATGGTCGAATTCCGTTAGTACCTAGCTACGGTCTTGGCTTTATATGGGACCAGTATTAGTTTTGGAGCAATGGACAATGGTCAGGGTAACAAGGGGATGTTTACTTGAAAAGAGTACAGGTCACTTTCCCGAGACGCAAACAACACTTCATAAATCATATTGAAGGTTATTGCCAGTGTGAATATAGATACAAAAGGATGCGACTTTCCAACTTCGAAACCTCTGCTGTTTTTACACTTCCTGGGGAGTATTTGTTAGTTAAGTAACTATGTATATTGAAGGTCGTTCGCACCCTGTATCAATCACTCAAGTCAAGTGCAGGTACTTTTACTGCATAGTTGATTATTCAAATCTTAGAAGTCGTGCCAACCTTTTATCTACAGATTTGCACCATATTATGTAGGTAAATATACAGGGTGATTTTTTAAAAAGGACCCACCCCAGATTTCTCGCTGCCAAAAATGTTTCCAGGAAAACGCCGAAACAGGTCGATTTTTATTCTTACATCTCGCACACAGGTGTACCACGAAATAACCAACATAGCTAAATGTACTTAGATGTAGTTTTTTGAGGAAAAACAGAATGATTTATATGATTGACCGAAAAATTTTTAAATAGCCATATCTCCGTTATATCTTGCATTAATTTGCAATCCTTACAGTTTGTTGTTCCAAAAGATTTTAGTGAACTGTTCATGAAAAACAATGAGTAAAAAAATTCAACCTCTGAATCTGTATTGAATTTCTGTTTTTTATACACGGTGAGTCATAAAGTACAAAAATTTAGTTTTCCTTGATAGGTTGTGTCACCCCAAAATCTTTCCGACTAGTATCTAGGTACCTATGAAAATTTTTGTTCTAAACGTCCCGTCGGGTGAGAAATTAAAAACCAGAGAGAGATTGAAAAACTGCAACTGTAGACTTGAAATGATTTTTTTTGTTGTGTTTCTTCCTGTCAAATTTGGTTTTAATTAATTGGATAGATTTAGAATAATTAAATGGTAAAGTTTCAAACTTTGACATTTTTTTATATTTGACAGATAACAGATTAACAAAAAAAATTAACAGCTTTGAATAGAGTTTTTTAAGGGCTTTTAGATAACATACAAAGTTACTCTTGCAAAATTTTGATTAGACGCTTCACATTCGAGATTTGTGTATGAAACTTTGGAAAACATCTCAAAATCACCACTTTCCAGGGACCAAATTTTTTTTTCTGAAAAACTTCATGTTTCTCAGCAAAAATGGTGATTCATCAACCTAAAACACCTAGAATTCTTATTTCGGCGGCATATACAGGGTGAAATAAAAATAAAAAGCTAAACATTTGTACCTCGAGAACCTATTTAGGTGGAGACATATAAATCGCCATAAATAATTCTGATTTCATGGTCATGAAGTCGTCGTGAACTTGAATTAAGTATCTTGAGCCGTTCTTGAAATATCTCCAAAAGACTGAAGTTTTTACCAAGAAAAAATTATTTTTGTCTATTTATCAGAAAAAAAGTTGACTGTGTTTTTTCTAAAATTAGTTGGCCTAGAGAGAGAGCTTTTCACTGTAATTTCATTTTTAATGTAATTTATCATTGTTTTGATTCAAAACACCAAGTTTCGATTCAATATCTGAAGAATTACTGATATACTAAAAACTATTTTTTTTTCGTAACGACTTCAGTCTTCTGAAGATGAAGATATTTCAGAAACGACTCAACATATTCGATTCAAGTTCACAACAACTTCATGGTCATGAAATTGAAAATATTTTTTGCGATTTTCATGTCTTCACCTATTTTGGTTCTTGAGGTAGGTACATTTGTTCAACTTTTTATTTTTATGTCACCCTGTATATGCCGCCGGCATAGTTGGTATTGATAGCATTGAGCTTCAATCAAAAGAGGATGGATCGAACAACACCTCTACCAAGTGGCACCCTGCCATCATAAAACTCAAGGTCCGTACAGTCTTCGGCATCGAGCATCTGGACTATTTAGCTTTTCTTGAGTTTTGACGTAGAAGGAGTGGACTGATGATGAAATATTCAAGGACCTTTCTTGTAGACAACACAATTTCCAACAATTTTGCTCGAAGTGCTTTTTCTTCAAGTGCCATCGTTTACGAGATAAACACGAAAAATTGATCCTCAAGTTCTTCTCGAGTCCACAACGGTCGAAGCTCACGCCGGATTCTTGAGGACTTTTACTATGTTGAACTACATGGTTAACTGAGCATATATACAATAATCCGGCTAGTTTTCATTTTTGTTCGCTATTTTTCCTATAATTCCTGGACTAATGATTTCTCAGCTGAAATAGGTTTTCTAGAATTGATAAGTTGGTAAACCACCATTTTTTCGGCTGAGCAAATGTTGCACAGTTTGAGTTGGCAGCTTCTAAATGTTTGAGGAAACATCTCAATCAGTGACAATTGTGAAAGTTGCACTTTTCGTCGTTTGGGGGCGGAATCTGTGGGCGGCGACTAACCAAAAGTAGCCTATCCTTTCCCATTTTTAGTCAGTTATTCATATATAGCGAAAGAATTAGATCGCCATGTCTTCGGGTTGATGTTTTTCATTTTAAATTGATTGGGGGCGGTTTTTAGCTTTTTTTTCATGTCGGCGGCGCATATTGAAGGTGGAATGTTTCTGGGCTTACTTTGATAAGTGGCAAGTATGTATTATTTATAACATGCATGAGAACACCAGGGCATTAGGTCTGGGAGAAATTGCAATATTATGTTCATTCAAGCTGATCTTCCTGAAGCTTCTGTGGTCCTTCGACCTTCGGACTCTTCTATTTCCGTTGTTTCAAAAGATTTTTGTCAAATGTTGTCGCAAGAATTCTGAACAAGAAATATCAACTAGTACTGTGTGGGTACTGCGCTTTTATTTACTATACAGGGTGATTCATGAAGTAAAGAAATCCAATTCCTCTAAAAATAGTCCTCCCAAAAAAATACCTTGCTACAAAACCGTGTTATCCTCTGCTCCACATCCAGAGGAGGACCAACCAAATGGTTCAGAGGTATTTATGAAGAAAAATACTTTTCGAGATATCTGACTCACCCTGTATAGAAAATGAAAATCCAATACACATTCTGATTCTTGTGGTTGATTCTTTTTCACTCATAATTCTGCCATCATCAGTTTATTGAATTCTTTTAAAATAACGGAACTGGAAGGGTTCGAAGGACCACCCTTTGACCCTTCAGAACTTCAAAAATAAAAATCCAAGAATTTTTTTGATCTTTTTTTTGATTTCATAAAAGATTCCATATACTGTATGTTGTTTTGGTCCGACACTTTTGAATCACCCTGTAGAATTAAAAATTCAGATTTAAAAAATATCGACCCCCAACATCGATAAATTTTTGGAAACTTATCCAATCAACCATCAATGATCAAAAACAGGGTTCACATTAACCTTTTCACTGCGTCCGCCGCTTATACCTATGCGTCAAAAATTTCTTAGACACTAGCTATATGACGGAAAGCACACAGAACCGTGGAGCTCCTCGATAACCCAGTCGGCTGGGTGGCTCAGAAGCATAAACTAACGCGCTCGCAACCCGTATTTCATCGCGTCCTCTCAGACCGAGGTTCGAATCCAGCCGGCGGAAGAGAAAACTTTTCTGGGCCAAACATCGCTAAAAACGTTGAAATAATTGGGTTGCAAAAAATTACTGTTGTATATTATATATAAAACTGTTGATGTAACGAATACTTGAAATAAAGTGTCAAAACTCCTATGGCCAAATGTAAGGTCGAAAAGGAGAAAACAATATATTTATTTATTTATTTACTCGATAACCTGTAAATAATAATGCTGTGCAATATAAAATTCTTATCCGTGAGTTCTCAGAATCGTGTTTCAACCCTCCACCCCCATTGTGATTGTGGTTGTGGGTAGGTATCATCGTAGGTGGGTAAGGGTTAGGGAAGGTCGAGAAATTAAGAAGTCATCAGTCCGTACCTATTTATATTGGTTTTATTATCATTTTATCATTCAGGTCCAGAATTCCACTGTTTTCTCGATTTCGACCCCTCCACCCTTTCAATAACACCAGAATCACCAGTATCTTTTCATTGCTCGTAACATTATATTTAATGGGAATGGGAAACGAAAGTTTCGGAATTCTACTCCCGTTTTCTTGATTTTGACCCCCAGCCCCCTTGAGCACAACCCCAGTGTATTGATGAGATTTTTCGAAATTATTCTCCAATATTCCTTTGCTCACACTAAAGTTAAATGTACTTGGTACCTTTATCGCTCATTCCTAGTATCCTAGTGTAATTCGAGTTGGCCGGGACTCTCGCCACGCGACCGTTGGAGAGGAGAAAAATTCGGGAAATCATAGCTCACTCGAATCACACTAGGTTTGAACGAGCTTTATACATTGATTATTATATTGCACTCGGGACATGAAAAGACTACCCTTGGCGCCCTCTCTTGCCTAGTCTTGGTAACACGTGATTCCCATAGCCAGTGGCCTATACAAAAGAGTAGCAGTCCACTCGGAAGTTCCAACCTGAAATAATGGGTTCTTGATTCAAAGACCCCCACCCCACCATTCCACCCTACTCACCATAAGTAAATAAAAAGTTACTCACTTTTTAAGCTCATTTACCTATCAGCAATTTTTTTTTGTATTAGTTTCAGCAATTCCCGTCCAAAATAAAGGTTATACTCTAAAACGGACGGAAGGTAAAAAGGTGAAATGTGAAATGGGTGATGAATTCAATTATTTTTCATCATTATCACTGTTGACAACCTCTTGGTATCTCCAGTCCGTGCGTCTCATTGGCTGAAACATTTCACTCAATTATTTCTCCTGAGGAGTTATCAAAGGTACCGACGGACGGACGGTCAAAGTGGAGCTGAAAGCGCTTTTTCCCAATTTTTTGGGAAAGTGCGCTAAAAATATAATTGATTTGTTATCATTACGACTTGGGATAATTTCAAGAATTTGTATGGATTACAATCAAGATATCTTTCAATTGTAAATAAATATATAAATTCTCCATATTCTGTGTTATTAATAATAATTAACCGAGTAATTAATACTCTTTTGGTTGAATACTATAATGAATACGTATATCATTTATTGTCAAAATAATAATAATAATAATAATAATAATAATAATAATACATAGAATTTTTTTTACAAAACTTTTACAAAATTGGATGTATGTATCCTATACTCTTCAAGTCTTTGATACATCATGGTAAAACAGATAGCAGAAATGCATATCATTGTCATGTAGGTAATCAATATTCATTTGTTAAAACATCAAAAGTGTTTAGGAATAGAGGTTAATTGGTAAAATAAGGTGTTGCGGAATCCAATCGCTGTGGGTTTATTTCTCGACAAAAATTTACCATTCAGGTCTCTTTCGAAAGCTGCAAGGATGTATTTTGGTTTGAGCCTTCAGCCTATTTGACATTTTCAAAATCCAAGAAATTCAAATTTTGAACAAATTATTTTTGAATAATTGCTCAGCTTCCACTTTTGCCAACATTCTGCGAAATCACGGATCTTTTGGAGCGTCTCCTGGTTCCCTGGTTGTGGTTGGGGTGATTTATCGACAACATTAACAGGAGCTAAGAGTGCCAGGACGATCCGAGAGAGAAGGTCGGGTACGACGTGTTCCCGGCTCTTGCGATGGGTGATGCTATAGTCGTATTGTTGTAGCTTTACGCGAATTATGAGGTAAGGGCGCAGTTTTTCAATCGACCACGCCATGACTAAGCACTCTCGTTCCACTGTGCTATAGCTCCGCTCGGCACAAGATGAATACGACTGAGATATCGGATTGGCCCCTCACCCTCAGAAAACCTTCGTACGAGAATTCCCGAAATTCCGAACCTACTGTCATCTATGAAGATATAAAAGGGCAAATCGAAATTCGGTACTGCCAAAATCGGTGCCGAAAACAAGAAAGTTTAAATTTTCTGGGAAGAGTCCTCCTGGCTCCTGGCTGTCGGTCCAAATGTACTTCGTGTCCTTCCACAACAAAGAAGTGAAGGGTGTGATAATTATTGTTGAAAAGTTCGGGATGAACCGACGATAAAACGAAACTGTTCGAAGGAAATTTCGCAATTCGGAAACTTTTGAAGGCGACGAAATCTCCAGCAAACGCTTAATTAGTGTAACGTCAAAACTTGGGTTTTGTATGAGAACAACGAGCACGTAAGTTGGCAACACTTGTTGTCAAAGTGACAGCCAATGAAATATTTGCGGATCAACAGATACTACGACCTTCCTGTAGGGTGTTTCATAACCAAAAAGGCCTTCAAGGGTAGGATAATGCTGATAAAATACATTTCACATTTTGTTTGACAGCTGCAGCTGATGTGGGAAAGGGAGAGGGTGGGAATCAGGAGTGACAGTAAGTGCTGCCAACCTAACAGAGATTGTTTTCATACAAAACCTAACTTTTGACGTCATTGCTAATTGAGCCCACTCAGCAAGAAAACATCTCTGTGACATCACTTAGATGTTCAAGTCACAACTGCGATGTTAACAAAAAAAGTCTCTGCGATGTTAAGTGGACATCTCTGTTACTTCTTATGTCCGGGTAATTAGAACATGAATGAGATATCTCAAAGATGTCCAAATGTGACATACTATCTACATCGCTATTCCACATCTCGTAGATATCACTTTTTGACGTACATGATACGTCGCATTTTGGATGTGTATTTTTAAATAAAAATTGATTTTTCACCACTTTTCAAAATAGTTTTATGTCACAGGAGGTTCCGCACCTATTTTTACTAATTTTTACAATCTATACAGCACGTTTTTTCCCTAAAGTTTTTCTTCTATGGCGTCCTCCGCAGGATTCGAACCTGGATCCCTACAGGTGATGGTTAGAGGCACTGCTGCCGATTCGTCTAAACTACCAACTTGTCTACTACAGTATTATTAAACAGCGCACTTGATGTTCAGGGATGTTTCCCGGATTATTTCATTAGGACTCCAAACGATACACCGAGCTCAAAAAGCCTCGCTGGGGCTCGAAACGTTACAGCAAGACACAAGGGACTCCGTTGGGGCCCCGGACATTATAATAAGACATGAACGGGAGTCATCAAAGTATTTGAAAGCACAATAAAACAAAAAGGGGCCCATTTTGGGGTTCCGAATAACGCAAAAGCAGACACAAGGGTTCACCAAAGGTGCGAAAGTCACGACAAAAGGCAAGAAGGCCCAGTAGGCTTTCGAAGAACACAAGGAGACACAAACGGGGCCCACTAGTTCCGAAAGCCACAAGCACAAGAAGACACAAAAGTTGTTCCAAACGACACTTGAAGACATAAGAGGGCCCGCAGGGCCTCACACTAAACATGAAGACATAAGGCTGTCCTGGCATCACACACATGGAATAGAGGACAAAACTATTTATTAAATATTTTCCGACACACAGAGCTTAACGATGACAGCCCGCGAAATATGAAAAATCTCTCAGTGACTACATCTCATTGACGTCAGTGAGATGTTACACTTCGGCAAGTTGAAAGCAGTAACAATGTGATGTCCGGTAGATGTCTCATGTTTGATGTTCGATTTAAGTTCATTTGGAAACATCTCTCAGACATTACATCGTATAACATCGCGGATGAACATCACAGAGATGTGGAAGTAACGTTCATTGTGATGTTATTTTGTGACATGATTGAGATCATCTCATTTATGAAACATGACATGCTATGCTGAGTGGGAGCGCATTGCACGACTTTGTCAGGATCGACATGCAGGCCAGTAATAGAGACGAAACCTCCGACGAAACCCAAAAAATAGTTCAGCTTGGGACGACAGAAAGACAATCATGTAGAGCGTAATACGTAACACCTCCAGATATTTTTCAAATGTAGGTGTAGCCACAATATCATCTAGGTATGAAAATGCATGAGGTCCTAATTCCGGCGTTATTATTATGTCGATAAGACGCATCCAGGTAGGAGGGGCTAAGTGAAGTTCAAAGGGCATCCTCTGGAACTGGAAGTGGTCCTCTATTAGCAACTGCAAAGACAGTTGACGGTCTTGACTACCGAGGCTCGAATCCCGGCCGGTCCCAAAAACTTTTCTGAGCTGAAATTGTATGTAAAATTCAAAATTGTAATGTAAACTTCTTCCCTCCTATAGCCACGATAATGCTGAAAAGGAGTAAAACATTTATCTATTTATTTATTTATTTATTTATAAAACGAATCTCCACCTTGAGAGACTTGGCATACTTCTTAGACAACGCAACTCGGTAAGATGGTCGTCGGCAAGGAGGTTAGAATATAAGGAGGGAACGTAACCCAGCTTGTAGGCGAGGAAATTTGATGCGGAACGGGGTGAGGGGAAATTATGTATTTGAGTATGCAACCCGTAAGTCATGAACCACCCGAAGGCACACGAATCACAGAAGTCTATCCCACAGAATTATACAGCAAAGTGACAGCATATCATTCGTTTTTGTGGTTAAATTTTTTCATTTGTCAGTTTCGCTCTTCAATGTGGCATTTTCAATCGCTTTTGAGGTTTTTGAATGTGAAAACCACAGCTATCGCCGTTCAGAGACAGTTTTTCCAAGCAGAAGACAATCCCAACTAGAAAATACTGTTGCATAAGTAAGTGAACCTGGAACAATAAATTTTGAAGTTACGAATATGCCCAATTCAAGATTTGCAGCTCCAAATGATTTGATTGTATCCTCTACGTGTGCCCTTGTCCAGTGCCGAATTAAAAAGGACATAACCGCCTTGCAAACTCATGGAAGACCAAACAAATGAAAAGCTCGAGCAAGCCAAAGTATGCCTCCTGCACTGCCCAGAGCACAGCTGCTGTGTACTACCTATTTAACCTAGTACAGTTACCAATATTGTGCGTACGGAGTTACGGACCTACGTGTGTGTTGTACTAGTGTGCACCTACACTGGATAATTCATACTAATAAAATGGAAGCAAGTCAATCAGGTAATTGAGAGTCAAAAATGCCACAAAATTTTGATAATATTGGTTTTATCTTTCCAAATTCAAGGATGCCTATTTTTGGATTTCACATGCACGATCGAAGAGAAGATACTGCCTTTTACTCAAGAAAAAAGTGAACAAAGAAAATTGTCATTTGAAGTATGAGCGCCTCGACCCAGTCAACCTTCAAGTTCTTTTGTGCATAGGTGATGATTTGATGAAATGGATATGATGTGAGGCTTAGCTTTAGGAGGCCTAGATCTTAGTTCAGAGCACCATGATGAAAGGCATTAAAAAACCACAGAATAATGATGAATCAGAAGAACGATACTGCTTGGCCCAAGAATTATTATTGAAACTTGAGTAAATTTCTTTGAAAATTTACAATTGAAAATAACTTTTCCATATTCTGATCTCTGAACCTCACCAGAACATTCCATAATCAATAAGGAAGGATCGAGCACTACTGGTGGTCTCTGAAGAAGTAGGTAATGGAAAGATGGAGTGAATATTTCCAAGAGTTACTGAGTGCACAACCAAGATAGACTGATGAAGACGACATTAACAAAGATAATACGATCGAAAACAGAAATGAAGGGACGCTAACAGAAGACCTGAAAGAACAAAAGCATTCCTGAAACTGAAAAACGGCAAAGCTCCTGGACATTATAAATTTACACCAGAGATAATGAATAGCTTTGGGAGAAGAGGGAAAAAGATTGCTGCTGGAAATCTACAATATAAAGCATAGAAAAGAAAAGGGGGTTCTTAAGGACGGATTCGCAGGTACGAGTTGCAAGACTGGCCGCCGGCAGCACCAGTTTTGTGTTCGTGCCATTCGTGCCCGTGAAATTTCGGGCTAAATACCGCAAATCACTCGCTGGGCAGTCCGACTCTCTCCTCGTCGATCATCGCCAAATTTGTCAACTACTATTGTCATATCAACGTCAGTTCCATAAATTTTGAGTACTTATTCAGACCTCTTGGTTCATTTGGAGTTTTCTGGGACCTTTTCTGGAAATTGTTAGAAGCGCCGAACCCATTTGCTATCGGCTCTGGTTAAAACTGAGCTATTTAATTGCAGGTACAACATTTCGTGAAAACTCATTTTGTTTCCAGTGAATTCCATTTCTTTTGCCGTTTCTTCCGATGATTCCTCTCTATGTATAACTTTTTTAGTAGGTAATTGAATGACAATTTACATTCCAGGATTCATATTCCATATACCAACAAAATAAACACCCAAGTTATTGTTTGGTTTTGGGTTGTATAGAAAAATAATGTAGCCAAACCAAATTTTCGTCCAACAAACTCTTTCCATTCCAAGACGAAAGAAACACCCATTACTCGCTATTTATTATATTTAATGAAGTTAATAATAACGAATATTACAATGCATAGTACCTTAATCCCATTATTTTTTTAAATCAGAGTCAGGACTTTTTGAGGCAAAAATAAACTATATGCTATATGCTTCGCTGCGTAGCTCTTCGAGATGGATGTGACGGATGCCAGTTGATAAAGTTGCCTGTACTGCTGTACGTTGAGAGGATTTTCCTTCCGTGTTCCACCACGTTTTATTTTTGGTTTGATTTCTCGATCGCACAATGTACACTCGAAAGTCAAAGAACTTATGCTATAACTCATTTTTGACTTCTTTGAAACGGTATCATCTGCCGGTGGGGCGAATCCAGGAATGGTTGACTTCCAAAAGCCATGGCCCACCTCAGAACATATTCCAAATCGACAATCCGGCAGCCAGATAACTCAATTTCTACTTCAGGTTTTCAGTTATTCTCTTCTATTCTTGTGCCATCCAGTGAGCTTTCATTTTCTTCATTGATTCCCCTAGCCTCTTCTATCAAGGTCGAGCAGGTTGGAGTTGGTTCGCTGGCCGTTACATTTTGGTATTCTTGGTATACTGTTCGGTTCGGGATGTTATTTCTCTGTAAAAATATAACACCTAATCAGTGATTTCTTGCGTTGCGAGCAAACGAGCAAATCTTGACCAGGTCTTGCCCAATAAAACGGTACCTACGGTACGGTGCTGGATACCCACCTTGTGTCGTTTATTCCTGTGTCAGAACCATCCAATAAAAGCTCATTTTCTTCATTTCTTCCCCATGCAAGCATCCCCCATCAATCTCGAGCAGGTCGGAGTTTGTACGCTGGTCTTTATTATTGCATCTGGGCGCCGCTGATTGATTTTACTTCACTGCCAAAAGTAAGCTCAAATGTATAATTACACTAAACATTGGTCTCCACACTAGACTCACCTCAATTTCTTGTGTTGTTCGACAGATTTCGACCTCTTTTATACGTTTGGAGGGTCTTTTGAACCTGCTGGCTGGCAGTTTGGTTTCAAGTAAATGAACACAAAGTTCTTAGTTCTATAGAAGAACTGGAAACACGACAACTCACGCACTCGGGCAAGGAACTAATTTCAGCCAAGAAACGGAAAGATATGTTTCTACAAGATGAGATTCTCACTTTAACGAAGCTTTATAGACACAGGAAAGACAAGCACAAATTGACAAATTAATCTGAAAAACTTTGACGGGAACTGAGTCGATCGCCTTGGCGTCATTCAAACGCATTTTGCATAGGATCAAAAAAATCACAGGACTGAGGTGGAATTTCATTTTCAATCCAGGTCATTTTAAATTTGGTAAGTCTAAATACCATGTTTCCAGTGTCTACGCATACCTTTTCTGTGTCCGAATGTAGAGATACCTCGGAAAAAGGCAAATTTTGCAACAAGCCTCTTTTAAATGCTCGAGCGATCCAGCGGACGGCTTTTGGCGGGTGATTTGACAGCTTTTAAAATAAAGTGATTTTTAATTATTGACTTATAAATTATTGAACGTATATCTCCACATAGCCCCAAGCAAGTGGTATGCGATCCATGCCTTGCGGAGGCTTGTCTGCATCTTGGTTTTTAAATGACCTGGATTGAAAATTTGGTCATTTTGACGTCATCTTTCACCTGCCAACCCCCCCCCCCCCCTTAACGAGTGTGCAAACCATAGATGCATCACCTTGCTGAATATGCCAACGAAAATATACAACTACTGGGAAAGAAACTGAAAAAGACAATAGAGCCAACGTTGCTGAACACTCAAAGTGGACTCCGATAAAAAGGTAGCGTGCAAAGCCTCATCTTCACAGTGCATCAAATAATTCAGAGAGCAACGAGGAGTGAAAAAAAAACTAACTAGTGCTATAAAAAGTCTGTACAAGAATACCACCAGTAATATGTTCTACTAAGACACTAATAAATAAAAAATAAGTGACAAAGAAGACCAAGCTGAAAGTACCTACAAGACGTTTTTCAGATCAGTACTGACTGATGACTCACAGGTGAGACATGGAGGTCTTACCTAAGAGAATGCAGAAGGAGCGTGAAGCAACGGGGATGAAGTATGCACCTGCGAAGTAAAAAAAAAATACTAAGGAGACACAATTCGTAACCCCGAGTAAGAAAAGAGCCAAGATGAGGCCTGCAACAAAATTTGAAGATAAGAGATAACCAGGGCCGATTCTGAGTGGTGTGCTGGGTGTGCCCCTGCACAGGGGCGGCCAAAATTCAAGGGCGGCGAAAAGTCGCCAATTTTTTCTAACGAAAAATTGAGAGTCGAAAAAGGAACTGATGTTATGATTTTCGAGACCGACGGCAGCCGCCCTGCGTAAATTGTGATTTTTTAGTGCCGAAAAAATACAACAGGTTGTCAAGAATGGAGGCAAGGCGGCCGCCCTGCGTCAACTATTATGGATATCAGACTTCTTTCTCAGATAAGTGTCTGAGGAAGGGCAAGAATTCCCATCTCTTGGTAACATTTCGGATAGTCTGTTTGAAATCGGATCGGCGTGAAAAAATGCGGTGTAGTACAAAAAAAATTCACAACTTTCAAAAAAACCGCACTACGATCAAAATTCGAAAACCGTTTAGACATATTGATATGTGCTTTTCAGAACTGCACTCGGAAAAAATCCGGGATTTTTTTCGCAAAAGCGGGGCATTGAATATTGTGGACCGGTTTTGCACTTCTTCTGTTTTCACCCTGTATAGCTCACTCAACGTCGTTGAACCTCTGTACCATCCAAGTATCTTACAGCCAAAAGAACACGCTATCCAGCATGACCACGATTTTCAAAATCGATCCATTTTTACCTGAGATATTCACATTTGAAGTAAGGCAAAATTTTCCAGTGAATCAGTTCAATTGTTGCCCATTTTATTTGAACAGCTTTATCTGATTCCATCCAACTACAAAATCAATATGCTTACCTATGAATTGGTATAAGTGCCTAAAAACTCATCTATAGGTCGCGGGAACATAACCGTCACCTTGGCACCCGCTATGGCAACGTTGCAAGTATGCCTGACGTGGCAACTGCGCAACGCGCATTCTTTTCGTCGTTGAATTGACATGAAACGCTCGCGCAAGCGCAGACAGGGTGCCAAGGTACCGCTGTAGAGACTCGTTTGTTTTTAACATTTTTCAGACAAATCTTGAGCTAAGCACAATTATTTTTTTGATAAAGTGGCAATTGTTCAATAAATCATCTATATAATTTATTACAACTTAAGAAAACGGTATTCACTTACTAGTGACAATAACATTATGTATACCATATACCCATCTTTAGCACGCGATTTTTGCTCCCGCGACCTATAGGGTGTGCCGAGGGATATGTTGAATTGAGGTGGCCATGGACGCACCTTGATCCTCAGCGGAAAATAGATTATAATTGTTCATAATTTCGTTTTAAATGAGGGGGGCTTTCGCGGTTTTAGGCCCGCAAAAGTGAAAAAAATCGCCTGCGGTGCAATTTCTAGAGAGCCCAGACGCCCCCGCTAGAAAATTGCTGCGGGGTACAGCTGGCGGGCGGCCAAATATTTTTCGCACAAGGGCGGCCGACGAGCCAGAATCGGCCCTGGAGATAACTGAGTAGCTGAGGACGCCTAGAGAGCATGAATGAGGATAGACCAGTAGAACGATAAGCGAGAATGACAGGAATAAGAAATCAGGAAAGACAAAAAAGAAGCATGGGACGCAACAGTAAGATAAATAGTAACAGAAAATTGACTGAGCTGGAATAAAGGAAGAACGCTCGCTGAAGACAAAAGACGATGAGAAGTTCATACATCAAGAAAAATTTGATACTTAATGGCGAGAAAGAACTGAGTTTTATTGTTGATATTTTATGAGAATGTTACATTTTTATTTGTATTATTCACACTACGCCGCAAAATAAAAGGATGTTGAAAAATATAAAACAAAATTCGACTGCCACATCTTGTCATCATCAGTGTTGCACCTCTTCTGTTTTCTTTCAATCTTTGTCATCCATTTCAGCCCCTTTTCGTCATTTCCCAACAATTGCTTCAGAGTTCTGCCCTCCTTCAGCGATTCCTGACATGACCTCAAGTGCTCCATCGTCTCACTCCTTTCCACAACATGATATACCCTGGTAGCTTCCAGTGGCAACTCGTCTGTACCCCATCACCACACCACAACCTTGCAAATCGCTGCTTTGCAAACTTCATGTTTGGATTAAGCGTGCATCTAGGCACTTTGCCTTGGAGCTCTTTGTATTCTTGGTTAGGCATATCTAGAGTCTTGTAGCTTGTTTATCTGCACCTGCTTTTGTTCGTCTCTGTTCCTTCTGTTCTGCTTTCCATTTCTGCTACGCTATGCCCTTTTGCTTTTTCTGCTCGAAAAATTTCATTCTGAGCGGCGACCGCTAGTGGTCTCGGCATCCAAAAGCCATGATAGCTACTGATTCCGCCATTATAAAAATGAGAAATTGGCAAAGGAAAAACACAAACACAAAAACTGACTGATTCTGTCACTACGCTATTCGCAGTGACAGAATCATGATTCTGTGGGATGGACCTCTGTGACTCGTGGTCGTGTGCCTTCGTGTGGTTCATAACTTACGGGTTGCATACACAGAACGTGACGTCACACGGCTTCACTTTTTTGAGCTCATGTTCCCTCCTGCTATAATTATAACCTCCTTGGTCGTCGGTATGTCTATCTTTGGTGTAAGATTTCTAAAGCTGAGGGCACTTATATTGGAACTGTGATTTGATTTCATTTTCTCATTCATTTGATTCTTGTGTAAACTATCCCCAATTATTAGCCATTTTTGGGGTTCTTTATGTTTATTTTATTGCCTACTGCACTTCTTGCGACAAAAAATTGTATTTTCTTAAAAACAATGAAGAATAATATTCCACTTTATTCTATTCTAACTAATTGCACATAATATTTGGACATTCTATTTTATTGATAGATTTATACACATTCTGAATGAGTATAGGGTGTTTCATCCTCCACGGCAATCGCGTTTCACTCTAAAACCATGCGTCCTAGAAATACAAAATTTTCATTGTATCATCTATTAGCTCAAATCTTCCAGAAGAAATGATCTTTTGGAATACAGGGTGGTGAAAAGACAACGTGTTAAAAAATGCTCATAATTTTACATGATTCATCTCTATACTAGGTTAATTAATTATGGCACAACAATAAGATCATTTCTGAATAAGTTGAGTTTTCATTTTTCATCAATTTTGGTTAACGCGTTGCCTGCCAAAGTGTTTTTCACTATAGGTACTTGACCTTCGGGCCAAAGGGCACATTTCACATGGATCAAAATTTTCATTGTTTGAGCCATTATGCTCATAGATAGATATCTGCAAGTAGTGAAGTCCCACGGGAAAAATTTCCAAATATTCATCATCCCTATGAAGAAAATGGCGAAAATCTATCTGTCATATTGACTTGATAGTTGTCAGTCTTGTCAAAAATGTTCTCGGTCATACAGACCGAGTCGGCCTGGCAGGATTTTTTTTCTCGGTCATAATGGCCGAGACAGCAGTCAACGTGTTAATATCGTTTGGCAGAAACGAATAAGCCTTTGGTGATCATCTTCCAAAATTTCTTGGAAACCAGTTGCCTTATATGGATGCGAACGGCACTTTTTCGCCATTCGATTAACAGACGATAAGGATACATCTCTTTGTTGAGACACATCCTCGCTTACTTCAGGATCACCAGTGACAACCTCAAGAAGAGAAACCACATTTTCATTATTTGTCGTGTGGAAGTTCTGGTAGAGACTTGTGTTTTATATGACACGGTGCCGTCCTCGTTGAATCTTCCAAGTAATCGCTCCAGACAGTTAAAACTCGGTTGCCTTTAATCGAGATAGAGTTCAGCGTAGGTACCTAACGTTTTTGGGTTCGAAAAATGTTTTTCTGGTGCTCTGCCAGTAAGAACAGCATGTCTTCCAATTGTTCTTTAGAGGATACGATACCATTTTTGACATTGATGACGATTGATTGACGATCGCAATTAACGAATTCCAAGTGACAATAACAATGACATTTTCCCAGACAACACGATTCGAGGATATTAGGTTAAAAGTTACAGAATGAGATATCTTTGATATGTACCCAGAATACGTTCAAATAAAGACTAGTTCAAAGGCTTGTCAAGCTCCAACATCATTGACCTAGTATAGAGATGAATCATGTAAAATCACAAGTATTTCTTCATCACGTTGTTTTTGAACTACCCTGTATTTCCAAAGACTTTTTTCTGGAAGATTCCAGCTAAATAAATAGATGATGCCTACGATGAAAATTTTGTTTTTCTAGGATGCATAGTTTTCGAGTTGAACGCGATTGCCGTGGAGGATGAAACACCCTGTATTTATCAGTTATGTATGCATGTATCCACTTGACGATTCCTATGATATTCGTACAATAATCAAGAAAGAAGAATAAACCATTGTTGCTATTATGATCAAATCAGCATAAAAAATATCTAAAATCCTTTCACCCTAGAAGGATTTTGCGATTTTCTTTTAGGCTCTAATGAAAGCCTTGTCCTTCTTTCACTGTTCTATAGGCAGAACTATATCCATGAAAGATAGGTACTGTCCACGCAAATGGTCGTAATGGGTGTTATGTACAGTTACGATCTCAACCCTACGGTTGCACTTCGGGTTGCACCAAAAAAATAATAAGCAATTAAAGCTAATACGAGATTAAATGGATTTCGATCTAGTCAATCGTAGTAGGTTGACCATAGGAAATGCATAAAATCTTTAGTTAATCAATCATTGGATCATTCCCTTTTGTGAAACCAGAATTTCTATTCTTCACCAACGAGTAGGTACTCACCAAAATAAATCTCACTAATCTCGTATTATATTAATTGAGCGTTGGTGCAACCCAAGGATAAATGGAAACACTTGACATTACTTGTCATTATTCATTATTACTTTCCATATTCTGACCGATTGTGAACTAATCTCCTCATTGGAACTTTGTTAGCCAAAGAAGAGAACATCTAAACTCTAAACTGCTGGACAACGAAGTTGTCGGTATCGGAAAAATGGTCCGACTTTGGAGGTCAATATCTCTCGATTGCCGATTGCGATTTTCATTTTGTTTAATGCGTTAACTAGCTCAATTTTTCCGTAACCCATCCTATAACAGTGGATGTTGAGAAACTTAATGTAAATTTTTTACAGGGTGATACGTAAAATGGTGCAAAATTGCAACGACTTCATCGTACCCCCATTTGTCAATTTTTTTTTTATGTATTCTAATACAAAAATTATGAAGTGTGGTGTCTTATCTCGAAACGGCTTTGGAAATTCTCGGATTGGAAGTCTAACATTGAAGATATAAATATTTATGTTGAATGTTGCAGATTTGCGAAACTCAGGCATAGCACAAGCACAAAAAATATTACGTTCAGGGGGGCTTTACTTCACTCGGACACTGGAGTTTCACATGGTTACCATGTTCAGGGGCTTAAATCTGCAAATAGAACATGTTCCATATCTAAAATTCTGATAAAATTCTGACGAAATCCAACGTACGAAAAACAGGCAGGGACAAACACTTAAAAAAGTGCCCCCTGCTTGGCCCCACACCAAATATTCGGGTTGTGTTGAAAGTTAAATTGTCCTGGACTGTTGTACGAACAATCTTGCTCAATGTCAACATCCATTCATCAGAAGTGACTTAATCTCGCGTGCCAACAAGGCAAATCTGTAACATTTGAAATAAAAATTTATATCTTTGACTTCCTATCCGAATAATTCCAAAACCGTTTCGAGGTAAGACACCACAATTTATGATTTTTGTATTAGATTACATAAAATTTTTGGGCAAATGAGGATACGATGAAGTCGGTACAACTTTGCAGCATTTTACGTATCACCCTGTAGAAATTTTACATGAAGTTTATCAACATTCACTATTATAGGATGGGTTACGGAAGGATTTGGCTAATAAACACAACAAACAAAACAGAAATCGCATCCGGCAATTATCGGTCTTCAAAGTCGGACCATTTTTCCGATACCGACAACTTCGTTGTCCTGCAGTTTATTTTGTGGTGTTGTAAAGAATGGGTAGAATAGTCAAATAATATTAGCTCAGATTAAGAGAGGACAACATTGGCAGTGTCAAAGTATTTCCATTTATGAGCTTGCAATCGTACCACCACCCCCCACTTAGATACTACCTGAAATAGGGTAGATCGGTGTGCTCTTCCAGTAAACCCGAACATCATTTCACATAAGCTGTTGCAATTCACATGCACTCTAAGACATTCATCGATTGTTCTCCGTGTCACTAATTACGTATTTTGATACACTCATAAACCTAATGAAGTCTATATAGTTCCTTACAGTCTCGTGCCGAATAACTTACCAGATCGGTCGTACGGATTGACCCTTATATAAATAAACTAGTTGCAACATGTCACAAAAAACAGGTACCTAGGTACATCACATTTTATTGGATATTAGCATTTAAATGTCTCAAAAAACTTGGGTCTATAAATAGTGAAGTTTTATAGGATTTTCTTGAAAGCTTCCAGCTAGAAGTTATCCTTTCAACATGACTAAATAAAATCAAATAAAATCCAATGCAAATAACGTAAGTTTTATTTTCCAGTTGTATTGATAAAAATACATTTGTTTGGGCTATTGTTTGCTTGTGTTGAGGTATGAAATGTTCATATAGTTGGTCTATTGTAGATTCAGATTCTATTGTAAATGAACACATCATATAAATGATGTGGGCCTGATAACGGTTCAACCATCCAATAATCAAATCTGTCAGGCGCACATCACCAAATAATGTTGAGACTGTTCAATTCGTTTGATGAATGAAGGCGTTCAAATTAAATAATCCATAGTCGTCTGTTTGAAACGATCACATTTTACTTAGGTAAAAAAATGAAACAATGAAATTGTAGTAAATAAACTTCAGAGCATCTATATGAAATGATAAATTTTTCTAACATAATTCAGAGAGGTATTAAATGCTATCTAACGAACCAAAACACATTGAATTACACAAAGGTACTAAGTTTTTGCACATGCAAAGTTGGAGCAAATTTGTGTGTAGTAGGCAACACTGAGATATCTTCAAATTTTTATCATCTAGCATTAATTATTATTATTATTATTATTATTATTACAAATATATAGACAATATACATTTGTGTTGCATGGTTCGATTTTCCAGTCATGCTGCTACATATTAAATAACAAATAAAAAACAATGTGTGCAGGATCATGCCTCTACAGTAAGTTTTATTTACAACATATTAAAATAGTCCTCGCGAGCAATAAGTTTATGTAAAAAAAACAACTATTCTTATAAAATATTAAGTAAGAAGATCCTTAGCTGTAACTTAATAATGTGTGATTATCTATTTACAATAACTTCAACACTAAAATCTGATAAATAATCATCATCAAGCATGGTTTCTTATTATTCAAAATAATTGTCATGGAGATCACTGAATCTAATAATATCATCTAGTGCATATTGGATATCGTTAATAATATATCTTTATGTAACAGTTTCATACACATATCGCTTATTACACATAATTATCACAATTTCTTTAATTTAAACTACATAATAATATTCCAGCGACTGTCATGTGTGTGACTATTTCTTTATTTATTCGTTCACTGTCCCGCATTTCAGGTTTGTTAATAGATTACTTCGTACACTGTCGCCTTCTTGTCGCCTGATCCCGTCACGATGTACTTATCGTCGGCAGAAATGTCACAACTGAGGACGCTTGAGGATTCTTTAGACTGCAAAAATTGAAATATATTATCAGGTGGTAGGTATGGGAAGTACTCAGTGTAAAAAAAGATATATTACTCAAATAGGGGTACTGCGAGGGACGTAGGATTTCCTGTTTTAGGGAAAATGTATGGTTTAGCTCAGGATATAGAGGTAGTCTACGCGTCCAGCCAGCCTGCGGGCTATAACTTTTTGATGGAGCGCAATCAACTGAATATATGGGACGTATTTGGCAAAACCTCAAAACAAACTAACCTGGAATATGCTAGCCCCGTATGGTGTTCTCCATGCATTCAAGAGGTTGTCTTTTCCCGTTGAAACGAACCATTTTCCGCAAGCTGCGAATCTCAAACTCAACACGCAGCTTTCGTGCAGGTGCAACTGGTACTTGTCGGGTTTGGTGGCGTGGAGGACTTCAACGTTGGAGTTTTCCATACCAACAGCCAGCCATTCGCCAGTGGGACAATAACCCAACGAGAAGATTTGGGAACTGAAGTCGTGCTGTTGTAGCTGCCTTCCTTCCCTTAAATCCCAACTACGTACGGTGTTGTCCAAACCACCGGTCCACAGTTTGGTGCCGTCAGCGGAAATGTCTATACAAGAGGCACCGTCTGTGTGACCCTGGAACTGCCTAACCAAGGTCTGGTTGTGCAAATCCCACACCGCAATGTTGCCATCAGAACAGCAGCTGAAGCACACCTTAGAATCCGGGCTGATGGCAAGAGCATAGCAAGCTGGTGCGCTGGAGGTCAATTCAGCTTTGATGCGTGGCGTGGGGCTAGCCAGGTCCCAGATGGACAGATTGCTGGCTTCTCCTCCGACAATCAAAGTTCTGCCATCAGGAAGTAGCTTGACGGACCGTATGTAATTATCTCGTTGCTGAAACAAAAAAAAATCTTCAGTTTTCACGATACAATTGCAATGAACATCACTACTGCGCTAGTACGTATTTCAAGTTATTTTTTCACGGAAGGCGCTTTTCACTCTTAACTTTTTCGCGATACCTGAGCAAACATTGCTCGTCTCTTGAAATTGCAATATGGTTTTTCTTACCAAACAGTCCAACTGGGAAACGGGGCTTTTCGATCCTGGCTGGCTAATATCCCAGACTTTCACACATCCCTTGCCTCCCGTGTAAACGTATTTCGTCGGATTCGATATTGTCACAGCGCAAACAACTTCGCCATGGCTCAGGGTGTTTATTTGTCTTGCATGCCGCGGGATCCCCGGGCCTATGAGCGCATCTGGGGGAAACGGCACGGGTTGCATCTGCCCATCGGCTGGCACATGGAACGAGTACGCGCTGAAAAATAATAACAATCAATAACAGTTAATAGCAGTGCCGATAAAATAATAAATTAGTACAATATTTGACGAGCTTGTGATGTATGCCATACATTCCGAAGAAGAGGCAGTTTGCCGACAGGAGCCTTGGCAAGTGTCGTATAGCATCCGAATGAGTTAGTAATGACCATTACACAGAAGTACAAAGCTATGCTTTACACAACTGATGGAAGTTTCGTAAAATGTGCACAATGAGGTACTTGCCCAAATTTTTTTATTGGCTTAATCGACAGTACGGGTGAAAATATTGTACCCGTATTTTTTATTTTTCTCAAATTCCCAAAATTGCGGCCGTAGTGCCTGTTTTAAAAATATATTTGTGACGTCACAAATATACTAAAAACTAAACAAACACTCAAACAGCACTGTTGGGTTGAAAGCTCAAACAAGCGAATATGCCTCATGATGGGCATGAGGCTCAGTAGCGTACTTCCTTTTTGAAGGATTAGTGAACGCAAGATGTTAATTAGGGTTCTACCGTTGTTTGGGCAAAAATTTCAATATGGCGGCTAAGATAACGCCAGATTCATGAAATTGGCTTGAAAATCAAAATGATCGTACTATAGACAAGGGTGAGTTCCAAGTTTCATGAAAAAGTTTCCACTAATAGGAGATTTCAATATAGCGGGCAAGATGGCGGCAGAATATTGGAATTTGGCTGGAGAATAAGAATGATCATACGAAACAAAAGTGAGTCCCAAGCTCCATGAAAATCGTTAAGTGATAAGAAATTTCAATATGGCGGCTAAGATGGCGGCAGAGCATCATTTGTTTAAAATCGGATGTATTTTGATGAAGTTCACATCGCCTGTGAATTTCACTCAAATCGGACCAGAGAAATTTCAGAGAAATTGAAAATGGCAGATCAAAGATGGCGGCCAAGTGACAAAAATCTTTTGTCAACTTTATATGGTGGTCACGTACGCATTCGATTAGCGTTTGCACCACATCGATATCTCTTTTCGTTGAGGCATAATTCTCCTAGTTCTGTCATTTTGAAACATGTTCAATATGGAGAATACAAGATGGCGGCGGGGCATCAATTGTCAAAAATTGGGTGTATCTAATTGAAGTTCACATCGCCTGTGAATTTCACTCAAATCGGACCAGAGAAATTTCAGAGAAATCCAAAATGGCGGATCAAAGATGGCGGCCAAGTGACAAAAATCTTTGGTCAACTTTATATGGTGGTCACGTACGCATTCGATTGGCGTTTGCACCACATTGATATCTCTCTTCCCCGAGGAGTTATCCCGGGTACGGACGGACGGACAGACGGACAGACGGAGAGACGGACAGATGGACAGACGGACGGCCAAAGTGAAGCTAAAAGCGCCTTTTTCCCATTTTTTTTAGAAAGTGCGCTAAAAACTGGTAGAGTGGCATCACAATATTTGAAAAATACAGACATAAAAATTTCAGTGAAGTTTCCGTATTGTTAACAACCCTTCGAAAAAAAAAATCGAAAAAAAATCTTTTCAACCAATGGATATATTTTCCGAAAATTTTCAGGAAATACTACATATATACTATTTATTACTCCTGTTGATGATTAAAAGTATTTCCAGTCAAATCCGTTCATTGGCAAGTACCCCATTGAACAATAAAGTACAGGTTGTTTCTAAACTATCGCATTCCGAGTCCAGAGCGGTATATGGGATCCACCCAAGAACACGAAAAAAAAAAGACGTTTATTTTGAAAGATATGGGAGGGGGTCACATATTGGGACTTGGCCTCTAACAATTTCCGTTGGTTGAAGTGATTTTGGGAAACTGTTAATAAGACGAATCAGTAAAAAATATCAACTACACTGAATTACTGCTAACGATACAAGATGAGTCATAAATCACAAAAATCCAATTGGCTTAATTCATGCCTGTAAAATATTCCATTGATCCCTAAAATTATTAAGAACAAAATATGACTCTTTTTGTTTCCAGAGAAGACTTTTTGGCGGCGTGTCTAGACTAAAATGAGTTTTGAGGTTTATGAATCACCCTGTAGGCGTATCAAATGGAAGTTCAGTGCACAACCAGTGTCGCATAATTTCTACTGATTAGTTTATCACAAAAAGTTCCTCAGAATAACTTACTGGGTTTTCTTTCTACTAGAATCGACATCGCGATTCAGGAACAGGTTAATAATCAGACATTACGGGACTAGGAGTAAAAAAAATACTAAATTTGGCAGCAAAAGTTCAGGTGAAACATACAAAATTGAAGTTCCAGTAAATTATTTATTGTTTGAACTTGTACTGGAACATTTCAGTATTATCTGATCAGAGAAAAATATAGCTGCAGTTTTCGAAAGAAAACAACAAAATTTCATAAGCTAGCGATTCCAAATTCCCAGAAGTTTCTCAAAAACGTGAGTTTCTCTTTAGTTGCTGTTTCGTCTGTTTAGTAAAATACGGCTTTGCAAACAACTTAATGGTTCTTGTACCGGTAGGCGCCAGCTACGACACCATCATGATGATGTATTAACCAAGAGTTACTTACGGTTTTCCACCAGGTATGCCTCCCAGACCCGGCACAACCGGCGCCCTCATTTGCGAATGCGGATCGTACCCCACTTGCAGCGGCGGCCTGGGGTAATTGTTCAAAGCAGGTGGAAGATTATTGTGGAGACCTCCATAAGCACCGGCAGCAGCAGCTGCTTGTAAATCATGAGGAGCACCTGAAATCGCACATGTCGTAAAAATCACGAACATTTCAAGAGCCAGTGTAACCGTTTACCATTCGACATGCCTCCAAGGTACGGGGGATACTGGCCCAAGACCGGCGCTTTGACCACAGGTTTCAGACCGCTGCTTCCAGACGAAGAACCGGCAGCAGACGTGGGGGTCACAGACTTCGAGATTGGCGTGGAGGGCTTTTCGCCATCCAGCTTCTTCGTGGAGGGCGTCGAGGCGTTACTGGAAGTCCCCGACCGTGGACTGTGAGGACCTGGGTGTTCCTTTTTCGGGACGAGTTTGTCGATGCCGTTCTCCCTGGGCGATGTCGTTCCGTTCGGCGGAGATACTGGGTCTTCAGAGGCATCGTCCACAACCAGATCCTGATCGCTCTTTTCCCCGTCGCTGTGCTGTAATGGTACGATATGTTTAGGTACTGTACAATCCAAGCGCAAAGCAAGCATGCAACAAAAGCTACTTTTGACCGTGTTACCAGGGCACAAAAAGCCTCACTATAAATTTTGAACGCAAGATACCTATATGCAATTGCAATAAAGACAGTTGTTGCTATAATGTGACTGTTCATCTACTAACTGTACCGTTCACTAGTCAAACTAAAGGATTAAAACCCATCAATACAAGGAAGACGGTCAAAGTTGCAACAGGATAGATACAAAAACAAGTGGCCCCTATTAACTGGAGATACCCACAGACAATAATGAATGAGAAAATTACTATTGAGAAGGGCAAATGTGTGGAAGATGTTGACAAAGGAAGTCTCCGCTGGGTTCCATAAGGGCCGAAAATGAACAATTAATTGAAGCACACGAAAAATATCTTCAATACAGCAATAATCGCACGATACGGCATTTGTGGAGGTTCCGAGAATTCTGCTGCGTTCTCTAGCTCAGATTGCAGGAAAGTAAACGAGCTCGCTGCTGAGATTTACAACGATGGCGTGATATCAAGACATTAAAGCCGTGTCTTCGAAACCTATTACATGGTAAAATAAAAGTAGGTATGGTTGTCGCAAACCGTCGAAGCAGCGCACCATGCTGCGGGAGTTTCCAGGCGGGGGGGGCGGCCTTGCATTTTTCCGAATGATCACCACGCGCGTTTATGAACTTACATCGAGGCCACATTACTTTGTTACAGTAGCTCCTCGGAATTTGCAGAGCAAGAACAACAAGAAACTGAAGAACAAACGAAGCAGGCATTAAACGATACGAGTGTATTGGTGGCATAAGGAGAAATAAAAGCCGTAGTGTTGAATTAATGGCAATGACGGTGCACTCGGCGCAATACAATTATGAAATTACCCACCCAGCAAGAACAGCACAGTCGTGCGATTCTATACCAAAGTTTTCACTCTCGAAGCTGGAATACCGTAAATATCTGATCTGCAAGCAAAGCGACCATCACCAACCTAGTTGATTTTTTAAGTAATCGGCTAATTTTGCGGCCACTGATTGCACACAATTGTAATTACCGTCACCAATCTCACACGGGCACAATGGCTCATTAAAAAAATTAATGATCTCAATGTAGTATCCATTTATCCATTTAGCCTAATTGGCTTTTGAGTAGCGCAATCAGAAGAACGCGCACTTAACTATTTACGAGCTGAAGTAGCGGCATCACAGAAAATAATCGCGAACATGATAATAAAGGAATCCCACTTCTGAAATAACCTGGCTATTACTGACAACACAAGTTTTTATTGTGACAAGTTGTAATCATAGAAATTCTATAAAAGCATTAAGTTTATAGAAACGAAAGATCAGGCAACAGTGGCACAAGTGCAAGCCGTGAATTCGAACGCACGTTCCAACACAGACAACATAGTTCATGACAAGCCAGTTCTTTTTGCGCAAACAGCATTACAGAGCGTTTCTTGGTTCGCCAACAGCATCGAAAGCGAAGCTTCCAACCTGAAGAAACGCAACTTGAGTGGAGAGTAATGACAGGTAACCTACGTGTCGCGATAAGAACTAGAGGTTGAAACCGTGTTGTGCTCCGTTCAGTGTGCTTTATATCGCCGCGGCCGCAAATGTTCTGAATCGCTCTTGTTGGTCACACCAGCTAATCCGCAATCGATTATCGGAGAGCTATAACAACAATTACGGGCGTTAACGATCGACGAGCAATAACTTTTGAATTTTTATGAAACCGTTAATACTCATAAAACTGGCGTATTGTTATTAAAAAAAATACACACACACAACGAGAGCTGATGAGTCGAGATACATTGCCCCGTTTAATTGTTACGATCAGTCGTAATTCACAATTCCAAGTTTTAACGAGCAATGAACTGAACGTCAATAATTTTTACATCGGCATTATGAGTTGTTTCAATTCAAAATGTATTGTCACAGAATAAAACTGTATTATTGCCGCAGGTGAATTTTATAGTATAATACCGTTATACAATGATAATACTAAACTTATGTATGTAAGGTACATATTTATTTAATACCCGTGGGCAAAATTTTTTTCATGCCTAAGCTTTTTGGTGCAACCACTATATAACTCTCTGTGGATTGGGATAAGTTTTGATGTATTGTTGATTGAAAAGAATCTCATTTGTCGCGTAAAATGTTGCTCGCAGGTGTACCGGCCATTGCTTAAAATGAAAGAAAAAGATGCAGAGATTTCACGCAAAATTCTTGGTGAAGTGTTGAAGCTAAGGCATTTCTTCTGTAATTGTGCTCTAGCTACACTTTCCAGAAAACTTGACTGAAACAATGCCATCCCGTACGGGCCGTCCTATTCTAGAAACGGGGAACAGAGTTCACATGTGTAGTTGCTAGGCAAGGGCCAATCATAGCTCTCCTTGCATAGCAACACCGCATGAGAACTTTGTTCCCCGTTTCAAGAATAAGGCCCCGGAGTCCCGGAGAAGAAACCCAGAAGTATAGACGCGTACAAAGCACACGGGGCTCGTCTACACTTGAGTTATTATATTATAGTCTGTTCACCGATAGAACGGACTTTTTTGAATTTCAGTGATGTAACCTATAGCAAACAAAAGCACCAAAGACTGTAACAACATAGGCGCGTTTGGAACTAATATTAGTTTTGTTCGGTTGGTAGTCTTACCCGGGCAAATAATTCCTACGTCAAGCCAATGGCATTACATTCAGCGAGTTTGACACTTGTGTACGATTTCTAACCTCCATTTCTTTATGATGTTTGTTATTTTTAGTCGGCTCGGCTGTTGTGAGTGATGTGTAATGAAATCAGCTTCATTCAAAAAAATTATATTCTCATTCATTAAAATTGGTATTAAACTGGTGTCATTTAAAATTACCATAGCAGTTAGCTGTGATTAGCGGAAATAAGCACCTCTTTCTAACTGGAATTTTAAATTTCGCGGGTAACGCTCGGAACTATTTTTCAAGCGGAGGAATCTGGTGGTCCTTTCTATCAGTGTACAGAGTATAGTTATTAGGGGAGTTCACGGTGGGACTCTTTTCATCGCAACGTCATGTGAGATGCAAAATGGACTCATGATTCGGTTCAGATGCGCTTTGTAATTTTGAAATGCACTTCCTGAAGAGGAAGAAAGGACGGACGCGTCGACGATGTCGTCGTCGCCTTTCTCTTTCTTTCTCTCGCTCCCTCTCTCTTTCTCTCTCCGCGATGTCTTACTTTATATTTATAATAAAACATTCTATGCATTTACTGGTGGCTGTTTATTGCACGTTTACATTTATATGACCGAAGCTGTGAGCCGCAGCACTAGGCAGCCGTGCATAAATATGTATGGCGCACACATACAATATACACACTCACACACCGTTTTAAATTTTTGCTACACAATGACTGGAAGAACTCTGGAGATTCTGCATTGGCCGATGTTCGTGCACACACCATCAAACTCATAGCGTCAGTTTTGACGCCAACTTGTGTGTGTCTCGCTGTCTCGAAACACTTGTATAAAATCGAAACGATCCCTACCAAACTACCCGTAATTACTTTTACGGGCGACCTCCAAGGAAAATGCGCCGTTTTATTTACTTTAATTGTATATTTACGCCGTTTTGATGGCCGGCATTAAACCCAGCCCCGGCATAGTGGCTTTCAAACACCCGGGAAATGAGCGCCGCCGTATATTTTGCATCGCGAGGCTTTGCTGTGGCATGACGATTCAATTAAAATCCATGTTTTCATTTTTCGCAGCTCGTAAAGTGCTGCACCGAAACGCTGCAGCGTTTTCTGGTCTCTTTCGCGAAAAATTGGAAACTCTCTCACAGAGACAACGAACGAAGCCATGCCACAACGCAATGGACGAAGCCAAAATGCCATCGCAATGTAAGCAGAGTGTAAAGGTTGGTTTAGTATAGGTTATTTCAAGATGGTCCTATAGCTACTACAAGCAACATTATAGCAAATGTTAAAGTTGAAACTACTTACGTACTTTAATACTTACGTGACCCATGTCTTTCTCCTCTTTTTTCGGTTTTTTATGTTCAGATTCTTGAGGTGTTCGAGGTCGGTACTTTTCTCGTTCAGCAGGTGATATCGAGTTTCTCTGTAACAATATACATGAAAATTATCATCTTGGATAAAGATTCCACTTAGGTGTGATTTCAAGCAGTCATGGAGCACTAGTTCAATTCAAAGACTTGGAAGTCAAGTCTTGAAACATTTCTCATGTTACATCATCAATTATTATAGATATAGAGATACCATCAATTTTTATAGATCAATGGTCACCTGAGTCGACCGATACTATGAAGTAATGACTTACTTCTGTAAAATAAGGAATAATATTATACGAAGCACAAAGTCCTCAGACTACTACAACACCGGACCACCAGACTACTATAGACCTTCTCATATAGGCGGTTCCCTTTGCTCGCAGCTCGTGCGCAGGTCTTAAGTATACAACCTCACTGGTTCAAAAGCACCAAAAGTTTCAAACGTGTGGTGTACGGTGTATTTTCAGTTATCTAGAGTTCCTGTCCCATTTTAATGTATTTTCATTTTATTTTACTGCCCCTCCCCATCTCACTTTACCGCTCCAAAGGCTGGATATTCTGTGCGTCTGGATACTGTGCAGGTGCGACCCTTGCCGGTTACTGTTCGAAGCAGTTTGCCGTGGAGTTGAAAACGCATTGATTTACTTTAAACGATTAGTTCGAATGATCGCCGGCGCAACGCTCTATGTTGAAAATATTTTGAGAAGCAGTCCCCACCCCCTTGACTTCGTCAGACCCAGATACGTCGACGAAATACAAATACGAAATACGACGAAATAATACACAGGCGAAATTAGTTGCAACAATTTGTTCGTTTCAAACCACGCCAGATTTACACCTCCTCTGTCAGCACTCTGCCGCTCACCAGCGATCCTGGCGGCTTGACCGCAATTACTGGTAGGGAAATTTAGTGCACTAAAGTGCTACTGGCGCCACAGACTAATTCACACGCCGCCCATACGTTATCATAAAGACTATCTCAGTCTTGAGTCTTGATTCATACCTACTACCAGTAAAGGCACTTGTCGAGTGTCTTGACTAGATGTGCACCAAAACACCCAACCAAGAAAAGTGATACCCAAGTGAATTTTTCGAATTCAAAACGTGTATAAGTGGTTGCATATAGGTTCCCTGCTAGACTTGGAAGTTTCGGACATTTTGGTTCCACTATTTCTCGACAGTCTTGGGCGGGGAGGACTATAAAAAAATAATTGGTCGAGATCCGACGGGGCATCAGAATATTGTCGCGGAGCACAGCAATCTAATCTATCTTAATGTGGCCGCTCGGTGGTGCGGCGCCCTCTCAATGCCTGCCAAGAAAAGTTGCTTGTAGTAAATTAGAATGAATGGCACCCATTCAAACGCACCGTCTGAAGTAATCGAGTCATCCCTGAAAAATCGCGCCAGCTTTCAGCCCCTAATCAATTTACAGGCCGCGGAAAAAGCGATCCGGCATTCTTCTGACGCCGCCGCCGCCACCAGGCCGTAAAGTGACGTGCCCTAATCTATTGTTAAATCCGGGCCGCGCCGCTTCCGACCCCTTTATGCCAGAAATGTGCCAGAGGTTTCAAATATTTCAGGGAGACCGGTTACAGAGCCGAAGCGGGCCAGTTTTCAACTTGTGACGGCTTGATTCAATCAAACGCATTGTCTAAACCACCAGGGTAGATCGGGCCGCTTTTTTATTTGCGAAAATAATTATGAAGTATCTATTGATCTGGATATATTCTAGGCACATGCATACACATCTCCGGTTTGATGCAGTACATGTGTTTGAACTTTTCGATTATTGCAATCATTAACCTGCGAAGTGTAAAGTATATTTAAATCAAATAAATGAAGCAAGTTTTGGTATCACTGGACACATTGTGCTGTCTGTTCTAACCGCCCCCTACCCCCACAACCGCCCCGAGTATTAAGCAGCGTTTCAAATCAAGAACCTTTTGTGCGGTCGAGCGAAAGTACACTTTATATTCCCCCGGACTCGCCGGGACTCTGTTTCTGATTCGATTATTGTTTTGACGTCCGAGATGGTTTATGGCGCGGCCGGTCCCCCCATTAATTTTCCTTTATTTTTTCCAAAACATCATCCCTCTCGTCCGATGCGGAGACGGGTTTTTCGCATCCGCAATAATTAATTCTGCAAACTAAAGGCATTCAGTCATTCCGGCGTTTCTGGCACCCCAAGTGTCACAAAGCGCGCCCAACAATTTGCCAATAAAACGCCGAGAAGTCAAAGCATGAAGCCAGATCAGTGAACATGGCCAAAAGTAAGGTCTGTTTTAGTGGGGCTTTTGAGAATCATGTCTCAACCAGTTGGTGGAAAAATGTGATCGATTGAAAATAAAACTAAATACCAGGTGTTTTTTGAAAATTGAAAATTGCAGTGAGCTCCATGAATGTAAAAAACGTATGTCCGTGATTTAATTCAAATTGCGCACGCGGGAAGATGAATCAAGTCGGGGACGTACGTTTCCACTTCCACAGCTAACTCTAGCTCAATAACCCCTAAAGCCATTGGTCGTCCCGAGTTGGCGAGCCCCGTCGCTAACTACTTGAAACAGGGTTAGGTGGTATTAATTGGGTGTGGAACAAGCTTCGGGTCTCCCCGCAAATAATCCCATACGATATTTTTTTTTTTAGTCAACTCCAATTATTAATGGGGTGTTGATCCGATTGACTCTAGCAACTAATAACACACGGTCAACGGTCTTGTCACACTTCCTCTATCATTATTTGTACGAAGAACTGAAAAGAAACGGAAAAAGACCCTCTATGCCTACCGGCTATTCTTGAAAGTGTTAGCATTATTCCGTAGATTTTCACTTGATTCCGATTATCCGATTAGAAGAAAGCGTAATTCACATTATTTGTCTGAAGTACTTCGGGTTGCCTATGGCTCTTACATTTTCAAGAAACACCGCTCCAGATTTCGTGGTCATAGGTGCGACTGGAACTAGCGGTTTACCACTGCACTAGTACACTAAGGCGTTTTTATATAATGCAAATTATCATGAGTTCAATAAAAAGTTTGTTTCGAATCTCTCCAATAATCGCAAAATGTATTTTCGGGTTAAATACGCCGAGTGTCATGTCAATTTTTTTTTGTCGGGAAGAATTTTGACATGCGATTCCATTCCAACTCAACGCTGCAAGATCGAAAACAAATTAAGGAAGTTTTGAGGACCCGTTGCCGCAAACAATAAATTACACTCTCCATGATCGGAAGACGGAAACGTCTCGAGAGTGCCCTGCCGCTTCTATTAGTCGCAAAACTAATCGCGCGATGCCATTTCGGTATTTATGGAGGGACACATTTGCGTGTCAGCTCCAGCTCAGAGGTAATCACTTTAGCGCTCCGATGATGATAACAAAGAAATGAGGAGAAAGAAAAAAACTTCCCCATAATCAAGAACGAATTAGTGAAATGAACGGAGCGGCTAAATTACTTAATTAATTAATCAGGCACGGCGGGGCATGGCGCTCCGCTGCTCCGCCATACCAGTCGCGAATGTACTGTTAATAATCCAGCAAATGAGGCGACTGTCGCGATGAAATAGGTCATGGAAGCTTTGGAGTTTTACAACCCCTCTTCGCGTGTTCCGGGCAATTTCTCCTGTGCGCTCCGAGTCGATGAAGCTTTTATTTCCCCTGGGGAATTTGTCCGAGTCGAGAAATGAAACTATACGGAACCGAAACACGTATTTTGTCACCAGGATGTCTGAATCCTCGATGTAAGGACGTAAATTCCCTATTTATGCCCTCCGTGTTTGCTGCCATCATCGTACTTCCAAAACGGCAATTTCGACAGAGGAGCCCGACTGGGTGGAATTGTATATGGGGTGCTCGCGGATAATATAATAATACCACTTAGAGTAACTACCATAAAGAACAAAATAATGCAACGTAAAACAAAATTTAACAAAAAATTTTACGTAAATAAGTAGTAGTCGTAGGTATGTACCTAGAGCTACAGAATAATGTAATCACTAATTTGTCGCAATACAAACGATTTCTCCTCAACCCGAATCAATCAGGTAGGCATATTATTTGGACAAACTAACCAAAGCAGCAATTCTGTAAAAGCTGAACACCCTTGAATTTTTAAAGAGCCCTGGTCATCTAGTACTCGAAACCATATTTCCGATTGGCTTAAGAATATTCAAATGTCTTTGTAAATTTAACAGTGTCATACAAAACTCGCTCCAAAGGAGGTGAACAACTCAACATTGTCCGATGCAGCATTTGAAAGTGAATATCACATTGAACTACTGGATATTTTCAATGTTTCCTTGTAAGAAAGAATACTTCATACCCAAAAATAACAATTGTTATTGGTGAAGTTCAGTAATCCAACTAGATGTAAGAAAAACCAAGGAAGGCTTTTCACCGTTTTGGTAAACTTCAAAGGCGCTTTCAGTAGCGTGAATCACGGTCTGTTTATAACTCTACAACACTGGCGTTAAGGTCAAAAATAACAAAAGTGGTTGAAAAGCCTCTTGAGATATATCTCTGTCTCACATTGCGCGTGACAGACCGCCCAGTCGAGATAAAACTCGACTGCCGCCCAGTCGAGATAAAACTCGACTGCCGACTGCAGCAACGCGAAGTAAAGTCAGAATTTGGATGGATCGGCTCACACTGAATTCTGAACAAGCTGATAAAATCCCCCTTGGATGGTCTTAAGCAATCCCTCCGAGTATTAAGCCTGCAACCGGCAGTACGGAGCAAATGTAGAGAATGACCGATAGGCGGGAAACGGACTAGTCCAAGGCAGATTAGCGAAGACACCGAATAGGGAGTCTGGTGAAATCCCGATGAACTGTGCTTGGATCGACCGACCATCAAGCATCCAAGCATCACACTGCGGCTCAGTGAGTCGAGTCCGGCTGGTGTGGGAAGGTAGGGAAATATGGGCCCAAAAGTAATGCATACATGACAGATACAACTTTGTTTCATCAACTCCCCCATTGAATCCAGAATCCAGAACACATCAGTATTAACACTTTCACTCTTTAACGTAAACTAATATAATTTTCAACTCACAAAACCTCTCACGTGCCTACTGGCTACGTTTACACAGTGGCTTTGGTCCGCGACTTAATCACTAAACTCGACCCAAATAAACTTAGTCTACGTGGTGTAAACGACCGTAGACAATGACCAAATTAGGACCAAGTAGCTTGGGTCAGGTCTCCGGTTAGCCGTGGACTGAAGTAAATTTAGTTTTTATATTCATTTAGTTTAGGTTCATATTTTAAAATAGGTCGATCGCGTAAGTCTGCCGGTGAAAACGCTGGAAGAGAAGAATTACTTTAGGTGGAATTTGGGTCAGTACTTGGGTCAGTCCAGTTTTAGTCGACCGGTGTAAACGTAGCCACTATCTATTGGAAGTCTGTTTCGTTGAATACGGCCACTTTAATATCTGATTCCGTTCTGCATCAGGACTTTCTTTTCCAACGTCTTCTTCGTTTTCGTCAATAAAAGCAGAATGTCATTTGGATCACTTATGACTTTATGTATTTAGATTAGGTGAAAGTTATGCAACTAATTGAAGATCTCATGCATTATTGAACTTTCTTCCTGTACGAGTAGATGCGAAAAATCAAGAAACAGTAAAACTGGTTGCGTTTTTTCTTTGGTAAGTACCTTTAGATTAGTTAGCTATATCTTACAGTTTGAAGCAATGTTGTCATCAAAAGCTGTCTAAATAGGTTGCCTGACCCACTGTTACAGTAATACTTCTACTAGTTCAAACAACAGAGGCAAAATGCATTATGGGGGGGTTTCTGCTCGACGGTTTCCGTTCGATTCCCGGTACCAGGAAGTAAGTGAGCAACCAAATATACACGTTCCGGGTAGTCTGGGAGGTCTCATCACTTGCCGATAAAGGATGGTGCCTTGGGGGATGTTTTACACCCCCGACGTGGAGTTTTATGCTGGAGCGCAGCCGAACCACCGCCACCGCCGGCGGCTTCTCGTATGTAACATTCAACTGTCACCTGTATCGCTGCGTTTCAGTAAATACCCTTAGATATATTGCCCGGGTATCGCCAGGAAAATACGAAACGTCTGTTGGATATAAATTATGTGTTTATCCGCATTACCTATGTTCCTTTTACATACAGAGAGACGCGCTAAACCTCTTTGCAGGTAAAAGACATCTATCATTTTCTATCAAACCAACACTTTGAACAGGAAAGTGCATGTGAAAATCACGTAAATTAATAACAAACACGATGTATTCATTATCTATGGTAGGTATCAAGTATCTATACCTAATAGGTAATTATTATTGAAGATGCCTACACACATTTCTTAGTGGTTCCCTCCCAGGTCCGAACAAATGACTCCATGATTGCATCTTGCAACCAATAAAGGTGGCTCGGTTTATATATGAGGCAGTTCCTATCAATCAGCAATTTTCAAACGTAACAAGATAAGTGAGTGTCCTTAAGTAGATTAGTGCACATGCACGTAAAGACATTAATCTCTCGGCTATGGCGTTCTACCCATCTACCAAAAGTGATTTAATACATTCCCATGATAGATTGGTTCCATATATGGAAAGCGAATCCTCCGTGTGTGCGCGCCGGGAAAAATCTTTTTAATTTAAAAGGAATCTCCTGGCAGTTGGCACATTTTCACGAGCGAACACTGTGGTGGGGGTGTGCGAGAGGAAACCTTTTTCAGAGAGGCGAACATCAGCAAAAACATGTGGCGCTTCAATTTCCCAAATAGGGTCCTTGCATGAATTTTATTTTGAGACGATTACCTCATAAAATCATTAAAAACGTCATCCACAATAATTTCCGCCCAAAAAAAAAATTTTAAAAAATTTCCCCATCCTTTAAATGAAGATCAGAGTTTGAATTTTTTTTTTCGCGCCAAAAACGCGGTCGCTTCTACAATGACCTTGAATGCTCACAATGACGTCATCGCGAGAGTTCTATTTTTTGTTTGCAAGTTTTTTTTCTTTTCGAGGTTGCAGCCCTGCGCCCTGAAACCCCGCGAAATTTCAAATCGTCATTATTTTACCCAAGGAGACTATTTAAGCTATTAACTTGCTATTAACCTAAATCAGTCCCGAAAAATTCAAAATCATTGCATTTTCATTCTATATTTTTATTACCACAGTACCTGATTAAATTATAACAAATTGTCCATTAACGAAACAATCAAATAAATAAATTATGTATCAACAAAATGTTGAACTTCCCTTCTGTCTTACGACCATTTTTCTTATCTTGCTTGTGTGATTATCATTCCGCCTTCTGCACTACCAAAGAATACCAAACATAGCAATGGTGCATCTTCTATTATACAATTTGTTTCACGGTTTTTGCAGATAAACCAAGAGAAATCTTCTTTTGCTCTCATGTAGAAGTAGAATCTTGCATTTTTTTCTAGTTCTGCTCTAACGTCACATAGGTATACGTTCTGGTACGGAATCACTTCAAAAAATTGCAGGATGCTGGACCAAAACAATAACTATTTTATAGCAACGTGATCATCGGACACTTCAAATTGGTCATCTGGTCCATTCCTTTTTCATGTTAAGAAAGGATGTGCATCAGAACTGGGAATCGAAAATAGTAGTGACGTTATTATTATAGGTGTGCTCTGCTTGGTATGTATGATGCCAGGGTATTCAGATTGCTGTTGCAGGTCTGGTATATCGTCGGCCTGGTATAACATCCGTTTTTATGAATGATGATTGATGACAAGATCGCTAGAACAAGCTGGTGTGTTCTTTCTTCTCATAATTTCATAAAAAAATTGGTTTGCTGAGCTCGAGGGTGAGCTCAATCAAAATTTCATTCGTTGAACTTGTAACAGCTGCGATTGATTTGCCACTAGATGTATCTGTAGGTACGGTCCTCGATCCTAAGGTATTTAACAAAGACAATCTTCATTTAGCGCCCTAGCTGTGGATAAGTAGTGGCCCCATTTTCCTCCACATATTTCCAGATCAATGCAGTCGTTCTAATGGACACATCAGAGATAGCTTTTGCAACAGAAGGAGACGACTTCTCTTCAAAGTACCTGTGAAAAAAAATAGAAATATTTTATTATTGAGTTCTTACGTAAAACAAACAATTTCGCCATGAAGCTCATTTTTAGCCTTTGTCAAATTTCAGTAACAGTAGAAGTGAAACCAATTTCGCAAGTAGTAAAATGGATTTCAAAAATTTTTTCTATAAATTTTGAAAAAGTGCTTATATTTTGATTCTGATTCTTGTCCATTTGGATTCAGTAATGAAGGATTTCCTCTTGGGGTATATTTTTGGACACAAACAATAAAAAATTCTAGGTATTTGCCGACGTTTCGATTTAATTAAAATCTTTTTCAAGACTCATGACCTATTGACTTGAAATAATTATTGAATGAATTGTAACTGACATTTTTGTGCAGCAAGCTGCTTAACAAGTCAGGCAGGAATGGACCCCAAGAGGAAATATACCCCAAGAGGAAATCCTTCATTAGTGCTTGATATCAGTTTCCGAGAAAAAAATATGCCCAAGAGGCGAGTGCAAAAAGACTGCAGATTCTTTCGGCATGTGATACAAGATCCTGATGAAATACTGACCCAAACATACTTTAAATTGCGATTTCCGGGCACCGCACAGACACCTCAAAGGTAACAGTGGCTCCAAAAATCTCTCTTCATTCCTGCATCCACGTTTGGCTGCACTTCCCTGCAGAAATGCAGATAAATCTTGCATTTTTCTGAGATAACTTGGATAAAACTTCGAAATCTTCTGGGGACATGGGGGCGAGCATGGTGTTGGGAGAGTACCATTGATTTCATGTGAAAATAGCACAGAGGAATTTCAGACGCCACCAACCGCAGCCTCCCAGCATCCTCGTGGATGGCTACAAAAAAAATTGTTTCAGTTGAGTACATTAGAAAACACAGGATTATGCCATGACAAGTGCTATGTACCCGCCATATGGAAAACTAACTGCGTTATTTTATAAACTGCTAATTCACTTGTAGCCAACCCACAACAGAGGCAGACTTCAGATGTTTTCCATATTATTATTCTAAATATTAAGTTGGACCTTGAACTTTGCGTTTCCCCATTTCGTGTTCTCTGTGCAGTCTAATGAGTAAATTGCTGAAAAAATTTGTACGAAAGAGGTCAGCCCCTAGTTTCCCTGCTGAGTTTCTTCACAGTTTCCCCAGGCTCTTTTAGTCTTTTTTCATAGACCCTCCGAGTTCCAAGCGGTTCACCTGGCAAGTGCCAATAGAAGAGTTCTCCTTGAGATCCTTCAACTTGTACAGAAGGGGTCCCTAGCAATTTAGCATTGGATTTATCCCTCAACGGAGTCATGTCTGGAATGCCACCATGTGTCATAGCCAGAGTAATATGGCTACAATCTATTTCCCATCGTCTGCTCCTATTTATTACATGAAGCGGTTCAGGCTTAGTCATTAAGCTAGGTTCAATTCACAAGAAAGAGAATAAACGACCTTCACCTTTTTCGTTTTTCTTTGTGCATTCCAAGGCTTAATCGTGTTGAAAGCAAGGGTCCGTACTCCATAACTTCTCGCAGATTTCATTCCTGCAAAAGATCAGTAATGATTGTGCTATTATTTAAAACAATTCCTCGTCTTTACCTCTTCAACCGTGGATGTTCGAACCGGCCAACCCATCAACGTTCAAACCAATCCAACGGCACGCCACAACATACATGAAATAATGACTCGATCACCTCTCTTCAAGACTCTGGCAGATTGTCCAAGTCCATAGGAATGACGCTGTCTCACCTTGTTCTTGTTCAAAAAATCACTTTGTGAAAAATGATCTCCACACTCTATGTTTCCACAAACAACGAAGGACGGTTAGTATCTACAACCATTTACTACGTAGTGTCACTTGTCTGGCAAATATTCTTCCATTTCCGTCGCAATTGGGGGTCCCTGGCGGAGCGAAAAAAAGTTTTGTTCGTTGCCTCCATAGCATAGCTGTTCCTTCCGGGGAACTCTTCTCCTGTCCTCCATGTAGCCCTATAGCTAAACAAAACAGACCTATTTCAATTTTTGGATGTAGCGCCTGTGTCAGCCAACCTTTACCTGTTAATATTGCACTTATTTCCGTACACAGGACACCAGAATACACCACTGGAATACACCCACTTTTACTGTTACATCTTACAAAAAACTGACCTCACGGAAAGCCGCCGCGCCATAGTTAATGGAAGTATGAAAGCCGCGAAAATGCGCCGTCGCCTTTTCTCACGTGTCAGGGCGATCCCCAAGCTCGTGCTGCGCGCTTTTCAATCTGAACTGAGTTTCAACCTCACAGACGTCTGAAACGGTGACAGTTGGATTATGTCAAACATTTAAAATTCGTAGTCGCAATCTGTTTGTGTAAAATCAAGTAGCCCCGTCCGGTGCATAATGACGTCATCGCGCAGGTGACAGATGGGTGCATGGAAGTTGCATACCTAACAGTTTTTGTGTTTTAAATTTACAAAATAAAATAAACTATCAAGAATTTCGAAAAACCGTTCAGTCTATGGTGCTATTTGGCTACCAAAGCATCATTGGAGGCAATAAAAAAAAATCGTGCAAGGACCCTATTGAAAATGCAGTAGTGGGTCTAGCGGCGCGACTATAAGGTTCGTTCGTTCTTTTATTTACAGTTGCTCGAGGGGATGGGGGGATGGAAATAAAGCGCGGCATTAAACGCGGCTGACAGCCGGCAAGGGCGGCGGATGGAGGGCCGCTAAATGGATTAGATGCAGACAGCAGCGGGGGGAATGAAAAAATATTACTCAACTGTATGATAAAAAGGTGTGATTTTAATCTGCCCTATACGCATATGAGTCGCGTTAAATCGATCACAGAAAAAGATCATCGTTCGACCAGTCAGTGATTCAAAAAAGAACTTGGTACGTAGGTACCTACGAATATACCCTTTTTATGGAGCACGTAATTGCTAGGAAGGGGAAGTCGGATGTGAATCATCCCTAAGTGACTCTCTTGTATAACGTAAAATGTTATATCCCATAATGGACAATATGTTGCTTAATGGCACAGCTTGTCCCCTTGTGATGATAACTAACAATGCTTTCGTCGGGATGATGCTCCCGCCGTCGCTTCTGGTGCTCCACAGCATACCCAGGAATGTTTCGGGACATTAGTTATTCATGGATATATATCCATATCAGTTTTTTGCAGTGAGCCCGATCTGCTTAATTATGGATTACATTATTAAGTTACAGTTTGCGAGGAAGAAATTAATGCGCGTAATAACCGACATGTGAAATGAGTTGATTAACTCATGTTTTATTCATTTGATGCGCCGTGAATTAATATCGTATTTGAACTAATCATGTGGCAAAAATTTAACGACATGAAACACCGGGAGACCATTTAAAAACTAAACGAGGACCCCCTCCGGGTTGGCAAGGCTAGAAGATGGGTAATTTTGAGCTGCAGATAATTTCGGTTGCACTTTGGGTCGTCGAACAATAATTTCAGTACGGGACGGGAGCTCAACCGTGCGAGCAATACTTACATCCTTTTCGTTTCAAGGCCATCTTAGCGCAAGCGTCAGCAGGGTGGTACAAATTTTGACAGACGACAGTTAACGGCGAAACAACAGAGAAATTTTAGCTGTGTTTCGACACATGTTTTCAAGGTTATGCCATTTGAGAACGCGATTTGCTTAGAAAAGCAGCTTTCTTATTGATTCTGCATTGCAGAAGGACCTTACATGGTAATTTCATGCTCTAATCGTCCTAACAAGCCCAACTGGAAAACAAATTATCAACACATCTACTGTTGCAAATGTTCGTATCAATAGGTTCCTATGTAGAGTTGAGTGGAAGAACAGAGGGCAAGGTTAAGTCCTGCCCACCTGAACTTCGCTCTACATGGAATATATTTCAATAAAGACATTTAATAATAATAATAATAATGATAATATTTTTGTAGAAGTCAAACAGTAATCAAAGTTGAAGCTCGTAATAGAAAATATTGGCAATATTTTTGTACTTTTTAGGAGCGGCACATATCAGCATTTTTCTAGGTAATTGGCAGTTACCGCTAGAGACAACCAGATATACCCAGGGTAGTGCTATCCTTCCATTTACATCTCCAGAGTGTTGTAAGTGTTCATATCATATCGCAGAGAAGGTCATTCGTCATTTGCAAAATCATTGCCTATGTTTACACGTTTTGAGGTTTATATCGAATGTGAATAGTAAAATATGGTGGATGAATATAAATGGAACAAGAAATCGAGGAACTAGGTTTGGTGGTGGTGGGAATAATGTTGGAACAACATAATAATTATGACGAAATTACAAAATCACGCCAAAAGTCACCAAACGCAACGGTCACTGCACTACAATCCGAACCGGCGCGTATGAGCATTTCTGAGATGCGCATTCACAGCAAGTCGTTATTAATTATGAAAAAGATACTGTAATTTTGTAATGCTAGCGTTTTTTTTAATATACAGAGTGGTCCAGGTTATAGTAGCAATAATTCACCATTCGATAGTCCATCGAAAACTAGGTTGACATGCATAATTCAATTTTTTTCTAAAACGCTTCCTAAGAGAGATACAGCCCTTCAAAGTTCAGTTTTTAAAATCTTCTTTTTGCAATAACTCTCAAGTCATCGAAGCGATTTGGACCAAATTTGGTACAAATACTTACGAAATAAATACCCATCACTTGACGTAGATAACTTCTGTCAAATTTTCCAGTGGCGTAGATACGGGGGAGCTGTTTTACTTCTCACGCCCTATTCTCTACGCCACTGAATATTTTTGGAAAACTATATCTAACTCAAATTTCTTGTTCAATTTAGAAAAAAAGTTACTCTTGTAAAATTTTGATTGAAGGCTTGATTTTCGAGATATTTGGGTTTTAAACTTTGGAAAGCATCTCGAAATCGCCACTTCCCAGAGCCCAAATTGCTTTTTCCTGGAAACGCCTTGTTTCTCAGCAAAAAATGGCAGTAAATCAACTTAAACGACATAGAAAACTTATTCCAGTTGAGGAATCATGAGTTTTCTTGGATTTTAATTTCTAGGCCTTCGAAAGTCGCGATTTCGAAGCGTTTTCCAAAGTTTCAAACCCAAATACCTCAGAAATAAAGCCTCAAAATTTTCCAAGAGTAACTTTTTTACTGAATTTGAACAAGGATTTCGAAAAAATATAGTTTCCCAAAAACATTTAGTGGCGTAGAGAATAGGGCGTGAGAAGTAAAACAACTTCCCCGTATCTACGCCACTGGATAATTTTGACAGAAGTTATCTAAGTCAAGTGATGGGTATTTATTTTGTAAGTATTTGTACCAAATTTGGTCAAAATCGCTTTGATGACTTGAGAGTTATTGCAAAAAGAGGATTTTAAGAACCAAACTTTGAAGGGCTGTGTCTCTCTTAGGAAGCGTTTTAGAAAAAAAATAAATCATGCATGGCGACCTGGTTGTCGATGGACTATCGATTGGTGAATTATTTCTACTACAGCCTGGACCACCCTGTAGAGTACTTTGATAATCCATGATCTATCAAATACATAAAAAAGTTTTGTACTAAACATCGCTATCAATTACTTTCGCGTATGTTCTACTCGAATTTGTACCAACCTGGTCGAATATTCAATTACGCGCCGGAAACGAACGCAAGCGCACTGTAGTGGGAAAATGGCCTATGGCCCCCGTGGGATCTGTTCTTAGGCGGATGGTCTAGGTTCATGTTATGTCGAAGCTTGATTTGATTCCAACGATATTCCGTGAGCATTCACTTCGAAGCTTTGAGCAAGTCATAGGTATACATACTTATTTTCACAATTGCGAGTTACTAATTGAAATGTAGGAAATCGATTGGCGAAGGGGATCACATAGCGCATGGTACACCGCTCCAGCTGAGATAAAACTCGACTGCAGCAACGCAAAGCGAAGTCAGAATTTGAATGGATCGGCCCCACTCAATTATGTGCAAGCTGATAAATTCCCCCGGATGGCAGTGGGCAAGCTTCTACGAGTATCACACCTGCAACTGGAAGTACAACAATGTGTAGAGAGGATAATCGCCAGCGTATAGGCAGGAGACAGATTAGTCAAGAACGAACCAGCGCAGACACCTCATTAATTTACCTGTACCTACATAAAATCACTAGATTCCTGATTAACCGTGCGCTTGGCGGCCTCAGTGTTCGGATGGTCAGACCGTCAACCATTCAAGCAAGCACCACATTGCGGCTCGGTGCGTCCGGCTGATCTGGATGAGGAGTGGTGCGATGGGCCCAAAACCGAGGCCTACGTTCCGGATGGAACTATGTTCTATCAACTTCCCCTCAACCAATCCAGAATCTATTGACAAGGCAGGCAGAGATTAACGGATTATCCAGTAATTGCAAAACCCCGGCCATTTTACGCATTTTTTAAAATCATTCAGATTATAAGATTATAACTGGGGATTGGAAATCCTCTGAATAAAATAATTCTAGAGCCGGCAATTAGCAATTTGCTCGTAAAAGTAGTCCCCGCGCACACCGCGCCCGGACCCGGATGCGATAATACGAAAGGTGCCAGGCAAAAGAAAGGACCCTCGAACGCGCTGCAGGAGATTTGTGGCAGTTTTATTTCCCCAACAGGATGGCACTATAAACAATAAAGTCCGCGCGCGGCGGTGTTGTGTTGTTCAACGCGCGCCTTGCATTTGCATGACCCCCATTGTGAAAGCCCTCCAGTTCTTTGGAGTATCCACCTACCCCACCGTCCCCCTGCGGGCCCCTCTTGCTTCTGATTCACCACCCCAGTCGAGCGTCACGTAATTTTAATTTTCATTCCAACTCCTGCGGACGCTTTCAGGTTTCTCGCGTGCTTTTTCTCCCCCTGATGCTGGCTCTGCTGTGCTACTGCTGCTGCAATCTGTGATGTTATTAGTTGTTGGTTGCTTTTTCCTGAAGGCTGTGTTGCATTGTTGTTGCAGGAAATTCGCGGCGGTGCGGCGCGCAAAAACTCTCCCGCAATAATGTTGTGATATGTGTATTTCCAAGCGCACCGGCATACTCCGACGTCCCTGCTAAGGCCATAAAGTATAGCTTTCACAGTTTATGGCTCGAGGTATCTTTATCTATTAAACATTTTCAGTCGAGCGGAGGACAATGAGCGCCTCATTTTATGGCGTGCATCTCCACATTTCGCTTTTGTTTACTACTGCACGGGAAACAGCTATCGCGTAATATGTGATATTGTTGCGGTTTACTCCGCATTACAACTAGACTAAACTGATGGCGGTAAAAACACAATGGCGAAATAATATAGGTAAAATGATTTCATTGAGAGAAGTGCGATTTACCGACGTCGCGCAGGAACTCTTAACAAATAATGGATATCGTTTCAAACTGGACTGTGTTTAATCTGGGGGTTACTTAACAGGGTGTTTATAGTCAGTCAACTACCATCCCGGGCACCCGACGAAGTTCAGGTGACAGGTGATGATAACAAAGGGTTTTAATGAACTGGACATGTTTTCACCACTACAAGTGAAACTCGAATAGAAAAACAGAATAACAGAAAACAGCACCCAGCAAACGCACTAGCTCGCTCCTATTTGACTAGCAGCTCTGCTGGTTCATTTGAAAATCGATCAGTTATTATTAAAGAAGTTAGTAATGGGGAACTGTTACGTTCGAAATTGGCGCCGCAGTGTGTACACCTATGTACTGGTAGTGTGTAGCAATGCGGGTCTTGTCATACCTGAAAAACTTGTGATAGTATTTTATTATATTTTTCAATATAAAGCATAAGGAAGAAAGAAACCACGGAGAAAGCGTAATTAAACCAAAAGGTTCATTCTTACTTTCGAACCCTTCTTTTATTAATTAGAGAAAATCTAAATTATACGCGAAATACTCGTGAAGACTTAGTAACATATACCTAATGAATTGGATTGCGTCCATAATCCATAATCGTTGACCACCGGAGTTGAAGTTATTTTTGCGTTAAGCCGCGTCTAGACACATTTAGATAAGCCAAAAAGTACTCAAGTTTCGTGAGAACGGTACCTTTTTGCACGTACGCCAAGAGGGCACGTGGCCGCTCGGTATTGGTCCAAACCGCCGCGCGGGGGACACGGATGATAGCTAAGAGATTTTTGGAGGGAGAAAAGTCAGTCAGTGCCGGGTTCCGAGTTAGCTGGTCAGTAGAGAGTCACAGATTAGGAGTCAGTGAATTAATCTACCACATAAGCTACCGAGAAAACAACAGTCTTCCGCCCCACACAACCACATTATGAGAGTTGCCACAGTCCAACGAGGCCCTTCAGTTACACTTGATTGCCAAGTATCGTGCTCGCCTGGTTCAGCAAGCTTACTCAGCAGAGTACTACTATCAATTTCAAAATTTCTATAACACAACACATGCTTTCGTGGAAGACACGCGTAAACAAGACGAGGCCAAAGTGTCAACACAGGTCGCATCCCAAACCAACATTTGGCCTTTGGACCAAGGTGTAACGGTCATTTCGTCAGCGCGCTTTCGCTTAGCTTATGGACGTAGTTATATACTGTGGAACCCCATTTTATTGTGAATATATCTGAGTCAACTCGATGTCGATATCAGTTCTTGTTCCAGCTGATTCCAGTTCAATCCTGTCTCGGACGGTAAAGTAGGTTCACTTGTACCGTGATTCTAGTCGGCTGTGAGATTTTGTTGCTAAGTTTCCAAATGTGAAATATAGAAAATCCCCAAAACTTTGCAGTTGACTGCTCTGGCCGGATCAGTTTTGAAACACATTTTTTGCGAATTTCATTTGCAGATAGCCGGAACATTTTTGCGGGACGTGATGTCTGACGCTTTCATCCATTTTATTGGAAAATGTAACACCGTTCGACCTGTTTTTAATTTTCGCCAATGAACAAATAAATCAAGAGAGCCTTGACATTTGACAGCTGTGGAAAATATTCCTAAACTCTCGAAGCCGGTTCAACTTTCGATGCTTCAAATTAAAGAATATACAATGCCCTTCGTCCAAAAAGGGGCCCCATGCAATCATCAACCCTTTCGCCTCTCCCAGTCAAAAATACTAGCCAAACCCTGAAGAATTATGGGCGATACAAGGATCGCCGTGCAGTCTGTCATTGGCAAAATAATTTACGTGTAAAGAGTAAATTGAACCAAAGTTCAAAAAACCCAGCCGCTCAAAGTTGCGTATTGGACCGATATTGATGTTAGTACCTTCAATTTGCAATTTGCTTTCGTTTTGGGGCTTTCCGGGACGAGTTTTTGTCGACCCTGAATGGGCCGCCGTCAAGATGACTTAGATTTGCGACCACCCCGTGCTCTTTTGGTGTCTACATGACGGTAGCACAGCTCTGCGTCCCCCTAGTCGCACTTCCACATATGACCAGGTCAGTTTTCCAAGATTTTAATATCAATTTGATAAGAAATATAACTTCACTTCCAGAGAAGTCAGTTTCACACCAGGTGAAAAGGCGGCAAGCCTACAATGCTAAAGTAGAAAATTTGCTCAGCCAACTAGAGTCACAGTACAAGTGAACCTACTATAGCAGCACCCTTAGCCAAACTGCATCAGTTCGCATAGTATGTCATCTTAAGAATCGCAACACCAGTTTTCAAGTTTAATGAGCTTCAGTGAAACTATAGAGTTCTAGTATGGGTGGTAGAGGGTGCTCCAAACTTGTAAAGGGTAATTTTCACGCAATCGTCGTTTGATTCATTGATCTGCACACGTACCTCCTAAGTGGAGGCAGGCAGGTACTATGCAATAATTATTATTACAGGCGCCATGGTATATTACCAACTCCACGATTTACCTGGCATACACACATGCAATACAGCATGAAGCAAATTTGTATGTATGAGAGGCCGCCAATGTGTACTTGTATAGTTGTTGGAATTGGTATAAATTGTGCTTGATAAACCTGTTCATTATTATGTTTGCCATAGTTTTGATCGAATTGATTTATTGCACCCTGATTTATGAATTTGCAAATGAAACATTAGCCCCGATGTTGCTTGCGCAGCATAGGATTGATTATACACGCTTCTGCTATAATTGTTAAAAACATAATCAAAATTCCATTAATTAATAATAATTGAATTTCACGATTGCGTAATGTGCAATGAATGTTGCACAATGACTAGTGGAGTGGATCTCATGAAATAATGTTAGCTGATAAAGACGTAAAAAAAGTAGCGGCAGTTGACAGTAAAGTTACACATTATTGTATGATTTCTGTTTCGAACCCCGAAAGAGTTACTACTGAAGGCAAGCTTGAATCACCACCTTTATTATTCGCAATCGGACGCAGAATCTGAGAAAGGGCAATCAATAAATACCGCATGTTTGTGATTACATGACTGGGGCATTTTTCACAAAAAAATTAGAAGTTGAACGTGGTCATCATCATCATCATCACTCACAAGTGGCACGAAAAAATTACAGATTAGATAGCTGTAAGTATTATTCATGTTGTACTTATAAAGTCTACTGAAAGTCAAAGAACCAGCGGCAATAATTTAATTTTGCTTCTAATAGACATTCGTTCATTTATGTTTATATGTTATTAGTACAATTTTATTGTGACTCGCTTTTCAAATTTTTCTACCACCATAGCCAAGCATATCAATCAACACAAAAATCTGTAGCAATTGAAATAAAACCTGATTTGTTCAAATGATATAAAGTACTTAATCATTTGAAAAATTAAAACAAAATTGAAAAAAAAAATAAAGAAGCTAAAAATTCGGCAAACCTCAGAACGTATTTGCCGTTTGTCTTGCCAAAAACTGGGACCTGGCGGTACAAAGAAAGATGTAAACAACACCAGTAGCGGCGAAAACACGAAGAGGCAAACTAGTCGAGAACAAGTTTTAATTGGGGGTGTTGTGGGAGCGTGGAGCGCCCGGAGCCGGGGGCGGATGCTGGGAGTTGGGGTGGTCTGGAGCGGCGGAACTCGCCGGGGGTAATTGAGAGAGATTAAGAGATCGGGTGCACCGCATAAACACAACCCTCGCTAGCGCAAATCAGTTTTCAATTTGAGATCATTGAATAATTAATATTGACTCACGGTGTCTCTGATGCCTATTAACTGCTCTTTAATGCGGCGGCTAATTGGGATTTCGACTAATGAAAATGTTGATTTGGTCGCTTTTTTCGCGGCGATGGGCCTCACGTTCCAGTTAGAGAGCGTAAATTGGCGTTGGTTTTCTTCGAGGCTCACGTTACACGAATTTCCAATCGAAACCTTATTGGAGGGTCTCGAGCGTGAAGCAATCATAGCGAATTTAACACCTAAAACGATTCGGGGGGGAAGGCCGACGGGAAGTACGCTCTGTTCCGATTGAATGTGGCGTTGAAACATGATACACCCTGTAAACCTGACCGGAAAGGCGTAACATACGCAAGGAGTCGCACAAGACTGCAATCAAGATGTCACGACTAATTAAATGCGAGGTTAAATGCTGAGTTGCACTACATGGTTTTCCAATCACTTGTCTATCGTGTATAGCTTCCCAACCTAAAAAAGCTCAATATAAAGTTCCACAGTGTGATCGAAACTAACTAATAGAACTAACGCGTGTTTTTTTTTTAAATTGTCAATTGGAGTTGGGCTCTGGAAGTGAAAAAGTATGTCCATGACTTGCTTCATCTTCCCGCGTTGTCTGGCAATTCGAATTTCGAATCAAGTGACGGACATACGTTTTCACTTACACAGATAACTGCAATTTACAATAGGCTAGTGACCTTGATTTTTTTTATTTTTTTGAATGAAACTGCAATTTTTTGTATGATTTATGGCGCAAACCGCAGCGAGATATCTCAATTCTAAGTGCCTTAAAAAAATTAAAATATAACGTTGCTGACGTCCCTGCCTCACATCTCCATCCCTGCTCCTCTCACTGCGACACTCACATGCTGTGTTCGTTCCACGCGCAGCGCTTAGAAAGAGATTATGACGTCACGCGGAATTTTAAAATCGCTGTAACAAATAGACGCGTGGAAAGAGTTGAATTTTTCTTCTTAAAACGAGTTTACTGATGTATACATGATAGCCCGATCATGGTGAAATCTCAAAATGGCACCAATGGTCAGTAGCCTCACGCCTAGCCTGAAATGAGTTCAACCCAAAAGTACGTGCACCTCCTAGATTATTGTATTTTCTTATTCTACGCTATCTTGGGATTATTTCAACACAAAAATGAAAAAAATCGGTAGAGCCGTTTTTAAATAATATCATTTTTTGACACAATGGCCTAGATGCTAGTGACTGAAAAAATGTTTACACCTTAAATTTTATGATGCCAAGATGCCACTCAACAGAGGTGTCAATTGACACATTCTCTTTCTATTCAGACTAGTAGCATTGGTGCCAACCAAAACGGGGGGTGTATACAGGGTGAAAAAAGAAAGAAGTCAAAAATTATTATTTCATTATTATTTTATGAAGTGGAAGATTCGAAATCGTCACAAATTATCTACATTCATTCTTATAAAGTTCCAACAAACGGTTCTTGAATGTGTTCAACCGTTTCTGGAATATAAAAAAAAACAGAAGTTTTTATACATAGAAATAATTATTTTTTCAATCCGTGACTCTCCAAGATATTGTGGTGAAACTTGTCATTTCTATAATAAACAGCTTGAAAAATGAAATTAGATTTGTAGTTAACCTTTGGGTCAACTATTTTCACTAATACATTTTTTTAAGGCAATTCTGAGACTTGTAGGTAATAATTCTCAAGATCTTAACAAACAATAATTCTAGCATAAAATAATCCCCCCATTCTGAAGAACGATTGTTGACATTGTCAATCGGGTCTCTTTCGGTTCCACACATTTGTAGTTCCTATGATGGCTTTTGTAATGGTTTGAATATTGTATAGAATTAGGTTTTGTCTATATTATCAACCCAAACTTTTTTGGAAATCACTTATCAAAATTAAATATCATGCCTGAAGAGGTTTGTTCTTAGGAATATGTCTAGTGCTGTTATGAAATAAAATGCAAAATTGACCCATCATGCGCCCTAAACATGTGTGAAACCAAGAAAGACCAATTTCAAAATGGAGTTGGATTGGTGAAATATAAGGCGGATCAATTATTCCAGTGGGCTTATTCTGTAACAGAAATTGATCAATCAGGTTGTCTTTGAAAGCTACAGGGAAGTACTATGGATTGATCATAAAAATATTTTCTAAATTCAAAAACCTTTTTTCGAAACTTGAATTTGAAAAAACAACACCTTCAATTCATAGTAAATATATGAGGAATCTCCATTCCCCATTGAGACCATATTACAAGCCTAGGAGATAGTCACTGGTAAAGATACATATGACATACTGACATACTGCATAAAATATTTTACAGGATGATAAATACAAATAACATGAATTATGATCATGAGAAACAAGAAGCAAACATATAACAAAGAGTACTCTACCTATAGCTCTAGAAATAGATTTGAATGTTCAATCTTTGTTGAGAAATATGACCGCTAGAATTGATTCGGCAACATCTTATTTCACCAATCCAACTATACTCAAGCATAAGTGTAGATAAGTTCAGGCGATTTACAGGAATTCGCTTGCTTTGTTTATAAAATGATGGTTTTCGACTTTTTTTCCCACCCTGTATATACCACGGGACTGTTTAGAACTAATGGCTAGTCTGATTCGAATCAGAATGGTTTAATCAACACATCTATTGAGTAGCGCCTTGGCATCATAAAATTTTAAAGTGCAAACATTTTTTTAGTAACTAACATCTAGGCCATTTTGTCAAAAGATGTTAAAAACAATCATTATTGAAAAACGGCTCTACCGATTTTTTTCATTTTTGTGTTAAAATAATCCTAAGATAGTGTAGGGAAAATAAGCACAAAAATTTAGGAGGTGCACGTACTTTTGGGTTGAACTCGTTTCAGGCTAGGCGTGGCCTATTATAACTACAGAACATTTTCCAACTTTTTTCCATATTTTCCACGAATTTTCCTAATGAAGAGCGGCCTAGCTTATCAAGACCGTACTCAAATGATGGAGTTTAAAATGAAGCCCTAATTGACGATTTTTACAATGAGATTATTTGGAAAAAACTTTGAGATTTTTACGGATAACTCAAATATTCCTTGAAAATGTTTCAATTTTTTATACAATTATCATGAAGATGCTTCAAATTTTGCTCAATCTTTCAAATTCCAAGTTCCCACTCGAAGGAACGTCTCGAACAAAAATTTCCATCCGTTCCTTGTTACTTGCCGGGAAAGTTCTGGGATGACAGAACCAATTTTTTTTACGTTCACCTTCTAATAATAGACCTTTTTCTCTTCAATAAGATAGCGTTATACCTAATTAATAATTGATGACATTTTATTTTGAAGTCGTTTCAAGTCAAAATATTTTTTTTAGGTGTCTAATCATCCAAATTGGACAATATTGTGGCAGGGCAAGGTAGGTGAATGTTGAATATTAGTTAGCCTTGTCAGCTTGTCAAGACTGGCAGTTCGCTCAACGTTCAAAAGGTGACGCCACTGCCTCACAAAACACGTTTGTGCGTGATAGCGCGCTAACTGCATCATGTTTGAATGATCAAAGGCTTTGAAAAACTCTGTTTTTTAGTCTCAGAGAATGTGACGACACACTTCAAATGAAATTCACCACCGGCGCTATAAGTCACAGTCTGTCGGCGACAGGCGTGAAACATTTCTGCCGTGTTGCCGACGATTTTTCTTTGTTCCTCCCCCGTCGTCGTAGGTGCGCAACATTAATTAGTTCCGTTTCGACGTCCTAATGAATCAATTTTTGCCTTGTGCTGCTGCTTGCTTGCTTGAACCGCTCACCCATCCATGACGCGAGCGATCCGGTGAACCGTAAAAGTCTCCGGACGAGTCAAGATACAGTTGTCCGGTCTCGAACATTTCGGAGCATATAATAATACAACACGACTGTGGGGTTTTTATTCCGTCTGTAAATTTCGACGAAAATCTCACAGGAATATAAAACCTCCAGCGGAGCATAAATATTTGATGTAACGAGGCGAAGTCGAACGAATGTGCTCACTCAAGTACGTACACGCCACCGCGTCGCTTCTTAAGATAATATCATGATATTGCAAGAAGCTGTAAAAATTTCAGTGGAGCCAACTAGAGATGATGCATACGCGAGCGGGATACACGTACCGATTTGCGAGATTGAGCTTCACTCAAATGTAGCTTTATACATTGTATTTGATCTTTTATAAATGCTCCAGATGAGCTACAGCAATGATATTTTCAATAAAAACCATGTCAAAGTAATACAAGGAGCATAGAAGAGACCATCTGGCCTGACTGATTTCGAAACCACGACCTCCGGGGTTCGAAACTGGTGACGCAGACAACCGAGCTGGGACTGGAGCTAATCTATTTATTTGGTAAATAAATATTACGCTGTACATTTTGCGCAGTTTTTATTACTGTATAGAGTCAACTTAATTCTTCGACGGAAATACTAGCCCGAACTTCAAGCGTTTGAATTCATGCAAATGTAAGAAAACCACCACCTTCCTCGAGAGTGGATAAACCCTCTCGAGCGTCGTTGCGTTTAGAATTGATTGAATTGGGGGCGCGACTGTAAACTTGCGGCTATTCCACCTTAAATATTTATAAATAAAAACAATGTCATGACGAACGACGACGGCCCGGCCGACGGCTCGGGCAATAAAACCCACAATGTTGTTTGGGTCAATTATACTCACACGGAATAATTAACAAATTTACAGAGGAATACCAGTGTAATAACATGTGGGCTCGGAATGGTCGAATTGATTACTGCTTTTGTAGTCGATCAGTGTTTCCTGTCGGGGCTAGAATTTATGACTCGGTAAATTAGGACCAATGCGCCACACCGACATCTGTCCGCGTACTCCGCAACGTGTAATTCAAACGATATTATGTCCATTATCATCATGTGTGGCGTTTACACAACACTCCCAACCCTAATCACTATAAATATATTCGAAAATGTAGATTTCATCCCTCCTGGAGTGGAGTTACCGTCGATACATTTGACCTTTGGTCAGCGCTTTGTCAGCAGTTGAGCAATTGACAGATATTTTTCAGCAAGTTGTCGATGCTAGGAACCATTTTGTTCCTGGATTCCACTGAATTTTGGAATTTCTGATTCAAATTCTGTCGTCTGGTCTTCGATCCGCTATGCTAAATTTCTTCAAAACGATCCGATTCTAATGAAACTTGGAGCTAATACATATTTGTGTATCGACTTATGATTCTGGAACTGTCGTGTTGAGTATTATAACTATCCTTGAAAGAGGGCAATGATATTATAGTAGATTATGGAAACATCATATCAGTGGTCTTCATTATTTTGTCAGCACCAACGTCAACATCACCGTTATTACAAGTGCGGTAATTTCGTAATGGAAAAGAAAACAAGTCGGTACAGCAAATGAAATTACGTTCAATTATTTATGTTAATTGGTCGGCGTGTATTTGACTCATTAAGTATTTATCCGACCTTTATTTGTGTTCATGTAGTACCAACATACATTAACGTTATTGTAATTATTGTAGGTACGGAATGTTTACAAAGTGTGTAACACGCATTGCCAATATACTACTTTGTGATATTGGAAAGTCTTGTCGCTTGTTTAAAATACGTTACTTTATCGTCGTTATCATCATCGAGTTACCGCGGTCCGCTGAGTAGGCACGTTTATTATTTTGAGACCTACCACGCATTTTCCCGAAAACAGAATCCAACCTGTGATTCTCTCGCATCCAAATCAAGGCTGCGGTCACAAATAGTATATTATATACCAAGGTTGTGAAGGACCTTGGCTATAAGGCTTTGGCGCCTTATATCCCTCAGCTGCGCTTCGGGATTTAAACAGGCGCCGCAGCTATAACAGCGTTCACAACCGTGGTTTATATACTATTTTTCTAACTACTAGCAAACATTTAATCCTGATTTGTAACGATTTTTTCAGAATATGGGATGTGACAGGACTGACAGGAGGTTAAAAATGTGAGAGGAGGTTAATAATAGTGACAGGCGGTTAATAATGTGACAGTCGGCCTACTGGTTGTGAAAAATCACTTCACGGCCTCTAAGCAGGTCAATAACGGCCTACTTCACAGCTAGTAGTGAGAAAATGAATTTACGTGTTTGTTGTGTTCATACATAAGATATAAAGACTTTTATATAAGCTGTATATGGATTTTACAGTTTATGTACCCAATTTGACACTTGTCAAAATAACCTCAAAAACTAAAACATTTTCACAATTTGCACTGAAACAAACACGTAAAATGTTGTACAACACTCGTGGCTTGTTACACAAGATATTTTCCGACACTCAGCCTATTACAGAACTCGGGCTGCGCCCTCGTTCTGCAAATTTCGGCTTTGTGTCTGAAAACCACTTATGTAACAGCCAACTCGTATCGTAAACTACTATAGTGTATTACACATTATCTCGAAGTGTTTTGTGACTATTTATGAGCGGATTTTCCCAAGTTTTTAGGAAAGTATTTTGCTAACATTATCGACCAATAGGCACTGACAGATCAAGTTGTATCTCTGCCAAAGAAATGCCTCGATTCAAAAATTAATGATAAAAAACACAGAAATGCATCAAATTTCGAAGGGCAAATTTCCAAAGTCAGCTTCATAGACGGTCATAGCATCAGTTGGGGGGGGGGTCTAGACTTACTTTTGCGGTATGTACTGAGCTCTGGGACATCCTCTACTTTCCGCGGCAACTTTTCCAATTTCAAACGCTTCTAATTTTTCCGTCGCCGCCTCCAGGTACAGTCCACGCTTCGTATCTGTATAATTAATGCCTTGCAACATACGTCTGTTTATATAAGCCTCTTCGGCGTTTCTAAATCTATACTACTGTTGTAATTAAATTAAAGAACAGTACTCTTCGATAGAGAGATCATCGTCGAGGCAATTAATTTTAATCAGAGTTGATGTTAATTGCCAATTGAATAATTTTAATCATGAATTTTCATCGCCAATAAAATCTTGGAAAGAACATCACCAGTTTCCTCAACGTCTACTTTTATTCAGAGAGCCCCAGTAATTAAGCATCAGTGTAGAGTTTAAGAAGTCGACAGGGAAGCTTTGGAGCATTGTTTCTTTTGCAAGATGTGCGCGTGAGCTCATTAAAACGAGAAAGGTATTCATTCATCGAGGTCTTATTAATTTGAAGCTTGAAGGGCAAGAAGACGAGGGCGACGATACGAGGGTGAGCAATAATAACTCTGAGGCACATAATGTAACATAAACTATGCATAATAATAAAACGACGGCGGTTGGTATAAGGGGGAGGCCAAGAAAATGGGAGCACGCACAAACTCCGGAAGAGTAGTAGACGTAGTCGTTTGGAAAAGATCAGTGGTGTCTCGTGATACCAATCTGGGGTTTGACCTGAAAATTTATAATTTTGTCGCCCGATGACTTTGTTTACCTCAAATCTTTTTTAATGCCCGTTGGTGCCATTTTTTTTGTGATTTTTTTTTATTGGTCATAAGTGGGTGGGGTGCAGCGTTGACTGAAAAATTATGGAGAGCCGCCACCGGTGACAATTCTGACACTGATCATACTTTTGACAAGGTATTCGCTTGCTGAAGCTAGAACCAAGTGCATCCGGTACTTCACTGTTGTTATTAGAGAATGATCCGTTGCAATGCTGGTGTCAAAAATTGTTTGAACTGTGGCATCATCTAACGGCCAACACCAAAAGGTGGCGATGGCGCCTCTTTGTATATTTTCACTCAACGGATGAAGTTAGACATGTAGAAAGATGGATGTCAAAGATGTTTGTTGCAAGGTAAAAGAAAAACAGAACACAGCAGTGAGCACCATGAAGCTATGGATTGGTGCATCGATATAGAAACGCCATTACCCCCAGCGAACAGCGCGTTCAAAACTTTGCTATATTTCACGAATTGATGCCCAAGCTGACACCACATCAGGTAAGACGAGTAGGTATCCTGATTTTTCATAAATATTTAAAATGATGCTTAGTAGACATCTGAGCTTGTTGCCACAGCAATAATTTTCACTTGAAAGCGCCGCCACTGGTAGCAAGAGCAAGAGCGCGATTGCATAGGGCACAAGTGCCGACCGCACCGCCACCGCGGAGAAGAGCGACTGGGAACAATTTACCCACTTTGCGAGTGGAAATTAGGACTGGGAAGTGCGACTCCTTTCATAAATTACACAATTACAGCGACGAGGGTGTGAACATTTCGAATGGGGTAACGCAACGACACCCTCGAGGTGCAATTATACTCCAGATCCTTCAAGCGGCCCCTCACCAGCCCCAGCTGCGCTGCTTTCGCCGCCGCCACCGCCGCCTTCGCTGCTCCAACTACGAGCGAGTGCTCCAAAGACAAAAGGCCTCGTTACCGGCAAAAAATATTTTCTGGAATTCTAAACTGGCAGCGTTTTCTTAATTTAATTAAGACTGAGTTATGACGGCGGCGGCGGAGCTCGGCTTGCCTCCTCCACCAAGAAGAGGTTTCGCGAAATTTAATTTGGGTAACTTCGTATTGTCACAAGTTTAAATCGCATTCCCCCGCCAGCGCGTCGTCCCCGTCGGCCCGCGCCCCCCAACCCGACGGGGTTAATTTGATAATTCACTACTGCGCGAATGCATTAGATTTGGAATTCATTATTCATTTTACGTACGACTTGGCTAATTTACATAAATGCGTTTCTTGCGCATTTAAATTGTAATCACAACCACGCCGTCATAAATTTTTAGTACCTACCATCGAACGACGTCATGAGACCTATGGGATGGGAATTTTTAACATCGGCGACTATACACCCTCCCGATACCACTCTTCAACGCCACTTAACGCTATACATATAATTATACTCTGAACTCTGCGGTAAGTGAGCGATAATTATCATAATATCATCCGAGTAGTATAGCGGAAGCCAACTGGACGTAAGGCCTAAAAATTAACAATGATAAACATTCAAGCTCGATTTATAGATGGACGCAAGCGTAACGCAACGTAAACGTAAAATAATGGACCAATCACCATCGATCAGGGAGGAGGTTCCAAAGTTGGATCCCGACAGTGATTGATCTATTTTCTATGTTTACGTAATACGCTTACGCTTGCGTCGACCTATAATGGGGCTTTAACACGTATGATTTTGGATGCGGGTTTGAAATTAGATTCTAGCCCATCTCCATAGCGTCAGCCGAACACACTACACCCGTTTGGCCAGACCCGCTTTACAAAGGTCCGTCCAAGTGCTGAGTAAGTATTTATTCATTATGTAACTGCAAATTGTAAAATCATTGTAATATATTTCTTGAATAAAAAAACACTTGGTTTTGAAAGAAAAATAACTCTTCACATGTAATTGATATGTGAAAAATCTGGGAACACCCGTGCAAAATTTTACTTTTATCAACGTTTTTTATCACTGGCCATTCAACGAAGAAATGCGTCATCAGGCACCCTAACATCCTCATCTCCTATGGACAAAATTTATTTTATTTGCATTGTTTTGGTATCGTTAATTTTTTATACCTCATGTATTGTAAAAAATGTTGTTCAAATGCTCGCTCGAAAATCAATACAGTCCATCAAGAGCAATAACGATGCAATTAAATATTCGTCTCCATTAACATCGCGATTACGTGCCAACCCGGGTTAATTAAACGTGTGACTTCCTCGAGAGGGTGGTGCTGTTTTAATTACATTCTACTGTGCTCGCGGCTGCACAAGACGTCTCTAAACCCTCGCCGACGACCCCCCCCCATTTTCTCACCCTCATCTCACCCGCTATACTCCAGCGTCGTCTCTTGCTTCTCGTCATTCCGGTATTTTTCTCTCGAATAATTCCAGAGGGGCCTTATTCTCCCCTTCTTTACATCCATCTCCCTGTCTATCATGAAACCCTACAAAGCATATTATTTGTTCCGAATTATGTTTTATGTCCAACTGAGTTTCCTTGGTGAATAGGTTTGCATCATAACTATTTATTAACTTCATGGTTTAAAATTTTGATCGCCCTTGTGAACCTCGGCTGTGCCATTGCAAAAGGAGGAGGGAGGGGAGAAACAATAACCTCGTTAAATCACCTTTTCAAGTTTGAAAGTTTCTTCCTTAATGTAATGGCATGGTCGTGTTATGGTCCTTCGCAAATTGTAGCATGTTCAATTGCTATAACTATGTACCATCAAAATCTTCTAGATTGCTGTCTTGTATTTTCATAAAAAAAACAGTAGCCAAGTCCTTATGGGTAAAATTTCTGTCAAGGACCATTTATTTATTCAATTGTAATACTCTCAACGGTCTCGTTCCCGTGTAAGAGTACTTGTTGTGTGAAAAGGACGGATTTGCGAACACTTGCAGTTATTTTAGGTGTTTTAATCACTACTCACTACTAACTAGATACTGTTGGCACAATTACTCATAATAATTAGGTAGGTATGAACAAAGAAAAGCATTAATGGAGCGGAAGTTTGGCAAAACGCCGGAGGTTCATGTGAAGAGCACGGATTTCTGAATATAGAGCTGGATAGCTAATCACAATATACCCCCACCACAATTTTTGTCAAACGCGTGTTGGCCGCCATACTGTGCTAATTTTTAGTTACTTTAATGCTTGTGGGTTGGCAAAGCTGCGAATAATTGTCATCCCTGAGTGTCACTTTGATTGCCAAATGTCACCCAAATGTCAATCTATTGTCATTTTTTGACGTTTTTCTTGTTTATCCGTTTCTTTGTGCGAAGTTTTCTCGACGTTTTTCAGTGATTTGTTGAAGAAAAAGACTTGATGTCGTCCTGTTTTGTGCCTAGTTGCAAAAATAGCGACAAACAAAACAAAACCGGCATAACCTATCATGTGTAAGTTCGATGTTTTTATCCGATTTTTCATTTATTACAAAAGAATTATTTCAGGTTTCCGAAACGATCAAAGTGGAGTGGCTCCAGGCCATCAGTAGGGATCAACAAACATTTATTCAGCAGCGTAACAATGAGAGCGTGTTTGTTCAGATCATTTCTTGATGAAGCCTTCGAGCGAATTGGATTGCTCAAGAAACTGAAACCCAATGTAATTCCTTCACTTGATTTGCCTACCCTGAGACCACGGTATACCTGAGACCCATTCCAGTAGCTTCAGAAAGCAGTCAAGCTATCCAGGAAGCTCCAACAACCACAAGCCAAGTTATGCCGGAATCATGACCAGATCAAGCTATGCCGAAAGCATCAACAAGCCAAGCTATGTCGGAATTATTATTAGGCACAAATAAACAATTATGTTATACTTCAATAATTGTTTTCATTTTATTTTTGTGATATAAATCAGGTTCGTGTTTGTGTTGTTTTGTAGCGTTTTAAAATCACTAGAACCGATCCAGTTCGGCTCTAAAATCAGGGGATCCGATAGGTTCTCGAAAATTCTTGCCCAATCAGTGAAAGCGATTTTCGAGCTGAACTGGCTCCGTTCTGGCCAGTCGAAGACGCCATTAGTTTTTTGCTTGAGTTTCTACGTTTTGTCTTCGAAACAATTCATCAAATACCTTACGTTTCCAACATGTATGTAGTTAACTATTCCGAAATAAAATGAGTTGCAATTTGTAATGAACAACATTAATGAAATCATAACCACTAACCAATAATTAAAAAATGAATAATAGGAAGATTCAAGAACCAAGAATCATTCTACGAAACAAAAGTACAAGCATCTTAGCTTTCTCCCTGTAGGACTCGTCCAGTTTCAGGTAATAATTATTTCACAATTAATATTTGAAACAAATGTAAACACCAATGCACAAAAGACGGCGGTTTATATTTTGAATCCGATTCGTTGCCCGTCAGCCAATAACATTTTAGCACAGTATGGCGGCCAGCTGGGTTTGGACAACACGCATGTGTTGTATTAGCTATCCAGCTCTATATTCAGAAATCCGTGGTGAAGAGTCACTCTAACACACCCGACTCTAACCGAACAGGCCGCGAAGCCACAAACACTACACTCGCGCTACACAATTAAATTGACAGTTTTGACGGCTTTCAACTGACGTGGCAAGCGACGTAGCCTAGCGGCAACTTAGGCCTTCTGAAATAATTGATTCCCTAAAGCCTCCTACACGAATGAGCCATTTTCTTCAACAAGGTGAATCGCCCGCGTAAGAACGCTGCCAGGGACAATCTAGGCATAAGTCAGATTTCCGTAGTGACAAGACAAATAAAAGGTGAATGGCAATACATTCTATCTTCAAACCTCAAAATAGCCGGTGACGCTATACACGAGGTTCAAGTTTGACATTTTTGCTGCCGGTAGCTGAAGTAGTCAGCGGTACTTGAAGTAACTTTAGATGTCTCAGTCATGGACCTGTAGTCTCAGCCCATATCAATGCTCCAAAGTAAATTTTGGGCTGGGAAAGTTTCGATATTCAAGCTGCATTCAATGTTTGAAGAACAAACAGCATGTTTCATTCGAGTAGGACTGGCTTTTTATGGCTCGCCATTGCCACACGCCACAAAAAGTATAACTTCTTCTCCTAATAAAACAATCTAGATACTATTGTTTGATCGAAGATACTCATCAAGTTACTATTTACAATAAATATTCGTTAAGCAAAAGCAGCAACGTTTTTGGCACAATCCACAAGAGAGAATTACAAACTTGCTCTGCAGCACCCAAATGGAAGTTTCAGTGTTCAAGAAGTTGTTGTAAGTGCAAGAGTGCTCGAGTTAATTAGCTCATCCCGCCACCACTTTCGAGCCACCTTTTTTGGTGCAGCCAGGCTTAGGAATCGAGTAGGAAGTTCTGCTGCAAGAGTAGGTAGTTATTGGCTACTAGTTACAAGTTGTTGGTTGGTTGTAAGCAATTTCAAACACGTTCAAAAGTCTGAGTCTACTACATTTTTCACGTTCCTAAACAAAAAGCGCTTCAACTCGAGTGCGGTCACATGGGTATGCGGAATGCGAATGCTCGAGGTTCTACACCTCGAAATCGGTTAGAAACCAAGCGTTTGAGGGACTAGGCAGGCAAAGAGTATAGGGATTTCAGGTTCAGGTCAATGATTGGTATAACAAATCTTCGGTAGCACTGACAAATAGCATACAAAGGGGAACAGATCCCTTAAGTAATAAAATTATGTCTAGGCAATAGGGTGATTGCATGAAATTCGTTCACCTGATCACCGGCAGACAGCGCAAGGATCTTGTTATGTTTTGACGTTTGTTAGGGAATTACATTGGGGCCATAGACAAGGATTTGGGGCGCATAACAGGTGTGAGGCATTGTTAGAATGATTACAAATCACAATCTCGATCTCGTAAACGCCGAGCAAACAAGTATGTGAACAAAACACGTAAAAATGACAGTATTTAGTGAGGTTAGTCCGGTTGACGTTGACTCCGCATGGATGGAAATTGACAGATGACAATGACACTATTGACATTTTGCCATAAACTCCCTCTACATGCAATCACTTTATTCGAAACGATCGACACAAATCCATTTATTTTTGTTTTCTATGAAAGAATTCGGTTACATTTTATTTTTGTTCGCGTGTTGGTGTTGGTAACATTCGCTGTCAACTCTTCGGCTCCGCCTTGGGCTACAAACTCAACTCGCATTCGCAAATGTGTAGTTTTTGACATAATGATACAAATTACTATTACACTGTCAATGCTGAACAGTGTGTAGCAAAGAAAAACTGAGCTCACAGATGAAAATACTTTGGTTTTATAACGGACGTATGAATTATGTACCGTTGTCACTGATAATCCTTCTCTTATTCCGATACCGTGCCTGGTGGCTCCACCGCCTTCGGTGCAAGCATCAGAAGTTTAGTTGCATCAGTTTAAACAATGTTGACATTCATCGCATAAGCCGCGTCGAATGTTTGCCAAACATCTCTTCGTGTATTTGCGCGCGGCAATGGTTGGAAGGACTTTTCGAAACGCGATCGCGTTGTGTAAGCAGCAACATTTGGTGGTGTGGTGTCGTCGTCGACGACGGCGGCATCGGTGGCGGCGAAGACGACGACGGCGTGCCCCGCTTGGGGAATACACCCGAATCTAATATACATTCCGTTCGCATGCGAATTCAACCCGAACGATTTCTACACAGACGTATACATATTACATACATCTGTATGCTAAAACAAACCAATCTCAAGGCAACAAGCTATATCCATCTCGGAGAGTTCGCACGCAGGGGCGTCAAATCCCCGTGACGCTATACCTCGGGATGGGGATTACCAGAGGGGCGGGCAGAGGACGACGGCAGCGGATGTGTACGCGTTCGATTATTAACATCTCTCCGAGTGCCGGCGGGCGGATTTGTCTGCTGCGCGAAGTCGGGTGCTGGTGTCTTGTTTCTCCCCCAAACCGCAACTCAACCGCGGCGCTATACAAGTTTACATCCAGACCGCAGCTAGGGTTGAGCGCTGCGGTCGGGGCTGGCGCACCCGCTCGTTCGTTGCACTCGCTTCCCCGTCGACGGTTTCCACAAACACCAGCTCACCCACACAGAGACGCACATACACCCCCACCCAAACTTACACAGAAACCGGCCGCTCTAACGGACCGTAGCCACACCACGTGGACCGCTACGGGACACCGCAAGTTGGAAGCATATTCTCAAATCAATCTGCTGAACCAACTTTTTTTCTCTTCCGATATTCGAAAGTTCTGGTTATTCATTCATTGATTGCTTTTACGGTCTTCTGTCTCCTGTACAATTCGCTCCAGCCGGGTAATCCTATGTTTCACTAAACTCCAATCTGCCTTTCTGCAACTTTTCAAGATTCTTTATATCAAATCCATCTATATTTGTCTTGGTCGTCCAATCCTCTTTCACCGCCCACGATCTTGTACAGTGTAAAATCGTTGAGACATTGTTCTCCCATTCTCACATGGTCTGGGCTCATTGCAGCAACTTAGCTCTCCAATAGTAACTTTCATTATAGTGGTATACCCAACGCTTGCGCCAAATTTCAACATGCGCGCATGCTCGAATGGCGGCAAATACAAAATTTGCGAACAAATGCTACAAAATCGCAAGAAAAACCGCCACAAAGTTGAAAAATACGCGCCGCAGCGAACAGGGTAATAGGCTGGAGGTTAATACACACTGTTGATTACTTATTTTTCTTCAAAAAGTCCGCATTGTTCATTAAATTATAAATAACTGCTATCCTTGGTGACCCGTTTCGGAGTGAAATTTTTCCGGTTACACAGCTTCACCCACACCGTGCACATTTGTCACATTCCTCGCAAGACTTTACGTGTTTTTCAAATTTCTCCAGTACCAAGTTTTTACGGTATTTTAAGCACGTTTTTGGGAATCGGATGAAGAAATACATATTTTTATCATTATACCGACTATCACTGTGTCAATTCCCATGAGCACAATGTTTCACGGCCCCTTTCACTTGTTTTTCCATGATTTTTGGAAGGATAACACCGCTGATCTAGTTTTGAAAAAACGGATTTTTATACTTTGAAGAGCACAGGGCCGCTATTCTTGAATCGTGTGAGAAAAGTCTCTGGGAGTAAAATACATTCCGCAGTACACTGATGTAGCGAATGTTGCCTAAAATCGTGGAAGACTTGTTACAAACGTACGACACTCGGAGCGAACTTCAAAATGGCGAATAAATAGTTTACGTTGACAGCAGACAGCAGCGAAAAGTCACGGCCGTTGCTTGTAAAACTGAAAATAGAGTTGGTGGGGGTTGCATTATGGGTTGCGTACGCACATCCGATCAATGTAAAACGCAGTTATTTATAATTAATTGAACAATGCGGACTTTTTGATGAAAAATAAGTAATCAATAGTATGTATTAACCTCTAGCCTCTAGCAAATTTTGTATTTGACGCCATTACTTCAGAAAACGAGTGTGCGCGCTGATGGCGCGCTGGATAATGAAAGGTTCTATTCTGCCACATCCTTGCCTCTAGGCAACTTCTCTAGTTCTTTATCTAGATTTCTACTCTCATACTGACTATTCTTGATATAATTTTTCTTCCCAATATAACCCATATTTTCGCCGACGCTGCTGATGACGTTAGGAGTATTCGGCTCGTCATATTTCTGTCAAACATGGCAAAAAATTAAAATATCACATGTACATTTTTTTGAAGCCGAGTTCAAGCTGTATAACCTTGCTTGTTCATCAATTCATGCCATCCCGATGGGCATAAAACGGGCCATCAATAATCCCTCATCATCCCGATCCCAAATAAAAAGCCAATCAATAGCCCCATACGCCGTATCTTTCACTAACACGAACATAATGAACTATAAAACGCCGTTGCGGACAAATAAACTAAAATATAAAAACGGCAATATGGCCTAGCCCATATTGATACTATAAGAATCATCGTAAAGCTTCAATGGCCTTATTCACTTTAACAATGTGGGGACAGAGTATACGGAGCAACCACCAGATAGAGAGGAGAGGAAGAAGAAATAGACAGATAGGCCACACGTATATGGTAGGTATAGAGACGACAGCTGCGTGGGGACGTGTGTCAGAGGAGGAATGCCTCGGGGTTGTTAATGTTGTAATCGAAATCCAAGGGTGTGATTGCACGTGTCGACCGCCGTTTCGGGGCGAAGGGGATATTACGATCTGTCACTTGTCCGACCCTCTGAGGACTAATTTGATCTCGAATTCGAGACTGCCTTTGTGTACATAATAGTTTTAGACCCAGGGTAAATAGTGGCTAAACAGTGACGCTTGTTCGTGTGAGTGCATGTTTCAGCACCGCGTCCAACGATTTCCATCATCCAGACCAAAATATCGAAAACCCAGGCATCAAAATTGAAAGCGATAACCGAGGGAATACTTCCGGTGAAATGTTTCTCGAGTCAATTGGTGCGGTGTCGCCGATCATGCATGTCTCGAGGGGTGAAAGCCGGGAAGCGCGCTTCAATAACGTATGACAAATCACTGTCGAGATTACAGTCGAACACGCTTCGAAATTTAAACCTCATTCAAAGAATTGCGACAGCAGTTACGGAACATTCAATAACTTTTTCGCCGCGTATGGCCTATAAGGCAGGAAGGTAGGTACCTACACAGAAGAACCCAGGAATTTGCGATGTCGGTCGCGAACTTCAAAGGAAACCATTGGCACGTCTCTCGTTTGCAATTAAACTTGAGTAATTGCATGCAGAGTACTTATGGTGGTATGGTAAAAAAGTGCACGTCCTCTACCATTTTGGCGTCTCCCAGTGACTGATTCTCAGCGCGCTTCAACATCGAGAAAAGCCCGAAATTGTGAGTACGTACGTATTTACCCTCTTCGTTCTCCCCGACATTATTCTTCTAGCTTTTTCAAAGGGCGGAGGCGAGACATTATATAAACCGGGACATTACCGTAAATTGCGCAAAGTGGCAGAAAAACTTCTAAGGCCTTGTTCGAGGCGGGAGAGCGAGCTTATACTACTAACTCCGCGCGCCATAAATTCCATCAACAAAGAAAAACAACAAAAAGCTCTTTTATTACTCATCACGGGGACGCGCTCCCCGCTCTTCTTGTGGAATTAGTTTAAAAGTTCAGATAGGTGAGCACAAAAATAAATTAATTATTTTGCATTGAGGAAAATCATCCTGAGCCCATTTTTTTAATTGAAACTTCGTGGCGTAGGACAGAGAAAGCTGCACGGTAGCACTTCATTTGGTTGGATGTGAATATGCAGTATGTTGTATGCTTCGGAATATTCCCAACCTTGTGAATGAATAAATACCACAAGTGGTATAGTAAGTTCACTCCAGGAGGGTTCACTCCTACCGTGATTCTAGTTGGCTGTGAGATTTTATTTTCAAGTTTCCAAATCTAACTCCCTAGAAATTGGCAGTTGGTTGCATTGATGTTTGAAAGTTCAAGCTTGACAACATCAACAACATTACCGTTTATGTCAAATAGACTGGAAATCACGAGTTTCACGGAAATTGTGGTGGAATTATGCCCATATAACGTCCAGTGCCCATTTTGACAGCAACAGTCGACACATCATTCGGTTGGTCTTCTTAACCAATGCCGAACGGAAGATTACACGGTTTTGTAGCAAAGAATTTCTTGGGGGGGATTTTTTTTTAGAGAAATTGGATATTTTATTTCATAACTCACCCGATATAGTACATAATAGCTATTTACGATACGAGTGTTAAAAGTGACATGTATTATTTTGTGAGCGGGGACGCTTGCGAAACGAGCATTAGCGAGTAGAGCAACCCCGCGAACAAAATAAGACACTTTTAACGCGTGTATCGTACAGGATTTTATCTACAATGGTCTTTGAAATGTTTGGTAAATGTCAGAATTTATTGAAAATATGACAGGAATGCGCAGAATCATCATTTTTTCACGTTGCCCATGACGACGTGCTAAAAGTGACGGGTATTATTTAACGCTTGTAGATAAAATTACTTTATTTATTAAAATTACCAACAGATTACTTATTCTTTTCGAATAGTTTATATTATAGAGTGGCTCTTGCCTGAGTGGCAAAATAAAACCCTTGCGCCAAAATGATCTCCGATGGATTCTCATCCAGACAGAAATGTTACAAAGCACAGGGCCCTAGATAGGGGGAGGGGGCTGCATTCGGATCGCAAACGCGAAATTAAACTAGTGCTCGGCAGACTTCTGTATAATGCAAAAAGGGCAAAAGTGCTGCGCAAAAAGCGTAATATAATGAAATTACGTATTCAATTGGTACTCACGTGACGCTCTTCTGCGGAGTTGATACCTTCAGGATCCATGGCAACGGGGCATCCAACAGCAAACATCGGCCAATCGGCAGCAACATAGAACAATCGAGACGAAAACAATTGAGATAAAATGTACAGAACGTGTCGGAGTTTTTATGGCGGTGCATCTGTGAGCTTGTCGGATCTATGCTTTTGTGATTTGTACAAAAAGTACGTGACATGACAAATGCATGGGGGATACTTTTATTTGCACCGCGCCGCTGTTGCGAATGCGGATGCTGCGGCCGAAATAGACGGGAAACTTTACAAATTAAAATGCATTAAGCCCTCGGATCATGAATAATAAATAAACTTAAGTGCCTGATGTGCACTCTTTCGGGGCTTACACTGCGGGGCTCTTTTAAAACATTGTTTTGTGAAAGCGCGCTTCGCGCACCATGCTGATCATTCATTATGAATTCGGCGGCGCGCTAACGAGGATTACACAGACGTCAGTTTTTCCCTTATTAAAACCAGCGAGTGATGGGGAATGCATCTTCTAAGGTAAAGGGGCGCAAAAGAGCTAAGCCAAAAGAACACAATGTACCCACTGCTGTTGGTGCTATAATGGAGCAATGCTATGCAAATATTAAAGATTAATGTACATGTCGGTGGTGTAGTGCATTCCCTAATTAGCCCCAGGTATGTATAGCGATGTCTTATTTGCCGTGGTAATGAAGTGAATAAGACGCGGCGGGCCGCCCTGGCTTTACGACGCAGAATAAAACATCAGCAGGATTAAGTAAACATCGTATTGCAACATTTGCAACAGTTGCACCTGCCATAATGGAAATGAAGATTAAAACATAGCTGCCGAGTCACAATCTAAATTAATTAGTAATTCTGCAGTTACAAAGCTGCCGTAACTTAATTCTCAATTAGGAGCCGGTTACGCCAAGCGAATCTATGCGAAAGCGAATGAACTTGTGCCTGCGTCTTTATATATACGAGAACGAGAGGAACAAAATAAGGTTATACGTCTGCACCCTCGTATTTCATGACTATTCTTCGAAAGCGGTGCACTGGAGTGGAATGAGACGCTCCTTACAATATCTTCTCGTTGGCATGACAACATTGGAAATCTCTTTGCTTGCTTGCCTACACCGCATCACTTATGGCTTGTTCCGGTGAACACTGCGAGAGATAAAAGAACCTCTCTCCGTCTCTCCGGATTCCACTCGAAGAAGGATTGCCGTAACGTGAAAAAAAAAAGGAATAAGAAGAAAACAATTACCACATTCATATTATTACGGATTTGTGCAGGTGGGAGCGACATGAAGGTCTTAATTCCGACGCGCGAAGAGCTCAGCTCTGGCAGCACTGAAGGACTATACCCGAGATCCATTTGTTCATGATGGCTTTGAGTCGGCTGGTCCTATTCACGAGACGAGCAAGATTGAATAGAGCGCGCGAAATCTGCAGGCGGAACCTCGGTTTTGCCATAAAAACGATCCTCGCATCTCTCTGCTTCCACTCTTCCGCCCTTCAAGCGGCGGCACAAAAATGGGTTGGAGAACTCACTGGAGTGTCGGTAATAGGGGGCTCTGCCTAACTACCGTACACAAACGTTCCAAAGACGACGCCTTTCAATGCAAATAAATTACTTTCACGAGAACCTCCCCCCGTATGCTCCGCGACGACTTAACAGATTCTTTGATCTCGCGCGAAGGTGGAACCGGGTCGCTGCTACCCTAGTTCCCAGTTCTTGTCTTTTGCATCCCGCATTATTTATATTACATTGCGAAGCACCTACATCAATAATCTCTAAGCATTAAGGGACATTTCCAACAAACTTTTGGTTTGGTTGAGAATATTTTTTTTTTAGATTCAGGGCTTTACTATGCGGAACTTATCTTCTCTGACCCATCATAACAGCGATGCCCGTCAGCTATCGCTTGTGCTGACAAAACTCTCTTTCTAGTGCGCTAACATTGAAAACCGCGTCTAACTAGAAGCAAGCCGACAAAGAAACTTCCCTTCCCTTGTGAGTGTTTAGAAATTCGGAAACCGTTGCCTATCAAGCAGTACGAAATTCGCGAGTCTGTGAAAAGTGAATTTATGCTCGGGGAATTCCAATACCCGAGGCATGTGGCCATAAAATTATGTGACTCTTGGCGTGAGTTGTTGTTGGTGCGACTCATTTGGGTTCTCCGGGGGCACTGCGCCGGAAAAGTAATAAGGCAACAACAATAATATTTACCGCCACTCGACGGCGCAACAAAATCCCGAATCCAATTTCATTTTCCGCCCTCGCTAAAAACTCCGCCGTCAACCCTTATCCCATAATATATTCCGTCTGATTTGGGGTTGTCGGCGTAAAACCGCCCGTTCGTAACTCGAGATGGAAATTCTAAAAATAATGCAAAACGGCGCCCGCTCCGCATTCGAAATCCGAGCTTTGAGAGTGAGAGACCCCCGCGCGAAGCATGGTGCAGTGCACGAATTTATAGACACATTAGGTGAGTTCCGAGAGGACAAGAGAGAGGGGGAGAGAGAGAGATGGAGCAGCGCGCCTGATTTGGAGGAACATAAATTCCCTACACAAAATTAAACTTTTTCACTTCTTGGCGCTCCCAAAGGACCTATTCATAAATCATGGAAGCCAAACATCGATATTTTACGCGAAACTCAGCGTTTCCGCTCCTTGCAGAATGAGCCTCTCGGCCAGGCCGCTGGTGCTGCCGTTTTATTTATTATGAGCTTTGAATACTTCCTGTTTGTGGTGTCGCTTCCGCCGGCACATCCGATAATAAAACATCGCAAGGAGTGGCAAGGACTTGCTCGATAGATTTGGACGAAGTTCAAATGCGCCTCAGGCGTTGGTGAGCATTTCGGTAAATTATTTTGATACATCATCGTACAGGTAAAAACCCATTTATACGGTGAGGGAAAACGGAAGGAAGATAGTATCTTCTGTCGTGTCATGAGAAAAAGCTCAGATCTCATTGTCAATATTCGAAAAAATGGTCTTGATGAGATGACAATAGACCTATTTCTTTTTCACGTCCATTTTGCCTCCCATCTCCGCTCATTGGCGGGATTTGCCTTACATTCTCCCGTAGCAACTCTGTCAGTGTCAGTGACTTTCTTCTTCTCATTGCCCCTGACAACGAATTCGGTGCAGGGCACGGTTACGGCCGATTTCACGAGCTGAAATGCTGTGGAAGTAGAATGCCGGCCGACGAATTAACTTGAAGGAGGTACAAGCAAAGCACAGTTCTAGTGTATCGCTGAAATCTGTGGATGCATCTTCCCATCAGCGCCATCCGGAAACCGTCTCTTAACATTGTCAACGTCAGCATCGCTTTTGGCTTCCTCCAAGTCTTCGATTGGATATCCGTTGTTGTGTCCGTGGCACACGTAAGGCGTTTATTATTGGTTCACTATATTCAAATTATTCGGAATCAAACACACACTGACGGATGATAACTATTTATAATCACTGTGACATTCATTTGAAATTTTGTCACTGACATTTTTGTCACTTGCGACAGTTTTCAGTAATTTCTGGTGGAATTGTCTTATTAATTAGAGCTTTTCGTCACGGAACCTTGGGAACACTGCAAAGGTTGCACGGGGGTTGCACGCACCGCCCTTCGCATGACCCGTGGCATGCGAAAGCCAGGCGGATGCCGCGTTACGTAGCAACGGCGGGATCTCAGGCGAAGCGAACAACCGCTTCGCCCGTAGGAATAGGGCCCCAGTTTAGCGACACGACACATGTTACAGTCATAGTGACAGTGACAATTCTAATTTATTGTGACAGTATCGCCTTCCTCGAATTTCGCGCCTAAAAATTAAAGGCGTTTAATTGGCCAGGAGTGTAGCTTAAAATTATTCATCCTTGTCTGAACGGCTCTGTTCCCCATAAGAAATAGGTCTATTACAATGAAGAATGTCACAATCAGGGATCACGTCACAATATACCTCCTCGAGGCAGGAATAGCTTCGGATCATTCGATGGACGGGAGAAGATGATAAGACGTTCGTCCTTGCGAAAGGGAGGTGAAACAATCGAGGGCTACGAGAACAATGCACGGGTACACGCAAACCAAGACGGCAGAGCAACTCTGGACAGTCAACGTCACCGTTGATTAAGTTGAAGAAAAACAGAACGGAATGCATATCACGTCTGGAGGGCAGTGATTGCATGTTGAACTGTTGCAAAAGATGCCGCTGTGGAGTATCTCGTTCAGGATACGCGCCCGTTAACATGGACGAGGTCGTCTTCAAGAATTTTCTCTGAACTCTCTCGAACGATGCCATATGAGCACCATACACGGCAGCCCACACAAATGAGGCATATTCGAAGCGAGAGAGCACAAACGCATCATGCAGGGCCCGAAAGGTCATGACGTTTGACAGAAACCTGCAGCCCCGAAGCACAAACCCGAGAATCCTCAGTGCTCCGACCATGACGGATTCTATGTGATTCACAAATGTGAGTTTGGGATCGAATGTGACTCCCGAGTCCTTCACAATTGCATTTTTGATGTTTAGGGGAAGCTGGTTAGGTGTGCTCCACTCATTTAAGACATCAAGGCTCTCCGGCAGCACAAGACAGTCCTGTGGTGTGTGGTCTATGGATCGAACGATGAAGTTTCATGTCATCGGCATTTATAAAGATATTTGACAGGTCTGGCCCCAAGACAGTGCCCTGAGGGACACCCGACGGCTGCGTGAAAGGAGCAGAGCGAAAGCTATGATACTGTACTTACTGGCCACGGCCATTCAAATAAGACTTGAAGAAATCTACAAGGGGAGTCAAGAAGCCAAACGATTTCAGCTTGTCAGTCAAAATCTAGGAGGATATAAAGATATTGTTATATCCTCCTAGGTCAAAATCGAGTAATTCAACCTGCCAAAAGCCTTCGAAATAGCTGTGTATATAACGCCCACTTGGTACTTTCGGTACAGGCTCTCGGAAATGAACTGGGTGACACACGTCAGGTTGGTTGTGGTCGAACGTCCGGGTATAAAGCCATGTTGGGAAACTGTGAACAACCTGCTCGTGTAGCGGGATACGTGTTCATGAAAAATGAACTCAAAGGCCTTGGATGATAGCGATATGACGATAGTTACCGATGTCGCTCCTGCTGCCTTTCAGGCCTTTCTTGAATACCGGACTCACACGTGACATCTTCCAAGTGTCTGGAAAAGTTGACGTTTTCAAGGTGGGGTTAAAGAGGATGTGGGAGGGTGAGCTAAAGACACCAGCACAGTCCTATATTAGAAAAGCCGGGATAAGATCGGGGCCCGTGGTTAGTTTGGAGAGTACTTTTTTGAGAGAAAACAACACCATCGACTCAGACACCGTAGTTAGCTGCAAGAAAGAGGAGGTCCCATTATCTACACGAGTCTAGAAGGAAAGGCTGTTGTTGCAAGTGTTGAAATTTTCATAAACGCATCATAATAAATGTGATAACAAATCGATAAAAATCAAAAAGAAGTTGAAATTCTGTTGAGGTGAGGTGGTTCTGGGAATGCATCGCCCTATGATGCCAAGGAAAAAATCACATGAGCAGGATAAACATCGATCGGTCTCTAGTCCAAGCCAAGGATCCTCGACATAGTTGCTGAGTCGCACCGCCAAGTAGACTACTCGTCGAGATTAAAATTAAAATCTCAAGGGTGAACATCGAGGGTGCACTTATGTACAAGGATGTGTATTTTCAAAGCGACTAGGTGGTCGTTGTCTCATGTCCAATTATGACACAGTCGGTGCCGCGACTTGTAAAATAATAGAGAGCGACACCCCGTTGCGATATAAAACATTTTTATTGCCCCCTCGTACTCTCTCCACCATTCGTTTATTCTTTAATAAGTTCGCGCAAGTGAGGGGTTTATGACATTTTAATAATAACGCAATTAAATGAGAGAGCTGTTTAAGGAAGTCGTAAACCAGTCCACAATATGGATTTTATAACATGCGATTATCTTATTAACGACGAAAATAAATTACAAGGAGATTTATTGAGGCGTTAAAACCATCGCCGGGTCATGTAAATACTTTGAGAATTAATAAATAATAACAAGCGCGAACTTTCCAGCTCATTAGCGTGAAAGGCAAAAAGCAAACGAATCCTGCTCAAGCTCGAAACACATGCAATCGATTTGTATATACAGTATGGAAGTATAATTCACGAAACTGTGAAGGGAACACGAACGAAATTCATGGATATGTACTTTCTTCGGCTTTGAAGTCGTCGAAGAAAAGCAAAGTTTGGCGTAGACACCGCCAGCATAAATAATATGATAAATCATGCGATCGATTCTGTCGAAAACTCGTAAACGTTACCCAGTGAGCTTGCGAGAAGAAAACGCCGAAGCCTGGATCCGTCCATTTTCGTTGACAAACGTGCCGCAGTCTTGTTTTATTACTTAAACTGCGGTTCGCAAACCATAAAACTTTGTCGAATTTGTGGAAAAACAGTTATTTCCTTTCCCATAAAATTCTCTGTGAAGACAGTTCAAGTTTTAGTTTCGGAGCAGCCCGACACGTGCTGCAAATTCCATGGAAGACTGCTTTATCCATAGAATGATAGAAACGAAGTGGCTTCATCACGGCCACAATGAGCTTGACAGCCTCTGGAACTTGAGCTATACATTCTGTAATCTACAATATCTGATGTAAATAGTTGGACTAAGTTTTGAATCAGGCTTCTAATTGGAGCAAATCATCACCTCTGAAACCAATGAACCAGTAGGGGATAGCAGCGACAGCTTGGTTGCCAAGAAGTAACGACCTACCTACTGATGTACAGTGCGATCAAATACTTGATTGCTCAAGTTGGCGTACGATGCTCAACTTTTCCCCAAACACGCGTTCATGATTCGCCCGTTCGGGAAAAAAGTGAGCATCATACGCCAACTTGAGCAATGGAGTATTTGATCGCTCGTTATAGATACCACTTTCCAAAGCTAGTAAAATTTTCACAAAACAATTATTTCAATGGTACAAAGCAATGATTGGAATTTTGCATCTATAGGAGCTGTAGTTTTCTTCTTTTTCACTTTGGTAACAAAACAACATAATTATAAGATATTTAACACCATAACACTTTGTTTTTGGAAGGCAGTATATTATCTGGGATTGGTTAGTTCTAAAGGTGATGACTTTCGGTAATGCAAAACCGAGCTTGAATCTTGAAAAGAAAGTTTCAACTTCAACAATTCCTATTCTATTCATAAACACACAATTGTGCGTGTGCTCGTGTGCTTACAGTGAGTACAGAGTTTGACCATGGGCCTGAACTTTGTGCCATACCTTGGTGCCTTTGTGGTGACTTTTGAAAACATGAGGCTCATCAGTTACATTACCAACATTGTCGATGTGTAAAAACGGTAGGTACTGTTGTTGAGTTGAAGGGTTTTTTTGAATCTTTTTTCAATTCCATCAAAGATGCTACTATGTTGAACGTACAACCTACAACGTTGGTGAATTTCACATGTCCTTTTCCGTAAAATGAGAAGTATTTCAAGTTTTAATAATACAGTCATGGAGTTCAATGTCTTAGGTATTTTGTGATGGCTTTGGAAGATTTTGGATCGGATCGGAGAGAATGAAAACGAGTATACTTGCAAGTATGCCAGAAAAATTTGATAGATATGAGTCGAATTTTACATCCTTGAGTTCATCTTGATCCAGTAAGATTGCTTCTTTCACCCTGTACCTATACAGGATCTATGACCATATGAAAACTTTCATCCCAGATTTCTGGCATACTTGCAAGTGTACTCGTTTTACTCATCGTCATTTACAATATGATTCCAATAAAATTTACTTTCACTAGTAGGTACCAACCCAACGACAATCGAGTTGACTTCCAGTCAGCAAACACGAACTCAGACTCCATAGATATACGCTTGATAAGTTAATTCACAGTTAAATTATTGAGTTTAGTTATCAACCTAAAAAGTTGACTTCATATTGAAATACCGGGCCTCAGTCTCATTTTGAAGTGATTGGCATGGAATCAGTTAGTGGTCCTAGTGGAAAACACCCCGAAATCCAGACAAGCTCACGAGATTAGCTGATGGGTTGTATCTGAGTCGAAAATGTTCGAGACTAACCGCTATTCGATTTCACATCGTCAGGTCGATGCAGGTCAGGTTTGGACGCCAGCATCGACAAGGGGTGTTGTCCAGGAGCACCCAGGGCTCCAGACAGCCCCAGGAGACTCGCCGCCGAACTCGGAGGCGCTCCGGCCAGTCCCGGATGAGGCATCATTGGTATCGGAGGGGCGGCGTGTGCTGGAAGCTGCTGGGCGTGCATCTGTTGGAGCAGTCGGGGCAGGTCCGGCCTTTGTTGCTGGAACAAATCATAATTTTCGGTTAATTAAAAAAGCCGATACAATCGGAGGAGAGAAAGAGAAGACGTCGCAAAGCGAAAAAATTTAATTGCACGTCAACAAAGATCTTTGGGGAACCATCAGATTGTGTTCCCAATGCAGATAAACATTTCAGTCGTCTTTCCCTCGTGCTTGCTCTCTGCTTCTACGTCAAAGAATCTGCTAAGTCGGCACACACGCGGATGTGACATTTAGAGGGGATCAGAAATCGGCTTATCTGCTCACTCGACTTTGCGGGTGACTGCGCCTGAAATCTGGCGGATAAAGCGGTTACGTTAGAGTCACGTAAGAAAAGGATAAAGAACCTCGGCGACCCCATAAAGTAGGGGAGCGGCGCGGCGGCGGCAGTGGGGTTCTTTGGGGTTCTTCTCTCCTCCATCAAACGCGCATTTCTCGATGTCTGGCCGTCGTCGCTGCCGCCGCATCGAATGCAAACATTGCGGAATTAATTGAATCGGATTGAACTTATCAAATCTAATTATGAGCGCGCGAGGGTGTCTCTGATTGATCATAAACGGAGGAGTAGTCGTTGTCGTAAAACAAAAGCGGCGGGAGAGACTGATGTAAAATGGCTCGAAAAGCCGGGGGGATTGGGGTCTGGAGAGGGGTAGGTGTGGATGGGGGAAGTGGCGGCGGATGAAAAGCAGTCGGGGGAGGGAGGTGGCTGAGGTAAAGCGAAGCCTTCGCCTTTTTATAAACCCCCAGGACGCGGCGCTGCATGAATAACAAAAGATTCGCTCTCGCCTCCCACTTGGGGGAGCCGACAATCCGCTTTCGCGGAGTTTTGTGCAAATTTTAAACGTAAGAACACTCCCAACTAAATTTCGCTTGCGGGGTACTCCTAATACTAATTCTCGCCCTCATTACCATTTCAGCGGGCGATTTCGCCGACGGCAGCGCCAGTCTTCCGCAAACATCCGCCAGTTCGCATATCCTCGGCAAATTTCCTTTTCGTCCTTTTGTTTTTTTTTATTATTCTCATTCAAACGCGGTCGATCCGCGACCCGCGACCAGATTACCATGTATGGGAAGAACTAATCAAGTCTGAGGGTTCAGCTGTTCAAACCCAGAAAGAACTAGTCTGCTGGGGTTGTCAATTGCGACAAGCAAATCATTAATGAGATCTTCCAGATTTTATATTCAACTGGCAATATCCCCTCTGCCTATTAATTATTTAGTAGTAATTAGAAAGGCCTTGCCAGAAAGTAGGGGAGCGAACGCAAAACCAACTTCGCCTTTAATGTCGTAATCCGTATCGTCGTCGTTGGGTGTCGCCCTCACCGAGTCACCGCGCGCTTGGAACGAAGTGTACTCGCGAGCTGCAAATGTAGTGTAAACACAACTTCAACTTTAAATTGAGCAGAATGGATCCGAGACACGTGACAAGAAGTTATATTTTTATCGGGGGAGAAATCCGCCGGTCCAATTGGTCGTTGCCTACGGTTTTTCTGGGCCGGAAGGCTAACGGTTCGGTGCGGGCGACTGCAGCAGCCATTATTTAAAATTCGCATTGCTGAGAGCTTGCAAATTGATTTCTTTGGTACCCCCTTAGCCTCGCGGCAGTCGCCTCGGCGCGCCGGTTGGGACTGATGGATTTCATTATAATTACATTTTTCCAGCGCCCGGCCCAATGTTTAATTAACTGAAAAACGTTGTTTTTTCGACGCCGGGCTCGATAATGCCACTGCGAGTTACGCGAAAGAGGGGGATGAATAAATAGCGTCATGGGACTTTGGCTTAACGTTACACCATTTTTGATATGGACTCATCATCTTTGCCAACAATCTTCTCTGTACCTGAAGATATAAAATTTTCAATTTTTGCCGCAAGAAACCAAAGCGATTATTACTTTTCCAATTTACCAATTTACCAGCTCTACCAGGCTTTACCAGACTTTTCGAATTTAGCACACACCATATACTCTTCCTTACATGGTCGCTTATTTCTAGAGCTTGATGCCTCTTGTTGACTTTTGATCTTCAACTTTCTCGCGGAAATGCAGGTTACTTTGTCTTTGGTGTTCGCGTTCGGGAGTGGTGACCGACTCCTGTGTTTGCTATTCGAAAACGACAAATCAGGAAATAATCTGCTTCAAACACAAAAATCTCAGTTGCTAATACCGACAGTTCAGTTGATATGAATGCGGGACTGAATAAGAGTGAGAGTTCAGAAACTTCATTTCACATGGCGACGTGGATAGAATGAAGAAACTAGGTTCGATCGTCAAGACTGAAGAAAAAATCCAGATCCAGGCAAGAACGGCAAGAAAATGGTGACGTACACGGGCACAGCCTAGCATTCTCAAGCTTCCAAGAACAGTGAGATTTTGAAAAGAGAGATCTGATCATCAGAAGAATCATCTGCACTCTGCAGAGTTGAGCCGGTTGAACGATTTATATGTCATCACACATACAAGAAGTAGTCTCACCATACTACACTATCATGCATCACTACTATTAGTATCATCTATCTACGGAGCTATCTACTGAGTCAAATGATCGGAAGTTGACGTAAATTTACAATAGTCAAAAGAGGAAGGCACGCAATTTCGAGATATAAAGTGGGCAACAATGAACGTCAATCATTCAACCAGCCGCGAATCGCCGGACGTATGTAGCTGAAGTCGGAATGCCTCGGGTATGTAAATTCACACACCTCTTACAGCTCACAATAATTACGCTCGCTAGTAATCATATGTTTACATTCCTCATTCCTCATTAAAGTGCTGATTAATACGACAGCCTTCTTATCCGCCATAAGATCTTACGTGTCTGGGGGAAATAACAGCCAAGAGCCATGATCGGCGTTTACGATAAACACTAGCTGGGGGCTGACTCCGAGCTTCGCCACTACTGATTCAGTTCATCGCAGCAGAACATCAGGGCTATAGGCTATAGGGCTGCTCCCCAGCGGGCGGGAATCGGGATTGAACATGGACAATAAAACAGCAAATAACGTTTTAAATGGCAACTCGAAAAGAACAAAAACTGCCACTCAATTTTTAATCCGTTGGAAATGTCGGACTGGTTTGTTTGGAACACAAAGGGAGAACTGCCAGATGATGCCGCGCGCTATAAAAAGCACCAACCAGCGGGACCATCATAATCCAATTAGCATTCAATGTGAGTGACGCGACTCGCTACCGACAAGAGTGAACTTTTTAAATTAAAAGTCCTCGGGCATTAGAGGGAGGGGGGATCAGGCGGCGGCAGCCCTCCGCCTCCCGCTAGCTGACTGCAATAATGGGATTGTTATTTCATGTTTGAGCTATTATTGATTAACGCTCCGCCGCGTTGAAATCCCGGATTTAAAAAGTATCCGTGCCCTTCACAATTGATTATACGAAAATGGAAATGAAGCCAGGATTCAATCGCACATGGACCAGACAAAACAACTGGTTTTTGTGCCATTTCGTATAAAGTCTTATTTTTCCAAAGACGCATATTCGTCTAGGGGTCAGTTTTGGAATATCGGGCTAGCTCTTAGCTTGGTCCTGCTGTCATGGATCTGACTATTGTAACAATTATTTCCACAGCAACAAAACCAAGTTAAAACTAACCCGAGACTAAGAAAACTGGCCCTTAGATAACCATAATTTGAAACAAAAGTGATACGATAGAAATTTGCTTATCTAAAAGTACCGACACATAATGTAGCACGATATTACATGTCCGTATGTATGGAGAACTACTAAAGCTTATGTACATGATATTATGTGAACTCGTTCAAATTAAAAGAGATGCAAATATCACGCGGGGGTGGTATCGTAGTAGCAGCAATATAAGCCGCTGCCGCACATCTTTTAAGCAAACGTCATTTCGAGCCAGAGGGCTCCTCCAACCACTTCCCCTAGGTTTCTATCGGAGCCGTATTGCTATTGATATTCCAAAGAGGGGTTTCTATAGAGGGTAGAGGAGAGGGGTTCTGATGAATTTTTGCCATGGAAACTGCATCACGCCATGGTAGAGTACACGGAATACCAGAGGGGCCTGTGGGCCGGAGCCTAACTGCGCGAACTGAGTTTATCTAGTGGTGCACCTAGATTTGCAGTGGGATTTTAGGTTCGCCTGCGTGACCTATGGTAATGGTCTACCACTCCAGCTGACGGTGTTGCTTCCCCTATTTCTACACACGGACTCGTCCAAAACGATTTTTGTTTTCCTGCTCAGCCCCGCCCACAGGTCCCTGTGGTGTACCGTCAACTCTATTTACGTATATTGCAATATACTGCAGTGATTCACTTGGACCTAAATTTTCATATAATGTTTTTCTGCAGATGTCATGGCATCAAGACGGTCAACGTCCACGGAAGAGTCATAATTGACAAATCGGACTCAGCAGAGCGCCTCACAAAATCGATGCCTTCCTCCGAAATTTTTGAAAAGTGACGCATTTGCGCCAAATTGCCATTTGCGTCAATGCGATATCACTCGCGCTAAATCAAAAATTCATTATTTTTCATCTACTCAATATTCAAATGCATTGTAAAAGCACTGCAACACATTTTATACATAAGTAATCACATTTTCTAATGAAAAATCGCATCCTTGATAGTAAAAAAAAAGCCCAAAAGAAAAACCGACAAAAAATAAAAACAACCAAAATAAAATGTTGACAATACAGCTGTACGAAACAATAATCTTACGACTGTACAGTATACAGTGGTATACATCCATCCGCTGAATTCAACAAAGTATATACTAAACGAAGATGTCATGAATAATAATTTTAACTTGTATACGGGGTGTTCGGAAAAGACGCTTGGAAACTTCAGGAGTCAATTCCTCGAACGAAAATAAGAAAAGTTCGTATGGACATGCTGTCTCCGGAAAAGCCCCCTAGAGGTACTATAAAGGGTGATCCAACTTGAGCTTTACAATGACATTGCCAAATATTTATAAAACGGTGAGATATTTGTCCATCTCAAAGTGATATTTGTACACAAGGAACATGCTCAAAGTGGATCATGGACCAGTAACGACCAATAAACGCTATAAAATGGGAATATGGGTGTTCGAAAAAAGTTAATTTTGGTCGACGTTAACTTTCTGGTTTTCAGAATTGACTTCCTGAACGCGTAATTTGGAATTTGATCCAGATATTTGAGCAAAACTGGGTCTGTAGCTAACGTCAAACTTGAGATTGCTTCGCTAGCATGCAGATCCAATTTTACTCGAGTATCCGGACCAAATTCGAAATTTCGTGCTCAAAAGGTCGATTTTGAAAATAAAAAAATTCTCGACGACCACAATATGAACTTTTTTTGAGCACCCATATTTCTGTTGCATAACGTTTATTGGTCGTTACTGGTCCACGGTCCACTTTGTACATGTTCCTTGTGTACAAATATCAATGTGAGATGGACAAATATCTCACCGTTTTGGAAAGATTTAGCATTGCCATTGTAAAGCTCAAGTTGGATCACCCTTTACAACCCCTTGAGGGTGGACCTCTGAAAATGGTTTTCAGATATCTTGGATACCGGGAACAGAACACACTGAAATTTGGTACAATCACAAAGTTCTCGAGTAAGACTGCAACAAAAAGTTCTTGAAAATCCATCTGGGAATGAATGAATAGGGAGGATGGGACGTAAAAACAACCCCAATTTTTCGATCTCGAATTATGAAATTTTAAAGTGTACCTAACTCTTGTTGAACATCGGATGCACCGTTTTTGACTTAAAACGAATTGGACCTTTATTACATGGACGCGCTTGAAATGCTTTGGTGAGTCAACACGCCGGGGGCAGGAGCAAAGGCAGGAGCAAAAACCGTAATCAATTTTGGTTTTGTTTAGGGTATTACAGTCGGTTACGGTTCATGGAAAATGAATTGGTTTCGGTGCGGTTTCGGTTCCCATCCGTCATCTTCTTTGGGGCTTCACCGTCATATGGGTTAAGTGTAATAAATAGCACCTCCAGAAAGCACTTCCGGATACATGTCGATGAAGACTTTCTTTCTTATTATCGTCAATTTCATCTGTTAGGATTTGGCAATGGCGGCCAGACGTTTCCAATTTACAGTTGACAGGTTTAAAAAAATTAAAAGTGACAGCCAGTGTAGGAGGCATGTGGATTGTGGAATGTTCTGTGCAACGCGTCTCATGGAGCTGTGTGCTTGTATCCTGTTTAATTCAAGCCGAATCCACAGTCCCTATAGTCTTCCCCGAATGAGAGGCGCGGCTCTGTAGCTTGCTAACGGGAAAAATAGAATTGAGTCACGTTCGGGTTCGTGTCGTAATCGAACATCATAAAAGTTCATAATGGATTTCGAAACTTCCAGTGGGACACACCAAATACAAAAACCTTACAACACGAACCACAAAACCATTGCGGTTAGTAGAGAAAACTGAAGGAAACCCGTTCAAATGACTCTTTGGTTAACAATTTGACAGCCGTTCCCGTTCGAATGTGCGCCAACCGGCGAAAGCTATATGGCAGCCATTGCCGAAACCTAACAGCTCAGGTGAAATCGAAAAGGTCTTTTGACTCCCAAAGTTGTCAAACGTTATATCTGGACACCCGGTATACGTCACTTTATCGTTTAATTTTAGTCACGGAACCAGATGGATCTACCACTGAGCTCACGTGCAAGAAAATGTTTACCATAAAACCTTATTTATCTACGAATCTCTATTTTTTATAGTTACTTCCATATGACGCTATCTGATCACAGAAGTGAACCTGATTATACGATAATACACCTGAAAAAATGTGATTCTCATAATGCAGTCGGTTCAAGGATCAAATGTATATATCATAGCATTTTTCGATATGGATAATTATCAAATCATTATATACCTATACGAACGAATTACCACTAATGATGATACCCTGGTAGTAATAATAAGCAGGTGTGCCGCCGACACCGCCTTTAAAATTCACCCTCGCCTTCTGTGTGAAATGGGTCAGCTTTTGAAAAAAGAAAACACCCTTTTCGTTGCGATTCCATGGGCGCATCTTCAAAGCACCAGCTCTCGGTATTTTAACTATTCATCCTGTTTTAATAAGCGCCACAACTCCCCTTCATAATAATAATTACAAAGTCTGTCATGAAAGAAAACAAAAAAATCGATCTTTACGGCCATCACTGTGAAAAAGTCGAAATTATGGCATCACCTGGCACACGGTGACGCGTGTAATGGCAGCCCTCCAGCTCTCTGGCCGAAATTCCGATAAAAAGCCAATAAAAAAGGTTGTTGTAAAACAGCAATGTACCAACTTTACGATCTCGTGGAGCGCCCTCGCCCGTACTTCAACTTTATAAGACTTTTACGATAAACTTATGAAAGCCATAAAATATTAATATACTTTTTCCACCCTCTCCCTGGATGCGAGAAGCCAGCACCGCGACGGCAAATACCGGGGATATTCTTCTCTCTTCTCCACCTAATCAACATTCCAATCACCTTTAGACTTTATCGGGGCGGAGGAGGCCCGGCAATTCCCGGCAGGAAAATTAAGTGGAGTCGGGAAATTTCATCCCCTCAGACACATGAGGGCTGGGTAAATCTTATTTTACGCTGCAATCGATCGAAATATATTGCGGACCGTGAGCCAGATGCTTTCTGGAATTTAATGGAAAAACTTGTGCTGCTGGGGATACCCCACAAGATTATTTGTTAACTTATGAATGCTCTCTCTCCCCCTTATATTTATCGCGGATCTTCCAACTTCCCGGAACTCGACGCGCTCAACTTGGAAAATTTTCAAAATCAATTTGTACGTGCAGGGGGCGATGCTTACACGTTTTTTTTTAAAGGAAGTTTTAAATTGGTTTGGTGAAAAAAAGAAGCATCAAAGAGAAATTTCAGATTGATCGCTTCTTCAAGTTTATTCAGGTCTAATGAGTGTGCACACAGTGAGGTGTCACGTCTCAAACAAATTAATATCTCGGCCAGTGTGCGATGCGGGTCGGTATGCGCTTCGTTTCTCATAAAGTATGCGAGGTAAATAGGGAGGGTTAATCAAACCAAAGTTGCTCCACAAATATTTTACAATGTCTGTCCAATTTTCTTGTCCAATCTCCGGAGTCGGAGGGGTAAAACAATTTGGAATGTGCGTCCTGAATACAGAATCAGAGCTTACCGGGGGGAATGAGTCGCCCAGGAACAGTTGAGCTCCGAGAGATGCTCACATCTATTTACTCTACCACGGAGGGGTTGTGTGTGTCAGGGGGTAAAGTCGGCCCCCTACAGCCAGGCATTTCTCGCTGTTCTGCTCCACTCCCGACAATCCACTCTCCTCCTTTTCATTCTTATCATAAGGTTTGCACCGCAGACGTGCATGAAATATTTATATTTGCATTTCGCAATTTCCATCTGCAGTATGTATGAAAGAGCAAATCTGCAATGATATTTGCGTTGCGCCGGCACTCGACACGTCAAAATACATATCAATTCCGAAATATTTGAATTTTGGATTAGCTTGCAGCTTGCAAGCGTAAGATTGTTTTGGAGAAATATAAAAAAAAGAGACACAAAAAAGGAACCAGAGAACGTTATATGTACTTTGAAGACCGTAGTTCACAAAAAAAATTCCTCAAGAACTCTACCAATGTCGGGGTCTTTTTCAACGACAAAATTGCGCTTGAGGCTTTGTCAGGGAGGTTTTGACTATAAATACAGGGTGTTTCAAAGATGATAGCAAAAAAAATAACTGTGGGTAGATCTCGTCAAAATATGACGAAAACCTATATATAATTTTGCAAAGTTTGGCCTAATGACGAATATACAGCCCTCCAAAGTTGACTTTTTTTGGATTTAAAAAATTTGTAACTCAGGAACGTTTTAACAAATTTAACTTTGATTCAGCATAAGCTGGTCTGTCATGATTATCTATTAACCTGCCAAATTTGGGAAGAATCCAACCAGTGGTGTAGGAGTTATGAGGGTCAATAATTTAGAAGCATCCGAAGAAAAGTTGACTTAAGGTGACCCCTCATAACTTCTACGCCACTAATCGGATTTATTCCAAATTGGGCAGGTTGATAGATAATCATGACAAACCAGCTTATGCTAAATTAAAGCTAAATTTGTCGAAACGTTCCTGAGTTACAAATTTTTGAAATCCGAAAAAAATGAACTCTGGAGGGCTGTATCTTCGTCATTAGGCCGAACTTTGCATAATGGTATATAGGTTTTCGTCATATTTTGACGAGGCCTACCCACAGTTGAATTTTTTGCTATCATCCCTGAAACACCCTGTATAATAAAAATCATGAATCAGGCTCAGCGGTTGGAGCGTTGGGCTACCCCAATGCAGAGATCGCAGGTTCGCGGACGATAACAGAGAAATATATCTGCCCCCGCTCGTGAAATCAATCAGTGAGGCGGCCCACCCAGTCGCATGTTTTATATATGGATACCTACGTTCTTTGAACAAGAAGGGGTAATAATGCGCTTAGTCTAAGGCGAGATGCTTATCACATCTCCCCACATCCGGAGAGGGTAGATACGCGACTACCGGGTAGCGAAGACAAAGTGCAGAAGCTCTATAATCTTCCGCTTCATAGGTCAATTCACTCAATTTTTTCCATGGGATGTAGGAGCCATGGCTATTGTTATTAGGTGGTCTGGTTTTATTCAGAATTATATTTCCCCGACACGGGACCCCTCTCAGCGGTCCACAGCGAAATCAGTGAATCAGTCCACAGCTCAAACGTCCCACCGGAAAAAAGTCCACGACTCATTTATACCCGAGTTCTGCCACCGCGAATACATCTGTTATATACATCCGGTTCAAAAGACCAAAATGTATTGTTCACCACAGACTTGAGGGGTACACTTGTATTGTTGGCTGCAGCGCAATATCCAGGGAGTGGTGTGAAGAACTGGTACACGGCTTCAAAGTTTTGATTTTATATGTTTATTTGAACACTAAGTATATGTTTACGTTTATGTATAAAGATTTGTATATGTGCGTATTGCAACGTTTCTCGTTAAGTGTCTAACATGGAATGATGAACTAAGAATGAACTCCAACTCCACTGCCCAAATATGCGACCATCCGCAATCCGCACCCCACCTACCCCCTTCCACCTACCCTCTCTCCGGAGTGTCAGGTAGATAGCGGCGGAGGTATCCCGGGGTGCTTATGCGTATGGCCCTGGGCTTCTCTGGTGGCCAAGGGATTGGACAACATCCGCTGCTAAGACGATCTAAATGAAAAAAGTCCACCACGCAATAGGGTGATTGCATGTAGAGGGAGTTTATGGTAAAATGTCAATAATGTCATTGTCATCTGTCAAGTTTTATCCCTGTCGTAGTCAACTTCAACCAGACTAACCTCACTGAATACTGTCATTTTTATGTGTTTTGTTCATACTGTTTTGTTCGGCCTTTACGAGATCGAGATTGTGATTTCTAATCATTATAACAATGCCTCACACCTGTTATGTGACCCAATGCAATTCCCTACCGTCCCTACCCTAACGTCAAAACCACGGCTCAAATGTCCCCCCGGAGAAGAGTCCACCGCTCATTTAGCCACTGCCATAATATGCCGCTTACACCCATAGACATTTCAAAACTAGTAGATGGTCTGTTGTTGAATGTATGTTTGGTTGCATAATTATATTAGCATGAAAAATAGCGGCAGTTTCTTTCTCGTCCATGATATTACTCGACAATTGCTCGTTTTCCAACAGTGATCAGTGAAAAGTTTGGAGATGTAAAGAGGTATAGACAATACAAATAGAGAAGACCATATGTTTATCACCACCGTCGGCACGGATATTGGGGAATCAACAATCAGCCAACCTTTTTTTGAATGATGGACTCGCCTGGTTCCTACGCAACCGTAAAAATCCGTAAGACATTATGGTCTTTTCTATTTGTATTGTCTATACAGGCGTCTGATTTCTACATGATTTTAGTGGGCTGTGATCCAGGCCGCAATCGGCCGATGGTGACCAGAAACTTCATCTAGTTTTGCAATGTCTATGGGCGAAGTCACCTGACACTCCTGACAGTGGATAAATGCGTGGTGGACCTTTTTCTGGTGGATCGTTTTAGCAGTGGATGTCTTCGCGGTGGTAGAACTCGGGGATAAATGAGTCGTGGACTTTTTCTGGTGGGATGCTTGAGCAGTGGATACCTTTGTGGTGTCAGAACTCTAGGATAAATGCGTTGTGGACCTTTTTCCGGTGGATCGTTTAGGCAGTGGATGTCTTCGCGGTGACAGAGCTCGGGGATAAATGAATCGTGGATCTTTTTCCGGTGGGACGTTTGAGCTGTGGGCTGATTTCGCCGTGGACTGCTGAGTATGGATCTTCCGACACAACCACGTGCTATGCTATAAACTTCAATGGTAGTTATCTTATTTAACTAATTCACATATTGGTTTGTGATAGAATTGTTAAACAAATTAACTCTCAACCAGTCAATATTTGCTCAAGAGATAACAAAATTGGAAAAAACACGTTGGATTTCCGCACACGGCGAGAGAAGGAAGAAGAGCAGGATATTTTGTTTGCGAATTCGCTCAATACGGGCGGCGAGCACGAACCGGCAATTTTAAAAATTCCCACGGGGGTTGAGCAAATCTCGCGGTGTGGATAAGACCACGTGCTCCCGACTTCCTCGGCGCTCTCCAAAGCCTCCCCGGGGGAGGGCCGGGCTTAAAGGACTGTGTTCCCGCGAAGCCCCCTACTCCCGCAGCATCAGAACTCCCGAGACTTCCGTTCACTCCCCCTTCCATCTGCAGCACAACCTCCCTTAATGGACACGGACTGATTGTTTCGCCCTCTCTCAGACCATCGCCTCATAAAGCGAAATGTTTTTGTGGAACTATCTCTTTTACGAGCTGTGAGAAACGATGCCGCTGTAATTCCTACGTCTTCACCCCCTTTTTATATCGAAGATTGATGGCGCTCCATGGCGAAAAGCGCCTGGAGTGTGTGTCCCGCATGTGAGGGCGCTCTCACTAAAATAACGTTAAAATCGATTTTCAAAGTGTTCATTCAAACTGCTAAAATTTGCGCGCGCGCGGTCGAATAAAGTTTTATGGTCCTGTTCGAGACGGATGTCGGATAAAACCGTAATTTGCACGACTCCTTATCAATTTGCCGCCACTTTTGTACGTGCAAATCAATTATTATAGGTATTGTTGCAGATGTCTTTCGGCAATAACTGCCCTACATTGCCAAGCAAAGTAAAAGATAGCAATGTTTATGTTCGCCAATTTACACCTAGTCAACCATTAACGCTCACTAACACATTTTTTATCGCAACATAACATTTCATTTATCGCCGCTCTAATTGCTTCTTTTTGCAACTTTTTTACACCTTTGTAAGTCGTTACTCTCGCGCTATTTCAGCAACAAACTGGTACAGCAAGAATTGAGTAATTCTTGACTTATTCACTGCACCGAGAAAAAAGAAGCGGAAGCAATACGCGATAAAGCGTTGGTCCTACTTGCTGTAGCAGTTAAATAGGCGCCAACTTATACATAGTGGTGATAATACTACTACAAAATAGTAAATGTGATATAGTTCCGTAATACACTACTTCTCGTATATATTTGCAGTGAATGTAGTAGTAGATTTCACCACTACAGTATAGAGAATTTTACCACTACAGCAAAGTAAATTTCAACATTCCCTGTCGTCAACAAAATGTGTTCGTAGTTGTAAAGAATACTGCATTATAGTAATAAGAGACACCATATTAGATGGTTTTACCTACCTTACGGAAAGATTGCTATCACATAGGTATCTAGCCGGTAACATCAACGGTTACGTTTCACTACTTATAAATACACTTGTAGTATTTGGGATAAATAAAAAGAACCGAAATTTATTACAATAATATGTAATTTAAAAAAAAAGAACCATACAATTTAAATTATATGGAATTTGAATAATTAACATACGTATGTACATTACAAGACATCATAGGAACAGATAAACTTTCATAAAACAAAACAAAAATGAGAAAACGTCAAAAAATACAGATTTCAAAGAAAATTAAAAACTAGAAGGGGTTACATTCAATTTTAGATTGCGGATTTCATAAAATAAACTATAGTTATGTAACTTAGTAATTAATCAGTACAAATAACATTATAGTTCGAAGCCTCGGAGGAAATTATGTTATCAAGGTCCGTATTTAGAAACTCTGTGGTATCATCCGAGACTTCATAGTTTTAATTTAGCGAACTAAGAAAATCCTCACTTACGTTAGGTACAAATTCTCTCCACTTCAGCTTTAGATCAGCCCTTAGCTAAGCCCTTAGCCCTCTTGAGGCACTAGTTGCATCAAATCTTCTTCCGTCAAAAGGAAAGCTCCGTCATCCAGAAAATTTGCTATAAAATGAACCGTTTCAAATTAATTCATGCTGACATCCTGACCTTTTTATTTCAAAATAAAACCGGAAACTCCTAAGTCATAGATAATCTAGCAACTTACATCAAGTACCTAGCTAAAGCTGATGAATGCAAACCATTGATGGCAACAGAAACCATGCCGAAGCCGAATGGCAAATAGTAGCTACAATGTAAAATTTAGCACCTACCTTCGAAGACTGATTTCAGTTCTTGTGAATACCAGGCGTCTAGCTACTTTCCCATTGTCCTCGCAGAAACAGAAACACCACACACCGGAACCGCAAGGAAAATGGCGTACAAGCACCGACAAGAAAAATATGGCTTGGGCGCGTGGGGTGAGATGCTTCTCATCGAAAACCCGAATCAAATCACATGATCACAATTCGGAAATCTTATTGGCTGACCGACTCAATTATTACCGATCGTAGCCGTGTAACAGATCGTAACTTCAGTAGCAGTGATGGTAACATTTCTGTAGTGGTAATTTTTACCATTTGAACGTAGCACATAATACTATGGAGATATTTGACGGTGAATACTTCTACGAAGATGTTATCAACAACATATGTAATGGTGGCTGCCACTGCATAGTTCAACTATTTTGAAGTAGTATTTCTCACAATTTGTAAAGCTGTCACTTAGTCTTAGAGCCGTTGTACGAACTGTTTTTGAAAGTATTGATAATTAGTTGATAAGAACTGCTACATTTAGTGAATGGGAAGTTTAATATTTTTCTGAGTGTGGGGTACGTAAGTACCTGAATGATTCGAAACGGATCCTCTGAAGTTAGTCAATAATTGTTGACTGGCCTCAAACAGAAGCAAGAACTAGAGAGACGTGTTAATTTGGGTGGCCAACACGGCGCTCTTCTGTGCACCCCTCAAGTTTACTTCGTTCCTCAAAGTGAAATGCACAGTAGCTGAGAGAATTTTAGGAGCTCGTCTTCTAATTATTCATCGCGGTTTGAGAAGCAAAATTACGGATTGTTTGGCAAATATGTGGCCCTAATGGGCGATGTGCTAAACATCAATTTTAGCGCCTACATGTAATCCAAACAATGTTTACCAACTCCTCCGCCGTCGAGAAACCCACGATGAGTATAACGAATTAAGACAATTAGCGGTCTGGCTTTGAAACGTTTACCCCCCGAAACTCCAACAATTGTGTTAAAATACAATACGGCTTTATTAACTCCCATTATCCGTTGCGTTTGCGAAAATCAAAAAGGACAAATTCGAGGGGGCCCCAGCCCAGAGTCGGCGTCGGCCGGGGGCGTATAATTTAATTAACAACATCAGCTCCGTCACTGATCCCTCTCCAACTATATACTTACTTACAATACGGTGCCGATACAATAGTGCGGAGGCATTTCATAATAATTTGTGTTTGCTTGAGAGTTCCTCGAAATATGTGGGCTGGGTTTATGCCAGAGCAAACATGCGAGAGCGTAGTAAACTCGACGAGCAAACAAACATAGGTTTGCATTTTCTATTTGCTATTAGTTTTTATTGTGCGTTTGCTCTTCCTATAAACACTATACATTTTGTTGAATCAACAACGGATTTTTACTTGACTAAATAAATGGCTAGTAGCTCGAAAGACGAAAGATTCAACGACCAACGATGAACGTAGAGATGCATAGAGCAACTAGCGCTCTAAACGGTAGTATACCCTGTGATCCAAACCATTCCGAATTGGGGTAGGCTGTGCCCTGGCGAAAAGCAGTTTTACATCCCGGAATTCGACCACGTCACAGCCTACCCCAGTTCGGAATGGTTTGGATCACACGGTAGTTTACGTTCTGGATCTATCCACAGAGTTGTTGACGGGTTGCTACATAGCTAAAATGACAGAGACCCACGTTTCTGCGTCAGTAAAAATTGGCAGCAAGTTCTTGGCCAATCAAATCTACCCCTTGGGTGAGGATGGCATTACGTTTGATATTTGCTATATGTCCCATACACTTTCTATTTTCAAAAGAATGACTTGTTGGGAGCAAAAATAAAGTAACAAGCCGGGGCGCTGGGAGAATACAGCCAATGGCTGCTGATAGTTCCGCTCCAAAACTTTGCAGGTACCATCGGCCGTAGCTGTAGCCCCTCAGCTTGTCACTTTATTTTTGCTCCAAAAAATCATTCTACTGAAAATAGAAAGTGTATGGGATGTAGCTTCATGAACGTTTCGAATCGAACCCACGACTCTAACGGATCTATATAGTCCATACCAAGTTGCAGGTGCTACGACAACCTCACTTACTGCGGTTTGAGCTTTAAGGACAGTCAAATTGGTGAAATGAGGCGTTGCGGAATCAATCCGTCTGAGTTTATTCCTAGACAGAAATCTACCATCCAGGTCTTTTCGGAAAGCTACAAGGATGTACTTTGGTTTGCGCCTATAGATATTTTCAAAATCAAAAAAAAAATCAAGTTTTGAAAAAATAATTCTTGGATTTTGAAAATGTCTATAGGCTCAAACCAAAGTACATCCTTGTAGCTTTCCAAAAAGACCTGGATGATAGATTGCTGCCAAGGAATAAACTCAGACGGATTGATTCCGCAACGCCGTATTTCACCAATATGACTCTGTCCTTAACTTGGTTCTTGGTATCGTATCGAACCGTACTCGCCGTGAATCTGCTCGCATACGTGACGGGAACGGGAACATGTCGTGTTGTACCAACCGGCATGTTTTAGTTTAAGCGTAGGTATCATTTCCTTGCAAGAAAAAGGTTCTTGACTGGTGTACATCAACAAGACTTTACTTACCCCAATTATGGCGTTGAGCTCCGTCATGGTAACTTGTTTCGCTCGTTCGACCGCCGTCGCAACTTGTTGTTGGTGCTCTTGCGATAAGAACGGGAGTATTTGTGCAATGATGGCGTTCAGTCTCTTGGCTATTTCAGTCTGAAACAAAAGGAGGGATGAAAAACCAATGAATAAAAACAACAGAATCAAAAATTCAAAAATCAGAACGTTTACCCAAGGTTCGGGATTAATGCCAACGTCAACACGCCGCGGCCCGTCATCATGTCAATGATGCCTCTGGAGTTCCGATCTTTGAAAAATAAATACGCGCGTCGTCGTCCTGCAATTGTGTAACTTTTTTCATACCTTTTTCCGAACTCTGTCGGCTTTCGCTGACGAGTGTTTGCTTAGCTCCGGGCAAACATTGTTCTCTGTTTATTTTTCCAGTTCAGTGCAGGTCTGATTCTGCATTTACAATATGCCGCCGCGCCGCCACCACCGTGCACGCCTCCGCCCACGGGCCTATCGCCGCGCTCCAACGTTTTGTGTATAATTGACAATTAGCTCGATTTTTCTCTTTGTACGTGCGCAAAGGAGGAGTGTTTCAAAGTAAGTGCAAATATTTCATCGCACTTCTCCTGGACGGCTCTGCACACACAGACACAAAAAGATGACTTTATTTCTGGGGTAAAAGCAAACTACAAACTACCTATCCATTATTCCTGTTCAGCGTTGGTCCTAGTTTGAAGTTAATTTCAGTTTGTTCATTGTTATTCATTATAGTTTTGCTTGATATTGATAATTTATGTAAAATAATACTCGCGGTCGCGGATCACATGCAAGTGTAAGTAGAAGTAAGAAGTATTCCATATTATACCTAACAATGCCATCATGCCTTATACCTTGTACCCCTCTAGAGAGACGCTCTAATCTTGACTTAAGCAAGAAAGATGCAAATATTTATTTAGTAGGTTTCCTAATATAAGAGCACATTTTTCAGCGCCCCCAAAAAAGAAGCTATATAGTCCTCTGTAGCAGCGGATGTATGCTTGCTTTTGGTATGACCAAAGAGGAGCGAAGTCGTGTTCTGGAGCCGGCTGATTTCCTCGTGGTTGATGGTTGATCCCAGGCTCAAGTCCGCGAGAAGGTGAGCTGAGAAAAACTGACCCATCAAGATCTTCACGTCACCGCCAGAACGCAACCCAAATTCGCGATTTGAATTAATTTTCCCTGCCACAAGATGGCTGCCAAATGCGGACTGAAATCTAGACTGAAATGAGTATAGTGACAACCGAACTGCCAATGACATCGAGGTGATAGATACAATAAAAAGCGCTTTCCTTTTACATGTTTACTCAGATGATCTCACCTCACTTGAATTGTCGCTTTCCTTTTGTCAGGCGCATGTGAGGAGAAGTGAGGTTCCTCACTTCCCCCCTTGCCGCAACTGAATGACCCCTCCACTCCTCCACTACCCTTGCGAAGTGAGGAGCCAATGAGTGCATGTTCCTGGATTGACAAATGGCGGGTTTTAGGCTGTCACCTAGCTTTGAATTTTTCCTTCTGTCAGATAGGTATGTTGATTCGTAAACAAACAGCCATTTCCATCAGAGTAAATTTCCATATGACATGACAGTTAAAAACAGAACAGGTTAACAATTTGACACAACTGGCGCAGACTCCGACTCCGCCCGGCGTTCGAATCTGAGAGTTTTCCCTGCAGATGCGGTTTCTTTTAGACCACCAACGCACCAACTGAGGTGAGGTGTGAGGTGATTTTCTTTCCTCACTAGAATTTTACCTCAGTTAGCGTGCAAAAGGATAGCAACTAAAGACAACAGTTGAAATGATCTGTTTGCTTTGCTACGTTACTCAACTTTGCCATAGTCAGTATATTTATGATGTGGTTTGAAACGGCTTCACTTATCAACGACGTCTCTCAAGATTATGGGACCTATCAAGCAATAGGAATTTCAAGTTTTACTTTAGGCTATCCATATCAGTTCAAAATTTGATTTGCGCGGTTTCAATTTTTGCAAAAAAATCATTGAACAGCATCTACCAAATCAAAATAATGAGGGCAAATAACAAAATGTTCTTTTGCCAAACGACGCAAAATTGGTTGGAGTAGTTTAAATCTGGCATGCGAAACAAATAAAACGTTTCCAGCAAAATGATGTGGAAATAAAAAATAATGGTCAATCAATGGATGTTCGTCGATTGTTATTTCTAACCTCTTTTAATAACAGTGACAGGCACATTGATCAAATCAACTTAACGACTTCGACAGTTATGACATTTAGATGTCATCTGTGAACTACTCCAGCGGCCTCTATAGAAGAACTGTCATAATTATTATTGCCCCAGCTGTTCAGGTTCTCACTGTGGGTCATTGGTTTTTCTTTATATTTTTCTCGTGTTCTTGAGTGGATTGTATACCGTTCTGGTCTCGGAGGTCCTCATTGTGGGTCACTGCTTTTTCTTTCTATTTTTATGGTGTTCTTGCGATTCGTAGCAATACAACAATTCGTACAATTTTTCAGTTCTTCAAAATGAAATCTCTTAGCAAGGTATATCTTTTTGATGAGTTGATGGTAATACCACATAATACCCTGTGTTCCGTATAGCAACTTGCTTTGTAAGCAAGTAGTTCCACTTATTATTATTACTTCCCCGACCCACCACCCAGTGTGACAAAATAAGACTTCGAACGGCAAACATTACTTCATTTGTCCATATACCAATCCGTCAAGTGAAGACTTATTTGGTGGTTCAAAGTTCAAGCACCTACTTAACTTTGCAAATAGCAAAGTAATTCGACGGAATGATGTTATTTGAAGATGAATAGACGCCTTATGGCATTTATTTACCAAATAATGTTATATGGAACTTTAGAGGTGAAAATAATGGCCTTAAGGTGGCCGGAATATTGGTCAAATAACACAGTTTTCTGTCAGTTCCAGTAATCTTATTCTCTGGGAAAAAAATTATCATTTATGTCTCTTTTGAAAGCCACAAAAATGGTCATCAATAAAACGAGCTGAAATTTTCAATTTTTGTGTAAAAATAAATTTTTGAAAATTATTTTTTATTTATTCAATTATTCAGGTCCATTAATTTTACGAGATTCGGTCATATTGGTTGGATAGCGACCCGTGTACCTAATTCACGACGTCCGCCACTGACTAGTTTGACAAAACAAAACGTCACACTGACGGGAACTATGGGTTGGGTCTTAGCAACCAAAGTTGTCGGTACAATTACGGGTTTTGAAGTTCAAAGCCACCTTGCAGCCACCACCACCAGTGGCAGTAGCTTCCCAAAAACCAGACATTCTTCCATTCGACGGTTAAGGTAGCCACCAGCCACTAGTAGTTTTCCCGCCAAAATTACATATTATAAGTATTATTTGAATGTTACTGAAACAAAATAAAACTTAATACAAGCGGTGTTTGTCATAAAAGAAATAGGAAATCATAGATTAAAACAGATTTTTTCCAATTGTCGACCATTACGAAATGAATCCTCAATACTGGAGGGCTAAATTATAACTATGCCCAACACCTATTTATATTGCTTGTATTCAGTTTTGTTGCTGTTTAAGTCACATTCAGATTACAGTCAAAAAATGTAATTTTGGCGGGAAACTACAATTGACCATTTTAAGATGGTGAAATAGGGTAATTAGTGTGGTAGACTGCCAGCAAAATGACCCGTAGGCAATCATGATCACAATCAATGATGTGACAATTGACTGTTTGCTTAGCGTGCGAAACGTTAACGGATTGATACATCCGCCATTTATCAGCGGCTGCTATTACAAATGCATTACGTCAAATCGTAGGGGAACTACATATGTTAATGTTAATATTACCGCGCGCGCCAGGTCCATGCGGTCGACCACAATGTGACGTCACTGTTGTCGTGGCTGGCCGCCGCCGCCGCCGCATGCCCATCCTGCTGGTCTCCGACCGGCCGGTGGTGGCAGCAGCGGTGGCAGTGGCGGTGCACAATGCATTACGAATATCGGAAATGCGCCATTTTAACATACAACATTAATTCCATTAAACGCCGGTGAATAATTGCGGGCTTGTGGAGAGTATGAATTTTTTAGGCTCCCCAGACTGTCTGGCTATCTACATAGGGCAATTAAAAGACGACAGGCGTAATTAAAGAACACACTCGGTGCTAAACTATTATTACGGCCGCATCATTAAAGAAACGTTGTCTATGCACAAAGCCTCAAAGAGTTTGCATCAATATTAGATTTGATATATCGTGCGACAATGGTAGATCACAGAGTGCTTCAACAACAGAGGGACGGTCAGGGAAGAACTACCATAGAGTTTGAATAAATAAAAATGGTAATGTTTCAAGTAGATACGTAGTCCTACAATGATATGTAGTTGTTCTACAGTCATTATGTAGCTCTACGATGTTGAATCACGTAAGGGGAAAAATTACATCATCATCATAAGCAGAAGGTCCTCGGGCTCCTTTTTTTTTGAAATCGGCGAGATGAATTCGGATGGGGTGCTATGACAATCGTCTGTTTCCGCTTCTGCGATTGGCTGCTGCCATAGTAACCTCACGATTTTCACATGGGAGACGTTTCAAAAATACGGACCCAGGTTCAACCTTGACTTTCGGCTTTTCCCCCCGGATAGAAGAATAGTGAAGATATGGGCTTAAAATTTGGTACACTGATGTAGTTTCGGCCCTGAATCAAGTGTGAGTAACTTCGTAAAAAAGCAAAAAAAATCTTAATTGATTTAAAGCTTACTGAATCCAAAACATTTTGAATGGAACACCCCGTACATAGTCAGCTAATGAAGCTGACACAGAAGCTGTGCCGGAATAAGTGTACCTCATTAGCACAGAGTGGATGGGTCAAATTTTTTAATATGGAAGATGCCTCAGAATTTGAGTGAATAACATAAACACAATCACAACCTCAAAATCGTTTTGAGATAAATGAATAATAATAAATAAATAAATAAATGAATGTTTTTCTCTTCATCGGCTCCTCACGCCATAAGAGTTTTTGCGCTTTCGTTGGGCCCTTCGAGTTCTCGCAGCGTCATCGAAAAGGTAGGTACCTACGTTATAGTTTGTAAGCCAAATCTCGCGGTATTGCTCACCCTTTCTATTGGCGTCCTCTGCGCAACGCCCCTTTATTTTTGTTAACACGCCATGTCAAGTTGAACTGTAAATATTCTTGAACCTTTTCTTCCCGATCATAAACCTGATTTTTTTGTAGTTTATTCTGTATTTTTAATTCTCCCAATCCCAACTATCTCCACCTCGGAATCAATCACTTTTAATTACGATTTCAACCCGTAATACAGCCTCCTCAGAACAGCCAATAAGCGATGCAGCGCTTACGGCTAAAATTAAAGCTTGCGGCTAAATAAGCTGACTGAACGCACCTTGAGTATTAGTTGTTTGGTGATGAATTTTTTTGAAAACGAAAAACTCAAAAATTGATTTTTGAATGTCAGCTCATGTTGAGGCTCATGCATGTGTTCTGCATTTTAAATTCATCGCAAATATGCAGTCCATGTATGCATGAATGTGTTTCAACTTTCAAGCAGTCGAGCTTGGTTCTTGAGCCATTTATTCCCGGTCAGTCAGTCTCCATCGGCCTCGCGATCGTCCCCCCGAGATTCTCCCGTTTGACCGGTTGGATGTGCTCCAAGTTTCCATTACAACCGGAAGTTGTAATCATGGTCTGCTCCCTCCTCATGCACAACCCACCATCCAGCGAGTTATTGCCGTTGCGTTGCTCAAAGCCCAGGACGCGGCATATTTCCTGGGAATCCTCTGCATATTTGAAAATCTCTTATGGAAATTGCCGTACATGCACGGAACAATCCTCGCGGGACGCCTTGAGCAGAAACATGAGCCTCACGACACAAAAAGCTGACACAATGTCCCAACGGAGTTATCCCGAGCAGTTCTCGTCGAATGTACTGAATCGATTCTTTATGCCAATACACATCCTTTGTACCTGTGCCTGCCTGCCATGCATATCCGTCGACATGCATGTAACTTGATTGATCAACCGCTGGGTGGTTTTGTGCAAAATAACGGTTCACGAGCCGAGAGGGGAGCATGAGGGATCCTTCCTACACGGCGGCAAGTGGCAAACATCCTGCCTTTCTCCCATATGTGGCGAGGGAAGTGGCAGACATGCAGCGCATCCAATTTTCTACGTGACGTCTCCGAATATTTCGGCCGTTTTCACCAGCGATTGTCTCTTTTGATTGAAATTTCGCTAAGTAGAAAAAAATCTGCTGGTCGAAGGAGAACCTATAATACTGTGTCGAACCATTATGTAACACGAGCTGCGAGTCCGAGTAGTCACGTCGCCGTGTCCTAATAACAGCCGTCATTCTATACGACCAAATATTGACACTTCGTGGTCGGTACACATTCTGTCGCGTCGTCCTCCCCTTCCTCGCTTACCCGACTATACCAACCCTGAACAAACTACCGGCTGCAGTTCTATTGGGTAAATTATTTGAGTTGCTGAACTAACAAAACTAACAGGCCCGTGTTTACCCTCAGTATTATCTGTGATGAAAATGTGGCTCGTTTATCTACAAACAACTGAACTTACGGCGCAATTTTCGTCTCTCTCGCTCTTTCGATCGCGCGTTCCGGCAAGGCGGTATGTTTATTCTACTACGGCAACTGATGAATCGCGGGTGAATTTAACCGCAAGCGCTTTTTAGCAAATCACAAGCACAACTTTGCGAGTAGAAAACGTAAAAAAGTTCAGATACTCCATGTCGACAACATCACAGGGCTCCTTACTGAGCTCTGGCTTCAACCCCCATATCCCCCTTAATGCTGATGCTGCTGCGCTGCTGCTGGATACTGCAGTCCCTACACTTGATCCGATAAAACCTGACAAACATATCAAGATTTTCTCTCGGTTTTCCCACACCTTCGGATTCGCGTCAACACGCCCCGGATTTTCCGCAAAAAAGTGGCGGGAAGTTTTTCTCTTGAGCAGTAGTAGCAGCGAGGGCAACGCAGAACAACCGCGCTTTTCCCATGAGTACAGATCCTGCTCAGAGAGCTTAAGCCTTCCAGAAGTTTCCATTGCGCTGACTGCATCAAAAAATTACCATCGTATAGTCAACGCACTCGCCATCAGCGCCACAAAAAGCGTATTACGAGGGATTCGGCGAATAGTGGATGAAATGATTTACCATTACCTGTTCCTTGTTCATTCCAAATGCACATACAAGTAGACAGGGTGTTGCGAACACCCTGACCGAAACACTTACGATCCATATTGATGACATCATGAGTGTGTCTAGTGTTCATAGTGAGTTTTATTTCTCTTCCAAGAGAAACCGATTTCTTTCAGTGTTGAATGAATGACACGTCAATTCAATTCATTTATCTCAAGCATTTAGTGATTTTTCTATCAGATGCTGTCGAAATTCTAGACTTCTGTACAAAAATGCAGAAGAATATTTCATTCAAAAAAATTCGGTGCAGGTAACGAATAACGGAAGTCAAACGAAATTCCCTAATTGCGACTTTGCTTGGATTGAAAAAGCTACTGATACGGAAAATTCCTCCAATCTGCAAGTAGTTGCTGATTGTTTGTGTTTAACTACATGTCCAACCTTCACAATATTAGCTACTTTGTCCTTTAAACAGCTTTAATTGACCCCACTGTCTTCACTCAGTAACCTGTTGTTGCCGAATAGATTTCTTCGTATTTTGTTGTTGCATAGAATACTGCCGTACTGAAGTACTAGACGACAGAGAGCGAAAAACAAAACAAATTTGTTACGATTTAATTATTCATGTTGACATTGTAGTCATTGTACTATTGAAGACGGAAAAGAAAAATGCAATCAAAAGCTCTGAAGACCCTACAGCCCACAAACAAGTTGGTTATTTATTCACCATTCAAATCAATTCTGGAAAAAGTGGACGACATTAAGAGCACTCGAGTGGAGGAGGATATTCGAGACAACATAAACACACACACTCACCGAGAGGAAACCAAATGCAATGAAGAGAGGAGCAGCTATCATCATTCAGCGCCTTTTCAAACAGACGTTAAACAAACACGGTCTAATTCCGAATCGGAAACGATTGCTATGTGCGGTCTCCCTGGTTACTGTTATTGCTAGTACTAATATTGGACTTAATCCAGATGAGACCACGCGGATTACTCGCCGACACGGTATTCAACTTTGGACGGCCATTCAGAAATTAACTGCCACTCATTCGGTGTTCTGTGGCACCGCATTCACTGCAAAATCAAAGCATCTGTTAGATATCGGGTCTCAATCCATGTGAAGACAGATAGCTATTCCTCCAGTAACTTTTCGCATGTGGAAAGTATGCGCATCGTTTAGGAGTTGTAAATAGTGCTACGTATTTCGCGTACGGGTTCGTTCATAATTGAGAAGATCGTTTTAAAACACACACTGTTTATTCAATTATTTACTTGCGACTATCGCAGATTTTTACTCGCTTTCTATCACTCTCTATCACTTCCAATTCAATTCGGAACTGTGGGCGATCCATGGTGCTTATTTATACCTCCGACTAGTCTTCATGAATGTTTCATAGGTCCTCCAGCAAATTCCACAGTGACCCGGCATATGGTTTCTAGGCGACTCCCGAATAATCTTACATTTTTCGCGTGCAATCCCAACGTGCGGTGAAGCCGGCACCTTCGCAAAAATGGACAGATGTGTCTTAATCGCATGTTCAAGTCTCCACGTAGTTCAATCACCAAGCCATTGCGTATATTTTGGAAATGTCGAGAGCTCTGCACTTGTACAATTGTACACTGCGACCTAATGGAAAGAGTCTAGAAAGATCACGTGTTCTCCAGAATCGCCGCTCGTAACAATAGTTTAGACTGCATCAAAATAGCAAGTGAACCATACTGCCCCGTTGCATCAAGGGCGCAGAAAAAGTTCATCCATCAGAACCATGAAAATGTACCAGGTTTAGCGTTGTTCGTATTTTGGGACTGTTTGACTCGCTGTTTGGTATAATCTATTCCAAGCCTATAAAAACCGCAATGCACCTATGACGGTATTGACAGTTGGACAATTTGATGAGTTGATGGACTGAAGGAATCATATATAGTCAAAATGATATTTGCTCTGCTGGATTGCCAGTTTTCGATTAATTGTCAAGTCAAGAGACAGTACTTGACACCCCTTACGGTCAACCAAGACGCACGGTCAAATGATGTCTTGTGCTTGTGAGTATATATAATGCATTTAGCTTTTATTTGCAACAAAGCAGGCGAGCCTAGTTTGACAGAATCTACTTTGTAAAAGCGCTGTCAGTGGAATGCCACAGTTTAGGTTATGCATTATTTTCTGGGGTTATCGCTTTACTTCAAAATCCAGAACTAATAGCTTTCACTTCTGGTGATCTTCAAAAAGATTTTCTCATGTTATTCCAATCTTCCTTCAACCACACCCAGAGATCAAAATCCACCTTAAGCCTCTGTCACACGATCATTGGAATCATACTAGATTAGGCTAGATGAATACCTATCTGATAATATAATATTCTAGTCATTCTGCTTCTAGCACGTGATGATATATAATGTGTATATAGTGTCCTGTTGTATTGTTGGACATGTTTCTTGTAGTTTGCTCCATATCCCGATTTTAATTTGTATCATATAAATTTAAATTTATATGTATTTTAGTCTGTCTATATCCAAATTTTATTTACATCATTTTATTTATGTGTATATATATGTATTAACTTCTACTTGACACGTTCTACGTCCTCTATAGGATATTTTTTGTGACTGTACTACACTGTACACAAAATGGAACAAATAAATGAATTGAATTGAATTGAATTGAATTGAATACTTGTCATAGAAAATCTAGGACGAGATCAATTATGAAAACAAGTATACTCGCAGGTATACTCGCAAGTATGCCAGAAATCTATGATGAAACGCATTCTATTTCAAATCTTTGACTTCATCTTGATCCAGTCAGATTACACCTTCCACTCTGCATAGGATTGATGACCGTGTGAAAACTTTTATCCCAGATTTCTGGCATACTCGCAAGTATACTCGTTTTCATCCTCGTTTTCATCATTGATCTCGTCCCAGATTTTCAATGACAATGATGTTTTCAATGACCGTGTGACAGAGGCTTTACACCAACTGTGTAACTGCTTTGACATCAGAAACTGCCAGAAACATCAGGCTTTTTTTTTATCAAACACAGTGAGCACCTACCCTGATGTGAGCACAAAAATTAAGCGACAAGGGGAAAGACAACATTGCTTCATATCAGCTGGATAGATTGACAGAATATAAACACTGACACTGACTGGCAGCTGAAATAGCTGAAGTGTCAAGTGATATCTAGGTATTTTTAATTTTAAAAAACGTAAAAACAAAATTCCAAGGCCTGCTGCGTTGCAAATAAAAGCTGAATGCATAATAGTGAATTTGAAAAATTTTGATTTTGATTTTCAACAATTCAAAAACTAGATAGCATCGACAATGCATCTTTCCTCAAGAAAGTCGCCTGCCAAATTTGAACTTTATATTTAAAAAAAAGGTACAAAAAATGATTTCTCGTAGACATGAAAAAGTGAATTAGTAGAAATCATTTCTGATACCTTTTTTTTGAAAATAGAAAGTTCAAATTTGGCATGCGACTTTCTTGAGGAAAGATGTATTGTCGATGCTATCTAGTTTTTAAATTTTCAAAAGTCAAAAACAAAAAATTTCAAATTTTTTTGAGATTATCAAAATTTGATAGCATTGCCTGTGTACTTATTCTTTTGAGGAGTTTCTACTTGACGAAAAAATAAAATAAAACCGATTCCCACCAACAACTTTTTTAGTCGCATCAGAAACCCCGTAATGATTCGGGCGTTTTTCTGACTGAGGTTTCATATTTGGATGTCGTGTTTGCTGATTGCTATGATATAATATACAGGGCGACAAAAGAAGGAGCACAAAGTAATTCATTATTAAGCGTGTGTAACTTTTTTAAAAACAATAATTGTAGATTTTTTCTATTTATATTTTTGAAAACCCCTCGCATCAATATCTCGAAACGGTTTTTGCGTTTTTGACATTTCACCGCCTTCTGGTTTCTTGTACAGGGTGTTCACGTATAAATTATGCGCCACCTGGAGGCTTCTCATAAAACATAATTTCAAAAATAAAAAACGATTCTGGCATGATTTTTTTCCATAGGTTTCGAATCTGTTCACTGAAATTTTTTGTGTAATATCGCTTACAGGGTGCAACATCGAAAATTGTTCTTAAATTGAACAACCTTTTTTTTGTAATATGGGAATCAATTCCGTTCTTCCTCCTGATTATAAATACATATCACACTGATAGGTTAGTGAAAAAAAAACACCGGTTGAAAAAATTGTTGAAGTTACAAGAAATATGGAAAAATCTTTTTTCCCTAATAATTCAACTATTAGATTTTAAGCGAAGTCGTCAGCATCAAAGTCTGCAAATTTCGAAAAGCACAGATTATGAACTATTATTGTGGCGGATAAAGACGCTCATTTGGTAATTATAATTAAAATATTAGTGTCGGTGCAAATACAGGAAGAGGAAAGATGAAGAGGAAAAAACAAACATGGAAACAGGAATAGCGCCAATGCCGCGCCTTGTCGTACGCGTACATAGTTGCTATTAGCGAAGCAGCATGATAATTAGACAGCCAATTACAGGCCGGTTCGCGGTGTGAGTTTAAGCAGGAGTAATTAAAATCTCAATTAGAGTTCCTTTCTCATTTAGCCAGACCAGATTTTAGCGTGAAACGCCGGTTTGCCGTTTTCTCATGGCTGGCGCTCTTGCATGCCGCCGTATTTAGATACTCCGCTGCGAGAGCGGGCGGCTATGCGAGAGGGAAGTTTTAGCACGCGGAAACTCGGGGAGTTTTGATTTTCTTTTAATGGCTTTCGTAAAATTTAATTTCGACGCCAAAGGACTATTATTATTCTTTTGCGGAAGTGGAAACGACTGGGTTTCTTTTTTACTCACTCGTCCCGTACCCCTATACCTTGCACCCTTGTAACGAATTTACTTGCTATAGGAACGAGGAAACAATTTCTTCGCAAAGTTTCATACATGGCGGTATTATGAGTGAATCTCATTTCAATAATGTTCCTACGTGCCAAGTTCGCCACTCCGCATCATCAACTCCCAAACAAAATCTTGAAATTTATTAAGCAAACTGCGAAAGGGTGTGTTTATAAAAGCTCAATTATGGCATCAGTGTAGCGCTGCCGCCCGTTAACAAGCGGTTCAATTATCTAAGCTTTTAGTGCGTCGACAGCGTCGAGACGTCTGTTTGTACAGCGCGCCACTTCATAACCAACCGCATCACCGCCGCCGCCACCGCCATCATCATCACAGTTCCAAGTGCTTCATTCCGTTTCATTCCAGAGGAATTGCCCATCACATAAAAATCACATCAAGAAGCATAGAAGTCAGAAGTCCAATCATTTCAAGATTTTACTAGGTTGGTATAGAGAAATCAATTAGAAGGAACTATTGATTGCCACTACTGCTAATTTGCTCGACTGTTGAATCATTTTTCCTGCTTTTGCACAGTATTATCTACAGTTTACATACAGTTGCATTATACGAATCTGCCGAGAGGTAAAACGTGGAAAGTCTAATTGACGGGGACGTTGAGGGTACGCCACTGGACGTCGGTTGTGGCGTTGAGGCGGCCGCGCATGTATAATTCAGCCGATCACCGTAGAGCAGATTAACTCGGCCGCAGCCCAGAACTTTATCTAATTACATCCATATATCTCCCGTGCGGTTTTGTCTTCGGCCGCCGCTGTTCTGTGGTAATTCTATTCTGTTCTGCTACACTGTTTTAGTCATTGTTTTAGAAAGCATACGCCGTTCACCTCGGCAAGCCGTTTTGCATTCCGCCAGAGCCACACCACCGCCACCACTCCCGCCTCCCATCCCCTTTTGGTTTGGTTGGCTTCTTGCCTGCCAGGACACGTTTCAACATTCCCCACCAACCCCCACTAAACTCGCAAAACGCGCCCGGGTTTGCGTATTAGCTTTCAATAAACGCAAATTAACACCACCGCCACCCCATCTGGGTATAAAATTACACTCATTTGCACCAGGACCCATTCATTGGTTGGTCGCAATTACTCACCCTCAATGCAGCAATCAAAGAGCTTTTACCTGTCTGCACAATGCAGATGCAGGCACGCTCGCAGATATCAGTATCCTGTTGAGAACCCATAGGTTTCATTTTATGTAAAACCCTCAAGTTCGATCTATAACTTGATAATAATTTTAGTCACAATTTTATTCGCAATTTTAGTCAGATCAATCGCAAGCATACTCATCTTGCCAATTTATAACTCGATCGCATCTGTCGGAACTATCGGAAGCAAGGAATGATGGAGAGTGGCCGCGGTATTGGAGGAATACGACATTTGATGAAGAAGCAATTTCCTTCGGCAGGATTGCTCTTCAGGGTTCTTCAAGTCGATCCATCCGAAGCACCAAAAAAATCATCCATTAGGGGGCTGCAGCAGCCCTGCGGATGCAGGCGTCGCGCCACCGTCCAAGGATGTGCTAAGCCGCCGCCACCGTCCTACCAACGTCGCTGCCCCCTGTTCAACAATGTTCATCGTCGCCTCTTGAAGCGCGCCACCCTGCTTCGCTTTTCACTTCGGCACTTTTGTACTCTCAGTTCAGGTCCGGTTTGCGGCAATAAATTCCGGTGCGGACTCACTCGACACGTAACAGAGTAACAGGCATTAAAGGTGCGTTCAGTCAGCTTATTTAGCCGCAAGTTTTAATTTTAGTCATAAGCGCAGCATCGCTTATTGGCTGATCTGAGGAGGCTGGTTCATGACAGCCAATGAGCATCGCTGCGCTTACGACTAAAACTAAAACTTGCGGCTAAATAAGCTGACTGAACGCACCTTAACAGGCTGCACAACTTACTGTAGCGTTTTCTATAAAGAGCTATTTTATTTCAACACCTGCGCTGATAGATGGACCATGGTATCTTACAAATCTTGGCATCTGACCATCCGCGCAAGACGGCCGTGAAGGGTGGCTTCTTGTCGCGAACACACGGAAGGGTACACTTCCTTTTTGGTGCCATCAGGCGAGAGATATAGCGGTCTAGAGAGACCGCTCTCGGTATTTGTGAATTTGTAGTTAGGAAGTGTTGCCAGTTAGTCTGGTAGTCATTCAGGTCTATCATTATTCATTTTTTCAACTTTTATTCAGCGATAATTTTTTATTCACTTATGTGGTATTCCCCTTTTGTTTTGTTTGTACGTTGGTACCTGAAGTAGGCCGTTGACGTTCGTAGCGTTTGCCGATAGCAGTGGAGGGAGATGGCGCTGGCGCGCGAGCCGCAGCCGCAGGCAGACAGAGAAGAGAATCAGCTGTGGTGAAGAAAACGTGATTTTGAGTGCAACGAGAGTGCGTCGTTTTTACAATTTTAGGGTCGGTCTTTCTTTGATTACTGTATCGTAATTTTGGCTTCCACCCACTCACCAAATCATGCATTTCGATACCTATTTTGTCCGCAAAATTATTGTACATGACCCGAAATTCTTTGTTCTCAACGGGCTTGCATAGCCCCCAGTTTTTCCCCTTTGAAATCAAGGTGCTTTGCACTGCTTTGAATTTTGTGCAATTTATCTACTCCCAAAATGATCTCAATATTGATGGCGAAGGCCGTAATCTAGTGGGTGTGCACTTTGCGCACTCATGACGTTGCTTCAGGATTGCGCTGAGGTTTCATTAATGTTTCTTCTCCACAAGTTACGTCACAAATAGTGAGACGACAAAAAGAAACTCGCTACGCCAAAATCAGCCGCTAAGTAGAGAACAGTACTTTTCATGATTCATTTACATTTCATTGTCCATTGTCGGGTTATACATGGAACTAAAGGAAGGAGAGGAGATTTTCATGTTTCTCCGTGTCCTGGGGGGTCCACCACTTGAATGAATCTGCCTTGTTGAGTTTACTAACCTTTTCTTATTTCGGGGGGAAATTATGTAAGATGACGAGGGCCACAGGTTGGCTCCAGTCGATTTTCTTGTATTTACTGTTATTTACTTGTATCTGATTACTGTTTACTAACCATTATTCTGTTTTGTATGTAAAGTATGTATCTGTGGGGTTTGTGATGGGTTACTTCTGGGGAATTTCGGGCGAATGCGTTAGAGGTACTTCTTTCTTCCAATTGCTTACAAAGAGTATGACCAACTTCAACTTCTCTACTTATTTATCTCTCACCTGTTTCTTGTTTATTTATCTACCTATTTATCTTGGATTTGTTTTTTGTTGATGTACCTACACCATTATCATTTGTTTCTTGCTGATTCATTTACTTGTTTACCGATCGTTTCTTTTTTGTTACCTTATCTATTAATTTGACTTCTTTTGTTTGTGAAGTGTTAAAAATGATTGCTGAGCGTGAGGTTTTCTCCAAAGCGTGAGCGAGTGAGTTTCCTTTTGTTTTTACGTAAATAACTTGTAAACGGAACAAACTTTCAAAGAGGTTCAAGCACCGATTCACGCTGACTTGATCAAAGCATTACTGGAGTGACTTCTCTGTCATTTCATCATGACTCATTTACACTTGACTTTTATTCAGATCATTTGCGGAAGGATTTTTCAGCAATCAACCAGGCTATACGCAGGGGTTTCTTCGACGTGTTCTTCCCATGTGTGCCTGTCAGCGAATTCGTCACTTTTCTTTCGCGATTAAATTGACAGTTTGACATGTTTCATGATTGCTTGTTTTGTTTTGCTAGTCTGATTTTGTGTTCATTCCATTGTTGTAAATTCCTGCATTGTCTAAATAATTTGTAATCATTTTTTATTGTTGTGTTTTGTTGTTCTTCATCCATGTTGTGTCATTTTATCACTGTCAGTTCATTGTTGTGAGGTGTTTTGAGAAAAGAAACAAATTCATTTAAAACTTTGCAATTGATTTTCAATAAAAAATTCATTTTGCTTGCATTTCATTCGCGTTTCATTTAAGAATCAAACCTCATCCCCAAGCACATTCTCATCTCGAGTAAGAACTCACACAACGTAGGTAAAAGGTTAACAACGTTGGGAAGGGAAGGAACAACGACGATCACTGCCAACATCGAAAACAGGGGGTTACACTACAGAAATGGTGCCGTGACCAGGACACACTACAGAAATGGTGCCGTGACCAGGACCCGCTACACTTAGTTCAATATCATTTCATGACTTGTATAATTACACTTTTTCTTTTTTCATTAAATTTTTATTATATCAGTAAAACTTGACTTTAAACCTTGGCTTCACTTTTTCTATCGAGTGGGATGTGGGCCACTCATCTCTTGCCCACATTGGCGCCCAATATGAATCTACTGTTAAATAAAATATAAAATTCACAACCCTGCTTCTCCATTGACAAATCTAGCTGTTGGTGCATGTAGTGACAATTCCTCAAGAAAAATCTAAAAGGCGGAGTGAATGAAATAGAGGTCACATTACCTGGAAGATTGTTTTTATGAAATGGAAATAGACATTTCCACTACAATTAGAGAGGGTTTGAACGGGATTGGGGTGGGCTATCACCGCCGCCGCGGGAGCGCAACTAGCGTGACGCGGGGTCGCGGCCACTACAATGATGTTGATTTATCGCCGTGCTTATTCGCACTTTTCCGGGCGCCATGTCCTAATCACTTACCGGAAGGCCGCAGCGCGGCTGCTGTTTTATGGCCCCAGGGGCAATCGTACCCGGAGACCCGACCCCGAATAATGTTCACTCTGCTGTGTGCTGTGTGTAGAATAGGCGGCTGCTGGCTGTTGTTGGCCTGCCTGCCCGCTGGTTGATGGCATGCCCGTAAAGCTACAAATTTGCATACACTTGCATGTAAATCACGCAAGTTTAATGTGTATATTGTATATTTGTAAACGCATGTTTTGTCGGCTGTTTGCCTCGTGTAAACACGATTCACTCGTTTTTGGGTGGTTGTTAATTTCGTTAATACGCGAACAAAACGCCGTCCCTCATCGCGTTATAATATGATGATGTGCCCGGCCGTGGGCTGGTGGCGGAGCTTGAGGCAAATGCGCTGAGTTTCGCAAAAAAACGCAAAAAATGTTGGCGGCGAAAATGACCAAAACTGCATGTATTCTGGTGTCATTTGTTCTCCTCCCACAGCCCCCCATATACCATCAAGGAAACATAAGAAGTTCTCAAAAGCCTATAGGAAGCTATCTTGGCTTGAAACGTGCCGTCACAAAACATATTGTAAATGTTTCTAGAGCCACTGGCTTGATATCAAACTGTCTATTTCCAAGTTTTAGGTCTTCTCAGGTCCTCTATTCAACAATAGTAGAAGAAGAATGCATCTCAAAACCCTTGACGGGTTCTGGCAATGGCAAGATCATAGAGGATAAAATCGCACGTCCATGTTATCAGTTACCCGGTAACTTGAAACTTTACCCACTTCATACATATATCAGTTACCAAAACAGTTCATAGTTACGATAACAAAATGAAAAGAATACTTTCACGCTTCCCCCAATGATGATAATTACTAAAGAACCCCCAGAATCAACGTGACAGAAGATGGCGCGCGAAAGATAAAATCCAGAGCATTTGAATCAATAACGCGGTTTGTTTAATATTCCAGTCCGGTCTTAATTTTGACAATTGCTAATTAAGGGCCCTTCCGCCAGCCATCCGGAATGATCAATAACCGTGAGGGGGCACTCCAGAGCAGGGCTGGCAGTAAAGGGGTCGAAGGGGAATTATACGACACAACAAATAATTAAATTTGGCAGGGGCGCGCGCTTTTATAAAACGCTGAACAATCTCGTTAGCTCCGCTCCGATTTTTTATCCCGCTTATTTGGTCCGCAATCAGAGGACGCTCGCCTCTTTGGTATTAACCTGATGGAATTACCAACTCTAGATCGCGCGCTTTTTCAAGCCGAAAATGTCGGGTTTTAATTTTATTCTGAATATATAAATACGTGCATGGTGTACCACAATTACAACGTTCTACAAGGTGAGTTTGCTACCTGAACAGGCGGGAATAACTTCAATTTAATTATAAATCTGGCAACTTTGCAACCGAGAAACGTCATTTGAACGACACCGTTGCCACCTTGTTTATTGTCATTATTGTTAGGAGTGGTTGATTGAAATTATTTGTTTAAAACATTCTGTAAACACACAAACGTCATCGAAGAAGGGCATTTTCAAGTGATGCCCCAACACCTCCCTAAGTGCTTAAAAAAAAGTCACAAGTATGCCCAGGTCTTGACTCCTGAAAAACAAGTGGTTCCATGTTCCCTGCAACTACCGGCGACAAAATTACAAAAGTGGAAGACTTCAGCACGAGCTGGAGCACAAGCAGCTCCAGATGACTACTCCTGTAGCAAAAGACACATCATGAATTTGACAGAAAACATCAAATGACTGGGTAATCTCCTTCTGGCAAATTCCATGCCGCGGGTACTGAATCGCTTCAACTTCCAAGACAAACACTCGGCATTCCGCCTGCAAATTACGTACACCCAACGTGATCTGTGTTCTTCTATTATATTGAATTTTATGATAACATTTAGGTGGCAACTGTACAAAAAACAAAACAATATAAACCTGTTCTTAACTCTATTTAAACACCCCTTATGCGCCTGGGTGGGTAGGCAACCAAACATACTTCAATTTTCTTTAAAATTATTGTCACATAGAGACAATGTATTGACTTCTATGTACATATTAAAGTGGCTGAATTAAGGCTCAGCAAACAACTCGTTCAGAAAAAATACGACCGCATGCGAAGCGAACAGAGAAATCAGGAATGACAGATTAGACAAATGACAGGTAAATAATGACAATGTGGCAACGCTGCTTTATGTTATCCACGGTTCCGCTTCGATTTCATTGGTAGATGAATGTAGGCGAGTATTCAGTCAATTTACTATTATATTCAGTTAATTTCTAGTTCTTTTTCCTGGGCAGATTTTTCTTTTCCATCCAACAGTATAAACTTTTATCTACTTGAGCATCGATTCACGCTGATTATTGCATACAACGCCCTTGAATAATAGACCTACAAGGATAAAATTCACTTATCTAAATCCCACTGTCAATAGCAACGGAATAAAACAGATGTAAACAACAAAATCTGACAGCTGTCACTTCGGACTTCTTTTTTGCAATAATCCTCAAAATATCACTCGTGCTCAAGATTATCCCAGATAATTTTGGCCAGGCTTTTCCCTTGAGCTGGTTGTCCCTGAATAATGCCCTCCTCCTACGGAGTCGGGCATTTATCGCTACAACCAGCACTCGCGATCGCCCAGCCAAAATTATCAACAGTAATATCACAAGTGCTTAGATTTTCACGATAATTTTGGTCAGGCGCTCGCGAGTGCTGATTGTAGCGATGAATGCCCGACTCCGTAGGAGGAGGGCATTTATCCAGGGACAATCAGCCCGAGGGAAACGCCTGGCCAAAATTATCTGGGAAAATCTCGAGCACGAGTGATATTTTGAAGATTATTACATAAAAGAAGTCCGAAGTGACAGCTGTCAGATTTTGTTGTTTACATGAATTTTATTCCGTTGCTATTGACAGTGGGATTTAGATAAGTGAATATTATCCTTGTAGGTCTAATAATCAAGGGCGTTGTATGTAATAATCAACAGTAATATCACAAGTGCTTAGATTTTCACGATAATTTTGGTCAGGCGCTCGCGAGTGCTGATTGTAGCGATAAATGCCCGACTCCGTAGGAGGAGGGCATTTATCCAGGGACAATCAGCCCGAGGGAAACGCCTGGCCAAAATTATCTGGGAAAATCTCGAGCACGAGTGATATTTTGAAGATTATTACATAAAAGAAGTCCGAAGTGACAGCTGTCAGATTTTGTTGTTTACATGAATTTTATTCCGTTGCTATTGACAGTGGGATTTAGATAAGTGAATATTATCCTTGTAGGTCTAATAATCAAGGGCGTTGTATGTAATAATCGTGAAAATCTAAGCACTTGCGATATGACTGTTGATTATTACATACAACGCCCTTGATTATTAGACCTACAAGGATAATATTCAAGGTGCGTTCAGTCAGCTTATTTAGCCGCAAGTTTTAGTTTTAGTCGGAAGCGCTGCATCGCTTATAGGCTGTTCTGAGGAGGCTGGTTCATAAGAGCCAATGGGCGTCGCTTGCGACTAAAATTCAAACTTGCGGCTATAGGCTGTCTGATTTCTACATGATTCTAGTGGGCTGCGACCAGAAACACACCACTAGAATCATGTTGAAATCAGATAGCCTATAAATAAGCTGACTGAACGCACCTTTACTTATCTAAATCCCACTGTCAATGGCAACGGAATTAAAATTGATGAAAACAATAAAATCTGACAGCTGTCACTGTGGACTTCTTTTTCGAAATAATCGTCAAAATATCACTCGTGCTCGACATTTTCTAATAATATTGGCCAAGCGTTTCCCTCGGGCTGGTTGTTCCTAGATTAATGCCCTCCTCCTACCGAGTCCTACGGAGTCGGGCATTTATCCCTACAACCAGCACTCGCGATCGCTAGGCCAAAATTATCGTGAAAATCCAAGCACTTGTGATATTACTGTTAATTATATCGCATTTTGGGTTTTCCGGCGTTAAGTTGAATCACATTCATATTAACCTGCTACAATTTTTGACTGAGAGTGGTGACAGTTGGCGCCTGAGCTGTGTATTGATTTCAAGTAATTTAAAGGGTAAATTATGTACCTTGTCACAGCTTGTGATTTTCACCTTATAAAGGGTGATTTTTTGTAAAGGACCCACCTCCAACTTTTCGCTGAACTATTTTTCTGAAAAGATGCCGAGACATGTCGATTTTCTTTTCGAGGGGGACATGCAACTAGCGTAATTTCAAGCTTGCCGTTTCACCTTCCTAGGCATTTTGGAAGGATAACTTCATCCCTTCCCTACCTCAGCTTAGTTCGAAGCTGTTAGTTGGACAAAGTTAACGAAAAAAGAAAGACCCGATGACAAGGCCAAGAGCACGAAAGAACAAATTTTTCTGAAAGGGTAGTTACTCTGTCTAGGTGGGGGTTGAACGGAAAGATTGAAAACTTATATGTTTTCCCCCCTCGAAAAGAAAATCGCTGTTTCAGTTTATTTTTCAGAAAAAATTGAGTCGCAAGAAGGTAGAGACGGATTTTTTCACACAAAAAATATCCCGTGTATGCTTACGTTCAATGTAAAAAAGTACTTGCGGTTTGCATTGCGGGAACGGTTACATTGCATTGACGCAATTGACACTAACATGATTGTGAACAATGCGTTTATCTGGGTACTAACATTACCAATGCATATTTCGTTAAAATTTTAACATCATTGTGAATGACTATAATTATGAGACTTTCCTAGGTTTACGCAACTGTTCTTGCTTGTTGTTTGTCGCGGTAGAACAGTTTGTCAGTAGGTGTCGGCATAACGTGTTAAGAGAATTTCTGAGGCGATATTTTTTATAATCCGATAACATTGATCATTATCAGAAGAATCTTCTGGGAATCCTGGATAGGTCACAGAAATAAAAGTTTTCCGATCGCTGAAAGAACTTTGGCGCTTGCATCAATGTACACAACGACTGATATATGAGAATACTTGCTTGCAATACAATGAGAAATCTGCGAATAGAAAACGCCTTCAGTCAAGGCATGAACAAACCCAACGAAAGAATCGTAACGTTCGTATGTATTCCGCCCACATGATGTGATAAAGCAAACAGTGAAATTTTCATCGCATCATAAAAATTCATATTGTTTACAACGAAGATTTCGAATAATTCGCATGGGTTTATAGATTCTAAACAGTGAGTCGCGTGCTGCTTTGTCTCCCTTTGTGGTTTATCACTAAAAATGAATAGTAAAATCACAGTTAATTTTATCGAGATCTCAAATGGCTAATGGGAGAACACAAACTTTGAAAAACACATCAATGCGACTTCAAAAATTAAGTCTAAAATGGAAGGAATTATTAAAACCCGGAGGTCGTGAGTTAAAAAGCTCCAGTGAGGCTCTACATTATTAATAGGTGCAATAATTCAAATTCTTTTAAACGTAACTCCAGAACTTTGAAACATAATTTTTATAAGTAAGAAATTCACTTTCAAGTTACAAAGCAATTTCTCCAGATAAAGCCGAATTGAATAATCGACAGTTATTGCGAGCTGAAGATGACACGAAACAGCCGTCAACGGCACAAAAATTACATTTCCTCTCAGTATTTTATTGGTGGAGATCGATTTCGCAGAGCGTGATACGGTATGGGATCTGCAGAGGCGTCTCATCATGCGCAGCCTTTAGTACGTTTACTTCGCATGAAATAATCATCCGTCTCAAGCTTCGTCCCGAATCCCTTTTCTCTGTTGTACTCCACGGGAGTAATTCCAATTTGTGCAGTTAGCAGCAGCCAGCAGCAGTCAATGGTCTCTTTAATAAACCCGAGTGTTAATTATCAGGGTGATCGTTATAAGAGGGATTAATTAGCCGGATTCCGGGATGACCGCAAGCACCGAGCCACCGCCGCCGCCACGACGCAAAGTGGAGAGAGGGCCCTGGCCAAGAGGGGGTGGAACGAAGTTGCAAAAGTGTCCTTTACCCGTCCATATTAGCTGTGTAATACGTTCGTCCGTTACACGCCACTGGCCACCCTCCTTCCCGGAGCGACGTCGAGACTCGGGAAGAGGGAACATGGGGGATGAGGGCGCAGCCTTTGTGTAACACCGAGCCCGCAGCCTCGGGCAAAGTGGCCACTGATGTGATCACGAGCCGTGCAAATCGATGTTCGCTTCACCCCTCGACCCGAGCTCTAGTCAAGTCGTCGACGCGATTCTCGTGAAAATAAACCCACCACCGCCGCCGACCGACCACCCTCAATTTTTATCAGGCGCAACCCTGACGCCTTAATAGAGGTAATTAATTCAAATGGCGATCGTTTGTTTCACTATTATGACATCACGAACCGGCCGGATTCCCAAATTCATATTCATTACCATTAGCTCTCATTAGGCTAATAGGCCCCTGTGATGAGACGATAATTTCTACCAGAGAGCGATGATGATGGCCGAGGTATTCGCTTCACCCTAATAATTGTGGACTTTCAGTTATTTTCAATTACTGCTTTTCAGGGATGGTTGTTCACGCGCAATTCATTTTTTTTGCGTTACGTATATGTACCTACGTGAACAACAAGTAGACGATGGTCAACCATGGTAGACAACGTAGACCATCAAATTACTTTTGGATTTGACCCCTTATACGGGATATAAAAATCGAACTGTTTTTGCTCGAAGACAGATTCAGTAGGAATCGGAAGTTAATACGAATAGATAGTTTTCAAATGATTATCCGGTAATGCGACCAAAAGACTAGCGAAAGTAGGTAACATTGGCGATTGTTGTGGAACAAATACAGGTGTTTGGTAATCAGTTAATTGTACAGAGCATAGTACGAAATAAATTGCAGTTTGAAAGCAGCCTATAATCAGCGTTTGAAAATCGAAATAGACGAACCCGAAATCCGAAACAATTTGATTAATCCGAATTAATTTTAATCCGTAATGTTGCAGCGTGCGTAATTTCATAGTAAATTATATTTTATGTAATATTCTTATATGCAAATCCAGCCATTATACTCAGTCTTCACCGTGCAATTGCAGGATTAATACACCACCATTAGCATATCACATCACTTTTTCATTTTGCGCTCTGTTGGCCACAATCAACTGCATCACGATGGAATTCCGGTGTCTAACATGTAATAATGGACCATTAACCAAACAACTGGGTAACTACCTCGCATCGTCCTCGCAATGATAAATTAGTGTTTTTATAATTGAACGACAAGGCGCGTTACGCCCTCTTGCCTGTCTGCAACATAAGTTAACAATTACGACGCAAGTTTATTGATATGAAATAGTGAGGAAGTAAGTTCTCAGTTAAACATATCCTCCTCACGGTTCAAAATATAATAGTAGACAGTCAGTGTCGAGGTCAGTGTTACCATAGAGTACCTAAGTACAGAATGGTACAGATAACAGACTCAGACGTGAAGTTGAACTATGTGCTAGATGGATGCCTATGTTTCTAGACAGCGTGTTCTGCTTTGTATTTGTATCTTTTCTATTCAAGTCTAATCGCATCAGTATGTTATTTTCTATATGAACTAAAGTACTAAAGGCAATCAAATTCGAGAACAAACGTCCGTCGTGGAATATTTACCCTTTGGCATCTTTTTGTTATAGACTTAAGCTGGATTTATAAACTTGACGTTGCCGTTGCTGTTACCGTTGCCGTTTGCAGTTGACGTTCAGTTGGCGGCGGTGCAGTTCGGAATTATCAAATGTCGATTTATAAACTCTCGACGTCAACGAACTTTGACAGCTGATATATTTTCTAACCTCACAGTGTGGAATTTACAAAACATCCTAACAAGTTGATGAATTTATTCACTGAGGTCAATCAGCTTTTAGAAGTTTTCGGTGCAGTTTTGGGTGCTTGTGCAGCGCTCAAGAGGGATTCTCCTCAATTCTTCAAATACACAAGAATGACGGTTTCACAATTTTCAGGGTGGGAACGATCACGTGACTTGTTGCTGTCGTGTCATTGGTTAAAGCCCGAACGGCAACTGAACGGCAACAGCGAAAGTTAAAAGATGGTTATCTCTGAACTGCACCCCAACGTCGCCTTGAACAGCACGAACTGCCAACTGCAACGGCAACGGCTCTTATAAATGACCACAATCACTTTCACATATTCAACTTTGAACGGCAACAGCAACGGCGAACGGCAACTGCAACGTCAAGTTTATAAATCCAGCTTTATAGTTGAATATGTGCGCTGATGTCGGTGAAGAGTGAGTAAAGAAAGTGATGCTAGATAGAGAACTAGGAAAAGATTTTCTCAACATTAACAGTGGGCATTTTCGTTCCATTTTCTTTAGTACAGTCGCGCTCGAGTCATTTTCTTCATATAGGCCGCAGCAAACTTCCACTTCGGGGTGACTAAAGTTTTTTTCCTATTCTCGCTATGTATTTTTGCGTACATTTTCAGCTACGCTTTATATTATGTCGCGATGACGGTGACAAGTATCATATTATACATACATATCACATAATGGACAACCAGCTGCCAAGACGTTAGCATCAAGTTGGCATCGTCCCATTAGCACTAACACGACAAATTTTCCCCATTGTTTACTCTAAGAAAAAAGCCGTGAAACTAATTATACCTGACTGACTTCGTTGTCACCTCGCTCCTCGTCCTGCAAACCCGGATTTAAATGATGTGTTATACATGCACGGTCAACGGCAGGACTTCAAAAGCCCCAGCCACTTGTTTTGCAAATCAAATCAGAGTTGTTCTACCTTCTACCAGCTATCAATGAGCAAAGAGAGGCAGTGCCTCAGGGTCCCAGAGCCTAAGCCCCCCCCCGGGGTTGATAACCCTAAAGTTTTTCCCACAAAATTTGAAAATTGGCCAATGCAAAAGCTTGTTAGAGAGAAATCTAATTTTGTAATTTTTACCAACACATTTTAATAAAGTTTTGAAGTTTGTGTGATGTGGAAACTTTTATTTCTATTATTGATATTGACATTATCTATTATTAAGGTCGGTTTGGAGAACTAGGAGAACATGTTTGGGCGTGGACCTCCCTTAAATCCCTTCTTTTTGTGGGGCCCTCGAAAAAGTTTGCCTCAGGGCTCTTAAACACCTAGCTACGCCACGTCTACCTCAGATTCTAATGCAGGAGAACGGAAGGACTAACAGGGCTATTCTGTATCTTGTAACGACTCGTTAACGCCAGATAGACAGATAGTCGTTACGAGATACAAAATAGTCATGTAATTGTGTATATTCTCCGGTATATGTGTATGATATGGAAAGGAAAAATTTGTGCCTGTCAGGATGATGTATGCAAACGTGGCGGCATGCAAAGCACGGTATACACTTCCCTCAACCGCTGGGGTTAAAATGCACTTTGTGAGCACGTTGTTCACATGCAAGCACAAGAGTCTAATGCCACTGTCAAAAATTAATAATTAACCCTCTTAACACGCTTGAATCCATCAGAAGTGCGTTCTCCCACCATCAAAAATCAACTCAAAAACTGGTCTGCTGGGGCACCTGAGTGCCTACGCATTGATTTTTTTCCATATACATTTTTTATTAGCGTAATGCAATATGCCGTCATCAAACAACGGTCTCTCGGAACTTTGCAGCTGATATGGAAATGCCGCCGGAACCCCTGAGTAATAAAATTATTTGAATTTGAAATCAAGCGCTGGCAGAGCAGGAGAGGGTGCGACGGAGAGTGAGAGCGAGATCGACTCGCTCCACGTGTGATGTGAAGTGTGGGGTGGCTTGTTTGAGGAGGGTCGGTAATATTGAGGGTGTGTTAATTGCCAACGGTACGGTCTCTGTCGACTGTTCCCCACTTTGTGTTTGCATATGTAAGCATCATGTGTTGTTTACAGGGAACAGCTTTAACGACAGGGGTAAACGCCATCGGTCCCCATATACGGAATCCAGAGCCATTCTAAGGTTTACTCCAGCTCCGATTCAAATATAGATTTTTTTCAATTTATTATTAAGAAACTCACAGTTGTAAGTATCTAAATGATCCTATTGGCATTCCAGAGATTTACTCCACTTCCGTATTATTCTTTATTGTGCTTAATGCACACGCAAGCTTGAAGGATTTAGATGCAAATGAGACGTAGTTTACTCATAATTGAAAATACTGGCTCGAATGCGAGAGAAAGTTTCGAAGCTACAAACAATCGCGCGCTCGGTTGATAAACGTGTCGGGGGGTATAAAAGTTCCGGTAGCGACTTGGAGACCGGAACTGTGGCCGTTTCCGGGAGCTGCGAGAAAGTTTACAGTGCGGTTACTCACAGGGACTCACCAAGATTTACAACCCACAGTGCTGTTTGTAAAGTAGACTGTAACTCGGATTCACTTTCGACGTAATTGCCGATGTAATGTTGTAAGCGCCGGAATGAGCTCGTGGGATTGTTCCCCATTCGACGGACCCTTACTACACGTGTATCCTAATCGATAAAGACTTCGCACTTTAGGAATAATTCACGACGTATATATAGCACTACGTATTTACGTATAGATACGTAGATACAGGGTGTTTCAGCGATGATAGCAAAAAAATTAATTGTGGGTAGATCTCGTCAAAATGTGACGAAAACCTATGTACAATTTTGCAAAGTACTGTACTAAACAGACACTCACACCCGTCAAAAGAAAAGAAAATAAATAAATAACAAAATATCAAGTTGTGAATTCAAAAGAAAGAAATTCTTCTATAGAATAAAACGCATTTTGTAACATAAGATCTTTCATGGATTTTTTAAGCTGGGCTGGAGACTGGATCCTCAAACAGTTTGGCAGTTTGTTGAAAAATAAGACTCCATAGTAGTGTGTGGCTTCTCTAGAGCGTTTGAGCCTATGGAACGGCACAACAAAGCTGTCCTTGCCCCGAGTATCATAGGTGTGTGGATATGTCTGATAATCCATCTCATTGGTTTTGATATACATGATTAATTGCAGCACGTACAAACATGGCACAGTCAAAATTTTGAGATCTACAAAAGCTTGTCTGCAATCATCCCTAAATCGAAGACCAGATATTACCCGAAGGCACTTCCTTTGAACGGCAAAGACTCTCTTCGATTGTGATGAGTTACCCCAGGCTAAGATTGCGTAGTTCAGGAGAGTCTGAAATAGACCAAAGTAGGTAGTCCTCAACACCTGCTCTGAAACTAGTGGCTTAAGTTGTCGGATTAAGTAAGTTTTTGAAGATAATTTTTTCACAAAGTGACACCGCGTGAGCTTCCCAAGTGAGGCGGGTGTCTAGAACGACTCCGAGAAGCTTCACGGGTTCATTTTTTGTGTCTGAAGGTTTTAAAGTGAACAGTGAACAGAACAGTAGGTGTTGTGTTTTGTCGTCATTGAGGGAAAGTTTGTTTGCAGTGAACCATTGTTTCAGGTCGTTGTTAGCTGCAGCTGCTTGTCGATTCAAGTTGGTAATATCGTTGTGAGTATCGTATGTGGTAGTATCGTCTGCAAATAACATGAGGCCGGTGTCGGAACAGTTGGGAAGGTCATTTATATATACAAAAAAAAGTAGAGGGCCCAACACGGAGCCCTGAGGTACTCCTATGCTTATTCTTCGAAAAGTGGATTTTTTGCCATTTACAGTGACATATTGGGATCGCCCTTGCAGGTAAGACTTCACGAACAGCTTTCCAGCGGCATCAAAAACATAGTACTTCAATTTTTCCAAAAGAATCTCATAATCCACACAATCAAACGCTTTGGTTAGGTCGTAGAAGTGTGCATCAAGGTATTCGTTTTGCTCAAATGCCTTGGAGACCTCTCTACATAGCTTCGTAATCGCTAGGGTTGTAGAGCGATTGTTTCTAAACCCATATTCGACCTAATAACGAAGATACAGACCTTCAAAGTTGATGACTTTTTTTCGAATTTGAAAAATTTGTAACTCAGTGACGTTTTGGCCAAAATAACTTAAATTCAGCATAAATTCATTTGTCGGAACTGTCTACCGGCCTGCAAAATTTTGAAACAATCCATCCAGTAGTGTAGGAGTTATGAGGGTCAATAATTTAGAAGCATCCGAAGAGGAAAGAAAAGTTGACTTAAGGTGACCCCTTGTAACTTCTACGCCACTGATTGGATTCTTTCAAAATTTGGTAGGTTGCTAATGCTAAATTTCTCGAAACGTTTGTGAGTCACAAATTTTTGAAATCCGAAAAAAGTGAACTTCGAAGGGCTGTATCTTTGTCATTAGGGCGAACTTTGCAAAATGGTGTATAGGTTTTCGTGATATTTTGACGAGATCTGCCCACAGTCGAATTTTTTGCTATCATCGCTGAAACCCTGTATACCAATGCGAAACCATTTGATCAACTTAACGAGGCTTTTCAACGGAATTGATTGATGATTCTTGAATAAGGAATCCGTCAAGTGCTAAAGGCCATGGACTAAGATTTTTGCTTGTGAATCCCCAACAAAGTCGATGGAGATTATTACGGCGACTGGGCTGGCCGAAACTCGCAACGTTTTCCGTTAATAAAACACGTATGAACAAGCAAGTCTGTTTCGCAGCATTAAGTGCGCCGTAATACACCCCGATAATACGATAATCAAGCGTCCGTTGCAAGCCCGATCGTAATGGGCTCGGGACGTGGTCGGGTTGCCAATTTCGACCCCGCTGCGAATTCCAAACACGACCAGGGCGAATCGCGCAGTAGCCAACCCACACGGTGAATAAATACATTTTCTAACACCATACAACAGGGGGCTTCTGCTGCTGATGCCGAGCTGTGGGGGTGAGATGAGAAAGAAGAGGTTGCGGGGTGAAAAGGGAGCGGCTGGCAGCCCGCTTACATACGTAAATAGATGTTTTCCGGGATCTCGCAGGACCTCCATCTTTATTAGACGCCACCCGTGCGCCAGGCCAGCGATCATTTTACTTTTACTTTTTTTCCTTCCTCCGCGCGCCAACTTTATATTTTTCGATATAAACACCGACAGAGCATACTTCGCCGCTGCGCTAACTCTTCCAAGTCCAAAATTCTGAGTTAGAACAGTAAAACTGAATTTTACAAATTCATAAGATTGGTGTTGCTACATACGAATTTGGGCGATAACGAGGAAAAATACGAAAAACTGCAAGTATTTGGACTTGCAGTTAGAAACATTCACGGTCCAGCCAAAGAAGATAAAGGATGAGAGATCAAAGTACAATAATTATTATTATCATGAGTTAGAAGAATTATACGGCAGATGTGATTGTCGTGGAGTGGTGAGTAGGTATTGGTGTTCAAAAAGATTTTGAGATGTAATGGCCGGGCCATGTGGCAGAGATGTAGCAAGGGCGAATGATCAGATCAGAGCAATTTTGGAAACGGAGGTTGAAGGAACTAGGGTAGGGCTAAGGGAAGACCGATAGCTTTCGATACGCTTGAGTTTCGATCGGATCCAAAGTGGCTCCACCCAAGCGCGCGTTTTTATCGTCACACGTTCGATCCGCTTCACTAAATCCTATTTCACTCCTTAAGAGTTAAGTAAGAATTCAGAAGAGACAACAACATGGTTTAAAACGCGTCAAACTGCACCAACCCGGAAAAGAGTTTTGTATTGAATTTGTTTGGTGTATTTTATTTACAATTACTGGAAAGCATCCCTCTATTCAGTAAGAATTACGCTTTGTCTACAAATCGGCCATCTGTCACTTCGATCCGATCCTGTTTACATCGGCTAAAATACGAGCGGATACGAGCCTCGATCCGCCGACTTGAACTGCTCCATCCAATTGAAATCTCAATTCTGACCGTTTTTATCGCCAATTTCAAGCGGATCGACTGGATCGGATAGAGTTTCGATCGGATCCAAAGTTGCGATAGAAACGCAGTCATTGATGGTTTTCATTACTTTATACTCACAGTTTTGGTAAGCGAGAAGTACACAGCTTTCGTTGATTTGTAGGTTAGGTGAATACAACCCTTAACAAGACAAAGAAATTGTCCTTCCCAATTTTAGGAGACAAAAAACTCGACGGTATTTCAAGGTCATTTTTGTACCAAACCAATGTTCCCAGAATACATCCACTTATTTTATATACAGGATGTAGAATTCAAAACTTACAATTGGTCACCTCGGGTTCCACCAAACTTTTATCAACGCGATAGCTTCATCACTCTCATAGTAACTAAGCAACTGGTCATCATATTGGCTGGTGCATCGCAACTATCAGCGTGATAGATTTAATCTCTCTTAAAATTTTGGTGGAACTCGAGGTGAAACAAAAGCAGATATCGGAAATCGCTGTTTTCGGGAACCATAATGGTGAAGTCAGTGACTCACCCCCACTCAGTGTCTGAGCTGAGCCAGACCCCTTCAGTAATTTTTTTCAAATGGCAACCCCCACTTATGGTACACCATTGAAAAGCTCTTGAAAAATGCTTTCACTGATTATTCTATATTTTAAGAAGTCTGAAGGAGTCAAGTCCTGTGATCTGGGAGGCCATTCAATGGGTCCTCTACTGCCAATCCACCGATATGTATAATGATCATCTAACCATTGACTAACTAGACAGTAGACGTAGTGAGGTGGAGCTCCATCTTGTTGGAAATGGAGTAAGTTTTCGGTCAAATTAGGGTTTCCATCTGGGTGCATTTGATTTTCTAATTCCTGAACTATCAGGAACTTGGGGATGATGATCCTGATAGGCGGATTGATTTTTGTGAAGCTATGATGCAACGAATCACCGCGGAATCTCAACTCGTGAAAAACATTTGTTTCAGTGACGAATATACACTTGTCACTTTTTACTGGAATGGTCATGTGATCAAACAAACTTGTCGCTACTTAAGTGACGATAGTTTTTACGTTTTACGGACAGGGCATACCCAGTACCCTGGAAAACTTGATGTCTGGGCGGGAATATCGGGAAACGCAATCATCGGCCCAGTATTCATAGACAAGAATTTGAATGGTGCGCTTTATGCAAAAATGTTGGAAATCGCCATCGAGCCCCTAATAGTTCAGGAATAACGTGTAATAAGGTAGTCTTCTCCACTTAGTTTTTTTCAAGTTTTTGACTGCAGTTTCAGCTTTATCAATGTAATATAAAAGCCATTTTCAAAAATATAGGTGAAAGTTCTGACACATAGGATTGTTCAATTGCTTTGAAGTAGGTAAAATACGATTTATTGTGGACTGAATTAATTTAAATCAATTTAATGACATCAGACAGTTATTTCCAAATTATTCGAAAACTACTCGAACAAAATACGGGATAATTAGTACCGCTGGAAAATATTTTTCAAGATCTTTTCAATGATGTATCCCAAGTAAGGGGTTGCCATTTGAAAAAATTAGTGAAGGGGGCTAGAGCTCAGATACTAAGTGGGGAGTGGGGGTGAGTCACTGACTTCATTATTATGGCTCGCCCTCCATTCTGTCGAAACAGTTTTGGGCGATTTTTGATATTTATACTTTTGTTTCAAACTTACAGGCAATTGTAAGTTTTGAATTTGACACCCTGATGTATATTCTAGCGCATAACGTTATAGGTGGGCTACCTCCCAGCGCAGCGGTAAAAACGTCACACAACCGTCTTATTTCTTTCTCGACTGGTCGTTCCTTAACCACTTTTCATCGGAGTCTTTTTCAATTACTGTACCCATATTACTTGTAGAAGGTAAGCGGATTAGCATACACATGCGCAATGAATAATATGAAAACAATGCGGCTCCCAAAAGATATTCCAACATCACGTTCCGGCCTTCGAGCTGTAAACCCCCCCTCGCCATGTGGGGTTTCTCGGGAGCGACTGACTGCAGAAAAATGGTTTTTAATCCAAGGGTGAGATAAGGGGTGAGAGCGAAATGGGTAACAAGGGAGCCTGCTTCTAATCCATGGGAGATTAAAAGTGACGTCATAATTACGATAAAATCATCTGCGCTCGGCGGCATCAGTATTATTATTATTATTATTATGCGGGAATGGAGAATGATGCCCTGTGCGAATCCGCAAGGGGAAGAACGGATCATCGAATCGGAAAAATACACAAGCTCTGCCACAATTCAATCAAACAGGGAGAGAGGTCCATTGCTGCTGCTGGCTCTCTCCTGCCATTCGGAGGGTGAGAAATAAAAGTCAAGTTTCCTCTCTTTTGTTATTAAAAATTCTGCGCCACCCCAAACGTCGACCTGGGACCTAATTTCAATTCCCAATGCCTAAATCTCCGGGTTATTGGAAAAATCTCCACCGAGACATGTTGGTACATCGCACAAGAAATATAATAGGTAGAGAATTTATATCTACTATTTTCCAACAACCATCAAGGTTTGTATTGATAAAAACTCTACATGGAATTGAATTTTCGTGCGCGACATCTCCCGACAAATAAATTTTTATTCAGGTGTCAAAGTTGCGGTCAACATTCCATATTGGTTTTTTTACGGCTCCCATAAAATCCCCCTCGCGCGCTCTAGTCGCACAAAAAATGGCCAGCTCGCCGTATATAAAATGCCCTCCAAATAGCACTCCAACCCTGGCAATAAAACGACGCGGAGGTTAAATCCCGGAAAATGACACTGCATGCATTCATTTTCGTGAAATCCAATTCGCGCTGAGATAAGAATTTCCAGCATCGTCCTTCCCTGAACGTAGTACCTATATACGAGTTCCTCTTTATATTTGAAGATTATACCTTTTACCATTTCTCTAGGTTCTTGTAGGAGTCACAATGCGTCTAAAATTTTTATAGCTGAAGTTCTGCAACAGAGAAAATACAGGCAATAGGCTGCCTGCATTCTATAAGTCCCCAGCAGGGACTATGTCGTCAATAAAATTCAAAGGGCAGCACCCTTGTATACCGTCCTCTAATCATACAATGGGCAGATTAAGCGATACGTGGAACACAATAGTTCCATTAAACACTTCTTGAGAGGGGACGGCGACTTCGGGTGGAAGTTGTTCGTCAGCTGTAGAGATCATCCCCTGCATATATTATCCCCGGTATCCGGTTATCTGATGCTCCCTCTGCCAGGTGTGGCAGCAGGTGATGTGTCTCCCTCGGTTATTATAATTCAAATCACGGTATTCCACCGACTTTGATGGTGAAAAAATGCGTCATCGAGGTGTATTGGTGCTAATTTGATAAATGTGGCGCAAGACTCAATAATACGAGTTTGTATTTCCTAGATCGAACAAACCACTTTTCATGGTTGGCGTTTCTGTACGTGCTTACAAACTTCTGAGCCAAAGACACACCCCCTAACACCTGTTACAAGGTTTACCACAATGACTGAATCACATCCACCATATCGATTTACAATGTCATGCTCTAGAGATTGTTGTTCACTGGGCGTCACGGTTTTGTAATCCTAGTACAACAATCAATTTCTTTTTTAAAAACCCTCAGCACCCAAATTAAAATAAACTTGGCTTTTCATTGCGCTGTTGCCGGGGACCATAAAAACGCCCCCCAGACTTAACACAATAATCACGCGGAGTGATAAAACTGTAAAAATGCAAATTGAAACTAATAAACGATTGAACGGCGGCCCCATCTGTCACTCTCGGTGGGATCGGTCTGTAATGGGATACGGTAAAAAGCAAATATAGCATGCGAAATGGTTCAATAAACATCGCGTATCTCGTGAAAATACATGCAATTTGTGTATGTGTGTGCGTTGGCTCGTAACAGAATAGCAGTTTTATTAGCCGCACCGTACTCAAATGCGCGTATGTAAATATCGAGGGTCGTTTTCGATGATGATGATGATGATGATGATGGCGGTAGGGTGAAAGGGGATTATTATAGTGGCGCGAGTATTTAGTTGGGGTGGCCCCGGTGAGCAGCCCTCATGTGCCGAGGGGTGACGCCGTATCGGAGATCAAAACGTGACCTATCGCTATTGTTACCGCACTCACCTTCGATAGTGTGCGGTCGTCCGTATATTCCTGCCACCGAAATTTGTTTCGACTATATAACAGGGGGGAAGGAATCAATGGATGGCAGTTATTTAAATATTAATGTTACGACGCCAGAAGGGGATCAAGATTCTGCTCAAAACCATTTTGCCGATGTTGTTACGACCACCTTATGTTGTTGGTTCAAATTAAAATAGATACCTAATATCTAAATAGAAATAAAAATCATCCCATGTTTTTTCTTAAATTAAAAGTTTGGGTTTGCAGTTCGCTCAATATAATTAATTTTCCTTGATTTTCGGTAGGTATAGATTTGGACCTCAGAAATGTATACAATAGACGACAGAAGGATGTATCATTGTAGCATGGGACTGCAAAGTCATAGAATAGTATTTTCGAAACAAGAGCGCGTTTTCAGGCCCGAAGCCTTGTTTGCCATCATGAGGCGTAGCCGAATGCTGCAAAAGAGGCTGAGGGCCTGAAAAAGCTCAGCGCTCGTGTGTCGAACAACGTTTTTCGTAATTGTAGCATAAATTGAAAGAAAACTCGAATTTATTGTAAATTTTGACACTACTTTGACAAATGTCAAGCTAGATACATAAACTGCAAAACTTATATTTTTGATTATGTAATACTTTGCGCGTTATGTACCTATCTATGAAACGATTACGAAAAAAGTATAAAGGTACCCTACCTACATGATAATTCACCGCTTCTAAATGGATTTTCTCTGAAGAAAATGATCATAAGGAGTGTAAGCATAATGCTAGCTCTATGAAAATTCGCAGCAATCGCAACGCAACCGCAACGCAGAGCGCAACGTTTCTGATTGGCTCGCAAGCGCAAGGTATTCGCAAAGCCATCGCAACGACGCGAAAGGCTTGCGAGCCAATCAGAAAAGTTGCGCTCTGCGTTGCGGTTGCGTTGCGTAATTTCATAGAGCGGCCTTAACGAAAATTGCATGGCGCCAATATTAGGGTGATTGCATGAAATTCGTTCACCTGATCACCGGCAGGCAGCGCAAGGGTCGATAGTTATGTTTTGACGTTTGTTGTGGAATTGCATTGGTGCAGAAACCACATAACAGGTGCAAAGCATATTGTTAGAATGATGGAATGATTAGAAATCACAATCTTGGTCTCGTAAACGCCGAACAAAATAGTATGTGAACAAAACACGTGAAAATTACAGTATTAAGTGAGGTTGGTCCGGTTGACGTTGACTCCAACATGGATGAAACTTGACAGATGACAATGACACTATTGACATTTTGCCATAAACTCCCTCTACATGCAATCACCCTATTCTCTATTGAATGGGGCTATCTATACCTTGGCATGTGAGGTAGCCTCCCGAAAAAACTTCTCTTCCGCAGTAAACAAGAAAAAGTCTTGCCACCGATCCTTTAGCATGGTCATCATTTGCACAAAATGACTGGAATTACTGGAAAACGGAAATTGCTTTGCTCTCGTCCATCAGCCAAAAGAATAAAGCATCTGGATGAGCGAATGCAAGCTGAATGTCCAGTTTGACTTTATCATGCAATTTGGAAAAAGCAAAAAGTAGAGACAATAATCTGTGTTTTCTCAAGCAAAAAAAAACTGAAAAGTTTGAGCTTGAGCATTGGAATGATTGGTTGCAGCGGTACGCTATAGAAATGACCCAGTGCGGGGAGCACGCCGTCTGTTTACAAATTTCGTATAGGAAGCTTGCGAATTTTCTATTGTATAAACTTGCGTATTTTCATTCGTCTTGGCAATCGGAAACGATCGTCAACAGTCGTGCCCGTGGATAAAGGCCGCCATATTGCTAAAATTTCAGCGACGAAGAGGGAAGATGCAGATATATTATGCTAGACAAAGACAAGAAAGATCGACACTTTACGCAAAACCCGAGGTTTTCGTATTTCTACGGAGCTTGCGGGCTGTGCATAGGCACGGCTGTGGGTAGGATACGCAAGGGGCTGGTCGATTTTCACGAAATACGAAGGTGGCGTGCTCGCAAAATTCGGATACGAAAACGAACTTCGTAACCGTTTGAACGCATGCTCTGCACGGGGCAGAAGGCGCAAGGGATTGGGCGATATTCATTATTTACGAAACATGAAAGTGGCGTGCTAGCAAAATTCGTATACGAACACGAATTTCGTAACCGATTGATGGCGTGCTTCCACCACTCTGATTCTGCATTTTGTGATACTGCAATGAAATTTGGCAAACTACGTAAAATTTCAAGTGATTTGACCCGCAACACTTAAAAATTCATCAATTAGGGGGCGACTGGAAGCCCCTCAAAATTTCAAGATGTCAGAACTTTTACCATGCAGCATTCAGTACCGCCCTATCTACCATACAGGACTCAAACAACTTTGTTCTTGACCATCATCACATTTCTCGTCATATCAATAGGCGAAATTCAGTGCCATTTCTGCGCTGGCGCAACCATGCTAGGGGATTTGAGAATAGTGCCGTATGCTAACACATGTAAAAAGCATAATTTCAACATTGTATATTATTGAAACAGCTGGAAATGAAACTTTCAAATAAGCTATGGAAAAAAGAGTGTTTCTTGATCTTTCATTGTGTTCAAGACCAGCAATGATGTATCAGTTTTAGATACACAAGGAGCGAAAATATGGTGACGTGTTTATCAGTTGGTGTGTTTTTGAAAATACCGCCCTACTTCTAGTATTCTTCTCTGCCTTACGGTTGCCGCCCTGTCTGTCAATGGCATAAAACTGCATGTAAACAAATGGTAACTAAAATTTTATCGGGTTATATGTATACTATATCAGAGGTTTTGTGTTTTTTGTTTTTTTTTTTTTCAAAAATGACATGCAGTTTGTTGAGTGCCTGGCTGCAAAAACCGTACGAAAAAAACATTACAGTTCCATTTCATGTGTTCCCAAAAAACATCACCTTCTAGACAACCAGTTATACACTGAAAACCGCTTTTTCGTTCTTTTCGGAGCACTATACGCGCGGAATTAATTTTTTCGACAGCAATGCACATGGACAACATCATTCCGCATAATCTAGCATGGAAATCAGGAGTTTCTTATCATCTATTTTCCTTTGTTAAATCGATGGCTGAAAATCTGCAGGTTTTGACTTTTCCTAGCTCGCGCAGACGCATGAGTTCCATCCCCTAGCTTTGCGAACCTACAGCGCAAGTCGTGCCTTTGAATATTGCATATTCCATTTATATATATGGAATATATATCGTAACCTCTTTTATCCATCTGGGTGTCGAGGTGTCGGACGCACCGAGCCGCACTATGGGTATTCCATTTTTAATATAAGAAAATTGAAAAATTATATTTTGGACCACAAATTGATTGTTGAGTAGTTTTTGTGTGATCATCAATAAATCCGCATCCCCTTGATTCATTTATGAGCCGCGTTTGGCATGCCTTACTCCGTTTAATCTTCTCACTCCAACTACCACGTGACCATGGTTTCAGGAGTCCTGATTTGCTGAACCAATGTAGTGGAGTGGAAAGTGTTAAAGGAGTAAAAAGAGTGAGCATGCCGAACGCGGCTATGAGAACAAAACTTTTGCAGTGCTATTTTTCAACAAAGGAAAAACTCAACTCAACATTGTTTTCAACATTACCTTTCTCAATGTTTTATCCCGATAAGTATGATTATTGTTGTACATACAAATATATAGCTTTGAGTTCTTTTCAGCGGTGATGATGATGGAACGGCCCCAGATTCCGCCTGGAAGTCGTACATAATAATTTTTCTGCAAGGCCGTCAAATTTGGCATTTTTGATTTTCTAGCGGGAGCGGCCAAAATATCAGTACACACCACTCCGCCCGAGAGCACCGATTTACTCTAGCGGAAAACAATATTCACCCCTAACAATTATGCATTTTGTGATACCGCAGTGAAAGTTGGTGCGAAAGTACCGAAACCGGTGGCTCTCGGGCGGAGTGTTGACATTTTGGCCGCTCCCGGTAGAAAATCAAAAACCTAAAACTTGACAACCTTGCAGAAAAATTATTATGTACGGCTTCCAGGTGAAATCTGAGGCCGTTTTATCATCATCTTCGTTGAACAAAACTTCAAGCTATACAGGGTGTTTCAAAAGTAAGTACCTAGCATATACCGTCGGATTCAGCTTTCAAAATTATGAGTTTGCGATAACAATGAATTGCAAGAGGTGCCCCTTAAGAAAGTTATGGCCACTCAAAGTTCAATTTTTTAAATCGTTTTTCACATGAACTTTTTATTAAAATGTCAACGATTTTGTTAAAATGTCAACCAAAGTTTACTAAAATAAGTTTCGATCGAGCCATAATAGGCGTTGAATCAAACATTTGCAGGTGCAAAGATAATAGAGGGTACCGTCCCCTTTTCTCCCCTAATTTTTGTTGCCCTAGTTTTCACATTGAAAACGGTAATGTTGAAAATAATGGTGAGTTTAGGTCACTCCTTTGTTGAAAAATGGAACTGCAAAACTTTTGCTCCCATAAATAAATCAAGGGGATGCGGATTTATCGATGATCACACAAAAACTACTCAACAATGTATTTGTGGTCCAAGAAAATATTATTTTTCAATTTTTTGACCAGGCAAAAAGATTTTCTTCTATAAGAAGAATGAAATTGACATAAAGAAAAATGTTATGATGGTCAAGAACAAAGTTGTTCAAGTCCTGTACGGTAGATAGGGCGGTACTGAATAAGTGCATTATGGTAAAAGTTTTGGCATCTTGAAATTTTGAGGAACCCCCAAGTCCGCCCCCTAATGGACAAATTTTCAAGTGTTGCTTTAAGTTTTTGAGATTGATGCAGTGTTTCTACTGGCATCTTCTTCGTTGCGACTCAGTGTTCCTTCCACTCCATTCATTTTTCTTTTTTTTGTGGCTTTTTGCGACACGTATCGAGGGTAGATATACCGAGGGTTCACTCTATATGAGTGGACTCAATGCATGTATTTTCTGAAGCACTACACAGTGGCGGACTGGTTAATTAACGCGGCACGTCGGGTGAATCGGGCACCCGTCGGTGGAATTTCTTGTCAAGATTTAACGGGAGCGTAATTAAATAAGAGGGTTATTCACGGAACCGGCGACCGGCGCGCGGATTAAAATTCTGCCGGGGTTACGCAAACAAAAGGGCAGGTGTACAAGCAAATTCACATACCTGCCTACTACACTACAAAGGACTTAATTTGAAAATCACGGCTATTACTCACCTGTTTATGCATTTCAACGTTCAGGCCGTACGACATCTCGTAATACTGTAACAAAAAGGATTAATTAAATTACGTGCTGCATTATTATATCGCGCGAGATTAAAATTTATATGCACCAGTAAAGGTGTAAGCTCGTAAAATGTAGTGAGATGTATACGAGGAAGCAAAATGTTTCGCAATTAACTTGTACTAAGAACTCAACTCTTTGTTCACTTAGTGAGTTGAATTCTGTTTATAATGATTCTTTCGTTCGTACGAAAGAATTATAATATTATATTATTATATATAATAATAATATTAATGTAAAGGATGACACAATAATAATAATGAGATATTTGGAACTTCGACGCCGCAAGATAGGTATCAATTAAAATGGCCATCAATGTGTGCTTTCCACCTAGCTCCAAGTTTGGTACATTTGCCATTTACGCATGTGCGGGTGCCAAACGGTACGTGTTGTTGTACATGCCTATTCTGTATCTCGTAAAGACCTCGTTATGTGTATGCTATCTTTGTCTGTATCTATGAATCCCCTATATCTCTCTTTTTGTCTACATGACGTTAACGAGTCGTTACGAAATACAGAACAATACAGAATAGCCCTGTTACCCGGTTCTATGCCTTCCCGTGGGTCATATAAAATTCTGTGCCAAGGGAACGTATATGCGAAAATGACGTGCTGTCAGCTGTAACCCAGCACCCAGCTGTCATCTCTCTCTGTTTCATTCATGTTTCATTTCTGATGCGTTGAAATTGTTTTCAAATTGATAAAATTGATTCCGCATCCGTTAAAATTTAAGGTGCTTTCCATGTAGGTGTACCAACTAATGGAACATGTTCCGTCTGGTGGTATTTGTAACATCTGGGTGGAAAGCACCGATTTTGATCAATGCATATATGCGTTCAACAAAATACCTATAGGCGTTCAACAAAATACCAAGTTCATGACACGCTCTTACCATTAATTCAATTTCGGGGAAAACGATACAGATTCTTGAGGGTGTTTCAACGATATATGATTAGCTGAAATCAATGTTTCTGCTTCATCCCCTAAGGCAGGGTGACCACCCTTTCAAAAACTTCAAGTGAGAATGGAGTCGAGTAACACATTTCTCGGCTTTTCAATTATTTTTACTTTAGATCAAAAAGAAATTTTATCGAACCATCCATTGTGATAAATGTTCAGTACATATTGATATTACGCGAGATGAAATTTACAGCCGTTGAATGTAACCTTTTCATACACCCGTGCATAATCTATTAGTCCGGCGTTATTGGCTCCAACCTTGCAAATCGTGATGCCGGGATGCCACTTGGCAAAAATTTTGTAACCTATGGTTCATTTTAAGAAATGGAGCCCACTTGCCACCCCCGGCAGATCCTTGATATTGTGGGTTACATAAAAATGGACTTGCCTGATGGTTCTTCCACTGCTATACTATCCACTACTACTACTACACCACCATCTACTATTACTGGTCAGGAAACAAATCAAGAATAAAAAAAGTCAAATATTTGCTTGTGCCATAAGTACGCTTCCCACTGCCGCATATTGTGAGTTTATTCTGACTATTCCACACAACATACTTCTGGCCAATCAATACGTTTGAAACCTTTGAGTTGAACCAATGAAATCAGTTTTATACTGATAAAACACGACCTTCGTACAGTTTTATACTGATTAAACTGTGCCTTCCTTTTCATAAATTAACATTATACTGAATTTAAAAAGTTCCTGAAAATCGTGCCTGCTGTAAGCTTATCAAGCGTCACCTACACACGGTGACACCGCTTCCAATAGTGTTAGTATCGCAATCGGTATATATACTCATCTTATGTGTCCAACTAGAGGTGAGATGCAGTTTACTATATTTGTGAAATACCACATTTAGGCAGTTTCTAATTCAAATAAGTAACAATAATTTTGATCTGCAATGATTATCCATGAAACATTATGTAATTTCTGTTTGTTATAATTGCCGCATCATTAGTATTTTTGCCACAACGGCACCGTACGTCGTCGTAGGTTAGGCACCCCAGGCCACCCTCCTGCATAGTTGACACATTGACAATGAATAACATCCGTAATCCGCGCGGGGCACAAAATCGCAGATTCAGCCACAAAGAGGACCAGTTCATCACTTCTGTAAGGTTATGGTTATAGTTTGCGGCCAATGTGGTTTGGTTTTTTAAAAGACAAAGCTTTGGAAGACATTTTTTACGTTGAAAAGCACAATAATAATGGGGAACTATAGTGGCAAACGCCTGAAGTAATGGCGCTCGTGTTCCATGCACCCCAGCTATCATAATCAGTGTCATTTTAAGCGTACATAACCTCAACTTTGTAGTTGTCATTTCATTTTCATTTGTCAGCACTCAGCATAGGAACCAGCGGTTTGCGTTACTTCGTGAGTTGAAAAGTAGAAACGCCGACAAGCCAAAAATCGCGGTAAAAAACTTGGTAGTGACGTGTTGTGTATCAGGCTGCAACAGTTCCAAAGGACCATACCTTTGCAGTTTGCACTATCTCTTTTTTATTCCCTCTCAGTGGGGCTCCCTCCCCGCCTCAACTCTTCATTGAGCACTTTCCACTCTCCGTACATTTGTTTGCATTTCTTTGAGGTTATGTACGTTAACTGTCAATATGGGTGCATGGAACACGTCGCCCTCTACAATCCGTTTTGCCTATAGTTCCCCATTGAAATATCAGCAGTTCGTTAGATTGTAAGTGCACTTGATTTCCAAAGCAACTTGATTGAATCAGCATGACCGCATGACGATGTCACAACGCCAAAAAACAATTCTTTTTTGGATATGGGGTAGATTTGGGATCAAAACGTTTCTATATTTTGATAAATTTTACGTTTCGTGGAATATTCTCCGCAAATACCACTCGAGCTAATACGAGTTTTATCAAAATTTCCGAACTGTTTCTCAAGCTTTGTTTTCATGGAGCAATTCAACTCGTGCAAATGGTCACTTTATTGTCAAAGACAAAAACCCTCCAGCTACGCTGTCGGGTTTTTTTCAGACAATAAAGTGACCATTTCACACTCGGTGAATTTCTTGAAAACAAAGCTTTCGAGATAGTTCGAAAATTTTATCGGTAAAACTCATAGCTCTTGTGGTATTACATACGACTATATTAATTCAAGAATCGATTATTGTTAAGTGACTTATCTCTACCTTTGATCTGGGAATCATCATTATTGACTTCAGCTTCAGAAATTCATGATCGCAATGAACCTCGTAACCGAGCCCATAACTCATGCCGGTTTATAAGAAGCATGGCGGTATATTACGCGTTTCTCTATTTTCTTTGAATTATTTCGACTTTAATTCGCTTTTAATGTGTCGAAACTAGCTATACTCAACTGGCAGCGCTATATGGTGAGCTAAAAACCGCAATGATTATTTACCAATCATCAACCGACGCCACACTCGTCCATTTCTTCCACGGTGTTTTAAACGGAAAATGGCGTGATAATAAACCATTATGTCTATAAATAACGATAATAACTTGTAGTGCGAGGAATAATTCAACCAGATCCCTATCGGGGCGAGTTTTCAACAAATGTTAGTTTCAGCTGCATTCTTCAGGCGTTATAGTTGGTCTGCATTATTAGCATTCATTACCTTTTAACACACACACTCACACACCACACCGGGCGAATATAAGTGAGTAATAATGCAAATTGTGCGGTTATTTGCTGGGAAGCGCCCATTATTTACTTTAGTGAATGCCAACCACCATAGACATCAACGATGGAAAATGACAAATGAGTGAACACGAGCAGAGCCTTTAGTGCCCAACATAATATAAACGCGCCGATCTGCATAGGTTTCCACTAGGTTATCATCATCATCATCATCATCATCATCATCATCATCATGGCAACCATTAGTAGATACAGACAGGTGTTAGTATGTTGGGCAGGATTTCAGTTATTGAAAATATGATTATTTTGATGAAAACTATAAATCACAGTCGAGGACTGATAAAAAATCTAACATTTATTCAACATATAAAATGTAACTCTGCTACTTTGCACGTGACAGTTGAACAACAGAAGGATGACACAAGATAAATACTTTGAGATCATTCATGTTTCAAGTCAACATTAGTTTCAATAAGAACATGAATATCCGTTACTTTGTTATTTGCAAATTGATTGGTTTGTTGTCTTAATAGGCCAGCAATGTTTGCCACCATTTTTTTGTAATTTGTTGTTTTATTGAGGTGCAGAAAAAGCAATCTGTATTTTCTCCTAATTCTATTGACGTTGCATTTTTCGTAGAATGGTTCGTTTTTTTTATATTTTTTTTTCAATGTTTGGTCATGAAGCGACTGCCTTCTTTGTATTTGGTTTTCTTCTACGGAAAAATTGATATTTCCAAGATTGAGTATGCCTTATTCAGTTGAAATAAGATTTTATGATGAATATGTTTTTGAGATATTCACAAATAAAAATAACAAAGGGTCACAACCAACAAAAATCAAAGAGAGGGTCAGGATGACCCCGATCACCAAATACGTTGGTTGGAATAACATTACCAGTTGAGGGTTGAAAATTGGGCTGGGAGATAGCCCAGAAGAAACTAGAGACCCCTTTTTTTCGACAATCAAATTTCAAAAATAAGTACCAATCATGTATTCTACTAATCCACTCTTTCAAAGGCATCACAAACCCTCAAGGCCTTTCAACACTGATTGAGGGTCCACCTTGATAGGAGGTCAAGGAAGCATCTAGCTCAAGGGAAACTGTCACGAAAGAAGAGCTGGCTTCAATACCGTTTGTGAAGGGCCCCTCTATTATGATCTGATTCTGGAAAGGTTGATCCTTCTATTCGCAGCTATCAAGCTGGACAAAATTTTATCTTCCAACAGAACAACGTCACTTCGACACTCAGCATAAGACACAAGTTGTTAGATGCTAATGACCCCCCAACAGGCACTAACCTGGGCTCACGCCAAAATAGAATGTTAAAAAGAAGCACATAACTGAATTAGTTCAAACACATTCAACAGGTCAACCATACAACGAGTTCTACCGTGAGCGATAGCCTCATCTCCATAGGGCCACCCTGGATGCTACTGCAGCAATAACGCAGAACAATAAAACGAAAGCCTTAATGGGAGACCATTTGCATTGTTAATTGAGGTTTGCGAATGACGGTGGGATACAAAAACGGAAGTCGGGCGATTGGAAATATCCACCGACAATTTCACGGTAATTCAATGACAATTACGCGGGCAATTAGTCGTGTGCAATTCAGTAGAGTTATGCGTGTAATGAGGTGTTGTATCTTGCGCATCTGGAGAGATGTTAACAACCTTTCGATTGAATTGGCGTAAACTGAGGAAGGCATTATGAGAGAAGCTCTTTAACCGAGTAGATACCGAAGCTCATCGCCCATACAACAGTGAATTCCATTACCATGAAGCTGCTGATGCCGCCGCGGCGGTCGGCAATCAAATCTGATGGAATTTGGTGGAATTTTTATTGTCGAAGCCCTAATAAATTTTATTGTGTATAAAACACTTGGAATTGCGCTGAAGCAAGTTTTATACACCATTACGCTGGCGATACCCACAGGTATATGAGTGCATTATTATGACGAATAAAAATTCACGTACCGAATTTCACATCGGTAGTAATGACTTTACGTGAATAAGTGAATACCTGATCAATTTTTCGTTTTACCTCGACGCCGCTCGCGGAGCCCGTCCACTTCGACAACCGCTGGCTGCAAGAAAGGGAGCCTTTAAGGCTGTATATCTCAAAATATCCAGGACTGTGTGCCGGAAAAATCTTTTTTTTTTAAATTGTTGCTCTTCTTGATCCCAAAATCTGAATTTCATCAAAATAGCGGTACAACCCCACGGGTAAATAGTTAATTGCGAGTTTTTGAAAATATACCCAAAGCTACGGCTCGGGGGCATAGGGTTATTCGCTGCTGGCGCTTGAAATCTTCTCCGAACAAGACGGAATCCCAAACAACAAAAATTTCAACTCAAATGGGTAGCTCATGGCGTTAGGACCCGAACATAGAAAAATCTTGCCGAAAGAAAGATAAACAATTATAATAATAACATTTTAGTGTGGGGCGGCGTCGCCGATCAAGTGCTGAAGTTTACAACTGAATTCAAAAATTTACGACATTGGGTTAAGTACCAGTTTTAAGTGAAAATACATGGATACATATACGGGGTTATATTTAGAGAATAATTTGAAATCTCTTTGACAAAAATCCCACTTCGATCCGACCTCCGCCCCCGGATCCAAATAAACGACGTTGGACGTAGCCCACTGGTCCACCTAGATAAAATATTGCGTCAAATAACTTGGTTTCGAATCCCGGAAGCGGTTCAATGAAAATTGAAATGGACCATTTTCGTGCCGTTTCAAATCACTTAATATTTATTTTCCAAAGCAAAAGTTTTATAACTACATCGTTGAAACACAAGTCTTGATTCATTAATATAACATCATGTAATATTTCATGATGAATGTCATCCATGGTTATTTACGGTCCGCTAGACGACACTAAATTCAATTTATCCCAAGACATCATTGTAATGTCTTCATTACTCTAAAATATGTTGAGATTAGCATGAGCTATCGCTTTTTAAACTTCGGAAACTCTTGCCATCGCTCGTATACCACGCAGAAACATAATCTAGGTACCGGTAGGTGGGTGTACATTTATGTCATTCGAAATCGATAAACTAGTAGAGAACACGTGTTATAATCTAATAATAATAGCAGATTGGCGCTGTCAAAACGGAACGGCAAAGTTTTTGTGAATTAATTTGCAGCATCATACATGATAAGGTAAGTTACTGAAACCACAAGAGAAATCTCAATCCTCGGACCAACCGGGCCACAACCATCGCAATTCAAGAGATACACGTTTCGACCTATCTGGGTCTCATCAGTGTCAAAGCATTCGAAACGAGAGCCCAACCGGTCCGACCATCGATATTTTTTCCGATGATTGATTGGGGTCCTCACTTTTCATTTTTCTTGTTCCTTTTGAAATCAAAGCCGTGTCCTTCCTTTCAGAAAAGCACTGAGAACTTTGTGATGATGATGATTTCCAAAAAGAAGGCACCAGAAGTGTATTCTAAAAATCCACTTTATCAGTTATTAAACCGCCGCAGCAGAAATTAATATGGCTCGTTTCCAACAGATATTTGTTCAGGCTTAACAAGTGAAAAACGGATTTCCAGGATTTATGACTCACCCTGTATGGTAAATAAAAATTTAAATCAAACCGCACAGTGAAAAAAAATCTTTTCTGAAGATTGATTGTTCGTAAATTGAAATGTGAAAAGATCGATCGATAGACTTGAAATTTGGAGTGAATAAGACATGGTTTTTCTGTCAAATAACGTTGACTCGACTTGCTTTGGCCAGTGCTAGTGCTAGTGCTATCCGCTATGTGCATTCAGTCGAGTAGCGACATCTCGCAGCCAAAAATAACACAAATAGGCATCCTTCAGTTTCGTAAATCACCACTTTGAGCGCTGAGTCGACTTCTCCCGGCAAACGCACATAGCGGAATCACCATGTGCATTCAGTCGAGTAGCGACATCTAGCTACCGAAAACAGAACAAATAGGCATTATTCAGTTTCGTAAATCGTCACCTTGAGCGCTGATGTCGACTTTTCCCACTTTTTTGACGAATGCACATAGCGGATAGATTTCCACTATCCACTTTCCATGATTTCCATGATTCCATTTAATGGATTTTTCATGTATAGCATATGTGTGAAGTAAGTCGATCGTTCTTTGAGAAAAACCAACGTTATCAAATTAATGCTGGATTGATTTAAGACAAATTAAAACTAAACTTCCACTTTAACTTAAGGCTGTATTCGCAGGGCATCAATATTTGTCTCTCAAAAATGGAGCTAAAGAGATATAGAGATTTTGGTGGGATTCCATCAAATGTTTGTTCAGCTTGTTTCCGTTTGGATTACCCCACATTTTTTCAGAAGCCGAATAGCCCTAGAACACTGGAACAGTTTCTAAGATATTGCCGGGACATTTTCGACAAACGAAAAAATTATCAACTGTTTTATATACACGCTATACATTAAGTTTTCTAATACAGCCGGTACACCGCCACCGTATAAAAACAATTGAGTTTTTATCTTCATTTTTGAGGGAGAAATCTGGAAGATAATTTCGACCTGTATGCTGAGAACAGGCCCAAGAATCCAGCCACCCTTCTACCAATATTCTTAGCTGGAGTGAACGTTTACTTTTAATTTCTTCTGCGTAACTCCAGCATAAAATTACTTATTATTAATTGTAACTGTAGTATTTATAGAGAAAAAACCATGTTGAGCCTAGTTAACGTTATCATTCTCTAATTACCTTCGGCGAAAATGAGCATGCGTTGCAAATGTCCAGCAGTAATGTTAAATTACAATTATAATATCTACATCTAATAAATATTTTAATTTATCTCTAATTGAATAGTCGGTTATAGCTGTTAGCCTGATAGTTCCTGCCGGTTTTACATGGGCGATAACATCATCAATTTGTTTGACCTTGTACAATGTTCATTAAAACATTATTATTACTTTTCCTGCTGCGGGATTTAATTGACTTACAATAATGCAATTAGCCATAATAAAACAAGGTAATAATTATTAATGCCTATACCTATACTTTTATGGAAATTCAATTACACGAGTCCGGCGAATAACTTCATATATTACAAGAAAAAAAGATTCTGTGAAAATCCATTTAATTCGTAAAATTTTCCCGCAACAACGGGTGTCGAACGAGAAATTAATTTCCCTCCTTTTGTTGCACCCATGGGCTTGCGCTTCGTGTTTGGATGATAATGAACTGATACGTTCATACGATAATATTTAAATTCGGGTCCCTCGCAATAATAATTAAAACGCATTGGAATGCATGCATACGTCGAGGTTTCAATTGGAAATTTAAAACGCGCTAGATAATAAATTCACCGTTGTATGCAAAATTTCAGTTTTAGCATTTACGAAAACAAATGGACGGCCATTATTTCGCGTCCAATGCCCGTATTGTTGTGAAAATACAATAACCAAACGCTGAAATTATAATTAAAACACGTAACTAGCAGTGTTTGCATCGATTTCGCCCGTTAATACAGGCATGAACTCATTACGAATGATTGCGTTATCATGGAAAACGGTCTCTGATGGCTGGCAGGTGGACGGCGAAAATTAAACCTCACAAAACGCCTGCATATACGGGGACGTTTTTGAAAAATGATTAAATTGTAAATTTTAATTTAGAATCCCCTGATATGGTTCCGACTTCCGCCAAAAAAAAAAAAAAACCGTAAGAAATTCTATAGAGCTGATGGAATTCACTTGAACAAGTAGTAGTCACGTCACCTTTCTTGCTGTTTTCCACTTTTCCAAGACCAAAGTTTAGCATTAGTACAAGGTACAAAAAAAACCTGTAAGAAGCTCCAAATTCACATTTTTGTGCATCTCCATCAACATCGAAGTTGAACAGAAGAAACATGTTCATACTGTTTCGTTCCTCCCTTTGAATTTATGTTGTTATAATTTTGACCTACTATTTGCACAAGACATGGTGTGCCTGGCATGGATTTGCCTGCTGAGACTCATTCACAGACGAATGGCGATGCAACCCTTCCCCCTGGTTAGACTTTGATCAAGTCTTTCCGAGTATGGTGATGGACGGAGTTTATATTGGTAAAATAAGCGTTCCGGAATCAATCCCTAGAATATTTTTTTTGCTTTTTGGATTTTGGAAATGCCAATGGGCTCAAACCAAAGTACATCTTTGTAACTTTCGAAAGAGACCTAAATGGTGAGATTTTGTCAAGGAATAAACCCACATTGATTGATTCCGCAACGCTTATTTTACCAATTCAACTCCGTCCCCAATAAGGTCTTCATGGCTTTGTCACAATTTTTTGACTTTACAAAAATTTTGATGTATGTAATACAATGCTCCTGACAGTACACTCTCTTAGGAAGTAATTTTTGAAATAAAGATACTCACCATTACGTAATGCCTCTGGATTTCGATTTTTTCACTTGCTAATTTTTCACATTCCAACTTGAGACTGGAACAAAAACAAGTATTAGAACCTATGTGAAGAACACAAAACAGAAACTCTCTAGTAGGTAGATATACATATAATTTATGGAATGCTTATTTTATTTGTGTGATAAACAGGATTCCTTTCCAATACGAAGCTATTCGGCTTTACACAAATTTATAAAGCGACCGCCTCGGATTTTTGGAATGTCTTCCTTTCACTACATATCGAATGGAATGGAGCGACTTAGAAAAGGATTACATGTTCAAAACCGATACGCTCCATTAATTCAGGACTAATCTGAAATAGGAAATCAGTAGCGAGTTGGTAAAAAATGTTCTATCTCAAGTGGGATCACCGTGCATCGCTATTTTATGGTCTCAAAAGTGGAAATACAAGTTCTGATAAACAGGTTACCGCATGTATAAAAGCTGATGATCACTAGAAATGGATAGAAACGGGAGAAGATCTGGGAATACTGAAAAAACAATTACACTTTTTGAATTAAACCTACTTACGCTAGCGACAAGACGTATTTCAAAGAAAGATGTTGAAGACTTCAGGGGCAGATAAAATAATCAAAAGTCATCATGGGACGGGATTTTTTAAGAGCATTTTCGAATTACTTGCACTGGGACAGTGAACCAGCATGGTTCAGAATAATTCGCCGTGATTGGCAAAATTCAAAGCAATGGCTTTGTCTCCAAAACAGCTTCAAGCCAGTGCAATTCAACTCGAAGTACGCTTCTCAAAAACACTACAATTGAAGGCCGAAAAGTTGAATGCAAGAATGAAATCGTAGAGAATCTATACAAGGCACTAGTAGGTTTTCAAGTTTCGTTAGAATCGGTTGAAATTTTAATAAAATTTGACTGCGGGATGTGAAAGAATGAAAAGTGAAAAGTGACCATGCCCGCCGAGGGAATGTCAGTAACCAGGACCGGCAACAATAGTGGTGCTGACGTGCTCGAGCACCACACGTTACCCGAAAAGGTGGTGCTGAGCACCACATGTTGATGAAAATGCCAAAATTGAAATTAGCGCCATAGCACTCCAATTTACCAATTTCGAGAATTTTTGTTTCATTCATGTATTATTCCCCCTATATTATACAGCTGTCCCAGAATGAAGTAGCCAACGGTCTATGGGAGTCCAGAAGACACTAGAAGATCTCTACATAATTTTTTTGCGAAAGCTTAATATTAACCGAGATACAGCTCTTTAAAATTTGACTTTTCCATGGGTTTTTCATGAATAATTCATAAACGGGTCGAAGTGTTTGGCTCAAATTTGCCAGAGACTTGTTTTGAATGATTCCCTACCTATTGGCACAATTTTACTTAAATACAACCAGTAGTGAAACAAATAAAAATTGAAATAAAAAAAGTTCGAAAGCCGAAAAAAATATGTAGGGGCCTCTAATTTCTTCCGGGCCATCTCCCATAGGCGTTTTGCTACTTTATTTTGGGACAGCCTGTCTAGTATATTTCATTTAAATATGACGTGTGCCTGAATAATTTTTTTTTCAAGTTTCAATAAAACTTAAAAAAAAATCGCCTGCGACGCTGATACCCCCCCCCCAGTTCTTTTTCTGAAATATTCAACAGTGAGCACCACACGTTTAGATCCAAAGTTGCCGGCCCTGTCAGTAACAGTCAGTAAAGTGAGGTAGCAAAACCTGCGCGGTCACAAGGGTGTTCTCCGAGAGAGCCGACTGCTTAAAACAAAGTTCTTGAAAAAAGTGAGATAGCAATTAATAGCTGCGCGGTCATAAGGGTGTTCTCCGACAGAGACAGAACTTTGCTATGGGCTACGTGCATGACATGTAGCGCCGCGGCAGAATGTGAAGTTCTTGTTGGACTCGATTTAAATAGTGAACATCTCAGTAGGTGGCAAAAAAAACTTTCCACTGCCGTCGAATGCCACAAGCAAATGCACGAGAAATGAATGTCAAAACGAGTAACCATGCACGTCAAAGCTGTCTGCTGTCAAAGAAGTCCAACAAGAATTTCCGATTTTCACCACCATGGGCTCTGTATGTTCAACGCGTTGACCGTTCAAGGTCGTGCACATCACATAGCCCGTACCCAATTGGTCTTTCCCTGAGATTCTCAATTGCAATTGCAGACGGACAGACAATTTCCACTAAAGGTGTAGAGAAGCGCTGAAAATAATCAAGGTCAAGACGGAAAAAACACAGAAGAGTGAGAAACGCCTCGAAGACAACCGATTACGTGTAAGAAATCGTTTATTAAAGCCGGTGTTATTAGCATACGTTTTACAAGCTGTTACGACAATAACAGGTTATTAAAATAATTGGATCGATGCCAGACCACGAACACAAAGGTGGGCATAGAGGAGAATCTTCACGGAGTCCGTCAATAATAATTATAATAATACATTCGGAGCCAAATTTTTTTTCGGCTTTCAAACATAAGGAATTATTAATAAGACGATTAAAATTCCATTCCTCATACCGAGGAGCCCGCGCGACATGCGACTATAAATAGCTAAAATGTTGATATAGTGTGACACCAGATGTGGTGTTAAGTACTGATATAATTTATGACGAGATTTGGTCAAATGTTAAGTACCTAACATAGATATCGTGGTGTTTTTTTTTTGTGCTGAAACTGAACATGCCGTTATTTTTTATGACAGAACGTGTTCACTAATTATGATAATCCTACACTTCACACTTGGGAAGATTTTTTTTATTGAATTATTCTTGGAAGTTTTGTGGAAAGCTACATACTTTATTCTTCGACCTTCATTATTGGAACCCATGCTTAAATTTCTAACTCTATTGACATTTTGTAAATCAAGATCATGTCAAAAAAGAAACTTTCGAACTTGACGTCTAACGTCTGTTTTATGACCAACGCATGCAGACAACATAAATTCCATACCTTCTGAATTTCAAATGGGGACTTGATCCCTGGTTAGCAAAAAAAACACTTCTTTGGCACACCTGGGGCATGGACTCTTCTTTGACCTGGTCAAAACTGGTTAAAGCCCCTGATCAATATCAAATTTAATGTTTTCGCAAATCCATCTTTCCCATGACAGCTTCACGCATACCTGTGAGCGTAGACTAGCGGTCTATAGTATAGCTGTTTGTATTAGCGGGAGTCTGCGCTCACAGGTTGTTAGCCTCGGCTCATCCTGCTGGTGGCGGCCAGACCAATCAGCTGTTCGTTGGCCTTGACAGTCACACTAGACCCAGCAAGACAGTGATTGGGGTGAAGGGGTAATGTGATTATACCAGAAAGAAAGCAGTAAGTAACAGAACCACAGACGCTTTGTTGGAAGGGTGTATTATTCGCCAATAGTTTGTAGGTATTCAACAATACGAATCGAATGGATACTACTATGCCGCTGTGTGTAAAACAACAACATAAGACTGCAGGGGGGACCGCTAATTTTTGACGCTGAGGTTACTCGTGTAATTTTCCCCTGGTCGAATAACCCAGGAGCTGTGGTAGTGGGGTGGTTTGACGTCGATGTCAAGGTGTCAGGTGAGTTAATAAAGCGGGTCGTAGGGCCTAAACTAATTGAGCTCAATTAACCTAGATACGACGATTAACACGCAACAAAATAACATGGAACAACACCACCGCAACGTCCGTTGCATTCGGGGGAAAACTCACGCCTCCGATGCAAGCTGGTGCCCCTTGCCGTCCACTGGGTCGCTACGTAGATGGTGTCGGCGTTGGCGGAGATGGAACGTAGCCGTGGGCGCTACCGGTGTTGGAGGAGTCAGCCTCAGGTGGTCGTGGTGGATTTGGACTCCTTGCCGTCACGAGGGAAAAAAGACACCAGCCCGGCTGTCTATTGTGGAAGAGTTTGGGTTCGTGTGGCGGACGACACCGACCCAAATCCAAACCTGAGAACTCGACTTCCTGGCTCGGCTACCTGATGTTGTCGATGTGGCCGTTTCTTCGAAATATGGGTCACAATACTAGCAATATAGGCCCCAGGGTAAAACCAGAAGCCTAACAAAATATGAAGGGACAAGAATTAGGGGGAACAACACACAGAGCGGCATGGGACATACCCTTGATGTTGGCGGGCTTCGTAAACGTGGGTGAACGAACAATATTTCTTGCCTCAAGAATTAGTGCTGGTCTTCGCGGAAGACGTGGAGCACTACACACCAGCACAGACGACGGGAGAAATGAAGAAAATGTCGAATTGCCGTACTTGGGCTTGGAAAAGCGTTTCCACTTCTTAGGATGGTAAGATGGCTACCAAGAAGAAAACTGTTATCACTATCTCTTTTTTTCCCTTCCTCTAGATTCCTCCAGAGATCACGTGGGCCTTCACGTCATCAAGGTAAACAAACCCCTAACCAAGAAGGTAGACCACGAAGATTTAGAAGAAAATGCGGAAAGTGAAAAGAGAAAGTATTGTGAAGCGAAGAGTGAAAATTATTAATAAAGACGAGTCCCAGCCGGAGAAACTGTGTGTTGTTATTGGGTAATTTTCTGTGTAACAAGGTATGCGCGTAAGTGATTCATCTATTTGGGTAGATTAGAGGTGGAAAGATCACTAGAATGCATTTCATCGTGCCTCAAAGGCGTTATAACAACTGATGTAAAATTTTGTTGGAAACAATGATAGATTTTAATGAAAAGTAGTCAATGTAATGTCAACGGTAATGAATACCAGTTTTTGAACCACATTACAAAAATTCAAATGCTAAATGACATCAATGTCATCATGTTTGATTCCATGCGATTCTACAATGCTTTGGCAACCTAATGGCACAGCTAATGGTATAGTAATCACAAATTTGCATGAATTTTATTTTCAGTTATTTAAAAAATACAAAACTCCTGCACTTTTTTATCCAGTAAGTGGGTTGGTTCCCCCTCTTATTGGTGTTCAAGATAACATTCAATTTTTTTTCTGCTGCACATAAATTGCAGACCTAACAAAACAGTGATAGGGTCAAGTGGGTTCAAAAGTCAAATTACTTGTCACATGCGTCCTCTACAATTGAAAATAAAGACGTCTCTTATAAGGAAAGGACTCTGTGCACTAATCGGACAACTGATTAGACCTAATTTGAAGTCGAAAAGGTAGAATTTATAGTGGTTACATGAGTGATATAAAAACAAGCTGGAAGTGGACTTACTTGTGATACTGGGCCTGCAGGAAGTTGAACTCTTCTTTTATCCTATCGCAAGATTCACCAACTGTAAATTTGAACGGTTGTCCAGGCTGCGGAGGGCCCTGAAATTAAAAAAATAGAATAGTTATTACAATTAATTATAATATTAATAGGTATAATGTAAAATAAACCTTATGATTTAAGGGTTTGGTGCCATTATGATGGCTATAGTAAGGTGAGGAATCGATCCATGTCTATACTTGATAAGATTCCACGGCTTGACTTGATTTTCAAGCTGCTTGACTTGAGTTAAATATCAAGTCAAGCTCAAGTCAAGTAGTGAAAATCAAATTTCAAGTCAAGTCAAGTACTTCTTACGTCAAGTACTTGAAAAATCAAGTATTTCGTTTTACTTAACTTAATTCTGTTTTCAGTAATTCGCATAGCTTATATTTAAAACGGAACGACGTAAAACAAGGATAAGGGATAAGTAGTATAGTATATTATCAAGCGAGTTCCACAAGACATGGTCAAGCTAGTATGTCTCTACTTCACCACTTCTAAAAAGATTAATAATTATGTACTTTACGGCTATAGTATAGTAAAAAAGATATGTTATTATCGAATGTTGTTTTATTATTGTTGCTCTGAGTTTGATGATGTTATAATTTTAGCAGAACAATTAGCCATGGCCCCCGGCCGACAAAACAAACATATGCTAATGAAAACGATCGGAATTGTTAATTGCAGTTGATAACGTGCGACACGGTGAGGCATCGGGAATCAATCAATCCGCCGCCCTCTCTGATGCCCGGTCTGTTATCGTTGTGTACAGTTTCATGACGGTGTACAAAAACACAAGTGAACAATACAACAGGTTTGGAAACTGATATCGATGTGTGTGGGGGGAGCAGAATCCCATTTGGGACCGCATCAAAACACCCGGCCACAAAAAAAGTAAGGGCGCGTTGATTTATTCAATTGGATTTTTTACTGTTTAATTTTTGCCCAGGGACGCGCCGTGCTTTCGTTCTTGTTCACCGGCAGCCTTTTGTGCACGGCTTTGAAGTGGTTTTTGTGGGGGATCATTGTGCATATCAAGTGACTAAAGCCTGGAATTTTGTACCAAATGTAGCTAGCAAACAACAACAACACAACCAAGGTAATCCATAAAGTTCATGGGGCCAATAATAAAGGTACTTCCGCCTAATCTTTGGACATGGGACTCAGGCTTGAAGAGACATTGATTAAAGTCTCAACCGTCTGCGACAAGGTTCTTGTGACGGCCTCGCGAGAGGCGATCACAGATCGACACAGCAACGAAACTCCTCCTTTTCGGACATTTTCGATTTTCATAGTCAGGTACAGGTGGTAGGTGACAGCGATGACAGGTGGGCGACAGACTTTGGACGTCAGCCATTGACATTATTGAGACAGAGCTCTACGATTTCTACAACTCACAACATCAGACGGTCGGACCGGGGCTGCACAGACACGTGTTTCGCTATTGTCCGGTCAGGAGTGCGCAGGCATTCGGCTCAGGCATCCGATGCTGTGGCAGCCAGAGATCTCATGATAATATACACCCAAGAGGACTCCTAATATGTGAGTCCTCCAAGCGGCGCCATCTATCAAAGGCATTCCGCAGATGCTATATTTCAAGGCATCAGGAATGATGCGAAGGAATTAACAGAATTCCACGTGGAGCAACACCGGCATAGCGAGGTGCCCGCTATATGGTCCTAAGAGGCGCAATATTTATTTATATTTGCGTGTTTGTTGTCTATTGACATTATTGACAGTAAATACCAAGTTATGCAAAAGTGCCTCCTACATGTAATCGCCCTAAAGTCGCGGGAACGAAAATGGCCGCCTAGAGATGGGTATATGGTATAATGTCATCTTCACTAGTACTTGTTGATATAATTTTAACTTTAGTTCTAATAAATTATGTAGATTATTTATTGAACAATTGCCGCTTTATCAAAAAAATAATTATGCTAAATTCAAGATTTGACTGAGTAATATCAGAAACAAACGAACCTCTACAGCGGTACCTTGGCACTCCATTATGCGCTGGCGCGAGAGTCTAATGTCAATTCAACGTCGAAAAGAATGCGTATTGCGCTGTTACCACGTCAGGCGTACTTGCAACGTTGCCATAGCGGGTGCCAAGGTGACATTATTCCGCGACTTACGTTCCCGCGACTTATTTGCAAATCTCACATCAGAAGAGATAATTTGCGAATGCCGTGACGGCTTGTTATGCACGAGTGAAGTAATCATAGCGCACCAGGAAGGCAAACTGCAACTCATTACCTTTTAATCCCCCGTTTACTGTACGTACACCCTTAATAATACAGCCCTTATCGCTTCCTGAAAAGTCGATCTTCAGTTAACTGCAGCTTGCGAAGGAATCATAAATTTTGCAACAGCTCTCTTCCTAATTTCTCATGAAGTATTCTAAAATAACCACCAAAATAAATGCAAAAATTCCGGCACGACAGTTTCATTTTCGCAGATTTCATAGGACTAACAGCCAATCAAAATATTTCGCAAATTGACTTCCAAACGAAACAAAATAGCGCTAGCGTATAGTAAACACACTAAAAATATTATATGCTCTGTGCGCTACCTGCTTTATTTTAAAAGCATATATTCCATACGCTAGGCGTATAGTTTTTCAAATAATAAAGCTCGCTCCAGGTCTATAAATTAGCGGAGGAACTGTATAGTTGTTGTTTTTTATAACGTTGCCCGAACGCACCACTCCGAAAATAAACAAACGGGATAAAGCTAATGCAAATACAGACCGAACTTGTTTACATTTTATTTCAATTCCGTGCTGGTGCAAATTTTCCGCTTTGTTCTGTTGTTATTTTTCGATACAAGTATGAAGTAGTGTGCCATGCCGGGCCACAATGTGCCCCATCCCATGATGCTTACCTACATCGGAAAAATCGATGTGATTATGGCACGTTGAATTCAATTACTGCAATCCACACAAACCTGCAGAGTGCAGGTGTTCAGATCAAAACAATTTCACAGGTTTTTGCAGTTCCAGAAAATACAGATACATAATATATACAAATATTATTTTCCGAAGCACAGCCCACATCATAGATTTTTTAATTCTTCAGATTTTAGCATCACTTCTGCATTTATTTCAGCAAAAGATGCAGACTACCACGGAAAAAGCACGTTGGCACGGCTGATGCAAAACAGTTGAATACGCCCCTTGTCGTAATCCAGTGGAATTCAGGAAACATTTCCAAATCCAAAGGACTTGCGTTTTCGTACCTCACAGCATGGTCTTCCTCCTCCACGCCTCGTAAATATTGCCATAGCATAATACAACTTATAGTATGTCCTTCGTAAATATGCGTGTGTTAAGTTAAATATGTTCATTTAGTGCTCGTGTGGAATATCCAAACGACAGAATAATAATAATAAATTATACGATGCAAGTTTTGTTGGGCTTCTCTACGTCCGCTGGATAATTATTAACATTTGGCAGTCTTGAATAACAAATTGTTTATAAGCCAGGCATCACCTGTTGTGAATAAATTGATTACCCACATACTAGCGGCTATGAATTCAACATCGCACACATTCCCTTCTCCCATACTCTCTTCACGTACGGATGGATGGGAGCACAAATCCATGTGTGACTAACGTCTAATATCTGTAATTGGTATGGCTTTGAATGCTTCTTGGCAGAGAAATGTGGAAGATTAAAGAGAAATAGCTGCCGGATATTACGTCGTTGTATACTTATTTGCCGTCGGTAAATATTAGCATTCGGCCCATTCAGGTCTGTACACAAGCTGCATATCATTTCCTCACAAATATTCGTGCTTTCTGGGATAAATATTGATTTTGGTGGACTGCAGTTTTACACTCGAACGGTCATTTTACATTGTCGAAGCCCTCGAAGCCCTAGATAACATAAGACCCTCAATTTACTCAAAAGATATATAAGAAAATGCAGGTCTTTTTTATAGTTATATGCACTGATTTGACACCGGTCATGGTGAGTACTTATATAGGGCAATTCTATGAAAAGCCATGCCTTTTTTTATCATAATATACAATAAAAAAATTGCCCACGCTTCCCAATTCACTGATAATTAAAATTGTCAGATCGAATTTTTCCACCAACGCGCTGTAGAAACACAGTTGGCAAGTGGAATTTTGAAATGAGCAATGCAAAGTATGTGGTCACATATTTTCTAGTTTCGATAATATGTTCTCCTGAAGCTTTCACTTTAGCCAAAAAAATATTTTCCAATATTTCTTATGTAGACATCTCGGTGGACATGCTTCTGGTACTGGGGAATGCCATATTAACAAAAGTCCATGCCAAACGATACCTTGCTAGAAGCTGGAAGGCATTCAAGGCATTCAAATGCGAATGTCACATTAAAGTTGTGATTCACACAAAAGTCAATACTCAACCCTCTGACTCTGAAATACGCAATTCTTCGACTGTCGACTGATACATAATGGTGACCCTTCCCTCAAGTAATAACTTCAGTACGCTTTTCCAACCGCTTTCTTGTCATAATCCGCGGTCCATTGAAGGTTAAATCCTGCCCTGCCTTGCCAGCCTCAGCCCAGATATCAAAAAAAGTACTTGAGGTTTTGGAAGCGGTTTTGGAACAATGTTTTTGATGATGTCGGCTTTATTGGACAACCATGGCTCGCATGCGCCGCAGATTTGTATAAAATCGCGACTTTTACACAACAAAATAGCTATACTTCCGGTGAGCATTTAATTTGAAATACGAGTTCAGAATGCTCAGTGAAAAAACACATGCTGGGAGTGTGAGAACAATGAAACCTTAGCTGCATTCTGTTTGCCATCAATCTCAGATATTTCTCACCTCAAGTTGGTAGTGGTATCTCGCCCACTTCTCAAGATGTCTCGCTTTTATGGTTGAAGTAAAGCACCAATCCACCTTTCCCATGAGAACATCACGCATACCTGTGAGGGCACAACTGGCGGTCTGTAGTAGCCGTCTGTACTAGCGGGAATCTGCGCTCACAGGTATGCGCGCAAGTGATTTCTCTGGTGGGAAAGGTGGATTGGCGGCATTCATATCAAGCATACCGTTAACCAACCACAAGCGTACCTTTGTACCAAAATCGTTATGTTGTATTTTCACGATTTCTATCAGTTGCAGCCAAAATTGTCGACTTTCTAACTACATTATATCCATCATTGCCATGTGAAATTTCAGACTTTATACGGTATTCCGTATACGCGTCATTTTGTTTTAGCGCGTCGGCGCGTTAAACTTTGGAAACATTGCTAGGTATTTTAAAAAGACGTCAATAAAACTGTTGCAACGGAAGAAGAGTCAGCTGACTGGGCAACGTAATGCGCATCAAAACCGCACTCAAAAGCACTTTTATGCATAAGTTCCCAAAACCGTATTTCTAAACTACTGTCTGCGCTTGGACACAGATTTCAAAACCGTTTATGTTAATACAGATCCCATTCCACAGTTCCTTCTCCAATTTATTCTAGTCTTTTCCATTAAAATAGTCATCAATTAGAAGAAAAAAATACGTTTCACATAAACAACCTGGTGCCGCAGTATAGGTCTATTCAACTAGGTATATACCTAGCTGTCGAGTCAACGATTTCTGATTTTTGTTGTTAATCAACATTACGGAGTAGAGTCGGAATGGAGATGATGACTCCAAAGTGAGTTGTTTTACTGTGTCATCTAATTTGGCATTAGCATCATGTTAATTTGATCGGATACGATATTATAGCTGATGGCTACTCGTTAACGTTTCGAGTAAAAGATCCAACGAACTACACCTGGAAAGGTCGTTTCTATATAACCAAACAATGGTTGGTGAGCTCCTTTCATGGTCGACTGAGCATGTTCTCGGATCGATTCGCACCGTGCGAATGATTTACGCGGCTTCACTGAAAGATAACCGATCTCTTCTTCAGCCGCAACAACACAACCTGTTCATTATGGTAATAACATTTTAATAAGTCAAGTGCTCGGTATATGGGCATATGTGTTGGTCGCATATTACGTCCACCACCTGCTCCCACTTCGTCGTCGTAGTCTCGTAGTCATCATCATCATCATCATCATCATCATCATCTTGGAAAATTGCTTCCAATTGCTCGCGAAATTACTGCATACAGAGCAAATAATGCAATTCGACTCAGTGAACGTCAATTAGCTAAAAACTTAAGTTATTCGCAATGTAAATTAAGGTACTGTAGAAAGTTTTCTGCGTGCTCAAACAACAGCCTATGGTAAACCAACCAGTGTGTGCACATTCGCTTGTGTGTGAACGTGAACAGTTTTTGATTATCAAATGAAGCCTTCATCGTTTGATCATCTAATGGTTCGATCCAGGAACTTCAGCTTTCTGATCCTCAATCTTCAGCAGTACCGATGCAACGCGCTTCCATTCCGCTCGCTCTTATCTAATTCCAGCAAATCTGTTTCAAGTGTACTTCTTCAGTAAAACTTGCCATGTCTTTCATGATCGATGGTTCTCAGTCGCAGCAAGCCATTGTCTTATTTCATGTATAATACTTGTCAAGTGTACTTATGCAAATCGTTGTGTTTATTTTCTGCATGTGGGTTTCTACACAATAGAAAACTGTCTAATAATTGGTCTTCGGTTTCAGTAAGAGCTAATGGTTAAGTAGGTGCTAATGCCGTCACTCCGTCAGGTCTTTGACGTTGTATCAAATTTGAATTCAAACTCCTTTTCCCGTTTCCTTTTCCTGAGACGGAATATGCTATTACTCATGCTCACGTCCCGAATTTCAAGGAGGATACCATCGATCACTATTCAAATGTTCAAAGGGTCATATAATCTAAATTAAATGCAACGCCCATCTTAATCGTGCATCGAAAGCGACAGCATGCTCGGACACACCTGTTTGAGTGTATCGTGGTGTATACAGCATTCGAAAGCTTTTCGCCACCACGAGGCAATTGCAGCCTGAGACGAAGCCGACAAAGCTTCAACGATGATCAACCACTGCGGTGTCTGTGATGGCTTTTGCTATGGAGACTGTGAGCCATTCAGAGGTCGACATATGCGTGCAGCTTCCGAAACAATGGCGATTGGAGAAAACAATATTATAATATTCAATAATGAAGTCGTCGGCGTTATTAGAAGCCGCAATGGTTAAGTAGGTGATAATGCGGAATGGCGTGACTGGGGTTATGGTAATGGGTGTGTGTGTGTGCCTATACGTGTGCGTGCCTGTGCGTAGTTCAGATTGGAAACAATAGGATAGAGAACCGTTTGTACGGCTTGCTCCACTAATATTGATAGTGGCGCGGATAACGTCTTGCATGCGACCGCCACCGACGTTATAAAACATTCCGGAGACATGTTTAGATATTGAACGGCGGCACACAACCTATACCCGAGGCCCGTGTTATAAATCTTGGAACAGTTTTTATACCCCCACGGCCTGTCGAGGACTGCGATCATATCGGGTGTTTGGATAAAAAATAATAAAAACCAACACACACACACAACACACGATCGCGAAGCACTAAAGGATATTACCTGTTTGAAAACCTCTTTGCCAATTTAAATTCTGCCAGAAGAAATTTCTCATGCCAGGTATATACGAAGTGCAGTCAATAACAGTTGGGCAGTATAGCTTTTTTGATGTCCTGTCATTTTAACTCTGCTTTCAAGGCATCAGCTGAAATGAATTTCATGGGATCTGTTGAACTGATTCGATACGATCCACTTATGGTGCCAGAGCAACGGCTGAACATGCGCAAGGTCGTTAGGTGCAGTCTCATTTTTCAACAAAAACTGACTGTTCACGAGAAAATTCAGAATGAAACTCAGAATAATGACAGATTAGGTATAATGACTGCAGTGTCCACTGACCGTAGCCGTTTAGAGAAATGGCGGAGAACGAGTGCCTGGCAGTCTTATAAGGTATGTCGCTGTTCACTTTACTGCAAGCTGCTACGGCAAGCTGAGCTCCCGGGTTCGATTCCCGGGCAGCAGGTCTGGGTGTTGTGCTGTGTAAGCGGGTTTTTTCACATGTAATGAATTCAATAAATATGCAGCAACTCCTATGGCATAAGAAATGCCGAGAAGGAGAAAAACAAACTTTAAAAAAAAAAAAAAAAAAAAAAAAACTGTTCACTTTACTGCAAGTTGTATGATTCAGTGACAACGAAAAATTGAGCTTTAGACTTTTGGTCCTGTCTCATGTGGGGCTATCTGCGTGGGCGAGGTTTCCAATCGATGTCGTTCCATTAGATAAACAAAGGCGGATTACAAATAACGCACATTATCAGCAATTAATGTACACGCCATTGAGTGGCAATGTTATCCATCTTAATAGGCATGTTAAGGTAACGAGTTCTGTTATGCCTATGCATGGGCTAGGTGCCGCGAGATAGATGACAATCAGGTTTATACAGGTACATGCTCCGCCACAATCTCCCACGAATCAGTGGCTGACTAATGGCCAATCAACATGCTGTACCTATTAGACAACACGTGACCGCTATTTACAACGCGAAATTCCAAGAATCAGAAACGAAAGCTACTGACACGACCTCTGCATCCGCGTAAAAAATTAAATATCGTGTGCTCTCACAAAACAAGCAAAAAAATAATCGAAATGATTAGTGCCGAGATGAAAAAAAAATCGAGAGCCATAATAACAATAATTAATGACGGAATTGATGGTATCTTGAGGCCATCTGAGCAGCAGGAGGATAAATTACCTCTGCTACTAATTATTTCCCACGAACATGCACTCTCCGATGGCGGCTGTTTATCAACAATTTTTAGCTTCACGGCAGACAGGTCAGGACTAACAGTATATTAAACAAACGTTTGCGACATAATTACGACATAATATTATTAACTGGTGAACCGGCGGGTGAAAATGTTAAAGTCACTTGCTCGCCTGGTTAACCAATATAATTACACAGCGTGTAATTATACGCGGAGAATGTCAACGTTCGAAATAAAATTATATTCGAGACCTGGACGTGACGAAATGCCGCATAATTATTTCGAGCTGGGGAATGTCACGGCTAATGAATTTCCGTCGAGCACAACTTCTATGGCATTCCATCCAGCTATCGGTCAAATTTCAAGAAGTCAGTGCCACGACCAGGGCCCGCACCCAGATAGCCGTCAGAAGTAACGGCCAAGTAAATTTTTAAATAAAAATGTTTGTCCATATGGAATAGGTCATTTTTATCGACAAGTTGGCAATAATTGGGTAACCTTTTGTTTCACTTTATTTTCAAAAAGGTTGAAATCATTATGGAGTAATGGTTTGTCGACGCCGGGTACACGTACTTGAAATGCCAAGTATTTTATTTAAAGGGTCCAATCAAAGGACCAGTCAAGGCCATTTCCGATAAAATTGTGCGGTCACTTGGTCGAAAAATCCTATAAACTTCGAAAAAATCAGTGGTGGGTTGAAAATTTGTACATAACAAAAACTCTTTGAGGAATTTATGTACAATTTCTTTGAAGAGACTTGAAATTCTTCTCCAAATATAACTACGCATATGTAACCATGTATTCCCACGAGCGGGTACTTCTCCGCATGTCTAACTTTCCAAGTCCAGTCGGCTTGTGGAATTCAACAGATTATCGGCGACGCCGCGCCACACTTAATTGATATTATTGATTGCAGTTGTTAATTTTTATTAAGGCAAGATTTTTCTTGGTTCGGTTCCTAAGGCCATGAGCTTACCCATGGGAGTTGAAATTTTTCGCAGAAATCGTTTATTCTAGAGCTAGATGCTGTGACGGACAGACAGCCAGCCAGCCAGACAGACAGAAAGTCAGTCAGACGGACGGACGAAGGGCAGAGATAAGCGCTTTTCCGTTTGAAGAATTACGCTAAAAAATTATGTTCAAGCATATTTTAAACGGAGCAAGTTTCTACTGAATTAATTCAAGCACATTCTTGAAAAGCATCATCCGAAATGGCTTTTCAACTACTCCATTTCTGCCTCCTTCGAACATCCAAGGTTCAACATCCAACATCTGATGAATATCCTGGCGTTGTGAGCTGTCCAAAAGCGCCAAATCACCGACGCTTCTGCGGAGCTTGTTTTCTTCCTAATACCCCATGCCGGAAAGTTGGGGTAATGACTTAATTAATAGTTCACTAACCAACTTCGGCAAGATTCCTATCACCCACCGTCGGTTTCCTCCAATAATACAATTAATTTTAATAATCCGTTTCGCCATCGCAGGCGTCTGCTCGGCTATTTTTAGCGCGCGGGTGCTGATGGGGGGGCGTCACATCCTTATAAAATCCGACAGGGCGAATTAGACGACTATCTTCAAGTTTATACAAAAATACACATTTTGAAAAATTCCTGAATTTCCGCGATATCAACTGCAACAACGTCAACGTCTCACAATGGTGACTGCATGGCGATTGCAAGCAACGAAAGAGCGCACGCAGAGTGATCATCATTAAAAATGAGAAAAGCACAAGGCGACGCATATTAAAATTCATCTGTTCAGTCGACCGCAAAATTGCCTCGATAAACAAACCGTCACAGTTAACCGAGTAGTATATCATCTCCATCATTTATGTAAAATGGGCGCACAAGCACACATGAGACTGCATTTGAAGAAGTGTACAGGGAAGGCATTAACATACAATGGTAGCCAGCACGACAGCGCTCGAACGTTGTCTAAGGCATTGTGTTTTTAAATTTCTAATTTAAACCGATGTCGGAGTGCTGATGGTGGTTGACACCGGCCCCGCTGTTTCCATAATGGTATGCCATAAAGGCTAAGAGAAAAAAAAGCAGTAAACGACTTGGAAATATTGTTGTTTAACGAAAACATAATGCGCACGCCACACTTTCTTCCAGACGAGTTGTGTTCTTTTGATGTTTATCACCTGTGGGTAGTACTGAGCAGTCAAGGAGAGAAAGAAAAAAATATGGAGTTCATGAAGCACTCATAGTTTTGTAACTGACAAAAAGTTTTCTGGCTCAACATTTTTGTGATCCACATCATGTTTTTGATTAAATCACCAGTCAAGCACTCCCTTCGCCTTCAGCAATTCGGCATACCCTTATTATTGTTACGATCTTTCGCGCACGGGTTCGAATATAATTGAGACGATCGATTTAAAACACACACTGTTTATTTCTGCGTACTACCGTTGTACTACTACAATAAATAACGCCAACAATTATCTATTTGGAATTATCGCTGTGATTATCGCTCGCTGTCCCTTCCAATTCAATACTGACTCTGAGTTGCCGGCTGATGCCTTATATAAGGCCTCCGAATGGTGTTCCCGAACTTTCTGTCTACTTCCAGCAAATTCCATAGTGGCCCGGCTATGCGGGTTCTAGACCATTCCTGAATAATCACACATATTACCCGTATAATTCTGCCGGGTTCTGGAACGGCGCCTCCGCCAAAATGGACAGATGTTTCTCGATCTAGCATTGAAGTCTCCCCATTCGGTTTCACGTAAACGCGCGCTCTGGAATGCACCAAAACATTCCGCACTTCTACACTATGATCTGATGGATGGAAGAATCCAGAAAGATCGCGTGTTTACCAATATGCACGGGATCGCCGCTCGTAACATTATTATAGCTCAATTCCTCTCCGGGTACTAAGGGACAAATTCAAGTAAAACTCTGCACTTGGTGATAAAGTATTGAAACTTGGCACACATGTTTTTGAAGGATTCTCAACAAACCTGTATGTGGGGTAGACTTGACAAGTGGCGTATACAAGGTGAAAAATAAAGTTGAAAAATTGAAAAATTGTATCTGAAGAACCAAAAAATGCTGAAGTCTTGCAAATCACCATATTTAGGTGTAATTTAATGTTGATGAAGCTTCCCCAAACAGTTTTGAAATATCTTGTTTCTTCTCTGAGATATTTTGAAAAACGTAAAAATGCTCGAAAAAACGGCTTTTTGCCCATAAATCAGCAAATTTCAAAGATTTTGAGGTTAAACTTGGTATTTCATTTCTACAATGTGTGACGTTAGAAATAGAATAAGATCAGAAGCCAATTTCTACGTCTCCTATTTTAAGAAATACGAAAGTCAACATGTCTACATGTCTACATTTTAATAGGCAACATGATAGTCAACAATTTTTTGTTGTCTTCACGGCGGCCATTTTGAACTTTCCTGTGATTGAATATTTCAAAACGTGGTCGGCAATTGTGAAGGAGACTACATTGGACCATTATATACAGAAAAAGACATTTTGAAACAGGAACCTTTCTCAATGGAGTGAAGAGGACTATGAGATTTTCATTTTTGTTAAAAGAGTGTAATATTTTATTAGACGTCGCTCACAAGAAATTTTTAAACTGATGATGGTGAATTTTGACACGAGATCTCGGAAAAGGCCGAAAATAGTGTTGATCACCCAACACATTTATTTAGCTTGACTTTCAGAGCCAGCTGCACCCCTATAACACTTTAGCTTCAAGTGAAGCTTAGTTGACTTCATATTTTCACTACTAACTGTGAAGTAGACCTTTACTGACCTGTTAAGACGTTGAGTGACATTTCACAACCTGCTGCAGAATCAAATAGGCCGGGCATATTATCAACCGCTGGTCTGATTGATGTTTGATATTTTCGTCAAAGATAATCAAAATATTGAAAAAATAAAGAAAACATGTTTTTATTCACAATGAGTAAGCAATCGACACAATCCCAACTTTTAAAAAGTTGGAAAGTGAATGATTCCTCACAGGTTGGAAAATAATGTCACTTTCGGACCACGGGCCGCGCCGTCCGGAAATTGCTTGACCGGGTCTTACTTTGCAAAATATGAAGTGGTGTACCTACGTGAATTCAGTTGTTTGAAAAAAAAAACAGCTACCTATCCTGAACGCAGAACGGTCAGTACAACATAAACCCTTAGATTATTTATCTTTTTTTAAAATATGATTCAGTTTTGTTATCTTCCCGATGAGCATACAGAACATTTACTACGCGTGTCATGGACTCATGTAGTACGCTGGATAGCGACAATTTACCTAAGTCATTTCATCGCGCGACAGACTCGGTCAAATCGGTAGTTTTTGTGATGGCAAACAAGGACAACAACTTCTGTCACTCACGCGTCGGTTGCTTCAGAAGTTACAGGGTGACAAACATTAAAAAAAGTCTATATTACTATATGAGAGTTTTTCTTCTTATTATCCGGTGGTTAGCCGTACCAACCTTGCACTTTTGAGTAGAGCATAGAGACTTGGCACTGTTGAAGTACAACATACCTATAGCCATTCTCATTTATCTGCGGTCCTCGGGGCGCAGGTTCACCTATATTGGCACCGTCGCCAACCTCAACCCTAGCCAGCCCGATTGATAAGCGCTCCCAACAGCCAATTGAACCAGTGAGTTTAGTCTATGGGAAGACCTGCGCACGAGCTGCGAGTGAAGGGAACCGCCTATATGAGAATGTATATACCTTACTTTCTAGAAGTGGTGCCCAGATGGCACTACTTGCAGACGCCGTATACAGGGTGTTCAATAATTCAAATATTTTGAATTCCGGTTACCGAGTTGGAATTCGAGTGCGCGACAAACGTTATTGGTTGATGGTGGAAATTCATTTGAAATTATCGATTTAACCTAATATGTCCCGCGCTAAAAAGACTTGGATTTTTTGCTGACATGTCTAACACCCTATAACTTCTGACGCAACTGACGCATGAGTGACAAAAGTTGTTTTCCTTGTTTGGTATCACAAAAACGATCGTTTCAACCGTTTCTGTCTCGTAATGAAATTACTCAAGTCAACTGATATCATTTTGGCAGTTTTAACCCCCTGTAACTTCTGAAGCAACCGACGCATGAGCGACAGAAGTTATTTTTCTTGTTTGCCATCACAAAATTATCGATTCAATTGTTTCTGTTTTGTGATGAAATGACTTGGGTAAGTTTTTTTCCAATGTTTGACACCCTGTAACTTCTGAAGCAAGCGACGTACGAGTGACAGAAGTTCTTTTTCTCATCAACGGTAAAGTTGGTTGCATGGATGTAGGAATGGCTGGATGGAGCATTACGTCAAAAATGCGGTTCCCAAACCGGAAATGTCAGAAAAGGCCTCCAAAGTGAACTTGATTTAGTCGGGTAACAGTGGCGCACAATTATTTTTTTCAAGGGTTTGGCATTTTAGCTGTCACAAAACGTAAATCGCCAATGCCATCACGTACATTGAGAAAATTTGAAGATAATAAAGAAAAATGCGGCCGAGGTAGTGACTAAATCGCGTTGTTGTTCAGTTGGATCTTACGAAAATGCAGGTCAGCCAATATTATAGCAGATCAGCAAGAGACCTTATACAGTTATCCGGCCAGGCAAGGCTGCAAGAATTTTGTGGTGCCCTGTCGCCGCCAGTAGCAACGCTTTGGGAACTTGGTGCTTATAAATGTGACCTTTTATTCATACACCAAGGAGGTGAAAATCGGAAATTGAACCCCTCTGATTGAAAAACCACCCTGGACTAGTTTAGCAATGTCGTTGAGAAGCAGCCATTGAAAGGACTTGGAGGGAGCAACTTGTGATTGTGGCCTGAAGCTGCTCGTAGAAAATTAAAGGAGTCTGCTTATATGGGCTAACCTACAAGAACTGATCTATTTGACCTGCAAAAGTGACTGGCCTCCACTTCAAACTCCTCAAAACTCCAAATCAAAATTTTACAATTTTGAGCTTGTTTCAGTACTGAACAAAATTGTGTTTACTCGTACAAGTGTAGTGTAAGGTTTGATTGGATATCTGGATGAAACAGGCAATTTATTTCAAATATCAAGTACATAGGCGCTTATACTAGAGTTAGTAAAAGACAAATAATTATAACTGCTATCTACGAACATGTTTTTAATATCAATCATAATGAAGAAATCACTTCTGACTTCTGGAACAATAGACAGTGGTATCGACACCAAAGTGAGCAACAATTTCACAGGAATTTCTTGACCTTAAGAATCATGATTACCTACAATAAAGTGTGAGAATCTCAGTCTGAGCTTAATGCAAAAGGTTAATACTTGCAAGATATAACTACTGAGTATTGAGTACTTGGTATATTGATAACCGAGGACTCAATCACTGATATCTCAACTTTAACATACATAATTGTAGTACCAGTGACAACAAAAAAACAGACCACTGTCATTCATTATTTCACGGTTTTTGCAACAATTTGGACTCCAAATGCTCCTCAATTAGGATATGTCCATATCTTGGCTGTTAGTTGCAACCAACATGTCCAAATTGGAGGTCGTTTGGGCCAAATTGTTGAAAAAAACCGGTTGAGTACTGAATGACTGTGTCCTCCTTTTTTGTCCACTCTGGTACCAATTCAAAAGGAACTTCAAGTGCTAACATTCAAACTGGTGAACTGAGTGGAAAACATTTTGAAAGAACTTGGCCGAAGTTTTTCAAAGTTAGGTAGGTTATAGCCGAGGTTATAGCATTGTTGTACCTAAGGTACTTATTTTTACAACTGTTTTTGCAACAAATTCCAACACAGTTACTATGAAAGGTAAAGCGTTTGTGAAAGCATAAGCTTTTGTTGCATTATAAAACTTCCAACAGGACAAGATGTTTCGGCAGCATGGCAGCTTCGATGACAGCACAAGTGAGCCAAGTCTTTCTCCATTTGAGAACGGCAGTAGATAGCAGCCAAAACGCAGTATCCTAACTAGTTTTTTTCGAGAGTTTTTGCCATTCCACATTGCACTTGGTGAAGTCTTGTATCAGTCAGCGAATTTTCTTTCAGGCAAGTATTATTAGCTTGGAAATATGTCCGAAAACGAAGCCGAAGAACGGAATTCTTCATCTAAAACCAATCCATTCAACGTATATCCCCGAGCATCTTCATCTTCATCTCCATCATCCAAACGAGCATTCAAACTTCTAATTTTATTTGAAGTGTTGACTTGGGAGTTGCCGAGTTTTCACTATTTTCTGCAAGAAATCAGAACCTCATTAAAAAATAATCATGTAGCCCCCGTTTGCACCAAAAATTTGATCATGAAATAGTAAATCGAGCTTTTTTTGCTGAATTTTAGCGTAGTACCTGATGAAAAATGCAGTTTTACAAAAAAAATATGGGAAAATGTTCATTTCTCAACAGCTTAGATGCATCGCCTGTGGTCAGTCAACTGGCAGACCAAAGAAAATCCTCAATTAGCTATTTCATGATTGAACTCTTATGCTGCAACCGAGGGTAGGTTCAATAAAGATTGCAATTTGTTGGGCGATTTAGCCCTTTTTTCTAAGATGCCTGATGGATGTAGCGCCACTGAAGGTGCTGTCAAATCGCATAAGTGAGGTTATGTAAGGTGGTGGAATGGAGCGTTTTTCGGAGAAAAAATGAATTAACATGAATATTACGGCCAGCAATTCATCAAACTTGACTTACCGATGAAGCGCAATGCCCTCTGAACTTGAGGTTGTGGTCCGCAACAGCCCGCACAATTTACAGGACACCATCGTGGACAACTCTGCAAAATGAATCGGATTACAAACGAACTGTACTGGAACTGGTAGAAAAAAACATTATTCTCGTTGCTGTTATGATAGATCAGACATTACTTACTCAGAATTACAAATTTTGATGCACTCAATTCCACTTATTTGGGCTGACGCGATTTCTGTGACAGCCAGTTGACGGTTTCGAACAGCGTGTTGATTATATTTCAAAAATCAAGTTCACCTTGGAGGCCTCGCTTCCGCTTTAAGCCCCGCCCCTCAGCTCAAAATCGGGTACCAAAAATTCAATTGTTTTTGGCTTTATGCTCTATCCAGCCATTCCTACATCCATGGTTGGTTGAGTGGCCATCAATGGCGTCGAAGGCATAAATGTCATCTCATCAATTTTCTATAATAGTTGCAGCGGTACGCTTTTTGATTCTGCATTTTGTGATACTGCAATGAAATTTGGCATATGCAAACTACATAAAATTTCAAGTGATTTGACCCGCAGCACTCAAAAATTGGTCCATTAGGGGGCGACTGGGGGCCCCTCAAAATTTCAAAATGTCTGAATTTTTCCCATGCGCCATTCAGTACCGCCCTATCTACCGTACAGAACCTAAACAACTTTGTTCTTGACCATCATAACATTTTTCGTCATGTCAATTCCATTCTTCTTATAGAAAAAAAATAATTTCTTTGCCTGGTCAACAAATTGAAAAATAATTTTTTTTTTGACCACCAATAGATTGTTGAGTAGTTTTTGTGCGATCATCGATGAATCCGCATCCCCTTGATTCATTTATGAAAAGAAAACTTTTGCAGTGCTATTTTTCAACAAAGGAGTGACTTCAACTTACCATTATTTTCAACATTACCTTTTTCAATGTTTTACCTCGGTAAGTATGATTATTGTTATACTAATATACAGCTTGAAGTTCTCTTCAACGATGTGGATGATGAAACTGCCTCATATTCCACCTGGAAGCCGTACATAATAATTTTTCTGCAAGGCCGTCAAATTTGGCATTTTTGATTTTCTAGCGGGAGCGGCCAAAATGTCAATACACACCACTCCGCCCAAGAGCACCGGTTTGCTCTAGCGGAAAACGATATTCACGCCTAACAATTTTGCATTTTGTGATACTGAAATGAGAGTTGGTGCGAAAGTACCGCAACCGGTGCTCTTGGGCGGAGTGGTGTGTATTGACATTTTGGCCGCTCCCGGTAGAAAATCAAAAATGCCAAATTTGACGGCCTTGCAGAAAAATTAATATGCACGGCTTCCAGGTGGAATCTGAGGCCGTTTCTTCATCCAAACCGTTGAAGAAAACTTCAAGCTATATATTAGTACAATAATAATCATATTTTTAGGGATAAAACATTGAAATAGGTAATGTTGAAAATAATGATAAGTTGAGGTCACCCCTTCGTTAAAGAATAGAACAGCAAAACTTTTGTTTTCATAAATGAATCAAGGGGATGCGGATTTATCGATGATCACACAAAAACGACTCAACAATCTATTTGTGGTCCAAAAAAATATATATTTCTCGACTTGTTGACCAGACAAAGAAATAATTTTTTTCTGCAAGAAGAATGGAATTAACATGTCGAAAAATGTTATGATGGTCAAGAACAAAGTTGTTTAGGTCCTGTACGATAGATAGGGCGGTACTGAATGGTGCATGGTAAAAACACTGACATCTTGAAATTTGGAGGGGCCCCCAGTCGCCCCCTAATGGACAAATTTTTGAGTGCTGCGGGTCAAATAACTTGAAATTCTACGTAGTTGACATATGCCAAATTTCATTGCAGTATCACAAAATGCAGAATCAGGGTCATTTTGCTAGCGTACCGCTGCAACTATAATTATTGCGATTCCGAACGCTTTTCGTATCGTTTTTGAAATACGAAAACGGCCTTTTGGCAAAAACTGCATGCACTTGAATTACGAACTAGGGTTTTACAATATTTTAAAAATTGAAAGTTGTTTTGCGCACGGTCATTTGATTCTTGCATTTTTAACACCGCGACACCTCATGTCATTACAAGCCCGCGTTGTTGTGAAAACACAGACAACGCGTCCTGCGTGGGCATACACGAACTACCTGCCTGCCTGCTCGAGTGCTCAACCATCCGATTTCTCCCAGCGATACCCACTATACGGGAGCTAGGATACCTACGTATAATGCGAAACGGGCAGGTGTATAAACAATCGAAATCGGCGAGGATCGAATGGGTCCGCCGCTGGGCAAAAAAAGCAACCGACCCAACACAAATGCAGTTTTACAAGACCGTTGAATCCGCTGATGCCTTGGCAAAGCCATCCGGGCGGAATTCGGACGAGGACTTCTTTTTGGTGAATGCACTTGATATATAAATACGACCCCGGAGGCCTGAGCGAGGGGGCAGGTGCTTGGATGCCGTCCCCATTTCCGACACGAGAAAATGGTTGTTCACAATCTGTTTCTCGGCGGCCTCTGGAGCAGCAATTCAATTCGTCGGTCGCACCGCCCGCCCGCCCGTTCGTTCCTGCGGCGGCGGCTTATTTACGGTCACATCCACCAAATGTCGTTCGATATTACCTGAGGGCGCCCCAATTTCGTCGACGCTTTCACACACAGGGCCGCCCCGGGAGGAATTCCGCAACAATTACGTCTTCATTCCGCATTAGTCGGGTCTCGGTCCCGTACACAGCGCTTTTGATAGTGCACACAAAATAGACAGCAAAAAAGACTGAATTTGCTTCGAACTTTGTTTATTTCAAGCTCAGAGATTCGCCGTCAGCGAATCGAGCTCCGAGATTTTGTTGACTACTTGCACACTTTGCATTGGTGTCCGAAATGTTTTTTCTTGACTTGATTGATCTCTTGGTTGGTTGGGTTTTGCTTACGTCTACGCTACGTCTTTCCGGAGTCAGAGTTCTACTCCTGAGCATGTTTTTTTCTCTAGTCATTTCCACCACTTGCTGGTCCCGCACTCACCAAGATTCCTTTTCAATTTTGCTATACTTCTAGATTAACCTCCTGATGTGGCCATCCATACACCTCTTTTTCTTCATGTGTGATGGTGCATGGTAATTTATTAACATTCTTGTTTTATTTCTATTTTAAACCGCATTTTTCTTTGGGCATAATTTAATGCGTATTATTGCACTGGCACTGTTCCGAAATAGTATTTTATGTTACTAGCGCCGAAAACCGGGCATAGCATAACGAACGTGAATGCAGCTCGAGGCCCTAGGCCGAGAGCTGCATGTAAGAGAGTTATGCTATGCCGTCTTCAGCGCGAGTAGCATACATCGTTTTTCGTGCTGCTTTTAATAAAATTACAAATAAATAAGATCATATCGCAATAATCATTGTAATAAATTTCAAGTTGGTACTTCTGCCATTTATCACCAAGGCACGAGGCATATACCTACTAGATGCAGATTTTTGTGTGTCAAATGTCGATTTGAAAAATTGCGTCCTGTTTGAATTTTCTTGCTTAAAATCGCCCTCCCCCTCCCCAATTAGAAGGGTCATCCTCCAATAATCCCGAAATCACGGAGCTCTAGTGTCTTGTGTGACGACGAAACACAGAAAATGGCATACATTAATCACTTTTAAACCTTGGCGCCACAAAACGTCAAAAATCATTCTGCAATTGTACCAACAGCTATTAGAAAATTGACCGTAAAATATCAATTTTGAAAATGACTATTTTTCTGATTTTAACTAATTTAAACCGAAAATTTCAAGCTTACATTGGAAACGTCGTCTCTAAACCGAAAATTTCAAGCTTACATTGGAAACGTCGTCTCTCTTGAATTCTGCATGGTTTTGCAAGGTTAGTTTATTTTTTACGTGTACTTTTTACTTTGCCGCTCTAGATCTTTTTCTGAATATTACAGTGCAGGACACCGAGCGTATATTGTCATTTTCGGTTATGGCAGCACGAAAAATAAATAGTGGTAACCTGAGCTACACCCTTGTAAATTGTAACTTGTAACTTCCGTGAAACAAGGCCCTGGCGGAAAAAACTACAGCCTTTTTTCAGTTCCCCGCACCTTTAGATTTTTTGCGGTCTTTTGAGTGTGTGTGCGTCTCGGATTTACGGCTTCAACCTGGGAGACGTTACTTAACCGAACACATGCTTTAGATAGCGTTGCCCCCACACACCATGTGCCGCGATGTGTGCATGTTGTACAAAAAGAGGACGAGGACCAAAGTGCTTCTCGAGAACAAGAATGGAAACGAGATTAAGTAAATACAAGGTGTGGTCCGACACGGCACACATGTTTTGGTTTACAATTAAAACAAAAGTTTGGAATTGTTTGTACACTTGGGCTTTGCTCACAAAACAAACACGCACCGTAGAGTCCGCAGACGATTAATAGTGAGGATAAAAACTAAACAGTAGCCCGCCCACTCGAGAAATAAGAGTTTTTCTTCATCAAGTTGGACAGATAGTTTATGGTGCCGATGAAAGGTTCATTCGAGATCATATTCGTATATGCGTCGACGCGACGCCGATGCGTAGGTTTTCGCTTTTCGCAGCAATAGTTCATCTTTCACAAAACAATAATTGGTCGTGTCGTGTCTGAAACAAATCCACTCACTCGCTCTTATTACTCTTGCTTGGTGCGTTCAGACGCCACCTCGTAGGCAATAAATATAATATGATGATACCTCGGATACATATTTTCACATTTTTACATCCATTTTTGTTGGAAATCTATCACTCGGAAATATATTGTTGCGTTCGGATTTTCGCGCGAACGGTGGTTTGCTTCAATGCACATCACCAGTTGTGCGTGTGCCATTTCCTGGTTACTGCTGGTAAACGTGTGACGTGCAGGCTTGTGTTTTTCAGTGAAGTTTTTCGGCGATAAGCGCAAGCTATATAAATCGTTTCGAACTGAAAACTCATTTTTTTCTGTCACCGAATTCGTACCGACAATGCTGCACGAGTAGAAAACGACCGCCGGCCGCCTTGGCTCATCTTCTACAAAGGCCCATTTTCCGTCGCTATTTTCTACGTTTCACCGCCGCCGGCTATCGCTATTTTCCACGTTCCACCGCCGCCGGCTGTCGCTACTTTCCACGGTCACCGCTGAGTTTGACAGGTTTCCACGGCCACCGGCAACTTCCACAGCACCAATAGCCATCGGCGAGTTTCCCGCCGTTTTCCGGCGCCGGTACCGGTAGCCTCTACATCGATTATCATCGCTTCCCGCTGGACGCCGGCGCTGGCGCGATTATCCGCGGCTGGTCGCTGACGTTTTGGCCGGCCGAGAACCTACACCGCCAGCCGTACTCGCTGCCGAACTTACGCCGCCACTTGTATCGTCGGCTACCGAATCATAGTTTAGTGGTTTTATTATGTATCGATGGGCCAATCTTCCCGCCACAGCGAGAATTCAAAGAGCTGGTGAGCGCTCGTGTCAATAAGGGCGAGAATCGCAACCGCCACCAAAACGTCATGTCAACGGACTGTCAATGCCATAACCTAGAAATACCGGAGCTGACACGCGACTGGAATTTTGTTTGCTTGTTCTAGTGCTCAATTAATATAGAGCTGTCTAGCCTCGCTACTGAAATGTGCTGGATAGCCGCCTTGGATACCGTCATTGTTATTTATCCTCCCTTTTTCCGTGAGTTGTGTATGTGCTGATCCGTTTCTGTTGTCTGCCCGAGGTCCACGGCGCCCCGACGGTTAAAGAGTACCTCAGGTCAACATCATTAGGCGTCGGCCAAAGCTTCATCAAGCCTGGGCACCCTGTTATTTTGAATTACCAACAACTTTCCGACTGAGCTAGCAGAAGTTCCAGGAACCATGGGCCGACGCCAGGAACATCCGTCGGAGGTCCGGTGGCCTGGTGGGGGCGGCAGGAATGGAGACGCCAGGACTTCGGCAACGCACGTCAGCCACAGGGAAGTCATTCTCCATTTTTTTTCTACTTGCTAGAAAGCTAGAAGTTATGTAGATCTGGCACGTTGCGTTTTGAATGCAATTGTTATACTGCGGTAGCCTTATGCCCCATCTTCACTTGGGAGAGTCTTCAACTCTTTCCAGTTAAGTTTGTAAGCGGCCCTCTGCCAGTATTGTTTGTGTTTCGAAATTAAAAGTACCTGGCCCGGCGGGCGTTATTATGGTTGTGTTTTTAGTTCATTTATTTTTCCTGTGTAAACTACACGATTTGTACAATGCACTTGTTCTCGTTCACTTGTATGTTCTCTCCGCACAGAATTTAAGTTTGAATGCGGTTGTTACACGGAGCGGACTCGTCCGGTCCGCATGGATCAAAACGTTTGAGTTTGATCCCGCAATAATATGCCAAGAAATTATACCTTTCCAAACTTTCTAACTGATCTAGAATAATTTTATTGAAACAATACGGAGCACTTCGGGAGTAAACTATTTTGAACTTGATGCTAGATGCTGATTTCAGTAGACGTTATGTTGACTTGTTAGATGTTGACGCTTGTGGACATTTTATAGTGAACTTTTCGAATTAACACCTGTTCGCGCGCGTTGCCTAACAACCAATCAGTAAGCATTGCAACAAGCACAGAATGCATGCGCGCTCATTCAAGGTAAAACTGAAAGGTTCTATTCTGGAAGTTTTAACATTGGAGTTTGGACTACACAATATTTATAATACAGGGTGGCCCAACGAAAACAGAACAGAGGGGTTTTCGGACATTTCACCTCATTTTCTTGAAAGAAGCTCAGACAGGTCGATTTTTATATCGAGGGGGACATCTGAAACATACATTGGCAAATTTCTATCTTCAGCCCCCTCACCCCTACCCACCTCAACTTCAGAGTTTCGAATGACACCATCTACTTTGCGAAACATCAAATCAAAGAGAATCAAATTACCTTTCTGAAAATAATATTTCCAAAAATTTCAACCCCACCCCCCATCTTCCTCAATTTCTCTGACTGTCCCATTTTCTACTCTCGATCCTTCAATTCTCTTCAATTTAATCAGCGTCATCCTAAATAGCATCTGAGGAGAACATTTTCGGTGGAGAAAAAAGCTACCCAAATTCACCCCTTCCCTCTCCCCCACCCCAACTTCAAAATTTAGCAGACACCACCTACTTTGTGATACATCGAATCAAAGGGAATTGATTTCTCTTCCTGAATTTTTTTTCCAAATTTTCAACCTCTCCCCTAATAAATTGACCATTTTGAGTATTTTAGTATTTTAATGGCTTTTTGAAAATTCTGAAAATATTTTATTCAGGAAGAGAATTCAATTCTCTTCCATTGGATGTGTCACAAAGTAGAAAGTGTCATTTCAGATTTTGAAGTTGGGGTGGGGGAGTGAAGGGGTGAGTTTGGGTGGCACTTTTCACACAGAAAATTTTCTCCTTCGATGCTGTGCAGGATGACGTTGGCTGTACTGAAGAGAATCAAGAGATCAAGAATATTACATTGAAAACTCGGACAATTTTAGGAAGAAGGGGGGTGGGGTTGGGAGTTATAGAAATATTTTATTCAGAAAGAGAATCTAATTATCTTTAATTTGATGTATCGCAAGGTGGGTGGTGTCATTTGAAACTTCGAAGTTGGGGTGGGTGGGGGTGAGGGGGCTGAAGATAGAAATTCGCCAATGTATGTTTCAGATGTCCCCCTTGGTATAAAAATCGACCTGTCCGAGCTTTTTTCAAAAAAATTAAGTGAAATGCCCGAAAACTCCTCTGTTCTGTTTTCGTTGGGCCACCCTGTATAATAATTCACATGTCAGTACGCTGGTTTAGAGTTACACTGTTTGTTTTCGGTTTGTATCGAGCGTTTAAGTAGATTTCGCTTCAAGTATAGCTTCTGGAAATTAAAACTAAATCTTGTGGCGGGAAAAATTATTTTAAATCGCGAACAGAATGTTGACCATTAGTCGAAACCGGCCGCAATATTTTTTTCACTACTAGCCTACACGGCCTGCATAGCCATCCATCAATTTTTATTGGCCTTAGATTTAATGGAAATCCAAAGCTAGCTGAAAATTCAAAATACCATGAGCTCGACCAAACGGCGCCTTTCGTAAATTTGATCCTCAAAAATTCCTACGCTTAAGGTGCAAAGCTGTTAGTGTTAGCTAAAGTTGAATTTTTATTCAACCGAAACCTAGGATCTGCTGATTCATCGTTCACACTGCCCAATGTCACATTGTATGGAATGTATGAAATTGGTCAACGTTAAAAATTTAGACGCAATAAGATTTTTCGGAAGCGACCGAAAAAAGCGACACGCGAAGGGGGAATGCCGAAGAGCTGTTATCGTGCAGGATGACCAACTTAATCTAATAACAGGGGATTCCTCTATCTATCCATAAGTGATGCGATCCTTTGTTCAAGCGCCGAACACGTGCACGACCGCTCTCATGTCTGGTATGTTGGTCGGAATGGGATACAGAGGCCGCCCGAAGGGGTTGCGGTGAAACAAAAACCGCAGACCGAGCTCTATGCCCTGACCACATGGACCACGGCTCCAACTTGTACAACCTCGGATGTAATCTGATGATATCTTTCGTTTTGTCATCAACGCCTACAAACGCTGCATTTAATCACTCGAAGGGGCCTTTTACATTCAGATACCATACCCAAACCCCCCATAAATTATTGTTTATGGGAACGGACAAAAGCTGATGACTTGATGAGAGTTCCTGCTGGAGCGTTTCAATTTGGCGCCGAAATGAGGTCGTTGCGAGATTTTCCATCTAATGATGTTTTGAAGAAGCAATATTTCACTCGGCACAAAAACACTGATTTGGTACCACGACGATCTCATGTTTGTTTGTATCCTTTGAGCCTTGGATCCGGTCCAAGTCTTCAAAATCGAATGAAAACTAAATTTATCGTCGTCGACATGTAAAAAACGGCCGCGGTCGGTTCGCATCATCAAGTTCTATTCTTGTCCATTAGTTCGTTTCTTGGACGGTAAAATTAAGTTTTGAATAAAACCCAGAGGGAACATCGTCAGAGACCAATATCCATATCTATCTGTATCATGCGACGAGCGTCTTTCGCACGCGAGGAGAGCGAAGCCTTAGGAAAGCGATAATTCAGCTCCGAGGACATCACCAGACAACCCCGAGACTTTATCATCCAATTAAATCAAATCGAAGCACTTCAGCAGCATCCATACATCAAAGATCGCAGATAGCAGATATTTAAAAGAATACAATGGATTTAGGATCGCTCCGGGCAGCAGCCGCAAATCCGGTAATGTTGGAATTTATCTGATTGTTCGGGACTGGTGAAACAATCGAAGTGCCGTAACAAGATATATAGGCTTCGCGAGAAATTTACTTAAACGAGCATCCAACAACAAGCGAAGAGGAAAGAGAGTCCCGTTCTGGGCTATAAAATTGTCAGGAGTATTGTATAACAACGCGCCTAGTGATGCTTTCTGCAATGAGAGAGAGAGGCGGAATCTAATTTATTCTGCAATTTTGCCGGATCATGTCGAGAAACAATGCGGAAAAGCTGCGGATTATGCACTGGGCTCTGTGGAAATTAGCGAAGAGAAGAACCCGCCGCAGTATGATGATGACCGATGAGGTTCTCCAGGGGAAAGCTCACGTGTCCACCAACCGTTGCAGATCGACTGGTAGCTACATAGTGTTAGGAAGTCGACAATTACTCAATTGGTAGAAAAAAATTAAATCCAACGCTCAAAAAAACCATGATTTAATTTTGAAAAAATCGACTGTTTGGCTTTTTTCAATCATGATTTTTCCATAGAAATGGGGGAAACAGAGAGGCCACAGCTTCAGGTTTTATGGCCTATCTTACTCAGGCCTCCCTTTTACCTACACTTTGAATGCTGGAGATTATTATCACTCCAATCTAAAATAACTTCCAAGGCGTTTAACATACCAGCACCAATTAATTCTGGCTCCCGCCGGCGTGCCTAACAACTCAGCATCAAGACAAGAAATTCATTTTCTCGTTCGGTGCGAGGAGAGTCTCTGTAAATCAAGTGACTCTTTTTTTTCCGTGGCCAGTGCCGATATGGATCGAGCCCATTAAGGAATAAGTCCCCGCTTCAAGACGCAATAAATTCGAAATATTCATGGCCGCTATCATTACCGGGACCCCGTACCTTAATAGATTAAAAATTAACAATTTAAGAAGGCACAAAGCCGTGACAAGATAATAAAAGAGATAGAGTCGACTGACTCGAGGAGTGACCCACGCATCAAACGAAGATTTTTGTATTATTTTATTATGTAGGTATTCATGGGCACTGAGCATGGGTATGGGCCATGAATTTGAACAGGCATAAACAACCTCCCCACAGCAGTACACGCATCATCGGAAAGGTGAGCCATTACTCGTTATGTTCAGAGATGGAATCCGGTTGATATTCGTAATCCGGTAGCAAAGTAGATTACGGTGTTCGCCATGTTCCCACGATTAGTGAGTCGCTGCCCGCTGGAACAGTTAATCATACAGGACGGAGCTAGAGCATCAAGTCCCCCAGAAACCCTCGTGGCGGTCTGCTTGCCGACTTTCACTATCTTGTACATTACAGATGGGGCCAGTGCCGATTCAAGGCTTGTACAACTTATGCGAACTTCACTGGTGGTTAGGCTCTAGGGGAGGACAACTAAATAAAAAGTGTAAACAACAGACTCTTGGCATCAGCTTTCAATGACTTTTCATCTCGCTTTCCACCATATTCCAAAATAATGAATCATTCTTGGTCACTGTTTCATTTCTGAAGGAGGAAAAGTAGGATGACACTTCAGCTATGGCTAGTCAACAATGCCAATAATAATTTGTCGATGTAAGACTTGAAAAATACCCTGTCTAAATACCACGTTCGAAATTCCGTAAGGTGCCATTCAGGGTTGGCTTTGGAAACAAGATGTTCATCTATTGCAGCAACTGGATTGGCTGAAAGGCCGAATTTTGCCAATCCTTGAGTTTTGTTCTTGATCGCATGTTCTACACTTGAAAAATTGTGAGGCAAATTCCGCAAATTTGCTACCAGAATATGGGTATCGTTTGCTATTTGTCGGGGTCCTATACCTATGCCCCAAACACTATATTACCACGACACCAGTGGCATTGTAAAACTTGTAATGCATACTTCTATAACGTAGTAAGTAATACTTTGGTCCTGCGCCTGCAGTTCAGGGTGGAATCAACCATGTAACCTAACCTGAACCAATGAACAATGTAACCTAACCTGATTTCAACACGATAACGTTTTACTTTGCCATGATTAGAAAAATCACTGTGAAATTGTAAATTAACACATTCTAGTTATTATATTATATTCACCGAAGATTAATTTCATTAATTAATTTGCACCATGGACTTATATCTTATAGAACCTTATCCCTCTTTTTGAAGATTAGTAACAATAAGTAGGTATTTCCCTTGTTATCAAAAGTAACATATTTGTTATAATTTTGTTATGTTCTTCTTTGTACTAAATGTAATTAAATAAAAGTTATGATGGTAATTTTATACCTCCTTGAAATTTCTATATAGCTTCTATTTAGCTATTTTGTGAGGGATTATGAGCGAACAGATCAATGGCCCAGCAATTTTAGATTTCAACCACAGAGAAAAATGGGGACGTGCTGGGAATTCGCTGTTGCTTAGCCTGTATGAAAATTTTTGAACCCATTCCTATATTTTACGAGGTGTAAATGACCAGAAGTATTGTAACTTTTATTCAACTGAATTTGTTAAAAAAAAAATACAACATCATAGCACATAGCACATTCATCAAATCACTAAACAAGAGTACCTACTTACTGTTACTAAGCTCGAAAAGACGGACAGGGTTGGGAAGGCCCCCGATTTCTAGCAAGTTGTCCATCGGGATCTTGTAGCACAAAGCTCTTCCTGCACCCACTCCTCCAGGAAACAAGAGAAAATGAGATCGTTGATTGTTTTGCATGCAGTTGCAGGCAAAACCACTAAAGTTGAAACTTTCAACGTAATTTAATGAACAGGAATCAAATCGATTATTTTTCCCGACACTACGAAATTTGCAGGTCTGTGAATTGCATAGACCATCATGATTGCCATGGTAATTTCAAGGGGGGGTCTTATTTATTCTCAAGATTCATGATGAGAAGAATCATTCTGGACATAGTAGTAGCTACCAACAGTGGAGCAGATAATTCAACTGCATTGCAGTAAACAGTTTCGTCGTGGTAGAATGAATTTATTGTGATGGTATTAGCAAAGACATTTTATGTAAGAATATAACTAAATTGGAATTACCACTACTTACGATAAATCAATATCATGAGATTTCTCTCAGTATAAGAAAATTCTGCAAAATGTGTATTTTCAAAGTCTTGAAACGACAAAGGGTTGACATTTTTGTTGACGTTGTTGACAGCTGGAGTCTGGAGGCGCCGCATCGACAGAGTCCAAATTTCTAGAACCGCGGCCTACCATCCTAATGGCCTAGCTCTCTCCGAGATTGAGACGTTTTTCCTCGTGTTCCGATGTTTTTTTTTATCCGTGCCGCGATCGATAAAATCAGCCTCGAGATTGTGAACAAACATCCACTTCCGTGATGCATCGGAACATTAAATAACTACCACCGTCACGGTTGCGTAGAGCATGTAAACGATATCTCTGCAAAGAAAAATAAGTATCAAATTAGTCACGGCCCCCTGGAGCGAGGAAACACACCTCGTTTCACACTATCACTGCTCCTGATGGCTATGTTGAAGAAGATTATTCTAATGGCCACCATCAGTGAAAGTGTACCGCATCATCCATGCAATGTGATTCACCATCACCGTCATGGACGAAAAAACGCACCGGGTATTTATTATACGAAGCAGCTAAACAGCAACGAATGCTTGAAATTTCGCGCCACTCGCACTACGTGCCTAAACGGCTGGGGCCGGTAACATTTGCCATAAAATACGCGAAAATAATGCCCGTATCATCAGGTGGACCACATCCTCAAGGAGGTGCGGTTGTTTTAAATTTAATGTTTTCAAATTTTCGGTTTTCTTCGTAGGATAGTACCTCCTAGTTACCCCCTCGCCTACCCCTTAAGAATCACTAGCGTGACTGTCGCTGTTTACCAGCAGAACTGACAGAAATTGGCGCTGTCTGTCAAGATCTCTGGGCTTCTGCAGCGGGCTTCTGAGTCAGGGGTAGCTATTCTTGAAAGTGTGGGAGAAACTCCCTGGGAGTAAAATACATTCCGCAGTACACTGATGTAGCGAATGTTGCCTAAAATCGTGTTTTTTTTTTTTGGCAACTTCCGCTACAACAGTGTAGTACGGATTATATAAAACTCCCAGGGAGTTTCCCCCACACTTTCAAGAATAGCTACCCTGAGTCATAGTATGGTTTTGGCCCTCAATTTTACGCCATGCAGCATGCAGCAAGGTGACTTCTGACACATTTTGAGTTGTCAATAGAATACGAATAAAAGGAAGCATTACGGAAAGTAGTCATGATTTCAAAATACAACCAGCTTATGTATCCAATGACATGTCAGATATGCAGCGCCCACATCAAACAACCCCTCTTTCCCCGTAATATTTCTCAAGTATTCCTTATTTATTGCGTCCATTGTGAATTGGGTGTTGAATAACTTACTCTACAATAATGGCGAGTCTGTAACAAATCTGTTGAAATTTTAAGGCCGTTGAAAAACGTGAGCAAATCATACAGGCGATTTCTCAGTTTTTTTTCAACTTGTTAATTTCAAGGCCGATAAAAAATGTTAGAAAATCATACAGTTCATTTCTGAGCATTTCTAAGTTAGTGACTAATAGTGCGATTCTGCAAAAAATTATATTCTTCAAAGGCTCTGTTGAATGAAACATCCTGGCGGCCACTGGCTGTTGCCTAAGCAATAACATTGTAATAGAGCGTTCATGTATTCTTATTTCTTTATACAATCGCTCCATAAAACCCCTAAAATTTTTTAGCAATGTTCAATTTTACCAGAACAGGCATTATTGTCATTTAAAAATAGGAGTAAAAAATGTTCGTATAAAGTTGTTAGTGATCAACTGAAGCTTCACAATGATAAACTGTGCTTTTTCACCATCAAAAGCAATTCCCAACAATTTTGTTAGCAGAGGCACATATTTCATATTTTTTTATTAAAAAAAAGCATAGAATAGTTGCAAAATAGAAAAAAAATTATAAAACACACGTTTCATAAGACCTATTGTAACACTCGTCAATTGACCATATTAATTATCCAAAGCGCAGTCGCAGATCGGGGAGAGAGACAACCACATGTGCTGGGTTAAAACTCCCATAAGAATATGCATGTTGAATGACTTTGTAAAATGATCAATTCAAGGTGAAAATGACAATTTCAACGAATGTATAACATAACAAGTGTGTATAAAGAAATACCTGATCTACTTTTCACCATATTGAAATGAAAAATCTTGCTGTGAAGTTGATGCGAAGCATTTTAAAATGGGGTTTTTTGAATCCAAACAATTTCAAATTACCCGCCATATTTTATTGCACAACTTCCGCTAACGAGAATTTTGACAGCGCTTGAAAGCGAACCGAGCGTCAGCCGTCACGTAAAAGTATGATTAAAAAGGTTGAAACGTCCCAAGAATAAAGAAAACACCTTGAAACCGTAAATTCTGACAGCGACAGCAAAGTTCCGTTTTCTATGCATGCTGTGACGCGCGAGATCTTCTACTGTAGTGCGCATGGTCACAGGCACATACCTAACTTACAAATGACTAGTGGAAGGGGAAAGTGCGATCAATTAATATGGTCTATTGAATCATTCGTCGCTTCGCTCCTCGTGCTTCAAAATGACGCGTGTAACAATACGATGTCTTATAAAACTTGTATTATAATATACTGTTTTTTGAACATCCATATTTCTATTCCAATGCGTTTATTGGTCGTTTTTGCTCCATTACTTTGGAAATGTTTCTATGATTAAATAATTGCTTTTATCCAATCCTACTGAATAATGCACGCATTATCACGCGCATACATGCCTGCATTTTTCAATAAGACTGGATAAAGCATAGTATTATACTCGCGGGTGATGGCTATTACTCATTTGGATGCTTTACGACACTCGCCAAGGCTCGTGTCGGCAAACTGCATCCTCATGAGTAAAAAGCAATCATTACCCGCTTGTTGAATAATATACTATTATTATATGCGACAAAAAATCTTGCCGTTTTGAAAATCATTAGTATGTACTGCCATTGTAAAGCTCAAGGTAAATCACCTTTATATCAAGACAGCATTTAATCTGTTTTAGTGTTTTACCTTGGGGTTACATTTTTTTTTACTCAAAAATATAGTCTAACATGCTCGCCGATGAGGTGGATGAAACAACAAGGAGGCACCACAATAAGTATACTCACAGGAATTATTATTAGATTTTGAAGTCATCAATTATAATCGAGTACATAGAAACTATTGTGAAATGTTTTGAAATGATTATTATCCATCCAAGAAATAAATAAATAAACGACCAGAAGTATCTTTAAAAATTGTGAGTTTGCTTATTATTTCATTTTATCCAGTCATGATAAAATTTTAATTAGCAGTTTCACAGCACTTCAATTAAATTCCAGCAGTAGTGTCGTAATTGTTGCTATCATCGGAGAATTATCCTGGGAATTATCTCCGCGTTTGAGTTCTGAAGTGACGGGTTTTGTAAAGCACTTGAACGTTTTGAGGTTTTCATGTTGATTGCGTTTTCATGGGTGGGAATAAATGTATAAAGTGGATAGGAAGGGGGATTAAAATCAAGATCGATCAGATTAGTTTTTATTGTTATGTGTAGGTAAAAGCATCAGAGGAGTCAATCAAAAAAAGGTTTCTAAATCGAAAAAGTTTGCAACTGATTCCGTTGCGGCGCTTGGCAAAATGAGGTGTTCAATGATTTCAACCTTCATGTTTTACACACCAGTGTATAACGGTTGAAATTTATGTCCCGGTCGTTATATTTTTTTACGTGTGTGAGTAACACGGTAATGTTATTAAACATTTTGTTGGGCGCTTATTTACGATTTTTTCCGGGAGACTAAAAGCCTTCCTCCCTCCCCAAGTTAGTAATTTTTAATGGAAATCGAATTGCCCGCCATGGAATGCATGTTCTTTCATTCTTGTTTCGTATATCATTATCATCGTTCACCAGACCACCAATTATTTAAATATCAGTTTTATTGTACGGCCGCGGACATCGTGTTGTGTAATTTAGATCGATGTTGGTAATGACATGGTGTGAGCGTAAAAGTGGAACTTTTTGCCATCCCGCAGCTCTATAATGTAGTGGTCTAGTAAACACACTGTAAATTAACTTGTGACCTTGTTTATTTTATTGCCATTATCATTATATAAATTAATAATGGTATATATGTAAGTCAACATGGATTTCGTTGATAAATTGTCAAGATTCTCTGAACGAGTGCCATCGGTTTACGTATCAATTAAGGGTGGATCAATTAGTACATTACGTAACAAGAGTAGTAAGTAGCATATTACGCACGCAGGGAAAAGTTGCGCACGAGCGAGCGTAGCGAGCGAGTGCAGTACTCCCTGAGTGCGTAATTGCTTTACTACTCGTGTCATGTACAGTACTTTACCTACGACCCCAATCCAAAGCGGTATTGTAAGTTTGTGAGGGGCCCAGAATAATTTTCAGAAATCCAAGGTAATAAAACAGTCCTACATCAACAATAACAGTGGATATTGACTTAAAAGCCATAATTAACGTGAAATGTAGCCAGTGGTATTGTAAACGGCAAAAATTATAGGTAAAAAAGCCACGTATTTCATGAAATACCTACGATTTAAGTTCTCCCTTGATTCAAAATTCAAATAAAATCCCGCCGTATGCAGATTGTGTTGATTGGTCGGTGCGAAGTGTGCCTTGATACTCTTGACAGGAGGAGCACGCACCACATAGCAGTGTCAGCGGCCGTCATCCGTGTTCATAATATTAATATCCGTGTTCATAGGATACTAGGTTTTGCTAAATTTAGAGCAAGTAGAGCAAGTAGAGCAAGTTAGAGCGAGTTGATTACTTTTATTGTATTTAAATAAGAATAATAGTATTATGTATCGCATATTATACACTTTTTGAAAACTAAAACTTCAGTAAATCGGAGAAGGGGGAGGTACTTTGATTGGTGTTTACGGCCATCAGATTATTCCAATGTCAAAGACGGATAGCATTTTCAAACTTTGGTGTCTGCTGGCTCGGTGGTTGTCTGTTGTACAACGCTTTTCGTCGAGACCTGAAAAAAAGCACCCACAAATCGATTCTTGAAAATTGAGTGTTCACTTACTGTGCCTAAAGCGAGGCCTGAGGTGTATTTAGAAGCGTACCTACCTATAGCCATTCAATTATTTGTTCGGCGTGGTGATATAGTTGGATTACAACACTGGGACATGAATGCTGGACAGCAATAAATAGTATTATTTGAAAATTATCGAACTTAGGTAGGCAGGCAGCAGAGTACCTGTCATCAGACATTTGATGCTTGTTGTAACTGTCTAATTTTTACACCTACTTGATCCCAAGTTGTTGTTGACTGCGGGCAGTCCTTGCATTGATATTTTGAATCTTTTTTAATAAATCTCGCAAAATTATTGTGATCAGGTAAAAACTTAGCCCTACAAATGCAAGCTAAAATTTAATCAAGAAATTCTCAAATCCCTCACTTGGAAAAAAAATCTGGACGATTTTGTTGTTGATGCATCTCACTTCTATGGCCATGCCTTCGCTACGAATATATACAGCTAGTCTCGCCTATGCTTTCGGTGTGAAAGGTGCTGCCGGGGCACGCGTCAGATTCTCGTGAAATGCTCCCATTTTTGAATGTGAATTATTTGAGAATGTCTTTCGATAAAAATTCCCCCAACATCAGAAACATAAATTCCCTAACTGTGCGATTTACTTTACCATTACCGCACGCTGTGCGATTTACTTTACAGAATACGTCACGATGTGCGTAAGGGCGCACTTACTTAGGTTCCGAGTTGTGCGGTATACGGCACTTACGGTAGTGGTCGTAGGTAAAATAAATTATGCCTAATTGACAGTGTGATGGTCAACCGCTCGGTACTGCTTCTGCAAATAATACAACAGGTTTTCGACTTCTTCTCCGTCAGTCTTTATAGACAAGTTGGAAATTGTTTCTCTTTGATGTATCTGGACTATTTCACTTCATCAGCTGAATTCTGTATTGACATCTAGCTAGAGCATTCCGAAGTGATCTAGGCTACATATCTACGTTCGGCATTATGCTCAGAGAACTTGGCAATCTAGATCATATTTGACAGCGTTTGGCAACAGACTCCGAGGTACTCTAGGGTGCCACATTCTTCTCGATGGTTTAGCATGCATTTGCCGTCCAGTTGTTACCCCACTTGTTGTTACTTGACTTTTTACAGTTTTCACTTTATATTACTTTAGTTTCGCCTTCTCGTTCGCCTTTCAAGTTTTCTTCAAAATTTACAGTTTTTCATCCGCCAAAAAAAGCGTACACTCCAGTTTCTTATCTTTTTTTCCTGGGTTCTCAGGTGCTAATAATCTCCACCAGAGAAGTTTGTCTTATCAACGATTTTCGAAAAAAATGTTGAATTGAGTTTATAAAAGTAATAAGTGGAAAAGAAGATGCACACAAATTAGTGAAATTTCTCATAAGACATGTAGAAGAAAATTAATGAAGGTGCTACAAATCCGAACATCTATTTTTCTTTTAATTTTCTGAAAAATCTGAAAAAGCCATGTAAGTATCATGTATCACTGGTTGCCGCTTTAGTACTGGAGACCGTTAACATTAACGTAATGAACTTGACTATAATAATAATCCCTGATCTCTTATTCTTCTATAATCCCATTGCTTACGCGTGTTAGACAAACACCGACATACATACTGGACGAATCTTCGAGCATCTACATCAATCAAATAAATGGAGTGTAAAAAATCGTTCCAGGCGTGCAATACGGCGAACAAATTTTGTTTTGGAACGATCGGATGGAATGAAATGAGAAACAAGCGGCTCGAATAAATCAGATTGTTATTTGGCAATTGGATAGGCCCTCGAATCTCATCGAAATGTCGTCAAGTGGAATACACACCGCGCGCTTCGTCTCAAAGAGAGCTCTCCCGATGACGATCCTCCCACTATGGTAATGGTGAAGAGGATATTGCGAGAGATATTCCGGAATGGTACGCGATGATGATAAATCTCATTAGATAAATAAAACGGCCAAATATGTACAAAGTATTTGCGTTGTGTAAATAATAGCGATCGTATGACGCCGTAAAATAAATTAGAGAACAGTCAATACGGGATATTATCTTTTAAAAGTGTAAATTGCTTTATCTTTATAACACAGATTACACTTTGCTTTAGATGGTGTTTACATGCCGTATTAACATGTTATTTGCCCGCCAGTATAATCTGTCAAAAACGGAAAAAAATTCCTTGATTCACCGGCAAATATTTGACGAGTGGGTACTTAAACAACTGGGTAATGTCAATATGTTTTAGAAAATTCATCATTTGCGTTTGCTGGATAACGTATACCTGCAATCCGGCAAATATTTGGCGTGCGGAGTGATTACTTAGCTGTATAACGTGTTTTGTGGGCTGATTAGCGGGCACACTACAAATTTCAAAAACAATCTGAAAAACACGGACACGGCAACAGATGGTTTTACACGATGGTTTTACTCTGGACAAAAAAGTTTTGCATCCTAGCAGGTCGCAGGTAGTAAGTAGCACAACAAGTAGGTAGGTACATAATATGTATATTTTGAATCTGCAGCTCTGCTTCAAGATATTTTCGATTATTACCGATCACCATTGTCATCAAAAAATTACGAATTTTTGATTAATTAATAAAACTGTATTATCTGGCCGCTCGATTTATGCAACACAAATAAATTTATATTTCATTTTCCTCCAATGCCATTGACATGTCCTCCGTCTCCGAAACACATAGGCGCAGACGTTAACTAAATTAGGCTATTTTTGGAAGTTTTACTATACATACCCCATTTGAAACACGTTTCCCAACGTCATTGAAACAAATATCCCCAAAACTGAAAAATGCCGAATTCGATTTCAAATCATTTTTTATTATGGCAGCTATCAATTTGAAAATTGGTATCCTGACATTTTGTAAGGTCCTTGATCGACGGACATCAATATTTTTTCCTGCGCCTATTAGTTTTCGAGCTATGACAGTCAGTTTATTAGCTTTATGAAGATATGAAGTACTTGTTGTATTTTTGTCGAAAAAACCTGTAAAAATTGGAAAAACTATTTCTGGGGCGAAAAAATCAAGTTACCGTTTCGGTTGCCACGGTCCCGTGGCATAAGCAATGGCATTCGCCGCATTTGGTTGCCATGGTCTGTTGATTTTGAAAAGAGTTGAGCTACATTCCCTTTTTATGTATGTACATATGTATTTGATGATAAATGACAATGCCTAAAACAAACACAAAACCGAGTATAACACAAAATAACATAGCATAACATAGGAGTGTTTTATATCCTTGTAAAACAAAAGAAAACATGAGTTTTTTGGTGTGATCAAGTGATATGGTGTCAATAAGAAAATTAAGTTGACTGTAATCTCAAAAACTAGTAGGTGCAGGAGAAAAATATTGACGTCAGTCGATCAAGGACTTGAAAAAAAAGTCAGGATACCATATTTCAAATTGATAGCTGTCATAATAAAGAAATGATTCAAAATTTTCGAATTCGGCATATTTCAATTTTCTTGAGATATGTCAGAAATGACCAAAGATATCTTGAATATCTTGATATATTTGAGACAGTCATAAAATAGCGCACCTTTTTTGTAATTTGACCAACTTTGTATCTCTCACTGTTTTCGAGATCCCAATAGTGAGCGTTGAAAAAGTCATAATCAACATAGAGGGTATACCTCGGCTGTTTAAAACCCGAAGATGGAAATTTCAACTAGATCTTCTACTGGAACTGACTTGAAAATCGTCAATCCGATTTTATGTGATAATTTTATATACATCAAGACATACATACATCTCAAACTTACTCGATTTAATAACCTGGTGAGGTATTCAACCGAGTATTCAACCAACTCCATAACATAAAGCCGTTGCTTAAATTTCTCTTTTCTCACGTCTCTGTCACATTAAATTTTCGATTAAAGCATAGGTATCAACTTCGTTATTATCCGAATTGTTTTGACGGTCAAGAAATTTCTGCTAGTGCATTACTGCGGCTGTTGTGAAAAAATCTTGACTTACTATGGTTTGACAAACTGCGAAAACAGTGTTAAATTGAAGTGACTTCGGCCCAATTGATTTCGGCACTCAAATACATGGCTTCCTATTAAACCGCGAGGTGGGGGAGATGGAGGGGGACTGATTATAGTTGCCAGGAAGTTTCAAGAGACGCGTATGAAGGCATCGTGTTCGTATGTAACACACCCAGTTACACGTAACTCATAGAGGAGTGGTGGCTCAATGAGTAACGCGCTGTTAGATCAGGTGGGGAAGTATAACGAGATTCCCGTAGAAATGTTTCATGCACCTTCACTCCTCCGGGTTTATCGCGGCTTTTAATGACACGAAAACAACTTTCACGTCGTCGGTTCGGCACGGGGGTGTTAATTAGGTTTTTTTTCACCAGCAAACAACTTGGTTACTGGTCCGTTCATCTTGTGTCCAAGCGGTATGACTACCCACGGAGTTTTATTGATCTCCATACCGGTAACCCTATTTTACACTGGCCTCTATTATAAGTTATTTCCGATGTTATTTCTATCTAATTCTTTGTTGGATATTGCCAACACTCCACTGTTGACATATCATCCGCGAATCTTAGCATCCTATGCATAAATGCATAATTTTACAGTGCAGCTGCACTATTTATTCGAATTCGTAAAGTATAAATTCTGAGTTATGTTCTGTGCCAACTAGTTTTAGTTTTATTCCGCACCAAGCGCAATTGAACGATTTTAACGTTAGGTCACGCTGATCGTGTGCAGTTAGTTGTACCCGTAGGTATTATAGGATATCCAACAATTGCTGCTACTACACAGGTGTTGCCATTAATCGTACAAATTGTCTCAAGTTTCGCGGTTACATAAACCAGAAAACAGATTCTAATTTCTCGCCTCTGCCGCTAATTGAACGAACACAGCACATCGACTGGAATGTTAACCGCCAAGGCAGAGCAGCGCAGAGATCAAGCACGTTCAGTAGTAGTTGTAGTACGCTTAGTACGTATGGCAGAGGAGAAGTAGTGATGCGGCGAATAAACCGAGACGCTTCTTGAAACCCGTCCAAGTGACACCGTTTGAAAATAAAACAACGTCCGCCTCTCATTATCGGTCGACATATTTATGGATTCGAGCATGTTTTGGCGTCTCTCTTCTCCTCTCAGCGTTCAGCAGACGCCGCACTTTCCACTAAACGCCCCGGGTGGCTTTTCCGCTTTCAAGTTCAAAGAAAATCGGACGTGCCAGCGCCTAATTAATGGCGTGATGAAGACGTTTTCGCGTCGTAAAATTAGGCTTTGTCTACCACCATTTGCCACACTCAGGAATCAAGCCTAGCGAACGGGCCTTTTAGCTGACACCACTTTCGTCATATACCGCGACTTATTGGAAGTCAGATCGAATTCGCCGTGATCGAGCGCTGTTCGAGCTCCACAAGAAATTGATTTCGGTCTATCAAATACGATACCTACCGACCTAAAAAAATGGAATTTCCACGTTCAAATATCCCACACCTTCGAATCAAACTTCTACTAACTGCTACGACAGCACTGGTATTATTGTTGCTAAACCATTTCTACCAATTCAGGGGCCCTTCTAGACCCTGTGAAATTGCACTGAGAATCACATCAACTGCTCTGCGGTTGAGTTTTCATATAGACCTTCTCATATAAGCGGTTTCCTTTGCTCGCAGCTCGTGCGCTGGTCTTCAAGTATACAAACTCACCGATTCGATTGGTTGTTTAACCGGGGAGCGCTATATTGATTGGGCTGGTTGGCTGGTTGCATGAACTCGACCAATGACGGCCAATATGGGTAAACCTGCGCCCTGAGGACCCCAGATAAATGAGAATGCCAAATGAACTTCTTTTAATTGAGAAAGGCTGTGACATGTGAAACGTATGTCTGAGCAAGTTACATTATTATGTTCTGGGACAGACGCTCAAGTAGTTTTACGTCGCACGTTTCTTTCAACACAATCTGCTCTAATTAAGAATTCATCTGAGCACACGATACTTACTAAGAGTGTGCGTGTCGCGTGTCTAAATAGATTGTGAACAGATACTAGAAACTTTGGGCCTTCGCGCACCGCTAGCCACAATAAAGTATGACGCAGTCGTTTTCCATCAGCAACACTTCACTGTCCCTGTTATTTTGTCGATTCCTCAACAATTATATCCAACCGTAGGACACCATCTAAATTCCATCCACCCGGTATATTGTATACAAGAGGCAAATTACAAGGTGTTAGCTCATAAAATACGCGTCCATTATTATTTTGACACACCTCTGTGAAGACCTTGGGAGTGAAACAAGAAAAAGACGGTAAAGTTATACACACAGCACACAAACGCCGGAATTTTATGATCCGCACCGTAATAATTAAATGTGCCCATAGAGCCAACGCTGAATGGATTTCTTTATGCGGCATAATTGCTTTTAACTTTCTATTAGGCCGGATCAATTAGCGGATGCTGGTAAACCATTAGATGCTCTATGTTAATAATAGTTAATAAATAGAAATTGAATGGAACGGGCTCTGTGCTCATTATCACGAGGCAAAACGTGGACAATACCTTGCGGCTTGCAGCACCTGATGCAATTAAACCATATCAACACTATATGTATCCATCTAACTGCCCGATGATAGAAAATTACAAACGATCCAAGGCGAGGAATCTTCGTCAATTATATCGAGTGAAATCTAGGCAACTTTTCTCAAAGTATGATTGCATCAGTTATACACATATAGTTACATCTGACACCATGTTTGCAACGGTTTGAAACTTTCAAGTTGAAACTAGCTTGGGAAAGAATTACCTCATCTAGCAATAATGATTACTTCATGAAAATCCGGGAACACGACAAAAACTTAATAAATATAGCGTAAAGTCGTCAGAAAAAATGCCGCAATCTCTGGAGGCGAATGACGGTTATCTCTTACTTCAGTAACAAATCGATCGGCTGAGCAATCTACGGCAAATGTCAATATATCGCTCCGGCTGATTTCCTCTTTTAAATTATTTAGATACCTACTACGTATACAACTGTATCTACTGAACCATCTTGTACATACATAATATATAGCAGCGAGTATAGAAGGAACGAGGGGTTGATTTGATCATCTAGAGAAATTTTTTACATCAAATTCGCCAATCGCCTATAAAATGGTTGACTAATTGTTAAAATTGCCTTATTTTGAATTTGCACATTCCTGTATATCAAATACCTTTGCTGTACGCGGTCAGTCCCCCGAGAAAAAATAATAAATAATAATATATTTATAAAATTAGTGCCTCTCTACAAAAACGTCTCAAAAATTTTCGAAAGACAATAAATAACCCAGCACACGATCGTGGAATAAATATCTCGCCAGATAAAATATTTACCCACTGTATAAACAAAGTCGTCAGGTTAATTAGATTTCCCATGAGCATTATTACATTTTTATGGCCCCAAAACAAATTAACAATGGAGAATATCATATTAGTTTCAGTAACTGAAGTATGGCACGACCGTTATGGAGCTAATTAACTTTACATAATTCATATCACGATTTTCCGAGAAGCGGCTGCAATCGATATACCTAACTGGCTAACGATGGTGTTTCTACTTGTTCAAGTGCAATTCAAGAATGAAGCATTTGAAGAAAAAATGCGAAGCTAACCGTAGCCACATTAGTAGCGAATTTTGAAGTCTGTATGTATTGCTCCATCAAGTCGAAACTGGACTCAACTATGGCCTGAGGTGTAGGTACTGAAGATTCAAAAATAGATTATTATGTATACTATACAGGTGATTTTTTGAAATGGACCCACCCCGGATTTCTCGCGGCAAAAATTGTTCCCAGGAACGCGCCGAAACAAGTCGATTTTTACTTTGACGGGGACATCTAGGATACCCATTGTCAAATTTTCATCTTCAACCCCTTCGCTTCGCTCCCACCCTACCCTTCAAATAGCACTACCTAATGTTGTGATACATACATCAAATTGAAGGTAACAAAATTCACTTTCTATCAAACATATTCCAATTTTTTTCAAGTCACCTCTCAACCCTTCTTGAAGTTCTCTTATTGTTAATTGAAGGAAAGCTTTCCCCTATTAACTCCCGATTCTTGGAAAATAGATTTTCCAGCGGAAACAGGTCCATTCTTATTTCGAAGGAGACATCTACAACAAGTATCGCCGAATTTTCATCTTCAATCTCTCCGCCCCCACCCCACCCCACTATAAAATTTCAAATAGCAATCTGCAATATCTACCTTGTGATACATCAGACTGAAGGTAAAAAAATTTTCTTTCCGTAAAAAATAATGTTAAGTTTTTTAAACCATCCTCTAACCTAACCCTTTTCAAAAATTCTCTTGATTGGGAGGCGAAGGGGTTGAAGATAAAAGTTTGGCAATACGTGTCTTAGATGTCCCCTTCGAAAAAAAAATCGAGCTGTTTTTGCTGGAAAATCTATTTCTCAAGGATCGGCAGTCAATAGGGGGGAAACTTCCCTTTATTTAACAATGGAAAATTTTTGAGAAGGGTTAGAGGTGGTTTAAAAGATTTCAAGATATGTTTGACAGAAAGAGAATTTCAGAATGCTCTTTCTGAAAACATTTTTTTTTCAATTTTCAACCTCTCCCCCATTAAATTGGACATTTGGAGTATTTCAGGAGGTAAACGGGGGGTTTTAAAAATTTCGAAAGAGTTTTGTTCAGAAACAGAATTCAATTTCCTTCAATTCGATGTATCACAAAGTCGGTACCTATTGTCATTTTGGATTCTTGAGGTGAGGTGGGGGGAGCGAAGAGGTGAATTTGGGTGGCATTTTTTCCATAGAAAATTTTCTCTTTCGATAAGGGGGGGGGGGGTCAAAAATTTTAGAAATATTTTTTCGGAGAGAGAATTTAATTCTGTTTGATTAGATGCACCGAAAAACAGGTACTCATTTGCATGAAATTTCAAAGTTGGGGAGGGTGGGGGCGAGGGGGCTAAAGGTAGAAGTTCGCCAATGTACGTTTCAGGTGTCCCCCTCGATGTAAAAATCGACCTGTTTTTTCTCGAAGGCATCCTAACTAGACATCGGGAGTTATTCTGCCGTGCTAAGCACAGAGGGGGTATCTACATTTTGATAAATTTGATACACTGCATTTTTATGCTCATATTTTAAGGGCTATGATGATCATGATCATGTGGTTATGATGATACATGGATGGCGCAATAATTAGGCTTCTCAAATAACTGCTTCATTCATATTATACTATAACATAACGTTACAAAAACTTGGCATGAAAATGCAGTGTATCAGATTTATCAAAATGTTGATACCCCCTCTGCGCTTAGCACGGCAGTATTGCAGGTGGATAGTTTTGAAATGATCACCCGGTATAGATAGTATATTGGAAATACAATATTTGCTGGAATTAATTCAAACAAAAACGATTTTTTCACCTTGGCTAGCTTTCACTTCTTTCTTCAACGCATCAAAAGTCCTCAACTCTGGGACTGCTACAAATTAGTATACAGGGTGAAAGTTTATTATTTTTCTTCACTTCCTTTCTTTCTTGAAAAACTGATGACTGGAAAAAAACGGTTTTAGGCTAGTTTGATAGGCCATAGTCTTCCAATAAACATATAAAAAATATACCAGCCAGCAACTGCTGCGTATCACGTTACAGGATGAAACCTATTTTTCATATTTAATTTTTTTTCTTATGATGTTATACTAAACATATGAAAAGGATACACATCTCTGCAACTGCTGCTTTTTAATTTACAGGGTGAAAAATCATTTTCAAGTTTCAATTTTTTTCTTGGTGAAATTGGTCCACACAACAATCGCTACCACCAGCGGACCCTACCAACAGCGTTAGTATCTTACCCGGTCTAACCCTATCAGACATAGGTAATTCACTCATAACTGATCAAGTAGTGTTCCAGATCAAGTGATCACTCAGTAAGAAGCTATTAAAAAGAACCCATGTTTCGGAGTTATGCGGTGTTCTTTGAACGATCGCCCTCAAAATTGGATTTACGGATTTACGCCCGAATACAATTTCTTGGTTCACTGTAGCTTGTGTAACTAGGTTTTGTGCAACCGGGTGTACAGTTCGCATTGAATGCCTCCGCCACATGCACGCCAAGAATTGGATAAAATAGCTTGCGCATCACGATCACGAAATATTTAGTTAGGTACTATGGCACATCAAATGGGGAAGGCATCAAGTGAGTTCGAGATACGTACGTGTGTGTGTGTGTAGAGCAAGGGCGCGTTTTCACCCTGGAATTAAACTAAACTCCCAGCGAGGGGGAAAGACCCTCGCTCTGCAATAAATAACAGCTGATATGAATACATACTTAGGGACAATAGGAACGAACGCCCTTTTACCAGCAGGTAGGCATTATACGTGGGGCCGGAAGGCGATTTTTATACCCTCACATACAAAACCACCCACCCTAGTGTTGTTGGGGAATAATAATCCCAAAGGGAAGAACTATGAAGTAATCGCCTTGAGCGTTTCTAGGATTCGGTATTTAATTACCGGCCCAAAACATGGGGCCGTTGGATTACTGGCGTGTTTGTGCAGGCACCCACACGTCATGCTGGGTAACGAAAGCCTGGGATTTGTTCGTTTCCAGCTGCTTTTACAAATTACTTCTGAGAGACGAGAGAGAGGCATCAGAAGAATATTTCGAATAAGATTTATCTCAATTTTCTCAGAAAGTCTACCTTGTGAGCTTACTGGAAAATTGAAAAGCTACCAACAAAACTATCAAGTGTGTATACAAGTACCACCTGTACGTTTCGTTCCAATTTGTTGGTGATGAAGAACGGCGAAACTAATGTAACCGACGATTCCATTACAGCCATTATATAATTATACATATAAAGTATAGGAATACTTAATAACAATAATTGGGTAAAAAGCGCGCACGATGCCATTTGTTATTGTGCAGGTTAGGGGAGAGCACGTGAACAAACCCGCAGGACTTACATGAGGGTGTACGACGGAGCCCTCTCCCTGCATGTTAGAGGGAGGGAGTGTTTGGCTTGGATCTAACTATGCTTATTACTCACTCAACACCCTCCAAACGTCTGCGAGCGTCTGAATTGATTTCCACCGGGGATTTAGCCTGGTTAACAAAAAAGAGGACTTCTCACCCACTCTATCTCTCTCTCTCTCTCTCATCTTGCTCTCGTGCGCGCTACCTCAACTTCCCAATGTTTTTGTTTATAAAATATTAACAACACACAAAAGCAAAAGCCAGGCCGTGTATTTGTATGTTTATATGTAGATAGATATAAACGTGTCGGCGTGCGAGAGGCGGGGATGTAGGTACTACCTATGTGTGTAGGTAAAGTTGTTATAATTAAGTAGATTCATGTCGCGCATGTAGGTATAACATGTTTACTGCAAATTTATTCTCGGCAGAGTCCGGGAAAGGTTGTCGGTGACAATTTTAGCATCCTAATGTGCTATCGGGGTCGATGACTCGTTCTCTCTCGCTCTTGTCTCGGAGCTGATGATATTAATTGCGAACTACCAACGTGTGGTGGATCTCTCTGTAATTTGAGGACGAAGAAGAGAAGATTCCGTCGTAATGAGCGCCTTTCGTGGCGTCGGAACGTTATAATTTGACCTCACGAACGTGCGTGCACCGTTCACACGTCCCGTTTTTCATCCGCTCATCGCATAATATATACCTAGTCTGGCCTGGGCATAATGCGTAATTTTTCTAGTCATTTAGTCCCTTCTTGGTCCCTGTCTTTTTCTGGTGCTTTTGTGGGCAGACAATTCTAAAGTTGACAAGCATGTCTAATGGAAGCGCGTCGTGCTTCACTGGTTTTTGGTCGCGCCGAGGGGGATTACCTCCGATGAGAACTTCAGTCACGAAACGGAACTTATTCCGAAGATTAACACGTGACGGGAACGTTTGAAAATGCCGATTATGCCGGGTGTGTAGGCGGCAAAGTCTAATGGTGGTGATGCCGGTGATGGCGTACGATTATAAAGTGAGTAGGTACATGTTCTTGCGAAAAGGACTTCAAATCTTCTTCGTTTTTCAGAAGGTAGACGGAGAATAATAATCCTCAACCCGCACTTGATATTGAGATTAAATTCCTGATGGGGTAGGTATAGAGAGACGATTCTTCGATACAACCGTTGGAATTGGATAGTTTGAGAAATTTGTTCTGGTAGGATTTTCTTTCACAATGTTGAGGAAAAGAACGCCGGCTTGATTGAAACCTCTTTCAGCAAAATCCCCACCCCATGTATAAGGGGGAGCTGTGCAGATATTGAATTCTAGGATATATCGATATCGGCTCATTGAAATCTAACAATCTAACGGATTCTCCGGACGACCGACGGGGACAAAAAAGAGGATAATCGAAGGGAATGCTTACCGGGTGGCGCGCGGCCGCCACTGCTGCTGCTGCTGCCGCCGCGTTCATTCCTGCACTGGGGTACATCTTACGTCAGCAAAACATGGTACACTCAGCACCCTATTGTCGATCACACCAAGATTCCAGTAATCCTCGATCGAATGGTATATCCACAGACACAAAAAAAACACCAAAAAAACACAAAAATAAAACGCCACTAAAACACCAAATCCAACGGAGTAGGTGCACTGATGAGCGCTCCCAAAGTTGAAACTCGAAAGATCACAAATGGACCCGAGTATAGGGGGCCTAAGCCTAGAAACCCGGTTTACGGTTGCGCTTGTAAATGCCGTATATCAGAGCCTGAGTGAGACAGAGACTAACACAGCACCTCCACACCACGCCGCAGTTCACAAACGACTGCCTCACTGAAGTTCTTGTCTCCTCGCCTCCCGCCCCCCACCACTCTCGGCGCCGCGCACCGCGATCCCCAAAACCGCTAACACACACCCCACACTCCCTTACAAAAAGCCTACAACCCCTGAAAATACCGGCAGCTCGTACAGTCCCCGCGAAAAAAGGTCGACGCGACACGCGGGTAAATTGATTGATAGACTCCCTCACTCTTTTGCAGAGCCCCACGTAATTGCCAAAGGGTCTTCACGATGACCACCTTGTACGATCTCAGGACGAAATCGAAGAAATAGGTCATGTTTTAATTGGCACGATTGTGATTGCAATTAGCATGGATGTAATGCGGGGGGTAAACTGTCGTTGGTCGGCGTGTATTCCCACGCCACTGCCGGTCAGCCCCACCTGGTCGCCGCCGCGCCACTTTTACATCCGTTTGTACTCACACCCCTAAAATGATCCGTACATGTTCGCAGCAAAAAACGCAAAAAATAAAAAACAAAAAACTACCCTCAAAATGGCTGCCTGGCAGAAAGCATCTCATTTTAGCTGAAACAGGGGTCGAATCCGTCCTTGTCCCACCCACGTGATTCCACTTCAGCCCCTTTCACCCTTATAAATATGGCGCCCTGATTGCCAGTATACCAAGCTGGTCGCGACTCCACGTGGAGTGCGAGCACGGCAAACGACGCCGCCAATCTTCACAGGCGAAACCCATCTCTTGTCCAACACGAAACGCGGAATCGAAAAACCCACCCGTTTTAAACGAGCTCCTCGCCAACGACCAATCGAATCGCCGCGTCGACCAATCCCGTGCCCGGCTTGCTCGTTCGTTGCCACGCAACAGCCGTGACAGCAACGTTTCGACTCCACGTGGAGTGCCGAGGTGCCAGGACATGGCTTGCAGGTTCTGTACGCAGCGGGCAAACCAGCAAAAATAAGAGACGACCGAAAAAAATATATATGAGTGCTGATAAAATCTAGTGGGTCGGGGTGCGGGCTCTCGCTCCATCCTGGCAGAACAAAGCCGGGGCCCGGCCTACCAGTTATTAGAGGGACCCAAGGCGAATTCACAAAGGTCAAACTTTATGGCCAAATTACAATGGAACTAATTCCACATGTCTCGTCCCGATGCCGCCCCGCAACTGAGGACATGCACTTTTCGTGTTCGTTTTTCGGGGAGGTGGCGCAGAGCTCGGCCCCGGATCTGTTTTTCTTTTTTCGGTCTTTTCCACTTCTTGCACTCACCACCGGCTTGGCCCCTTCTCTTTCGTGCGGTGGACTATTATTCTAATTAATCCGGGTTTCTGCGCAACGCTCCCTATGCGTCCTGTCAGTTCTCATTCATTACTTCCACTTTTGAGGATTACTGGGCTCTCCCCTCCGCATACCAAAAACGCGCCTCATTTGTAACATCGAAACCGCATTAGTCTCTTGGCTACTGATGTTGCAATTGTTGCACTTTTCTGCTTCCTCTTTACAATCAACGGCGGCGATGATAACGCGCCTTTTTTAGACACCTCCATAATACTCTTCACTTGCCACTTGACCCCTCCATTGTTAACTGTCACTCGTAATTGATTCGAAATTTCAAGTTGTTCATCTCCCAGTTATTCATCAATGTTTCCTTCTTCCGGCATTCGGAAACAGCAGAATGGATCCAATTAACAACCTAATAATCTATTAGTGAAGATCCTTTGTTGAGTTTGTTGATGTCCTCATTATTCTTCATTTAATATTTCATTTGGAACTTAATTATCCACTCATTTTTATTCACCTACTTACAAAACAATATTGATAGGATGATAGGGGTTTTGCCCCTTGTAAATTATGATCACTTAAACCAATCTTGGTACGTAGGTACTGACTGATGATTATATGTGTACTTACTTTATTTGCTCGTTATTCTTCCCCTCGTATCCTAGTGTCCGAGTATTGTGATCGTGCAGGAAATTCTTTCTCAGATTTCGCCGGATATATCAATTTTGAAGTCCCCTAAGAAAATTGAGAAAATACTATTTCCAGAATGATGCTTCTTTCCGTCTGGTATGTGTCTGTAATCTTCCACGATAACTGCAGAACCATTGATCTAATTGAATCGAAATTTGATATGCAGGCATGGTTTTATCCTGGAATGGACTGATTCGTTTTTGGTTGTCATCTGTCAAACAAACGTGTGACTAACAAAGAATGACAGAAGCTGATTCTCACAGAGCTCAATGGTGCTCTGCAAAATATTGTAGCAAAAAAACGTGGGTGCGTGACCATAGTCACCCTCGGAAGAAGTGAAACTTCTGTAGATATGAATCAATCAGCAAACAACGTTCGAAGAGGTGTTTTTTCGTGCTCCCGCTCCGCTCCCTAACGGTTTGTATCATCTTGTTTTTCTTATTATCAATCTTATTATTATTACTATGAGTCACTCAAAGGGCAGAATACTTTCGACATGACTTTTCCACGATTAGACTTCTTTTGTTTCTTTTCTCGCTGCGCTCGGCGCTTAAACTCCCATTCTCCGTCACATGAAGTCTCACTCATACCCCTAATACAATAAATATCTATTTTCATCAATAATATTCTCCACAAATAATTATGCGAATGTGACGGATTTTCTTACTGTATAATTTTCCCCGTTATATTACAGCACGGTGGAAACTGTGTTCTGGCAGGCACAGCATGGCAATCTAATAATCTCCACAAAGTATAAGAATGTCGTTTGGAAAACTCGATCCGGTATTAATTTTATTTGAAAAAATATAAAATACAAAGGTATTTACATAGGTGTGTAGGTAGATACCTCGTGAATGTGATTTGAGGTAACTACGAGGTTATCTAGAGTTCCTACGATATCATCTTCTCCAATCAAAATAAGGCCGTAGGTTAAATTGAAATATTGACAGAATTGATATGAGTATTTCCAGTTATGTGCTCGCCACCGTACTTATATTTAGAATGTCACATTTAATTGAGGTGAAATCAACCCATTCAAAAAATTAAGGAAGATTAATGTCAAAAATCAATTTCCATACATAAAAATTTGATTATCAAACCAGTGTAATATCATCGCTATACAATCAGCTGACATCTAGAACATTAAGCAACAGTTTCAGCCTCAATTGTCGAAAATTCTTTCTCCCCTCTGGGCTTTAATCATCCACTCCTGCTTTCCTGCTTAATAGGTACATAATACCTGAAAGTTGTGTCTACATTTGGGTGTGCGGCATTCGATTTTATTTTTGAATTGTAAACGTCCGTTGAAGAATATACTCAGGGCCGGGCCTGGCTTATTTGCCGCCTGCGTGCCACTGAAAAATTGCCGCCCCCCTCACCGGCAGTGGAGAGCCTCACCAAATGCGGGACGACAACACGAAGAGCAGTCCAGTGTCGGCGATTAGTAAAAAATAGAACCGAACGCGGCGAACGCCGCAACAGCTTTTTTTCTATTTCCTGGGACGACGCTGGTCACCCCAAGGTCAGACGGGGCAGGCCTCAAAGTACAGGGTGCCGTTCGAATTCTCTGCTTATCTCCTTTATTTACAGAGTGAGCACAAAAAAATCATCTTTTTGGTTTTGCATGGATAACTTTTTTTGTTGTTGACCGATTTAAAAAATTTGCGGCTCATATTGAAGCTAAAGCTTGAGGTAAAAAGACCTGAGGATCAGAGTTGACTCAAGACAAACATTCAGAGTCAAGTGTTCAATAAAAGTTGGACCAAATCTTATGCCGGGTTCATAGACCAAAATAAGGCGTAAGGCGTAAGGAATAACGTCTAATAAATGCCTGGGTGGCAACTGATTGCTAGGGTGATCGGCCTAGTTTTTGGGCATTACTCCTTGATCTTTGAGCTTTAAACTTGGTGTATGAATCCAGCATTAAACGCCGTCTACAGCTCGTTTGATAGGAGGATTAGCTAAAAGTCACTTTTCTTTCGAAGAAATAATTTATTCTGAATACATCGAGATTTTTCTTGCTTGTCCTAGTCAAAAATTGTAGGTGAAGGAATCCAATTACAACTGCACATTCAAGAAGGAGAAACAGCCCCCTGATCACCTTAAGTTGGTCGTATCCAATTAAGACTACGAAAATCAAAACAATGAGTAATGAACAAACCAGTTTAGATAAGCTATTGTTTTTATTTTCGTAGTGTTAGTTACGACTAATTTCAGGTGAACAAGAGACTGTTTCTCCTCCTTGAACATGCAGTTGTGAATTAATTCCTTCACCTGTGAAATTCTTGGCTAGGACAAGAACGAAAGACCCTAATGTATTCAGAATAAACGATTTAGTCGAATGGAACGTGGCTATTAGCAAATCCTTCTCCGAAACGGGCTGTCGACGGCGTTGAAAATTTGGGCCACATTTCATTGAATCCTTGGCTCTGAATGTTTGTCTTGGGCCAATTCTGATTTCCAGGTCTTTTTATCTACAGTTTTAGCTTTAATATGAGCAGCAAATTTTTCAAATCGGTCAACGAGGAAAAAAGTTATCCATGCAAAACCAAAGGATGATTTTTTGTGCTCACCCTGTAAGTAAAGAAGTTAAGCAGAATATTGTAACACCACCCTGTACTTGGAGGCCTCCTATGTCTTGTTTGTGGTAAAAATTCAAGAAAAAAAATTCTTTTTCGAACGGGAGCTTCTTGACGATTCAGAAATTTTGCACTGTCTTATTGAACACCCTGTTCAAAATTTATGTGGATGTCTTGCGAAACCACGAACTGATAGCCAAAGGATCAAGTCAACGGACACTTTAAACAGAATGCAAATTCATTGTAGTAATCCAAATTTACATCAAATTGAAAAAAGACAAAAAATTTTGGAACGACGTATTGATTTGTACGTAGTTTAGTAAGTAAGTAAGTTTATTGGTGTCCCCAAAGGCATACAAATCATGCATTTTCACGTATGTTTTTGTAAGCCAGAAAAACTATTCAGAATACCTAGTTGAAAAAGCTACGATGAGAGGTCCCACGACAGACATGACGACGGTTTTTTTATTGGTAGCACTGCCAGAAACTGAAGAAAATTATAATACTCGTATAGGGTATAGGTACTAGAAATAGACCTTGTAAAGCTGAACAAGAGAATGAAATCAGAAATAGAGTATTCGATTTAAAAAATCTTTATTCACAATGAGTTAGCAATCGATACATTCCCAACTTTTAAAAAAATGGATAGTGAATGATTTCTTACAGGCTGGAAAATAATGTCGCTTTCGGACCACGGGCCGAAAGTGACGTATGAAGAGAGGTGATCTGATCCTGCTGACACTGTCTCGGAGCGCCGAGTGTTGATGGATGCGTTGTTTGAAAAGGTTGCCTATGCCTACCTGATAAAAACGTTTGACGCGAAAAACCGAGCGAAAAACTTTAAATAAAGCCAATTATTTGCATTTACATTACAGCGCCTTGCACAACTCCTTGAACCGCAGTGCTTTATTGTAATGTGTACCTATAATGCAAGTTAATCTTTCGGGATGGTCGCTCGACTTGGTCGATTTTACAATAAAATGTTGACATTGATTTTACTCGAAAGCAGTGCATCGTATCAGCCTAAACATTTCACAATTTCGTATAATAATAGTTGAAAAAAAGTGACATGCAAAGTGGGGGTCGTTTTTACCCCCACCCCCTGGTTCCACCCACCCCTCGTTGAAAATTTGAACATGATTGTAAAGCTATCTTATTGAGTATAAAAATATCAGTGGATGTGGTGAATCTCGCCCATTTTGCGGATTTTCATATAAATACTTAACTTTTTTCGGTAATGATCCCAGGAATCACCCCCTGACATATTTTTAGTACTTATGGAACATCTGAATTTAGAGACACATTATATGTACCAATTTCGAGAAATCATCGACGATGGCGATTTGCTGTAGCGTGCTATGTCCGGTAGGCTGCTGAAATATCGCATCGAGTCAGTTCTCCAATATTCCATGACTAACGGCTCGCAAATCAGATAAGCCGTGGATGGTCACAAGAGCTTCGTCTACGGCATCGGCAGTTCCCCTGATGGCTGATGGCATGGTTGGATCTCTTCTTCCTTTCCCATCTCAGTTGAGTGTCGAGTGTAAACGCTCGAGTCTTCTCGTCCACTTATTATCGCGACCGGCAAACAATATTACGTCACTGCGCAGACAAATATCATTCACCTTAATCTCCTTGCACATGTCATACAACATTCAGTTTGCCGAACATCGCTAATAATTACTCATTGTAGCTTTCAGCTTCTCCTTACCCCGCGCGCTCCATCACACATTACCCCCCGAGCAAATTATTCGTTCAACCGTCCATTAGCCGAGTTTTTGCCATAAATGACCGTTCTCTCTCTCGCCAATGAAGCGAGCGCGGCCTTAACTATACACTTCATTATTGCACTGTAATTTAGTATTAATTAGCAGGAGGTGCAATACATTTGCAGGTGTGTACGATCAAACATATTTCTCGACATAGATCATCTTCACGCGGGAAACACTATACCTATACCTACTTGATAAAATATACGGAGTGGGTAGGTAGGTGTACTGGATACTGGAGGGACTCGGGACTCGACTAACTTTTCATAAAACATAAAATTATGCCCGTGGCATGTGGAGCCGCATCAAGTCCAAACCAAAACACAATGATTTTGGATCGAATACGTGTGAGATGCCATGGTATCTTGATTACCATCGGCCACTGATACGGCGCGTATCTGATGGCCACCCAAGAAGCAAGCAAGAAAGGGAGAATTCCAAATTGCGCAATGCCGGGTAATTTGCCAATTTCGAAATCTCGTAATACAAAATGCTGGATCATTTCATTTGATGACTTACGCAACCTCTTGCAGAAAACCTTTTACAACTGCTGACTCTTGAAAATGTGAAAGATAAAACCACCATCAGTTTCAGGTTTTTTTTGTCTGAATCTCCATGGTCTGAATGATACAGGGTGTTTCATGACTTATACGACATAGCTTAGCGATAGATCCAGTTTTTTGAGGCGGATCCGGATCTGGCTTCGAAATTTTTCTAAGATCCTGCGTTTCAAAGTTACAGGGTGATTTATGTATTTTGGTCAAAACTTTCATAGGTCATAACTTTGGAGCAAATGAATGGAATCGAATGAAATTTGACAGGAAATATCTCTTACCACGAACAATCATAATGACCAACAAGGCATGAAAAAATTCAGGGCCGGACTAAAAAAAATGGCCCCATCAATTCTTGGGGCAAGAAAGCCATTTTCGCATCAGATTCCTAAAAAAATGCCATTGTATTTGGAAAGTTGAGAAAAAATGCTACAGAATCAGCTATCCAATACGAACGGCACACCTCAGAAGGTTTAGTAAAAAAATAAAATAAAAAAATTGAAAATTTTAATAGCGATATTTCCTGAATGATTTGAGATAATTCATCGCAATTACTACTTTTCAAACAGTAAACGAGCAACATTTGAAAAAAAAATCAAAACTCCTAACAATAGGTGATAAATACATTACATGTTATTAACAAATGGTTTTCAAAATACCCTCCCCCAACTTCGACGCATTTTCCACATCTCATCACTAAATGTCTAGTGGCTTTTCGAATGGTTGGTGTATTGTTCCGCGTTTCATTAGCAGCTGCAATGATCTTCTCTCTACAATCCTTCCTGGTATTCATTTCCGTCTTGTAGACCTCTAAATCTTTCATGCGGCCCCATACATAGTAATCTAGGACTGTGAGATCAGGAGATCTGGGAGCCAGGAATGAGGACCCCCGCGACCAATCCAGCGATGGGGGTATTCTGCATCCAAGTATTCTTTGGCGTTTGATGGAAAATTAAGACAGTGCTCCAATTGCATTCTGATGTAGAATTGTTCTTCTTCCTAATCATAAATCTCCATAATTATGTGCCTGTTGTTTCGGGGCCTGTTCAAATTGCCATATTTTGGGAAATAGAGCAGCTGCAGACACCGGCACCTCTCTAATTGAAGCTTAGATTTAGGGCTTATTTCCACAAAAAAAGAAGAATTGTATTGGTTGAACGGTTTCTGAGAAAATCACGCCGAGATGTTTTAGCTGGGATGCACTGTCTTGGGTATTAAAGTAAAAAATGAAAAAGGACCTACCTTGTGACGTCCAGCGCCGTGATATGGAGAGAGCGCTCTCTGTGCATGGTCCGCTGATGTCCAGCGCGTCACGGTAGGGTAGGTTGTGGGTTGAAAAATGGAGTGATACACAATAACAATAATGAGAAGTCCGAAATCGCCCTCGCACAACGCGGGTGGCGAAACGGAACTGAGGAGAAACGAAAAAAATGAAGAGAACCTTCAAAACTGAAACTAAAAAATTCCCACTTATGGGCACACGAAAACCCTCATGCCACGGTACAAAAGAACTCTCAGCGGAGGTTTTCACTGAATTTGTGGTGCGGAGTGGTTGACGACACTTTAATTGGGCTACATTTCTTTGAGGAACGGCTAACGGGGGAAGGCTATCTAAACTTCCTCCAAAATGTTTTGCCTATTTTCAACAAAATGGGGCACCGCCTCATTTTTCATTAAACGTCAGAGAACACTTGTACGCAGAGTACCCCCATGGCTGAATTGGTCGCGGGGGTCCTCATTCCTGGCTCCCAGATCTCCTGATCTCACAGTCCTAGATTACTATGTATGGGGCCGCATGGAAGATCTAGAGGTCTACAAGACGGAAATGAATACACCAGGAAGGATTGTAGAGAAGAGATCGTTGCAGCTGCTAATGAAACGCGGAACAATACACCAACCATTCGAAAAGCCACTAGACATTTAGTGGCGAGATGTGGAAAATGCGTCGAAGTTGGGGGAGGGTATTTTGAAAACCATTTGTTAATAACATGTAATGTATTTATCACCTATTGTTGGGAGTTTTGATTTTTTTTTTGAATGTTGCTCGTTTCCTGTTTGAAAAGTAGTAATTGCGATGAATTATCACAAATCATTCAGGAAATATCGCTATTAAAATTTTCAATTTTTTTTATTTTATTTTTTTACTAAACCTACTGAGGTGTGCCGTTCGTATTGGATAGCTGATTCTGTAGCATTTTTTCTCAACTTTCCAAATACAATGGCATTTTTTTAGGAATCCGATGCGAAAATGGCTTTTTTGCCCCAAGAATTGATGGGGGCCATTTTTTTTAGTCCGGCCCTGGATTTTTTCATGCCTTGTTGGTCATTGTGATTGTTCGTGGTAAGAGACATTTCCTGTCAAATTTCATTCGATTCCATTCATTTGCTCCACAGTTATGACCTATCAAAGTTTTGACCAAAATACATAAATCACCCTGTAACTTTGAAACGCAGGATCTTAGAAAAATTTCGATGCCAGATCCGGATCCGCCTCAAAAAACTGGATCTATCCTTAAGCTATGTCGTATAAGTCATGAAACACCCTGTATAATAGGTTGTTACCTTTTCCACTCCTGCTCAGTGCCGGCCTTAGCAATTTTGGCGCCCCGGGCAAGAATGCGAAACCGCCGCTCCTACCTTGGGTCCGCGAGCGAAGCGAGCAAAAATAAAGTATTTTTCTTGCAATAATGGAGCTTTGTGTGCTTTTACAGAAGCAAATTCGGTGATCGCCGCTGACAAGTCGTTTTTTGCTTTCATAAACTATCAATTTTTTTGATTTCAACCGCGATTTTTCCGCCCCTATGAACTGGCGCCCCGAGCGATCGCCCGTCTCGCCCTACCCTAAGGCCGCTACTGCTCCTGCTGATGGAGTTGGAGCGGATTTCAATGGTAAACTAAAAGCGTGCAACGGCGCTGTAACACTACTGCCGTAAACAAATGGATAATGACAATGTTGACCGTAAGCAACTTCCTCAGGTATATCTTGCGCAAAAGTTCAAAGCCAAACACAAAATCCCTTAAGCCGGACATCAGACAAACTGCTCATGAAATGTGGATAAAGTTATTAAACACCCTGAACTGATAAGGCAGTCGCAGTTCGGCTTCGGTAATTACGTTTAATTATTTTTAAATTAAAATATTTTCAGACTGAAACTGCACGTTGATACAGCACGGCAGTGCGGGCCAGAAGGAAACATAACAAACAAAATATCCAGTCATGCAGTAAATTTTAATAACGTCCAATAAAATATTTAGCGTGTTCGAGAGCTCAAATGCAGAGACTAGCCGAAGTCATTTGAGGAAAATAAATATAAAGGAGAGAGCGCCAACGAACGTCTCCCCATCCACTTTCCGACGTGTCTTGGGGCAAACTTTTAAATTACAAAATAAGAAGACAAGAAGAGAAGAATAAGCAGCTCTAGCCCCGTCTGCTAAATATTTAACATCGACTTTATTATGGCACCCAGGGAGACCGAGGCAAAGTAAAAACGCTCAACTGACTCTAATATTCCGCCAGGCCGTTTCATTTGAGGATGATAAAACATAGGGAAATGGGAATGTTTCAAATCGAAATACTTTTGCATCCGGGGAATACGATTTTCATGACCACTTAAATCTACTTTTACGAAATCATCTTTTGAAAAATTTCTTTAAATCAGTTCAAGTTCAAACAAAAGGATTGGGGAAATCTTCTCAACCTTCTTATAGTACCTTTCATTATCCAGCGCGCCATCAGCGCGCATACTCGTCTGCTAAAGTAATGGCGTCAAATACAAAATTTGCGAACAAATGCTAGAAAATGGCGTGAAAAACCGCCATAGAGTTGGAAAATACGCGCCGCAGCGAACAGGGTAATAGGCTAGAGGTTAATACACACTAGTGATTACTTATTTTTTATCAAAAAGTCCGCATTGTCCATTAAATTATAAATAACTGCGTTTTACATTGATCGGATATGCGTACGCAACCCATAATGCAACCCCCACCAACTCTATTTTTAGTTTGACAAGCAACGGCCGTGACTTTTCGCTGCTGTCTGCTGTCAACGTCAACTATTTATTCGCCATTTTGAAGTTCGCTCCGACTGTCGTACGTTTGTAAACAAGTGGGCCGCTATTCTTGAATCGGGTGAGAAAAGTCCCTGGGAGTTTTATATAATCTGTACTACACTTTTGTAGCGAAAGTTGCCTAAAAACCATGATTTTAGGCAACATTCGCTACATCAGTGTACTGCGGAATGTATTCTACTCCCAGGGACTTTTCCCACACGATTCAAGAATAGCGGCCCTGTGCTCTTCAAAGTATAAAAATCAGTTTTTTTCAAAACTAAATCAGCGGTGTTATCCTTCCAAAAATCATGGAAAAACAAGTGAAAGGGGCCGTGAAACATTGTGCTCATGGGAATTGGCACAGTGATGGTCGATATAATGACAAAAGTATGTATTTCTTTATCCGATTCCCAAAAACGTGCTTAAAATACCGTAAAAACTTGGTACTGGAGAAATTTGAAAAACACGTAAAGTCTTGCGAGGAATGTGACAAATGTGCACGGTGGGTGAAGCCGAGGGTGAAGCTGTGTAACCGGAAAAATTTCATTCTGAAACGGGTCACCAAGGATAGGTAGCAGTTATTCATGATTTTATAAACAATGCGGACTTTTTGATGAAAAATAAGTAATCACTAGTGTGTATTAACCTCTAGCCTATTACCCTGTTCGTTGCGGCGCGTATTTTTCAACTTTGTGGCGGTTTTCTTGCGATTTTGTAGTATTTGTTCGCAAATTTTGTATTTGACGCCATTCGAGCATGCGCGCATGTTGAAATTTGGCGCAAACGTTGGGTATACCATTATAATGAAAGTTACTATTATGTTTCAACGTATTTTCCAATTTTGGAAAAATCGTCAGGCAGCATTTTGCCGTTCCGTCCGGCCGTCTGTCCCTCTGTCCGTCCGTCCTATTACATATCTCCTCCTAAACAAAAAATCGTGGGATCGTATTTTTAGGGCACTTTCGCAGGAAATCCACTATTAGCCGCGCTTTGAAGTCCGTCCGTCTGTCTTGTAGTTAAACTCCTCCTAAACGAATAGTAGTAGCTCTATCGGGTTTTTTCAAATGATATTCAACTTTCGGCGGATAGGAATAGGTACAAAGAAATTGGTGAGGCCACGTGATTACAAAAAACACGTGAAATAATGTTTGAAAATTAGGTATATACCGCTGAGGTACAAAAACTTCAAGGTCAAGGATTTTTGCTTTGATTTTTGTCCATTAATGTTAAACAAGATCGTCGTATTCAGACTTTTCTGTTTCGGGTTTGAAAGACAAATATAAAGCGACAAGTTAAGGATACCAGACTTGAGTTAACGGAGGTTGAATGTAACGGAAGTTACTTACTTAGTCCATTAATGATTTTTCAAGTTTCAAAATTAAATTGTTAACGATAACAAGAATGACAACTTCGTTAAATAACGATTAACAGATTAACGATTTGGTGACCAGCTTTACCTGAAACCATTCTAATTAACCTTTCAATTTACTATTGTGATGTGAAAGGTAGATTGATATTCATCAAAGCCGATTTTATTGATGAAATTCAAACATTCAATTTGCCAATCGTTCGTTCTCAGTTCGAATAAAACTTTTCAACAAAACGTCCGCTATCTTCGCTCGCCATATTGAACTTCTTAATATTGTACCGATTTTGTAAAACTGGAGGCCTATACGTATATTACAATCAACTTCCGCATACAAAATGCTTTGTCTGTTGAAAATGCTTTCGATGGCTACAGTGACTTGCCCCACATCCACTTGTCAGAACGAAACGCAAAAACATCAAAACTTCAAAAAAAGATCTTGAACTACCGCCCCTTTTCTGTCTCCTGAAATTGAAAAAAGTCAATTCATGATTGTAAGGTCGATTTGATTTGCCGCCATTTTGGTCCAGCCGCCATACTGAACTTTTTTTTGTTAGTGAAGCGATCCTAATGAAACTTGGTACGTTTGTCTCATTACCTTTTTCTGGTTTATTATTGACCTCATCAATCTTGGTTTTTGTATCCTCGACTAGGACCAAGAGGGATCAGTTCTTGATTAATCGACTATAAAGACTACTCTTGACATTTGGCACTTGATTACTTAATTGCGCAAAGGCTGGAATAGGTAACATGCGTACTCGAAATGTGATCACACTCACACACACACACTCCAGTCCTGAGAACTTGATCTCCACAATACATTTGGTAAAAATGCGCTCTATCTGATAGGCAGGCTGATAGATTATCTACCATTGAAAAGTCCCAAATAACTCGTGTTATGATTATATTGATCGTATCGGTTGTTATCTAAGATTTTATTGTTTGGTATAAACATTATTTTTTAAACATTATTAGAGCACTTAGTCGATTTACCGTTATTATTCATCGAGTGCTGATACTATAGTTGATATATTTTAAAGAACCCCAGTCTGAACATTGATAACGATGAAGTGCACTTACAAATTCCTCAAAAAACAACACTTCAGCAACAGGATACAACACAACACTTAACCTCAATCACGCACTTGAGGGTACTTAGTTCAAATATCAAAAGCAATTTTCCAAAGCATCGTTTTTCAATTAATTATTGTCAGAAAAGTGAAGGCTCATGGTGAGTTTCAGCGCACTTCTTCAAATAGTCCAGGTACTAAGGGAAAAAACTCTGCACTTGGTGATAAAGTTTCGAAACTTGGCACACATATTATTTGAATTATTCTCAACACACCTGATACCTGTATATGGGGCACACTCGACAGGTGGCGTCTTCAGGGTGAAAAATTAAGTTGAAAAATTTAAAAATTTATATCTGGAGAACCAAAAATGCTAGTGTCTTTGTAAATATATATTTATTATTTTCTGCTCATGAAAGTCCACCAAACAGTTTGAAATATCTTATATCTTCCTTTAGATATTTTGAAAAACGTAAAAATGCTCGAAAAAATGACTTTTCGTCCATAAATCAGCAAATTTTCAAGGTTTTAAAATATAACTTGGTATTTCTACTATGTGGGATTTTACAAATGGAATACAATCAGGAGCAGATTTCCAAGCCCCTTATTCTCAGAAATACGATGGGCAACTTCTTCTTGTCTTTACGGCGGCCATTTTGAATATCAATGACATTTTGAATATAATAATATTCACGGGAGACAAAAGACACGATCTAGATGGCAACAGCTATGGTCTCAAGTTCCAGAAAATAAACTGAACAAAGTAATAGGCTATCCACAATGATGTTAATACGGGGTGTTTATAAGAATCTGTGATCGCGGGAGGCATGGGTCAGGCCGAAAAACGCAGTAACAGGCGCAACTGTAGTGATCGAAAGCGGATTCCAAAGGCGATGCGATCACAGACGTTTATAAACACCCGGTATTAACGTAATGTTATCCGGCAATGGTAATGTTAGCATTCAAAGCAATGAGTTTCAAATGGTGACGTTCACAATCATGTTAGCGGCCATGGTAAGCATAACCCATTGAAACTCGTTGCTTTGAAATGCTAACATTACCATTGCCGATAACATTACGTTAACATTAACATCATTGGTGGACGGGCTATTAGACCCTTTGTCAGTGTTTTGACGACCCTTTGAGAGAGGTCGATTCACTCAACAAAATAGGATAGCCATCTTGAACAGTCCAGACCATTAGACAATAAAATAAAATTCAGAATTCAGAACACTCACTGTGAGAAAACCATTTTCGCTGATCAGCAAGGCCAGTAAACAAAAAGCTGGTGTGGATTTTTACTAAACCAGTAACATTTAACAGTAAAATTAAAATAAATAAATAGGTACAATAAATGGCAGCTTCAAAGAGAATTAAAGTTTCGAATACTCGAATCACACTTCAAATGTGATTTCAAATTAAATAAGGCATCAAAATCCTGTAAAGCAGGCCACTTCTGATTTGCGCCCGCAGTGACGCCATAGGTTTGAAAGAAATATTTATACTTACCTATTCTTCGAAAACCAGCGGAAAATGGAGGCGATTGTTTTACGATATGAACAGTTGGATCAGAAACTGTAAGTATAGAAACACTAATTTTTTTCAAATTCAATTCAAATGATTTATTGTTTTTTGAGAAAAAACTCTCATAACAATTGTAGAACAAGATCACCGTTAACACTAATACTAATACATTTTAAAACAATACTGGTACACAAACCGTTCAACACATTTTAAAATATCACGTCATTCGTTAAAAGCGAATGAGCGGAGCTTAAGCATAGCCATGATGTAATTTCCTAGCCTCTTAGCGCCTCTCTGGTCAATACCCCTCAAACAAACAATCAAATCGTCAAACGTCCTCAGCCCCGCAGGAAGAAGAGATCTCAAGCTGCGGTACAGGGGACATTCAAAAATCAGGTGATCAAGACTCTTGTGGCAGTGTAAATTACACAACGTACAAAATTCAGAGGTGTTTATGTTATAAGTATTTCCATTGAAAGAAAATTTGAGCGAAAAGTTATTGGCAAGTCTCATTTGTGCCACAAATCTCATAAAGTGTATTGGAATTTGAAATTCCAGATACTGCTGAGGCTCCTGCAAAATGGGTGGAAGGAAAAACACCGACTGTGGGTCGCGCTCCAGATATCTCAAGTCCTCTATAAACAATCTCTCCCTTAACGCGTCAATCATTTCAGCCTTTCTCGAGCTTAAATTTTCAAAATCAAGGTTATCCCAGAGATCGCGACAGTTCACAACTTCAAAGAGCTCAGCGAGCCGACCTGCCCAGTTATAACGCATATCGACGGCGGACTCGTCGACCGAGTACAAACTGACCAGCCTGTCAAAGCACGCCCTAGAATATCTGCTGGTGGGCATCCGGAGTAATTTCAACAGCCAGGCAAGACAAGATTTAAATGTCAAGAGGGAAACCCTACTTATGCCCGTCTCCAGTCGGATCAACGAACCAGAGGTCGACTTAGGCAAACACAAGAGTCGTCTAAAAAACTCCATCTGAACTCTCTCCAGCAGATCAGGATATCACATCCCCCACAAAGGCAGGCAATGAGAAACGGACCCCAAAATCGCTGATTGGAACAGTGTCATCCTAGAAGACCACGAATTTAATTTCGATCTGATCATCAGGTCAAAAACCGCAGCGAATGCTTGCTTAGACCTCAGTACGGCTGCACGTGTCATTTCGAGGAATAAAGAGAACGAAGAAAATGTGATCCCAAGGTATCGGTACTGCTTGACCACCTCAACCTGTTCATTATTGAAGTAGAAAACACCACTAGGAGAAGGCCCACCTCCCCTATGAAAGCAAAGGATTTTAGTTTTCTTCGTGTTGACATCTAACTCATTTTCCAAACAATACCTTTCAAGCAGACCGAGTTTACGACCGAGGTCCACCTCCGAATCCGCGAGGAGCACCAGGTCGTCCGCGTACAGAAGCATCTTTATGTCCCTGACGCCATCAATAAACAAACCTGAGGAACCGTTGGACTTGAAAAAAGTTTCCATATCGCCTATATACTGTGAAAAAAGAAATGGGCTGAGGCACTCTCCCTGCAGAACACCAGTCGTTACATCAAACCACTCCGTGAGCTCATCGTCGACCCTGATCCGAACCGAAGCACATTCATAAAGAGACCGAACAATTCTTATGATCTTAGAGCTGAGACCGTTTTTGTACAACTTGAATAATAATTTAGAATGATTTATGGAGTCAAAAGCTCTTTTAAAATCTACAAATGCAGCGAACACTCTCCGACGCCTCAGCCTAACGTGGATCTGAGTGACACAACTAAGCGCGAACACGTTGTCCAAACAGCCACGGTCCTTCCGAAATCCTGACTGGCACTCAGGAACAGCCCCAGCTAACTCGGCCCACCCCAACAATCGGTTCAGTAGTATCTGAGTAAAAATTTTAGTTTGACAATTCACCAGAGCTATCCCTCTGTAATTGTTCGGGTCATCCTTTGGCCCACCCTTGTGCAACATTCTCAAAACGATTTCCGACCATCCCACAGGTAAACATTCAGTGTCAAAAATTCTATTAAACATGGTGACCAAGTACAGTAGCCAATTCTGAGGCAAATACATTAGAAATTCGCTTCGTATGCCGGCACAGAAACACTAATTTAAAATCGATACATTTTTCCCAATTAAGTATCTATAACACACTACTACAGTGTACCACACTTATTGCTATTGGTACGGGGTGTAATTAAAATGATACAGTAATAAGTAGGTATCTAATAATGAGTAAGTACCTACATACCTATCTACATAGATAGCTGCATGAGCAGGTCCTCGATTCAAGTTCAGAGTGATACAAATAACTTACTGCTGCGTATTTGATAAGAATCCAATTGAATAAAAAATAAGAAAAATACCGCTGTCATTGCTTCTCGAAATCCGAATATAAAAACTTTCTCATGTTCTGTTCTCTTATCAGTTTGTAGAAAAGGCTTCTTAATTATTAGGTATTAGGTATGGTATATCTATGTTGTAGGGCACAGGGTGGCCGCAAACCTTTGACCATTAAGGACGGAGTTGAATTGGTAAAATAGGCGAAATCAATCCCTGTGGGTTTATTCCTTATTGACGGATTCTTACCAATTTGGTCTTTTTCGAAAGCTACAAGGATGTACTTTGGTTTGAGCCCATTGGCATTTCCAAAATCCAAAAATCCAAAAAATTATTTGAGACCAAAATGGTAAGAATCCGTCAAGGAATAAACTCACAGGGATTGATTTCGCAACGCGTATTTTACCAATTCAACTCCGTCCCTGAATCAAAAAGATGATTCCTTGATAAATTTCGTGAATTGTGCAAGAACGTAGATGTAGAAGCTGGGTGGTAAAATTTAGTGTTCTCCAATAAAAGGCAAACAAAAAATGACAAAACCAATTGAGGACTTTGCCGACTTTGGGTAGTTGAATACCTCATATCTACAGGCACAGGGTGTTACACTTTCTTTTGTCAATACTTTAGGAGATGGTAGAGCATCAAAAAATTAGTAGACTTTCTCGAAAAAATGTATATCGGAAACGCATTATAACGTAGATAAAGGCTTTCAAAGTTAAGTCGTTTAAAAATGGTTTCGGTGTTATAACTCCAAATTTAATTTTTAGATTTTGATCAAATTTGGTACACAAAGTAAGTTGATGCATACCTACAAGCTGGTTACACTGACTTCTGCCAAGTGTGTGCATTTTTTTTTATTCTTCAATAATTTTTTAAAGAACTTTTTTTTGCGAAAGTACTTTTTTTTCGATGCTCTACCATGTCCTAAAATATTGACAAAAAAAAGTGTAACACCCTGTATAATGTATTGAGGCAAAGGTTTTTTATAGGTATTTGTTGTTATAAGAAAACGACCTTGAGCAAAAATTGTCAAAAATATGTTTTCAGTTTTTTCGTCTTGAATGAGTTCAGTAACTTGCCTCTCAAAATTGGATATAGGTCCGAGGGCACCCTGTATAAAGATTTGAAATCAGTTCACAAGTCTACTGTGGATATTCAGAAACCACATCACCAGAATTTATTATAACAATAATGTCGCAACTAAATGTTTGACGTTATCTTTACATCTCATCACTAAAACATACAGCTGTCTGGTGTGTATTAATGCTCTCGGATAAATTAAATTCTGTTTGCGGAGTAAACTTTTTTTATTACTGAATAACAAATTGTTTATCTTCCCATTAACGTGAGCTTTTTGTTATTGTGACCGATCATTTTTGTTCATTTGGGGAAAGGGCTTATATTTATTTCTAGATTCTAGAAGTGCTTTTACACATATGTACCTATGATCGGCGAGCGGTCATCATATTATCATACATAGGTATTTCAAGTTTTACGTCTCAAGACTCTCAAGATATTGATCTTTATTCTTTATCAAGGGACAAGGCGAAGGTCTCGTCATCCAACCCTTATAATATTTATGTAGATTGTAGACAGGCGCTGATAATAATTAGTAAACAATAATGAGTGGATATAGGGAACGTCAGGCCCAAAGATTTAGAGAAGATTTATTATTTATGTCTTATGGACCATATCCGCTTTGCAGAGACAGAAATATTATGACAGGATTGACACGTAGAGGGATCAATGTTGAAATATGTATTTACCTAGAACTCATAAATACGAGTATAGGTACTTACAGTAGATCGCTTTAATAAGCCTCGTCATACAGAGTAGATTTGTGACCGCTTCTTTTTTCATGATTTTTCGCACTAAATATTACTTACCTACTTTTCTCGGTATAGTTCGTCAAAAGTTAAGCATAGACCAAAATTTGCTCCAATTTCAAGCAAAGATTTCTTCGGGAAAAGATATTCGATTTGAAAAAAAAGTATGGTGCCTGGTAGAGATTTTCTTTAGCTACAAGACGCTGTGTCGACTTACGTCACCATCGACTTTGTCCACGATATACCAGGATGCCAAAGGAAAGAGTGCCAAAAGTGTTAATTTTTGAAGTCGTGGAACTTTTTTTGGAAAAATTTCGGTTTTTTTTTTCTTCAGGTTTAGAAAGGGGATTAGTCCAGTCACTATGTCTTTCTCCTTCGGAAAAATTAGTAGAGGGTTGAAATTTTGTACACGCATTCCTTTGATTGTCATGAATGGCCTGTAAAAAGTCCCCTAAAATCCGAGCTTAGGAACTTTGGATAATCGCCATCAAGTGTTAAAAAGTCGTTTTTTCGGCAAAGAAGTCATTTCTTTATTGCAAGATGGTCATTTTTGTAATTAAATGATTGCGTATTACCATCTTGACAATCGCCATACACTATTTCTACTTTTGCGTAGATGGCGGATCCAAGATGGCGGCCAAGAAGGAAAAACAGTTGACTGTCTTATTTCCATTAGTAGAAGACCTAAAAAATGTCTGATGATTGCATCTCATTTCTGACATAATTTATCATGGAAATACCAAGTTTTACTTCAATATCTCGAAAAATCACTGATTTATTGAAAAAAGTTGACTTATGAAAAATTTTCAGTTTTTTCAGAATATATCAAAAACGGTCGAAGATATTTCGAAACCGTTGACAATATCTTCGTAAGCATAAATTAACGAATATATAGGGTGATTTTTATGTCTTCAGCTATTTTGGTTTTTGAAGATTTTTTTTCTTCATTTCTTTTCTCGACGCGTTTGGTATTACGTTATTTAGCCTGAAGAAATTGCCACGATGCAAAAATTATTTGCACATCATGTTTTTACTAGTTTTTGATTAATTGTAAATGTAGTTGCAGAGTAAATATCAGCTATACCCATGCAAATGCCATATTCAGCAGGTTGAGGGAAGTGAAATATAAAAAAAAATACCTCAGGAACCGAAACAGCTGGAGACATTCAAATCACCCTATGTATTCGTAATTTTTTGCTTACGAAGATTTTGTGGACGGTTTCGAAATATCTTTGACCGTTTTTGAAATATTCTGAAAAATCTGAAAATTTTCCACAATTCAAGTTTTTCCAATAAATCAGTGATTTCTTCAGATATTGAAGTATAGCTTGGTATTTTTATGATGAGTTATGTCAGAAATAAAATGCGATCATCCGACATTTTTTAAGTCTGCTACTAATGGAAATAAGACAGTCAACTGTTTTTACTTCTTGGCCGCCATCTTGGATCCGCCCCCTACGCAAAAGTAGAAATAGGGTATGGTGATTGTCAAGATGGTAGTACGCAATCATTCAATAACAAAAAGGACATTCTTGCTATAAAGAAATTACTTCTTCGCCGAAAAAACGCCTTTTTAACACTTGATGGCGATTATCCAAAGTTCCTAAGCTCGGATTTTAGGGGACTTTTCATAGGTCATTCCAGACTATCAAAGGATTATGTGTACAAAATTTCAACCCTCTACTAATTTTTCCGAAGTTGATTCTATTTTTTGAACATAGGCCTTGTTTACGCGAGGTTTAAAACTGGTGTTAAGGTCCGTAACATCAATGTTATCGTCCGCATAAACACCTCTAAACGCAAGTTTCGCAACAGCTGTTAAGCTTAGCTAAATGTGATTTTAAATTGCATTTAGTAAGCAAACAAGTGTTGGCAATCGCACGAAAACGCCCATGCCCATCCGCAGTACACTGATGTAGCGAATGTTGCCTAAAATCGTGGTTTTTAGGCAACTTTCACTACAGAAGTGTACTGCGGAATGTATTTTACTGCCAGGGACTTTTCTCACACGATTCAAGAATAGCGGCCTAGGTTAAAGGGCTGTCGGCTGTCATTTTGGTCGGCGCGCGTAAACACTCCTAACTAACCACTGTTGAAATCTCTGCTAAGCCTCGCGTAAACAAGCTCATAGTGACTGGACATCAATATCTCGAAACGGTTTTTGACTTTAGATCGTATTTTGTTTCTCCAAAGAGTTCTTGATTTTTTTGTGGAATTTGGATTTTTTGATACAGAATTTGCTAGAGCTGTTGCTTTTTCTTGAAGATTCACAGAAACGAACACAATTGCTGGATGAATTATATCATGACAAAATTTGACCTCATGGGCCCCCAGTAGAGATTATCTTTTGGACCTCTTCATGGGATACCCAATGAAGCACGCTGCGACATCACATTGACACGTTGCAACACCCATCATGGGTGATTTTGTTACTGCCCAAGTCACTGGATAATGCATATTTCCAAAAGTGATATCTTCTAGACGAATAGAGGTAGGAGGTAGGGTAGAGCCATCATTTTTTTTTCAATTTCAATCGGACACATTATTGGCCATTCGAGCATGATGTGCAAATTTTTCACGTTCATACCTTTTCAGTAGTGGGGGGTAAATTTGACGTTTGTCATGTCGAAACTTTTTACTTGTAGTTGTCATCATTGAAATGTCAACATGAATGTTTGCTGTCATTTTCAGCTGATAAATTTCAAGTTTGCGTTCGGTGTTTTTCTTATTCCTCAAAGTCCAGGTTTCCTCAGAAAACCTTTGTTGGTCTTTTGTTTCCGCTACTGATGTGGAAGCGGTAGATTACATTCAAGCTGACATTTCAATGATGACAAATACAAAAAAAAATAGTTCTGACATGACAAACGTCACAATTACCCCCCACCACTGAAAAAGTAGAAAGAGAAAAATTTTCACATCATTCTCGAATGACCAATAATATGTCCGATTGGAATCAGAGAAAGAATTACGGCTCTACTTCTATTCGTTAACGGCGGGGCTAACGGCCAAAAATGGAATGATCTGTGCATTTTGTGATCAAAGCATGAAATTTGGCATACGTGTTCAGAAGACCCTCCTTTGCAATTCAGAATGTGGCGCCACGCAAGATTTCGCACCAGAGGCACTGTATTGCGGTTAATATACCTGCTAGGGGTAAATTCTGCAAAAATGGTTCCTGGCCGGTCTCTGGTACCGCAGTCGGTATTTTTTAGTTCTGTTTAGCTAAAACTACATGTAGAAATGAGTGAAGAGTGCATTATCGCAAGAAAAGTTCTAAATGCTGCCTGTATACGTTGTTTTGATACATTTTAAGGCCAACTTTGTTTTAGTACAGGAAACATGGTAAAAAAATTTCCAAAACCTCGGCAACAATATGAACGTCCTGAAAATTTGATATTCTGTTCAGAATTAAGTGCCCTACTACATATCCAAAATTGCCAAAAATCGCACCCCGAGGCTTCGAGTTATGGGAGGGGGGTAAAAGATTGCAACTCAAAATTAAAGGTATGGAACCCGATGGAACCCGTCAATCCAGTGGATGCAAATACGTCGTAGCTCGACGCATCACCTCCCGTAGATACAATTTTGGCACAAAAAGTGTCGATCATTGTTAAAGGGGGGTCGCGGGGGAGGGCGAGACTCGGCTGGGTGGCTCTTTTTTGCTTCCTGGGCCATCGACCACGACAAGATTGGTATCTTTTCCGACTAAATTCAATGTCCTGAACTTGAATCCGATGTATAAATTTTGACAAAAACAAGTTCAAACAAGTCAACTTGAGAAAACCTGTTTTTTCTTTGACAATTTTCACACAACTTGTTTTTACTGTTAGAGGCATTCATCTTTGAAAATATTTCAGAGGCCATTAGATTCAACTGTATTCTTCACGAAAATCATCCATTCGATCTGTAACTTTGTTTTTCAAGATAGAAAAAATCGATTTGAACTTAAGTCGGCACAGCCCGTCGTCTACTACTGACCAGAACACTACACCGATGCATCTTTAAATGAAAATAGCCCAAACTATCTGAAAAATTGTAACTCATCTTTGAAAGTTCGAGGATCTGTGCAAAACTGAATTCCCTATAACATAAACAAAATTGTCATAAATCGCAATGCAGGGTATTGAGTTATTACTTGAAGGTGTATGCTGTAGTGTTCTGGTCATTAGTAGACGCCGGGCAGTGCCGACTAAAGTTCAAATCAATTTCTCCTACCTCGAAAAACAAAGTTACAGATCGAATGAATGATTTTCGATAAGAATACAGTTTAGTCCAATGGCCTTTGAGATATTTTTAAAGATGAATACCTCCAACAGTGAAAAAAAGTTTTGTGAAAATATTCAAAGAAAAAACAGGTTTTCTCAAGTTAACTTGTTCGAATTTGATTTAATCCAAATTTACACATAGGATTCAAGTTCAGGACATTGAATTTAGTCGGAAAAGATACCAATCTTGTCGTGATCGATTCTTCATGACCCAGGAAGAAAAAGAGCTACCCAGCCGAGTTTCGCCCTTCCCCAAGACTCCCCTTCAACAATGATCGACACTTTTTGTGCCAAAATTGTATCAACTGGTTGTGATGCGTCGAACTACGACGTATTTGCATCCATTGGGTTGACGGGTTCTATCGGGTTCTATACCTTTCATTTTGAGTTGCAATTTTTTATCCCCCCTCCAATAACTCGAAGCTTCGGGGTGCGATTTTTGGCAATTTTAGATATGTAGTAGGGCACATAATTTTGGACAGAATATCAAATTTTCAGGACGTTTATATCTTTGACGAGGATTCGGCAATTTTTTTACCATGTTTCCTGTACTAAAACAGAGTTGGCCTTAAAATGTTATAAAACAACGTATACAAGCAGCACTTGGAACTTTGCTTGTGGAAATGTACTCTTCACTCATTTCTACATGTAGTTTTAGCTAAACAGAACTAAAAAATACCGACTGCGGTACCAGGGACCGGCCAGGAACCATTTTTGCAGAATTTACCCCTAGCAGGTATATTAACCGCAATACAGTGCCTCTGGTGCAAAATCTCGCGTGGCGCCACATCTGGAATAGCACCTTTCGTGGAACTTATGCGCAAGCGTGATATCGAATATTGACGGATAAGCAAGTCTGCCGTCAACTGTCAACTGTCGAATTTTGCGCGAGTTCCGTTCTCTCAGAGACTCTCACCTGGGTAGCTATTCTTGAAAGTGCGGGAGAAACTCCCTGGGAGTAAAATACATTCCGCAGTACACTGATGTAGCGAATGTTGTCTAAAATCGTGTTTTTCAGGCAACTTTCGCTACAACAGTGTAGTACGGATTATATCTCCCTAGAACTCCCAAGGAGTTTCTCCCACACTTTCAAGAATAGCTACCCTGGGACTCTCTGACTCTCATCAGCTTTTTATAATCCGTACTACACTTCTGTAGCGAAAGTTGCCTAAAAACCACGATTTTAGGCAACATTCGCTACATCAGTGTACTGCGGAATGTATTATTACTCCCAGGGACTTTTCTCGTACGATTCAAGAATAGCGGCCCTGCTCTCTATTTCGTGATGCGTAATGGCTTCATCCTCCAAGAAAGTGCGAATTCGCTTAAGTGAACATGATGTGCCGACTGTCTGATTGGCAGCCCCCAAAAGCGCACCATTTTATAGCGCCGTGTTTTTTTAAACGATGCACGTTCATTTCCATGTGGAAATTAGCACATTGGAATTTCACGCTTTGTTGGTTATGTCGGTTTGTTATTGTTATTGACTCGCAGAACTGTCATTTTCTGCCAAAAATCTCGTGCATGCGCTCAGCTCCGTGCAAAGAGTGTGACCTTGAAAATTCCATGAAATGACCTATTGCGAAGGAGGGTCTTCTGAACAAGCATGCCAAATTTCATGCTTAGATCACAAAATGCACAGACCATTCCGCTAACCCCCCCACTATAGGAGATATCACTTCTGGAAATTTCCAGTGACTTGGACAGTAACAAAATCACCCATGATGGGACTAATTAATTGGTAACCATGGTAATTTTGATGCAACGTATGGTTACAAGTCTTGCATTTTTATTCATGCTGGAGTTATAAGTAAGTGTCAATGTGATGTCGCAGCATGCTTCATTGGGTATCTACCCTGAAGAAGTCCAGAGGATAACCTCTTCTGGGGGCCTATGGGTCAAATTTTCTCATAAAATAATTCAGTCAGCAATTGCGTATGTTTCTGTGAATTTTCATGAAAAAGCAACAGCTCTAGCAAATTCTGTATCAAAAAATCCAAATTCCACAAAAAAATCAAGAAGCGTCGCTTATAAATTCGGCAAGTCATCGAACGGCTCATCCATCAATTGCATGAGCTTGTGCTGGACTCTGTAGCTTGTGGCTTATACTTAAATTGCAAGTTTTCGGGTTTGTGGCTTATTCTCCAGTTGGAGTCTCAAGTGAATATCGTAACTTCATTTTCAGGGCGCGTCATTTCCCGAAATGGTGACATTAATTGGCTGCCCAGATCTTGTGATTTAACCCCGCTGGATTTTTTTCTGTGGGGCTGCGTGAAATCTGAAGTGTATGCTAATAATCCAGTGAAAATTGGAGCCTTCAAGAACAATATTGAAGCCGTTAATAACGAAATAGGACCTAATTTGTGCGAGGATGTCATGAGAAATTTTCCTATAAAAGAATGACCTCTTGTAGTAGGAGTCGTGGCGGCCATTTATCAGATGTTGTATTTCATACATAATTGGTGAAGTTTTCACTTCAAATTGAAACTAAAATAATTCAATAAGCATTTTTTCCAAAGATGATATTTTTTTAAATATTCCAAAATGAAACCCCTAAATGGAAAACCCTTTATTATGAAACTAGGGGATGGTCATGGGGATGGGGGCAAGGGTCTAGTGTGTGAAAATCTAGTTAATGTGAAGGTGTTGCAGTTAATTTTCGAGATCGATGGGATATGACCGACGGCGCGGTCATCATCATGGACGAGGGGCATCGTGCGGACGCTTTGTATAGTGACCAAGTGGCGCGCTCGGTCTGACCAGGCATCGCTAACTGAGACCACGCTCCGGTTCTCTGCGGCTTGGCTATTAAACAAGGGTTCACTCTCTCTCTCTCTCGAGCGCCACCGCTGCATTCCCAGGCGACCGCAAGGCCCAACTCGCCTCTTCTATATCCAATTAGTAACTTAATTAATATTGATGCCGCATAAAGAATCCTCCGCTCTCTAGGAGGTTTATCATATTAACGACTGTACAAGGCGCTACAAGTTCGAGTTTCTGAATTTTTAACGCTCCTCGAAATTAACTAATTAAAAAATATGTTAATAAACGCAGTTATTTATAAGGCCGATCGGGACCCTCTGGTGTTGGTGTGTCGTTGTGTCGACCAACACGATCACACGCGGCATCCTCGTAAAATCACATCATCATGTAGTCCAAGAATTTAAGACGTTAAAAGGGTGATAGTAGGCAAAAATTAAACTCGAGCAGGATTTTTGAACACAGGTGTTCCAACGAAACGAAAAATTGCAGTGGCAAAAATAGGGGTCGAGTCAAATTTCATTTCAAAGGTCGTTGAATTCTCTTCATGGTCGCTTAGTTTTTTAATTCTTTGAGAATAATAATATGTTGTTCAAAATTCGAAGCAAAAAGTGTTGGGAAGTGGAAAATTGGAGCGCGGGTACATCTAGGATTATTTCACTGTATGTTCAAAATGCCCCTCGAAATGTCCTCCATTGACCTAACCGTTGATCTTAATACTTTCTGACTCGCGTGTAACAGTGCGGAGGAGCTCAATTTTGCTGAAACATCACTCGTTCTCCAAAGACCTAATGCGGAATCAAATCGATCCTGCCATAACTGAAATTCTTAAAAATGACGATGATCTTTTGGAGAACCACTTGATCTTTCAGCAGGATGAAGTTTTCCCAGTTCCCACACTATTACATGCAAGTCAGAGGGTATTAAGATCAACGGTTTCCTAATAAATGAAATGGTTCGCGAAATGGCTCGATCTGATCCCACTTGACTTTTTTGTGGGGTCACATGAAAACTAAAATTTATGCCACGGAAGTTGAGCCTTTGGAGAAACTTCGTCGAAGAACTGCAGAAGAGTGCCATGGAATAACCCAAAAATATTACGTAGTATCCGTGTCAACATTTGAACAACCACTTAATCATGATCATGATATTATGGATGTCGGAGAAGGACATTTTGAACATTTAATAAAGTGAAACAATCCAAAATATTTATACGCAAAAAAAATTTCACTTCCCAACACGTTTTGTTTTAATTTCAAAACAACTTGGGGTAGACCAAGGGCAAATGAAACAAGAATACAATAGAAACAACCGCCATGTTGGACTAATTTCGCAGTTTTTCGATAGTCGGAGAAGTGTGAGAAAAGGAAATAAGAACATAGTGCCGCACTTGGACAAATTTTGTATCTTGGGAATTATTTCCGAGCTTGGACGTTTTTAAACCTAATTTTTATTGCCCTGCATCAACTTTCTACAAGGTTATTAGCAGATTTTTCAGAGGGGTTTAATTAGTGGAGCCGACAGATGACTCCACAGTGCAAGCAACCTTTGATACCAGCTTTGCAGCAGATCATTTTCTAAGATAAATCGCACTGGAAGGACTTTGTTCTCATGTCCTTTACTTTTGACTCGACTTTTGATTATCGCATACAACGCCCTCGATTATTAGACCTACAAGGATAATATTCACTTATCTAAATCCCACTGTCAATCACTATCTACGTTTCCATGGAGAATTGAAATCGATTTGAAAACGGTATCGGGATTGATTACGGAAGTGTTCACATGAGTGGTTCGAACTCGGTATTCAAATCGATTTGAATTCAGTTCACATATCTGTCATGTAAGCCCTAATCTAAAACTATCCCAACCTAAGGTATCAAAGAAAGTGCAAGTACTCTGCAAACTGCAAGTGTGCAGAAGGCAGAAGTGCATGACAACAGGTGCAAGTATGAATGCGACCCTCGATGTGCCCTCGATGCGACCAGAACAGCGGTTTTACTCATTGCTATGATGCTATGTATCAGTTTCTGTTTGTTGATGTCTCGATCCAATCCGATTGGGTTTCCATGAGTATTATTTCGATCCGATCCCGATACGATCCCGGAATTTGCCGAATCGACCTTGAGACTCAAATCGATTTGAATACGATGTTGCAAGCGTTCACATGTAGTTTTCAATCCGGATACCGTTTTCAAATCGATTTCAATTCTTCATGTAAACGTAGTAAATGACAACGGAATAAAATTGATGGAAACAACAAAATCTGACAGCTGTCACCTTGGACTTCTTCTTTGTAATAATCATCAAAATATCACTCGTGTCCGAGATTTTCCCAGATAATTTTGGCGAAACGTTTCCCTCGGGCTGATTGTCCCTTAATAAATGCCCTCCTCCTACGGAGTCGGGCATTTATTGCTACAACCAGCATTCGCGATCGCGTTCTTGAAATTGATGCAATACTTAATAGAACAAAATGATTAAAATTTGCATCGCCGAAGCCCGGCGGACGACGGCGAGGTTATTCCATCAAATGACGTGTCTCCTTTAGTTTAGCTAATATCTAAATTTCGAACGCGGTAGGATATATGTTAATGTGTGACAGCATAACGATTCATTATGGCACAACCTGAGTCCTGAATGTACAGATGTTAAACATAACTGCAACATTCCAACAACGCGCTCTCGGTGTTTCGCTTCTCCCACCCACGCCACACACCATCTTTTAAGGTACACTCAATCACACACACACACACACGCGCACACACACACATACATACGGTTACGGATTTATCTCTGGCTATGCACAATCCACACAGAAAACCCCTAGCTACTCTCAGCCACCTAATTATCTCTGAGCGAATTAGTTTTGAGCTCTGTAAGCGAACAAGACGAAACGCGCCAACCTTCCTCCTGCTGAGGCTCATCCATTGCTCCACACACAGACACATACTCACATAGGCACTGAGAGCCCTCTGCATGGCAGTCATGGCACCAATTCTGAAGAACGCAACAAAAGTCGTGTCAAGATCTTAATTTTCATAGGTGTTCAAAACTGGTTGGTTATCTTTGGATTGATTCCCTTTAATTTTGGATTTTGGTGGATAGCGGATTGAACTGGTGGATAGCAGTGATAGCACAATCCTTTAGCTATGAGTAGAGAGCGGGTTTATAGTTTTTTACATGTTCTATTCGCTAAATTGGATGCAACTGTCGACTTGCAGCTTGACGTTTTCATCTATAAGGAACCTAAATACCAAGTTTTATTTCGCATATAATTTATTATTTTGACTTTTTACCGCATACAAATTGATAGTCCATATAATCGCATAATATAGCTGCATATTTAGTCCATATTTTTGCACATAACTGAATATTTGTCACTATTTTGGCCATTTTATCTATATCTGCTATAGTGGGGTTGGTAGCCATTCCTATACGGCATTTAATGATACAGAAAATTCCTTTCGCATAAGTGTTCTACAAGGCCCAACGAACGATATTAGAAGGGGAAGCACAAAAGCTCCCCCTTAGGGGGGCCGCAGGGGGCCCTGTCAAGTTGACGGTCCAAGAACTCCTACCAAACCATCTTTCAATTTCGTTGTATCACTCAAATGGGGATGATGTAACTCCATTGTGAATCTCGATGGCACTGGTCGCCACGTCTCTTTCATCCTTCATGCTTGAAAAAATAATTTCTTCGGGAGGTCAGAAAAATAACTTTTTATTCTTTTAAACCTACAAGAGGATGTGAAGTTGGCATGTTTTGTGTCTCAACCTGTTATTTGGCATTCCCAAGATCCTATTATGAAGTCAATTTTTCAAATTCTCAATTTTGGGTTGATTGGTAGGCTAAGAAGTAGGTATTTTTCAACATCCAGTTCAGACGTACTTTTTTTAGTGTCCACCTGGAGGTTATTGAAATCATCATCAGGGGTGAATACACTAAACTTTTTTCTAAACATTTTGTCTAGGAAATCTACTCTAAACCGCGCATGGAGAGTACACAAATTGTTTTTCTTTCGGTCGGCCGAATTGCGATGCCTACTACGCCCGTCAGGGAGAACGCTGAGCATCGCCAGACTAACCTAGTATGAAAACAGCCTTAACGAATTCAAAACTGCCCGAAACACTCATTATGTGGTTCGACATTCAATACTTTCAATCGAATTTGTTTAGGCTGTTTTCATACCAGTTTAGGCTGGCGATGCTCAGCGTTCTCCCTGACGAGCGTAGTAGGCATCGCAATTCGACCGACCGAAAGAAAAATAATCTGTGTACTCTTAGTGCGCGGTTTAGAATTGATTTTCTCGACATTATGTTTAGAAAATAGTTGAGTGTAGGTATCCACCCCTGATGATGATTTCGATAAGCTCCAGGTGGGCACTGAAAAAAGTACGTCTGAACTGGATGTTAAAAAGCACCTACTTCTTAGCCTACCAATCAACCCAAAATTGAGAATTCGAAAAATTGACTTCATAGTAGGATCTTGGGAATGCCAAATAACAGGTTAAGACACAAAACATGCCAACTCCGCATCCTCTTGTATGTTTAAAAAAATTGAAAGTGATTTCTCTGACCTCCCGAAGAAATTATTTTTTCAGGCATGAAGGATCAAAGAGACTTGGCGACCAGTGCCATCGAGATTCACAATGGAGTTACATCATCCCCATTCGAGTGATACAACGAAATTGAAAGATGGTTTGGTAGGAGTTCTTGGACCGTTAACTTGACAGGGCCCCCTGCGGCCCCCCTAAGGGGAAGCTTTTGTGCTTCCCCTTCCAATATCGTTCGATAGACCTTGCAGAACACTCATGCAAAAGGAATTTTCTGTATCATTAAATGCCGTATAGTACCGTTTTTTAATGTGTACCGACCCCACTACTAGGAAATCACGATATTTTGATTTCAAGGAAAAAATAATTGAAAATTTTCGAATTTTTTTTTCTCACTTATGGTGGCCTTACATTGAGCATCAAATGCTGCAGCTTTTTTTGCTGCCGAGCTCTCATTGGTCAAATGTTGGTCACTGACAGCAATAACAGGCGTCAGTTCCAATCAGAACTCTGCTGCAAAGAAAGCTGCAGCATTTGCTGCTCAATGTAAGGCCAGCATTAGATGGTCAAAGTTGGTTGGTTGGTTTTACATGTAAATGTTGAAATTTTCACTGTTCTTGCAGCTTATAATATCACATATTTACTCGCATATATTGTCACAATCAGTGCATACTGATTGTCCATGAATAGCAATAGGGAAAGATTGCTAGCATCAGCGGAAGTGTGACGGCTGGCGCAAGCGAGGAATCATCGAGGATTCCCGCGGACGCAACGCTCGAGAGTGGACTTGTTGAGTGAACTCGAGCAAGAGTGGTCGAGGTAGAGCTGGAAAGAGCGGTCCGATGGGGACTCACCCATCGGATACGAGAGTGCGTGATTAGAGTAAGTACCATAGAGATCTTGTAGCTTAACCTCAATAAATGTAGTCTGATCAGAGCCTGTGGACTTTACCTTCTGAGACCCCATAACCCCCAAGCTAGAAGGATCAGCCCTTCTAGCACCGTCTGAGGGAGGGCCAGCAACAGCGGCTTTCCCTTAGACGTGACAATATTGCTCTATTTGAACATTTTTACCGCATATTTTGATACTTTTTAAGCGCATATAAACTGCATATTTTGGACTTTTTACCGCATATAAGTCCGCTCCCTAGCTATAAGATATCAGACCTGGTTTTCGTGGAATATGAAAAATATCAGGATCAGGTATTGTTTCTATTTCTATAGTCCATTTCAGTTGAGTTGATTACGTACACAGATGTGGTGTCATTGCCCACTCCTACGAAGCCTGTTGCTGGTACGCTGGTATGTATTCCCGGACCTTGCTGCGGCTGACTCTCTGGCTCTCTTTTGAAGCCGCGTTCGGCAATTCAAAACGTGTTCGGCGTGTTGCGCCACTGGACTTTTCGTTTAGGAGGAGTTTAAGTACAAGACGGCTGGACGGACTTCAAAGCGCGGCTAATAGCGAATTTCCTACGAAAATGCGCTAAAAATCCAACTTCTTTCAAAAATCCAACTTCTTTCAAAAATCCTTCGGAAAAAACTGTGTGATCTTCTACGCTACATCGATTGGTTCCAACACCGTAATTCGGCACAGGACTCTTCGGAGATCTTGGACGGATGAGCTGCGCTTTTTCAGCTCGGGTACTAGTCTGCACAGCTAGTAGAGTCAGCTAAAGGTGAAAATTAAAAAAAAAAAAAAATGTTTTCGGAAAAAAAATTCAATTTCCCATAATTCGATGTAAATATCACAAAGTGGGTGATGTCTTGTTGAATTTTGAAGTTGGGGTGGGGGAGAGCAAAGGGCTGAATTTGGGTAGCTCCTTTTCCACCAACAATTTTCTTCTTTGATGCTATCTGGGATGACGCTAACTAAACTAAAGAAAATTGAGGGGTCGAGAATATAAAATGAGACAGTCAGAAAATTTCTGGAAGAATTTTAGGTGGGGTTAAAAATTATAAAAGCATGTTTTCAGAAAGAAAACTCAATTCTCTTTAATTTGATGTATCGCAAGGTGGGTGGTGTCGTTAGAAATTTCGAAGTTGGGTTGGATGGGGGTGAAGGAGCTTTAGAATAATAGAATAATATCGTCAATGTGTATTTCAGATGTCCCCCTCGATATAAAAAACGACTGTCCGAGCTTTTTTCAAAAAAATTAAGTGAAATGCCCATCTGTTGTGTTTTCGTTGGGCCACCCCGTATACCAGAGCTCATGCTATTGAAATTTGCTCATCTCACTGATATTACACATATAATAAGTAGAGTGAATCGCCCTACTATTGTTGATAATAAATTGCCGTTTTTATGTTTTGGCATTAAACCTCGCGTCCCGCGAATAGTTATAATAGGCACGTTACACAACGCTGGGCACTTTTTCAATCATAATGATCATAATAGAATTATTAGAATTGGGCACTTTCATTTTTCATGCCGCGCATTTTATGTGTGACTGAGGCCGGCTTTATTCACGGTAATTTTCTTCTTTTTCAGGCTCCATTGTGCTCAATGGCTAATACGAAATTAAAGACCATACCGTTAAAAAATTATCGTCATCACAGCCGCATACCGGGCACGCCATTGTGTTGAATTGACCCGGACTGCTCAAATATTTTGGCTCTCTTGTGCGTGAAGCGCTATTACGAATTCTTCAATAAGTATCATCAGTGAGAGAAAAAAATCTTTATTGCCGGTTTCGGAAAATCCAACAACTCTCCGACAAGCGCGCGCCGAGTACAAAAAGCTGAAGGCTTCTTCTTTGGACTGTCGGAACCCTGGATGAGAACTATTCCAATCCCCGGGAGCTATATTTTTTCTCATATCGGATGAAAGTTTGCCTTTATCGCCCGTTTACCATTTTGGTCCATTTAATAGCTTTCCTAGTTTTCCCTCCGATTAAGCTTCATCCCGATTTATTTTTATTACCACGTGTCACGCCTAGTGATGCAAAACAAACAACGGCTCGGATGCTCGGAACGATCGCCAAATTCCAATTCAATCAAGATTTCGCCGTAATAAGAACTGCCCTATTGCCATAATTTAGTGCACCATAAGAAAATAATAGAGAACGGAATATTGGAATTTATGGATGTAAATATGAGTTTCTTTTTCTTTTCTGACATAGCAAGAATAAGAGTTATAAATTAGAGTCTGTGAAGTTGATGTTGCAACTTAACGGAGGCGTCTGTCCAAGTCACAATTCAATTAAATGTTATACAATATTTTTTCCTGATGGAATTGCAAAATAAAACGTTCAATCCGTTAATTAATCATAAATTTTGAAATTGCAGAACAAAGAATTCAGCACTGTCTTTAGGAGTTTGTCGTTGGCAATCTTTATTGCTGGTATCATTAGCGTATATTTTAGTACCTACAATTACAACGATAGGTACCTACCCAATTAGTTGCATTAATACGGTTCCAGCCTCGTTTATTTACACCATAACTTACGACTACTCCCCGTTCTAGGCCATTTATGAGAAGCTATCTAACAGAAAGTTTTTTGTCAGAAAGTAACACAAATCATGAAATTAAGTCCAAGAAAGCTGCATCCAAGATGTTACTTACTTAAGGTGCGTTCAGTCAGCTTATTTAGCCGCAAGTTTTAATTTTAGTCGCAAGCACAGCGACGCCTATTGGCTCTTGTGACCCAGCCTCCCTGGAACAGCTAATAAGCGATGCAGCGCTTACGACTAAAATTCAAACTTGCGGCTAAACAAGCGGACTGAACGCACCTTTACTGGAGACCTCGACGCATGAATAAGACATACCTGCACAATTGGCGGAGGAGCCGTGCATTACGTACTTTCTTTGTGGAAGAGATATATTTACAGGAAAAGGATGGAACTTCTGGAACCAATCCGCATTCTGACATAAAATTTGAACAACAGATGACGCTGTAATTTTTTTCCTGGCCATGCCACTGAATCTATGCCACAGAATAGGGCCAGAGCGGTTTAGTAAGTATACTATATTGTATAAGTGTACTATATATAAGTATCTATAAGTATAGTATATAATATCTATGCCTTTTAATTTTACCTTTTTTCTCTATGATAAACGGTTCAACGTTTTTGCTCTAACCTAGACGAGTGCGGGAGCAATTCCAAGAAAGAAAGCAAATTTTCTAGACAGGGGTTTCGAGGTCAAACGCCCCTCCCATAAGTCATCGAATTTCCTGAAAATTTTTCGAATGCGGCGATTTTTTGTTCGGTTTGCTCGCAATCACGCATATTTTTCAGTCGTAACCCACTCTGAACGTCTGCAATCCCCTTTGCAGTCTGTTCCAAACAGGACACGTTCTACTAATCTCTTGCATCCTCATCATTACAGGGCGGTTCAAATGAACCATTAGTACCAATCCATTGCATAATAAGTCCCCTTTAGATCATTACAACCCCGTTTCTCTTCTTTTTGTCAAGGGTTGTTATACTCACAAAGTTCGAAGGCTCTCCCGAACGATGGAACATAAAACAATTATTATTTTTTATCTTCATTGCGATACTATTCTGAACATTTCAACATTGTGAGGGTGTTTTGAAAACATCCCTCTATAATAGGGGTTGTGGGTGACTTCAAGATTTTGAACATGTGAGCATTTCTATCTCTTTTCAATATTCTACATCTCTCGGAACTTTCCCAGGTGCCTAAAATTGTCCCCCATATTTCCCAAAAATCATCATCTAATAACTAAAAACACCCATTGTACATATCCCATCAATTTTGGAGAATCTGTTACAACATTTGAGTAATAACTTTCTGTGGATGAGGTAACGTAGCATCCAAAGATTGTGAGATTTTCCAGAATTGATGAGGCAAGTACTTTTTGAAAAGGATAGTTTTTAATAGGATAGTTTCTACAGAGGTGGACAAAAAAAGATCATCGACGCATCATACGTTCATTGGGACTGTTGAGATAAGACTTGGCCAAAACTCTGTAAGGTAGGTATGTAATGGATGGATATCTTAAGTTGTTAGAGGATGATTTTTGGAGAATGTGGGGGATAATTTTGGGCACCTTGGAATGTTACTAGTGATGTTAGAATATTGAAAAGACATGAAATTGCTCACATGTTCAAAATCTTGAAGTCACACTCAACACTTATCATAGAGGGATGATTTCCAAACATCCTCAGAATGTTGAAATCTTCAGGATAGTATCGCAATAAGGATAAAAAAAATTGGCTTTATGCTCCATCGTTTGGGAGATACAGCCTTCAAACTTTGTAAGTATAGCAACCCTTGACAAAAATGAAAGAAACGGGGTTGTAATGATCTAAAGGGGACTTATTTTGCAATGGATTGGTACTGATGGTTCATTTGAACCGTCCTGTGATGATGAAGATGCAAGGCATCAGGTATAAGTAGAACGTGTCCGTTTAAAACAGACTGCAAAGGGGGTTGTAGACGTTCACAGGGGGTAGCGTTCCTGATGGTCAGTGGGATCCAATTCGAATCAGGTTTACTTTGGAGAACAAAGTTATGCACTTCTACCACATTTGAGCCAAGAACATGACCTTAAAGAGAACTAGCATCATAAAACATGAATTTGTCAAAAATTGACATAACTCTCTTGAAAACTCAGATGGGGGGATGAATCAAAAACCGTTTCGAGGTACCTATTATAATGAGCTTTTCAAAAATTCATAAGAAAAAGATCTACGATTTTTTTTCGAAAAGTCGTGCACTGTTAAAAATTGGCCATTTTGACACTGGTTTTGTTGCCACCCTGTACATGGTGAACAATGTCAACTTCACGTGACTCAGCGTGGCATTTTGTAGCCAGAAGAATGACCTATCCCATGACCACATTCTTTGAAATCGGTTGGTTTTTTGACGAGATTTTATATCTTGAAGTAGCGTGAATTTTTTGGGTGAACCAGTTCAATTATTGATCACCTGTTTATTATCAGAAATGGTTTCAATTTTTGAATTCTACGTTTAATTTAGAGAAAAAAGTCACCCTTGCGAAATTTTGATCAGATCAATTTGGGCCCTGGATTTGTGTTATTCCAAAGTTTCAAACCCAAATATCTCAAAAATGAGATATTGCTGCAGTCAAGTTATCACCCGACTGGAGCGGATAACTTGACTGCAGCAACGTTGGCCGCTGCCAAGAGTTGGATGGGAGACAAGGCGTCTTTCGTCTGATTCGAAGCCGCTCTGGAACACCTCCTCGGGTGGTCTTAGGCAAACTCCCCGAGTATACATGCCTCCAGCCGAAGGTATACAGCAATGTTTATAGGAAAACCGGCAGCGTGGTCGGGAGGCAGACGAAGTCACGAACACCGGCGCAGGGAGGGTGGACGTATCGGACATCTGCACCTGCGGTGCGGGGGTGAAAGACGGAGTCTAGGTCAACCGTGTGCTTGTCGGCCCCAGTGCTTGGATGGACCGACAATCAAACATCCAGGCATCACATTGCGGCTCGGTGAGTCCGGCTGGTCTGGGGGAGGGGTACAATGGGCCCAATAATGAGGCCTACGTGCCAGGTGAAACTATGTTCCACGAACTCCCCAAATGGAATCCAGAATCCAGAATCTCGAAAATGAAGCGTCTAATCAAAATTTTGCAAAAGTCACTTTTTTCTCTATATTGAACGTAGTTACCTACAATTTGAAAATTGAAATCACTTCCAAAAATATTCAAGGGGTAAAAAATAGGGTGAAGAAGAGGCGTACCCCCTATTATCTTCGCCCCTAAAAACGTTTGATGAAATGCGTTATTATTGTTCAATATTGACCTGTTTTAGTAAACTTTGGTTCGAATTTGAATGAAATTGGTTCAACGGTTCAAAAGTTATGCAAAAAAGCTGTTCTAAAAAAAACTTCAAAGGTCTGTATCTAAGTTACTATACGTTTGCGAGTGTAGGTAGGTAGGTATGTCTGTCTATTCAGAAAATCCCCTTATTTTTAAATTTTCTATCTCTCTGTGAATTTTGTTGCATTAATTTTGGGACACCTGTACAGGGTGTGTCATCTAGACACACCGGTGCGCGGTGGTGGGTTCTAGACTTTTCTTGGTCATTCAATAATGAGCCAGCTAAGCCATTGTACGGATATGGTTATACAACGGGTTCATTGTATTAGCAAATATTTCATTTTCACAGCATTCCATTGCAAACACATCTGCGGTACGTAAAAGTGCAAACACGTTGCTTACGCACTACGCGGTGAGCGTTTTAAAAGTCCATCCCATCACTCTTGCTGGACCTGAAAAAATTGCCTTCCACTCCGCCAGCAAATATTTTTGTAGGTATAGGTAGGTACTTTTTCGTATTTACTTGATGAAAGCACGAGCGCTTTGGGAGAGCATCACTTATTATGGCCGCTTACAACTTTCATAAAACTCTTAATTGCTACATAAAATTGTGCAAATAAGATCATTTCGCTTCTCGTCAACATCACAATTGATGAGGACCATGAAGATAGATTATTAAAATTATATCATTTCCATATAAACTTCGTCGAACATCTCAAGTGTAAAATTATCTTTTGTTGTCTATACTTATGCGAGTTATAAATGAGTTTATATCATCGAACTCCACCGTTCCAGATTAAAAGGTAAATAGCGAATTTGTAAAGCGTAAAAGCATAACCAAGCGCGCATTGTAAATCCAGCGCGGTGGTACAAACAGTTTAATTACAAGGCTGTTAAAATCGGCCGAGTAGCGCAAAAAGTTCAACGGCCTTGGCACGCCTTTGTGTACCCCTGAAGTGTACCTGGGCAAATAGACGACGCGTATTTGCCTTGCATAATTGATTGTTCGAGATACTTATCGGGTTATTGATTATTTATTGTTCAAACTGCCCGCAATTTTTGTTGTCGCGGACGTTAAGGCTGATAATATGCAGCCGGCTAGATGCCATGTGCTCGATAGATGGCGTTGACATATTATTGACGTTGACGGTTGACGCGGACGCGGACGCGGAGTTCTTCGATCTTGAAAGTTGATAGGCGTGCGTCGCGAAACTCGTAAGAAATCGGGCATTTATTAAATTGAAATGAGTGCAGCCAGAGCTCCACGGTTAGTAATTAATTAAAAACTTGTCATTATCTCGGGCGCGTTTATACGGTGCGCTCCGTTGGAGCGAGACGTTCTGGTTTGTGGACGGGAGTGTACCCTTAGGAAACATATAAATTCCCTGCGCTCCGCGCCCCACTTCCCGCGCGGTGCCCCCCGTATAAGTATACGCTTGGACTGTCTTGAAAAGATGAGAATCGTACTGCGAATTCCAGTTCCTTAAGATTATGCGGCTATCTCGCTCCGATACATCCGCTCCTCGCGTTATCTTTTTTGTTCGGCGCGCTCTTTATAAACCGAGATAGCATTATGGCCTCGTGAAAGTGGAAAGTGAGAAAGATTAAACTCCGAGACTCCACGTGGAGTTGACATGTCGCTGTCAAAAGTTCCAGGACCAATGGAAACGCTGCGGCACCGCCCATTTACTTAAAGGATAAAGAGCGACACTTTACATTAGAACGATAGGGAGAGAGACTGCGGAGTCTCTTTCTTGCCGGCGAGGTGAACGTAAAAGCGTCCTTGTCGGCGAGTAGCTATTATAATAGCACCGGTTTAATGTGTATGTATGTAGGTATACAGTATGAGAGACCTAACCTTACCTCACTACTTACATACACCAGCATGTGTAAGGTACAGTGTCAACACACATGTACGAGGCATGTGTGAACGTACACTCCGTGCCAACGCAGATGAGCCAGACGTTGCGCTGCTGGTGTGTGTGGTTATTTAGCTTGTCGGACCAACTATCCGGCCATCGGATAAAGGTTAATTACGGCATAGGCACAGGCAGGTAGCGCGAGAGTTACGCCAGGTAAATTCAGCCCCAGATGTAAATAAAGGGGATAAAAGCACAAACGTCCGTGTTTTACCGTCTCCGCCACTTCCTCAATTAATATTTTATCCTGGCTGGCGATGGCGCGCAGACTTCATCACCCCTTAAAATATATGCGAGGATCCCAGCGAAACCTGAAATCCTTGCCATTCATCGCTCAATTGTCGCGCTCAAACGTTGCTGAAAATACCAAATAAACTCCAGCCCTCACTTATGTGAAAGCATTGTGGATGTGTTATTTCTTATTCAGTGTTTGTGACCGTAGGCACTGTTTGCGTGACTTGTGCACCGCAGGATAAATCTCCAGCGCCATCTATCCTCTATCGACTGAAGTACGGCTGTTCTCTTATGAGTTCAAGGTGTCCGGAGTTCAACACTCAATACTAAAGGTGGATTTATGCTCGCGAAAAATAAGAATAAAAATAAAAACGATAAAAATAAAAATAAGGAAAATAAGCACGGCAAATGCCCATTTATACTCCAGAAATAGAAATTAGAATAAGAAATAGTTTGAAACATTGCTCCTAGGTGTCACTCGAAGCATCAAAATGACAGTCGTCAAAATTTTTAGTTACAGTTTTTAGCGCACTTCTCCAAACGGGAAGGCGCTTTTGTCCTCGCTTTGTCCGTCCGTCCGTCCGTCCGTCCGTCACAGCATCTAGTCCTAGACGAAAAGGTTTTTGCGAAAAATTTTTACTCCATTGGGTAGCTCATGACCTTGTATCCCGAACCAAGAAAAATCTTGACGAAATAATAATAAACAATGACAATAATAACAATTTAGTGTGACGCGGCATCGCCGTTGAATGCTGCATTTCAGAAGCCGGCCTGATCTCGAAAGTTATCACATGCGAGGAAGTACCCGATCTTATCATTTTACCATAATACATATGCGGAGTTATATTTAGAGGATGATTTGAACTTTATTTTAATGAAAATTTCACATCGGTGCGAGGTGCCGATTAGTAGTTATTAATTTTTGAAAATGACTCCGAAACTACGGCTCGGCCGCAAATGATTTATTCGTTGCTTGCTGGTGCTTGATATCCTTTCCTCCGAACAAAACGAAATTCAATATAGAAAATATTTCAACTCGAATGGGTAGCTCATGGCCTTGGTACGCGAATCAAGAAAAATTTTGCCGAAATAATCATGAACAATTACAAAAATAACATTTTGGTGTATAGGTCAGGCGGTAGGTCATTGTGGATAGAAAAAATTCCGACCAAAGCTTTTATGGTGTCAAACTCTTCGTAAGGTCAGTAGGTATCTACCACTGAGTTTCCGCCCAAAAACGACTTGTGCTGATTCCTCCACATCTGCCCAAAGGTAAAGGATGTCTTGAAGGTGCAAAAAGACCTGTTAAACCCCCGTACTTTTTCATTTTATTTGCCTCAATGCAAACGTACAATTCTAACGCAAACATTGGAAGCATTTGTCATCATCTCTGTGCCAGTCTTACTGTTGAAAAAAAAGATTTCTTTGTGCGGGTCAGATATATCACATTTGATTGTTTTTCCACACAAGAAAACGATGAAGCAACATGTATTTTGGATGTTTTCTAATGACTTGTACTTACTGAACCCATTCATGGCGTTGAAATTTCAATAACAGCATTTCTGAAGATGTTGCCCGCTAAGAAGTGAATAATTTTTACCCGCCTGTTCAGCAGCAGTTTTTTCAATTTTACCAAACACCGTTCTCGAAAATTTTATAGGGAATGACAAGCTGGAACTGTTTTCTGATGATATTATATCTGGCTTAACCGCGGCATGCTTTTTGAAAGTGTAGGAAGCTGATTTCTTTTTGAGCGGTTCTATTTTACCCGTGTGCGGCCGTGCCTACTTGACATAGACCGAACTGATTACACAAGCTTGGAAATGTACTCTTTTCCAGCTTTAAAACACGACCATTAATGATAAAATAATCTATAATTTCTTCATAAATCAATGTACCAAGTCTCAATAATAATGGTCGCGTTTTGAAGCTGGAAAAGAGTACATTTCCAAGCTCGTGTAATCAGTCCGGTCTATGTCAAATAGGCACGGCCGCACGCGACTGAATCAGGACCTCTCGAAAAGAAAGCAGTTTTTTAGACTTTCAAGTGCGTGCCGCGGTTTAGCCAGGCACGATATCGTTAGAGAAGAGTTTAAGCTTTTCATTCCTTATGAAATTTCTGCAAACGGTGTTTGGTAAAATTGAAAAAATTGCTGCTGAACAGGCGGGTAAAAATTATTCACTTCTTTGCTGGCAACATCTTCAAAAATGCTGTTATTGAAATTTTAATGCCATAAATGGGTTCAATGGATACGAGTTATTAGAAAACATACAAAGTATATGTTGCTTCATCGTTTTATTGTGTGGAAAACCGATTAAATGTAATTTATCTGACCCGCACAAAGAATTTTTTTTTCAACATTAAGACTGGCACAGACGTGATGACAGATGCTTCCAATGTTTGCGTAAGAGTTGTACGTTTGCATTTAGGCAAATATAACGAAAAAGTACGAAGGTTCAACAGGTCTTTTTGCCCTTTTGAGGCATCCTTTACCTTCGCGCAGATGTAGAGGAATCAGCACAACTCGTTTTTGGGCGGAAACTCAGTGGTAGATAACTACTGGCCTTACGAAGAGTTTGACACCATAAAAGCTTTGGTCGGAGTTTTTTCCAGATTGTAGTGATTTTACCGACATACCGCCTGGCCTAGTAGGGCGGCTTCGCCGATCAAGTGCTGGCATTCGCGGTAAGATGTAGAAAGTTGCGATATGCAGGCAACTACAATTTCTTAATGAAATACATCACTGCATGTACGGCATTATATTTAGAGAACAATTTGAACTTTCCTTTGACAAAAACCCCACTTCGATCCGACCGTAAGGTCAATTGTTATCGACTTTTGAAAACGGCCGCAAAGCCACGGCTCGGCGCATATTACACGACCCTACAAATTTAAAATCAGACGTGCCGAAATAGTAATTGAACATTTTGAAATAGCCAATACTATGTACCTGAAGGATAATGGCACTCAAATTACGAAACATGTTCGCTCAATAACAAAAAAAAAAGTAGGTAGGTATCACTAAAAATCATGTGACAAGGCTACCATTTTTTCGGTTTTTCGATAGAAAAGAAATGTTCCAATTCAAAAGTGAGCCCGATATTCGTGTTCAGGAGGTCGAAATCAGTTGGAGAACATTTTTTTATATAAGTAACAGAATGACGCTTATGTGGCCGGTTTGTCTGTCTGTCTGTCTGTCTGTCTGTCCGAGTCCGTGCAGAAATTAAGACGCTGTACTCCTTCTCGAGAATTGGAACAAGAGTCTTGAAACTTTTTTCCGATTAATAGCTGATGTCCCCAAGGGTGGCCAATGGGCACTATTTTTGTTATCCATACATCGTTATCATTATTCTCAAAAAACAGAGATCTCCTGTGCACTTCGATGAAGTTGAACTTCTCCTCGGGAAATAAAGCTACAGCCCTTGAAGATTGAACTTTATCCGGTGGATAGCTTAAGTCCTCAAGGACCAAATAGGCAGGTTGGCTTTCATAATTCGGCCGCCATCTTGGCTGCCATATTGAAATTTCTTATTAGTGGAACGATTGTCATGAAACTTGAAACTTACCTTTGTCTAGTACGATCATTCTTATTTTCAAGCCAAATTTCATGATTGCCCCACCATCTTGGCCGCCATATTGAAATCTCTTATAAGTGGAAGGATTTTCATGAAACTTGAGAGTTACGCTTGTCTCGTACGATCATTCCTATTTTCAAGCTGAGTTTCACAATTCTGCCGCCATCTTGGCCGCCATATTGAAATCTCTTGTTAGTGGAACGATTTTCATGAAACTTGGAACTTACCCTTGTCTAGTACGATCATTTTGATTTTCAAGCCGAATTTCATGATTCTGTCGATATTTTGGCCGCCATATTGCAATTTTTTGCCCAAGACGGTAGAACCCTAATCACTTAACATCTTGCGTTCACTAATCCTCCAAAAAGGAAGTGCGCTACTGAGCCTCATGCCCATGAGGCATATTCGCTTGTTAGCTTTATGCTGTTGTTATTGTGGTTGTTTTCCTACTTGTTTTGTTAAGTGTTATACAGTATCACTAATCTGTAGATAATACTTGAATGGGTAGGTATACAAACGAATTTTTACATCGCATTATTTCAAATTAATAACACGTGTAGTGTAGGTACCTATTAGTGGAAGCGGTACACACCTAAAAACACATCGATACCGCACTTTAGAGTGCAGTAACGAGATTTTGCATGGGCGTACTTCACACCGAGACAAGCGATTTGACCCGCAGCACTCGATATTTTGTCCCTTAGGGAGCCAATGGGGGGGGGCCCTCCGAATTTTCAAAATGCAAGAACTTTCACAAAATGATCATTGAGTATCGTCATGTATGTCATAAGTGAAGCTTACGGGTCCATTGAAAATATTTTCATCAATTGTCGTCGTGTCCGACTCATTCTTCATACTTGAAAAAAAAATTCTTTGGCGGAGGTCAAAAAAACTGTTTTTATTTTTTCTTCTATGCAAGGAGACGATAAATTCGTATGTTCTGTTGCGTTGTCAACTGAATCGCATTCCCTAAACCTAATTATGAAGAAATTTTTTTTGTAATGGTATTTTTCAAAGAAGTGGTGACCTCTTCAGTACCCCTTTTCCAAAAGCATTTATTCCTATGTCCCCACTGGATATCACTCGTAATTTTTGCAGGAATGGACACCTTGAACTCTTTTCTTGGTAGTTGCGACGCAACATGACTCTTAAACGCTCAAAGGAGCCTAAAAAGATTTTTTTCTGCTGGGCCGTCCAACTTGTCCAACGTCCTTTTGATTTTCTAGTAGGAGAGACGCGAACCAATATTCAATCCAGGCTGCAGGCGCAGGCGGTTTGGTTCTAGCAGAAAATATTCTTCCATGCCGTGTTTTATTGCAGTTCAACATAACGCAGAGTCGTTAGGTATGAGTGGGTATATTTTCCGCTAAAACTTATTGGCCTGGACCAGATCTAATTTATTTGCGCGGCTCCCCTACTACAAAATCAACATGCCAAAAATTTGACGGCCCAGCAGAAAAAAAAGTTTTAGGGCTCTCTTGTGCGTTTTGAAGCCATGTTGCATGAAAACTACTAAGAAAAGAGTTCAAGCTTCTCATATCTGCAAAAATTGACAGTCTTATTCAGTAGGAACATTGAAAAAAATGCTGTTGAAAAAGATGCGCAGAAGAGGTCATATCTTCTTTGGAAAATGATATGCAAAAAAATTGTCTTCATATTTGGGCTTACGGAATGCGATTTAGTTGTTAACGCAAAAAAACATGAATTTATCGTTTCCTTGCACAACAGAAAAAATAAAATAGTTTTTTTTGACCTCTGCTAAAGAGATTTTTTTTCAAAGGTGAAGAATGAATCGGACATGACGACAATTGATGAAAACATTTCCAATAGACCCGTAAGCTTCACTTATGACATACATGACGATACTCAATGATCATTTTGTGAAAGTTCTTGCATCTTGAAAATTTGGAGGGCCCCCATTGGACCCCTAAGGAACAAAATATCGAGTGCTGCGGGTCAAATTGCTTGTCTCGGTATAAAGTACGCCCATGCAAAATCTCGTTACTGCACTCCAAAATGCGGTATGCTTTTGCGTACCGCTCTCACTATATCTACCTGCTTCTCTATCTAAATTATTGCAGTAATAGAGCGATTGCATGTAGGGGGCGCTTGCGGCGCCGTTTGCCACCTGGGGACTTCAAGTTTATCAATTGGTATTGCAAATCACCAAATCGTGTCTCATAACTGTCAATCGCGTGATTTTGGCACTTGAATAAAGTAACATTTATCTCGCCACACCAATTGCCCGCTATTATTAGTTCTCTTCTCATTTTTCTATATTGTCGACGCTGAAAAATGCCCTATATAAATGTTGTGCCACACCGCACTCAAAATTCAACAAAACAGAAATGGCATAAAATTCCACAAGTTCCCCACCAATGAAGCCCTGGAGAAGCGATGTGCCGTTGTTCGACTTTTATTTGCAATTTGCAAAACATAAACAAACGAAACTAATCGATAATCTGGATCTGGCGCAAGCGCGCTGTGCCACCGAACCAAAGCCACCAAGTGGCGACAAGCTGAACTAACATCATGCAATAGGCGAAATTCAGTGCCATTTCTGCGCTGGCGCAACCATGCTAGGGGATTTGAAAATAGTGCCGTATGCTAACACATGTAAAAAGCGTAATTTCAACATTGTATATTATTGGAACGGCTGGAAATGAAACTTCAAATAAGCTATGGAAAAAAGGGTGTTTCTTGATCTTTCATTGTATTGTACGCTGGTATTGAACAGCCATGATGGATCAGTTTTCGATACACAATGAGCGAAAATATGGTAACGTGTTTATCAGTTGGTGTGTTTTTGAAAATACCGCCCTACTTCTAGTATTCTTCTCTGCCTTACGGTTGCCGTCCTGTCTGTCAGTGGCATGAAACTGCAAGTAAACAAATTGTAAATAAAATTTTATCGGGTTATATGTATAATATATATCAGAGGTTTTGTTTTCTGTTTTTTTTTCAAAAATGACGGGCAGTTCGTTGAGTGCCTGGCTGCAAAAACCGTACGAAAAAAACATAACAATTTTATTCCATGTGTGTTCCCAAAAAACATCACCTTCTAGGCAACCAGTTATACACAGTGGTCGAAATGTACCGGAACAGACCGGAACGGCGTTCCGTTTCGTGAAATATTTTCAAAAACCGTTCCGTCTCGTGAAATATTGTCGAAAGTCGTTCCGTTTCGTGAAAAATGTGCCGACAAGACGGTTAGACTCGTCTTCCAATCTAATTTTGTCTTTTGTTGAATTATTTTGATTTTATTGTCTTGTCATCACATTTATTCTTTCAAGAAATTATAATCATACATTATTATTGTAGGGAGATATGTATCCATTCACGAAGAAAACTCAGTTATGTCACTTTTTTAGCTGTTTGTGAACTTAACGTATAGAGTGATATAATGACCGCAACCCATTTTTCTGGAACTCCAGCAAAATATTTGTTGGGGGAAACCAGGCCCAATCCTATTACTGAATTTAGGTACATTGTAAACGTAAATGGGATATCGTGGGAGATAATTGTCTACTCATTAGTACCTATCCTAAGCACATTAGAATTATCTTTAAAAAAACTACTTGAACTTTTTGATGGAACAAAAATGGGGAAGTCTCAGATTTGGGGGGGGGGGGGGGGTAGTTTCGCCTGCAGCGCTTGCTCGCTTCGCTCGCATCGAGAGTCCTAGCGTTCCGGTTCGTGAAAATTGCCATTTCGACCACTGGTTATACCTACACTGAAAACGGCTTTTCGTTCTTTTCGGAACACTACGCGTGGAATTCATTTTTTCGACAGCAATGCACATGGACAACATCATTTCGCATAATCTAGCAGCTGAAAATCTGCAGGTTTTGACTTTTCCTAGCTCGCGCAGACGCATGAGTTCCATCCCCTAGCTTTGCGAACCTACAGCGCATGTCGTACCGCTGAATATCGCATATTGCCCTATAGACAAAACCACTGATGAGAACTTGTGAGGATAACTGGTAGATGGCGCCACATTTGGACCACCGTTACGAAGCAACCTGTGGGAGTTTCTCGCCTACCCACGGACAGGCGGTTTCAGGCAACTTTTGCTACATCGGTGTACTGCGGATTGCACAAAAACAGCCCCCATCGTCATCGGCTAAGCTCGACTGCATTCGTCACTCGTTTGGCTTATCTTCGAGCAGAAGTTAAAAATATTCAACTTGTTATTTTTAATCTTAAATTTCATGGGCAATAGCGGCGACAAGTATTTTTTGGGAGGGGCTACGATCTCGTCATTAACGGAAGGAAACACAAACCACGGAAGCAGACTTGGGTACCATTCGAGTACCCAACTACCCAGTAACTTGAATCCTACTCAAGTTACTTTCTACGGTATTCGTATTCGTATTCGAATACAGTCATGAATTCTGTATTCGTAATCATGCAGCTACTTTTTCTTTGCCGATATTCGGGATTCTGGATTCAAGTTACTATTCTGCGGTATATTCTAGTATTCATAGTATTCGAATCCCAAAAGGTACCTAAATCTATGTGAGTATTCAAAAACAGTATTCTTTTCACGAATACATGGATTCGAATTCTTGGTATTCGAATACTTTCAAGAGTCAGTATTCGAATCTTCTGGATTCGAATCTTTTTCTTGCATCGGGATTCAGGATTCGTATTCGAATACTTTTTTTCGGGATTCGACCCAAGTCTGCACGGGAGGCTTTAAAACACATTGTAGAATATTATTCCACATAAGTTAACCGCGTAACTTGTTTATTCAATAACATCGAGGATGATTTGTGCAGAATTTAGGGAACATTTTGCCCTCAAAGACTCTTTTACGCCGCCACTGTTGACACATCTGCGCATCTTCAATACGCAACAGTGAATGGAAAGTTGAAGTTCCTTATTCTTATTGGCGAGTAACATTACCGATGGTGGCGCTGCTGATGCGCTTCGCATGTAAACAAACATGTCAGATAGAGCACGGATTGTTGCCCGCGCGTTCAAAAATCTCATCAGTAGTAAGCGGTTTTTCATGTCCTCCAGACGTGAAACATGGTTAATTAGTATTGCGGTGGAACTCAAAAATGGCAGAAGCGCAATTGAGTGTTATGGAGGTTTTGAATCACTTGATGGACTCAACGGATTCTCGATGTATCGTGATGGGAGAAGAAATTCTGAAGTCGCAATTTCTTGTGTTGTGTGGTCGAAAGCGAACCGAATGAAGCATCAATTTAAACATAGACATATTTGAATTGTGTTTACAAACAAGCGCATTGTATAAATCTCCTCACTAGGTAACTGGGAATGTAAAATAAAAAAAAATAGTAGTATTATAGCAGTTCCTGTGAAATTGGAACGTTCAAATGCACTTGCAAAGCAGGCCAGTCAGGGACATGCAAAAATATCGCAGCTGTGCTTCTTCGATGCAGCCATATAAAGTTCCCATTTTCAGCGACACTTCCCAAGCTTTTCTCGTAGTCGTATTTTCCACAGTGCCCAGTTTGTTTGTCATTTTGACCACCCAACTTGCGTCTTTCGCTTTCGACGGGAAACGGTGAAAATGTAAATCTTCCTTTTTCCGGTTTCCACAGCGCGACTCGCACTCGGAAACACAACTAATTCTCCGCCACTTTTTGTCACCATCTACCTTGCCACCTTCCATTCTATGCCACTTTTGCTTGCCAGTCGTCGTACACGTGCCACTCTTATTTAAAAATGCAATGCTTTTGCAATCGACGACTCCTAATATATTCAAGATAATGAAACGTGCGTGGCTCACGTGCTTTGTTGGAAAAAATTAACGCCGCGTTAAGTCAGATGAAGTCAAATAAAGTCCCCAAACACCGCAACGCTCATAAGAGCCCACACAAATCTGCAGTTGATCCGTGCACAAACGTCGTTTACACGTTGGCCGTCAGATGGCGTATTCGATCTTGAAACTCGCCAATTCTTATTTCTTATTTTGGAGCATAAACGCTTGAATCTGAAAGCTCATTTTCAACATTTTCTTATTGTTATTGTTATTTTTATTTTCATTCTTATTTTTCGCGAGCATTAATACACCTTAAGACATAACTATACTCGCCAAATAATTTTCAATGCTTGCAAAAATAAAATTATTCTTAATATTTTCAAAGATCAACGTACAACGTAACTACCTACTTTTTTCATATCGCAACAATGTAAAAGTGAAAAAAGTTTGTTTTATCCTTTTTTTTAATGTACAATTTTTGGAGTGAAATGCTTAGGCCTGCAGCGAGGGGCAGGGGTACGAAATAGCGCAGTTCTAAATAGCGCGGGACGAATTAGCGTGCATGAAACAGCGCAAGTATATCACAGCGCAGGACAAAACAGCGCGGGACAAAATAGCGGAGGTTCATAACGGCCCAGGTATAAAACAGCACAAAGACGAAATAGCGCAAGTAATAGCGCAGGTCAAGAAAGTGCGTGACAAAAATTAAAAAATCAACAATAAGCAAAATGTATGTCAGTGTCCAATATATTCCAATCAATTTGTGGAACAGGTCATCCGAGTAAACGACGACTTTCCGAGAATCAACAGTTCGCAGGAAGCATGGCCAAAGCGTTTCAAAATTCGTTGAATTGCCACCATCCTGGCGTTGTAAAATTGGTCGAACAATTCTTGAAGGAACAAGAACATACAGAAGTCTATGTTGTTAGATATAGAGGAGGGTTCCGGAAGAAAATCAACGAGTCTTGTAAATACGTCCAATTGAGTAGAAGGTTAAGAACCTTGACAGAAGAATATTCGTTTAGATTAGTCGAATAGGCTACTTCGTTTGGGCAGGTGCGCATGCTTGAAAACTTTAAATTTTGAAAACTTTCGTACACCTGTCAGTTGAATGGCAACGCTGCATGCTCTGTCTAGCCGCCTGACCAACTACTGGCTCCTGGCTGTCACTTTTACACATACCGTAAATGCATATTTTCGTAGCTTCTTTGAACTTCCTTCTCGGTACAGCCATTTTCAATAAGTTGTTTTCTTTCGTCAAAACATGAGCAGATGAAATGTAGGTCAGGTAGAAACGAGAAGTGTGATCATAATTGTCACAAGTGACAGGTGGCGCCGATGTCTTGTTGTTTTAAGCGCTGTTGCCATTCTCGTCGTTCCTGAACTTCCACAAATGATCATTGAACTTAATTTCAATGAAACATTTCCTTTGAATATAGAAAATGGTATCTAACATTCAACCAAATTATTTGTGGAATTTTAGGTGCACTACAATATTTTTTAGTGTTAATTTTCAATATCGGTGTACGAAACTATGAAATTCGCGCCAGACATGCGCACTCAAAAAAACCGAAACGAAGGGACCTATTATATTTAGGGTTTGTATCTGTAAATTAGAATTCGTAAATTTTCTTATCGTTTGTTAACCTTATGGATACCACCTTTATAGAACATTTCAAATGAAATTCTGCTTGTTTTTCTTTGCTTATCTAGGTATACATGTGAATAATGATGTAATCTCGAGATAATCCTTGAAAAATTTGCGCCTGACGGAGGTAAAAGCCTGCGCTGTTATGTATTTACGCTTCTTTGGACCTGCGCTATTTTGTGCACGCTTTTATGGTCTCACGCCGTTTTGGAATGCGCTATTATGTTCTTACGCTGTTTTTGTCCCGCGCTATTTTGAACTGCGCTATTTCGTACCCCTGCCGCAGCGAGGCCTGCAGCTTAATCTACATTTTTCAACTTGACCGGCAACTTCATTCCAACTTTCTGAGCAACCTAATCCGAAAGTACATCATGTGACAACACTCCAGCCAAAAGTTCGCTAAAACTCGCTTGGCGGAACATCCTCAAAAGGCCTCCTGAAGACGACCAGAAACCAAATTTATCGTGCGCCCAACTTTTTTTCTGTTTTCCGGGTAAACTATGATAGGTAGGAAAAAGTTTTCAGGCACGAAGTTGTCCCAATCTCCCTTGATTAGTAGACCAACACCCTGGATCCCGACAGCTCAAATTTTCACGCAACAGGAGCACGACACGCTGAATCTCCCAAGTCTTATTAATGTCCTCAAGTGCAACAACACTAGGAACCCTAGTGTTATATGGCTCTCAGAATTCCAGTAATAAACCCCCGAGTAAACCCCTTTATATCATTTCATGTTATCCCTCTTATTGTGATTTCAGTATAATTTGTGAACCCCCTACATTTTCTGTTAATTTCTGAGCATAGTAAGCATTCTTGTGCCGTCATGTTATTCGGAGCCCTGATGAGTCCCTTCATGTTTAATTTCTGAGCATAGTAAGCATCCTTGTGCCGTCATGTCATTCGCAGCCCTATCGAGCCCCATTGGGTCCTCAAATGTATTTGGAGCCCTGATGAGCCCCTTTATGTTTTTTCATAGGTACGGCTTTCAGAGTACCAGAGTAGAGTACTCGGAATACCAGAGGCACCTGTGGGCGGAGCCTAACTGCGCGAACTGAGCTTATCCAGTGGCGCACCTAGATACGCAGTGGGATTTTAGGTTCGCCTGTGACCTGGTAATGGTCCAGCACTTCAGCTGACGGTGTTGCTTCCCCTATTTCAACACATGGACTCGTACAAAACGATTTTGGTTTCTCTGTTCAGCCCCGCCCACAGGTCCCTGTGGTGTGCCAGACCACTCTACCAGATTGCCCAAAAGAGGCTTCTTTTGCCTTCCATTACTAAACAGAATTCCACTGGGCCCCCCTGTGTCGTCAATCGTTTGAAGCCTTTCTGGAGCCCCTTTGCATTTATGTCGTTTGGAGCCCTATTGAGCTCCCTTGTATTTTTTCGTGGCTTCCAGAGTTCTACCAAGCCTTCTTGTACCGTCTTCAGTTGTTGGAAGCCCTAGTGGCCCCCGAGGGGCCCCTTGTTCTTTCAATGTCGTTTAAAGTCCTGCTGCTATTTTGTATGGGCAAAATTCATCAAAGACTTCAAAGACAAATTAAAAGTTTACGACCAAATTAAGAAGAACACTCGAGAATTCCGACCAGATCCAACTTAAGCAAATATTAAAGCAAAAGAAGCCAACACTGAGAAGAGCACTGCTAGTGACTTCGGAAAGTTCTGTTTCAACTGCGGAAGTAAGAACCAATGGAAAGTCTGCCCAGATGCTGCAAAAGGCCCTAGATGCTTCATAGACAATAAGTTCGAACACAAAGGCCTACAGTGTCCTAAGGTGAGTTCAGGAAAAGATGAAACCGCCAAGAAAGTTGCAGTTGCGAAAGTAACAGACCCTTCAACAAAATTATGCGAACCACCAAGCAAAGTAATGGAGATTATTGGACGGGAAGTAGAAGGAATAATTGACACTGGAAGCAATGTACATTCAACTCGATTGTCTGCATACTGTGAAATTGGAATGCCAAAGCTAACTCATACTGTGATTAAGGTGAATGGAGTTGGAGACAATCGAGTGCAGACTCTTGAAAAGTTCGAGGCAGATATTCAGATGGACGGCATCGCTTTAAAAGGAGATTTACATGTCATCCATGACGAATCGTTACCGACCACGCTGATCATTGGCAAGAAAATCCTAAGCGAAGTAACTCTGACGAGTCTGATGGTATATTCTACTGAAGTCAAGGTAACGAAAAGTGCAGCTCCAGACTTTGTGTAAGAATAAGCAGATGAAGAAAACCAAGTGCTGTTCATTGAAGTTGACAGAATAAGTGAAGAAGTTGAACCAGACGTAGGTCATCTTGACTTCAAGCAATAAACAATAATTGAATTCAAACAGAATTATGTTCCTCGAGAAAACAAAGAATCTCCGATTAGGCTGAAATTAATGTTGACGGACGATGAACCTGGTCTACCAATCTCCCAGACGACTACCAAGACCAGAATTAAAAGAAGCAAAGAGACAAATCGATAGTTGGTTGGAAGATGGAATCATTCGGCTCAGCTCTTCCGACTACGCCAGCCCGATAGTACTGGTGAAGAAAAATAATGGTGATACAAGAATATGCGGAGAATATAGAAAAGGTCAACTCTCGGTTGAAAGCGAAACAACTGCTTCCAGAGAGATTAGCCTTGAAGACCGATTGCGGGGATTGATGAACTTTCTCCGGAGAGAAGTGGAGGGCAAGCAACGTGCAGATCTCGCGGCTGAAGGTTTCGGTTTGCCTAATAGGGTCCTTGCACAATTTTTTTTTTATTGCCTCCAATGATGCTTTGGTAGCCAAATAGCACCACAGACTGAACGGTTTTTCGAAAATCCTAATGTATATTATTTTATTTTGTAAATTTAAAACACAAAAACTGTTAGGCATGCAACTTCCATGCACCGATGTGTCAGCTGCGGTATAGTTACTAGCTGCGGGATGACGTCATCATGCCCTGGGCTGGGGCTACTTGATTCTACACTAACAGATTGAGACTACGAATTTTAAATGTTTGACATAATCTCACTGTCACCGTCTCAGACGTCTATGGGGCCGATGCTCAATTCAGGTTGAAAAGCGCGCAACACGAGCTTGGGGATGGCCCTGACACGTGAGCAAGGCCGACGGCGCTGTTCGCGGCAAACTTGCAAACGAAAAATAGAGCCCTCGGGTTGACGTCATCGTGATCATACAAGGTCATTGTAGAAGCGACCGCGTTTTTGGCGCGAAAAAAAATCAAAATTTGATCTTCATTTAAAGGATAGACCTATTTTCTTTTTGGGCGGAAATTATTGTGGATAACGTTTTGAATGATTTTATGAAGTAATCGTCTCAATATAAAATTCATGCAAGGACCCTATTCAGGGAACAAAAATCGTAACATCCGTGTTGATTATGCATTATTTGTGAGAGAAACTTGACAAAAAAAAAAAAAACTAAATTTCAACACTGAAGTTCTGAACTCTACCACTCGCCTGAACCCAAGCTGGAATCCTTCTCCTTGTAGAAGTGTAGAGGGTTGGTTAGAACGTAGCCATTATCGAGTTAATTATTCGGATTCCCCTGCTATTTAATGAAAATATTTGAGTATTCAACGCTTGAAGTACGATAAAGCAAAAGGGCTCGCCTGCGGCTTCGTGTCGGGTCTTTGGTAGACGTCTCGGAACATCAAATTCTCGCACCCTTATCCATCGAAATTTGCAATAGGAGGACATCCCATTAATTGAATTAAACTGACAAGGGTCGTACCACCTGATAATGCCCCCTATATTGATTCACATCGTATTTCCTGCTATCTTCTCTCCTCCACCTCCTCCACACGTCCAGATTTATAGGTAGCTACCTATAAGACGCACATAAGTTAGTATAAGCGTGTCTGGCTGATGGTTTTTGGGGTCTTGTGATCCTGCTTGTGATGTTTGCACAAAGAACTTTTGTTGTTCGGTATTGCTCGACGACTACACGCTCGACCCCCATTTTTCCTTTGATCTCCGATTCAAATTGGATGATAGTGAGTATTATGTGTTCCAAATTAAAGGATATGTATCTCCGGATGATGCAGTTTCCAAGGAGTACAAGGGGGAAGGGAAGAAGGGTGCGTGTAGGAACTTCAAGAGAGCGTTGCAAGAGCCTCCGTAAATGCCGCCTGTCCTGGATGAAATGGAGAGTCGGAGGGGAGTGCAGCAATAAGTTCAGAATTAGTCTGGATTTATCGATTACTTAGTGTGCCACCATTTTTATACGAGATCAGCGGCTCCTTTATGCGTCTACCGGGTTCTCGTGCAGCTTTCCGTTGCGGATACATTTCCGCACAAACAAAAAGAATAAGGGAGACTGGAGAGTGTCCGCTTATTGATCTCAGTAACTGGTAATACCAGACATGGTGGAAATAAGTCACCTTAAACTTTTACATTTAAGCATGACATCGTTACATCAACTTCTTGTTTTTCGGAAAAATCTCGGACAGGTTGATTTTAATTTCAAGGGGGACGGACGTTCAAGTGCTATCAATTTAATCGTCGTGCTGTTTCATCCCCATAGCCGGAGTGTTCGAAAATTTTAAATGACAATAATAGTTGAACCTCGACTACGGGAACGTAGAAGGGCCAGTAGGGCTGCGAATGTTTTTACAACTCGACCCGGTCCAGTTCCAAAGTCGTCCCTGTCGAGTTCCAAACTCGACCGCGTCAAGTTGATTCAAACTGCTCGTCATATAAGTTGAGGATACGCCAAAATTTGCTCCAATTTCAAGTGAGGATATCTCTGGGAAAAATATCAGATTTGGAAAAAGTTTATGCCCCCTGATAGAGCTTATAACAAACTTATAAACAACAAAAGAAATACCTACTAGAGTATAATAACTCGGTACCTATACGTTATACTAGTATTTCTTTTGTTGTTTATAAGTTTGTTATAAGCTCTATAAGGGGGCATAAACTTTTTCCAAATCGGATTTCTTACAGCTTCCCTATTCTGATAAGGGCTGGTTTATATTGGATGTAACCGGTAACTTATTCCCTTACAGTAAAGTTCAGAGGTAGCGTTTGAATACAAACGTTTATATTAGGTGATTTCCTTTTACCACAAAACTTACTGATCTGATCTAAGTTAGAGAGAGAAAGAGCGAGAAATCACATGCGCGAAAGTGAGATACCCCTAACAACTTAGGTCAGATTTTTACTTAGTTCAGGTTGTAAAAGGAAAGCACCTATTGACTGCGTTCATCCGCGATGTAGCACTAGCCTAGCGCTTACTAATGGTCATGTGATGTTGAGTGATCAGAGATAGGTGCGGCTGAACGCACATTCTTGAAATAACTTTCAGGATTGACAGTTGACTGATATAACTGATTCTTTAATGCCCCTTGTATCGCAGACCTTCTCATATAGGCGGTTCCCTTTGCTCGCAGCTCGTGCCCGGGTCTTTTAACCGGGAGCCTAAATCGATCGGGCTGGTGGCATGAACTCGACCAATGACGGCGCCAATATAGGTAGACCTGCGCCCCTAGGACCCCAGGTAAATGAGAATGGCTATTCCTACCAGTTTTTAAACGGGCGTGAACTTCTGCTCTTCCTTAATTCCCACTTCCACCATAATTTATTCTTCCGCACTGCGATTTTTGTCAAATTTGACGCCAAATTGCCGAATTTGACGTTGAGTTTGGTTAACTGAGCGACAACCTATCGAGTGGGCAAGAATATTTTTGCTAGATAAAATGGCGACCGATGAGGTATCACTCGGTGAGCGCTCTCGCTGATATGTTGCGTTCAGCCGCAGCCGACTGAGAGCTTAGCAAGCGCTTTGTGCGGATGAACGCAGCCAATGTTCATCTTCTCGCACTCATCTCCTTATTATAGGGAATATGTTAGATTAATTTGATGAATTGGTGGCGGTGTTTTGTGTTGTTCCAGGACGTCGGTTGGGGGCCCTCTCCTGCCTTCTTCACCTCAGCGTCCGCTGCGCTGAACTAAGGCACCAGGTGCCACATCAGCCTCCCCCCAGCGGTGGCGCCACGACGACAAAAGTGAGCTAGTCGGGACAACTTTTTGGGGGCCACCTAGATGCCGCATTGCTATGGCAGGAGCGGGACCCAGCTGCTGGCGATCCTGGAGGAACACAGAAGCCACACCGGGCGGATTTTCACCTTAAAAAGGACCTCGGTGACGTACACTTTGTTCATGTTTCATTTCCACATCACGTAGTTTCTTAAGGGCCTTCTGTCATCATCATTTGTAGCTAGATTGCAGTCCTAGCATTAGATTGCACCCTAAGTAATTGTAATACACCCAGATCTGCCGAAACAAGCCTTGTTTGACTCCCTCTACCGTTCGCACTCTCGGTGCAGCCCTTGAAGACGACGCCAGCGACAGCACGGTTTGTAGCCAAAAAGAATCCGGGTTCGAGTCTCACTACTCGTACAGTAGTACCTTCTGACAATTCAACTTTATTACAGAAGATTATGCACTTTTGAGTTTTAAATTATGTGAAAAGAAGTAAAAGTGTCAGACCGAAACATTACACATACCGGGTGATCATTTGAAAACTATCCACCTACAATAACTCCCGATTCCTAGTGAAAATGTCTTCGAGCTAAAACATAGATTAGCGATTTTCTATCTTTAGCCCCCTCGCCCCCACCTACCCCAACTTTGAAATTTCAAATGACACTACCTATTTTGCGATACATTAAATTCAACAGAATTGAATTTTCTTTCTGAAAAGATATTTTTTAAATTTTTGACCTCACCCCTCTTCCCCCTAAATTCTCTGAGTGTCCAATTAAATATTCTTGACCTCTCAATTCTCTTCAATGCAGTCAACGTCATCCTGAACAGCATCGAAAGAGAAAATTTTCTATGGAAAAAGTGCCACCCAAATTCACCTCTTTGCTCCCCCCTCCTCACCTTAAAAATCTAAAATGACAATACCTACTTTGTGATACATCAAATTAAAGGGAATTAAATTCTCTCCCCCTGAACACAATTTTTTCGAAAAATTTCAAACTCCAGTTTTCCTACTAAAATACTCCAAATGTCCAGTTGAATGGGGAAGGGGTTGAAAATTTCAAAAAAATTGTTTTTAGAAAGAGAATTCAATTTCCTTTAACTTGATGTATCACAAAGTGGGTGGTATTTTGTTAAATTTTAAAGTTGAGGTGGGGGAGAGCAATGGGGTCAATTTGGGTGGCACTTTTTCTACCGAAAATTCCCTTCTTTGAAGCTATTCAGGATGATGCTGACTAAACTGAAGAGAATGGAGGGGTCCAGAATATTGAGAGGGACACTCAGAGAATTTTTAGGGAGAAGGGGGTAGAGTTAAATTTTTTGAAAATATCTTTTTCAAAAAGAGAATTTGATTTTCTTTAATTTGATGTATCGCAAGGTAGATAGTGTCATTTGAAATTTTATTTTTAGGATGGGTGGGGGCGAGGGGGCTCAAGATAGAAATTTGCCAATGTATGTTTGAGATGTCCCCCTCGACATAAAAATCGACCTGTTTTTGCTCGAAGGAATATCGACTAGGAATCGGGAGTTATTGCAGGTGGATAGTTTTCAAATGACACCCGGTATATTATTATTATTATTAATACTTTATTGTCTTCACCTCATAGGTGTACAATAGATCCGGTATCTTTCATAAACTAAAAAGAAATTCAAATAAAAATATACAAATTACACAGCTGAGTGAAAATTGTTCCAAATCCTGATAAAATGAGAATATCAACTTCTGGGTGGCCAAAGAATCAAAATACAACATTATGCGGTAGTATCTAGGCATACGCGAATAGATGGGCCGCCGCCGCCCAATCCCTTCGACGTGGCCATCATCCGATCTTCACGTGCTAGCACCGCCACATTCCAGCGCGCTACTCGAGTTACCTGAGCTATCTATACGCCGTTCGCGATCGTTTTGGATGCAATAAAATATTCCGAATTGTTGGGAATGGAGGATATCGCCGGAGATTGACCGTAGTACCTGGACCGATCCGCCTGGGCTGCCGTCCGCTCCCGACTTGTCACGTCCGTTGCCGAGTGCTTCTGCGGGTCTTTTAGCGAAGAGTTTTAGTCCCCTTCGAGGAAGCTGAGTTAGAATCCGTTGATGTTGCGTCGCGACCCTCCTAGAGGCCGAAGCGTCGAAGCCCCGATGATGAGTCCCAGCCCACTTGAGCATGACGAGTCGATTCCTCGGCTGATGTGTCTCAAAGACCCCCTGGAGAAAGGCGAGTTGGAACCTTTCGCAGACGTATTTTGGTCCCCTTGATAGCACGTTGAGTCGAGAACCCTCCAGGTTGAGTTTTGACCCCCCTAGAGGCCGATGAGTTGTTACTCTGAGTTGCAACCCCCTCTATGATGTCGCGTCAGAGCCCTTGGACGTTGAGTCTTGACCCGCCTCCAGGAGTCGAGTCAGAGCCCTCCGACGACGAGTTCCAGCCCTTCGCCAGGTCGATGTGCCGAGGCCCTTCCGTTGTTGAGTTTCGACCTTTTCCAAGTCGTAGAGTTGGACCCGTTGACGAAGCATTTCGAACCCCCTCCAGGATGCTGAGTCGCGTTCCCTCGACGATGAGTTTTAACCCCCTCGAGGATGTCGAGTGAAACCCCTAAATGATCCAGGCCCGATAGAAATGAGGTCTCTCGTTTCGGTATCTCGTGTAGCGGAGTGATGACCTCGACGAGCGGAGGGTTAGTCTTGGTGAGTTGGGATTGTTGCTTACGGTTGAGCTTTGTCGTGAAAAATGCATGATGGGGCTTATGCGTGCGTTCTGAATCTGCCTGCACGTGCTGGTATCTGCGCTACTGTCTGCCATCAGGTACAGCCACTGTTAAGCCTCGTCCTTTGTTAGATACCTTCATAGAAAGGTATTCACGCTCTTGGGCCCTCTGGACTTGGCGTTGTGACAGTGGTACTCAGAGCACCGGACCTAGTGGGTTAGATCTGGGAACTCGCGGGTGAGCTTCATCTGCGTTTCTGAAGCTCTAGTTATTCGGAAATGTAAATTTTGAAAGAAAATAGAATCGCGTTGAGATCGGGTTCGGACCCTGCCGTAGAGTCGTAATTGTTGATCGGATTGATGAACCCCCCCCTCTCCTTGAAACTAATAATTTGTTTTAGAGCTTCGACAGTTCCTGATATTTCCATGTAGAGTTGTCCCGGGAATGAAAGTTGGGGGCAATTCACGGCAAAAACAGGTTTAAAACCCCACAAAGGCCAGCCATATCCAATCCCTTCC